>CM057843.1:13921869-15121869 GCA_030068075.1 Paguma larvata
TGTTATGGCTAGAGTTGGGGTATGCTGTCTCCATTCCGACACAGCCCTGACAAGGCAAATGAGCTGATCGGGACCGGCTAAGATGAATCATTTGGAGTGAAAAGAACCGTGGCGTGGCGCCTGGGCGGCTCAGTCGGTTAAGCGGCCGACTTCAGCTCATATCTGCGAGTTCGAGCCCCGCGTCGGGCTCTGTGCTGACGGCTCATCAGAGCCTAGAGCCTGCTTCAGATTCTGTGTCTCCCTCTCTCTCTGCCCTTCCCCTGCTCACTCTATGTCTCTCAAAAATAAATAAACGTTAAAAAAAATAGCAATGGGGTCTCTCTAATGTGTGAACAGAACGCAAATCCGGTGGCATGCAAGGATACGTAACATATATATTGCATACCCTTGTTAAAAAGTGGCTACTTGCGAAAACAACCACTATATAATGAGGAGTTCATTGTATTAAATACCAGAAAGTCAGACCCAGGTTGAGAACACAGTGAGTGTGGTAGGCAGGATAACGGCCCCCCAACGATGTCTCTACCGTAACCCCCAGAACCCCTGAGCGTCCCCTTTTGCGTGGCAAAGGGGACGTTGCAATGGGATTCATTTAAGGATCGTGCGTGCAAATACGATCACGTAGGCCCACTATAACCTCAGAGTATTGAGTTATTCTCCTACGGGAGGAGAGCAAGAAGGTCCAAGTCAGAACAAGGACATCCGGCGAAGCAGAGGCTAGAGCAATGCCCTTCGAAGACGGAGGAAGGAGCCATGAGCCCGGGCAGCCTTCAGATGCTGGAAAAGGCCTGGAAATGACTCCCCTCTAGCCACCAGCAGGATCGGAGTCCTGCTCACGTGTTGGTCTAATCCCCGCAGAACCCATCGCAGGCTGATGACCTCTGTAAAATAATACAGTTTCTGAAAGAAGCCTCCAACACCTTCCATTTGGAGCTCAAACTTGCTAGCTGATTAAGTTCTTCTTTTCCGGCTTCTCTCTTAACTTGGGCAAAAGACCCTGTGGGCAAAGGGTCCCGTGATGAAAACTGAAACTACCCCCCCCCCCAAGCAATCAGTAACTGCCCTGAGCCAGCGAGACCCTGCCCGAGGGGCACCAAGACAATGCTGGACCCGATCCTTTCTGCCCACCCGCCGGCACCCACCCCACCAACCTTTGCCCCACGAGTTCCTTGTGTAAACCTGGAAGTTTTTCCAGCACTTTGGAGACCGTCGTTGAGAAGCTAGTCCGCTGCCTTCCCGGTGTTGCCCTCGGTGACATAAATACCTCCACTCGTCTCTGCCTTTGGCTTTTGTCAGTGGTGAGTGGCCGTACACTGATTGGCCAAAACTGATTTAAGAAGAGGTAGAAAATCTGAATGGACCAGCAGCCTCATAAGAAATAGAAACTTTCCCCTTTTTTCTTCTGATTTCCTTTTTTTTTAATATATTTTTTTAATGTTTATTTATTTTTGAGAGACAGAGAGACAGAGCTTGAGCAGGGGGAGGCAGAGAGAGGCAGACACAGAATTCGAAGTAGGCTCCATGCTCTGAGCCGTCAGCACAGAGCCCGACGCGGGGCACGAACTCACAGACCGTGAGATCATGATCTGACCTGAAGTCGGCCGCCCAACCGCTGGCCACCAGGCGCCCCTCTTCTGATTTTCAAACTAAATAGAGCTCCTAAAAAAAAAGGCATCAAGCCGGTCTTCTAGATGAATGCCTTCAAACCTTCAAAGAATAGATAATTCTCTTTTTTTTTTTTTAGTTTATTTAATATATTTTGTGGGGGAGAGGGGAAGAGAAAGAGGGAGCAGAGGATCCCAAGCAGGCTCCATGCTCGAACTCACGAATTGTGAGGTCATGACTGGAGCCAAAACTGAGAGTCACACACTCAACCGACCAAGCCACCCAGCAGCCCCAAAGAACAGGTATTTCTTATGATGTTCTAATAATATACAAAGCATAAAAATAGAAGGCTTCACAACTGATTCTACCAGGTTATAAATGGTGTGATCAGTAAGCTGGACACAGACAGGGAAATCATATACCGAAGAGCACACGGATATAAAATCCTGAATGCACACTTCTAATAAATTCGCCACCATATGCCAATGGTGTTATCCCATAATCAAGGGGAGTTTATTCCAAGAATCAGTGATGGCTAAACATTACATTGAACTTACATTAAAATCCTAAAAGAAAGAGCGTGTGATTACTTCAGTGATACTGGGAGCAACAAGCAGAGAAAGGTAACTTCAATACGATTTAAAAAAATCTCTTCGTGGGAGCCACATACGAACATGGTAATAATGATCATTTTCCAGACGTCATCGGCAAAGTCAGCACATCATTCATCTGGGAGAATCAGAAATTAATTGAAGTAGGGATGATTGACCTGGAAGTCTCAGTATCTTAATGAGATACGATCTTTCCGAATAAATTGCGGATACCGTTGGAATGTCAAACAAAATCCCGGCTCTGTCCAAGTCGAACACGCTTTCTCACAATCATTCATGAAGTAGTCCTTTACTTCTTTATTGACTCCAGTGGCCCAGTAGGACTTTCTAGTGAGAGAAGACCCATGGATAAGGTCCATTTCTTGGCTGCCTACTGTTTCCTTGATCGAGTCGTCTGGCCTTAAGCTCACTGTGTGTTGTTTTAAACTAATTATCAATCGACAGAACTACTTTTCTTCTCCGTTGCTTTCCTTTTCAAGAAAGACACTTGTTTTCGGGGTGCCCCGGGTGGCTCAGTCAGTCAAACATCTGCCTCTTGATTTTGGCTCGGGTCATGGTGTCACGGTTTGTGAGACTGAGCCCCCTGTAGGGCTCTGTGCTGAGAGTGCTGAGCCTACTTGGGATTCTCTGTCTCTCCTTCTCTCATCCCCTCCTCCATTCTCTCTCTCACACACCAAAGAAATAAATAAACGTTAAAAAAGAAATAAAATAGGGGTGCCTGGGTGGCCAGTCGGTTAGGTGTCTGATTTTGGCTTTGGTCACGATCTCGAGGTTTGTGGGTTCGAGCCCGCGTCGGGCTCTGTGCTGACAGCTCAGAGCTGGAGCCTGCTTCAGATTGTGTGTCTCCCTCTCTCTCTGCCCCTCCCCCATTCACGCTCTGTTTCCCTCTCTCTCTCTCAAAAATAAACATTAAAATTTTTTAAGTTAAAAAAAGAAATAAAAAATAAACTTCTACAAAAAAAGAAAGATATTTATTTTCATATCTTTGCCTCTTTACACTCCTAAATGCTTTTTGAGTCACTACTAAATGTTTTTTACACTTTTTTTTTAATGTTTACTCATTTTTGAGAGACAGAGAGAGACAGAGTGTGAGCAGAGAGGGGCAGAGAGAGAGGGAGACACAGAATCCGAAGCAGGCTCCAAGCTCTGAGCTGTCAGCACAGAGCCTGATGAGAGGCTCAAACCCACGAACCTCGAGATCATGACCTGAGCTGAAGTCAGATGCTTAACCAACGGAGCCACCCAGGTGCCCCTGTCTGATATTTTTCTAATGATTCGCCTCTGAATTTCGGTGAGAAGATCAGAGGTACGTTCATTACATCGTATCAAAGGTACTACACTTGGTTAAACAGCGTCTCTCCCAAAGGCCTGGCCGCTTGGAACCTCAGTATGTGAGCTTACTTGAAAACAGGGTCATTGCAGATGTGATGAGGCTAAGGTGAGGTCATAATTAGAATGACTGGTGTCCTGGGGCACCAGGGTGGCCCAGTCAGTTAAGCATGTGACTTTGGTTCCGGTCTGGATCTTAACGGTTTGTGAGTTCGAACCCCACATTGGGCTCTGTGCTGACAGTTCAGAGCCTGGAGCCTGCTTCTGAGTCGCTCCCTCTCTTTCTGCCCCTCCCCCACTCATGCTCCCTCTCTCAGGTCTCTCAGAAAGAAACAAACATTGAAAACATAAAAATTAAAAAATTAAAAAAGAGTGGTGTGTTTATACGAAAACAGGGACACAGAGCTAGACACCTCGGGAGAATGCCAAGTGGCGGCAGAGACAGATGGGGGCTATGTGGCCACAAAAGGAGGCATACCACGGGCTGCAGGCAGCCACCGGAAGCTAGGAGAGAAGCCCGGAACAGGAGGCTCCCTCCGAGCCCCCAAGAGGGAACCAGTCCTGCTAAGCCCTTGCTTGGAGACGTCCCGCCTCCAGAACTCTGAAAGAATGACATTCTGTGGTTTTAAGCCATCCAGGTTGTGGTAACTTGTTACAGCGGCCGTAGGGGGCTGAGACAGGTACGTGCTGTCGGTATGATTTTGATAGCGACCTTGATCATCTGGTCGAGGGAGTGTGGCCAGTTTCCTCCACTTTAAAGCGACTAATACCGCCCCCCCCGCAACCCCACCTCTGTAGACTGTGCCCTTTGGAAGGAAGTCACCGTCCACAGCCCGTTTAAGGAGTGGGGAATTATGCTCCCCATCGCAAGGAGGGCTTATTTGTTGCTTTCGTGGAAGAGATTTCTTCTTCCGGTGTTTTCACATACAGTATTACCAACGGACTGGAAGGATCCGTTGAAGAACTTGTCTGTAGCGACTTTGTTAAATCCCTTCATGGATTCTATTGGCTTTCTTTCCCATTTGCTTACTTTGCCGTGTGTAATTGTAACTGTGATTGCAGTGCTGTGCCCTCTTTCTCAACACACACGGACCGCATTTCCGTTCCCCAGCTGGTTACATCAGCCGGGACTCCGGAAACCTATTAAAGAACGGCCGTGATCGGAGAGTCAGTGTACGCCCCAGGCTATCTGTCTGTTGGGACCCTAGCCTCCTCTTCCACCTCCCTACATGTCATTTTGGTGAGTCTATTACCAGTCAACAGGGCCCCACTCTTTGGGGACAGAGCTGAGCGCGTGCTCCAGGTCCAGCCACACATTAGACCCTATTTGCCTGCCCGGGACGGTTTTGGTTTTTCCAAAAGCGGCCAAGAAACCTACATGTGACCCATCGAGTTCTCTCCCCGGTTTTTGTCTGTTTGTTTGGAGCTAGAAGAGGGACGGTCTTCTCATCTGGTTGAAGGGGTGGGAAAGAAAGGCATGAGGGTGGCCTGAGGCCACAGGAAAAGAGAGGCTACCAAAAAAACCCCCCAAAAACAAAAAAACAAGCAGAGAATCAAAAACGGTGGGAAGACGGGGGTAGGGGGTTGGGGGGGTGGGGGGGTGGAGGAGAGATGGGGGAAAGGAGAACACTAAAGACCTTGGTTTAAAAACCCTGAATCCAAACTTCCTGGTTTTGGGAGCCCCAAAATGTATGCTTTCCCTTTTCTTCGTTGGAGCTGGATCACTTCTACAACAGGAGGAATTCTGACTATTACAGAAACCATCCATCCTGGTGACTAACGTCTATGGGGCAAGGATTGTGCGCCAGGCGGAAGGCACCGACATGATCTCATTTAATCCTCCCTGGAACCAGCGATGGAGCTACTACTTCGAGTTTACAGATGAGGTAACTGAGGGTCTAGCAGCCGAGCACGTGGCTCTGCTCTCCCAGCGACAACGCGGCAGGCGTCCCTTGAATCCGCGCTTGGCGCACGCGGCATCTGGTTCCCCCACTTCAGGCCGATGGGTAAATACCCAGGAAGCCCGGCGAGCGGGAATTGTTCTGTTTGGCAAACGTGGGCTTGTCGCTCTATTTTGGTAGATTCTAAGTTCTTTAATACAGTTGGCGGGAGAAAGGGAGGACGCAAGTTCCAAACCCAGCCTCAAAAGCGGGTGCCGAGCGCGCTCCGCAGAGCGGGGACCCCCCCCCCCTCCAAAGCCGAGGTGTCCGCGAGACGGGCGTGCGCTCAACACGCGCCGGGCCCGCCAGCCCCCTCCCGGAGCGAGAACTCGACGTCCTTCCTCGCCACCGATTTCAGAACCCGAACCCCCCACCCCCCGGGGGTGAACCCGCTTTCTGTTTCCTGAGCTTTTGTAAACTCTGCCTTCCCGGTCCTGGTGTCCGCGGGCGTTCACAGCGGTGCAGGGGTGCAAGGGAGGCGCCCAAGGTCGCGGCCGGGCAGGGGGCGCGCACGGCTGGGCCCCGGGCTGCGGGCGGGGTCTGGATGCGCAGTGGGCGACCCGGGGCGGAGACTGGAAAGGGGGCGGCGCTGCGCCCTCCCCCAGGCCGCATTTTCGCTCCCCGGCTGCAGAGCGCAAGGCGCATGGAGGCTATAGAGCTCCAGGTTCTAGAGAAGCCCCGGCTGGAAGGCCAGGGGGCCACCCCCGAGTCCCCCGGCCAGGGGGCCACCTCCGAGAGCCCCGGCCAGGGGGCTACCATCCCCGAGAGCTCCGGTGAGGGGGCCACCCCCGAGAGCCCTGGCCAGGGGGCCACCCCCGAGAGCCCCGACCACCGGCTGCAGAGCGCCAGGCACATGGAGGCTGTACAGCAGCAGGTTGCAGAGGAGCCCGGGCAGCAAGGCCAGGAGGCCACCCCCGAGAGCCCCGGCCAGGGGGCCACCCCCGAGAGCCCCGACCACCCGCTGCAGAGCGCCGGGCACATGGAGGCTGTACAGCAGCAGGTTGCAGAGGAGCCCGGGCAGCAAGGCCAGGGGGCTACCCCCGAGAGCCCCGGCCAGGGGGCCACCCCCGAGAGCCCCGACCACCGGCTGCAGAGCGCCAGGCACATGGAGGCTGTACAGCAGCAGGTTGCAGAGGAGCCCCAGCCTGAGGGCCAGGGGGCCACCCCTGAGAGCCCCGACCACCGGCTGCAGAGCGCCGGGCACGTGGAGGCTGTACAGCAGCAGGTTGCAGAGGAGCCCCGGCCGGAAGGCCAGGAGGCCACCCCCAAGGGCCCGGGCCAGGGGGCCACCCCTGAGAGCCCCGGCCAGGGGGCCACCCCCGAGGGCCCCGGCCAGGGGGCCACCCCCAAGGGCCCCGACCACCGGCTGCAGAGCGCCAGGCGCATGGAGGCTGTACCCCGGCAGGTTGCAGAGGAGCCTCGGCTGGAAGGCCCGGGGGCCATCCCCAAGCGCCCCGGCCTTCGGCTGCAGACCTTCAGGCGCATGGAGGATGTACAACAGCAGGGTGCACGGGACCCCCGACTGTTAGGCCTGGGGGCCATCCCCAAGCACCAGAGCCACCGGCTGCAGAGCTTCAGGCGCATGGAGGCTATACTGCAGCCGGTTGCACGGGACCCCCGGCCGTTAGGCCCGGGGGCCATCCCCAAGCGCCCGGGCCATCGGCTGCAGAGGGTCAGGCGCATGGAGCCTGTACTGCGGCCGATTGCAGAGGAGCCCCGGCCGTTAGGCCAGGGGGCCACCTCCGAGCGCCCCGGCCAGGGGGCCACCCTGGAGCGCCCCGACCACCGGCTGCAGAGCGCCAGGCGCATGGAGACTGTACCGAGGCCGATTGCAGAGGAGCCCCGGCCATTAGGCCAGGGGGCCGCCCCCGAGCGCCCCGGCCAGGGGGCCACCCTGGAGCGCCCCGACCACCGGCTGCAGAGCGCCAGGCGCATGGAGACTGTACCGAGGCCGGTTGCAGAGGAGCCCCGGCCAGTAGGCCAGGGGGCCGCCCCCGAGCGCCCAGACCAGGGGGCCACCCCTCAGCGCCGCTGGCTGCGCTGCCCACTGCTGCCCGGCTTCCTAGAGGAGCTGCGGGCGCTCCTGGTTCTGGCCGGCCCCGCGGTGAGTAAGGTGGCCTCCGTCAGAGGTTGGTCCCGGCGGGCCCACGGGTGTCGCCCCGGGTTGACCTAGGGGGAGGGGGTCAGAGTGAGTGGGCAGCAGAGGCGCGGGCACCCAGGGACACGGCGCCCAGAGCCTGGCTGGCACGCGTCCCGGTGCCTCCCGGCCTGTGCGCTCTGCACTGTCCCCGGGGGCAGATCCGCCCGGCACAGGTGTCGCAGCTGGCCCCTGCCCGGGCATTGGGAGCCCCGAAGGACCTGGGACCTGCTGGCCTAAGGGCGCCCCACGGGTCCCTTCCCTGGGTGAGGATTCCCGTGAGGCAAGCAAGTGCGTGGAACCGCAGAACTCTCGGGGAATCTGGTTGGTTTGAAAACTAGCTGTTGAGGCGGGATTTCAGGTAGCTGAAGGATACTGAGGCAGGGAGGAAGGAGGGGAGTTGTGGGTCTCTCTTGGATTTAGATCTCTGGGTCCTTTTGTGTTACTCAGTCACTCTCTGCACGGGGAAACTAGAGGCATGGAGTCCCACACTCTCCTGCCCCTTTATTGTGTTAAAGATGTAAGAAGTTTTTAATGTGGTTCTCTTTGGGGCTGAGGTTTTTTTCTTCCTAAACTAGGGCTCTTTCCGCATTGCCTATTGAAAACTAATGTGGGTTTTAAGAACCACAACAAAATATAATCCCATCCCTACTCTCTTGACAGTTTGGGTGGTTTTCAAGTCAGTCGGGTAGGACTCATTTCATTGGACAAGAAGAACCCGTTGTGGTTTCAAGGCGCGAATAAGTTTTTGGCCACTTGATAGACCTTCTGCGCCTGCATAGGCTAAGGCGGTTAGGTGTCACTTCCTGGCATGGTGACGTCGCTTGTTGTCTGTGGGATCTTGTGATGCCCACTGTGGTGTGCATGGGGGCAAGAGTAACTCGAGGGACAAAGCCATGAAACGAAACTCCATCTAGCAGTAAGGTGTTTGTGAAGCTCTCTCGCAGAACAGAGAGAGAATGCGTGGTTTGGGATCTCTGTACCTGGGGGCTCTGGGATCTCTGTACCAGTTCCCTGCTTTGATCCCAGAAGGCAGGTCAGGAAACAACTAGGGGAATTTGAGTAGTTTGTCATCTCTTTTAGCTTCTGTTTATTCATCCATAAAATGAGGATTTCTGTGCTTTGGCTTAACGTTGTGTCACAGAATTGCCTTGAGAAAAGCATATCTATAAGGCTGTTACTGCTCTAATACAACAAACACCAGGTGGAAGCTTTTTGAGACCCATCCTGTCTCAGGACGGGTCTTTTGTCTCTGCAGTCTGCGGAGCAACCTGGTCCCCCTTGATGGAGGGGGAGGGGAGGAGGTCTTCCAGGTCTCCAGGCAGGAGGACTAGCCCGAGGTATTGACTTGATGTGTGGGCGGTTGTTTGTGGGAACACCTGTGCTTGTATGTATATTACCTTGTTAATTACAGATACAATGTATGCTACTTGTAGACAAAAATAGAAAGCCAGGACAAAGAAGGAAAAAAAAACACCCTGAATTTTCACCACCCAGATAATTTGGGAATTTTCTTTGCAGCCCTTCCTGTGGGGGTTTTGTGTGTGACTGCTTTACCCAATAAGGTCATACAGTTCTGGCCCTCAAGGAGTCTCTTTCCTGCGCTCCGTGTCCCGTCCCAGGGCGCCACCGTCAATTATGTAGGATGCCTGGTGGGAATCTCCTCTCTGGGGTTTTGTCTCCCCCATTCCCCATCTCCCTTCCAGGCCTCTCTTACTAACATGGATCCAAGAAAGTATTGAGACTGAGGTAGCAGGACCTAACTTCTCTCCCGCTGAGCTTCAGATGAGGCCTGTGAGGAGAGAGTATGTGTAACACATGGGAAAGAGGCGCATATCAGAAAACACGTCTGCGCATATTCCATTTATTCTGAGAAACCATATTTGGGAGGGAGGGAGGTGGTGGTTGAAACTACCTAGCTTTGGTACTTTGTCTTTGCAACTTTGCAACTTTGTCTTTGTTGAGACCCCCCCCCCCCCCATACATAAATTCACCATCCAAGAGACAGCAAGGTCCCCCGGATGGAACCACAGAGCGGGTATCTTGGCTCTAGGCTTAGGTTCTACAAAACTGGGTTTCCATGCCAACGTGTTTTATTTCCACCATCGCCGCCAGCTTTTCCTGGTCTCCTCCCTGCTCCCTCACTTTTGGCTTACTTCTGTGATCCGTTCTAAAAGCCATCCCTTCTGCTTCATAGCAGAAGGGCCTGGCGGATTAGAAGCCGAGTCCCTGGGGGGGCCCGAGAAAGATGGCATCTTGTCCGAGGTCAGAACAGGAGGAGTCTGTTTCCCTTTGCCGACGGGACCAACACCAGCACCTCTGTGCCCTGTCGGCTTGGAAAGGGGCCCGGGGGGCCGACCCCAGCAGCTGCTGTCTATCCTTAGGGTTTGGTTCTGTCTCCCGCAGAGTGGGAGTCAGACCAGTCCCCCTCTTGGACCACATAGGGCTCTCCCAAAAGTTGCTTTACTGCCTGGGTCTGGCAGGTGGGGGTGGGAGGTGTGTGTGTGTGTGTGTGTGTGTGTGTGTGTGTGTTAGTTTATTTATGGGGGGGTGGGAGAGACAGAAGGAAACACTGAATCCAAAGCAGGCTCCAGGCTCCGACCTGTCAGCCCAGACAGAGCCCGACTCCAGGGGGCTCGAACTTATGAACTGCGAGATCATGACCTGGGCGGAAATCGATCGTGTAACCAACTGAGCCACCCAGGCGCCCTGGGAGGTGATATTAAATTAACCTAAGGAAATAAGGGATGCGTCCAAACAGGTAACTACACAGCCTTGGGCAGCAGGTCGTGGTAGTTTCTGGAATGATGGCTCAGTGTTCCAGAAGGCGAATTTGTCCTCCTATCTGAGTCTTCGCAGGATTCAAGAGTTAATTAAGCATGCTTGGCAGGTTGGGGAGGTCTTGGCCCCAAGATTCCAGAGCCCGCTGACCTTTCAGCTGGATAACCTCGTTTCTGCCTTGTCCTGCCCATGGACTTGATCGAAGGCAGTGTTCTCTCCAGTCCTCACTAGGAATTTGGGAGAGTGAGGAGGTTATCTCAGGGGGCAGGCTCTCAAAACTTCAGAGAGCATATATATATATGTGACCCGTGGCACGAGACTTAGAAGTGAAAAATCAATTCCAAAAGCTGGGAAGTTCTCAAAAATGTGATTCCGGGAGCGCCTGGCTGGGTCAGTCGGTTATAAGCGTCAGACTTGAACTCGGGTCTCGATCTCGAGGTTCATGAGTTCGAGTCCGCGTCGGGCTCTGTGCTGACAGCTCAGAGCCTGGAGCCTGCTTCAGATTCTGTGTCTCCCTCTCTCACGGCCCCTCGCCTGCTCGCTCTCTCTCTCTCTCTCAAATATAAACATTAAAAAATGTTTTAAAAATGTGATTCTGCTAGCGATGGCAAATGAACATCCTTCAGGGAGCCTACCGGAAGTTGCACGTTGGCCTGCGAAAGTTGGTAGAGGTCACGGACAGCCAGATTCCTTTGGTGGAATTGATGGAGAGAGTGGGGGCGCCCCAGTCCCCATCCCCCAGACCTCGACCCGTCCCTGGGCGGGGATTGTCGGCACACTCACCTGCAACTCCTTTTCTGTCTCTTTCCAGTTCCTGGTCCAGTTGATGGTGTTTCTCATAAGTTTCGTAAGCTCCGTGTTCTGTGGCCACCTGGGGAAGTTGGAGCTGGACGCTGTCGCCCTCGCGATTACAGTACGTGTGGGGGTTGCTCAACGCAGATTTCCGAAAGCTCTCTGTCTGAGTTCCCTCTTGCTGCTGTTAGGAGGTGCCGCTATTTAATGGCTTAAAACAACACAGCGTGGTATCTTACGGGGCCGGAGGTCGCATGTCTCCAAGGGGTTTCGCTGGGCTAAAAACAAGGTGTTGGCAAGGGCAGGTAACCTTATTTCCCTCCGCAGCTGTAATTCTCCTTTGCCACGTAACCTCCCGTTTTCCCGGGCTCTGGGCGTTGGGATGGGACGTCTTTGGAGAGAACCCTTATTCCGCCTTCCCGCGTCGGTGAACTTGTAATCCTTGGAGCTCTGGCTCCTGTTCTTGGTCCCACATCCGGGAGGAGGGAATCCTAAAAGGAGGGTTGAAGTCTGACTTCGTCAGGAGAAACTGTGACCCCTCCTAACCGCCCCCCCCCCCCCGCTTCCATCTCTGTGACACAGAACTGGAAGACAAACTCCTGTGACCTAGTGTCCAGACCTGAAATTGGGTGGAACCCCGGGTCCTCTCTGTATTAGACGTGAGTCCCCCAAACCAAAGAGAGATGTCATTGACCTCTTCCAGGGGCTAAGAGGCTATGCCGGGTCCAATGGTCCTGCCGGCGTGTTCGCTTTGGCTAGCGAGGGGTCTCGAGGAAGGCGGATTCAGGGGCTGGTAGCAGGCGTGTGCCCCTGTTCTCCTCTGCCTCCCCGATTGCCCCTTGCAGCTACCCTGCTAAGCATGCATCCGCTTGACCTGCCTGGTCCCTCCAGCCGCTGGTGTTTGCCTCCTCGGAATCGAGCAAGACGACTCTGAACCGGGTCCCGGGTATATACGGGTTGTCTTGCCGTCAGGGAGCGACACAGGCAACCCCAGGCTTAATTATCCTTTTGGGGTTTTAATGTTTGGAGATCCGGGGGGAACAGGTGCACCCAGCAAGCCTCTGGCAGCTTCCCATTAGCCAAGCAAGTACGAGAACGCTGGTCCTTCGGGCGCCCGGGTGGCTTGGTTAGTTGGTCATCGGACCTAGGCTCAGGTCACGATCTCACGGTTCGTGAGTTCGAGCCCCGCGTCGGGCTCTGTGCTGACGGCTCGAAGCCTGGAGCCTGCCTCGGATTCCGTGTCTCCCTCTCTCTCTGCCCTTCCCCTGCTCGCAATCTGTCTCTCAAATAGAAATAAACATTAAAAACAAAACAAAACAAAAAGGATTCACGTTCCACGGCTCGAGGCCGCCTCTGATCGGAGCAGACCGAGAATTCGCCCTCCTGTCTCCTTGTGTTTCTTCGCAGATGATCAATGTCACCGGAGTCTCGGTGGGCTTCGGCTTGTCTTCCGCGTGCGACACCCTCTTCTCCCAGGTAAATGGAAGCCCCAGGTGACCCTCACGGGGACCCTGAACGTCTTCTCGGGAGCAGAGGCTGGAAGGTCCCCACCGGCAGGGAGGGACGCTCGTGCGCATGGAGGGGGGGACTTCTCGACAGCCAGCCCTGGGACGTTTGGTCGACCGCCGATTTCACTTTCCAGGGCCTGCTTTCATCGCGAGGCCTCCAAGGGGGTCTCGCAGGCTTGTGCACGGCCACCTTACGCTACCTTTCGGCCACACAGGGGACATTTTTTACAAGTCCCTTTCATCGCTTTCCGCGTCATTTGTGTTTGGCACGGTCCCGTGGTTCTCAAACTCGAGTGTCCCGCAGAGCTAGCCTCCGGGCATGTGAAAGCAGGCTGGTGGACTCCCACCAGTGGCCTGCTGGTAAATGTTGAATGGCCGGGTCCGGGGTGGCAGAAGGGGTGGAGGGAAACCCACGCTCTCTGCCGATTCCGGTGGCGGAAGTCACCGTGCTCTCTCTAGCTCGCTTCGGGCTACCACATAGACGTCCATGGGAGTCTACACATCCCAGGGAGTGGTGCGCAGAGTTTGGCTCTTGTAAGCCCGTAGGAACTGGCTTCCGTGCACTGCCGGCCCTGCCCCGGAGCTTCTGTTTCGGCAGGTTGGCGGCGGGGCCCAAGATACTTCGTCTTTAGTAGGTTGGTTTCCAGCCGACGCAACCCTGACTGGCCATTGCCAAACAGGCTCAAACTCCCCAATCATGAGACCATAACCTGAGCCGAAGCTAAGAGTCAGACGCTCTACGGACCGAGCCACCCAGGCACCCCTAAACCTAGACTGTCTTTAGTGGGACCCTGGTATCAGTGTTTTAAAAACGTTCTCCAGGGGCACCTGGGTGGCTCAGTCGATTGAGCGTCCGACTTCAGCTCAGGTCATGATCTCCTGGTTCGGGAGTTCAAGCCCCCGAGTCGGGCTCTGTGCTGACAGATTCTGTGTCTCTCTCTCTCTGCCCCTACCCCGCTCATGCTGTGTCTCTCTCTGTCCCTCAAAAATAAATAAAAATGTTAAAAAATAAATGTTCTCTAGGTGGGGTGCCTGGCTGGCTCTGTTGAGTCTGCAACTTTTTTTAAAAAAAATATTTATTTATTTTTGAGAGACAGAGACAGAGCATGAGCAGGGAAGGGGCAGAGAGAGAGGAAGACACAGAATCTGAAGCAGGCTCCAGGTCCTGAGCTGTTGGTTGGTACAGACCCTGATGCAGGGCTCGAACCCATGAACTGTGAGATCATGACCTGGGCCGAAGTTGGGACGCCCAACCCACTGACCTACCCAGGCGTCCCTCCTATTTTTTTTTTTTTTTTTTAAATTAAGCACTACACCCAATGTGGGGCTTGAACTCCCGACCCTGCGGTTAAAAGCCGCATACTCTGGGCACCTAGGTGACTGAGTTGGTTAAGCATCCCACTTCGGTTTGGGTCACACTCTGTGCTGACAGCTCAGAGCCTGGAGCCTCCTTCTGATTCTGTGCGTCCCCCTCTCTCTCTCTCTCTGCCCCTCCCCTGCTCACGTGCTGTCTCTCTCTCTCTCCAATAATAAACGTTAAAAAAAATTTGTTTTAAAGACATTAAAAAACAAAGTTCTCCAGGTGATTCTCACGGGTAGCCAAGTCTGAGAACCACTAATACCCAAAGAGGGTGGTGAAGTCGCGATCGAAGGCCTTTGGGGGCGGGAGGGGTGTGACCTCTGCACTCACGGCTTTGTTTGGACTGTGTGCACCCAGACCTACGGGAGTCAGAACTTGAAGCACGTGGGGGTCATCCTGCAGAGGGGCATTCTCGTGCTGCTTCTCTGCTGCTGCCCCTGCTGGGCGCTCTTCCTCAACACCCAGAACATTCTGCGGCTCTTCAGGCAGGACCCAGCCGTGTCCAGGTGAGGTGGGCTCATGCTGGGGGGGGGTGGGGACTGGCTCCATCTTGGCAGAAAAATGGCCCCGTCCAGGGCTGGCCTCTGGGAATATCGAAGGCCACATGCCAAGAGTGGGTTCAGCATTCCTTAGCCGACGTCTAGTACTTTCCACACCTGGCAACCAAGATCTATACCCTTCCTCGTTTGGGCGCCCTCAAGGTAAATAGTTGATGGTGAAATCAGGTTTGCAGACATCCTCCGCTCGAGATCGTGGTTTACGTCATTTGTTCGTGGTTTTGTGATTCTTGACCCTGGTCGATCCTAAAATCACCTGGGTGCTTTTAAAACCCACCCGTGCCCGGCCGCCCTCCCTCCCCCCTCAGCGTTCTGTTGGGATGGGCCTGCGGTGTAGCGTGTTCCCCTAGATGAGTCTCCTGTGCCGCCGTGTTTGCCGCCTGCTGGGTTACTTAATCGAGACCTTTAGAAGGAGTCCCTGACCTAGACTGGCGGCTCCGAACCTAGGGGACGGTTAGCAGCGTTGGGAGGCATTTCTGGCGATCAGAACTGGTATCGGGGCTTTGCAGAGACCCTGCAGAACATCCTTCCGTGCAGGTTAGTTCCACGGCCGAGAATTATCTGGTCGTAGTGCTGAGGCTGAAAATCCCTTTCCTAGACCGAAGAACCAAGAGAGACCATTTGGGTTCTAAGATGACGAGGTCTAGGTGTCCCATTTTTGCAGTTGAAACCCATTAATTTAGAAAGAGCCAAGAAGGGGGGAGGGGGTTTTAGTGTCTCTTCCCCACCTTTCCCTTGGAATAGAGACCTCTGTGGCATTTTTTTCTCTTCGTTCTACAGGCTTACCCAGGACTATGTCATGGTCTTCGCTCCGGCTCTGCCTGTAAGTTTTCAAAGGTTACAAGGTCCCCCCCTTTTTTTTTAAGTTTATTTTATTTTGAGAGAGACGGAGAGAGGGAGCAAGCATGAGCGGGGAAGAGGGAGAGAAAGGAGAGAGAGACAGAATCCCAAACAGGTTTCACGCTGTCAGCGCAGAGCCTGGCTCAGGGCTCGATCCCACGAACTGTGAGACCTTGACCTGCGCCGAAATCAAGAGTTGGAGGCTTAACCGACGGAGCCACCCAGGCGCCCCACGAGGTCCCTGTCTTGAGGTTTACTGGTAGAAGCCACCTGAGATGCCTGCCGGCCCGGGGCGCTGGGTCAGTCTGCTGTGACCCACAGGTGTGATGTTGGCTCCTTCAAGGAATGTGGTTTTAATTAGGCCCGTGAAAGACACAAACGTCTGTCCTTCAAGAGACGGCAGGGTCAAGGCAAGGCCAGGAGCCACTGTCTTGAACCCCTGCAGCTGGAGGGACCTCCAGGATCCCATCCACAGAAAGGAGTTCTCTTTCCTTTCCTTTTCTTTTTTTTTTCTTTTCTTTCTTTTTTCTTTTCTTCTCTCCTTTCCTTTCCTTTTCCTTTTTCTTTTTCTTTTCCTTTTTCTTTTTTTTTCTTTTTCTTTTTTTTTTTTGTCTAGGGTAAATGCTTCCCCATGTCAGAACCCCTTAGGGCCTCACTCCGAACCTTTAGGTTTTTTTCCTGGCTGAGTGTGATCACACAGAACCCTAAGTGTATGTTCATGTTTGACATGGAAGCGCATGGTCCGTGAGTAATCGGAGCTGATTTTACTCGATTGAACAGCGCGGCTGTACGGGCTTGCTTGCGCTGCCCTAACGACACACCGCAGACCCGGCGGCTTAAACGTTTTTCACCCTACTGGGAGCTGGGAAGGCCAGCATCAAGGTGTCGCGGGGTTGATGCCCTTGGAGGCCTCTCTCTTTGGCTTGCAGACCACCTCCCTCTTACCGCCTCTTCTCCCTGTGTGGGTGCAGCCCTGGTGTCTCTCATCTCTTACAAGGACCTTAGTCCTGTTGGCTTAGAGCTCACCTTAATGGCCTCGTTTTAACTTAATCACCTCTTTAAAGACTGTCCCCGAATACAGCCACATTGGGGGTTAGGGCTTCAACATAACGAATTTGGATGGCTATAATTCAGCCCTTAAGACTAGCCATCTTGGGGGGCCTGGGTGGATCAGTCGGTTGAGTGTCCGACTTCGGCTCAGGTCATGATCTTGCAGTCCGTGAGTTCGGGCCCCGCGTCGGGCTCTGTGCTGACAGCTCAGAACCTGGAGCCTGCTTCGGATTCTGTGTCTCCCCCTCTCTCTCTGCCCCTCCCCCACTCATGCTCTGTCTCTCTCTGTCTCAAAATTAAATAAACATCAAAAAAATTAAAAAAAAAAAAGAGTAGCCATCTACTCATAATTGGCATCGTGGCTTTTAATTTCTCCCGAAGCCTTTAAAGCTTCATCTTCTTGGGGTGTCTGGGTGGCTCAGTCGGTTAGGCGTCCGACTCTTGATTTCTGCTCAGGTCACCAGCTCACGGTTTGTGGGATCGAGCCCCGAGTCAGGCTCTGTGCTGACAGGGCAGAGCCTGCTTGGGAGTCTCTCTTCCCCGTTCTCTCTCTGCCCCTCCCCTGCCTGCACGCGTGTGCGCTCCCTCAAAAGACATTTTTAAAGAAGTTAAAAAAAAATACAGTATTCTTTATGCCACCAAATAGGACTCTTACTTACTCTATAATAGGGGTGCCCTCCCTAGAGTTTGCCAAGGGGCCTCGTTTGCAGCCCACTGCCCCCCAGAACACCCGAGGAAACTGCTGTCTACATGGCAAGGCCAAAATGTTAACATTCATCTCTTCTCTTCTCGTAGGCAACCTTTCTTTATGCGTTACAAGTTAAATATTTGCTCAACCAGGTAACGTAGACTTCCCTTTTTCTTTGAGGGTGTGGGGTTCGTGGGAGTGTATGGCTTTCAGGAATCAGGGGTTCTGAAAACACTTCACAGACGATGGGGCGGGGAGCCTCCCCTACCGGGAGCCGCTGACATACACTTCCCCACGTGGTGCGCCCAGGACTTCGGCGTGGAGAGGTTCATGAAGTGAAATCAAGGGCAGGATATGTTATTATTGACTCTGGAACATTCTTACCCGATTCCCCCTTGGAAATATTGTCACTGGCAGGATAGGGTTAGCGCCGTGGCGTTCTTTGGCTCCGTGCCGTTACCTGGGTCCCTGGAAGTTAAGGGGGTGTGCCTTTGTGTCCCCCGGAGGGTGCCTGGCAGGCTCCGGGGAGCCCCCCGCTCCGCTCCCCTCAGCGCGTCTGAAAGGCCCGACTCTCCTCAGTGGGGCGCGAAGGCCCACGTGGTAATGCTAACCTCGCATCCGTGAGAACCCCGCGTGTGACCGACAGCAGCGGCCGGAGCCCTGTGACGGCCGCCCTGGCTCGGTAGGTATGGATTTATGACGCCAGCGTCTGTGGGACCCTTGACTTCCTTCCAGAGGAATCCAGGTAAAGGGGGGTCCCAGGCAATGGGTCGTGGCCACACAGGCAGCCTCTCCAGGGCACCTGCCACAGAGGGAACAAGGGAGGGGAGAGAGAAGGGAGGAGGTTTTCCATCTACTTGATGTCGTTAAGTTGAAGAGCCTACCCTGTGGACAAAAACCACATTTCACGTCTTCATCAGTGTAAGGAAGATTTTCTGGAAGGGTCTGTAGAGAGGCAGAGATCTGCGTGTCTGAGCGCTGGGCTGTCTGCTGCCAGCCCCTCACCTCGTCTGAGGCCGCGTGGAGGTTCTAGCATGTTCTCCCTGACGGCCAGGCTCCCAGCCAACGTGGGGGCTCCTGACCACAGGCTTGGTCCAGTGAGGAGACTGGGAGTGAAAAGCCCTCTCTCCGATACTCTGAGGGGCCAGGAAAGACCTACGAGGCGGAGCCTGGTGCTGAGAGGGCCCGAGAGGCACGAACTGGGTTATGGAAACTACCCGGGGCTCCCAAGGGGGCCTGGTCGCCGGGATGTGGGAGCACAGAGGCCACGGCGTGGGTCGGGGGCCACAGTGGACGACAGAATCAGAGAGGCGGGCTGGCCCAGGCTCCGCCTTTGTGCTCTGCTGCGGATTTCCGTCGGTGGGAAGCTGATTGCCGGGGGTGGGGGGGAAGAGAGGAGAGTTAACAGACGCGGTCCCAACGAAAGATGCTGTCGGTCTGTGACCAGAAAGGATGCCCCCGCAGGAGCAGCGGGAATCGTAACACCGGGGTGGATCCTGTAGAACAAAAGGACCCCTTGGCTGCAGGGATCTCGGGAGAGGAGGGAGTGGCATTTAACCCGGTCTCTGTCTTGGGGCCCAGCCCTTCTGCGAGTCTAGAACAGAAGAGAAGCTGCTGGTCTGGGGGTAGAGTTAATACAGTTGGGGAGGGTGGGAGGAGCCCCGGATGAAACCGGCGGGGGGCGGGCTGCTTAGATTTTCGTGGGGGAAGAGTTAGAGAAGGCGACCCCACTGGCTTCTGCCGCCCTTCCTCCGGGGGACGCCGTCTCTGGCATGTATTTGGTTTCCATCCGTGCCCCCGGGGCTCCCCTATTTATAGCTCGTGCTGCCCACGGGAGGCTCGTGCGTGTTGCGCATTGGCCTTGTCATCCCTCAGGCCTCCCTCTCCGCTCGCCTGCCTGCCTGCCTTCCCAGTTAGGGGCCTCGAACACCACCTCTCCAAGTAACCTGCCTTCACCCAGTCTCCAATCTTTTCCTTCCCTCCTACATGCGACCCGCCGTGGTCCTGCGGTCCTGCCTGTCCCTCTCCCTCCTCCACACCTCCGTTTCTCTCTCCTCCTCCTCTCTGGATGTGTGGATACTTCAGTCGCATCTGACCAAACCTCCCTGCTGCCAGTCCTTCCCGGGGCCAACCTCCCACCACGATACTTCTTCTCCCTTCTCTATCTGAGAGGCAAGTTCGGTCACCCACCACCTTGGCCAAAAACTAGGCAGGGTCACCTGATAAATAAGCGACCCACGTGAGTGGTTGGCCAAGATCCGGGTCTTGGCCCAGGACGACCGACACCACTAGAGACAACTCCGCAGCGTGGCGGACCAGAGCGTTGGCTAGGTCAGAGGAGTGTGGTTCTCCCCCGACGAGAGCGAGGGAGAGTTCGCCTACCGTTCTGATAGCGTGCAGGTGCAATGGGGGGGAAGCCATGTTTTGGTAGGCTCAGAGCGGGGCAGGAAAGAGACCAATGCCGGGTCTATCCTGCAGAGTGGACCCCAAGTCCTCTCTCCTTGGGGACCGTAGAGCTCAGATAGGTGCGAGTTGCTGTGTCCAGAAGTCCGTGAGAAGCTCTGCCCCGGAGCTGGAAAATCGAGGCTGCTTTTTGGAGGCGTGGAAGCGACTTCAATCTCCCCGGCCGAAGAGGGAGCTTTTATTTTCACCGATCACGTCTCGCTTTGCATGGCGAAACGTCTCGGGGTCTGTGATTTTAGAGAAGCAGGTTTATCAGAGGGAGAGGAAGCGGTCATTCGGAGAAGGGGCCGGGGTGGCACCTGGCAGGTGGGAGAAGCAGCCGGCGCTGTCGTGTCTGCGATCCTGACCGCCCCGATGCGCCTCCGCGGGCTGCGTTGTGGGTCTCCAGCCCGTGTCATTTTCCAATCCCGCCAGAAGCCTTCGATTAAGATGCCAAGCAGCCTGGGCTTCTCCATCCTGTGCTTCTGGGCAGAGCCAGGTGGGATGGAGTCCTTCCCACGCCCCAGCTTCGCGGGGCCGTCTTAGATCAGTGTTCTGAACTTCCATTTGGTTGGGGAAGTGCTGACTTTTCACCCGCTGTCCGGTGCGGAAGGTGACTGTGTCTGCTCCGTCTCCGCCCGTCCTTGCGCTTTGGTAGGCGAGAGCGTCCCTGCCCGTCTCCTGCCACATCCCATGGCCAGAGCTACACGTGTTCGCGCCTCCGGGAGGAGGCGGAGGAGGGAGGCAGGAAGGCAGGAGCCGCAAGGACGGGCGTCCAGTTAGGGCCCCGTGCCGTGCGTGCCTGTGGCGCGTGTGCGTCTGGGGGGAACGTGGCCGCCCCGCGCCCTGGTCTGCAGCATGCGGGGCGGTCTCCCCTCGTTTCAGGGAATCGTGCTGCCTCAGATCTTCACCGGAGTGGCGGCCAATCTTGTCAACGTCGTCATCAACTACCTGTTTCTCTTTAAACTGGAGTTTGGGGTGATGTGAGTCTGATGGTTTCTGGGGTTGGGGGGGAGGAATGACCTGCATGCGGCTTTTCCAGGGCAGGATGGCCGGGGTGGGGGGACCTACACCTGGTTGTGTGTCCCTGCGGGGTCCCCTGGAAAGTACCGTCAGGGACAGACAGTGAGGCTGCTCCGGAAAGAAGATGCGTTTAGGGCTGCCACGGCGCGACGGACGGGCGCCTGTCCTGACTGGGACCGTTCTTCCCAGGGGGTCGGCATTGGCGAATTCAGTTTCCCAGTTCACCCTGGCGCTGCTCCTCTTCCAGTACATTCTCTGGAGGAAACTGTACGAACCTACCTGGGGAGGTAAAGACCGCCGTTTTGTCTCCCAGCTCGGACGTGGGTTGTGGTCTCGGGCTGAGCTGCAGCCCGGCGGCCCGCGTGTTGGTGACGCGTCTCTGTCCCCGCTGCAGGGTGGTCCCTTGAGTGTCTGCAGGACTGGGGCTCGTTTTTCAGCCTGGCCGTCCCCGGCATGCTCACGCTGTGCATCGAGTGGTGGGCCTACGAGATCGGGAGCCTACTGATCGGTGAGTGCGGGGACAGGCGGCGATGGCTGGCGTGAGCGCGGACCCCGTCCGGAAGCGCGGTGTCACCTGCCTCTCTCCACCAGGTACCTTCGGCATGGTGGAGCTGGGAACCCAGTCCGTCGTGTACGAACTGAGCGTCTTTTTGTACATGGTGAGTGTCTGGGAGCTGGTTGTGGCGGCCGGGGTGGGGGGGGGAGGGAGGGGGCTAGTTGTTTCCCGTGAAAAGAGTCCAAAAGAACGTTCGCAGACATTCATCACATTAGTGACTTTTGAAATGATTCTCGAGAGTAAAATTTGATCGTGGACCCAGGCAGGGCCTGTCTGGAATGATGGGGTCCTCCCGGCGAGCTTCGGGAAGTTCAGAAGGATCAATTTTTCAGTGCTGGTCTTGGATGTCGCGGCCCTGTTCGGATCTGAAAGATTTTTGTTTAAGATGACTTACTTATCTAGAGAGAGAGGGAATGCAAACGGGAGGGACAAGGAGAGAGGGGGAGGGAGAGAGAATTCCCAGCAGGACCCTTGCTGTCCGCGCAGAGCCTGATATGGGGCTCGAGCCCGTGAACCGTGAGAACATGACCTGAGCCGGAAACAAGAGTCGGATGCTCAACTGACTGAGCGCCCCGCCCCCCCAGGCGCCCCCGGATCTGAAAGATTCGATTTGATTTGCACGCCTGCCAGACATGAAGAATCTTTTCCAGTTGTCACAACACAGATGCCTGGGGAAGGGGGGGGAGGGCGCGAAGGGCAACGGCGCTAGGTTCGTGGCGTGACGAGCCTCGCTGTCTGGTAGGAGCTTGGATGCGCGTCTTTCCGTTTCCTTAAGTTCCTTTTTGCCCGACGCTTTGCGGGAGGGGAAGGGTCGCCGTGTTGGGATTCTGTCTTCGAAACCGGATCCCTCGACGGTCTTCCAGAACGGACTTCCTCCGGGCTCCTGGCAGTACGATTGTGCAGGACTCCCCCTCGCATATCTTAGGAGCCTTGCACAAAAGCCCAGTCTGTGATGAGCCTGGGGGGCCCCCGGCTAGGCAGATAGGATGTTGCAAACCTGTTTTTGCAGAACCTGTAGGACCAGGCTTGACCGGCGAGGTGCGTGGCATGATCTACCAGGCCCCCGGCCCCCGGGGAAGGCGCGCAGTTGGGCTCAGAACTGAGCCACGAGGCGGGGGCTTCTCTGTTTCCTGGCGACTCTTTCCTTTTCCTTACGATCTGTCCGCTTTTCGTTCTAGATACCTTTGGGCTTCAGTGCGGCCGCCAGCGTCCGCGTAGGGAACGCGCTGGGTGCTGGGAGCATCGAGCAGGCCAAGAAGTCTTCGGTTGTCGCCCTGCTGGTCACAGGTGCTTAGACCCTTCAGTCAGCGACTCACCCAAGCGGTCTGTGCCCGGGAAGCCCGGCCTCCCGGTTCTCTACAGGTCTCCTTTCTCACCGGTGGTTTCTCTGCCATTTTCGCCTCCAGGATTCTTTGCTATAGCCGTCTGCGTCGCGATGGCGACCTGTAAGGATCTGGTGGGGAGCATCTTCACTAACGACAAGTGAGTGGGGGGGGTGCGTTCCGTGAGATGCAAAATCTGCGGTAAGGAAATGGTTGGGTGGGGGGCGCCCGGGTGGCTCAGTCGGTTCAGCGTCCGACTTCGGCTCAGGTCATGATCTCACAGTTCGTGGGGTCAAGCCCCGCGTCGGGCTCTGTGCAGACAGCTCGGAGCCTGGAGCCTGTTTCGGATTCTGTGTCTCCCTCTCTCGGCCCCTCCTTCACTCATGCTCTGTCTCTCTCTGTCCCTCAAAAATAAATAAAAACGTTAAAAATAATAATAAAAAAGAAAGGGTTGGGTAGGTAGATGCCTTCACCCTGGGCTTCCTGGGAGTGTTGCATCTTGGAGGGGTTCCTCGGGTATCTTTTTTGGGTTGTCCTTCGACTTCGGATGTCGGGTTGTCCTCTCGAAGCCTCCGCCATTTTGCTGTCGCGAAATCAGGTGTCTCAGTGTCCCTCGCTTCAGAGGAAGCACAACTCCGGCAGCCGGAAATCGTTCTCGTTTCCTTGCAAGGGAATCAGAATCGTCGTTAGAGAGGAGAGAAACTGATGGTTTCAGGGGGCACGTGGCAGACGTTTGCTTCTGAGTCTGTCCACTTCCAGAAACCCCGGAAGTTGCCATGCAGGGCAGGAAAAAAGACAGGAAAAGCCAAAGGCGCAGGACCCAGATCTTTGATGCTCCCGGGAGACGGAGGAAACGCGCAAAATCAGATTATGTGTGAGCTGACCAGGATCCACGGAGCCTGGCAGGATCGTGGACACACATTCTAACAAGGACACGGCACCGAACTTCAGCAAAGAGGAAAAAGGGAGAAAGCTCCTCGATGCAGAAGAAGAGGGAGAAATTACTAAAAAATAAGTTTTTTAAACCACGGGAGACTAGTTTGCATAACTTTTTACATTTTTTATTTTAGAGAGAGAGAGAGAGAGAGAGAGAGAGAGGGAGCATGGGGAGGGGGAGAAATTCAAGCAGGCTCCACACTCAGTGCAGAGCCTGATGTGGGGCTCAGTCCCACAACCCTGGGAGCATGACCTGAGCCGAAGTCAAGAGTTGGACGCTCAACCGAGTGAGCCTCCCAGGCACCCCTAGTTTGCATGACTTTTGAAAGTAAATTTAAAAATCTAGAAGGGATAGGGGTACCCAGGTGGCTCAGTCAGTTAAGCATCGGACTTCAGCGCAGGTCATGATCTTGTGGTTTGTGAGTTCGAGCCCCACAACGGGCTCTGTGCTGACAGCTCGGAGCCTGGAGCCTGCTTTGGATTCTGTGTCTCCTTCTCTCTCTGCCTCTCCCCAGCTTGTTCTCTGTCTCTGGCTCTCGATAATAAATAATCTCAAAATAATTAAAAAAAATAAACATAAAGAAAAAAGGTGGCATTATAATCCAAATGGAATTTTTTCGTGCGGGCCGTGGAATACCAAATCATTGCACGAATGGTTTCCATCCACCAATGGGACTATATGTTTCTTCTAAAAGTCATGAGATGCGGTGTAGTGTTGGTTTCCTCTAGGGGCCAAGAACGGTAGGATTGTCCATGAATAGAGTGTTGGCTGGGATGCACGAGCCCCTCCGGTTTGCGCGGAAGCCGATCGTCACCGCCTGAACCGCCCGTCCGCCGCCTCCTGACCACCCTGCGCTTTCTTTTCCTAACAGAGAAATCGCTGCTCTGGTGGCTCAGGTGATTCCGATTTCCGCTGTTTCTCACGTGTTCGAAAGTCTTGCCGTAAGTATTCTGGGATATTCCCATCAAGCACCTTTATGCTCCATGCGTTTCTTCTGATGGTGGCAAATCAAAACTGAAAAGAGCAGCTGGGGGGCGCCTGTGGGGGGGGGCTCAGTCCGTTACGCGTCCGTCTTCGGCTCCCGTCCACGGTCTCGTGGTTCGTGGGTCGAAGCCCCGCATCGGGCTCTGTGCTGATGGCTCAGAGCCTGGAGCCTGCTTTGGATTCTGTCTTTCTCTCTCTCTCTTTGCTCCTCCTCTGTTCACACCTTGTCTCTCCCTGTCTTTCAAAAATGAATAAATTAAAAAAAAAAAGAGAGAGAAAAGAAAAGAGCCGCTGGGGGCGGGGCTGGTAGGGAAGACTGAATATTTTTATCGTCTCCGTGTGATAAGAACCCAGGCACGTGACCACAGATTTTAAGTCGGAGCCGCCCCCCACCTTCTCCTGCCGGGGTGTGGGACGCGCTTGGGGACGGGGAGTCTTTGAGCAGCCTCGGCGATGTTCTCACTGACGGATGTTTCTCTGCCTACAGTGCACGAGCGCTGGCATTCTGCGGGGAAGTGGCAACCAGAAGGCCGGGGCCATTATCAGCAGCATTGGGTATTACGTGCTCGGGCTCCCTGTCGGGACCGCGCTGATGTTCGCGGCCAAACTGGGAGTGATTGGTAAGCGTTAACCAACCACGGGCAGGCGGGTCTCTTCCTCCTGGGCCCTGGAAGTGAGTGTCGGAGCATGGAGGCTTTTCATTTTTTTTTTTTTCGGCCCTGGACCTCTGAAACGTTTGCATGCTCGTTCTGTGCCCCCGGCAGAGAGAGCAGGGAATGGACAGCAGGGAGCCAGGGGCCTGGGGCTGCAAGTTCATGCACCCGGAGCTGTGTTCTCGACGTCCCCTTCGTTGCCGTTCTCTTGCCTCCACCTCCCGCCTGGTACGACCTTCGGAGCCCCGCAGGTCTCCCCAGGTGGGCGTGGTGTGTGCGAGCAGCGCAGGAGGAGCCCCAGGCGTGCCAGGGGGCTCTTTATCGCCTGGCCCCGCTTGGAGGAAAGAACTTCATCCGCAGGAGCTAGACTTACCAGAGCTGATCTTTTAGAATGTACAGAGGGGCGCCTGGGTGGCTCAGTCAGTTAAGCATCCAACTTCTGCTTGGGTCATGATCTCGCGGTTCAAGAGTTCGAGCCCCGCATCGGGCTCTGTGCTGACAGCTCGGAGCTCGGAGCGTGCTTCTGACTCTGTGTCTCCCTTCCTCTCTCTCTGCCCCTCCATCGCTCGTGCTCTGTCTGTCTTTCTCAAACATAAACAAACATCAAAAAAAACCTTTTAAGTATAGGAACAAATGATCGCCCAGCTTTGATTTCTAAAATAGTAGTTTGGAATACACTGGTGGTTAATACATAACTATGTTAAAAGCTGAACACGTGATCTTTGGGTGAGGTGGCGACGGACTCAGGCGTGGCTCATTTTTATCCATCGGTACTTGGCGGGCTGGAGCGGCGAGAAGTCATCCGATACCTAGGGAACTTCCCGTCCCAGTAATACTGGACATTATTCTCCAATTCAATAATATTTTAACGAAAAATACGGGAGACGTTCAGAGAAGGGAGTCGCCAATGCAGAGTTCACTGGGCTTTCATCATGGTGCAGAAAATTGTTTAGCTGAGTTTCTGGCATCATTTGTATTTTCGATTTGCCAGCGGCCATAGCTAAAGGAAATCTTAGAGGAATCCACTTAAAAATACAGACCTATCTGCGTTCCCAGTGCCGTACGAGGCCCTCCTGTCCCTTTGACAAAAGCATACCTACTGTGTGCAAAGCGGAGGGAGTTAAGATTCCCCCCTTAAAAGAAATGCTGGGGGTGCGGGGACTCCTGGATGGCTCAGTCGGTTAGGCATCTGACTTCAGCTCAGGTTGCTATATCCCGGTTCGTGAGTTCGAGCCCCGCGTCAGGCTCTGTGCTGACAGCTCAGAGCCTAAAACCTGCTTCAGGTTCTGTGTTTTTCTCTCTGTCCTTCCCCTACTTGTGCTCTGTCCCTCTCTCTCTCAAAAACAAACATTAAATTAAAAAAAAAAAAAAGGTACAAACTTCCAGTTATGAAGTAAGTTCTGGGAGAGGTCCCAGGCAGAGATCCGAAGGCAGGCAGAGGAGTGGGAAGGTTTTGTAGTGGGGGAGGGGGAGGGGGGAGCTTCAGGTGTGCCCTGATGGACGCTGGTGGCCCAGGGAAGCTGGAAGCCGGCTAGGTAGAAGTGGGGCAGCCTGTGCAGTTGGCCAGGGGTGCGTGTTTGCTTTTCTCCGCTTGGTCCTAAGTTGGAAGCAGGGACAAAAACTAACGCCATTTTAGACTGGCTGTAGGGGTTCAAAGGTCCCTTGAGGCCTGGTTCCTGGCCATGTCAACCTTCATGGTTTCTCCAGGATGAGGTTGGTGACAGGTGACACACGACCTGAAAAAAACCCCAGCTATTTTTTTAAATTTTCGCCACCGATGTTGATTTCAGATACTAAGCAACATCGACTCGGTGATGAATAGTTTCATGGAGAAGCTTAGTTAACAATCCCCTTGTGCTACTGGGTGTCCATCTTGAGGGTGCCGGAGACTCCCCTGAGGGACGGTGACAACCGGGTCTTTTTCCATTCAGAATCGGAGGCTGCCCGTTGATCTTGTACAATGGCCTCTTTGAACCCTCCAGAGGTCTATCTTTTGAGGGCTCTGAACGGATCAGAACTTGGTTAAAGCGGCTTGTTTGGCTCAACAATCTGCGAGGGTCTCCCTTTAGCGTCTGCAGTCTCTTGTTTTACGGGCGCCTCGATCTTTACGGTGGCCGCCTCCCTGGGAAACAGAAGTGCGTTTAAAAGTTTCTTCACTTGCTGTCCGTCTGTGAGAGGGGCTCCAGTGGAAGTGAGAAAGAACCCCTCTCCATTTCCAGAACAGCCCCAAGTCAGGGGCTTCTCCCAAAACCCCAGGGTGCCATCCGCACATAGGTCTCCTCTCTGGTCTCTGCTGGGGACCTGCTGCAGGAACCCCAGTAGGGCCTGCCACCTGGGCTGATTTCTTACCTTGGGTAGAGAACCGCGTTCTAATATTTTATTGTTTTTTTTTTAATGCATGTTTATTTTTGTGAGAGAGACAGAGTATGAACAGGGGCGGGGCAGAGAGAGAGGGAGGCACAGAATCCGAAGCAGGCTCCAGGCTCCGAGCTGTCAGCACAGAGCCAAACGCGGGGCTCGAACTCGCAACCCGTGAGATCATGACCTGAGACGCTGAACCGACTGAGCCACCCGGGCGCCCCCTAGAGGACTCCATCTTCAAGGAGAGCTCGCCCTAGTGATAGCACATGGGGCCTGATGACCTCCAGCTTCAGTGCTGAGGGGCGATTCATCGGCAGGTAATATTAGGTCAGCGTTCTCCAGGCAGGTAGGCTGAGTGAGGTACGGAGTGTTCCATAGCGGAGGCAGCGCTCAAGGTGTTGCAGTGGCGGCCAGCAATGGCGGAGAGGTGCCCACAGAACATCCTAAGCAGTCCGTCCACCGGCTGAAGAATCCTGGGTGTTGTCAGCAGTAACTTCCAGGCTCCAAGAGGAACCGCGAGGTCTGGGCAGGATGGGGGGAGAGCCTAGAAGCATCGACAGGTTTTGCAGCATAGAAGCTGTTGCCTGGAAATGAGGGGGAAGCCTTTGCAGCGGGGTCGAGAAAGACGGTGGGAAACCGTGATGGCTCCCACGAGGCGGAGTCAGAACCCCAGGGGCTCTTGTAGATGCGGCTCAGGCACAAATGGACAACGTGGATTTTTGCAGTTGGGGATCCCTGGGCTTGAAGGAGGCTGCGAGGAGCCTTCTCCGGGCTTCAGAAGCCTGTTCGCGGGGGGGCCTCCTGAGCCAGAGGGCCTGTCGCGATGCACTTGGTCGATTCACAGAGAGGTGTTGTGAGCTCAGAAAAATCTGGCTCCCGTCCTCTGCAATATCCAGTGAAACCCAGAAACCCTGGGTGGGTCGGACCCAAAAAGAACTGGGTTCTGGCAAAATGGCGATTTTGATTTTGAAACTCTGTCCCGTTTCTGCCAAGGCTAAGAACAAGGAAACAGGTTTTTTTTTTTTTTTACGTGGGTTTTCTCCTTCTCTGCACAAAGTAGGAGCTCTCGTGCATAGTGGATCAGAAATAGATCACAAGAGGGCGCCTGGGGGGCTCGGCCAGTTGAGCCTCTGACCTCGGCTCAGGTCATGATCTCATGGGTTCGTGAGTTTCTGTGCCCATCGTGGGATTCTCTCTCTCTCCCTCTCTCTCTGCCTCTTGCTCACTTGTGCCCTCTCTCTCTCAAGAAAAAAAAGATGATCTTTCTCCCTCTGTCCCTCTCCCTTGCTCACGTGCCCTCTTCCTCTCTTTCTAAAATGAATGAATGAATGAATCCTGCTGTGATGAAAGAAAGAAAGAAATGAAGGGGCGCCTGGGTGGCTCAGTTGGTTAAGTGTCCGACTTCGGCTCAGGTCATGATCTCGCGGTCCGTGAGTTCGAGCCCCGTATTGGATTCTGCGCTGACAGCTCAGAGCCTGCTTGTGATTCTCTCTCTCCCCCCTCCTCCCCTGCTTGTGCTGTCTCTCTCGAGATAAATAAATAAGCTTAAAAAAAAAAAAACTGGGAGATGGGGAAAACTTGCAGGTTATTGGAAATGCCGTGGTGGTAGGGAGTGTAGGCCAGGTCCTGTGGGACCTCCGTGATGAGCTGTGGCCATCGAGACCAAGGCCATTTACTCTGAGCTTGCTCTAGCGAGGGAGTCAGCCACGCCACCACCTGAGTTGGGGCAGGGACCCAGAGGCAGGCAGAGGGGTGGGAGAACTCTACAGGGGAACCGAGGGAGGGCTCAGGTGTGCCCCGATGTCCTGGGGAAGCCGGAAGCCGGCCAAGGAGGGAATCGGGGCATGCTGAGTGATTGGTGGGGGGCGGGAGTAGGGCGTGTTTGCTTTTCTCAGGGTTGGCCCGAAGTCGGAAGCAGGGACAAACATTAGGGAAGGTGTCAATTATCGATCAAGTCCTGGCCGTGTCGGGTCCATTGTTGCAGAAGTCTTGTTTAGCCCCCTGGGTTGTTCCCAGAGCCTGACGTGTAACCGACTGGCTTCTCCAGTTGTTTATGGTAGGTAAGGGCTTGGTTTCTGGACAGAGTCCTGTAGGCTGTGGGTCAAGTTCTGTTTTTTTTTTTTTTTTTTTTTTTTTTAATTATTTTTGAGCGAGAGAGAACGTGTGAACCGGGAAGGGGCAGAGAGAGAGGAGACAGAGAATTCGTAGCAGGCAGGCTCCGTGCTGTCAGTGCAAAGCCCGACGTGGGGCTTGAACCCACGAACCGCGAGATCATGACCTGAGCTGAAGTCAGATGCTCAACCGACTGAGCCCCCCCAGGCGCCCCTAGAGTTGTTTTTACACGTGGTCTGCCCACAGCTCTTGTGAGCCCTTCTGATACTTCGCTGTTGACCGGAGAAACCCTCCTCGCTTGGGGCCTCCCTCTGGCCCGTGTGGGTTTACTAGGTAGAGTGTGATGGTCCCTTGAGATCCGCGAAGCCTTTCCTGTCTTCTCTTCCCACTCAGCCTCTCTCTGATCATCTCTCTGTGGACAGCCTTGTCCCGGGAGCTCTGGAAGTCTCTGGCCAAAGCCAGTAACAGCCTGCAGGAAGGGCCAAGGGAGGGAATTTGAATTTGATTGACATGGCTGGTGACTTCTGCGTTTTCAAAACGTTAGTCCCCTTTTTCGAGGAAAAGAGGCCATAGCCGTTCAGAGGCACGGTACTTTCAGAAACAGGAAATGGTTTGCCTTGGGAATTTCATTTCCTCCTAACGTGTACGTCTCTTACTAGCAACGCGTTAGGGTCACAGAGGCCAAAAGGAGTCTCCGAACAGAAGCTCTGAGATCCAGAGCACTGGGCCTCTCAGAACCTTCTGGAAATTAAAGGAGAGAGCAGGAAAGGGCTCTCTGGATCGCTGTGGGCTCCACCTCCGCCGTGAAAGCAGATTCTCAAAGCGAGATTGGAGGAAGCCCACTCCCCAGGGGCGGCCTGTCGTCCCCGGAATTAACCTCTGTTAAATATTTCCACTTCTAGGTCTGTGGTCAGGGATAGTGATCTGTGGGATCACGCAGCATTTGTGTTTTCTAGTCTTTATTGTTCGGCTGGACTGGAATAAAGCCTGTGAAGAGGTAACTATGTTCGTTGCTGGCGGGTGAAAGTTCCTCTCCTAGAAAACAATCAGCCCAGGCTGTCTCCCTCTCATTTGGAAGCGTCTTTCCCCTTTTATCACCAATGCTACTTTGTTTTTTTTGGCTGCATGTATTTCGGCTGTGAAGGGCCAGGTGACCCTGCTTTTATCCGTTCCCCTCCTTGGCGCTGAGGAGCCAATTTCAGGATAAGATTTGAACCCGGAGAGAAAGGAGGGATGCCAGCCAATTTGTTCTGATCGTTGTTTTTTTATGATCCCCACGTAATTTCATTAAGATACCCGCACGCGTGTGTGTTTCTCCAGCTTGCTGGGGTCAGTGTGGGGTCTGGAAATAGATGGCAGATAAAATAGATGAAGCGAAAGGAAGGGATCCTGTGAACTTGGGCCCAGCCTCCCCGCCTAATCTTGTGCCTTTCCATCCATCCGTCCCCCACCCCCTGAGCCCACGTCAGTCATTCCGAAAGACGGTTCCATGCGTGTGAACCAGAGCAGGTCCCCTTACGTGTCAGTTAGAGGAAATGACTCGGTTTTTCCTAAACTGGATCGTCCAGTCAGATGTTTTATCAACACGGTGGCAAAGAAAGCCTCGTGGATTGACTTTGAATTTCATCTTCTAGGCTGAGGTACATGCCGATTTGAGACTACCTGCGGCCCAGGAGGACCGTTTTCCGATCTATCAGAACACAACAGGTATGGAATAAGCTGCCTCCACTCTTCGAACAGGCGTGTCCAGGTGGTCCTGGAGGGGTCATTTGTGAGACCCAACTAGATTGACTGCCAGGAGCTCCCCTTGAACTCGGAAAATAAAGTTTCAGGGACGAATGATAAAGTCACGCAACACTCGGTTCGGGGGGCAGCGCAGGCCGCCAGGTCCTTGGCCGACTTGCGGTACTCATGTGGGCATTCCACAGGGGTCTCTCGTCGCTCGGTGATCCTGTGCGTGGACCTTATCTTGGGAACTGACGTTAGTAGGTCTGTGTGTTCGTGGGGATGGCCCGTTCACCAGGCAAAGGCGAGCCTTCCCTAAACAGATCATCGTTGTAACTATTGCTTCCGGCGAGCATCACGCCAAATGCGTGGATCGCTTTCTCTCTGTCAAATTTGTCATCTCCCCAGATTTCCGGAGTCTTAGGCAGTTAGTCACGCACCCCTGCCAGTTCCTCTGTCTTTAGAACTAGAACGAGTCCACAGACTGGCTGACTTCCAGCCAGCCGCCAGTTCCCTTGTTCCCGCCAGTTTTCGTGCATGTTGTCTGGTCCCCTGTGTGCCTGGTCACCTCTGGTTGTGCTCCAGATTGTGTGTTTGAAAACTGCCCGTAGAAGTCATTGGAGGCCTATGTCGTCTGGATCTCCCTTTGCTTCTGTCGAACGCTTAGGGAGACCAGCAGTCTGGGGCAGTTTCAGAAACCGAGCTTCCGGGGGACCCAGCTGACTCGAAGGCAACCAGGGTGAGCCCTGATTTACTTCTGGTTCATCTTTAAGTCTTGGCTACAACCCCTGAGTTCCAGCCTGGAGTCGAGAGTTCCAGCCTTGGTGGGGACTGCGTTCCCCCAAAAGCATGGCTCAGTCCAGATGGAGAACTCTCCGGCCGAAAGTGGCCCCCCAAGCTGGCTCGCTCTGCTGGGCTTCCGGATTCCCCTAGATCTTGCCCTGGTGACTTTGTTACCTCGGTAGTACTCTGATAACGTTCAAGATGATATTTTTTCATTCGTTTCATCCGGCTTTCGTAATTGTCTCCCGAGGATGGCTGGTCCAAGTTTCCGACCATCTCCCGTTTGTAAAAGTAGGTACTACTGCTACTGACCTCACACTCCCGTCGTGAGAGTTCAGTGAGCTTCACACGTGTAAAACGGTGAGAACAGGGCCTGGCGTGGCGGAAGGATTTCATAAGCGTGAGCTGGAATTATTCTATTCGAAGTTCTTTCCTCTCCCAACATCAGGACATCCCAATGTCCACTCTGCTTATGAAGAAGTCGGATGCCCATCTGACTCTTGCTCCTTTCGGTCAACCGCCTTTGCATCTCTCTCGGGAAGCTTTTAGAATATTTTCCTGAATTCTGACTACGCTCAAGGGGCGTAGGACTAAATCTCCATCTGAGTCACTTTCTCGGCGGACGCTTAGTAGGCGCTCTGACGTGAAGCTTCGCGTCTCTCTTCAGTTCTGCGAATGGCCTTGAACGAGCTCTTCGGTGACTTTTCTCCTCCGTTGGCCTTGTTCTCCTGCCGAACCGTTAATTAGAGGAGCGTTGGCCCCTTGCAAACGTCCCCTATGAATCTTAACTTAGATGCTGTATTTATTCCTGTCGTTCTTGCGGTTGAACAGAGCTCCCTAGGAGACCTCAGCTCACGACAGTGGGACCCAGAGCTCGTGACTGGTGAATGGAGAGGCACCCCGAGATAGTATTTCTGTGTATCCAAAGTAGCAACTGCTTCCTCAATAAGCAACTGCTTCCTCCCCGCTAGAAACATACATATACTGCCTCTTTTCTACTACTGAAAAAGTTTCCTTTTACGCTGCTAAGTTCCTTTTTTTTCCCTTCAGTGCGCCGGCAGAACCGTCGACGAGGTTTAGTCAGGCCTCTTCAGCCGAGACGAGAGCCTCTGTTGAACCCACGACTGCGCAGAGACCAGATCGAAGCCCAGCTCAGGGACCCGACGAAGCTGACTGGGAGTCAGTTGATGCTGCGGCGTGGGCTCCTGCTCCTGGGGGTCGTTTCGGTCTTGCTCGTAGGGATTTTAGTGAGATTATCGGTCAGAGTCGAGGGATAGGCAAGAGAGAAAGTCCGGTCGAGTGACAACTTTGGAGTTTACAAAGTAACGCACAGGCCAAGGGGTGGGAATTTGTTTGCAGTTAAGGTCGTTCAAGTGTGCGCGTGTGCGCGTGGATTTCAAGAGTTGAGAGTTCAGAATTCTGTTTTGTTTTGTTTTTTTTTTTTAATGTTTATTTATTTTTTTGAGACAGACACAGAACATGAGTGGGGGAGAGGCAGAGGGAGGGGGAGACACAGAATGTGAAGCTGGCTGCAGGCTCCGAGCTGTCAGCACAGAGCCGGACGCGGGGCTCGAACTCACAGGCCGTGAGATCATGACCTGAGCCGAAGTCGGACGCCCAACCGACCGAGCCACCCAGGTGCCCCAGAATTCTGTTTTCTAAGGAAGGAAAGGAACTCAGGTTAAAGTTCTGTTCTAGCCCGAGACAATGTCTGAATGATGAGAGGGACAGTAACTCCTCTGCCATGGTCTCAACCCAGGACCACTGTGTACTGACGGCATTTGTCCGCGACTTTGATATTTCTTCTGTTTTTGTTTCTTTAAATACAAACGAACGTACTGAGTGCTTAAGGACTCTCGCCGTTATTAAAATATATTTGACAGTTTATCTTTCCTTGTGTCTTCGGTGGTTATTCAGTAGGAAAATGGCATGGGTTAAGATCCATTTGGGGTCCAGCTCTCAGACACTATGGGCCATGGACGTGCTTGAGAAACCAAATTAAGACCGATTTAAGAAGAGGGGAGGCCGTCGGCGTTGATGAACATGCTTCCTGTTAAGGACCGGCCTTAAAATCTGCCTGGAGTGGGAAGGACTGGCAGAGACCAGGAGAGGGGAAGCTGTAGGCCAAAGCCCCGCTCAGTTTTCTAGAGTGGTGGACATCCAGAGAGAGGGCCTGAAGAGCTAATCTGGGCAAACCGGAAGCCCGACCTTTTCCTACGTTGATTGAAGGAGAGGATTCCAGAGTTGGAAGGCAGCAGAAGTGGAGAGGGGGCTAGGAAAGAGAAGGCTGGGGTGGGCCCCATTCATCTCCTGCTTGGGTCTGTCCTTGTCCTTACCAAGGCACCAACCGGCTTTGGGTGGCAAACACAGTGTATCCAAGGAGGTTTGTGTGTGGGGGGGGCGGTAGGGGGGGAGGTTTGTCTCAAAGGGTTGAGGGTTTGGTAAATGCTCCCTTTGCCCCACCAGCATCGGAGAATAATTGGGGAAGTCTTTGGAGCTGTGAAAGTCCAAACAACCCTTTATATTCGTGGGGGGGGGGGCGAAGGTGTCAGGATTTCAACAGTGGCCTTGGATTAAGTAGTAACCAAGTTGTACTTGGACTCAACCTTCCTGGGGGAAGGGCGACACTGACACTTAAACCAGCAAGCCACAGGATAGAGAACGCTGGGTACTCGGATGGATACAAAGAGTTCCAGGCACCGCCTTTGCCCCCCCCCCTCCCCGCAAGGACAGATAATGGACAGGATCACAAAAGTTAGCTACTATGAGTAAAAAAAAGAAAACACACTCAGGGCCGCCTTAAGGGATCTCCACCCTCAAAGGTTTATTCTTCTGGAGGGTCAGTCACTTTGCAAGGACCAAGATAAAGTCCCGCCCTGAGGGAGGGGCCCCCAGCAGCATCCCCTTTCCCGGCTCTTTTGTTCGGAAGCCCCCACGCACCCTCTTCATTCCCTCCCCTAGGGATACTCCTCCCCTTCTAGAGAGTTCTCCCCCTGCCTGCCCTTCCCTTCACCAGGTAGGAGCCCCCGGGGGTGGGATGCGGAGGCCTATCTCAGCAGCCCAATCTGCGGGCGAGGAGCGCATCCCCGGGGGGAGTGGATTTTTTACCACGCCCGTGACCCGAGGCTAGAGTCCCTGAAATACCAGCACCGCGCTCTCGGGGTGCGGAGGGTGCAATGACAAAGTCGCCCTGTCCACCCCCTCCTCGGTACATTTCACCCTTCCGACCTACGACCTACGGTCTCCCTTGTCGGCGCAGAGCGACCCCGACCCCGTCCTGCCCCCCCCCACAGCCCCCCACCCGCGGGGGGTCTCCGCGCCCTTCTCCCAGCCCCCCCCCCAGGGGTACGCGGGCAGCGACGGTTGGCTGGAGGTCGGGCGTGCCAGGGTGCCGCCCTCCCGCTCCCCATCCCCCCTCCCCTCCCCCCTCCCCTCCCCCCTCCCCGCCGGCCGCGTGCGCAGGTGGGGGCGGTCCGCGGGCGCGCGGGGCGGGGCCGTGCGGGGGGCCTCCCCCGGCCCGCCGCCTCCCGCGCATCAGTCCCCGCGCCGGCATGGAGGCGCCCGCAGCCGCCGCCGCCGCCGCGCCCCGGGAGAGCGCCGAGCCGCCCGACGCCCCTCGCTGGCGCCGCTGCCTGCGGAGCCTGCGGGGCGCGCTGCCGCCCGACGTGCGGCGCGAGGCGGCCGCGCTGGCGGCGCTCGCGGGCTCCGTGGTGAGTGCGCGGCCGCCTCGCGCCCCGACGGCGGCCCGGCTCGGGGCGCCCCCCAGCGCCCGCTCCGCGCGCTCCCTGCGCGGCCGGGGGTCAGCTCGTGGCGCTCCCTCCTTTTTCTTTCCCCCTCGCAGTTCCTGGCGCAGTTGATGATCTTTCTGATCAGCGTCGTCAGTTCCATCTTCTGTGGGCATCTGGGCAAAGTCGAGCTGGACGCCGTTACGCTCGCGGTCTCGGTAGGCTTTCCACGGTTTCTTTTTCTTTTTTTTTTTAATCTTTCCGTTTGGGTCGGCATCGCGGTAAAGCCTCGGAGTTTGCATTGCGTTGTGCCTGATGTATCTTTTCCCTTACACGGTCGGAGCTCGCCTCGTCTTTAGATTTGAAAGGAGGTCGCCTCCGCTGCTTAGGAAGCGGGTTTCGACCCTGCCGCGGTGGCCGGGCTTGCAGGGAATTTGTAGCAATGGTATAATTACAGAGCGGCCAGGGAGTGCGAGGAATTTGTAGCCATAATACAGTTTGTGCTGGTCACAGGAACAGAACCGCGTCCCCCCCCCCCCCACGTTGTAAAATTAAACCAGAGAATTTAAGAGATCTTATAGATTATCTGCCATCAGTTTGAATTGCACAATTCATGACGGGCGCGGTAATTCCCACTTGTAATAAAGTGTCTCCCTGGGGCCTTGGATTGAAATGACACCTCCTGTGAAGGCTTTCGGCCCTGAGTTTTTGTTAGCGATGTAGCGGAAAGTTGCCTCCCTCCTGTGTTTCGTCCAGGCTTTCCGAGGAGGTGAAAACCTAGTTCCGGTGGGGCTGGCAAGTGGTCTCTCCCGCTCTTAGAAAATTCCCCCTCCGTCCTCGCCAGAGGTCGGTATCTGCCCTAAGATCCGTGGTGGGACCGGAGAAGTTTGTCTTTTCGACTTTGTGGCTGAAGTGACCTGAGTGTGTGGCATCAGATATTTTATTGACAGGTCTGCTACCGAGTGAACTAATTCAGGCTAAGGGATATTTCTGCTTCCTTTGAGAGTTTAGATTGGGCTTCTAGAAAGAGTGAAGAAAGCAGAGAAGCTTTATCTTACAGTCTGTTAACCGTGTCCCCTCCAGAGAGGATGAACTTGATCCGTCCCCCACATAGGACACTGTGACCCTGGCACATGTTGTACTCCTGATCTGGAATCCACTATATGTTTCTCCAGGAGGCCCGCAGTTGGGATCTACCTTCTCCTATAGCTGCTTCCAAACCTTTTTCTGCAGTGCAGAATAAATACTTAAATATTTAAATTTAAATATTTTTAAATTTTTTATTTTACGTAATTATTTATTTTAAAGGTTTTGTTTGTTTCTGAGAGGGGGAGGGGGACAGAGGATCCCAAGCGGGCTGACAGCCAGCCCACGCGAGACTTGAACTCACGATCCTCAAGATCATGACCTGAGCCGAAGTCTGATGCACAGCTGCGTGAGCCACCCAGGCACCCCCTTAAAGTAGATTGTTTTAATGAATTTTTTTACCGAGCTATAATTGACATACGACATTTAATTGGTTTCAGGTGTATCATGTAATGATTCAATATTTGTATATATTGTGAAATGATCACCACGATAAATCTAGTGAAAATCTTATTACTACGCACAGATTTTTTTCCACGTGATGAAGTTTTCTAAGATTTACTCTCTCAGCAAGTTTCGAGTGTGAAATACAGTATCGTCATCGCATTGGCGCACTTTGTATACTTTGTAACCAGAACTTTGTATCTTCTGATGGCTTTTACTCAGCGCTGGGCACACTGCCCACCCCCCACCCCCGCTTGGCAATCACAGGATCTGCTGTCTGTGAATTCAGTTTTTCTCTGTTTGGATTCCACATGTAAGTGAGATTACACAGCATCCGTCTCCCTCTGTTGGACTTATCTCGCTTCGCACGATGCCCTCAGTGTCCACCCACAGTGTCACCAATGGCAGGATTTCCTTCTCTTTTAGGACTGGATAAGAGTCAGTGTTTGATTCAGCTTATTTACCCGTGCGTCCATCAGTGGACTCTTAGGTCGTTTCCATATCTTGGCTGTTCTCGGTAACGCAGTGCCCACGGGGGTGCAGACAGCTTTTCGAATTGGTGTTTCCGTTTTCTTTGGTTAAATACACAGGAGTGGGGTTGTTAGATCATCGGGTAGCTCTATTTTTAATTTTTTGAAGAGGCTTCTTCCCGTTTTCCGAGTGATTGCTCCAGTTTGCATTCCCTCCAGTGCGTTCAGGGGACTCTCTTTTCTCCACATCTCTTCCGACCCTTGTTATTTCCTGTCACCTACTCTCACCCGTGTTCCTTCACGGAGGTTTTAATTTGCATTTCCTTGATGATTAGCGATGTCGAGCACCTTTTCCAGTATCTGTTGGTCATTCGTGTGTCTTCTTTGGAAAAATGCCTATTCATGTCTTTGGCCCAGTTGTTAGATTGTTTGGGGTTCTTTTGCTAATGAGTTGTGTATATACCTTCTTTATATATTGTGGAGATAAACCCCTTATCAGATACATGATTTGCAAATACCTTCTCCCATTCAGTAGGTTGGCTTTCCATTTTGTTGGCGGTTTCCTTCAGGGAGCAGAAGCTTTTTCGTTTGGTGTGGTCCCGCTTGTTTGTTTGCTTGCTTGTTTAGGTTTGCTTTCGTTGCCTTTGTCTTGGTGTCAGAACCAAAGAGGCCTCGCCCGAGACCTAGACAGCTTCCGGTCTGTGTTTTCTTCTAGGAGTTTGATGGCTTCAGGTCTTGCGTTCAGGTCTTGAGTCCATTTTGAGTTATTTTTGTGTGTGTGGTGTAAGATAGTGGTCCGGTTTCATGCTCCCGACACCCTTTATTGAAGAGCGTGTCTTTTCGCAGTGCCCGTTGCTGGGCCGTCCCTTTAGGTTTACCGTCCTGCACTGTCCCGTGTCCACGGTGTTTCATGGCCAGTACGTGGCCTCTTCTGGGTTCACCAGACACCCCAGTGCTGAGTGCTCTTCAGCTCCTTGGGTGTGGGGGCCCCGCCTCCCTCCATCTCTCTGGCTTTCAGGAACCCCCCTAATCCCCTTCAGGACTCCCACTGTGCACGTTTCCCTCCCCCGGCCTGGACCACTGTAGCAGCTTTAAACTTTACTGTCCTGCTGGTGACCTCCTATGCCTGGAGCCCCGCCAAGTCCCCACCGGCCCTTCGACCTCATGGGGGTCTTCCCTTGCCGTGGTCCCTCCCTCTCTCTCTCTGCAGGGCCAGTCTGCGCCCGACCTCCTGTCACCTCACTGACCCTTCAGCACCGGACCTCTGTCCCTCGCTCAAGAGCGGCCTTCTGCCTGTGTTCCAGAACCATCCTTTCTCCTCCGCTCCTTCTCTTTAACGGGTCTCTCTGCACTATCATAAACATATCCAAGTGTCTCCTTTTATGTAAAAACCTCCCCCATCTACCTGTCTCCTTGCCCAGCCCCCCGCCTGGCCTCTATCTGCTTACACTCTTAGCCAGAAAGCCTGTATTCTGTCTTCATTACCTTTTCTCCCCCTTGCAAGTTGGCTTGCGTTTCCCCACCACCCCATGTAACCTACTCTGACTGTTGCCAGGGACACTCCCCCCCCCATTTCTCCGGAGGACTGGAGGACTGGCCTTTATCTGGCCTCCCTGCCGCGCCCTCCCTCCCCGGGAACGCTGCCAGGGCTGTGCCTCTCTGTTGGGTCTCCTGGTTCTCCGGCCATTTGCACCTCTTTCCCTCCCTCTCCTCCTTCTGTGTGTCTCAAATTTGTGCCTCCCTACTTGGCCTAGGTGCCCCTCCTGTGTCTCACAGCCTCAGGATGTATGGGCTTGAATATGCCGGAAATCCTCATACTCAGAACGGGTGAGGCTGTAGTGACCCTCCTCCCTGGGAGCACCCTGGACACTCCCCTTTCTTGGTACCCCCCCCACCCCCATCCCCCATCTCCATCAGTCAGCAAGCCCTGCTAACTTTATTCCCCCACGTTTCTTAAAATCACGCCTTCTGTGTCCTGCCGCCACCCTCCTGGCCCAGCCTTCATCCTTCCTGCCAGCCCTGGGCCTCCCCTCCTCCAGCCCCAGCTCCATCTTTTACCCCTCCCCCTCCTCCTCCTTCACTCCCAGCCTTAAAAAAAAATCAAGTCACTCTCTGGCTTAACACCCTTCAGGGCTCCCCTCCCCCATGAAGTCCCGGCCTCCGGGCGTCCTGCCTGTGGGTGCCCTCTGTATTCTGTGACTTGAATGGGAGGCTCAGGCCGGTTCCTTCCAGATGCAGCTTAGGGGCATGCACCTGCAGAGCCCTTTCCCAGAAACCCCCGGGCCGGAGCCCCACCCTTCCCCTGCATGTCACCTTCTCTGTCTCTGAATGCTCTCACTCCAAGCAGCCGGCTCATGTTAATTTTTGCCAAGCCTGGTTCCTGGCAGAGATCTGGCCCGAGTGGACATTTCCAGGAAATGCACAGCTCCGGGAGCCGCGAGCGGGTCCTTACCTAGGCCTTCTGGGTTTGTCATCTACGCAGCCCTGCTCCTCTTAGCCAGAAACATGGTGAGGGTCGAGGGCGCCGTGATGGTACACGCACAGGCCTCGTGTCCCCTCTCACTATTTCAGCAAAACTGTCTTAACCAGAGGCGGTTGGTCGGCTCAGTCTGTTGAGCATCCAACTTTGGCTTGGGTCACAATCTCCCGGATCGTGAGTTCGAGCCCCGTAGCGGGCTGTCTGCTGTCAGTGCAGAGCCCGCTTCGGATCCTCTGTCCCTTCAAAAATAAATAAACATTAAAAAATATATATTAGGGGCTTCTGGGTTGCTCGGTTGGTTGGAGGTCTGACTTCGGCTCAGGTCATGATCTCACAGTTCGTGGGCTCGAGCCCTGCGTCGGGTTCTGTGCTGACAGCTCAGAGCCTGGGGCCTGCTTTGGATTCTGTGTCTCCTCTCTCTCTGCCCCTCCCTGCTGTGCTCGCTCGCTCTCAAAAATAAATACATATTAAAAAAAATGAAAAAAAAAACTATCTTAACCATATCTTGCCGGGAGACAACGAAATTATGATATTACAGAAGGTTTGTCGTAATTTCTTTCCTTCTTTCTCTCTGTTTTTCCCTCAAATTACCCAACGATAAGAGCATAAAATAGAGTTCCTACTTTCGGAAGCAGAAGGTTCAGAGTGAATACAAGCCCAAAGTTCCGCAGATAGGCCTGAAACGGATTTGTAGGAAGGTTGGTACGTTCCAAACAGAGGAATTACTGTAGCTAAGGCTTTAGGTGACGGGGTCCGTGTGTGTCCTGCCTTGCGTCATGGGTGTGGTAAGACTGTGCTTTTAACCAGCTGTTAAATTGTAACTAATTGCTAAGAGGACAGTAGGCCCAATTTCAAGATAAGTATTTATGAAAGCCAGGTACAGTTAAAAATGTTTTACTTTATGAAAAATTTTGTATATGGAATGGGAGGATTTACAAAAGTGTTTTTTTAAGTAAAAGAACTTTTTTTTTTAAGGTTTTATTTTTTTTTTTAATTTTTTTTAACGTTTATTTATTTTTGAGAGAGCTAGAGACAAAGCATGAGCAAGGGAAGGGCAGAGAGAGAGGGAGACACAGAATCTGAAGCAGGCTCCAGGCTCTGAGCCATCAGCACAGAGCCGACGCGGGGCTCGAACTCACAGACCGGGAGATCTTGACCTGAGCCGAAGTCGGCCGGTTAACCGACTGAGCCACCCAGGCGCCCCAGGTTTTATTTTAAAAGTTTTTAGTGCTTATTTTTGAGAGAGAGAGAGAACACAAGTGCTGAGGGGCAGAGAGAGAGGGAGACACAAAATCTGAAGCAGGCTCCAGGCTCCGAGCCGTCAGCACAGACAGAGCTTGACATGGAGCTTGAACTCACAAACCGTGAGATCGTGATCTGAGTTGAAGTCGGACACTTAACTGACTGAGCCACCCAGGCGCCCCTAAGGTTTTATGTATTTATTTTTTCAAAGTAATCTCTTACTCCCAACATGGGGCTCGAACTCGCGACCCTCAGACCAGGAGTCGAATGCTCCACCAACCGAGCCAGCCAGGTGTCCACTCTGCTCCCTGCCATGAACATTTATTTATACCCCGCCTTGTTTTGTTTCATGAAGAATTGGAGTTGGTTTGTAAAAATACCTTCAGTCCAGACGGATAAATCGTGAGCTGGTAGGACAGGAGGATCAAAGAAACCTGGGGAGGAAGGGACTCAGCTGGGAGTGGCTAGCACCAGAGAGGCTGCGGGCTGCATCCTGAACTCCCTCCCTGCCCTCGTAGTTGCCAGAAATTCACGGCGCGCCCAAGATGTCACCGAGCCCTCTGTTCGGGGAAAGGACGGCCTTTCCTGACATTGAGTCAGAGGAGTGTCACCTGTAGTATTTCGTGGCGTGGACACTCGGAGGTGGACGATGGTGTCTGGACAGCTTGCTACGAGAGAGACATTAGCAAGTGTTGAACTGACTCAGTATACAGGCCGTCATTGTGGGGGGCGGGGGGGAAGCATGACGTCCTTGACTTTCATCAAAGCAGTCTCTGATAACGGACTTGGCCCGGAGGTAGACTTGAAGCCATAGAAGAAGAGTAACAGCTGTGCTTCCTTTGCTTGCCTTGTAAGGCTGAGGGGGTTTGGAACTTTGGCCCTGACACTGCCCCGGGCTGGAATTGAGAACACGAGGTGTGCTGGTGTGGGGGCCTCCCGCTGCGCCCTCTGCGTGGCCGGTCACTGACTCCTGGGGGCTCGAGTTTGTGGTCTTGGTCAGCCAAGAGGCGAACCCACCTTGGGGTTGACATTCCAGCTAAACGTGAGACCAGGGATGAAAATGGGGGTCTCCAGCTCTTCCCAGCCCCCACAGTTGCAAAACGCCTCCTCCGTCTCTGACCGTAACCTGCAGGTTTCCGCCTGGGCCCTTTGTTGTCAGGGGCTCTGGGCAAAGCGCAGACACGAGGGGGGCACAGAACTGGTCCTGTTTCTCATCAGAGGGTTCAAGCCTGCGGCCAGGCTTCCCAGCTTCAGGTCACCAACTGAGCGACCTAAACTTTCAGTGACTTGCTCCAGCGACCCATAAGATGGGCAACAGTGCGCATGACACCCTGTCTGGGAGGGTTTGGGGACACGGCCTGCGTGTAGCATACGCTCAGTACGCGTTTGTTGTCCTCGTTCTTAAATGCACATCACAGACCAGGGGCGTTGCCTTTAAATATTGACCAGAGCTTAACTTTTTGATGTGGAAATCGTGACGCTGTGTCATTGAAGAAGAACCAGGCTGTGAGCCACCCGGGTTGGCACGAAGGGATTGTGATCCTCCAGGCCGAGGCTGTGTTTTTGTTTATAGTCGACAGGGACGGATGTGGATGCCCGCGTGCTGAGAAACGGAGGGTCTGACGTGTATGATTACAGGTTGCTTCCTGCGGATAAGCTGTCGCGGCTCCTCGGCGTGGAAGGGGCCGCTGGGCGGCAACTCCGGCCGGGCCCGTCCTCCGGGGCTCGCTGCAGCTGTCTGTCCTTCCTTGCAGGTGGTGAACGTTATCGGGATTTCAGTTGGAACCGGCTTGGCCTCGGCTTGTGACACGCTGATGTCTCAGGTGACGACACGGTCCCCCACGCACTATTTTTTTTTTTTTTTTAATTTGTCAGTTACCTTTGCTCTTGGAGACCATGTGGGCGACTCTCTCCTCTTTGGCTTTTGTTGCCTTTTCTTCGTCAAACACCGTGCTACCGATGGCTGCAGATGTGAGCTGAGTTGGCTTTGCTGACTGTGCTCAGGGGCTGTGTTTTCCCTTTTATCTCCTGTCTGATGTCTCCCGCCCGAACACCGCACTCCCTCACCTGCTGCTGAAGCTCACGGCTCCATCTCCTGCCCACGTCGCTGTCCTGAGGGCCAGGCCGAAATGTCGGTCATGTCCCGGCCATCAAACGCAGCTCAACCCGAACCAAGCCCATCAGGCTTTCCGCCCTGAACTATTTCTCCTCTCGGGTTGTTCTCCGCTCAAGCCAGACTCTTTCTTCACCTTCCATCTCGCTATGTTAGCGGAGAACCTGCCCGTACGCCTCCGTCCTCATCGCCTGTCACAGGATTGGGAACACTGGGGTGGGGTGCTGACATGACCAGAGGCAGAGTCAGATTCTGGTCCAGGCCTTTCTCTCCCGGCTCCGTCTTCCATCTCACCCACCTGCTTCATAACCATAGTGCTTTCCCTGGTGGATTCTGAGCTGCTTGGGGAGCAAGGCTGTATCCCATTCAGGCTTTGAATCCCTGTGGCTCAGCATTGTGTTCGCTCTGTAGTGGGTACTCTGGAAATCTGTTGAATGAGGGACAGGAAAGTGGAGAAGCAAGCAGGGATGGGTAGATGGGTGGGTGGATGGTTGGGTAGGTGGATGATGGATAGACAGGTGGCTGGGTGGATGGAGGGATGGATAGCTAGCTAGCTAGATGGTTGGGTGGAAGGATGAGTGGGTAGATGGATGATGGATAGACTGGTGGGTGGGTGGGTGGAGGGATGGATGGATGGACAGTTGGGTGGATGGTGGATGGATGGTTGGATAGATGAATGATGGATGGGTAAGTGGGTGGCTGGAGGGAGGGATGGATAGACGGGTGGACGGTCGGACAGATGGATGATGGATGGATGGGTGGGTGGCTAGAGGGGCAGATGGTTGGACATGGTTGGGTGGACGGTGGATAGATGGATGCACGATAGATGAGTCCTGCCTGCAAACCCCGTGCCTGGGAGAGCGAGGACACGGTTCTGTCCCGAGGAAGGAGCGGCCCTGAGCACGTGTGATATATCCTGAGTCGTCGTGCTCAGCTTCTCAGCAGGTGGTGCACGAGGGTATCCCCTGGTAGAGGATATGAAGTTTTATGTTAAAATTGTTACCTTGTCCCTTTTTTGTACGATTCCAGTTATTTTTATTCGTAGAGTTAAACAAAAAAGACTATTTTTTAATTTGTTTCTGCACCCATCAACGTACAGCGGATGTCTTTCTGTATTAGTAAACGTATTTCCATAGTAGCACGCGGTTTCTGTGGTTTCAAATAGCCTTTAAAAGTCGTAAAGGTAAAGCACCCTCTAGAAACCTTAGGTCATCCCCAAAAAGTATTTGGAAAAGATGGGGGCAAAGAATCACTAAAGTTTAACCTTTCCGAGTTCTCTTCATTACTTTTTTGGTGAATATCCTCCAGACATTCCCAGCTATGTACCCTTCCATCATTCTGAAATTTACGTGGTCTTATTACCTTTTCCTCCCATGAAACCGTGTGTTTCGGAGAACCCTTGGAATGAAGTAGGTAGACGCATTCTCTTTTACTGTTCGCACAGTATTTTACGTCCTTTGTTCCGCCACTGGTTTCATTTGTTTCCGCTGACGCTTTTCATGCATTTTACCTCAGACTTCTTTTTGGTTGTGAGGAAGAGACCGTCGCTCGGGAAAGGGAGCGTGGGAAAAGCTCCTCGATGCCTCGACTCGGCCAAGGCCGCAGCGGGGACCGGGCCTGCCCTGCCCTCCCGGGGCCTGCTCTCCGCTCTGTGCTCTGGCCGCCTGGCCGCCGCTCGCTTCTGCCTTCTGCACGCTTGTCACACGTAAACAGCAGGTTATGTCGTTTCTGTGCTCGGAAGTCTCCTGTGAGCCTGTCTCACTGTGGAGGTGGCTGAGCCCGCTGCTGTCCCCACCCCGGAAGTCCGCTTCTCAGGGAGGCCTCCCGGCGCCAGGGTAAACATTGTGCTCCCGCCCTCTGTCCCTCTTCTCTGGCGCCGTTCTAGAAAACGCACTCTAGCTCTTGGTTACTTCTGTTTATCGTCCGTCTCCCTTTCCTTCTAGAAAGTCCGCTCCATGCGGGCAGGGACTTCTGCCCGCTCTGTTCACTGCCCAGTTAGTTCCCGGGTCTCAAACGCGTGCGGCTCACAGCAGGAGTTCAGGAAATAATTGCTGAGTGAATCCAGAAGGCTCTAACCTGCGCCCACTGCTGCCCACACCTTTTAAGCCCTGCTGTCTGCTGTCAGCGCCCTCCGTGTCTAATTGTCCCTGTTCCCAGAGCAGGGGACTCGTCGTCCTGGGGCGTGTTTAAAATGCCATTGGTACCCTTGGCTCAGCCGCGGGGAGCGGGCACCCGCGGCAGGAGGCGTGGGCGGCCAGCAGGGTGTCCCGTCCCCCCCCCCCCCCCGGGAGCTGTCCATGGGGCTGGCCGTGCCTCGGCCCGCCCGGTGACAGCAGCACTCCGTCACCGAGTTTGTTCTCTCCAGTCCTTCGGAGGCAAGAACCTGAAACGCGTGGGAGTCATACTCCAAAGAGGAATCCTCATCTTGATGCTGTGTTGCTTTCCTTGCTGGGCCATCTTCATCAACACGGAGCGAATCCTCCTGCTCTTACGACAAGACCCCGAGGTCTCCAGGTCAGCAGCGTCTGTAATGTCAGAACCCCAGGTTCAGAGTGTTATGCCCGAATTCTTGAATCCCCCCACAAGAGACCACCAGAGTCGAAAGTCAAAGCCAAGCGGCAAGGGCTGTTTATTACAGGTTCGAACCCGGACCTCTGCGCACTCGTTGCCGGTGACGCTAAGAGGCCCCGAACAGGGCTGGGACAGCGTTTTTATTGACAGAGACAAACAGCATAGGAAGGTTTTAGGTTATGAGGTGACCGATTGGTGGATATTTGAAATACGAACATATGTTGCCCTCTGACTGGAGGTTCTTTGTTCCTTGGTGGGAAGTCTCTGTCCGTTACTTTAGGCGGGAAGCAGGGGGAAGGAGGAAGGGGGAGGGGGAAGAATGTAGCAAGCAAGATTACAGAAGCGAGAAATGCCAGGCACTTAGATTCAGACTAGGCTCAAAGTTTTACAATGTTCACAGCAAACAGTAAGCAAAACAGAATTCTCAGCAATTGTGTTTTTTTTTATCAACGGTCCACAATTGGCAGAAGGCCAGGGCAGCTATTTTTAACCCAGTGTCTGTCCATTGTTTAACAGAAAAAGAGAACTTAGCTTCAGACTAAGGCAGAGCTGCCATTTGGACATAAAATTTAAAACCGCTCTCTTCACAGAGTAAGTGACCGTCTGGTCGTCTTAATGTGCGTCGACGTTTCGGTCAGTTATGGGGACTTGAACCTCCGTGGAAAATGGAAGCTGCGACCTGTGGGTCACAGGGTAGTAAGGCTGGCAGGGACTACCTGACTCAGAGTGACACAGCGAGACTCAGTAACCCGACGTCCCACCCAGAGTGAAAAGATACAAGACAAGAATGTGGATCCCCGAGGCCCCAGGCTGCTTTCCCGGCATAAGCGCCCGGAGGAGTTTTTTCCCCTCCCAGAGGCAAAGGAGCAACATAGTTGCCTCCGCTTTTGTTCTTAGAGTTGGTTTTTTTTTTAACCTACAATTCCAGCAAGCTCTCTGGGATTGTCTTCAGGGTATGCGGGATCGCGGGATGCAAGGAGACATCTCTCTTTTCTAGAACGCTGTTAGTCTTGCTTCAGTGCGAGGGGCAGCTACAGTCCTGACCCAAAACGTTTTCTGAACTTCGCCCAGCTTTTAGTTCATTTTGCTCTGCTCATTCCACCTTTTCTGCTAATAAGCATGAGCCGAAAGATGTAAAGTTAGACTTCCCTGTAGAAAGCAGACCTGTAGCGAGCCTAACCGTAACGTTACTCTGGGCTGTAGGAAAAACCTCTTCCAAGTGGTGATTAAATTTCTCCTATGCAAATTATCTTTAGTTGTAATTTTTAGAAGATACTGACCGTATGGATTCGGGCAGCAGTCGTTGGAACATTAACTGAAGGCCGTTTGTCGTTTGTTTCAGGATAGCCCAGATTTATGTGATGATTTTCATTCCCGCCCTTCCCGTAAGTATCAAGGATGTTCTGTGTCCCGATCCATGAAGCAGCTCGTGAATATTGTCCTGCCTGTCCTGTGCCTCCCCTCCTTTCGTTTATTTTATCATAGTCCTGTTCCCGTGTGAGTTCAGGTATTTCTCGGACCTGTCATCACGTCCTTCCTGCTTCTCAGAGCTTGTACCACCTTGATACCCAACAGCTTAAATGTAATACAGACCCCGGCGAGGAGAAGAGCTTCTGTCCTTGTTCCGTGGGTGCCTTTGATTGCAAATTCATTAGGATGGTCCCGGGGCCCCCTCTGGCATTGAGGCAGGTACCGCCAGCTGGCAGCTTCGGAGCCGTTCAGATGTCCAGGGAGCGAGTGGTTTCAGATTCAGCCAGGTAGAGGTCCGAGAGTCCTCTCTGGAAAATTCCAAACAGTATTCTAGCGTTTGATCCACGCGGGTCTGGGTCTCCGGTGTTGAGGTTGCATCAAGAAGAAATACGTTCTGGAAAAGCAGAACTGTCAGACGCTGTTGGAATTACACTTTCATGTTAACGAGAGGCGTTTCTCTCTGTTATCTCCTAGGCAGCGTTTCTGTTCCAGCTGCAGACGAGATATTTACAATGTCAGGTACACGGTCTTTGGATCTTTTTACTCCGCGGGCCCTGGAAATGTACAGTAAATATTCTTGGGGAGTTTTCATGAAAGTCATTCAGTTCCTCCCCACCCCCACCCCCACCCCCCCCCCGCCCCGGAATTTTACCCAGAGCTCCCTGTGTGGGAGGCATGAGGTCTTGTGGACGGATTTTGTCCAGCTCAGGAGAGATGTCAGCGCCATCTGTCAGATCGCTGCGCCCACCTCTTGTTTTACTCTGCAGCCCCCCGCCCTCCACACTGCACCCCTTCCCTCTTTTGTGGACTGCCTGCTGGCTTTGGGTCTGACCTCAGGCCCGGCTCTGGTGCCTGTGCTTTAGAGGAAGCCCCAGAGTTCCTGTGGCCACATCTGCAGAAGTGCGTGGGGTTCATGGTGTGCCCAGGAGCCAGAGGGACGAGGGCCATGGCGGAGAAGGCTGAGGGCAGAGCCGAGGGGTGAGCTCTGCCTCTCTGTGCCCCCTCCCCAAGTCCCTCTTCCATGAGCTGCCCGCTTGCCTTCCTGTAACTTTTTGCCCTACTTTGATGGTGGCCAACTCTTTAAAAAGAAAAAAAAAGTAGGGGCGCCTGGGTGGCTCAGTCGGTTAGGCGGCCGACTTCAGCTCAGGTCATGATCTCACAGTCTGTGAGTTCGAGCCCCGCGTCGGGCTCTGTGCTGACGGCTCAGAGCCTGGAGCCTGCTTCGGATTCTGTGTCTCTCTTTCTCTCTGCCCCTCCCCTGCTCACGCTCTGTCTCTATGTCTCTCAAAAGTAAGTAAATGTTAAAAAAAAAAAAAGTATGGACTCTGAGGTGAGCCTGCTTGGGTTTAAACGTTATTTAAAAAAAAAAAAGACCTTTTGTTTTTAAATCTATTTATCTTGAGAGAGAGAGTGCAAGCGGGAGGGGGGGGAGAGAGAATCCTGAGTAGGCTCCACGCTGTCAGCACAGAGCCCAGCGTGGGGCTCGATCTCACGACCCCAGGATCATAACCTGAGCCAAAATCAAGAGTCAGATGCTCAACAGACTGAGCCCCCCGGGCGCCCCTGATGTAAGCTCTTCACGAAAATGTTTATCTGAGGACTAGCGTAGAGTAGGCGCCAGACACGCAAGAAGTTAGGAATTGGGGCCCCATAGATAGGGGGTGAACTCCCGTGCACCGCACACCTGCTAGGGCCAGGCCCTGCTGGGTGCTTCGTGGAGGTGGCATCACGAACCCTCGCCTCAGCCCCGCACAGAAGGTAGGTAACTCGGCCGAGTGTCTCCCACGTTGTCCTCCCAGGACGCCTCGTGCTGCGAACGGGTTTGCCGCCCGTGCAATTATGCCTTTCCTTCTCTCGCTGTGTTACTGTGATGGAAACGGTGGGCCAGCAGGTCATTCAAAAGTATTTAGAAACTTCTGGTTGGCCGGGCTCACAGCCGCCCCAGTGGGGGAGACACGGCCAGTGACTTTGACCCTGGCCGTTGACGTCCTCTGTAACCGTGCTGTCCTTCCAAACCATCGCCTGGGTGACTCTGAGTGGAGGCAAACTCACTCTCTCCTGCGAGAGTCTTCATGCTCTCCCAAGACCACCACGTCCTCCGTCCGCCGGAAGTGTGGAAGCAACTCAATCCTAACACTCTGCCCAGAGTTTCAGGGACCTCCCACCGCTTAAAGGGCTCGGTCCCTGAGACTCCCCTCCACCCACCTTCCGGAGCTTCTGACCGATCGGCTGCACCTCGGAGGTTTTCACGATCCCCAGACTGGTTCCATTAATTTAATAGAGCGACTCACAGCGCTCAGGAAGCGTTTGCTTACGATTTGCCGGTTCGTTAGAAACGGGCGTGGCAAAGAATGCAGGCCCGACAGCGGGCGGCAGGGTGTGCAGGACAGGGCGCGGCGTTTTCCCAGCACGGTGCCGTGTTCACCAGCCCGGAGGCTGTCCGAACTCTGCGCTTTCGGGATTTCGGGGGAGGCTCCCTCACGTGGGCAGGAGTGACCACTTCCTCTCCTCCCAGCCCCTCTGCCGTCTCCCGAAAGCGAGAGCTGGGCTGAAAATGTCAAGCCTCGAACGACCATGGCTTGGTGGTTCTGGTGACCGGCGCCTATCCAGGAGCCCACCCAGAGTCGTTAGGACAAAAGGCACTCTTGTCACCCAGGAAATCCCCAAGGATCTAGGAGCTCTGGGTCAAGAACCCGGGTCCAAGACCAAATACTAGACCAAAGGGTCCGGCTAGTGCTCCTCCCGCTGAGAAGTTGCCGGGGATTTAGGAGCCGGGTGCGGGGAAGCGGGGGCGGGGTGGGGGCAGAGACCGATCACGGTTTCCGTCATTTCACACCGCATAACTGATCGGCTTTTGCAAACCTGTTTGTCGTCCTGTCGGGGGACTTCAGGGCATCATCATGCCGCAGGTGGTCACTGGGATCGCAGCCAACGTGATCAACGTGGGCATGAACGCCCTCCTGCTCTACGCCCTGGACCTCGGAGTGGTGTAAGTCATGACCGGTTCGTTCCGCCGCGGCCCCAGGGGCCCGGATATGGGGGAGTGAAGCGGCCTGGGGTGGGGGGAGGGAATCCCCATGGGGCGGGGGCTGGTGCTCCGGAGCACCCGGCGGGGCAGCCAGCCCAGGCTGCTGGGAGGAGTGCGGGAGTTAGCTGGGGGAGGACGTCGCGGGAGAAGCGGTGTCATGAGCTGACACCCGCGTGTCGGGGTGGAGTCGGCGCGAGAGAGCGTCCCCCAGCGCATGAAGACAGAGGTGCACGGCCTGAGCAAAGGCGGGGGTGGGGGCAGAGGACTGTAGGGATTCTCCCACTAGCTCTTAGTTGTAAGAAATCCAGCCAGTTCCACCTCCAGGGAGCTGGAGAGTTTGAGGGTCCCACGTAGAAGGCAGCGTCACTTTGGACTTCCGCCAGTAGGCGCCGTGCTGTCATCGTCCCTGACTTGAACCGTCTGGTGCGCTGGCCCAGATCCAGCCCCCTTCACATGGGCCGATGTGGTCACAGCCGCGCTTGAGATAGATTATGAATGAAATAAAATGAGATAGAATAGATTAGAAAATAAGGGATGGAGATATTTTCATGAGACTTCGTGTGTGTGTACACCGTGGGTACCAGGTAGTGGTGGAAATTTAGTTCTTACTGTTGGTAGTAAAATACACACACACGCCATTAGGCGATGGATAGTACAGAGGTGGACTACAAGTGTAATCCATGAAAAAAGGTTTGAAACATCTTCCGCCAGAGAAATGAAAGAGGCTTTGACCGTGGGGGGAGCATGAGTCGGCAGGCAGGACTGAGAGCTGGTGACCTCCACCCACATAAACACCCGAGTGGGCATGCGGGTTCGTCCGGCTGTCCTCTGCACGCACATCTCACAGACCAGCTCGTAGACGTTTCTCGAACAGGGGGACGAAGGACAGTTTGGGGATCGTTGGGAAAGAGGAGAAGAACGCATAGGAATGGATTGATAAGTGATACAATGTGAGGTTTGGTTGGCAGAGTGAAATGAAAAAACAGAAACAAGCTGAGTCCTGGGCTCTGTGCCCAATGGGGCATCATTTAATTTGGGGTGATAAAATGCCATCTGTTGAAGATGTCCTAAGGTTGCCTTGTAATAGAAAACAAATTTATTATAATCCTGGCAAGTAAAACAACTGTGAACTTAGACCAGGATTTTGAGCACGGTAGTTGTTTTCAATATTCTACTTAGCTGACTGCAGTTACGAATTTATCCGATGGGTTACTTCGGGCTGTGAGGACAAAGGATGGTGACAAGCGTGTATGTCTTTTCGTTTTTTCTGTCGATGAATAGTAACATTTGGCTCTTCCACAAAATTGTTGGTGGAAAGAAAACAAGGCCGTCACAACTGGGTAGCGTATGTAAATCGTTGAAAGATAGTCCGCAGGTTCTAGGCTTTTCTGGTAACGGTAATTCTTTTTTTTTTTTTTAATTTTTTTAATGTTTATTCATTTTTGAGAGAGAGAGACAGAGCAGAGCATTAGCAGGGAAAGGGCAGCGAGGGAGGGAGACACAGAATCCGAAGCAGACTCCAGGCTCCGAGCCGTCAGCACAGAGCCCGACGCGGGGCTCGAACCCACGAACCATGAGATCATGACCTGAGCCGAAGTCAGACGCTTAACTGACTGAGCCACCCAGACGCCCCCCAGTAACTGTAATTCTTAAACAGAGCAAAAGCTCTTCAGGAGTAGTGTGTTTATATGTATTTGGACAGAATAAACTCCCAGGTAATGATCACTTTCTCCCCTTCAGAGGGTCTGCCTGGGCGAACACCACCTCCCAGTTCCTGCTGTCTGTTCTTCTTCTCCTCTACATGTGGTGGAAAAAACTCCACGTCGATACCTGGGGAGGTAGGAGAACTTCGATTTGCATCATGATACTTGTTTTCAGAGGGATGTAATTCTGGTGTTTGGATATTTTTCCCCTAGAGGGTTTTTTTTTTTAATCTTTTGGGAAATTTAAAAATATTTATAGAAAATATTTATATTACTGAAAATATAAAAATTACAGGTCACTATGAGTTTTCGTTATTTTGTTAACATCCGTAAAGGCAACGTTTGGTCATAGAGAATGGTTGGCAGCCGTTGGGTTTAAGAATTGATACTTAATGAATTAAAATTGCAGATACCAAATCCAGATTTTTCCTTGCAAATCCTCCTATTAAAGTTTGGTTAATGTCTTATCAACTCAAGTGAACAGATGAAACTCTTAAATAACCAGTATCACTTCCAGGTTAGCCAAATTCCCTTAAATAGTTTAACATGCCTTTGTAAATTTAGTAAAATAAATTTGTTTTGTTTTCTAATTTTTAAAACTGGTAAAATGTATGTCACGTAAAACTTGTTTTAACCATTTTATTTTTTTTTATTTAAAAAAAATTTTTTTTTTCTTTTTAATGTTTATTTTTGAGAGACATAGAGACAGAGCGTGAGCAGGGGAGGGGCAGAGAGAGAGGGAGACACAGAATCCGAAGCAGGCTCCAGGCTCTGAGCCGTCAGCACAGAGCCCGACTCGGGGCTCGAACTCACAGACCGCAAGATCATGACCTGAGCTGAAGTCGGAGGCTTAACCGACTGAGCCACCCAGGCGCCCCTCATTTTAACCGTTTTAAGTGCCCTTAAATACATTCGCAGTGTTGTGTAACCAACACCATGATATTCTTCTAAAACATTTTTATCACCCCAAACAGTGACACCAGTGAAGCAGGCCCATTTTCTCTCCCTCCGGACCCCCCGGACCCCTCATTCTATTGATCTTGTACTTTGAAACTTTGCCGAAGTCATTCATTAGCCCCGGAGGGCTTCCGGTAGCTTCTTTGGGTGGTTCTGTGTATAAGATCATACCACGTGCGAATAGAGGTCATTTTACTTCTTCCCTCCCGGTTTGGATGCCTTTTAATTTCTTTTCTTGCTTAATCGCTCCGACTACAGTCTCTAGCGCAGCATTGAATAGAAGTAGCAAAAGCGAGCGTCTTTGTCTTGTTTCTGATCTCACGGGTAAAGTTTTCAGACCTCAGCCATTGATAGGACACCTGTAGGTTTTTCATAGAAGCCCTTCATCAGGTTGGCCACGTTTCCTCTAGTCCTAGTTTGTTGAGTGTTTTTGTTCATAAAATGGCGTTGGATTTTTTTTTTTCCTGCGGTAACCGAGATGACCACTGGTTTTTTTCCTCCACTGAAATCACGGGTAGCGGATTGATTGGTGTCGATCATCTCCTGCGTTCTTGGGAGAAATCCCACTGGAACACCGTGACGATCATTTAAATGTGTCGCTGGGCGTGGTTTGCCAGTATTTCGTCAAGGATTTTTACATCCGTATTCATCACGGTATCAGTCTGTGGTTTTCTTTTCTTGTGTTGTCTTAATCTGCCTTTGGTATCAGGGTGATGCTGGCCTCAGAATGAGGCTGTGGGTTTGGTGCCGTTACTTCCTCTTCTGTGTTTGGGAAGAGTTTGAGAAGGATTGGTGTCGGTTCTTCACACAATTTGCTTTAATTCACCGGGGAAGCCTAGAGTTTTCTCTGTCGGGAAATTTCGATTGTCCATTCAGTCTCCTGGTCAAGGTTTATTGAGATTTTCTATTTCTCTGCAGTCACTTCAGGTAATTTGTGTTTCTGGGAATTTTGTCATTTCGTCTGGTTATTTGATTTGTTACCACAAAGTTCCTTGAAGTCTCTCATATTCCTTTTTATTAAAATGAGGTTGGTAAGGGGTGCCTGGGTGGCTCAGTCGGGTGAGCATCCGACTTCGGCTCAGGTCATGATCTCAGAGTCTGTGGGTTCGAGCCACACGTCGAGCTCTGTGCTGACGGCTCAGAGCCTGGAGCCTTCTTCGGATTTTGTGTCTCCCTCTCTCTGCCCCTCCCCCGCTCGTGCTGGGTCTCTCTCTGTCTCTCAAAACTAAATTAAAATTAGTGTCTCTCTCTGTCTCTCAAAACTAAATTAAAAAAATAAATAAAATGAGGTTGGTAATAACATCCCCACTGTTATTTTTTATTTTGATTATTTGAGTCTTAGCTCCTTTTCTCTTGTCAGTTTAGTTACAGTTTTGTCAATTTCGTTGATCTGTTGTTTTTTTTTTCCCCCAGGGAATCAGTTTTTGGCTTTTCTGATTCTGTTATTTTTCTGTTCTCTACTTCATTTATCTCTGCTTTCGTCTTCCTTATTTATGTCTAGCTTTGGGTTTAGTTTGCTCTTCTTCCATCTCCCCAATGTATAAAATTAATTTTATCAATTCGAGAGCTTTTTTTCCTGAATGTAGGCATTTATAGCTATAAATGTCCCTTCGAGTTCTCCTTCCCTGCATCTCACCTGGCGTGTTGTGTATTTGTTTTCTTTTGTTTCAGAGTGGGGTTTTTTTAATTGAACTTTTGCTGCAGTTTTCTTCTATAAAGTTTATTTTGAGAGAGAGCGGGAGGAGAAGCAGAAAAAGAGGGAGAGAGAGAGAGAGAGAGAGAGAGAGAGAATTGAAAGCAGGCTCCGCATTGTCCCTGGAAAGCCCGATGCAGGGCTCGAATTCATGAACTGTGAAGTCATGACCTGAGCTGAAACCAAGAGTCCGACACTTAACCGACGGAGCCCCCCAGGCGCCCCCAGCAGATTTTTTTTAGCACTAAGGTGATCCGCTGACTAAGCGATAGCCCTGGCGGTGTATCTCCCCATGAGGGCCATTCTATAGGTTAATAGAAGTCCTGGTTCCAGGTTCTTTTTATCTTCTTCCTGCACAGTGTATAGTTTCCACCCCCGAGGTCACTGCAGAGACCAAGATGGCTCCAACGTTGCTACTATGTTCCGGTCGGTAGGAAGGAAGAGGGAGAACAGGATATTCACACGCTCCCTTTCAGTTCAGTGTGTTAAATGTTCCGACAGTTGCCCACACCAATTCTGATTGACCCTGTTGGCCAGTACCTGGCCCCGTGGTCGCGTGACGCTGCAAGAAATGGTCCCAGACCTTCTCGTAAGTTTCTGGGGACGATCAGGGCGTGGGTTTATTTTGTGGGCCCAGCAGCGGTCTCTGCCGCGGGGAGGGGGGCGGGGAAGGGCAGCGGCTCTGGCTCTTCTCCTGCTTTCATTCCCCCCGAAGCGCGTTTGTCCTGCGAGATTTCATGCGTGCTCCTGCTTGGCCAAGCGCCCCGAAAAAGTTGTTGATTATTTTACTGATGGATATAAATACTTCGTAATTCAGTCAAATGCTGTGGATCGAAATCAGAGTTTGCGCACGATCGGAAAATCTCCATGTGCACTTTTTAAAACAAAATTCATCTATTGGTAGTGATCAAAGAAGAGCCAGTTGAGGTCCTTATTATAGCTTTTCTTTCTTTTTTTTTTTTTTTAACATTTATTCATTTTTGAGAGACAGGCAGGGTGTGAGTGGGGGAGGAGCAGAGAGAGGGGGAGACACAGAATCTGACGCAGGCTGCGGGCTGTCAGCACAGAGCCTCATGCGGGGCTTGAACCCACCGACCGTGAGGTCATGACCTGAGCCGAAGTCGGACTGAGCCGACATCAGGCGCCCCATCAGTCAACTGAGCTGAACATGAAACCGACTGAGCCAACCAGGCGCCCCTTAAGTCTTTCCTTATCATCAGCCTCCTTTCAGTTACTTCTTTTCACTTTGAAAAGCAGAAATGGGGGCACCTGGGTGGCTCAGTTGGTTGAGCGCCTGACTCTTGATTTTGGCTCAGGTCATGATCCCAGGGTCGTGGGATCGAGCCCTGCTTCAGGCTCTGCCCTGGGCGTGGAGCCTGTTTAGGATTCTCTCTCGCCCTTTGCCCCTCTTCCTCTGCTCTCTCGCCCTCTCTCTAAAAAATTAAACAGAGATGCAGGAAATCTTAGAAAACACGTCCGCCTCCTTCTGCCCTCGTCCGCGTCTGCACACAGACCACGTTCGGTCTTTTTCTCTTGTCAGAGTCACGGTTCTTCACAGTCATTTCAGATTCCTCATGTTTCAAAGTCAACACGAGGAAAACCGTTTCACGCATCTTGTAACCGCTTTGTCGAGGCGTATAATACGGATGAGGGAAAACCCGGTTTGAGGACCTTTCCGGCGCCCAGAACAGATTGCTCTTGACTGCAGTCCCTCCCTGTCCTCTTTGCGTCCGCACCCTGAGCCCCAGGCTGCTCTCAGCCTCCCTGGAGTCCCCTTTTCTGGGCCATCATAAATATTTTACGTTGTCCCTAGACCAGGCTACTGGCCTCTGCAGGGGCGGCTAGTTACCAAGGGCTGATGACTAAGATAAGGAAGGTGATCTTACAGACGCCCGGTAGAGTGATTCTTAGCTCTTGGCTCAGTATTTCTCTTTGGTTTATCTCCCCTCTCCCCTTAGTTTTTTTTTTTTTTTAATTTTTTTTTTTTAACTTTTATTTATTTTTGAGAGGCATAGAGACAGAGTGTGAGCAACGGAAGGGCAGAGAGAGGGAGACACAGAATCCGAAGCAGGCTCCAGGCTCCGAGCCATCAGCATAGAGCCTGACGCGGGACTCGAACTCACAGAGGGTGAGATCATGACCTGAGCCAAAGTCGGCCGCCCAACCGCCTGAGCCACCCAGGCGCCCCTCCTCTCCCCTTAGTTTTAATGGTAGAGGGAAAAAGGGCCACATCCAAACACTCTTCTATAAACAAATGCATATTTGGGACCCTCTGCAAATCCAGGTCATTATACCGGCCTGATAGATGCTCTGATGTTGGGAGATGGTAGCATTTGGGTGTGGATTGATTTATCTGCTGTGAAATTGTTAACCGTTGAGCATTCTTTAAATATTAATCAACATTTCTCTAAATATTCTCCCAGTACTTACAGAACTAAGACCCCAAAACTCAAGAATTGGCGATTTAGGGGCACCTGGGAGGCTCAGTTACGTAAGTGTGTGATTTCGGCTCAGGTCAGGATCTCACGGTTCCTGGGTTCAAGCCCCGCATCAGACCGTCTGCTGTCAGTGCGGAGCCTGCTTGGGATTCTCTGCCCACCCTCGCCACCCGCCTCTCTCTCTCAAAAATAAAACATTTAGGAAAATTAAAAATTTAGATTTCCCAAGCACTTAAACATTGATTTTAAACTTATCACTTTTATACACTTAATTAAATCTTCTGTCTAATATATCCATCCCATAAATGCTTTAAGGCCCCTTAAATACAGTTTCAAGCTTATATGCAAATGTGAAATGATTATAAAACGAATCCAATTTGTTCATACTGAACTCATTTACAAAAGAGTTAGTATAAAAAAAATACCCATTTGCGTTTTGAGTCACTCTCTTTTCTCATTCTTACTTTTCCTCTTAATTCTCCCTCAAGGAATAATTTTAGCCCTCTGGCCCAGCGGGCAAGGTTAAAGTTAAGCTGTGTGGGGGCCTGACTTGAACGCGGCTTTCCAGGTGGTCTCCCGGGTCTGTGACCCAGTGTGACGGGCCCTCCCCTCTCCACGGGTAGACTTTTCCCGTTACATCAGGTATTTCCAAAGTACCGTTTGTGGCCATTCAGATGCCCTTTCTTCAACCCCTCACAATCCAGCCTGAATTTTACTTTGCTTTAAAGACCTCGTTCTGCGTGTGTGGTCCCCACAGACCAGCCCAAAGCCTCTATTGCAACCGCCAGCTCTCGGTGGGGCCTGTGTGGGTCCGGCTTCATAAGGTCCAGAGCCTTCGGTCAGCCCGGCCCCCGAAACTGACATCGGTCTTGTTTCTTACCGGTTGCCGTGAACCAGCACCGCAGCGACTTGCGTCGCTAATACACAACAGGACGGTTCGTCCCACACGCTTAGCTAGCGTTTTCTGTGCGCCCACGGAGTCCTTCTGTTTTAGGTGTGTCTTTCCTAAATACCATATGGTGTTATTCTCTCTAAGAATCTCCAGTTTCTAATCAGTGCCTTTACCCGTTTGCGATTATTGTCATTAAAACGTATTAGGACCTACTTACTAGGAGTTACTTGGTGTTTTCCATTATTTCATGGTTTTACGTTGCTTCTTTTTTACCTCTTGTATCTTTACTTCTCATCGGTTTTCTTTCTTGACTCTTCCTGGAAGTCTTGATTCGGGAGGCGAGGGCACGTCGCTCGGCGTGGTGACTCCGGATCCAGACTGCCTCCGTCAGGTCGCACCGTGAAGTGGGATCTGGGGACAATCCCCTAACTTCCGTGTCTCCATTTCCCCATTCGTGAAATGGTGGTAATAAAAATAGGGCCTCCGGGGGCACCTGGGTGGCTCGGTCGGTTGGGTGTCTGACTTCGACTCGCGTCGTGATCTTGTGGTTTGGGAGTTTGAGCCCCGCATCGGGCTCCGCGCTGACCGTACGGAGCCTGCGTGGGATTCTCTCTCTCCCTCTCTTCTGCCCCTCCCTTGCTCGTGTTCGCTCTCTCGAAATAAACAAATAACCTTTATAAAAATAATAGGGCCTGCGTCCTTTAACTGTTGCGGAGATTAACTGAGTTATCCCTGGGAAGGGTTTAGAACAAAGACCGTGACAAAGTACGTTCAACAAGTGTTAGTTGCCATTTTTGTTTTTCCCTTTACAGGTGTGCGTAGGTGTGCGTGTGTGTGTGCATGTGTGTGCATGTGTGTGCGTGCGTGTGTGTGCGTGTGTGTGCGTTTTGCCGCGTAGTCAGTTGCAGACATCATGACACTTCCCCAGTAATTATTTCAGCTTGTGTCTCTCCTAACTAACATTCTCCCAATAACCCCCGCGTGGTCGTTGAGGGAAACAAAAAAGAAAACGTTATTGGATATGATATTCAGTAATGTCCTAAGCTAGGCCTTCTGGATTCAGATTTCCACACCTGCTTTTATGATCCACGGTCCGGTCAGGCTGTGTGCATCGTCTTCAGTGGTTCTTTCCTTAGCCCCTTTGTATCTAAACCATCTCCTTGGAGCAGCTGGGTGGCTCCGTCTGTTAAGCATCTGACTTCGGCTCAGGTCATGATCTCGCGGTCTGTGAGTTCGAGCCCCGCGTCGGGCTCTGTGCTGACAGCGCGGAACCTGGACCCTGCTTCCAATTCTGTGTCTCCTCTCTCTGCCCCTCCCCCTGCTCGTCCTCCGTCTCTCTCTGTCTCAAAAAAATGAACATTAAAAAATGCCTTTATCTTTTTCTTATTCTTGAACGTTCCCGGGTGTGAAAATCTAAGTTGGTGGTTAACTCTGCATGGCTGATGTCACACTGTTTCCTCCTCATTCTTGGCGACGAGTCTGGCGTCAACCTGACTGTCTCGGCTTTGCAGACAATTTCAAGTGTTTCTTCTTGTACTTTTAAAGATTTTCTTTTCCTTTCTGTACCATTACACGGCCGCATGAGGATTTAAAGAAAAGTATCTTCTGGACATTCAGGAAGCTTTCTTAATCTGAGGGCCTCAGTTTAACGCCGAAAAAGTTTTAGCCTTTTCTTCTACTGTTTATTCTCCATTTCTGACTGTTCTGCCCTCTGTACTCAGACACCTTCCAGATGGCGCTCTTTCTCTTCCGAATGATCCCTCCCCGCAGCTCCGTCCTGCGCCTTGAGACATCTTTCCTCTGTTTGGTAATTGTCTTTTAAGCTGTGACCAGTCTAGTTTCTGAATCATTTTTTTAATTTTAATTTGCAACAATTATATGTTTTATTTATAAGATATTACTTGGTTCTTTTTTTTCTATCCATATTTCAAAACCTCCTGCCCTAAACATTTGAAGAATGGTTACTTAAATGTTTTTTCAGATTGTGCTATTATTTCTACTTTACCCGGTATGAAATCTTTCATGTGTGGGTTTTGTGGAGTTTCTTTCCTTTCTTTCTGGCATTAGACTTCTTATCTGTTTGTATTCTGGGTCATGGAACATAACCTATATCCATATTTTGTTAATTCTAAATTTTTTTTTTTTTTTTTTGCATTTTAATACCTCTAAAATTGGAATTCCTCTTTTGGTTCATATGCTGAAATACCATGTCATAATTTAATTGGCCGATTCTTTGTGGCTCGTAATGATATCTTAGATGTGTTGAAAACCACACTAAATTTCACCAAGCATCGTCTGACCGATGCCTGCTACCTCAGGCTGTGGTTTTGACTGGCTTCTTTATGATTTTTGTCTGTGAGTTTATTTCCCAAGGGGGTTGTCTTCCTTGTGAGTCACATATTTGCCCTGTCGGGTTTTTTGTTTGTTTATTTATTTTGAGAGTGAGAGATAGAGAGTGAGCAGAGGAAGGGCAGAGAGAGAAGGAGAGAGAATCTGAAGCAGGCTTCACACCGTCAGCGTGGACTCGGCTTGAACTCACACGAACTGTGAGATCATGTCCTGAGCCGAAACTAAGAGTCAGACGGTTGACCGACTGAGCCACCCAGGCGCCCCATGCCCTGTCCATTTTTTAAAGGTTCTGTGTCTGATCAGATCAAATGATCTACCCGTCCTAGCCCCAGGCTCTCCTCGTCATGACTGCAACAGGGTCACGCCCCCTCCGGTCCACGGCAACACTTTTTTGTACCCATGGGTCCAGGCGGGCAAGTAGGTTTTCTGGACTCCCGGTGGGGGACAAAGTGGGGGACAGTGCTTTCCTGGCTCCTAACTCTTCCTGCTCACTGGAGCTTATTATGCCTTGACCTCTGACCCTTCTCACCTGCCATAGCCACCTTGTAATTCATGTCACTCTTTCCATATTGGGTTGTTGATGTTGTTTTCACCTCCAAATTTGGGGTGGGGGTGGGGTCCCAGCCCCTCTCTTCTTCTGCTGGGATCCAGTACGTTGACTGGCAAGATGGCCGTCGTCCCTTCCTTGGTTCTTACGTTACAGAAATTCCTCAGTGTTTTCCCGTGCCTTCTTCCCCTCCCCCTTCCCTCCCTCTCTTGCTCTGGAGTTTCTCATACTTGGAATTCATGACACCCTGATGTCCTCATTTCTTACAGGGCCCCTCTCCCGTTTTGCAGGGTTTCTGTTCCCACTGTCCTCCCTCGAGGCCCCCTCTCTGTGTTTAACGTGTGTCTTTTGATGCGTATCTTTGAAAAATGCACAGTGGTTCTGTTGGTTTTGGCTGTGTATATGTTTATGTTCACGTAAGAGCACGAGAGTTCAAATATCCTTTTTGTTCTTCCATAAAGTTTTTTCACTTGGCACAGAGGCAGGCAAACAGCCCCACAGACTAAATCCAGCCACAGCTTGCTTTTGTAAGTAAAGTTGGGAGCACAGCCACACCTAACTGTTACACGTTGCCCGCGGTCGTTCCTGTGCTGCCACGGCCGAGTTGAGTAATGGCCTCAGAGACCGTTTGGTCCGCAAAGTAGAAAATACTTACTCTTTGGCCCTTGATGGAAAAAGTTACTATTGACCTCTCTGACTCAGCCCAGACGGTCATTTTGTTTTAAGTTGTAGTGAAATATACGTAACATAAAATTTACCCCCGTAACCATTTTTAAACGTATAGGTAAGTAGCACTAAACACATTCGCCGTGCTGTGAAACCATCCCCATCATTCATCTCCGGAACTTTTCCGTCTCGCGGAACCGGAACCCTGTCCTCGGTAAAGGGTGGTAACGCCCCTTCTCCCTCCTTCCGTTCCCGGCAACCGCTCTCCCATCGTTGACTTTCTGTGTCTCAGTTTGACTTCTCCCGGTACCTCCTCTAAGAGGGATCATCCGGTATCGTCTTTCTGGGTCTTCGCCTCCTGTCCTCGGGCTTCATCCACGTGGTGGGGTGTGTCAGAATCTCCTTCCTTTTTGAGAGGGACTACTACTCCGCTGTGTGTACAGGCCGCATTCCGCTTAGCCGTCCATGCTTTACAAAAATTGTTTTTAATGTTTGTTTATTTTTGAGACAGAGAGAGACAGAGCATGAGTCGGGGAGGGGCAGAGAGCGAGGGAGACACAGAATCCGAAGCAGGCTCCGGGCTCTGAGCCGTCAGCACAGAGCCCGACGCGGGGCTTGATCTCATGGACCGCGAGATCATGACCTGAGCCGACATCAAGAGTCGTCTAGACGTTCAGCCAACAGAGCCACCCAGACCCCCGGGTTGTGTCGTTGTAGTCCTTTATATATTCCGGTTACGATATCCGGATATCCTTGTCAGATACATGATCTGAAAATATTTTCCTCTATTCCATGGGTTGCCAGACTCTGCTGTCGGTTGTGCCCTTTGATGCACACAAGTTTTAAATTTCGATGTAGCTGAAAATACCTATCTTTACATTAGTTACCTGTGAACAGTGTAATTGCGGACCTAGCCGTATTGCCTTGTACATCTGGTGTCTGCTGTTAACTGTAGCGCACGTCCATCCTAATTTGCTTCCCTGGTTTCCCAGCGACAGTCTCCGTGATGCCCCCACCATCCCACGACCACAGAGGAGCTCTATGGGAGGGTCCCCGCCATCGGTCCCCAGGAGCGGAACATGTGGGTGGCAGGGCACACGCGGGCCGCGGTCTCACTAAGTGTTGCCAGCTCTGTCCCCTCCATCTCAAACTCTGGTCTTGTTTGACATCTTTAAAATATATTGTTTCTCCTCCCAGTCTCTGGCTCTTTGGAGGAGGCAGGCATGTGAAGTAGGATTGCTGGCGTCAGAGACTGTTGGAAACTAAGAGCCGTTTTCTCTCTCCCTGTTCTCTAGGGTGGACTTGGGACTGTTTCCAGGAATGGGGCTCCTACATCCAGCTGGCCGTCCCCAGTATGTTCATGGTGTGCATCGAGTGGTGGACCTTTGAGATCGGCACCTTCCTCGCAGGTTGGTCAGTCGTCCAGCGGAAGTCTCGGGACAGCATGGCGAACCTGGTCTCCAGAGCTTTAAAGAGACGCACGTCTGTCTTCTCCTCCCTTTCCGTCCCGTTGACCTCCCGTGGAAGTTTTCTACATAGGGCTAAATCCTTGCCCTACCATCCGCACGTTCAAATTCAGTGGGGCTTTAGCTCTGCCTCGATGCCCTTCACTGTAGAGATTCGGAGAGGGAGGTCATGGTTAAGAAGTGCGCCAAGGTCACGGAGAGGGAGAACTGAAACCCGAATTTGGGTCTCCTGACTCTCTCAGACCTTCTGCGTCAGCTGACTTTTGCTAGGCATCGGGTGAATTTTTAAGTCACATTTATGGAGGGACTGATTTGGCTCTGTGTTAGATGTGGTCTTTGTTTCTATCAGAGCTGTAATAATTTTGGTCCTAGGTATTCACCGTAGCCATCTTCCTGCCAGGACAGTAATAGAAAAGGTAACAGAGACAGAAGGTGAAAATGATTGGTGTTAAAGTCTCTGGGGACACTTGAATACTCCAGAAGTCCCACCACATCAGACGGGGTTCCTCTGCCTTCCGTCCCACCCCCCACATTGTGACCCCGTGTCTGCCCGAGGAACGACCTGCAACTCTAGGAGCCTCGTGTTTTCTCCTTTAAGCCTGAAGTATGGTTCCTTGGCGGATAGGGACTTGGGGAATGAACCCGTACCATGTCTTAGCTGCCCTGGTTCTTGGAAGCTTCCTCAGAGTGGACCCCTGGGGTTCTCCTCAGCACAGATAATGAAGTCCGCCATCGGATTTTGCTTCTGGGGGCACTCCTGGCTTCTTTTAAGTGAAGACACGTTCTCGTTTCATAAGGAAAATGTTTGCTTTGATCCCCTTTCTGAGCTGTGTTTTGTGTGTGTCTGTCCCACATTTCAGGACTCGTCAGTGTGACAGAGCTTGGGGCCCAGGCCATCGTTTACGAACTGGCCTCTATAGCCTACATGGTAAGAGCCCTCGGGGTGAGCCCCAGCACCTTCCCTGCGCAGACTCTGCTAGGCTCTTGGCTTTGCGTTCCTTCAGCCCCCCACGCCGTGCACTGGGGGGAGAAGAGAGAGCACAGCATGCGGGAGGGAGCCTGGATTTTGGAGCCAGAGGCTGGGTGTGAGTCTTGCCATGCTGCTCCCCAGCTGTGTGACCGTGGGTTCGTTACTTAACCTTTCCGAGCTTCCGTTTTCTCATATACGAAACGGGGGAAAAACACCTACGCTGAGTGGACACAGAATGTGATAAGGTGTCAAAGCACTTAGCACAATGCCTGGCTTGTTTGTTCAACAAATACGGAGTTGGTGGTGCTGGGAGGGGATGGAGAGCGAGATGGAGACATTCCCTGCCCTCTCGTGGCCTGTGGTCTGGTGGGGACACAGACACAAACAAAGTGAACAGGTAAGCGAGAGCATTACGGAGATGACACGCACCATAGAAGAGGCCAGAAAAGTCTGAGGTGCGTAAAAACAGAGCTGGCTGCCTTTTGAGGCAGGGACGTCAGAACCCGTCGTCCCGAGTTACTCGTTAGGCTGAGACTTGAAAGGGGAGAGGAGCCAGCCCGGGGAGCCCGACAGCGGGAGCTGACTTCAGAGCCTGAGCAAAGGCTCCGGGTTGGAAAAGAGCTCTTGGCGTGTTCAGGGGCCCCAGACAGGAACCCGGCTGATGGGGTTAGCGAGGAGAGGAGGACGGGACATGTAGAAGCCGGCTTAGGGGAAGACCGGTGTCTAGGGGTGGGGCGGGTCTGGAAGGAGGCTGTTAGAATCATCGAGGGGAGCACGGAGGAGGCTGCTGGTGGATGAGGAGAAAAGTGGGTGAATTAGTTGTGTGGGGGGAGGGCAGAGTTGACGGGACATGACCGGCGTTTGGATGTGGGGTGCAAGGCAACGAACAGGAAGAATCAAACGACCCCACAGTTTCTAGCTTGACTAACCTCGTGAGGATGACGCCTTTACCTCTCGACTTGAATATTCCAAACCTGTACAAATAGTCCCTTTGTTTTATTTGATTCTTCTTTTTTATTATTTTTTAGTTTTTAAATGTTTATTTTGAGAGAGCGAGGAAGAGCGGGAGCTGGGGAGGGGCAGAGAGAGAGAGACACGCTCCCAACCAAGCTCCATGCTGCCAGTGCAGAGCCCAACATGGGGCTCCACCCCACGAACTGTACATGACGTGAGCCGAAATCAAGAGTCAGATGCTTAATTGAGCCATCCAGGCGCCCCGGAGTCTTAATTTTTTAAAGACCAAGAGAGGCGATCTGGGCAGTGGGATCGTGAGTTTTTTGTTTCCATTTTTTTTTTTTTTTTAATCTTAGAAATGAAAACAAAAAGTTTTAGTGGGGACCAATGAGGTTGTTCAGGAATACATAGGATGAGTGTCCAAGAGCGAGCCCTCGGGAAGAGGACCCCTCAGCCAAGACGAAGGACAAGGCAGCGTGGGACGAAGAAAACCAAGAGAACACGCTGTGGAAGAAATGAGCTGTGAACCAGGCTTCACGGAAGGAACGACGGATATACGGAGGGCCACTAGGAGGTAGCATGAGGTGAGGTTGGAAAGTGTCCCTTGGGTTTGTTCATTAGAGACCTTAGATGGGGACCAAGAGCCATCCCCCAACCCGGTGGCTTTCAAGGTTGGTGAAGGAGCAAGGCTGCTGACAGAGACCGTTCTGTCTGGAGGTTTGGTAGTTGACGGCGGGAAGTGATACCATCAAGGGAGGGTTTGGGTTTTGCTTCTATCTGGAAATGGGGACCCTAGAGCGTATTTCTAGCGTGTGGTTGACAGTGCCTGTCTTCTCCATCTGTCCTCTTCAGATCGTCTGTGTTTCTTCCTGCTCCATCATGGACTTCCTGTTGTCTTCTTTTTACTTTCAGTTGTGGTGAAAACCACATGACATAAAATTCACCATCTTAACCAATTTTAGCCGTGCGGTTCAGTAGTTGCGTTAACATCGTTGTTAACAGTGGGTGCCTGGGTGGCTCTGGTGAAGCTCCGAATTGGGCTCAGGCCATGATCTCCCGGTTCGTGAGTTCGAGCCTTGCGTCAGGGTCTGCGCTGATGGTGCAGAGCCCGCTTGGGATGGTCCCTCACGCCTCTCTCGGCCCCTCCCCTGCTCATGCTCTCTCTTTCTAAATAAATAAATTTAAGAGTCGTTGTGCGGCTAACCTCCAGAAACTCTTCACTCTCTGTAAGACTGAAACTCTGCCCATCAAACCGTTGCCCACTTCTCCCTTCGCCTCTGGCCATCACCGTTCCACTTTCTGTGTCTTGTCACAGGCTTCCCTCTGGTAGAGACAGTAAGGCAATGGTTCTTCATTATTCCTGTGGATAAAACAAGTCCCCACGGGGGTGCGCTTACAAGAAAAATTATAAAATACAAAGAAATAACCGACCACGGGCAAGAGCTCGAACAGATACAACAAACAGGAAAATTAGAGTTCAGAACTTGAGATGATGTTGTGGTAATGGAGGGATAGGCAGGTATCACGGTTAAGGTCATCAAACATAGAAGAGAGAGCCAAAACCAAAAGAACGCTATCTGGAGAAGAAATGAGTAAGATTTTTTTTTGAAATTAGGAATTCCAGCCATTCAGATGTAATACTTGGTAGGCTCAGCAGATTCGGTGAAGCTGGAAAATCAAATCATGAACTTGAAGACTCGCCTGTGGAAAGTCCCAGAATAAAACAAAGAACCGTAAACAGAGGGAATTAGATATGGAGACCAGTCTGTGCGTCAACGATCAAATGGTTTTCCACGAAGATGCAAAGACCATTCAGTGGGGACGGGACGGTCTTCTCAGGAACGGGGACGGGATGGTCTTCTCAGGAACGGATGCCGGGGAAGCTGGCCATCCATGCGCAAAAGAATGAAGTCGCCCTCCTCCCTCACGCCATCTACAAAAATCAGCTCGAAGAGGATCAAAGACTTAAACGGCAGCCGTAAACGATAAAACCTTTAGAAGAAGACAGAAGGCAAAAGCTTCACGACATTAGATTTGGCAATGATTTCTTACATGTGATTCCAAAGGCACAGGCAAGGAAAGAAAAAAACAGGCTGGACTCGATGGATGAAAAATGCTGTGCACCCAAAGGCCATATCCACAGAACAAAAAGGCAGCCCACGGAGTGCGAGAAAATATTTGCAAATCCTGTGGGATGAGGGAGTAATATCCAAAATATAGAGAGAACTCCTAAGACTCAGTAGCAGAAAAGCAAACAAGTGGATTAAAAAATGGGCGAAGGACTTGAATAGATTTTTTTCCCCAGGGAAGGTGTACAGATGGGCAAGAAGCACATGAAAAGATACTCGCTGATCGTTAGGAAATCCTTCCCAAAACAACTGCATGGAGATACCATCTGATACGCGTCTTCCACCATTCAAAACACCCAAACGCACAGAAAATAACAACAGTCCTGATGGGAATGGAAGATGGTGCAGCCACTATGGAAAGAAAGTGCGGTGGTCCTTCAAAAACTTAAAAATAAAGGCGTCCTGTGACCAGGCAGGGTCACTTTGGGGTAGACCTAAATAGAGGTGCGAGCAAGATCTCCAAGAGACACCTGCACGCCTGTGTTCCTGGCAGCGTTACGCACGATAGCGGAAAGGTGAAGCCGCCCACATGGCCATCGAATGAATAGATAAGCAGAACGGGGTAATATATATATATATATATTTATTATGTAATATGTATATTACGGAATATTACTCAGCCTTAAAAAGGGAGGAGATTCTGACACAAGCTACAAAATGGATGAAGCTTGAGACACTACGCTAAGTGAAATAAGCCAGTCCCCAAAAGACCTACAGACCTACGTCAGACATATTACAGGTTTGGTTCCAGAGCCCCACTGTAAAGTGAATATTGCAGTAAAGCCGACAAAAGAAAGTTTTTTGGTTTCCCAGGACATATAAAAGTTCTCTTGACACTACGCTACAGTCTGTTATAAAGTGTGCAACAGCGTATGTCTAAAAGATGTACGTGTCCTAATTAAAAATACTTAACTGCTCAAGAATACTAACCATCATCGGAGCTTTTCGGCAAGTTGTAATCTTGGGGGAAGAGTCTTGCCTCGCCGTGGACGGCTGCCGACCGGTCAGGGTGGTGGTCGCCGAAGGTTGGGGTGGCCGTGGCGATTGTTAATAATAAGACAGCACGACAAGTGTGCTGCGTCGGTTGGCTCTTCCTCTCGTGATCGATTTCTCTGCAGCGTGCGGGACGGTGATTGATAGCGTTTTACCCACAGCAGAACTTCTTTCGAAGTTGGCCTCAGTCCTCTCCACCTCTGCTGCTGCTTTATCAACCGAGTTCATGTAGTATTCTAAATCCTTTGTTGTCCTTTCAACAGTTTGCACGCCGTCTTCACCACGAGGAGATAACATCACGAGAAACCACTTCCTTTGCTCATCCAAAAGAAGCAACTCTTCCTCCGCCCAAGGTTTATCAAGAGGTGGCAGCCAGTCGGTCACGTGTTCAGGCCCCACTTCTAATTCCGGCTCTCTGGCTGTTTCCACCACATCGGTAGTTGCTTCCTCCGCTGAGGGCTCGAACCCCTCAGAGTCAGCCATGAAGGTTGGAATCCACTTCTTCCACACTGCTGTTCGTGTTGGTATTTTGATCTCTTCCCATGAATGATGGGTGTCCTTAATGGCATCTAGAATGTGGAATCCCTTCCAGAAGGTTTTCAGTTTACCTTGCCCACATCTGTTAGAGAAAGCACTCTCTCTACGGCAGCTATAGTCTTAACAGCATGTATTTCTTATATAGGAAGACGTGAAAGTCAAACTTACTCCTTGGTCCGCGGGCCGCGCGCGGCATGGCTGTTGTGTTGGCAGGCATGAAAACCACAGTAATCCCGCTGTACCTCTCCGTTAGCACTCTGGGGTGACCAAGTGCCTTGTCAATGAGCAGTGATATTTTTGGAAAGAGTATTTTCCTGAGCAGTGGGTCTCAACCGTGGGCTTTAAACGTCCAGTGAACCGCGCTGTAAACAGATGTGCTGGCGTCCAGGCTTCTCTCTCCGTGGAGCACAGGCAGCGTAGACGTAGCATAAAATTGGAAGGGCCCTAGGATTTTCAGAATGGTGAGTGAGCATTCGCTTCAATTTCAAGTCCCCCGCCGCATTAGCCCCTAACAAGAGAGTCCGCCTGGCCTGTGAAGCTTTGAAGCCAGGCGATGGCTTCTCCTCTTTGGGTACGAGGACCCTCGACGGCGGCGTGTCCTTGAGTGTGGCCACCTTCGCGGGTCATCCCAGCTCGATCTTCCGGACAACCTGCCGCGGCTCTGCATCAGCACTGGCTGTCTCACCTCGCACGTTCGTGTTACGGAGACGGCTTCTCTCCTTAGCCCCCTGAGCCAGCCCCTGCCAGCTTCAGACTTTCCTCCCGCAGCTTCCTCCCCTCTCTCCGCCTTCGCAGAATCGAAAAGAATCACCCTTGCTCCGGATTAGGCTTTGGCTTCAGGGAGCGTTGGGGCTGGTTTGACCTTCTGTCCAGACCCCACCAAACCTTTCTCCACATCAGCGATAAGGCTTCACTGGACTAGCACTTTTCCTTCCCTTCGAGAACTTTCCCTTTGCATTCACACCTTGGCCAGCTGGTGCAAGGGCCTGAGGTATCAGCCCGTCTCAGCTTCTGAGATGGCTTCCTCACGAAGCTCAGTCGTTTCTAGCTTTCGATTTCGAGTGAGAGACGGGCGACTCTTCCTTTCCCTTGAACACTCAGAGGCCACCGTGGGGTTATTACTTGGCCTGATTTTAATATCGTTGTGTCTCAGGGAAGGGGGAGGCCTGAGGAGGGGGAGACATGGGGGAACAGCCGGTAGGTGAGCAGTCCGAAGACCTAGAACTTACCAGTTATGTTTGCCATCTTACATGTACTTCATGAGTGAAGTCTCTAGTTTGTTCGATCTTATTTTTTTCCTACTTTATTATATTTTTTAAAATCTATTTGGATGAGTCAAGAGAACTTTCTCCTGAGATTATGTGGACGGTAAGCTGCGAGCCACGCACATTTGAAAGAGCCTTTATTTTTCCCGTACACCCGTTCAGTAATTCGAGTCTAGAATTCTAGTTTCAAAACAGTCTTCCCTCAGAATTTTTAAAGCATTACTCTGTGTTCAGCAGGCATTGAGTTAGGTATGTGAAGTTGGACCTTAATCTGGTCCTCATTCCTTTGCAACGTGGTTTTTCTCTTCGAAAGTTTTAGCATTTCTTTCTTCGTCCATGTAGTTGTGAAATTTCTCAAGGGGGGATTGCTCCGAAGGTACTTCTTTACTTACTTTGCTTGTTAGCATGTGGTGTGTGCCCTTTCCGAGCAAAGACTTCTGTTTTCCTCAACTCCAAGACGTTTGAAAACTGTTATTCTTGAGGTGCCTGGGTGGCCCAGGCGGTTGAGCGGCCGACTTCGGCTCAGGTCATGATCTCGCGGTCTGTGGGTTTGAGCCCCGCGTCGGGCTCTGTGCTGACGGCTCAGAGCCTGGAGCCTGCTTCCGATTCTGTGTCTCCTTCTCTCTCTGCCCTTCCTCTGTTCATGCTGTGCCTCTATGTCTCTCAAAAATAAATAAACATTAAAAAAAATTTTAAAAAAACCTGTTATTCTTTCTCCCTTTTCTGTACCTTTTTTTCTACTTTCTCTTTTTCATTGCCTTTTGGGTGAAGGTTGACCTCCAGTACTGAACTTGGTTTTTCTTCATCCATTAAAAAAAAAGCACAAACTTGGGGCACCAGGGTGGCTCAGTCCATTGAGCATCCGACTCTTGATTTCGGCCCAGGTCATGGGTGATCTCAGGGTTGGGGGGATCGAGGCCCGTGTTGGGCTCCGTGCTGAGCGTGGAGCCTGCTTGGGATTCTCTCCCTGGCCCTCTCCCCTGCTTGCATGCTCTTTCTCTAAAAGAAAAAGAAAATCTCCTTGTCTTTTGTTACTCAATTTTTTTAGTTTTGTGTTTAGTTTCCAAAAATCCTTTTTTTTCTCTTACGGTCCCTTCTTTATGGGAACCTGTTCTTTTTTTCTGAGTTATCTTTTTTTTTTTAATAATTTATTGTCAACTTGGTTTCCATACAACACCCAGTGCTCGTCCCCACAAGTGCCCTCCTCTGTGCCCATCACCCACTCTCCCCCTCCCACACCTCCCTCAACCCTCAGTTTGTTCTTAGTCTTTGAGAGTCTCTTATGTTTTGTCTCCCTCCCTCTCTGTGTCTTTTTTTCTTTCCCCTCTTCCCCTCCCCCATGGTTTTCTGCTAAGTCTCTCAAAATCCACCTATGCGTGGGAACATATGGCATCTGTCTTTCTCTGACTGACTTATTTCACTCAGCATAATACCCTCCAGTTCCATCCATGTTGCTACACATGGCTAGATTTCATTCTTTCTCATTGCCACGTGGTATTCCATTGTCTATATATACCACATCTTCTTTATCCGTTCATGCTGAGTTACCTTTTAAGTATCTTTGGATTGTAAGTTGAACCTTCAAACATTCTCTTCTGTTCTCTGAGTTACCTCATATGTTTCTTCTGAGGTCACTTGGTCTCTTACTTATCTTGGTCTCTTTCGGGGAGATGTTCTTTGGTTTTCCTCAAAGATCTGGTGATCTTTCTTAGTCCCTTTGTACTTAGGAAAGAGTGAATATGTTGATTTGTGAAGTTAGTGGCCGGCGCGGCTTTTCTGATCTTGTTATTTGGGGCCATTTCTCTAACAGACCTCTCTCCCAAATGGGAGGGACCGGTAGGAGGCCGAGTCCAAAGGTGTATCTTCATTTTCGGGTTTGTGGGCGAGGAGCAGGGAGCAGGCAGTCTGGCCTCCCCTCCCGTCTCCCACCTGTCCCCAAGACGGAACCAGAAGGGCTTGGTTCTGAGGTGCGCACGCCATCCAGGGAGCGCTCCCGCTTCGCTTTTCTACTTTATTTAGCCTGGTTTTCCTGTGTGCGGCGAGTCTGAGAGGGAGGACCAGGGAGGCGCCGGGGTCTGGTGGTGCTCTTTGTAGTGAGTCCCCCCGAGGACAGCTCGCCACCGCCTCGCGGATGGACCCGAAGCTTCAAGCCTCCGGACGCTGCACTGGGAACGGCCAGCGGGATGTGGCCTCTGCCTGTTTGCCTTCTGGACTGTGGTTTCCTGTGGTTCTACCCCAGGACGATGACATCACTTCCCCTCTTCCAGAAGCCAGTCTGCTCTCGTATTCTCCGTGATGGGTGGATGAGCTTCTCTTCTGTCAAGCTTCTTTAGTGATATTTTAGTGGCGTTTGGGAGGGAAGAGAGTTAAGGCTGTGAGCAGATCGTTCACCTTAAACCAGAAGACAATTAAGGTCTGGTATACTCTGGGCATGCAAGTCTTAGAACGTTTTATACAGTCAGTCCATTGTTTTTCAGGTTCTTAATCAAATATGTATTTTTACCAACTCAGGCTAGTTCTCAAGACAGTAATAAATTAGAGGTTGTTGGGAGGATGCTGTTTCTAGTAAGAATGAGAAGTTAAAGCTGATGTATAAATTGTCAGCACGCATGACAGCTAAAACCAGAGTTTTCTATACAACCCATGTTACCGGAACAGCTCCTGAGAGCAACACTGTAGTGATTACAGGGTAATAATAGAAGGTCAAGAGAGTGACCTTGAAGATTGAATAATGGTCTATTTAAGAGCAAGGAAGCTTAGGGGCACCTGGGTGGCTCAGTCGGTTAAGCATCTGACTTCGGCTCAGGTCATGATCTTGCGGTCTGTGAGTTCGAGCCCCACATCGGGATCTGTGCTGACGGCTCAGAGCCTGGAGCCGCTTCAGGTTCCGTGTCTCCCTCTTTCTGCCCCTCTCCTGCTCGTGCTGTCTCTCTCAAAAATAAACATTAAAAAATTAAAAAAAAAAACAAGGAAGCTTATAGCTTCAGATTTCCATAATGAATGATGAAAAACAAGATTTTGGTATTCTGAGGGGACCTATTTCAGTGTCCTAGATACTTAGACACTGGGGAGTGTTGGACACAGTGGAGTCCAAGTTATCAGGGTTTATCGGGTGCTTACAATATGCCAGGCTTGGAGCTAAGTGCTTTCTCACGTTCATTTCATTATTACAAATTATTTTTATATTTATAATACATTCAGTCGTACCTCGTAGAATGCAGCTAGATTGAATTAAGTCTTGATGGGGTGTGTCTGGCCCATAAAGGAGGTGCTGCGCCCCGAAATCCCACTTCGTTGAGAGATTCCGCCCCGATATGTTCGGTACAGGTGGCAGTCGGGCAGCCGTTACCCTCGTTTAAAATCGCGTCCGCGAGACTGGGCAACTGGATGGTGGTCCCACAGCTCCACTGTAATCGAACCAGTTCTAGAACGCAGATCATCGTTTCTGTCGAGGGTCCCCACGTGGTTGGACCCTAGCGCACTAGTATTCTCTCAGGCCCCCTGACTTCTTATGATGTGTGACGGTTGGTTCCCAGGTGCCCCTTGGCTTTGGTGTGGCGGCCAGCGTCCGAGTGGGCAACGCGCTGGGGGCAGGGAATGCCCAGCAGGCTCGGAACTCCAGCAACACCGTCCTCCTGTGTGCGGGTGAGTTACGGCAGGTGCGCCCTCTGGCGTCCATCCTGGCTTTCGTCCGATAAGTTAACAGTACGCATATCCGAGTTTCTCTGGGGCATTGATTTATTTGCATATGTGTATATATGTACGGCCTCAACTAGAATATTCTTTAAGCCCGTTCCCGTTCAAATAAAACTTCTAATTCTGATTTTCCGTTCCGAGGTACCAGTGAAACGCTGTACTTGGTACAACTGGAGAAATTTTCAAATCGTTACCACGTGCAGGCTTGTTTTCTGACCGAAGCCTGTGTGACTGATTCTCCATGTCCCTGGACCACACTGCCTCTTCTAGCAGTGTGAATGTTTGGGAATCCACACGGTTAGAGAAGATTCTGACCGTATTAACAGCTCACTGAGCATCTTTTCAATGAATCTACCTTAGAAAAAGGAGTCAAAATCGGGACTTCCGTGCTCTTTCAACAGACAGTAATAAACACTTCAAATTCGTACATTTCTGCAATCGTGGACGCCAGTCTCTCCTGAGACTTGAGTACCGGGAGTTTTGTTACACTTGGGAGGGCTGTCACTTCCTGTTGCTGCTTCTGTATTCTCCAGGTGTCTGTGCGCTCGCGGTGGGCCTCCTACTGTCCGCGTTGAAGGATGTGATTGCCTACGTATTTACCAGTGACAGGTATGTACTCCGCTTCTGGAAAGATGTTTTCCGTTTTCTGCTTTCTTTTCTCACTCTACTTTCTGGTTCTAAGAGGCGAGTGGTAGTTTACTTCAGGGGAAATCGTAGGGCAGCCGAGAACGAGAACCGCAGTACTACGTTGGAGTGAAATTGGATGAAGGAAGCCCACGGAGACCGTTCCCATTCCTCCAGGATCCAGTTCATTTATTTATTGAACCCAGGTGGTGTTTCTCTTGGGCTCAGTGCTGGCTCTGCTCAGAGATCCATAGAAAAAGCCCATGGACTGTCCCCGTCCCAAGGAAGGCACCTCCCTCCCGGTCCGGAGCACGCTGACACCATGATGCCCGAATCAACAGAGCAGAATTTATATAAACCACTGGCTCAGTCTTGGTTGAATTTTATTGCCTTTTCTGTAACTCTGTGTTGGCAGAATTATTTACAGGTCATGAAATGTCTTTTGAATAAACCAGGTCCTCTTTTTGAAAAAGCTTCGGTAATTTGCTCCGGTTGCCTCCGGTCACTTTCCTAAAGAAATTCAGTTGAGGGGCGCCTGCATGGCCCCGCCAGTTGAGCGTCCGACTCTTGATTTCAGCTCAGGTCATGATCTCACGGTCTGTGAGTTCGAGCCCCGCATCGGGCTCTGTGCTGACGGCTCAGAGCCTGGAGCCTGCTTCAGATTCTGTGTCTCCCTCTCTCTCTGCTCCTCCCCTGCTCACACTGTCTCTCTCTCTCAAAAGTAAATTAAAAAAAAAACTTTTTTAACTAAAAAAGTTAGAAAAGAAATTTTTTTTAAAAATAGCTGATTTAAGGATTTTTCTCATGAGTCCAAAGTCTGGGCTTCTTCAGAGATCTGTTTTATCAGTTGCTTTTCCCCCCCTGCGCCGGTGCCATATTTTGTTATTTCTTTACATGGTTCATAGTTTTGGTCGAGAACTGGACATTTTTTGCTTTATAAGGTGGCAGTTCTGGTCATCAAAACCCCTCTCCCCCAAGGTTTTTTGTTGTGTTGTTTGCTTGGTGACTTTCATGAACGAATTTGGTGAAGTCTGTATTTTTTGTCGAGTGTGGCCACTAAAGTCTCTGTTGCGTTAGCTCAGTGATCAGCTACTTACTGGACTGAGATTTCCTTAGATAGGTGCAGCCCGCACACCTCCCACTCTTTGCTGAGGGGCTGTCCGAGCCCGTGCCAGGGCGTGCCTTCAGCCCTCGTTTCCTGCCTGTGCAGAGCCTCAAGTTCAGCCAGAGGGGAGAGCTTAGCCCCTCTCCAGTCTGCCTCGAGCACGTATACAGTCATACGGGTGCGTGTGGCCTTTTACATTCCCGGGAACATGTCCGAGCTTCCCAGGCCCCCGTGGGTGTCTCCTTGCCCAGCCTTTCCTAACCAAGCTTGTAGGTTAGTCTGCTGTTGGTGCCAACTCTGACCCAGCGCTTCAGGCAGCGGCTGACACATCTGCCTGCAGGCAACTCTCCGAGACGAACTTGAGCGCTGGCCAAGTTAGAGTCCAGAGAAATAAAGAAAACCTTTCAAGTGGGGTCTTCTAAGGAACCGCACAGGTGGTCTGTCTGCAAAAGAAGAACTATTCTTTGGGAGTGAAGCTTTGAGGAAGTTCCGCTCCTCCTTCCTCCTGCAGCCCCGGAAATCGGGACTGTTAACTTACCAAGGTTACTGCCGAGCCGGGAGCCGGGGCTGGTACTCAGGTCCGGGGAACCGCCGACGTCGCCGTTATTACCAAGACTCGGCACCTTCTCTGGGGAAGCGCCCCCCAGGCCACCGCGAGCCTTTGGTTAATGTCTAGAACTCTGAAAAAAATCAATTTTGGCCGTATTTGCCGGTTTCTGACAATTTTTTTTCCTGTAATGGGCCATGCTTTCTTTGTATGCTTTGTAATTTTATGTTGAAATGACGCTTTGAGTATCGTGACAGGATAGCTCTGGAAATTAGGCTCTCCCCTCCTCTGGCATGGCTCTTCTTGCTCGTTGCCATTGCCGTTCCGCAGTTGTCCGTTTCCTTAGTGATTTTTCCAAATCCCCCCCGTTTTTTTTATTGTTTATTTTTGAGCGACTGAGCATGAGCAGGGGAGGGGCAGAAAGAGAGAGAGAGAGAGAGAGGGAGACACAGAATCCGAAGCCGGCTCCAGGCTCTGAGCTGTCAGCACAGAGCCCGACGTGGGCCTCGAACTCATGAGCTCTGAGATCGTGACCTGAGCAGAAGTCGGATGCTTAACCAACGGAGCCCCCCAGGCGCCCCCATCGTGCAGGTCTTTAGACCCGTCCAGCTGTCTTTGAGGAAGACTCCCGTTCACAGAGGAGAATTTCCGGCCGCCAGCTGAGACCTTTTTTCCAGCCTGCACATTTTTATACAGAGGAGAATCGTCCTCTATAGAGGCAGCCTAGACCACGCCCCTTTTACCCTCAACTCTAACCAATAAAATTTAAGGTAGGGAGGTTTTATTGGGTACTCATCTTGTCAGATAGAAAAGTGGTGTTTTCACCGGCTTACCGACCCATCAGTTAGGTTCGTCTGAGCGGGAGTAATGACTACACTCCCCTTAAATGTAATTTTGGGGTCACCGATGACTCTCTTTTCCTCCGACAGAGACATTATTTACCTCGTGAGCCACGTGATGCCTCTTTTTGCTCCCTTTCATCTATTTGATGCCCTCGCGGTGAGTATCTGGAGTGATTCTAACCCCCGCCCAGTAGGCGTGGCCAAATCTGTTTTGCATTTCTAGCTTTTGAACTAAATATCTGTGATTTCATCCCGGAGAAGAGAGGGTTGCTGGTGCAAGCACTCTGGGCCGTTTGTGGGAGAGGTGGGTGACGCTGGGGCATAGCGATTCAAGGTGGCAGAGACCAGAGTCACCGGTGTCCTCTCTATCTGGGGCCTGAGTGCCCTCCCTGTGACATCCTGGCCACGTGATCAGGTCCGTATCCGCTGTAGCGTCCAAGGCCAGGCCACCTTCGAGTCAACTCTGACCGCTATAAAGTCTTTCTCTAGGCTGGTCTTCTGTCAACTTCTAGGAATTTGAAGATGCCTTGAGGCCTCTTCCCGGTTTCAGCCGTTAGCCCCCAAGACGTCACTTCTAGGCCCATTTGTCCCCAAGGAATTTCTTCTGTTTTATTATGACCACTCTAAGCTGTGGTACCCACGACTGCACACCAGCTGTGGTAAGAACAGTGTGGAAGAGGAGGAGACGGTTGTCACCACCCTGACTCTGGGCATTTTCGAAGCCCATGGTGGCGTTCGTATTTTTCAGCCGTGATACCGGACTGGTTTCTGCCGAGATTTCCATCAGCGAACCTTCAGTTTTCTTTTTTTAATCAAAATATTTTTAAAGACAGATTTAAGTCATGTTACCTGGTGGGGTTTCTGATGAAAGCTGCTGTAGCTCGTTGTTGTTGTTAACCTAACTTTAGAAGCAAAACGTTTTTCTCTTTTATGTAATGTGCAGTTCTTGTTTTGAACTGTGTGATCCTGTCCCGCGCTGGGGGGTGTCCGCGTAGCCTCCCGAACTTGACGTGAGGATAGGGAAAGACTGTAATGCTGGCTTTGGTGCTCCCCTCTCTAGGGCACCTGTGGTGGAATCCTACGGGGTACAGGAAAGCAGAAGATTGGTGCTATCATGAATGCCATCGGCTATTATGTTTTTGGTTTTCCCATTGGAGTCTCTCTGATGTTTGCCGCTAAACTTGGAATAATAGGTATGTTTTTGATTCCTCCGTGATCGACCTCAAATCTCGTTTGTCATATTAAGATAAACTGCTTGAGATACAAATTAGCTGACCGAAGGGGCGCCCGGGTGGCTCGGGCAGTTGAGCGTCAGACTCTTGATTTCGGCTCAGGTCATGATCTCATGGTTCATGAGTTTGAGCCCCACATTGGACTCTGTGCTGATGGCGCAGGGCCTGCTTGAGATTCTCTCTCTCTCTGCCCTTCATGGTCTCTAGCTCTCTCTCTCTCGAAAATAAACTTAAAAGAAAAGTAGTTCATTCATAAGTAGCCCCTGTGGAATTATCTTCTCTCAAAATAGTCAGTGGCTACCTAGTACCGAAACACCGGAAATGTAGTGTTGAACAAAATAGACCTGATCTGTGTCCTCAGGATGAGACCAAGATTAATTCCACGGTAATTCCATTTGGGTTCAGGAGTGCAGGTGAGAAGAACTGGGTCCTGTGAGCGCCTGTCATTGGTTGGAGGGAACATCGGAGCCCTGACAGACTCACCAGAATCGGCTTGCCCTGAGGTGGCAAGTAATGTGTTAGCTTCAGACCTGAAACGTGATGAATTACCTAGACGAAGTGAACACCATTTATCGAAATGGTTCTTTCCCCACTGAATGATCTTGGCACGCTTGTTGAAAATTAGCTGGCCGTAGATGTATGGGTTTATTTCCGGACTCTCCATTCTACGCCACTGGTCTCTGTCTGGCTGATACCAGTACCACTCTGGTTTGTATTACTGTAGCTGCGTAATAAGTTTTAAAATGAGGAAGTGTAAGCCTTCCAACTTTGTTCTTTTTTTTTTATTTTGTTTTGGCTACTTTTGGGGACCCTTGGAATTCCATATGAATTTGAGGGTCAGGTTTTCCATTTTTGCAAAAAAGCCATTAGGATTTTTATCAGGATTGCATCTAATCTACAGACGGCTTTGGGAAGAATATCGCCATCTTCAGTCTCCCAGTCCATGAACGCAGGATTCCCATTTATTTCGGTCTTTAATTCCTGACAGCAATGTTTTGTAGTTTTAATTGTTTTTGCTTCCTTGGTTAAATGTATTCCTAGATGTTTTATTCTTTTGGATGCTATTGTGAATACAATTTTTTTTATTGTTATTTTAGAGAAAGAGTGCAGGAGTGGAGGATAGAGGCAGAGAGAGAGAGAGAGAGAGAGAGAATCTGAAGCAGTCTCCATGCTCAGTGCAGAGCCCAAAGCAGGGCTCGATCCCATGACCCTGGGGTCATGACCAGAGCTGAAATCAAGAGTCAGACACTCAGCTGACTAAGCGACCCACGCGCCCCTAGAATTATTTACTTAATTTCCTTTTCAGATTGTTCATTCATGGTATTTTTAAACACAACCGATTTTGTGTATCGACTATGTAAATGTCTTGAATTTATTAGCTCTAGTATTTTATTGTGTGCAGATTTAAAAAAAAATTTTTTTAAGTTATTTATTTATTTTTGAGAGAGAGAGCACAAACCGGGGAGGTGCAGAGAGAGAGAGGTAGATACGGAATCTGAAGCAAGCTCCAGTCTCGGAGCCCGACACGGGTCTCAAACCCACAAACTGTGAGATCGTGACCTGAGCCAAAGTCAGACACGACCGACTGAGCCACACAGATGCCCCTGTGTGTGGATTTTTGAAGATTTTCTGAGTACAGGGTCATGTCATAATTAAGCAGAAATAACTTTACTCCTTTTCTAATTTTTAAATTTAAATTTTATGTCTTTCATCAGAAGTGTACTCTTTAATCCCCATCACCCATGTCCCCCATCCCTCTAACTCCCCTCCCCTTGGTAACCATCAGCTTGTTCTCTACAGTTAAGAGTCTGTTTCTTCGTTTATTTCTTTCTCTTTCCTTTGCTCATTTGTTTCATATCTTAAGTTCCGCAGATGAGGGAGATCGTATGATGTCTGTCTGAATCTGACTGACTGACTTTGCTTAGCACTATGCTCTCTAGCTCGATCTGTGCTGTTGGAAAAGAATTTCATTCTTTTTAACGGCTGAATAATATTCCGCGTGTGTATCTGTATCACATCTTCTTTATCCATCCGTTTGCTGATGGGCACTGGGCTGCTTCCGTATCTTGGCTATTATAAATAATGCTGCAGTAAACACAGGGGTGCACTTACCTTTTTGAATTAGTGTTTTCATTTTCTTCGGGTAAATGCCCGGAAGTGGGAGTGTCCGATCGTATGATAGTTCTGCTTTTACCTTTTGGAGGAACCTTCGTGCTGTTTCCCTGTGTGGCTGCACGAATTTGCATTCCCACCAGCGGCGCGTGGCACTCCCTTTTCTCCCCAGCCTCGCCAGCACTTTCCTTCTTGTCTTTTTTTTACTCGCCGTTTTGACTGGCGTGAGGTGCTCTCTCATGGTCTTGATTGGCATTTGCCTGGAGATTAGTGATCTTCTCATGTGTCTGTTGGCCATCTGTGTGTCTTCTTTGGAAAAATGTCTGTTCATTCAGGTTCTCTGATCATTTTTTAACCAGATTTTTTTTTTTTTTTTTTTTTTTTGGTGTCGAGTTATAGGAGTTCTTTATATATTTTGGGTATTACTCCCTTATCAAATATATCGTTTGCAAATGTTTTCTCCCATGCAGTAGATTGCTTTTTGGTTGTTTGATGGGTTCTTTTGCTGTGGTAATAAAGCTTTTTATTTTGATATAGTCCCAACAGTTTGTGTTTGTTTTTGTTTTCCTTGCCTGAGGAGGTATATCCATAAATATGTCTAAGGGATTACTGCTTATGTTTTTCTACTGGGAATCTTACAGTTCAGGATCTCACATTTAGGCCTTTAATCCACTTTAAGTTTATTTTTGTGTATGGTATAAGAAAGTGGGCTAGCTTCATCCATTTTCATGTAGCTGTCTAGTTTTCTCAGCACCATTTATTAAAAATGTCTTTTCTTTCTAAGAGTTTTTTATATAATCTCTACACCAAATGTGGGGCTCAAACTCACAAACCCAGATAAAGAGTTGCATGTTCTACTCACTGAGCCAACCAGGTGTTCCCCCAAAAAGACTTTTCTTTTCTCCATTGTGTATTCTTGCCTGCCTTTCTGATTTTAATGCTTTTTATTTCCTTTTTCCTGCCTTATTATTATGGGAAGGACTTCTACAATAGGATTTTAACATTTTTATATATTCTTCTACAGTACTTTTATTTTTAAGTTTAAAAAATGTAAACACTGAAGTTCACTTGGTGTGAGATAATATTCGTAAAGAGATTTTATCGGAAATATACTAACCTTTTGTATACATCATGTCATTTAAGTGTGGATGATGACCGTGTAAGAAATGATCTCCCACTACTTCCATTCTAAACGTGAAGCAGCTAAAACATGAAGAATCTAAGTATTTGTCCCACGGATAGTAAGTGATGAGACAGGATTTGAACCCAGATAGTTTGCCTCCGTAGTTGTGCATGTTGTCTGCCTCTCTTTTAGCAAATTTTTATTTTCATTGTTTGGAAATTATACACTTTGTCAAGATGCTAAATGTATAGAATTGTGCAAAATAATCTATCATATGCCTTTGGGGTAGGTTGTTATACACTTGTTCTACATATATATTCACATCTGTGTTTTCTGTAGCCTTCAGTAGCGGTGAATTTTTATTTTTTTATTAATTTTTTTAACGTTTATTCATTTTTGAGACAGAGAGAGACAGAGCAAGAGTGGGGGTGGGCAGAGAGAGGGGGAGACACAGAATCCGAAGCAGACTTCAGGCTGCGAGCTGTCAGCACAGAGCCTGACGCGGGGCTCGAACCCACAGACTGCGAGATCATGACCCGAGCCGAAGTCGGACGCTCAACCGACTGAGCCACCCAGGCGCCCCTGAATTTTTATTTTTGAATGTGTAGTTTTTTGAGCGCGAGCGAGTGAGCGAGCATGAGCAGGGAGGAGCAGAGAGAGAGGGAGAGAGAATCCCAACCAGATCAAGAGTCAGACGCTTACCCGACTGAGCTACCCAGGCCCGAATTTTATTTTCTTTAAGAAAAAAATAGTCAACTTAGAAGATTGACGAACGCTTTAGTATGTATTCAGATAGCTCCTTTTTTTCCTGTATCCAGCCAGTTCATTTTTACCATATAAACATTTTGAATCTGCCCCCAGTTCTCTGTGAACTTTTAATCTTATAGCTATCATCTGAGCCTTCCCGTGTCCACACAAACAGGTGCTTAGTTTATCTTACTATTTGGAAATGTTACTTGCTGGCCTAACGAGTAACTGTCTTCAATGTCATCTGTCTTTTTAATGACAGGTACAGGCTGGGGGCCTGTGGCGCATTCGGTTCATGTCAGGCTGGGCTTCATCCTTCTCTGTTTGGGACACACAACTGCCAAATATATATTACAGTCTCCTAGTGCTACCGCGCACTGTCCTCACCGGGGAAGTACCGTTCAACCAAATCGCAAGAGCCCCTGGCCTTAATGAGCTGCCGGGGCTTTCCGATACAACTTTCCTTAAAAAACCAAAACACACAAAAACTCTCTTCGTAGACTCTAAGCTCCTTTAGAATAAGCAATGTCAGATCTCCCTCTTTTCTTTGTTCGCTAAGACGCTTTTTACGATTGTACATAGTAGGTTCTCAAGTTTGTTAAGTAACTTTTAAAAGTTTTATTTATTTGTTTATTTCAGAGAGAGAGAGAACAAGGAGGAGGTGTAGAGGGAGAAGGAGAGAGAGAAGGAGAGAGAGAATGGCAAGCAGGCTCCACACTCAGCACGGAGCCCAATGTGGGCGGCAGCCTCACGACCCTGAGATCATGACCCGAGCTGAAATCAAGGCAGATGCTTAACCGACTGAGCCACCCAGTGCCCCCCCCCAAATACTTTTAAATTATTAAAATTATACTATAATAGTGTGGAAAATTGGGGAAATGCATCAAATATAAAGACAATTAAATTACGTTTAATGACATTGCTTGATATGATGGCAGAGGCATTCGGTGAATTTTATTCCAGTATTTTAAAATTGTTCTTATTCCAGCATTTTTTCTATTATTCACAAACGGAGGGTTTTGCTGAATATGTAGTTTTCCCCTATTCTGTGTTAGACATGGTTTTTAGCATCTTTGTAATATTTACTCGTATCATTTCCGTAACACTTCCCCGACAGTCGAAACTTAAACTGCTTTTCTGTATAAGTAAGATAGTGATGAGTGCCCTAGGTGTACGAATCACTAATATTTCTGGATCTTTCCTTGGACGGGTTCCTAGGAACGTAGTCCCTCGGTCGAAGTGTGTAAACTGTCCGTACACCTGCTTCTCAACTGAAGAGAAGTTTTGATGAGCACGAGTCTGCAGAGGGCTAGCCTCACGGTGCTTTTCCCAGTGTGGGGCCCCAGCCATGTGCTGAATTCGTATTCTAACTCCCAATTCATAACCGTATTCCAGCTCAGGCCTGACCAGCTTGCTTCGTACTGAAATTGTTGACACAAAATCTCTATCTGATACACAGTGCTGTTTAAGTGGCTTCAATAGTTTCCTCTCATAAGTAGTTCATGGATCCCCTTATATTCTCAAGAAGCTTTTCCGCATAGCAGTTGGAGAGATCTTTTTCAAACTGGGCTTCCGTGAGCGCCTGGGTGGCTCGGTTGCGTAAGTGTCCGGCTCTGGATATTAGCTGCAGTCATGATCTCACGGTTGTGGGACTGAGCCCTGTGAGGGGAGCATGGGGCCTCCGTGGGGTTCTCTGTCACCCTCTCTCTCTGCCCCTCCGCCCCATGGTTCTTTCTCTCTCTCTGTCTCTTTCTGTAAATAAACGTTAAATGAAAACCGAAAACAAACCAGAGCGGGCTCCAGAAAACATCAGGTCTCGCGTACACAGATGCACGCGCCAGTCTAAAACCCTTCAGTGTGGTTCCCATTAGACTTCGGATCAAACCTGGATCTTTCTGGGCCCAGACGCCCATCATCATGTCCTGCCTCCCTGGCCTTCTCTCCTCCCGCCCTCGCTCCCCTGCTCCTTCCTAGCCGGCTTCCCGCTCCTGGAACTTGCAGGCCGGTCTCCTCAGGGCCTGTCCTGGCGCTGTCCCCGCGGGCTCCTCGCCCTCCGAGAGCCACCTGCCCGTCTGGCTGCCTCTGGGCTGTGGGTCATCCCTCCCTCCAGGGCTCCGCCCAGTGTCTCTCGTGGCCCTTATCACCCTTCAGCCGTCACCTTTGCTTCCTCGGTTCTCGAGTGTCTCCCCCGGGAGCGCAGAAGCTCCATGCGGGCACTGATCTCGTCGGCCTGTTCGCTTCCGTGGGAGACACAGCCCTTCCAACAGCGCCTGGCACCGACAGAGCCAGTAGACACTTGTTAAGCCAACGTGTGAAGCGGCAAACAGTCTTGTGGTGTTTCTACTGTTGACGGGTCGAGCGATTGCCACTGAGCGGCCCCGGGTGAGCCGGAGTCTAACCCGGTCCATAGTTACCTCGGTTTTTAGCGGGGGGGGGTTCTCACTGAGGCTTATTCTGTAGATCCAGAAGTTTCAGAAGAGCGTTACCGATGACGGGAACGTGACGGGAGGGCATCTGAGCCGGGATTCTCCTCCTCCGCCCCTAGGTCTCTGGTCCGGATTGATCGTCTGTGTCTTCTTTCAAGCCCTCTTCTATCTGGTGCTCATCTGGAGGACCAACTGGGAGAGAGTCGCAGAGCAGGTAACCGCGCGTCCTCGTGGGAGCGTGGCTCTCGCTCGGTCCCGTGGCGCCGGCAGGAAGCTTCGAGGCTCTGGGTGCTGAGATCGCCATGGCCGCGCGCCCCACTCTGACCCGCGGACAGGGCCCGGTACGAGAGGCAGGGGCGGGAGGCCGTCGGGCTTCAGCGCGTTTCCCGCCGAGGGGGAGCTAGTGTAGACGCTGCTAACCAGGGCTCAACAACAACAAGGAATTCGCCGAGAAAACATTTAGCTGCTTTGCTCTCACAGTCCTTAGAAAAATAGGTTTTCCCCCCCCCCCCTGTTTATACTGATTTGTTACGTGTTGTTAGGCCTCGTTTTAGCAACAGTTTTGGTCCGTGTTTTCCATACGCTGAGCACCCGGGATGGGCGGGAGCATCCGGGGCAGAACCACACGCTACGGGGAGGGGGCGGGATCTTGACGAAATGGGCATCGCCGTGTTGAACCGTGAGCCCCGGGGTTTGCGACGGGATGGAAGGGGGCGGGCCTAGGGGCGGAGTTACTGATCAGGAGCCGGGAGGACGAGATCAGGGGCCCAGAGCGTCACTGCTTACCTTTTGTCCCCCCTCCGGGTTCTCACGGCTTCGTCTTTCCCAGTCGTGATGTGTGATGTCTTCCGGGTCGTAGCGTGATGTGGGGAGGAAGCAGGGTGTGCAGGGCATTAGGTTGGGCCCTAAACGATCCTTTACACGATAACACCATTTGTCTCTAGACTTCACTCCTCATACCGGCACTCTGGAACGCTGCTGTGCGGTTTGTGTGCGGGTTTTGGCGCGCGCGGTGTTAACTCGCAGCCGGAGCAGCAGGTAGCCTTCGAGTTACTGCGAGCGGAGCACTGCGGAGGAGCGAGCGGAGCACTGCGGAGGAGCGCGGTGGCCGGTCGAGTGTCCACATCCTCCCGTCGCCGGCATTTCAGGCCCACCAAGGGCCGAGGCCGGGTGTTGGAAGCCGTGAGCGGTAGTTCGGGCAGTAGCTCGCGTGAAGTTTTAGCACGAGTACTAGCCTAACCTGACTTCCGCCTCGTCCGCTTACGTGCCCGCTTGTTCCCAGGCACAGGTTCGAGCTGGGGTGAAGGGGATCCGAGAGACCACGCCTGCGCCCACAGGTAACCGAGGACACGGTCCGCCCAGGCCCCCGATCCGCCTCACGAGCCTGGAACCTAGCGTGGCCCGAGTCGCGTAGTTTCTGAGAGCCTGCTCTCTCGCACAGGAAACCCTGTCTCTGCCGTTGTCGGGAGGGGGAGATCCGCTCTGGGTTCTCCTGTGAAATGCTCTGAAGGCCGCTTCACCCGCCCCGGCCAGTAATTGGCGGCCGTTGTTTCCGATGCATTCATGTGCAACTTCCCGTGCTATCCCTTTATGGAACCCCGTGCCTGAGCGTATCCTCCACTGTTCTCTGCCAGCAGATGTGCCCGTGTTGGAAAAAGAAGCAGCCGACGGAGTGATTTTAGCCGAGATCGTCCGATTGGAGAGCTCGACCCTCCAGCTCATGGTAATTGAAGAAAACACCCAGTGCGCGGTGGCCACCGTCGGGGACGTTCTGACGGCGAAGCAGCTGCTGTTCTATCGTGGCGTGGCTCTGGCTGTCGCTGTTGCCGCTCTCCTAGCAGGAGTTTTAATAAGAGTCTTTCAGTGACCGTGGCTAAAGGAGAAGAATTGTCGGCAGCCCACACCGCAGACGTGATAATTATTGTGACGGACGAAGCCTGGGAGGTGCCCCTGTGGCGCGGACGGTGGGTTTCGCCCCCGACTGTGGGCGGAAAGGGTGACAGTGACGTTTTCTTAGTTGCCATCCCGAGAATCTGCACTTTCCTGTGGGAGATCACGAAAGGAGTTGTAATTCGAAGTTTCTCCCGGACGTTAACTCTATCATGGGTTTTAAGTCCGTAGATCTGATTTTTCCCCTGCCCTACGCGTTCCGCACTCTTCCGTTGAGCGTCTGTCTTCTCTCGGGAAAGTTCGCTGCCCTCGAAACGTGATTGCCGATCCAGTTTTGTTTGTGTTTCTCTGTTAACATGTTTAATCACTTGTCAGTGAGTGCAGATGAAACGCCTGTTAGAGTGCCGTCTCAGGTAAAGGCGTATGCGCTTTTATAAAATACACACCTTAAAGTTGAAAATGTGTGCTAACGAGGGGCGCCTGGGCGGCTCGGTCGGTGAAGCGTCCGGCTTTGGCTCGGGTCGTGATCTCATGGGTCGGGAGTTTGAGCCCCACGTCCGGCTCTGTGCTGACGGCTCGGAGCCTGGAGCCTAGAGCCTGCTTCCGATTCTGTGTCGCCTTCTCTCTGTGCCCCTCCCCCACGTATGATCTGTCGTCTCTCTCTTTTTCACAAAATAAACATTTAACAAAAAAGAAAATGCGTGCTAATGATATTATAAAATCTATCTGAATGATAACTTTTAGTTTTGGGCCTTTGAACACATTTTTGCCGCAACCTTCCTGTTAAAGAATCGATCTCTGTTCCCTTCTGCTGCTCGGCGCCCCGAATGCTAGCGGTTATGGCCGCCCCCTCCCGGATTTTTCGGGCCTCTTTGGGGCGTTGGACCAACTCAAATAGAAAATCCTTTAAAAAATGACCAATACTGGGGATTCCCACCACAAAACCCACCGGGTGAGCTGGAGTGCAGCTCATGGCTCGAGCCCCCCAAGTGACCAGGGTCCCTACTGGCTTTTCACCTCTTTCTCTGAAACGTGAACAAGACATTTGGGAAAACTTTTGCGCTAAAATTCCAACAACATGAAATGAACCAGTTCGGGTGGATAATTCAGTGGCATTTTGTACATTTCATACACTGGTGATTCTCTGTTGTTTTTCTAACTACCACGTCTGAGTGGCTACGAAGTGTCTCATTGTGGTTTTAGTTTCCATTTCAATGTAGGTGGCAAGGGATGTTGGCAAGGGATATCTTTTTGTTGGGTTGTCTCTTTTTTTTGGAGAAATGTTCATTCAAGTCCTTTATTATTATTTTATTTGTTTTTTTTAGAGAGCACATGTGCACAAGCAGGGGAGGGGCCGAAAGAGAGGGAGGGAGGGAAGGGGGGAGAGAGAGAGGATCCTAAGCAGGCTCCGTGCTGTCAGTGAGGAGTCCAGTGCAGGGCTTGATCCCACCAGCCATGAGATCGTGACCTGAGCTGAAATCAGAAGTCAGATGCTTAACCAACTGAGCCACCCAGACGCCTCCCTTTGCCCATTTTTAAATTGAACTGTCTTTCTGTCGTTGAGTCGTAAGTTTTATATATATGTATTCTGGTTACTAAACCCTTGTTAGACATAAGATCTGTGAATATTTTCTCCCATTCGGTAGGTTGCGTTTTCACTTTCTTGACAATGTCCTCTGTTACACAGAAAAGTTTTCATTTTGATGAAGCCCAATTTATTTGGGGGGAGGGGTTGCTTCTGCTTTTGTCATATATAAGAATCCATCGCCACACGATAAAAAAAAAAAAAAAGTGCTCTGGGAATCAAAAAATATTATAGTAGAAGTCAAAAACGAACAGAAGACGGGGGCGCCTGGGTGGCTCAGTCGGTTAAGTGGCCGACCGGCTCAGGTCATGATCTCGCAGTCTGTGAGTTCAAGCCCCGCGTCGGGCTCTGTGCTGATGGCTCAGAGCCTGGAGCCTGCTTCAGATTCTGTGTCTCCCTCTCTCTCTGCCCTTCCCCTGCTCACACTCTGTCTCTATGTCTCTCAAAAGTAAATAAAAACATTAAAAAAAAATAACAAGACTATTTCCAATGTGACAGGTAAAGAGGTTGAAGGTCATTACCTCTGTCCTCCACCAAGAATACCAGAACTTATTTCTGCTTTGTCACCTCTGACACCAAATGTGTGAATTTTTCTGTACCAACAACCAATTCTCCAAATGTCCCAGCGCCACCTGGATGTCCAGTGATTCCATTTAATTCTGACACTAAGTACCCAGGGTCAGTGTCAGACTCCCTGGTTAAGGGCTCAGACCCACAAGACTGACCCGGTTGGACTGCAGAAGCCAACTGCAAGGCCAGGCCGACCAAACTCCTTTTGACTGACAAGCTGTCAGGTGGAGGTTTTCATCACCCGCTTCTTGGATTCGATAATTTGCTAGAACACAGCTCACAGGACTTGGGAGAATGCTTTACGTAGGACTGCTGGCTTATTATAAAGGATACAGCTCCGGAACGGAAGAATGGGAAAGACGCGTAGAGGAAGGTGCAGGGGTGACGGTGCTCGGAGATTCCGTGCCCTCTCTCTGGCCGTGTCCCCTCCTCAGCACCTTGGTGTGTTCACCAGTCCGGAAGTTCTATAAATCCTGGTTAGAGGTTTCTACGAAGGTTCCATTACATAGGAGTGGTTGATTGAATCACAGGCTGTTGGTGATTGGACTCCTCTCCAGCCCCGCTCCCCTGGCCGGAGGTTGGGGGGGGCAGGACTGCAAGTTCCAACCCTCTAATCATACCCTTGGTCTTTCTGTTGACCATTGCCCGTCCCGCAGCTATCTGGGCCCCCCCCAGCAGTAACTTTATTAGCATAAGCTCAGGTTGGAATGAAAGAGGCGCATCGTGAGTAACAAAAGATGCCCCCCCTCACCTCCTTTACTTAAGAAATTCCGAGGAATTTAGAAGCTGTCGTATCAGGAACTCTGGACACGAATATCCCAATATCCAAGAGAATCCCTGAACAAACTGAGCATCAGCTGTTCTTGTTAGCTCCGTCAAAGATTTGAGGTCACAAGGACAAGCTTAAGAGTTAAAAATCCGGGGGATTTTGTCATAGGTCAGCCCCACACTTCTATGAACTTTATCTCAGGCCCATCCGGTTCTCAGGCTGTAGATCAGAGAAGAATTCTGTCCTGTTTCCGCGGGAGGTAAGGGAAATGGAACCATTTAAAAATATGCCCAGAGCATTCCGTGCTGTTTAACCAAAGCCCACCCCTCAAGGAAAGCTTTGGCCAGAGGCCGACCACCTTGGCTTTTATCAGAGCCTAAGCGGGTAGAAGGGAGATCCCAGACTCCAGCCCCCCCAGCCTGCCACAAAGGGGCAGTGAAGTACCCAACTCCACTCCCTCTGCGTCCTAGGGAAGAGGGTGAAACAGAGACACAGGAATGAAGGGAACCAGCCCAGAGACCTAGGCTTCTTAAAAGCCCGAGACCTTGTCATTGAACCAGAGCACACTTCGCTCCCTCACACCTTAACCATCACCTCGACGGAGCGCCCGTCTGATGCCAAGAGATGACAACTGAACCACAGGTCTCAGGTCTTACTTAGTCTCTGGGAAAGCCCAAAACAACAGGGGAGACAAAAACCAATGGAAACTCTGTGGACGCATCCTTCCATCTCTTTGGGTAAACACCTAGGCGTGGAAGGCAGGTGGGTGTGCGATGGGGTGAGGCCCCAGACTCCTGACAACGGTTGATGGTTGGGTCTCATTGTCTGGGAACTGTAGGGAGTTCGGGTTCCTCATCTGCATACATACCTGGAGTGTGAATGTGCATTTTGCTCTTCGTACCCCAGGAGTACCCCGTCTTACCATAGACACTGTGTGTTCCTTCCCAGGGTTACTTAAAAGACAATGACCTTGGGGCCCCTGGGTGGCTCAGTTGGTTAAGCGGCCGACTTCGGCTCAGGTCATGATCTCACAGTCTGTGAGTTCCAGCCCCATGTCGGGCTCTGCGCTGATGGCTCGGAGCCTGGAGCCTGCTTCGGATTCTGTGTCTCCCTCTCTCTCTGCCCCTCCCCTGCTCACACTCTGTCTCTATGTCTCTCAAAAATAAATAAACATTAAAAAAAATTAGAAAAAAAAAAGGCAATGATCTCATTTTTACAAGATGACAAGAAAGTTATTTCTTTATAAAAAATTGACCCCGGTCGCCTGGGCAGCTCAGTCGGTTGAGCGACCGACTTCGGCTCAGGTCATGATCTCACAGTTAAATGGGTTCGAGCCCCACGTCGGGCTCTGTGCTGACAGCTCGGAGCCTGGAGCCTGCTTCACATTCTGTCTCGCTCTCTCTGTGCCCCACCGCTGCTTGCTCGCTCTCTCTGAAAAATAAACATTTAAAAAAATTAGAAATTTTTGACCCTTCCTTGTGCTCAGTGAATATAGTAGAAGGCCATCAAGTATGGAAGAACTTTTCAAGGCAGAAATTGTAATAGACAAAAAAGAAAAATTGGAACAGAAACATGAACATGAATTGAGGCAAACACAAAGATTAGACCAGGTACCTCTATCTTCCGTTGACTCCCCAACATTGACCGCTTGATGAAGATTCCATGCCATTTGAAAGCCATAGTGTCACGGCGTGATCCCAGATCTTCTTGAAGAGTATGTGGCAGAAGTTCCCAACCTTTTTTTGGCTCATGGTACCTTCAGTGTTTCAATAATTGTTGCATGGCACCCCTAGTCCAAAAGAAATACTTAGTAGCTCTTACTAATTAGTTAGGTCTAAGCGACTTCATAATTACTTCTATCCTAACCACTTAGTAGTTATTTAAAGGAAATAATACACATAATTGAAAAACAAATTAGGATTTTTTGTTTCATCATTTAAAAAAAACCCCACTGTTACTTACTAACGAGATATGTGTGTACCTGTTGGGCACGGCACAATTTCCCATACACTGAAGTCAGGCTAGATACCGTCACCCTCACTATCTATTTCACATTGATTTTCACACAAGAACATTGCAACAGCTGAACACCCAGGTTTTGCAAGAATGTGTCATCGTCGAAAGTTGATTGTCGCTAATAAATAGTAGGGCTTCATCAGGGCCCTGGAATCCAGCCCACATCTGATGAACAATGCAATCTCAGGCAGGAACGGTGATGTGCCTCCAGCTGATAGCTTGCATGGAGTCTGACTGATGTCAACATCATTGTTTCCCTTGAAAATTGACAGTCTTTTTGAAACATGCCGGGGAAGTCCCTGCGGCTCCCCAAAGCGCCTCGGGAAATTTAAGAACCACGAGTACCTACAGAGAGGAAAGTCTGATGATCCCACGTTAACGGCGGATGCTTCTAAGTGTAGTACTACAGATAGCTCTTACTTCTCTCTACTTTTCTGTATTTGCTGAAAAAAAATTCACAGTGAATTTGCATTACTTTTACAGTCAGGAGAAGCGAACAATGAAGCAGATTCCCCCAAATTAAAGGCATATCGAGTGTTCTCAAGGATTTGAAATAACCGGAACTCTTAGACGCTACTGGTGAGAAGGTTACCTTGTAACATTTGGAAACGTTTTGGAAAACGGTTTGTATTATCTAGTAAAATTGAAGGTAAATCAATAAAGCCTAGGGGCGCCTGGGCGGCCCAGCGGGTTAAGCCTCCGGCTCTTGATCTCAGCTCAGGTGTTGATCTCAGGGTCACGAGTTCAAGCCCTGCGTTGGGCTCCGTGGGCAAAGGTAATAAATAAAACCTACGATTAATTATTTCCATTTTTCTAAACTCTAAAGAGTCCCCGTTGGTGCCTCGCACACGCACAAGAGTGTTCGTTGCATCGTTGTTTTATAATAGCCCCAATTAGAAATAACCCAAATGCTTGCCTATGAATAATAATCATGGTGTCTTACTCGTTCGAGATACTACACAGATGGGGGAAATGAGTGGGATACTCCATTACTAATGTAAAGCTAAGCTAAAGAAAGGAACAACACAACATGTTAGGAATGCCTCCATTTAGAAAAGACTAGAGAACATGAAAAACCAAAATACAAAATCGTTTATGGGACCTAAAGAGAGCCTGGGGAGGGTCGATTCAGGAAAGGAGAGGAAGGAAAGGAACTTGGGATTCCTTCACTGTCAACTTTGCGAGGTAACGTGGTCGTGGGAATCTGGACACTGCTGGCTTTCTCAGGGAAGCAGGAGGCGAGGGCCTAACTGAGGGGAAGCTGAGGAAGGGGGGTTGGAGGAGGCTTGAGGGCAAAGGAGAAGGCGTGAAACCGTGGAGAAGAGGTGGAGGGGTATTAAGGGATACAGGTGGGATTAGGGCCGTTTGAGGTTTGAAGTCAGGAATTTTATTTTTTATTTATTTTTTTATTTTTTTAATGTTTATTTATTTTTGAGACAGAGAGAGGCAGAGCATGAGTGGGGGAGGGGCAGAGAGAGAGGGAGACACAGAATCCGAAGCAGGCTCCAGGCTCTGAGCTGTCAGCACAGAGCCCGACGCGGGGCTCGAACTCACAGACCGCAAGATCATGACCTGAGCCGAAGTCGGACGCTCAACCGACTGAGCCACCCAGGCGCCCCATGAAGTCAGGAATTTTAAATGAAAACAGCAGAGTTCGGTGCTTCTCTCCTGGCTGCAGACTGACTCGCAGAAACAGTCCCCACACGCGCAAAATAAGGTTGGGCGATTCCACTACTAGGTATTTGCCCAAAGAATACCAAAATTCGAATTTAAAGGGCTCCATGCACTCATGTTTATAGCAGGATTATCAATGATAGCCAGATTCTGGAAACAGCCCAATCATTGACTGAAGAATGGAAAAGATTGTTATGCCCGAATTCTCGAATCCCCCCACAAGAGACCACCAGAGTCGAAAGTCAAAGCCAAGCGGCAAGGGCCGTTTATTACAGGTTCGAACCTGGACCTCCGCACACCGTTGCCGGTGATGCAAAGAGGCCCCGAACAGGGCTGGTACAGCGTTTTTATAGACAGAGACAAATAGTATAGGAGGGTTTCAGGTTATGGGGTGACTGATTGGTTGATATTTAAAATAAGGACCTATGTTGCCCTCTGATTGGAGGTTCTTTGTCTGTTCTTTGGCGGGAAGTCTCTGTCCGTTATGTGAGAAAAGTCAGTTATTTAACCTAATACATGTCAGAAAGGGGGGAGGGGAAGAATGTGAGGAAAGCCAGTTACTCAAACTAATACATGTCAGACTAGACTCAGAAAAAGTTTTACAATGTTTACAGCAAACAGTAAGCAAAACAGAATTCTCAGCAATTGTATCTCTTATCAACGGTCCACAATCGGCAGAAGGCCAGGGCAGCTATCTTTAACCCAGCATCTGTCCATTGTTTAACAGAAAATGAGAACTTAGCTTCAAACTAAGGCAGAGCTGCCATTTGGACATAAAATTTAAAACCGCTCTCTTCAAGATGTGTGTGTATCACACACAGACACATACACACGTGGGATATTACTCAGCCATCAAAAAGAATGAAATCTTGCCATTGGCAATGACACGGATGGAGCTGTGGGTTATGCTAACCAAAATAAGTCCGAGAAAAATAACCATATGATGTCACCCATGTGGAATTTCAGAAATAAAAACGATCATAGGGGTAAAAAAAAAGAGGAAAACCAAGACTCAACTCTAAGAACAAACTGGTGGCTACCAGAGGGGAGTTGGGCGAGAGGATGGGTAAAATAGGTGATGGGGGTGAAGGTGGGCCCCACCGGGTGATGCATGGAAGTGTTCAATCAGTATTGTACACCTGCAACCTGTTGTACACTGTATGTTAACTAACTGGAATTTAAATAAAAACTTTTATTTTTTTTTAACATTTATTTATTTTTGAGAGACAGAGAGACAGAGCATGAGCAAGGGAAGGGCAGAGAGAGAAGGAGACACAGAATCCGAAGCAGGCTCCAGGCTCTGAGCCGTCAGCAACAGAGCCCCACGCGGGGCTCGAACTCACAGACCGTGAGATCATGACCTGAGCCGAAGTCGGCCGCTCAACCGACTGAGCCACTCAGGCGCCCCTCAAATAACATGTTTTAAAAAGGTCATTTTTGAGAGAGAGAGAGAGAGTGAGGGAGGGAGGGGCATCGCGAGAGAGCACCCCAAGCACCCTCCACACTTCAGCACAGAGCTCCAAGCGGGTCTCGAACTCGGAAATCGTAAGATCAGGACCTGAGCCAAAATCAAGAGTCAGGTGCTTCATCAGCTGAGCCACCCAGGCGCCCCAGGGTAACTCGAGTGTGCTCTCTGGAGGACAAACATACTCCCTGGGTATGCCTGTATGCCTGCCGAGTGGCTGGTGGCCACCACATTCGCCCTGGGGCAAAGCCCTGAAAGCTACTTCCTGAATAAACCCTCCAGCTGAGGGGGGTGCTGGGACTGGCGATGGCAGCAAAGCAAAGCTCACGGTAGCTGGAAACGTGAGGAAGGCTGCCGGGACTCCTGCTCTTCAGCCCATCGGGGCCGTCAGGTAAAGCCAGCGAGATGCACATGTTGCAAGGAAATAGGAATGTAATTATTTGCATGTGATCAGATCACCCACGTAGAAAATACAAAAAAGCTGAAAAATTATTAGAGTTTTGGAAAACTCGTAAGATATAAGGTCAGCTTGCAAAAGCCAAATCCACACCATCAGTTGTCGATTAGAAATTTTAATGAAGGGGCGCCTCGGTGGCTCAGTCGGCTAAGCGTCTGACTTCAGCTCAAGTCATGATCCCGCAGTTGGCGAGTTCGAGCCCCGCATGGGGCTCTACACTGACAGCTCGGAGCCTGGAGCCTGCTTCAGATTCTGTGTCTCCCTCTCTCTCTGCCCCTCCCCAGCTGGTGCTTGCTCGTGCTCGCTCTCTCAAAAAAAAATAAACGTTAAAAAAAAAGAAAGCACAAGAATACTTACAAAAAGGAAAATCAAATGTATATAGATTTAAAACCCATGGTAGTTAATGTTTGGGAGAAAATTTTACTTAAAATTGTAGCTCCCTTCTTGGTTTCCAGTAGGATCATCCAGACCCTCTGAAAAATTAAGGACACATCACTGCTGTCCTGTGCACCCAGAGTTGAGAGAAAACCATGATAAGGTCGGTGTCTGTGTTCCATACGTGGCCCGTGATTAAAATTTCCAGTTTGTCACTTGGTGATAATTCTTCCATTTCAGTCATCGTCTTTGAAGGCTCTACTTAGAATTTATGCTAGAAAGGGCGCCTGGGGGGCTCGGCTCAGTCGGTTGAGCATCCGACTTCGACTCAGGTCATGATCTCATGGTTTGTGAGTTCAAGCCCCGCATCAGGTTCTGTGCTGACGGCTCAGAGCCTGGAGCCTGCTTCAGATTCTGTGTCTCCCTCTCTCTGTGCCCTTCCCCTGCTCATACTCTGTTTCTATGTCTCTCAAAAATAAATAAACATTAAAAAAATTTTTTTTTAATTTTTAATGTTTAAAAAAAGAAAATTGTACTTCTCCAACGTGGATGCCTTTTATTTCTTTTCTTGCCTAATTGCTCTGTCTCCAATTTCAATAGTATGTTGAATAGAAGTAGCGAAAGTAGACATTCCATCTTGTTCTGATCTCAGGAGAAAAGCTTTCGGTCTTTCACTATGAGTCTGATGTTAGCTGTCAGCTTTTCCTAGACAACCTTTATCATGTCGAAGTCTCTTGTTTTAATAACTTTTACATTTTCTCTTTCCATTTTATTTTTTAATAACTTTTTTTTAACTAGGCTCTACACCCGATGTGGGGCTTGAACTCATGTCCCCGACATCAAGAGTCGCATGCCCTACTGCCTGCGTCAGCCAGGCACCCCTCATTTTTAAAATTGTGGTAAAATATACATAACGCAGATTCGCCATTTTAACCCTTTTAAAGTGTATAACTCAGTGGCATGAAGTCCCTTCGCCACCATCTGTCTCTAGATCTTTTTCATTATTCCAAATGGAAACCATGTGCCTATTAAAACAGTCACTGCCCATCACCACCCCCCTCCTCCAGCCCTTGGTAACACCATTCTGTTTCTGGCCCTATGAATTTGACTGCTCTCGGTAAAACGTATCAGTGGAATCCTGCAATATTTGTCTCCATTTCATTTTATGGAATTTTGTCAAACTTCCCTTCTCATCTCTTATTCTACCTTTAGTCGTTTCCAATTGGCTTTCATCTCTGTTAAAGCGTTTCTTTTCCCTTCCATTTCTTTCCCGAGTTTTAATTACTTGTTTGTCTTTTCCTGGTGTCCTATTTCTTTTTTCTATTTAATCTCTCTCTCTTTCTTCCGGCTCTTTTTTTTTTTCCTTTTCAAATATTGTATCTGTTTCTCAAGCGATTGGGAGAACTACAGATTTGGGTACTTCTTTTCTAGAAGGTTTTTTTCTCTATTTCCTTAGAGGGGTGTGTGTGTGTGTGTGTACGCATGCGAGTAGGGTCTACGGATGGGACCTGCTGTCTGTTGCTTCCTGTGGCCGATCTGTGGACACAAACAGCTGTACCAGGCAAGCATTTGCTAAAGGAGAGTGTGGTGTTACGACAGGTCGGACGGTGAGGCTTCGGTTCAGATCTGTTGTCTTAAACCCCTCTCATGAGGTCTTGTTCCCCGCCATGGAAATACATGCAAATATCCAATAAACATAGGAAAATACGCTCACCACCATTAGCAGAAAAATGCAAGGTAATAACCAAATTAGATACCACTACGCATCCACCAGAATAGTTCATTTTTCTTTTTCTTTTTTTTTTTTTTTAAGTTTATTTGTTTTGAGAGAGAGCGAGCGAGTGCGGGCGTGCACAAGCTGGGGAAGGACAGAGAGAGAGGGAGAGAGAGAATCCCAAGCTGTAAGTTCGGAGCCCGATGCGAGGCTCCATCTCATGAACCATGAGATCATGACCTGAGCCGAAATCAAGAGTCAGGACGCTGAACTGAGTTTTCGTAGAGGCGGAAGTGAAATAGCCTTCATCTCTCAACTTCAGGGGGACGAAGGTTGTGAGTGTATGCCCGGGCCTTCTTCCTTCCGGCCCCAGTTTGGATTCCTGGCAAGTCGGATGATTTGGTATACTTTATGCTCTCCTGCAAGGAATATATTGACTCCTCATATATATTTCACACTTTTAAGATCTTTAACTGCTCTTAGCCCATAGTGGAATTAATCAGAGGACGCAGACAATAGAATTGAGCAAAGCGTAGCAAGGGTTTCTATGATAGGTCTCTTTTGGTAGCAAGTGGCAAAAATTCAATTCAAACTTCGAGTCTGTAACACGTGGAAATGTATTGGCTTCTGAAACCGTGAACATGAACTTCACAGATGTACTTTTGGCTTCAAGCCTTACTAGATACAAATAATCTTCTCAAGACCCGGTGTCCGATGTCTGCCTTTCTTTGTATTAGCTTTCTGCTCAGCAAGTCGTTTCCCTCAGAGTGCCAACAAAGTAGCTGGTGATCCCACGGGGGGAGGGGCTGGGGGCTGCCTGGCTGGCTTCGTCGGTAGAGCATGGGACTCTTGGTCTTGGGGTTGTGAGTTCGAACCCCATATTGGGTGTAGAGATTGGAAGGAAGGAAGGGAGGGAGGAGAAAGAAAAGGAAGGAAGGAAGAAAGGAAGGAAGGATGGAAGGAAGTTAGTTCTAACGAAAGCTCCTGAGAGGGCTGAATGGTCAGGCGTGAGTCACTTGGATATTCCTGAATCGATCACAATTCTTACGGCTAGAAAGCTTGGATACTCTGAGGTGTATCCAAGGGATACACAAAGGGATTGTGGAGTGGGTCACCCACAGTAAAGAAACTTTCTTTTACAACAGAAAGAGGGGGAGGATTAGGAAAAATGTGGTGGGCAGGCGTCCTAAAATAATCACAGCCGACTACACTTCCTGAAAGCAATAGCTTGTAAGCACTCGCCTCCTACTCTTGTATCCGGCAGGCAGGGGTGATTTCATTGGCCCCGTAGCTCCTTCAATCAATGTGTATATCACGTTCAAAAGCGGAAAGCGTTTATCTCCTTAGGAGTCGGGTAAAAGAATTCCCTGTGTCTCTTTGGTTCCATACGTACATCACCGTATTCTGTGAAAGCATTTGGATGTGATTTTTAAATGTGCCCAACAAAATGCCAACGACTTCTCCAGCTAACGAAGAATGTATTCAAGAGTTGGCCAAGAGCCAAGCTCTTGGTGACCGTGCCATTAGAATCACGTGGATGGATTCCTTTAAAGAAACCCTCACCTCGTACCCTCAGCAGAAGCAGCTGTTTGTGCTCAGAGAGACGAATTTGCCTTAGATGATACTGGTTCCTATTCTATTTTCGAGGTGGAATTATGTTCTTTATATACATGTTTTTAAAACCGTGGTAAGGCTTGTATTTCGGTTTACCTAGTCCCCTACATAAAGATTGTTAGCTGAGAGTTCAAAAATGGCCGCTCAGATAGGCTCAACAAGATAATTCGGTATCCCGTGTGGTGAACTTTGAGCCAAGGCAAACATTGCTCCACAATTCTAAATATTGACATTAGACGGTTGGCCTGCTTTTCGCAAGCAAGTCTGTTAGTTATGGAGTTGGTTTAACGACTTATTAAGAGACTATAGCTTTCCCGTGAATGAAAAAAGCTTGCTTTCCTGCAGTTTCCCCTTTAACTATGGTATCTCTCCCTCCCCCTTTTTTTCCTTTCTTTTCTTTTCGCCAAAACGAAGCAAGGGAGACGTAGAGGAGAAGAGTTTGATGGTCATGTCAACTCCCTTCCTCCCCTACAGATCTCTTTAAATAAGCTTCAAGTGTTTTCAAGTTTATTTATTTTGAGAGAGAGAGAGCAGGGGAAAGGGCAGAGAGAGAGGGAGAGAGAGAATTCCCAGCAGGCTCTGCGCTGTCAGCACAGAGCCCGATGCGGGGCTCTATCCCACGAACCCAGAGATCATGACCTGAGCCCAAATCAAGAGTCGGATACTTAACCGAGCCACCCAGGCGAAACAGGTCTCGATTTTTGTAAGCTGTTGAGCAAGTCGCAGATGCGGAGAGTGCCAAGACACTGAGACTACGGTATTTGACGGAGTTTCATTCACTCATTCGATAAATATTTATTGAATACCAACTTGCGGCCATGTTCTACACAAGATGCTAATGTTAACGGTGAACACGAAAGACAAAGTCCCTGACTTTGTAAGACATTCCAGCGGGGGAAGAGAGACCTAAACAAACTAAAACAGGATAAGGGACAGAGAAGGACAGCCTGCTAGTTTAGACATGGCCGTCCGTGAAGGCTTCTTTAAGGAAATAACTTTTAAGCAGAGATGAAATAAAGGGAGAAAGTAAACTGAGCACACCAGGCAAAGAAAACAGCGGACTGCAAAAGCCCGGAGGTGGGGGAAACGCTTCGTGTTCGGTCAACAGTGAGGAAACCGGGCCCATTAGATGGGAGAATGATCCTCAGTGAGTTTGGAAAAGAGGCCAGAAGCCAGAACATACAGGGATCATAGAACGCAGCGTGAGTTTGGGTTTTATTCTAAATATCACAGTAAGCCATTCAAACGTTTTGAGCAGGAAGTTAACATGGCCAAGATACCTTCCGAAAGGATGGAGGACAGCTCGGTGGAGAGAAGGCTGTATGTATCGAAGTGGGTCTCAGTCAGGGGGGTCCAGCCATGGAAAGAAAGAAACCACTCTCATTATTTCAGGCAGAGGGAGTTTTAAGAGTAACAGATTTTCATACACCCTGGGCCCCTGCGGTACAGAGTATAAACGGGCAAGTGTAGAACCGAGAAATGACATCTGTACCAAGAACCAAGAGTGGAAGTAGGGACCCCAGGACGATGCTAGCGCTATATACATGGTGCAGGTGACATGATACGGCTTGGCCTCGGGTAAAAGTGGTTGCAGTCGACATATTTTTGGAAGATAGTGAAAGAGAAGAGTCAAGAATGATTGCAGGGACTCTGGCCCCAGGAAACGGATAAAGGATGTACCATTTATTGAGATAGGGAACACTGGAGGGGCGTGTGCACTGTATTTGGTGGATGAGGGCAACCCAAAAGTTCTAACTAAAGTTCCCTGAAGATGCCCTTTGTCAATTCATAGAGCCGAACAGGGGAACAGGGTCTGGAGGAAAGAGCGTGATCAGAGATGTAATTGGAAGCCGACTCTGACCACCGTCCACCGGCTTAGACGAGGAAGTTGGAAAGGGAAGAGGTCCAAAGACTGGTTCAGCGAAAGAAAAGCCAGCCGGCTCAGCCGGGAAGGTGAAAAGGAAACCAGGAGAGAGCAGGGCGACGGGAAACACGCCAGGCCAGCGTCTCCGGAAGGTGGCAATGCTCGGTTGGGCCCGTCGCCCGCCGAGCTGAGTGAGACGGGCACGGAGGGTTCCTCACGGATTGCATTTGGCGCCCCGTCGGCGGGGAGGCAAACGGGGTGGCGTGGGTTCCCTCTCTGGGGGAGCGCTGCCGCAAAGGGGAACAGAAAAAACGGGAAGGTAGCTGGCGGGTGATTGACAGCCGAGGGACAGCGTCCTCCGAGGATGGGCGGCGATGACGTTCGCAGCGCGCCGGCCCGCGCCAGCACCGGCAAGGCTGATGATAGTCCGGGGACTATCGTCGGAGCGCGTTCTGCAAAGCGGAGCGCGTTCTGCAAAGCGGTCGGGGCCGCGAACAGCGAGGGCCCGAGACGAGGGGGCGGACGGTGCTGCGCCACCTCCCGGGGCGGCGGCCTCGCGGCCCAGAGCGCCAAAGGCGGAGCGGGGCGCTGGCGCCCGCTCTCCACGGACGCCGAGAGGCCGGGCCCCCCGCCTCGGTCCCCTCGGCCATCTCTGAGAGCCCCAAAATGGAGGCGGGAAGGAAAAGCGGTGGCGAAAGAGCCGGGGCGCCGTGGGCTGCGTCCCGCCGGCTGTCGGGGAGCTTCCTGCCCCGCACCGGGCTCTCTCGGGCTGTCAGCCGCTCGCCCTCCGCGGCCCGGCCCACTTCCCCGGCACTCCCCGTCCGCTGTCTGAAGGCCCCTCGCGGGCTCCGGAACCCCGACGCCGCGCCCCTCCCCCCGCCCGGAGCGGCCGCAGCCCCCACCCCCGGGCTGGATCCCCGCCGCGGCGTCCGGCCCGCCGAGGTCACGTGGCGCGCGCCGGCCAATCGGCGCGCGGCGGCGGGTCCAGCCCCGCCCCGCCCGGCCGCTGTTGGGCAGTAGGACCGGGCGGGTGCGGAGGACGCGGCGGAGCGAGCGAGCCGAACGGCGGGTGAGCGAGGTAGGGCCCCGGGCCGGCGCAGGGGGTCGCGGGGCGGGCGGGGACGGGGGGAGGAGGGGGGACGGCGTCCGTCCGTCCGTCCGCCAGCCGCGGCATCCTTCCGGCCCGCCACGCCCCCGCGGCGCTGCCCGACCTCTCCCTTCTCCTTAGGACAAGGCCATGGAGAGCAAGATCCAGCAGGTTCGCGACGCGTTCGCGTCCGGCCGGTCGCGCCCCCTGAGGTTCCGGCTGCAGCAGCTCGAGGCCCTGCGCAGGATGGTGCAGGAGCGCGAGAAGGACCTCCTGCAGGCCATCGCCGCCGACCTGTGCAAGGTACGCGGCCGGCGGGCGGAGCCGGGACACCCACCTCCCGCCGTCCCACTGGGGAACCGCATTCCGCCCGAGCTTTTGGCTATTTATTTATTTATTTAATTGTTGATTATGCAAGCACTGTGGGAGTATTATCTCCAGCAGTCGTGATAAAGCAAGTTTCCAAGGAGTATCCCGATCCTTTTTCCCTGCTTAGTCAGTGCCTCTTAGGAGTGATTGCAGATACAGAGAAATAAACACACATGTGTTCTTTAGCCTCTGTCCCTCTTTTGTGAATTGCCCTTTATATTTCTGCCTGTCTTTCTGTCGCATTTATGGTCCTTCCTTTATTATTTGTACGAATCCTTCGTATCGGGTGGATTTTGGTAATTTGTCAACTTAATACATTGCATATGTTTTTCTCCGGGTCTGTTTTTTTGTCTTTTTATGATTTTTCTCGTAGACACGTGTTTTTTTTTTTTTTTTTTTTTTTTTTTTTTGGTGGTGATGGTTGCACTGAAATTTTCCTCCTTGCCATTGTGTTAGGCCGATGTTCCTCCAACTCTAGCGTGTTGGTGAGTCACCTGGGGATCTTGTTAAAATGCAGGTTATGGTTCAGCAGGTCTTGGAGGGCATCTGAGAGTCTAACTAGCTCCCAGGTGATCCGCGTGCTGCCTGTTTGGGAGCTACGCTTTTTTTAATTTTATTTTTTTTAATTGAAGTGTAGTTGGTGTACAATATTATATGAGTTTCAAGTGTACAACACAGGTGCACAGTGTGGCTTATTTCACTTAGCATAATATTCTCTAGGCCCATGTATACTGTCACAAATGGCAAGATTACATGTGTTGTTTTATGGCCGAGAAGTACTCCATTATAAGTACACGTGTGTGTGTGTATGTGCGTGTGTATGTGCCTCATTTCTTTTACCCATTCGTCTCTCAGACACTTAGGTCCCTTTCGTAGTGTGGCTATTGTGACCAATGCAGGGAACACAGGGGGGCACAGATCTTTTTGAATTCGCGTTTTCATTTTCATTGGCTAAGGACCCAGAAGTGGAATTCCTGGATTTTGTGGTATTTCTGTTTTTGGTAGCAGACACACCCTCATGTATGGGCCAGGCGCCTTCCGCACTGCTCCCTCCGTGCTGGGTGTCAGAGGGAGTGGGTTTGGGTGCGGGCAGCTTAAGAGCCGAGTCGCAGTTCCCTGTAGCCCTGCGGGTTCGTAACTAACCCCATCCCCATAAAAGCCCCGCTGGTTTTCAAAGCCAGAGTTACAGAAGCCCGTCTTGCTGGCGCAGGTCCCCAGGCCGAGGACACCTGCTGTGCGGCTTGAAGCCTTCTCTGTTCAGGGAGTGGGGGGGGGGGGGGCGGCGGAGCTCCATGCCTGTGACACCCTTGCTGTTTGTGGGGCCCCGTGCCAGGGCGTGGGTTCCGATGAGACCCCATCTCTGCCCCGCCTACCCCTCTCCGTGTCGCTTTTTTCTTTATGACTTTAGCTGTGGATGACGTGTCATGTGGGTCCTTAGGTCATTCTCAGAGAGTCGCTGTGTACGCACTTGGAGCCTGGGAGTGTCCGTGGGAGGAGAGCCGCCTCTTGGCCATCTTCAACAAGGAGACCCAGAACCACCCCGAGTCGCAAGGTTTTGGGCAGTAGCAGTCAGGGCGCAGATATACCACTGTGTGCTTTCTAATACTGTTACCATCTTGTTGTTACATTTTATCTAATTCTGGGGGCAACCAGACCATGCTTTGGCTCTGTGGGTCTCTCTTTCTTTCGCCAAGGATGATTTTGAGAGCTGGGGACATCAGTAGTAGCGGTAACTACACTAACTATATAAACTTCCCTTTCTAGTACTTTTGGCCAAGAGAGGAGGCTGTATCAAATAAACAAGGTGACATAATTAAGATTTCAAAAAGGATGAACCTGTATTCCTGTAAGCATCAGATACTCATATCCACGTATATGTAGGAGTACTAGGGAAATACTCAGTAAGTTCCTTGCCCTTGAGGGAGTTAAATTTGGTAGACAAAACAAACACAAATGCAGTGTGAGTACAGTTATAAATCAGTGTGTAACGGTGGAATATTAAGATAAACATCGGAAGCGTAATTGGTTTATAAAGTGTGATCCAGGCAGGCTCATATTGATCAGGGAAATATTCGTGAATGCGGCCACGTGTCATCCTGACTTTAAAAGGCTTAGATCGGTAAAGAAGGAGTTAGAGGGGTTGAATGCATTTGTGAGGGAGTTAGCAAATCCTCACTGCAACCCTGAAGGGTGCGAAAGCAATCCGAACGGCTAACGGGGCTCTCCGATAATGCCGTTGTTGGTCACAGCAGGTGCATCTAGCCCGGCCCTCGGCGTTCGGGGCCGAGTGTGTCAGACTCGTGCAAGAGTAACTGTGATCCTCTCATGACAGAGTGAACTCAACGCCTACAGTCAGGAAGTCATTACCGTTCTCGGGGAACTCGAACTCGTGCTGGAGAATCTTCCCGAATGGGTCACCGCTCAGCCGGCTAAGAAGAATCTGTTCACCATGCTGGATGAGGCCTTCGTACAACCGGAGCCCCTGGGAGTCGTGCTGATTATCGGAGCCTGGAACTATCCTTTTGTTCTCACCATTCAGCCGCTGATAGGAGCCATTGCTGCAGGTCCGTCTCTCTTCGGGACCTCGGGGCGGGGCTTATTCTGTCACGTGGGTCGTAAATTAAGGAGAGTGGCCAATTAAATACGTGTACTTGCTTTGGTGGTTTGCCTTGGTTTTCACCAGCAGCGAACCGAGAATCAGAAAATACCATATATTTCTTAGCAAGCGCAAAGCAGTTTATTAAAGCGAAAGTATACTCTCAAGGTGGGAGAGTGGGCAGGTCCCGCGAGGTGGAACCAGCCCTGGGTTGTTTGGGGATCGGTTACATTGGGTCTCTCTGGGCTGGGGTGAGGTGTGTCGTACAAAAGAATTTTATTTTTTTTTAAGACTTTTTAATGTTTATTTATTTGTGAGAGAGAGAGAGAGAGACACAGCATGAGAGGGGGAGGGGCAGAGAGAGAATGAGACACACACAGAATCCGAAGCAGGCTCCAGGATCTGAGCTGTCAGCACACATCCCAACGCGGGGCTGGAACTCACGAACCGTGAGATCATGACCTGAGTCGAGGTTGGACGCCTAACCGACTGAGCGACCCAGGCGCCCTGAAGGATTTCTTTTAAGTAGTCTCTGCACCCAACGTGGGGCTCAGGTTCACAACCCCAAGATCAAGAGTTGTGCACTCTACTGACTGAGCCCTCCAGGCACCCGTTTGTTATTATTTTTTAAATGGGCTCCAGAGATTTGCATGGTGACTGTTTTTTGTTTTTTGTGTGTGTTTTTTTGAAATACCTGGAAAGTGAACCTATGAGGGTCTGCAGTCGGGAGTCGACGGGCCCAGGAGGGTGGAGTGAGCCCATCCACGGTCCAGCACGGTCTCACCTGCCGGCCGCGGCCTTGCAGGAGCCGTCGGGTTCTGTCTGATCAGTTTCCTCATTCCGATGCGGGCCGTGGGAGTATCGCTGGCTGGAGTATACACTCCGGCCGGATCTGGAGCGACGGCTTTATGTCGGTGAGGCCTGTTGGCCCATTAATTCCAAGGCAAACAGGAAAGTCTAGTAGCGAGAGGGGGAGGAGGCCGAGAGAAGAGCCAGAGCAGTCCGGGAGGGTGATGGAGGCGTCCCTCAGTGGCGGGAAGGCGGTGAGAACCGAGGAGTCCGCGTCTGAGGCGGCCAGACAGGCTCTGACGCTCACTGAAAAGAGCAGAATTCAGGGCCGCATGAATAACCGGAGCACCGAGCCCGTCCCCCCTCCCCGCCTCCCACGGACGCCATCTTCGCAGGCCTTGAGGTTGCTCAGGAATTAAATGGCGCCGTCCTGCACTTCTGTCTCATTTAGGAAATGCCGTCATTATCAAGCCTTCTGAACTGTGTGAAAAAACAGCCAAGGTCTTGGCCCAACTCCTGCCGCAGTATTTAGATCAGGTAACCATGTCTTATCCATCTTTAACGTGTCTGCTCACGGCGTGGTGGGGGGGGGTGCCTCTCTCATCTTCCTGCTGCTGCGTGTCTTGGACGCCTGCTGACGCGGAATCGCGGTGGGGAGGGGCCCTCGTCCAGCTTTCACTGAAAGGCAAGTTTAAAGGTCAGAGGTGGAAGGCCGCCTGGAAGGCTCAGTCCGTTAAGCCTCCGGCTCTTCATTTCTGCTCCGGTCGTGATCTCGAGGTTCGTGGGTTTCAGCTCTGCACGGAGGTTTGCACTGGGTGTGGAGGCTGCTTGGGATTCTCTCTCTCTCTCTCTCTCTCTCTCTCTCTGAAAATAAATACATAAACATTTGAAACAAATTATTAGAAAAAAAGTTTGTTAACATTCAGTTTTGAGACACAGAGACAGAGCGCCAGGAGGAGAGGGGCAGAGAGAGAGGGAGACACAGAATCCAAACCAGGCTCCAGGCTCCGAGCCGTCAGCACAGAGCCCGACGCGGGGCTCGAACCCATGAGCTGCAAGATCACAACCTGAGCCGAAGTCGGCCGCTTAACTGACTGAGCCAACCAGGCGCCTCTGCCCCCAAATTCTTTTTATATAAATAAAATGTCGTAGCTGGAGTTGTACCCTTTACTCTAATACCCTGAGGCTAACCGCGGGTTCTCGGCCCTGCTGCGGCAGCCCGCGGCACTGTCTTCCCCTACGGCTGTGGGTATTGAGTTCCACAAGATGATGAACTCAGTCATGGGCTGAGTAGGATTTGGAAGCAGAAGATAGAGGTTGAAGGTCCTGCTTTGCCTCTCCCCGGGGGTGGGGGGCTGCTAAATTCTTCACTCTCTGGCTCTGGGGGGCGGGTAACAAGGCCCACCCTGCCTCACGTAGTTTGTCGGGGGGCCCATCACGCATGTTCGTAGAGTAACCCCTATGCTAGTTAACACTCGAAATGTTCGGCGGACGGTTGAACTCTGGAGCGAGGGAGAGCTCGTTCGCTGTCCTGATGAGCGGAAGATCAGGTGGAAACATGAAGCTCACAAGCCACCTTTTAAGCATTTTTTTCTTAATGTTTATTTATGTTTGAGAGAGAGCGTGAGAGACAGCGCAAGGGGGAGAGGGTCAGAGAGCCAGGGAGACACAGAATCTGAAGCAAGTTCCAGGCTGTGAGCTGTCAGTACGCAGCTGTGAGATCGTGGCCTGAGCCGAAATCGGATGCTTAACCGACTGAGCCATCCAGGTACCCCACCACCTTAAGAAACATTTTTTTTTTAATTTATTTTGAGAGAGAGAGAGACAACAAGCACAAGAAGGGGGAGGGGCCGAGAGAGAGGATCCCAAGCAGGCTCCGTGCCGCGAGGACAGAGCCCGATGCAGGGCTCAGACTCCCAAACCGCGAGATCGTGACCTGAGCCAAAATCAAGAGTCGGATGCTTAACCAGCTGAGCCACCGGGGCGCCCCCACAAGCTGCCTTTTGTGTCATGCCCGCATCTCGGGACCTTTCGAAATCTGACTCTGTCTGCCTTCCTTGCCGTCCGTTCTCTGTCCTTGCTCCCCAGGCTGCCGTTGGATAGTGCTCCCCACGATAGCTGTTAGTAGTGACAGCACAGGGCACGTAAGGGCTGTGTGACCTCTCCCCAGCGACAGGTGAGGAGACTGAGGCTCAGAGATGTTCGGAGGTTACCGAAGGTCACGCCAGCCGGTGAGGGACGGAGCCCAGATTCAGCCCCGATCTGACTTCAGAAGCAAGCGCTGTCGCTCACTGCTGCTGCCTGCGGCCTTCAGTCCCCGGCCGCTTACTCAGCCCCTCCCTCGGGCTAAGGCTGAGCCCTGCGCCGGTCTGTCGGGTGAGAGGGCGAGAACATTCAGGTTACGACATTCAGCTGGCACCTGTCCTGCGGTCTCTGACGTCAGGCGCTGCACCAAAATCCTGGGCTCGTACAGCCCGCATCTCACGCCTTCCCCCGGCCGCGTCCAACCGTTTGCTCTCTTCGCTGTCTGCACTGCCGAGCTCGTGTGGGAAACAGCGGGCTCTCCGGTCAGTCCCGCCGCAGGCCGGTGGTTCTCAGATGCCCTCAGTCTCCGTTCTCCACTTGTCCCCTCTCAGTTCCCTCTTCTGTCCTCACAGGAGGCGGTCCCCATCTTTTCCTGGTATTCCCGAAGGCGACAGGTGTATGTTGAAGAAATTGCCCGTTAAGTGATAGGGTTCACGTAGCCACACAAGCGCTTGCGTTTTTCCTTCTCGAAGGACCTGTATGTTGTGATCAATGGTGGAGTCGAGGAGACCACAGAGCTTCTGAAGCAGCGATTTGACCACATTCTCTATACGGGCAACACTGCAGTTGGGAAAATCGTCATGGAGGCCGCGGCCAAGCACCTGACCCCTGTGACGCTCGAGCTAGGAGGGAAGAGTCCATGTTACGTGGACAGAGATTGTGACCTGGACGTCGCCTGCAGGTGAGGCTGGCTGGCAGCCAGGGGGTTTCCCAACCACCTGTCAGGTTGCCGCGTCCTCTTGGCGCCGAGCCCCCGTACCCCCAGCTCTGAGAGCTGACAGGAGGCCCTGGTGGCTGAGTCCTCAAGGGCATCGGGACTCGTTCCCAAGCTGTCTCCCGGGGCCACCGCCGGAGGAGACGAGCAGTGGTTCCGGACGCTGCAGGTTGCCCTTAGGACAGAAGAAAGTTCTGTCTCGGTCTGGCAGGAAACTAATGGTTTTGCTGGTAGATGATTTAGGAAGTAGGGCAAGTATCGTGTGAACCTCATAAAATCCTTTAATTCCCAACAGAAACATGATGTCTTAACAAATTCCCTCGTTGAGAAAATCAGCATGACTCATACTCATTACCTAACTGAGAAGAGCGTCTCACAGGGCGCCTGGGTGGCCCGGTTGGGTAGGCGTCTTGGTTTTGGCTCAGGTCAGGATCTCACGGCTATGGGATCGAGCCCCACGCAGGGCTCTGCACTGACGGCCTGGAGCCTGCTTGGGATGCTCCCTCCCCCTCTCTCTCTGCCCCCTTTTGCACTTGCACGTGTTCTCTCTCTCTCAAATAAAAGAAGAAAGAATACCGTCTCGTAGCTGGGAATCCGAAAACAAAAGGTTTCAGGTTCTCTTTGCTAAATCAGGCTCAGCTACCAGGAAGCGCTGAAACCTAGCACGGACTGCGTGTGTGGGGGGGCATGGCCTTTCTCTGCCCTGCAGAGGTGGGCAGGGACGGTTCGTCGGCCGTCAGGCCGCATCCAGGCTGGCTTTGTAAACAGGAGTCTCGTTGCCAGCACATGAGGCCCTCAGCGAAAGTTCAGCTCGCAGGCTTTGCTCCACGCGCGGGCACAGCGTTCCAAAGCGGGGAGGGGCTCCGCGGAGGTGAGGGCGTCTTGCAGGCTGGCTGCTGTCCTGCTTTGTACCTGAGCGTCCTGCCACGACAGCCAGAGCCACAACCAGAAGTGGAGTCTGTGGCACTCCTGTCGTCCCCGATGTCCTCTTGGCTGAAGTGGGAGGAAAGGAGGGTGCGGGGAGGCTTTCTTTTCTGGAAGCCGGCCGTGGCTTCACTGTTGTAGTTTCCCACGAGCCGGCCTGAGACTTCCCCTGCTCCTTAGATGGTTCTGTGTCGGTTGGAAAATGCATTCTAAGTTCCAGCCAACCGATTTAGAGATGAGTTTTTACGACCTTTTCTTTCTTTAAGTTTTTTTCAATGTTCATTTATTTTTGAGAGAGAGAGACAGAGACAGGGTGCGAACAGGGGAGGGGCAGAGAGAGAGGGAGACACAGAATCCTAAGCAGGCTCCAGGCTCTGAGCTGTCAGCACAGACCCTGACGGCAGGTCTTTTTTTTTTTTTTTTTTTTAAATGTTTATTCATTTTTGAAAAACAGAGAGAGATAGAGCACAAGCAGGGGAGGGGCAGAGAGAGAGAGAGGGAGACAGAATCCGAAGCAGGCAGGCTCCAGGCTCTGAGCTGTCAGCACAGAGCCCCACGCGGGGCTCGAACTCACAAAGTATGTGATCGTGACCTGAGCCGAAGTCGGACGTTTAACTGGCTGAGCCACCCAGGCGCCCCTGACGGCAGGTCTTGAACTCATGAACCACAAGATCATGACCTGAGCCCAAGTTGGGTGCTCAACCAGAGGAGCCGCCTGGGCGCCCCGATGTTTTCATTGTCTTTAAAGATGATGAAGTAAATCTGAGTGCGTGCTAGTTGCAAAATATTCCAACAATGTAGAGGCGTGTTGCAAACGAAGAGTGGGCTGGACTTGACGGCCGTTCTGGTTCTCCGCCCCCGCTCAGGCGCATCGCGTGGGGGAAGTTCATGAACTGCGGTCAGACCTGCATCGCTCCTGACTACGTTCTGTGCGAACCATCCCTCCAGAGTCCAATTGTGCAGAAGATTAAGGAAACCGTGAAGGTTGGTGGTGAACACATCCGATCTCGTTGGTTTCATTAAGACTTGGCGTCAAATCATCCCTTTGCAGGCAGCACCCCTGTCGCCTCCGCCCCGCAAAAGGAGAATTCCAGTAGCGCGTGTGGCCAGATTCGCTTATGGGCTCATTAATGCTCTGCGCACCCTGTGTAGAGTGGTCTGCCAGGAGCAAGGTTAGGTTGGCGTTCAGCCCACTTACACCGTCTGATGTTTTGTTGCCGAAACCAGGGGTGAGCTGCGGCATGTGCTTTGGAAAAAATATTCAATAACTGAGTTTCGTGGTTTGGGGAGAGTGTTGGCAGTTCTTTGAAATGTATCCAGAGGCCCTTTGGCATCTTGGCCATTGCTGATTAAGGTTATCAGTTCTTGTGTGTGTAGGGGGTTTAGGAAGACCAGTAGTTTCGAGGGGAGAGTTCATCCAGCACCTATTGGCAAAATACTCTTGACTTGGTTATCAGTCTTTCAGGGTGTTTCAAGTCAAGGTCTTCATAGAGGGAATCGGGGAGTGCTGTATGGAAGTGACCTGAACGTAGCATCAAAGAACTGTAGGAACGGGACCGGAAGCGAGGGGTGGGGTGAGTCCGTGTGACCGAGCTCACCGGCGGGAGGGGGTCACTGAGCCCCCTGCGAGGAAGAAATCATTGGAACAGTCACTGTTCACTCAACAGATGCTAACTGAGCGCTGGAAGGAAGGACCAGAGACACCGAAGAGTAACACGCGTGGTCAGACAGCGGAGAGCGCGTGCTGGGGCGTTTAGAAGAGTAGCGATTCAGGCACAAGGTGCAGGAGCTGTCCATGGGGGGACTTGCACGCGAGAGCTAGGACTGGAGATGGGGCCAGACGAGGAGAGCGTGGACTGCGGGGGCGGCGCGGTGGGGTTCAGGAACCCGTGGGACAGAAGGCACTTGGAGCCTGGAGGAGGCGTGCCCCGCTGGGTACAGGGGTGAACTCGGGTTCAGGCGGATGAACTCCCCTCTGCCGGCCTGGAGGGATTTGTATTCCCTGGAGGGCTGTGGGTTCGTACCTGAGGTCCTCCAGGCAGGCATTTAATTCACGGAAACTTTCTGGTCCTCACCCTCCAAAGACTGTGACTCAGCTGGTCTGGGGTCTCGAAGCGACGCTAAGGTCTAGCCGGCATCGACCCCGTTGCTGATGGCTCCAGAGTTGGGGTGCAGGGACACGTGCCAGCGGGCTGCCTGGGTGATTCTCATCACCCAGGCTCGAGGGCATTCGCTCGGAGGGCGGGCCAACAGCGCTTGTTGTGAGTGGAGAGTGCATTGGGACCTCGCGCAGGTCTTCAAAGCGATGTGGCAATTCAGTAATCCCTCCTTTGGTTTACGTAATCCGTGTGCGTCTTCCTGTCACCCGTGACTTGGAAATACCAGCGCAGAGAAGTTACAAAACAGTGAAGTGGCAGAGAGTTCAGCAAACTTTCCTCTGCGAAGGGCTAAGTAGTGACTACATTCGGCTTGGCGGCAGGCCCCGGGGTCTCGGTTACAGGAGCAGGAGGTGGCGGCCGCAGCCGCGTCGTACACGAATGGGTGGCCCCGACTCAGAGCCACCCCTCCCCCTGCACCCGCATTCATCCCCAGGAGGGATCCGCGCGAAGCCCTGAGGCTGTGGGGCGTCCTGGGTCTGTGCACGGTGTCGTTCTTGTCCTTGACCTGCCGCAGGCGTAGACGCTGTCACTTTGTGGAGGAGGGCGGGGCTATTGAACCAGATTGCTTTCGGGGGTGTGAGCGGGTTCTGTAGTTATTACGGAACTCGACGCATGGGTCTTTGGTGGCAATGAAATACTGTTTTTTATATAGGAATTTTATGGAGAAAACATAAAAGAATCCCCTGATTACGAAAGGATCGTCAATCTTCGTCATTTTAAGAGGGTGAAGAGCTTGCTTGAAGGACAGAAGATAGCCTTCGGTGGCGAGACCGACGAGGCCACACGCTACATAGGTAAAGGCGGGCAGTGCACCTTCTGCTGCGGGGCCCGGGCATCTGATGGTTATCTGTGCTCCTTATCCCGTCTAAATAAGCCCTTAAAGATACATCATGTTTAATAAGGGGTTACATACTGTGTTCTGGTGTACTGCTTTGTAACCACCTCAAGGCAGGTTTGTGTCTTTATAAATAACACCACCTGTGAGGCACTGGCTTTTTGCCTCTACAGGCTTCATCTGTTTTTTTTTTTTGTTGTTGTTGGTGGTGGTTTGTTTTCCTCCTACAACCTGTAACCTAACAACCCTGAGAAGCAAAATAGAACTCTCCTTGATTATTTCTGGGTTCTGGCTGGGAAAACAGCACAGAGAAGGAAATGATTTAGCTGCAGCTCCACAAGTAACCAGCGGCAGTTCTGCTCCAGAAATAATGTGTGAATTGCTCCCGGCCTCTTGGCCAAGACCAAGTGCAGAAATGCTGCGTGGACCTGTCGTGCCGGACCTTACTCCTGCGTGCCGTCTTCTTGCGCTCTTTCATTCTTTGCCATGAATGTGTATTGCTGTTGAATTTTATGTTTTAAAGATTTTCTTTTAATGTTTATTTTTGAGATGACAGAGTGAGAGTGGGGGGAGGGACAGGGGCAGAGAGAGAGGGGGACACGGAATCCGAAGCAGGCTCCAGGCTCTGAACTGTCAGCACGGAGCCCGACGCGGGGCTCGAACTCACGAACCGCGAGATCATGACCTGAGCCGAAGTCGGACGCTTAGCCGACTGAGCCGCCCGGGCGCCCCGTTGCTGTTGAATTGAAACATGTTGCTCTGAGATAACCTGTGAGGACGGGAGTGACGGACACACTTCCTTGGCAAAAACAGCTGGCCCAAATAGTGTTACTTAGCCCCTCGTAGCAGGTCAGAAAACCCCAAACCTGAAAGGACTGAGAACAGTAAGGAGAAACGTATTCTCTCCTCATGAGCCGTCCCAAGGCCCTCCGGGCTGTCCGTTCGGTGTCTCAGTAATGGCCCCCAAACCCCCAATTCTTCCATCTTTTTTTCCCATCAGCCCTTGACTTGGCCCGCTCCCAGGCCGACCAGCGGCAGGAGGAAAGGCCTGTGATTGGCTCGGCCAGTTGGGAGCCTCCCCCTGACCTGGCGTCAGGGTCGCTTGCCCGAGCATGGGGCTGTGTGCAGAGTAGACACCCGAACCGTGACGGTTCTCTGAAGCGGCGGGCTGCGGGTTTGGGGCGGCGGCCTGGGTGCCCCCGGAAGGGGCCGGCAAGCGCCATCTTCCGCCACGTCGCTGGGACATCCTGGTAGGAAATCAGGGGGAAGCGAAGAGAACAAGTTTGTTCTTGTCAAGTGTCTTCTCTTTTCGTCGGTGACCCAGCTCGTTTACAGCATCTTTTGGGGCACTGCTCCCTGGGGACTGACCTGGCGCGGACGCCCGGACGCGCCGCAGAAGCTTAGTCACATCCCGGCTGCCCTCCCTCCTCGTGTCCCTTCCCCACAGTGGCGGGAACACTGAACGAAGGGAGTCGTGACCCTTTTTAAGTGCATTTTCTTAACTTGCCTAACGGAGTTGAAACAAAGTCAACGAGACCGTCTGTGTGCAAGCCCTTGAATTAAGAAGTGGTGTTGATTTGATCCACAGAGGGGCTGTCTACACTCCCCAAAAGACCGCTGCACAGAGAGGGGGACACATAACCTCCCGGTACGTAGGCGTGTGGCTGTGCACAGGGTGAAGTATGCGTGTTCTCAGGTGTGTGTCTTTCTCTCCCGGTTTGCACGGGGGTTCCCTGGTGCACACGCTAGGAGACACGCGCACGGCCCGGCCACTGCGTCCTCGGGACCGTTTTCTCAGCAGCCAGGCCTCGGGCAGGAGCGGGAAGGGGAGGGGCGGGTGACCCAGCGAAACCGGCGGAGGACGAGAGTTGGCCGTCCCCGTCTTCTCCAGGCTTTCATTTTGCTTCTTTCTCTTCTCAGCGCCGACGGTCCTCACCGACGTCGATCCGGAAACCAAGGTGATGCAGGAAGAAATTTTCGGACCGATTCTTCCAATAGTGCCTGTGAGGGACGCCGACGAGGCCATAAAGTTCATAAACGGCCGGGAAAAGCCTCTGGCCTTCTACATCTTTTCTCATAACGAAAAGGTAAACTTCGCCGAGCACGGCTCCCGGCGGGAGGAAGCCGCAGACCGGGTTCCTTCTTTGCCACAAGGCACACGATGCTTTTTGAGAGTCCGCCACGGGAGGCTGTCCTCACACATTGCCGTCTTAGGTGACGAGGCCCTGGGGTTCTTGCTGTAACCTTTCCCATGCTCCCTGGGGTCCGGCGGGAGCCTTCAGGGCTGTGTCACAAGTTCTTGGGCTCGCAGGCCTCTCCCCTGTAATTGGAAGACTTTCATGTGCCGGCGTTACAAGCGTCTCTGCCATTAACCCCCGGGGCGTTCCTCTGTGAGAGCTTTCTCTCTTACCCCGATGGTTCGCAGCCATTGCGGTGGGCGTGTGGCGCCATGATCTCCAGCATGGCCGCAGAGATGATTGCGAAATCTCTCACTTCAGTCTTTCCAGCAATTTCCCTTTGTCATTAGAGCGGTGGGACCTTACCATGAGCGCGTTACCCTGTAGCCAGGGAAAGCCCTGGGCAGCCGGGTGTGCTGCCCGGCCTGCTCACTTGCCTCAGGAGGGGGCTGGCTCTTGCAGAGGGACAGTGGCCTCAAGGTGGGCGAGTAGGTTGAGGGGCCTCTGGAGAAAAGGGAGATCTAGAAGGGAGAGATGGGCTCGGTCAAGGCCTGAGGAGTTCGCAAACCCAGTGTTTTCAGGAGAGCCTCTCGTGGCTGCTTCTAGAGCGGAGACACAGCTTTGTGAAGGGAGATCAGACGCATGAGGCTCAATAAAAAATGGGTTATTGACAGTGGTCGTGACGTTTTGAAGGACCGTAGGTAACTTGGATAGGAACCTTGAAGCAGAAAGTCTACTGGCCAGGGTGCAAGTCAGGTGCTCGCCCCACAGCGAGGTCACCTGTGGTGACCACAGTCCACTGTGACATTCATTCTAGAACTCTGAAGCGCTTGTTGGTGAGATTCACCTAGGCAGCGTGGTGAAATTTCCCAAGTCAGGTATCATCCTGCCTATTCTGGTCTCAGGCCAACCATTTCTTCAAAACTAGAATGCCAACTCTGCAATCTTAAATATCCCATGCAATTCCCAAAAACGAAATGGCGTCTGTTAATCCGGTGCTGTGATTTAGACAGAGGTGGGGAAATCTTACCAGTGTTTAAAAACCAGAATGTAGTCTGAACTGTCCTTTCTTTTTTTTCATTTTTTTTAACATTTATTTATTTTTGAGGGGAGGGGAGGGGCAGAGAGAGCGAGACAGGATCGGAAGCAGCCCGACACGGTATCTGAACCCACAAACCGTGAGATCACGACCCAGGCTGAAATGAAGAGTCGGCCGCCTCACCAGCTGAGACACTCAGGCGCCCCCGAACTGTCCCTTCCACACAAAGGCTTTTGTGGCCACACGGGCTTGTGTGGCTCTAGGCGCTGATGGGGTGGGCGGGACGAGTTCCGTGCTGCCGCCCCGAACGACTAGATGGATAGGCATCTGAGAGGTTACGACACGCGTCGCGTGTTTGCTCAGCTGAACAGCCCAGGTTGTTGATGTTTTATGAAACGTTTGGCGCGGAGTCGCAAGCCCGAGGAGCCGCGGCGGCTCGTGAGGTCAGCAGCACGTCCCGGCGCCCCGGGCGCCGCTGACCCGGAGCCTTCGTTCCGTCCACAGCTCGTCAGGCGGATGATCGACAGCACGTCCAGCGGTGGGGTCACGGCCAATGACGTCATCATGCATTTCACGCTCAGCTCTTTCCCCTTCGGGGGCGTGGGTGAGTGCGCCTCTCCGCCGCTCGGGCCGTAGGTTTCGCGTCGAATCGTCTGTCCCGGCGGCCCGCGGGGCTCCGCCCGATGGCGTTCTGAGAGAGGCCTTCTTGCCGCCGCCCCGCCAGGGCCCCGGCGAGGGGCGACTCTCTGTCCTGTCACCCGTTTTCCGTCCTTAGCACTCACCACAGTCTGTAGCTGTTCTTTTGATCGATTGACTGGTGTGTTGGTTCTTACTCAGTTCTTGCCGTTCCCCTAGATTTAGGGGATTGTTTGGGCCGGAAGTCAGGTCTCAAATTAATTGATAAGGTTCCTTTGTCTTTTTGTTTTTTAATGTTTATTTATTTTAATTTTTTAAAAATGTTTTTATTTATTTTTGAGGGAGAGGGACAGAGTGTGAACGGGGGAGGGGCAGAGAGAGAGGGGACAGAGAATCCGAAGCAGGCGCCAGGCTCCGAGCTGTGAGGGACGAATGGGGAGGGGCCAGGTCAGGGGTCCAGGCAGGAGCGAGCGGGCTTGCACTCTGATGGTTGGGGAAAGGGAGCGAGTGAATGTTCTGGGGAGTCAGACAACAGGGTTTGCTGATGGATTGAATGTGTCGTGGGGGGGGAGGCGGTGAATGAAAGGAAGGGTAGCTTGCAGGATCCGGGCTGCCGCGATTCTGGTTTTACTGCCCAGATTCTTAGAGGATTCACTCAGACTCCAATCTCCCGGGAGCTCCTCAGGGCCCCACAGAGCCCTGGCCCCGACCGAAGACTCTCATCGTTCCACTGGGTGAAACCGATTCCACCCGAGTGCAAGTCGAGTGACTCGTTCAGTCCCGATTTTCCTTCACTAGGTAGCATTCGGCATCATTGATCATACCCTCTTCGGTACAACGAAGCAAACCCTTCCCCCTGCTAAACACAAAAGGAGTGCAGGCTTTTTAAAAAGAATTTTTAAAGTAAAAAAAAGTTTTTTAAGTTTATTTATTTTTGAAAAACAGAGTGAGTGGAGGAGGGGCAGAGAGAGAGGGAGGGAGAGAGAGAATCCCAAGCAGGTTCCACACTGTCAGCATGGAGTCCCATGTGGGGCTCGAACTCATGAACCGAGAGATCGTGTCGAGAGCCCCGGGAATACAGGCTTCTAAAGAAAACTTGGAAAAGAGAGACGACCCCAAAGAACAAGAACTTAGATTATCCACACCCCACTATTCAAAGATAACCTCTGGGGCGCCTGGGTGGCTTAGTTGGTTAAGCATCTGACTCTTAGTTTCAGCTCGGGTCTTGATCTCACAGTTTCATGAGTTCGAGCTCTGCATCAGGCTCTGGGCTATCCCTGCAGAGATCCTGCTAGAGATTCTCTGTCTCTCTCTCCCCCTCTCCCCACCCCTCCCCACTCATGCCTGCATGCTTGCGATCTCTCTCTCTCAACATAAATAAACTTAAAATAGTGTTTATGCCTGTATGTTTATGCCCATTCCGCAGCGTTTTGTTTTTCCCCTTTTCCCCAAAAAACCTGTGTGACTTTTAGAATTGGGAGAAAAAAGCATTTCGGTTTGAAAAAAGCGTACGGAAGCCTTTGTAACACAGCATTACACTGTTTGACGTCTTCCTTAAGGAGAATCAAACTGCACAAGAACATGCTAGAATCGCGATGCCAAAAAGTGCGGACTCACAAGAACCTAACGTGGCATTCATGGGTTGGAACGGTATGCGGCTCCTAACCTCGTGACACACAAGCCGACTGATGTGTGAAAATGTCACACCACGTTGTCACAAACCGTGCGGTCATGGCCTGAGCTGAAACCCAGAGTTGGACGCTTAACCGATGGAGCCCCCCTTGCGCCCCGGGCATAAACACCATTAATATATCGACAGTTTCGAGTTTTCCTTAAAAATGCCTGTCTCTCGATATGTGTCGTCAGATTTTCCCGCAGCTTCAGTCCTCCCCTCCATGACGCCCCAGCAGCCAGGAAACCGCCTCCCGGCCCCGTCGGCCTGTGCCTCATGCCACTGTGCCGTCCACGGGTAGCTACCCGGCACGCACAATAAAGACGTGGAAACTGTCACAGGGCGTGGCTTTGGAAGAGGGCAGAGATTTACACTTGCTTATGACCTGTCAGCCAGCAGTGTAGCCCTGTTATCCTGCCTTCGTTACTTTCTAGGATCTTCTGTGGACGCACGCGGGTGGGTAAGGGCTGCGGGCAAATCGAGCGGCAGGGGGAGAAGGACACACGGTGCTGAAGAGTCCAGCCGGGCTGGTTCGCGTTCCGGCTCCGCGTTCCCTACCTCGGGCGGGTTACCTGACCCTGCCAAGCCCCCTTTCCCTCCCTGGAATTGGGGGCGATGAGGACTCTATACAGAGGGGTTGTGGCGGGAACGGACACAGTGTGGTCTTTGGTATGAGTGAGAGCCGCTGCCCGGAGAGCTCCAGGTGGCCGCTCGAATCTCAGAAAGTGCCCTGTTTTTTTTTTTTTTTTTTTTTTTAATGTTTATTTTATTTTGAGAGAGAGCATGCGCAGGGTAGGAGCAGAGAGGGGGAGAGAGAGAGAGAGAGAGAGAGAGAGAGAGAGAGAGAGAGAGAGAATCCCAAGTAGGCTCTCTGCCATCAGCACAGAGCCCGACGCCAGGGCCCGATCCTGTGAACGGAGACATCACAACCTGAGCTGAAACCGAGAGTCGGGGCGGCTGAGCCACCCAGGCGCCCCGAAAAGCGTCCTGTTCGGCAGGGAGAGTCACCTGGCTGGGGGGCGCTGGGACGAAGTTCCTGGAAGAGCCAGTTGCCACGTTAGCTGGGGGCGTCCCCGGCGGCAGGAGCGTGTGGGCGTCCCCCCTCCGTGTCCGCACGCCCAAGTGGCTGCTGTCGCCTCCAGCGGCGCTGGAGTTGTGTTGTCTTCCTCTGTTTCAGGTTCCAGCGGGATGGGAGCCTATCATGGCAAACATAGTTTTGACACTTTCTCGCATCAGCGGCCCTGCCTGCTGAAAACGTTAAAGAGAGAAGGCGCCAACAAGCTCCGGTATCCCCCCAACAGCCAGTCGAAGGTGGATTGGGCCAAATTTTTCCTCCTGAGGCGCTTCAGCAAAGGGAAGCTCGGTCTCCTGGTGCTCGCTTTCCTGGGCATCGTGGCCGCCGTGCTCGTCAAGGTACGTCCCCGAGGCTCTGGCCCCGACTGGCCGCCAGGCGCGCTGCCTCTGTCTCAGGAGCTCCTCTGACGTTAGAAACCAGCTCCGCCGCTTATGTCAACTTTCAGAGCCGGGGACGGGGTCTGCGAGCTCGCCACGGCCACGGCCCCTTGCCGACTCGTCGTAGCGAGAGAGTTGAGTACTTGGGACAGGTGGCTGTGTGGCCCGCGGTGCCTAAATGATTCCAGAAGTGTGCCGACCTCTGGTTTCAGAGTTCAAGAGGAGGGGCGCCTGGGCGGCTCAGGCAGTTGAGTGTCTGACTCCGGCTCGGGTCACGATCTCTCGGCTCGTGAGTTCGAGCGCCACGTCGGGTTCTGTGCGGACAGCTCAGAGCCTGGAACTTGCTTCGGATTCTGTCTGTCTGTCTCTCTCTCTCTCTCCTTCTGCCCCTCTCCTGGTCGCGTGCTGTCTCTCTCTCAGAAGTAATAATAAAAGAGTTGAAGTCCCCGTAGAACTTGCTGGCCGCACTCTGAGCTGTCCGGCCTTCTGACCCTTCTGACGGCCATACGTCTGTGTCAGCCGTGTTCTCCGGTGTGCCTGGGGTCAGTGGGCGTGGAGACCAAGGAGAGAAGTGCGGGGCGGGCGATAGCAGTGGCGGGACAAAGTTGGCGAGCGAGCGTGAAAGTGTTTCCTCCAGAGTTGGCCGCCACGTCCCTCCTGTCTTGGGTGACTAGTTACCGTAGACGCGGGCTTGCCGGCCCGCCCTCCTGAGAACCGACGTCCCCAGCCTGTCCGCTTAGCCTTGGGCTGAGGCAGCAGAGCCGGGATTTTGGAAATTAAGGTGGAGTGGGGCAGGGTGGCCGTGTGCCCGGAGCCCTGGGCCAGCCAGCTGACGAGATGCGTTGAAAATCGCGGCAACACTCGCGGTCAGCAGCCTCGCGAGAGAGGCGAGGTTCGAGCGCCTGACAGAAGATAGCCGTGCTCACGTCTGTGTTTTTTGTTTCAAGTTCAAAAAGGGGGTTGGCTTGTCTTACAGAAGCATCACGGCTCTGGTGGAACTGGAAATACCAGTTGCATTTCAAATCATTTGGGTTTTCTCAGAAATACCAAGGTGTGCTGAGGAGAAAGGCCCTGTTGATTTTTCTGGCAGTTCAGACTATGTCGTCCGCTAAGCAGTGAGGAGCCCCAGGTCTCAGGACCCAACCCCGTCTGTTAAGAGCGAGGTAGGAACTACTTACTTGTTTTCTCTCCGTAAAGGGGGCCACGTTGGGGTATCTTTTCTTGCAGTGGTTTCTCTGCAGCCAGAGGCCTAGGGGTTCCTGAGAGGCTGTGTCACCTGTCTGTCTCCAGACATTCTGGAGTCTGGCCCGGAGCCTCAGAGCACGGAAGCTGGACTTACCCATACTGCCGAAAGGGCGGGGCTGGTTTGCGGGGATCTCACAACGTGTGGAGGCCACGTGGCTGCGCGGGGGCCACACGATGCATGCGTCATTTCTAGAGAGAGTCACCGGAGCCCGTCCTTCCTCCTCCCGGCCCACCCAGCTCCCCCAGAAGACGTGCCAGCCGACCCACGCAGGTCTCTGAGAGGCACACGTACACACGCACTCCGTTTTCTCACTCGAGGCTTACCTTCTAGAACTCTGAGCCACGTTTTGTTCTGAGTCGTTCCGGTGTTGGGAGTTTGACTTCAGAATTCACGGTGGCCGACTGAGCGGATCAGAACCTCGCGTGCAGCTGGGAGCCTTTCTTCCTTTCTGTGCACCTGCTTGAGGTCTGAGGTGCGCCTGGCTCTCCGGCCACTCTCCGTCTGTCCTCTCTCGTCCCAGGACATTGGTCCCCAGCCTCCTACGCGCCTCCTTGTCGGGGATGGAACTTCTCAGCACCACGGAAAGTTCGGAGGGCCAGGCTGGCTGGGCTCCCCGTCCAGCCCCGGAAGGCTCCCGCCGCCGCCGCAGCGTGCGCGGCCAGGCAGGCGGGGGCAGGCCAGGTGGCCCGCAGGGACGCCCCCAAAGGGTTTGGCAGACAAGCCTATCTCTTATAAGGCCTGGAGCGGCAGCCGTGTGTAAAAACACGGAGCTGGGAACAAGAAAACGTGGCTTTAATTCCTGGTTCGGAGATCAGCAGATTTCCGACTCTGAGCAAGGCCTTTTCTGGGCCCGCCTTGGGGCCCCGCTCGGCCCGCTCGTTTCTAGAACGAGGGCAGCCCGCAGCGCTCTCGCAGGCGCCGCCTCCATGCCCGTCGCCGGGAGCCCTTGTGTTGGGTCCACACCGCCGTGGGTTCCGGGCGGGGCCGCTTGCTCAGGATTTGGCTCTTTTCCTCTTTGCTGCTTCTCCCCGATTTTCCGTGAGCCTCCGTCCTCTTTCTCAAATCAGCTCTTCTTTTAAGTAAGTGGTTCTGAGCCCAAATTGTGATTTGTCGGCGGAGTCTTTACTTATTGTGACGGCAATCGTTTTTTTTCTGAAACGGCTTTTTTGCACTTAGTGATTCTGTCGTGTGCTTGGATGTGATTTCATTAACTCGCTTTCCCACCATGAGAATGGGCTGGGGATATTTTCGGCGGGGAACCTGAAAGTGGTGATGATTGCTCTAAAAGGAACAAGGTCAGAATCTCAGAGTGGAGAGGAGTGTTCCGACACATTTCAGAGATACATATCTGTGTGTGTGTGTGTGTGTGTGTGTGTGTACACACACCTACACAAAGTTCTGATAAAGGTTCATATAAGCCACGAAAAGCCTTGCAGGAGGGATGGGCTTTCAAACGTTGAGACGCACAGAAGGTTAACATTGATAGATGTCACTCGGCTCTTGACAATGACACATGACGTGGACTCTGAGATGGCTACCAGAGCTCCTTTGGGCTCAGTCAGCAGGGATTCGGTTCAGTTCTACTTCGGACTTCAGAGGCAAAATTGTCAGTTTTCAGACTTCACGGAGAGACTTCAGCTCCCCACGCGCACCAGGAGGCTAGGAGAGGACTATTTCCCACTCCCGCTGTCGCCTCCCTGAGATCAGACACCACCGCCTCCGTCGCCACCTGCTTTGTTGTTGTCACTTTGCAGGGCAGGCCCTAATCTTTTGTCCCCAGCCCAGACCGCACTTACCTTCTTAGGGACACGGGGACTTCTCGTGTACAGCACATCTGGCGAGTCTTAGAACGGCAGGCATGCGGCGGCATCCCGATGCCGAGTTCGTGTTCCAGGGCCGGTCGGTGGGGTTTAAAACCAGCGGAGTAACCTGGCTCCCCCTTTCTCCTCTCTCTAGGCTGGATACTTCTGAAGAAAGATCCTGTTCCACCTCCTAGTTGCCTGAACTGAATTATCCCTCTCTTAGTTAACGAACCAATCATTTTTACCAGAAATAGTAAGGAAATATGCAAATGCACCGTAATCCAACCTAACAGTCCTTGCCACTCGCCATTAATACGACTCGCCGCCTCAGCGGCCCCCAGCCGGCCCCCACCGTGGGGGTTCGCTCCGAGAGCCTATTTTGCATTGTGTTTCTGGCTCTTAGAGTCTTGGTCCCGGGGGTGGAGAGCGTGCCGGGCTGACTCCCTGGGCACTGGGAAGGGAGTCCCCGAACCTGTTGAGTTTCTTCCTCGCTCCAGTTCACGGGACACAGGACGCCCTGCCCCCACCCCTGCTGCCTTTGCCGTCACTGTGAAGCTTCCAAGGGGCTCCTCCCTGCCCAGGGTTATCAGCAGCCCTCCGCAGGCCGCAGAGGGGAGGGCAGACCTTCCCGGCTCTGCTTGAGGTTGGAGGCACCAGATCTGTGTGTTGGGGGTGGGGGTGGGGGTCCCTGTCCCTCGTCCCCTGGGACTGGGCACTTGACCCTCAGGAGCCAGCCCTCCCGTCAGACGCGCTTTCTGACCAGCGGTCTTCCTCCTTTTCCCGTCCGTTCTCCTCCCTCTCGCGTTTGGTGTGTGACGGTCTTTTGTGGCCGTCCGCAGACGCCTCCGGTAACTAACACCACATCAAATATCCCGTAAGTCCCAGGCCTTCCGGGGAAGACAGTGGCCAATTTCCACGCGAGTGTCCCCCGGCATCCTTGCTGGGCAGGGCTTGTCGAGTTCTTACGGGGCCTAACTTTTTTATGCTGTGATACAGTGACTTGTAACAACACTTACTCTCTCTCAGGATCTTCAGGTTTCAAGTCGGTGGGTCTTCAAGGTCAGATCTTTACGTTTCTTATTTCCGTAGCACGGTGCAAATAAGTTTCACTCTTTAAACTTGAGAGAGATCCCTTTCTGAATAAATTCAGCCTTCAGGACTTCACGTGGAGAGCCATTTCCTGTCACTGACGGGAGGCCTTGGAAATTCAGACTGTGGAGCTCGGGAGCCTCAGGGGGGCTGATGGCGGAAGTCTGTGGAAGGACTCTGTAAGCCGCGGTGCCGCGCTGGAAGAGAAGGGGACAGAGGACACAGGAAGCGGATCTCTTGAGCACGGCCGAGGGCTGAGACCTGAGGGACTTGAGCCACGGTGGGAAGGAGCCCTGTGAACACAGCCTCCCTGCCAGGCGGTGGGGACTCCCGGCTCCGGCACCGCTGCCCTCCCCGCCCCCGCACGATGAGGGGACGTGATTCACTTTAGAGACCGTGTATCAGCTTCGTTGAATGAATGTGTTCCAGGGAGGCTGTCTGAAGTTCTGGTCTTCACAGGGTGCGGTGTCAAGAATTAACCACTAGGCTAGTTTACGATGTTGCGATAACCGGTCACGAAATACCTTCAACGAAATTTCAATACGGAGCTGTCATTTAGCACATTAAATTGCGCACTGCGATTTCTAGTTAGGCTAAATTGTTGGCTTGTCTATCAGTATGTTCCGCTTCTAAATAAATACATTATATTTGATACAACTGGCATGAGTTTTGATACCGTTTCCACTGGGGAGCCACTTGTGTCCTGTTAGAGACCATCCTTTGGCCGTAAATTCTGCCCCAACTACGAATCCATATCTGTCTCGATCTGTTCAGAGGTGGCGTTCATCAGGGTTCTTGAAGTCCTGCCTTCTCACTGAAATTCTCAGCCACGGAGAGTCTCTCAGGCTCTGCTTTCTGTCACCGGTGGGTTTTTATTTTTTAGAGTGCGTGAATAGTTACATCGGGTTTTTGCAGCTATGCCCCCGTCCCCGGTCGTGCTCCGTAAGGGTACTCCCGGAACACTAGCCCCGCAAGGTCGCAGAACTCCCTCCACCGCCCTGGCCCGCGTGGCGGGATTCGCCAGGCACGCCAGCACCCCAGAGGATCCTGGGCCCGTAGAGTCTGTGTGGCGTTTCGTGTGTGGCGTTCCCCAAACTTCCTGGACCGTGGAACCCTCTTCTCTCTCTGTTTTAACCTTCGAACGCATTTGGGGAAACGACATGGCTTCTCTGTGCCCTGTTCTCAGTCGCCTTGTCAGATGGCCCGAAGCTCACTGAGGGGTTTGTGTCATGGACCAGGGTATCAGCTTCTGTTGCCCTGTGCAGGGAGGCCCGGACCGTCACCGGGCACTGAAAACAACATGGATTCATGTTGACTCTTCAAACAGGGATTACATTCTGTGTGTCCTTTTTTTTTTTTTTATTGGCTTTGATCGGGCATTTTGTTTGTGAACGTGTGTTGAACCACCGATGCCTCAGGGACTGTGGCGGCGGAGGCCAGCCTGCCTCCGCTTTGGATGACAGCGTGCGGCCTGATGCGGCCTGGGGCCTGAAAATATTCAGCGGTCCCAGGCCGCAAAATAAAAGCAGCCTAGAATTTGGGTCGGCATTGCATTTCGTCCCGAGGCCGCACGGCCGAGCGGTCGATCTGGGTTTTGCCACCCCCGTTTCGACCCTGTCGCCGCTGTAAGAACACGGGTCGCTCAGGGTCTGTGATCGGCACCGGGCTGATGGAATGAAGAGTCTGTGGACGGCCGCCTGCCCCTCCGGGGTTTCCCGGCGCCCGGATCCGCAGGGGCCTGTGGGCCACAGGGCACATGGAGTGGGGGGGGGGGTGTCAAACGGGGCTGCCTGCGCAGGGCCACGGAACCCCTTGTCTGAGCTTCTCAGAGGCTTTGTGAACAGACTCGGGCAGCAGACTCACCTAGGAAATAGGTAATTTTTAATTGGGTAACTGGTTTTTCTGATTGTGTTTTGATCTGAAATCTCCCGACTGGAAGCCATTCACATCACCGACCAGTAACAGCAGCCCCAGGACTGTCCCTCGCCGGTGGGCCGACGTCCTCTCCAAGAGCGGAGAAGAGCGAGCCAGTTTGACGGCACCGTCCGGTCACCCGGGGCGCCGGCCGGAGGTCTTGGTTTTGAGGTGCCGTCCGAAGCGTCCGTCCACCCACACCGGATCCCCGCGGTGCTGCCGTAAGGGGACCGGTGCGCAGGCTGTGGGCGCGGCCACGCCTGGCCGCCTTCCCGTTTCGGAGCTGCTGGGCTAGCGTCCGGTGGCCAGGACCCGGATGAGCAGCCCCGCCGTCAGTGCGGCCGAGGCCATCGCCAGCGCGGCCCCACGGCGGACGGCCAGCTGTCTGGCTGACAGTGCGCTGGCCGGAGCCGCGAGGGCCTGGGCCGCCTCCGGAGTCCTGAAGAGGTCCAGGTGGCTCTCGGGCCTTGAATACGTCGTCAGGGTGATGCCAGGGGACCCACCCGTGGCCACTGCGGAGGCAAACAGGAGCAAAGTCAGGCTGCTTTGTCGCGCTGTATGAGATGACATGGGAACACCCGACGCGTGAGCCCGAGGCGGAGATAAAGCTGCCCTACGGTCACGCGAGGTGCGTTCCCGCCTGAGCCTCGCAGTGACACGTGACGGGGTGTAACTCCCGCGGGTGCCTTCGGGGCACACCTTACACGCTTAGAGCTGGGACCTCACCGTAGTCTCTCAGGACACTCTAGGCTCCCAGGGTTTTTGTCAGCTAGCTCACTACCTCGATGGCAGAGCCCAGGGGGACACGAGGTCACCGAGATGAGCGAGGGCCCGGGGCTGTGAACACGCACACGAGGCACTCGTCACCAGCCTGGGACGGGACGGGACGGTAGGGCCCCTGCGCCTCGGGCCGCAGCCGTCGCGGCATCACAGAGACGCAGGGTGTAGCCCAGAAGTGCCTGCCCGTCTGATGGGGTACAGCGAGGCACGCAGGGGAAGCGCCCCCCGCCAACCAGTCCGGCCAGGCCTGGGCTTCGGTGGGGAGAGCGTGCTCCCGAGCCTGACGGGTCCACGCTGGGATCTTCTCACCTTTGCCAGCTGCGGGACCGTCGTGGGGGAAGAGACCTAAGCTCTCGGCCTGGCTTCCTCACCCGAGAGTGGGGCTACAGCTCGATACCTCACGAGGCTAAGGGGTGATGTGCTTCGTGTGGGGCCTGTTGAGTCACAGGTAGTAGTATCATCTTCCTGGCGCTTAGGACACCGTGTTTGTGCCGAGAGAAGGGCTGGCAGCTTGGACTTGGACGTGCGCTTGCCAGGGCACGCAGGGCAGCCGGGAACAGTTCGCCCCCGGCATTGGTGCCCAGCCGGCAGAAGCACTGGGACGTTACCTGAAGATGTGACGGCTTCTGCAGGCCCGGGTCGGGGGACCGTGGCCACCGTGGCCGCCGCGCTGTCCGTGCCCTGCGGCAGCAGCCCCGCGTGTTTCTGGGCCTAAAAGAGCAGATTCGGGGTCCTTGAGAGTACACCCCCCTCTACCTCTGCCTTCAGAGCGAGCCATCACCTTTACTGTGTCTGAGAGGCAGTCGCTGGCCTGCCCTGTTTAAAAAGTTTGGCCAAAGGGCTCTTGGGCGGCTTAGTCAGTGAAGCGTCTGACTTCGGCTCAGGTCATGATCTCACAGTTCGTGGGTTCGAGCCCCGTGTTGGGTTCTGTGCTGGCAGCTCAGAGCCTGGAACCTGCTTCGGATCCTGTGTCTCCCTCTCTCTCTCTCTGCCCCTTCCCTGCTCGCGTGCTGTCTCTCTCTCAAAAATAAACATTAAAAAGAAAAAAAAATGTTCGGCCAAGAGGATGCTGGGCAGGGTGATAGTGTTCCCCCTTCTAAAGTCGGGGCGCACACTCTTGGGGGCTCATCCGGGTTCAGACTAGTTTGAGCCCTTTGCTTTGGTTCCCAGCAGCCCGGGCCGGCCAAGGACAGTGTGTGCGCCTCCCCTTGAAGTTAGAGAGCGTACTGGCACTGTCCGGGGTCCAGTTACGAGGCCAGCAGATCTCGAGGCCGAGGGGGCCCCTCCGTGACCCCCACCTTCCCGGCTAACCGCGCAGATCGCCGCTGCCGAGGCCGGGCGTGCTCTGAGCACTTCCGCACGCCGGGCCCGGCCGGCGGCCACCGCTCGCTCACCTCCTCCACAGCCAGCTTCCAGTCCATCCGGGCTGTGTAGACGGCAAAGGCGGCAGCTCCCAGGAGGCCGCAGGCCAGCATGCCCAGCCAGAGGCCTGCGGGAGACAAGTGACAAATGGGGACAGCGTCCCCCCCAGGCCGCGTCCCACTTTCCCCTCGCTGCACGTACCCGTGATTCTCATTCGGACCACAAAGGCCAGAACGATGCCCAGCGGGAGGCTGACGACGTAATACATGACCGCGTTCACGACCGCTCCGAAGGCCTGCTTGCCCGTGCCTCTCAGAACTCCGCCATAGACGCACTGGGAGGGGAGGCAGAAAGGGGCGAGAGGTGGGGGCAAGCCTGCCGGCAGGGACCCTGCAGCAGGCTCCCTTCTAAGCCACTCGCGCCGCCCGGCCCGGTTTTACTCCAAGCCCGAGGATGGTGCTCTCGACCCCTTCCGGGGGGAGACCGAGTCAGGGCGAGTCACTCGCCCAGGGTTGCACGAGAGGAGCTGTGTCTGGAACACAACTCCAGAGGCCCCGTCTTCACCTCCACGCGAGGACCGCCTTGCTAGAAAGTCAAGGTAACCCTGGAAACCGACCGCCGGCCGGCCCCGGAGGCTGGACCGACGTCACACAGAGTTGCGTTGGGTTGCCCTCGCACTGCGGCCGTGGCACATTACTGTTACGTTAGTGGCTCAGAACGAGACACGCGTACTGGTCTCTGGTCCTGGAGGTTACGAGTCCTACCTGGGGCTCGCCCCCCGCCGGTCAGGGCGGCTTCCTTCTGGAGGCCCCAGCAAAGAATCTGTCCTTGCCTTTTCCGGCCTCTAGAGGGCGCCCTGCATTCCCGGCCCCCAGACGGTGGTGGCATCGGTCCACCCTCTGCTGCTGTCGTGGGGTCTCTTCCGTCTGCCCGCCTCCCTCTCCTGCCTGTGAGAACCCTGGTGATTACTTTGGGTCATCCGGATCGGCCCAGAGAGCCTCTCCGCCTCGACATCTTTCATGTAACCACATCTACGAAGTCCCCGTTGGCCACATGATGGTCACAGGTCTGGGCGTCAGGATGCGGAGATCTTTGGGGGGGGCCAGCGTCCCGGATATCACCTGCTCCAGAGGAGACACGCAGCCCTGGCTTGCTGCTGTCCCCGGAATGCCCACAGACAAGAACGACGCTGGAGCAGGCACCAGCTCCGCTGTGTTTTACCAGTCCAACACCCTCCCAACCTGCTCTCCGAGCCGATGAGCTAAACGGCGACAGGCGCAGCTCACGCTTGGTCCGCGCTACTGACAAAGAGCTATCCGGTTATTTCCATTTTGTTAAGGTAAAGGATGTGGAGTGGGCGCCCGGGTGGCTCAGCCGGCTGAACATCTGGCTCTCGGTTTTGGCTCAGGTCACCATCTCGTGGTTCGTGGGTTCGAGCCCCGCATCGGGCTCCATGCTGACAGCACACAGCCTGCCTGGGATCCTCTCTCCCTCTCTCTCTGCCCCTTCCCCACTGTCTCTGACTCTCTCTCAAAATAAATAAGGAACTTTTTTGGGGGCGCCTGGGTGGCTCAGTCGGTTAAGCGTCCAACTTCTGTTCAGGTCATGATCTCACGGTTCAGGAGTTCGAGCCCCGTGTTGGGCTCTGTGTTGACAGCTCAGAGCCTGGAGCCTGCTTCGGATTCTGTGTCTCCCTCTCTCTCTGCCCCTAACCCACTTGCATTCTGTCTCTGTCTCTCTCAAAAATAAATAAAAAAGTAATAATAAAAAAACTTTTTTTCAAAAAAGAAGATGAAGGACGCGGAGTACTTTGTGGTTTGCTTTCATACTTTTGAGCAAAGAGGTAGTGCCTTGCGGAGCAGAGGTGTGCCTCTTGAACCCTGAAATGTGGCGAGTTTGTTTCCCATCATTGCATATTATGACATAGATGTTTTTTTGCTTAGAAAAAGACTTCTCCCAAATTATGACTGATGAGCTCTGAACAAGTATATCTTCCCCCCTCCCCCCAGGGGACATCTGGCAGTGTCGGGAGCCGGTTTGGGTTGTCACAACTGAGGGGCGCTACCAGCATCCAGGGGGCTGAAGCCATCGGATGCTGTTAAGGACCCCACGGTGCACAGGGCGGCCCCCTCACAACAAAGGATTATGCACCCTGAAATGTCACAGTGCCACAAAGGTTGAGAAGCCCTTCGCAGCATCCTGAGTCACAGCGAGAATCTCAGAGGCAAGCACACAGGAAGGGCCAGTCGCCCCACCAGTCTGTGTGGTCGAGAAGGTTGTGGGCCTGCTGGGGACAGAAGCAGCGGACGGGTGCGCTAACCGGGGGTTCGACGGGGAGGCGAAACCACCGGGTCGTGGGGACAGGGAGCCTGAGCCGTTCTCCGTATGTTCCACGTCGAACGGAGGCTGCGCGCACACGCCGCACACATCATGGACCACGGAGCCCGTGCACGTGGCCGGAAGAGACAAGCCAGCCCGGAAGGAAGGAAGAGCCGGGCAGCCTCGAAAAAAGCCCTCACGGACATTCAGATCCTTCGCCAGAGAATGGAAGCCTTACCCGCTGCCAGGTGTTTGAACACAACCTCCGACCAATAACCGCCTGAGCGCTGGGCTGTGCGGACCCAATGGCGTGACCCCTAGCGGGCCGAGCCTAAAATTAAACAGGAAAAAAACCAAACAAACAAACCCCGAAAACAACACTGAGGAGACAGCAGCTCCAGGCTGCGGAGAAGGCAGGATTCACAGAACTAGGCCAGGCAAATTCCTAAATAAAACAAGAGGCCTCGGGCAGAAGTGACACACGACATTCTCCGGGGACGGGGCCGTGCGAAACCACACAAGAGAATTCGGTGAGAGACGCCGACAAGAAAGAGAACCAGGAACACCCCCGACATTGGGAAGTTAACACGAAGACTAATAATAACAGGAGAAATTTTGAAACGCTCTGAGCGAAGAGTAAAACGACACATCGAATTAGTAGATGCCACGAACACAGTACTTAGAAAATGCCTACATCCAAAAAGAAGAAAGGCCTCTCAAATCCACAACCTGAGAGCCCGCGTTAGGAAACGAGCGAGCGCAAACAACACCTAAATAAAACAGAAGGACGGGAATAATAAGGATGGGGAAATTATGGAAACAGGCAACAGAAAAAACCAGAAAATCCGCGAAACCCCAAATTCTCGGTCTCTGGTAATATCCACAAAAACAAACGTCTGCCGAGAAAATCAGACCAAGAAAGTGCGGCAGTGAAGACGCACGTGACCAAAATCAGGCGTGAAAGAAGGGATGTCACCACTGGCCATAAGGGAAAGGGTCGTAGGGAAATTTTGCGAGCGACTCGGTGCCAAAGAACGAGACAATTTAGCTGAAGTAAGTAAGTTACTCGAAAGCCACAGATGACTGAAAGTAACGCCACAAGAAATAGAAAGTGGGGCGATCTATAACAAATAAATACATTGAATTAATTTAAAAATCTTCTGACAAAAGCCCAGGCCCAGTCGGCTTCGCTGGTGAATTCTGTCCAATATGTAAAGTAGAGGGGCCCCTGGGTGGCTCAGTCGGTTAAGCGTCCGACTTTGGCTCAGGTCAAGATCTCACGGTTCATGGGTTCGAGCCCCGCGTCAGGCTCTGTGCTGACAGCTCAGAGCCTGGAGCCTGCTTCGGATTCCGTGTCTCCCTTGCTCTCTGCCCCTCCCCCACTGCACCCTGTCTCTCTCTTTCACAAACTCAGAAAGTCTAAGAGGAGAGGACACTTTCAGAATCATTCTGGGAGGCCAGTGTTACCCTGGTACCAAAGCCAGATTAAGAGATCACCAAGAAAAAACAAACAAACAAAATTAACAGGCCAATATCCTCCGTGAAAATAGACGTAAAATCTTCAACGGAATGTTAGCACACCAAATTCAGCGACAGAGAAACAAGGTCTAAACCAGGATCGGGAAGGGTTTATCCCAGGAATGATAGATTTGCTTGAGCTCCTTGGGGAACACAGAGGCGCTGCCCACTGAAGGAAGGCGGCGGCCTCAACTCCATGGGGAATCCCCATTCCCAGCCCCCAACTGCAGGAAGAATTTCTCAACTGTGGCAAAAATATATATATGAGTAGCGTCCTTAGCAATGTCCTGTGACAAAAGCAATAACAGATTCCATATGATGGTTTCCTGTAATGCTCGGGGACAAAAGCTTTGGATAAAACCACAAGGCACGGCCCAGAGGAGGCCCTTGTGCTGGAAGCTAAGAGCAGGTACTCCAGATACAAAATACGTAGCTTTCTGAATGCCTGCAGGATTCTAGAATATGTAGCAAATGGGACAGGACACACTGTCTTTTGGAAGAATCCTCCATAGATACAATTTTGCTCAATGGGTTACCTTTTTTTTTGTAAGAGTTGATAATAACGCGGAACAGGTGACTCTCCCCTAGGCAAGGGCTCACCCAGAGGGCAGGGGCTCCGTGTTGCCTTTAAGCCCACACTCTTAGGCCAAGGAGGAGAAGTAGAAGACACAGAGCTCAGATTCCGCCTCTAAAATGAGACTTCAGGGGCGCCTGGGCGGCTCAGTCGGTTGAGTGTCCGACTTTGGCTCAGGTCATGATCTCACAGTTCACAGGTTCGAGCCCCGCATCGGGCTCTGTACCAACAGCTCAGAACCTGGAGCCTGCTTCCGATTCTGTGTCTCCCTCTGTCTCTGCCCCTCCCCCACTTGTATTCTGTCTCTCTCTCTCTCTCTCTCTCTCTCTCAAAATAAATACACATAATTTTAAAAATTAAAAAATAATAATAAAATGAGACTTCCGGGGCGCCTGGGTGACTCAGTCCATGAAGCGTCCGCTTTCGGCTCGGGTCATGATCTCGAGGTCTGTGAGTTCGAGCCCCACATCGGGCTTTGCACTGACCATGCAGAGCCTGCTTGGGATTCTCCCTCCCTGTCTCGCTCTCTGCCCCTCCCCCACTCGTGCGCATGTGCGCTCTCTCAAAATAATAAATTAAAAAAAATAAAATGAGACTTTTCTTGTTTTCATGCCATGCTCTTTAAAATTCGCATGTACATCTACACTGAATGGGACCCCTCCTTTAGAGGTCAAAGGAACAGAAAACTCAGGTTCTTCTGTATTTGTGGGTTGACTTGCAGGGTCACATGACCCATAGGGGGGCATGGCTCAGAGCCCGTGGCCTCGGCTCACGAGGAGGCATGAGGAAGGAAAAAGATTTGTGAGTTTTTGCTACTGTAATTTTTCAGGGTTTTTTTTTTTTTTTTTTTTGGCTAATCTGCATGCATCTTTTGGCTTGTTGGAAATTGCAGAAGGGAAGGGGAGAGTCATTGTTTTGAATAATAACAGAATTAATCCAAGCAGATATGTTGAGCACTTACTATAGAATTAGCCCTTTACGTGTTTTTAAATTTTTATTTATTTTTTAATGTTTATCTATCTTTGAGAGAGAGAGAGAGAGAGAGGGACAGAGCCGGAGCATGAGCAGAAGAGAGGCAGAGGCAGAGACAGACAGGGAGACACAGAATCGGAAGCAGGCTCCAGGCTCTGAGCCGTCAGCACAGAGCCCGGTGCGGGGCTCGAACCCTCTGTGAGATCATGACCTGTGATGAACTCAGACGCTCAAGCCATCCAGCCACCCAGGCGCCCCGTCCCTACTGACGTGTTTTGATGAGTCAGTCCTTGCAGCCCGAAGAGGCCCCAGGGAGTGGCCTGTGGGCACGGGCTCGTACGGGGGACTCAGGCTGCGCGTCGGGGCGGTACTCACGCAGATGGCCTCGAAGAGCTGGAAGACAATGTAAATCGGCAAGACCTTGTTCACCACGGCAATGACTTCTCTGCGGGACAAGCAGGAGAAGGACATTCGCTGCTGACTGTTCTTGAGACCCGCGTCCTCTCCGCTCTGTTCTCCCGCCTCCTAAAGATGCTTGGAATAGAGGTAGTTACCGCCCACATGAACCTGACACCCCCAGCCCTGAGTTTCGGCCTGTCTGTGGGTCCTCTTAGGCTCCGGAGGAGCCCCGCGATTTTGTAGCGCCCTGTGCTCGGCGTCCTGTCTACGGACCAGCAAGGTCCAGGGGGAGGAGCCTCGACACCCGCTTCCTCCCAGTGAGAGCAAAGCCGAGGCTGCTCCTGCTTCCTCTGGCCCCGGCGCTGAGCCAGGCGGCCACGAGCCCCGAGGACCAGCTGCGGGCCACTCTGCCGTCTCCCCAAAGTCAGTGAAGCAAACCGATTACCTACTCGTCGTTTGTAAAAATGTGCCCCAGTTTGTTTTTCAGGATGCTTAACAGGATGCCCACGACCAGCGCGGTGACGCCTGGAAGAGACGAAAGGAAGAGCATTTGGCCGCCAACCCGTGCAGGAGCCTAGCTTAGGTCAGGGCAAGGCAGGACGGGCTTACGGAATGCCTTTGCCTCCTGTGGTTCTCAAAGTGGGGTTCCTGGACCAGCAGCATCTCCTGGTAACTTGTTAGAAACGGTGGTTCTCAGGGGCGCCTGGGGGGCTCAGTCAGGTAAGCAGCCAACTTTGGCTCATGATCTCCCCGTCCGTGAGTCTGAGCCCCGCATCGGGCTCTGTGCTGACAGCCTGGAGCCTGGAGCCTGCTTCAGATTTTGTGTTCCCCTCTCTCTCTGCCCCTCCCCTACTCTCTCTCTCTCTCTCTCAAAAATAAATAAACATTAAAAAAAAAATGGAGCTTCTCAGACCTACTGAATCAGAAACTCCATGGGGGGAGGCCCGCCAGCCTGATTCTCATCTTTCCAGCTGGTTCTAATAGTCTAAAGTCAGAACCGCTGCTCTCCACTGACGAGCTGACCTGAATCTGTCAGCCTCACAAAACGGGACCCCCTGAGGGAGGACTCCAGGTTGGTTCGTCCTGAGGGGTGGGATGGGGTCGGTCCTGAGATCCTTGGGGATGCTGGGAGGGCGAATCTGCAGGAGGACCCTGGGCAGCTGGAGGGAGGAGCTGGGGAGGAAGGGACTTCACGGGGTCACACGACGGTGAGGGGTGGAGAGTGGCCACCTGTCCCTGGGAGAAGCCACGAACGGCAGCAGGGAAGGAGTGCAGGACAAGAGAGATGTTTGCAGCTGGTGGGCGGGGGGAGGGGCAGGAGGGTGGCATTAACTCAGCTGGGGCTCCTCTGGGTCAGGTATTGAAGATTTGCCCCCTACCCGGGGCTCCAGCTTCCCAAGCCCCGCCCCTGCCCCAGAGGATTCCACGCACCCGTGCAAAGCAGGCCTGATTTGGCTGACCGCTTAGCTTGCGCCGTATCCGCAGCTCCCAAGGCCATCCCCACGCGGACACACACAGCGTTGCTGAGCCCCAGGGGAATCTGGGATCAGAGATAAGGGGCTGTCAGTAGAATGGACCTCCTGCCCCTGGAACGGGCTGGGTCCGGAGCCAGGAAGACGCCTGGGCTGGGGAGGGGACGGTGTGTGGGGGGGGGAGCAGCCCTCTAACCCTCCATCCGGGGGCCAGAGGGAGGAGAGCAGGAAGACAGGATGGATCCCGGGAAGGCATCATGAGGAGAGAGGGCATTCACCGCTGAGGGTGGGAGATGGGGTGGGGATACCCTCAGTGAGCCTGTCAGCCTGCCCCCGCCCACTCCACCCAACATCACAGGCAGGCTGGCCCTGGAACCAGAATCGACGTGTTGCCCGAACCTCATAAGTAAGTGCGTTTTTAAGAGGTGAATGTGGTCTGAAGCATGCCAGAAAAACAAAATGCTATGAAAATCCTTTGTAAAATTAAGCCCCTTATACGTTAGCGTAAGTGTGGACTTCTGTCCATCATTTCCTTAAACCCAGACTACATGTCCCCAGGAAGCTGGCAGAGGCATACATAGTGACACGGGACAACTCACGTCTCTGTTAGAAGAGGAGGGAGCTATGGGCTGTGTGTGTGGGGGGATGGGGGACAGCAGTGTCCCCCCCCACCCCCACCCAGGGACACGGTCACCCAGCTCTTGCTGGCTGGGGCGTGCAGGAACGTGGGCCCGCGGCTAAATGGAATGTCCCGTTTCCCAAGAAGATGCAAAAATTCGGACGCTAATGTGAAATCTCCCCATTTTCAAATGGCACGAATTAACTTAAAAATTCTAACATCATGTGAGTTCAGTATTACTCTCCGTGGAGCAGCTGGGTGCCACCTCGTGTGTGGCTGGCAGGGCCCGGACCTAATGGGCACAGGAGGTCCAGGGTGGTCCTTTGGGAGAGAGAGATGACCTTTAGGGGGACAGCCTGCCCCTCTTCTGTGACACCCCCGGCCGGCATGGTGGGCGTGCCCCCGTAAGACACTCACCATGTAGACTACGGTGGCCAGCTCGTACAGGATGGCCTGGCCGGAGAGGTCCAGCACACTGAGCAGGCCTGTGGGGGGGACTACAGTGAGCTCCCGGCCGTAGGACAGGACGCCCCCCCCACCATAGGACAGGACGCCCCCCCGACGTCCGAGGGCAGATTTGCAACAGGAAGTGTTCCTGCTTGGCCTTCGGCCTTGCAGGAAAATCCCACCAGCTGTGGTGGAATTTCTTGCAGCCTGTTTGTTCTGACTTTGGCCTTGAACTCCTTGGTGCACATGGCATATGATGAGCCAGAGAAAAAGAGACCTGGATCAAGAGCAGGAGACCCAAGTTCGGGTCCTAGCCCTGCCACTGTGACTCTGGACAGACTCTTGGTTCTTGGGACTCGGTTTACCCATCTGTAAATGGGGGGTAAGGGTTGGACCGGAAGCTCTCTCGGGGCCTCCGGATTCTCAGGCTGCCTGGACTCTGCACGGGTGCTTCGGTGAGCACACGCGTGTCAAGTGAGAGCCCCACGCCTGCCTGGCCCCTGCACGCTCACACCCAAGTTGGTTCAGTCCCTCGCTTCCCTCAGTGACTCGAACACCTGCCCCCGGGACACCTCGGGGGCACCTGCTCAGGTCCAGGCCCGTGCTGGGCGGTGCCGGGGGCCGGACGGGAAAAGCCCAGGCCTCCCTTCGGGAGCGCACGACCTGGAGAGAGCAACGGCCCCGACCTGGCCGAGGCTGCCAAACCACCCGGCCGGGGAGGGGGCTTCCGGGCTGCGCACGCGGTTCCCCGAGCCGCGCTCCGCTACGTACCCATGAGGAAGTTCCCGATCTCGTAGGCCCACCACTCGATGCAGATCATGAGCATGCTGGGAATCGCCAGAGAGAAGAAGGAGCCCCAGTCCTGCAGGCACTGGCCGGACCAGCCTAGGAACAGAAGCCCCACTCGAGCGCCCGCCGCCGAGCAGCCACCCGTTGCCCCGGAGCCCCTGCCGGCCTTGGCTCCGCCCACTCCCGGGCCCAGCTCTGCACGCCCAGGCCTCCTGTGTTTCGCACAAGATGCACCACCGGGTGGCTTGGGATGGGAGCCTCAGGCGTGCGGGAAGGTCCCCCGCCCCACCCATGACACCGCGGGATCTTGGGCAACTACCCTGCCATTTCTGGCCTCCATGCCCTCATCTGAAAATCCAAGTTCTTCGCCCTGACGCCCCAGAGGGGTTGCTGGGAGGATGGCCCGAGGTCAAGGTCAAAGGATTCTCAGGGCAGGTGGGGCTGTGCTGATGTGGAGATCAGAGTGGCCACACAGGGCTCCCTGCTCTGTGAATGAGGCCCTGTCCACAGGGCTGGTCCCGAAAGGCCCAAAAGTGGATCCCAAAGTCTACAGAGTTAGCTTTTAGGAGGCAGAAAAGCTCAGAACCGGACCCGGGAGTTCACGGGCACAGGTTCGAGGCCAGCATGCACCGCCTCTGGTGTTTTGAGCAAGTTGTTTAACCTCACTCCGTCTCCTCCACGTAAACAAAACGGGGATTATAAGGTGTCGCGGAGTAACTGGGGTCAGAAGTGTCGGGCACTCGGCCCACCGCTGACACCTAGATCAGGTATATCAGCCAGAGAGCTCCCTGGGGCTGTCCCCAGCAGGGCTCTGTGCGTGTCACATTGGATGGGGGGACCTGGGACCTTTGGGGGGGGTGCTGAGGGGTAGAGCGAAGGGGAGGGAGGCCCTGAAGGGAGTGGAAGCAAGCCAGAGACAAGGCTCCTCCACCGGGGCTCCGACTGTGCCTTCTGTCCACCTGCCGAATGGACACCCCACGCCCGCGCCGGGGTCCTGCCTGCTATCGGTCTGCTCAGCCCCCCGAAGGCAGGGCAGCCCCAGGCACCTGCCCACGTCTCCAGGTGCAGCTTCTTCAGCACAATGTAGAGAAAGAGGAAGATGGTTTGGAGGACGTGGGAGACAGTGCTGGCGAAAGCGGAGCCCCTGGGGAAGGAGAGAGAGAGCCGAGCTGGGGTCAGGGTCCGACTCCGGCCCTGAGGGGAGGGGGCTCCTCTGCCGAAGCCAGCACGGAGGGGAGGGGGGCCCAGGCAGGGCGCAACCAGCGCCCTCATCCCGAGATCAGCCACCACCGGGAGCCTTCCTCCAGTGTCCCCGAGGCCCCCCGCCAGGTCTCCACGCTCGGCCTCTCCTGGAGGGCCGCGGGGCAGGGTTGAGGAGGGCGCCTCTCCCTGTCTCCTTGGTGGTGTGTCCCCCAGAACCCGAGGGACCAGCAGGGCCCCCCAATTCCACATGACACCCTGCTTCTGGGCGGCAGGGATGGGGTCCCGGTGCTCACCTGACCCCCAGGCTCAGCACGGAAACCAGGACGTAGTTGCCCAAGCCATTGACACAGTTGCCCACAATGCCACTGAGGACTTGGGGCCAGACGATTCCCTGAAAGAAACGAACACCGGCCTTGCTAGGACCGGGGGCGGGGGGGGGGGCGGTGGGCGGCAGGGGCCAGGGGATTTGAACAAGCCCGGGTACGTCCGAGGGTTGGCAGGAGGCTGGGGACGTGCGGCCCCTTACCGGGCCTTGGTCAGTAGGTTCACAGAGTCGTGCCGCAAGGGGAAAAGCCCCAGGTCCCCCTTCCCGCTGGGACAGGGCAGTGTGCTGGGACAGGGGTCGCCGCCCCTCTGGCCAGGGGCCTGTACCTGATTTTGCAAGTATCTTGCCAGCAGGCCGTAAAGAAATAACGCCTGTGTGAAAGAAAAACAAACAACCAGACACACACGCATAAACCACAACGACCAAAGAAACGAAAACAAAAAAACCACACGGGGAACATCAGGCACCTGAGCGCGGGGTCATTATTTCACCAAAATATGTCTGGGACACCCCCCCCCCCAAGGTGGGCAGAAGCCCATTTAGCCTCTCCGGTGCGCTCTGGCCCTGCCTACGGGGGAGAGGCCCCTCGGGGCTCGGGCTCTGCCGCAGGGGAGGGAGGCCAGCAGTGTGGACAAGGCTCATGTGAGAGGGCCGGCCCCCGTCAGCCCTCTGCTGCCGGCCCGACCTCCCATCAGCTCAGGAAGGCCGCCCCGGGGCCTGGGCACAGAAGGACCCAGCAGAGTCCAAATCCACGGGCCGTGGCCGCCCTTGAGCCTGGCTCTGGCTGCTGGAAACGAGAATCTGGAGGGAGAGGCCTTGGGCAGGGGTGGGGGAGCTGGGGACCCGGCAGGGTGGCTACCCGCGGGCCCTGCTGAGTGGGTTCCAGCCCCCGCAGGGTGGCAGGCCCTTTCCTGTCTGCGGAGGACAGAGAGGGCCTGCGCGTCGGGGTGTGTGTATGTCGGGGCGCTGCCCCTGGCCGTTCTGTCCTCTGCCCAAGCCTGGCCCAGGGCCTGTGCCTTCTTACCTCACCCCCCTTCCTTTTGCCCTCTGCTTCTCCTCAGTATAGACGGGGCTTGAGAGCCTGGAGCTGGAGCAGACTGCCCGGGTTCAAGGGCTGGCTCTGCTTCCTATGAGCTGTGCAATCTTAGGCCAGTTACTTAACCTCTCTGTGCCTCATCTATAACGGGGATGCTAACGTGTGTGTACGCTCTGTATACATGTATATGTAAAGTCAAGATCACAAAATGCTTACAAAACAGTTTACGGTGCCTGTAAGTACACCAAGTGTTAGGCAAGCAATATGTCCATCCTGTCTGCCATTGTTATTATTACTTTACTGGTGAGTTTTGCAGCCGCATTTGAAGGGAGGGACTTGCTTTATTTGATAAAGGCGTCGCCACAGTGATAACTCTAGAGGTCTTTCCCCTGACCCAGCCCCGGTGGCCCTGTTCAGCAAGCTACCATCGCCTCGGCCTGAAGGGCCGAAGTCTGCGTTCTCGAGAACCCTCGGAGGAGACAGACTGGCCTTGGCGGGTGGTTTCCATAATACAGCAGAAATCTGGGCCCGACCAGACCCCAGAGGGGTCATGGCACTGGCGGGTGCGGCTGGGGTCCCTCCTGCCAGGCTTCGGTATGCCTTCCAGCACGTTCACCCTGCCCAGATCGGCCTCCGGAACTTCACCGCCTGGTGTCCTGGAGGGGACAGGGGGGCTGTCGTTCCAAAGACACAACACTGCCAACTAGTCACATGTGTCCCTAAGCCTCAGCAAACCAAATGGAGTAGCGACGAGTCCCAGAGCAGACAGACACAGAGACCGCGGGGTCGGGTGAGAAGTCTCAGAAACTGACCTGACTGGCTGCTCCGCTTAGTTAGTTTTTAACAATGGGGAAAGGGGAGAAGAGGCAATAATTAGTCTTAGTTACAGGGTGTCAGGTGCGTTAGAGTCTTAAGTGTAAAAATTAAGCCACGAGAGGGCTCAAATACAGGCAGATGTTTATATAATCTGGCAGTGGGTTAAGTGTCTTTAAGCTCATCAAAGATACCATAAAGAATAGGATTTATGGATCTGTTACATGTACAGTAAACATTCCTTAGGTCAAGGGGCTCCTGGGGGACTCAGTCGGATAAATATCAGATTTTTGGTTTCCACTCAGGGCATGATCTCACGGTTCGTGGGTTCGAGCCCCACCTGGAGCTCTGAGCTGACGGTGTGGCACCTGCTTGGGATTCTGTCTCTGCCGCTCCCCCGCTTGGCTCTGTCTCTCTCAAAATAAATATATAAACTTAAAAATACATTTTTAAAATTCTTTAGATCAAAAATATCAAAAAATTAGAAGGCAAGTGACGAACTTTTAAAAAATTAACAGGCAAGGGTTAAGATACTAGTTAACAAGAGTTACAATAATTAGGAAAAGATTAACCCGCTTAAAAGAGTCTGGACAGTTACAAGAAGAAAAACAAAATGAGGAAAAAACACATGAAAAAAATGTTCATTAGCAATAACATGCATGTGAAAAGTGTTTCTAATTGGGAAAAAAATTTTTAAAAATGTTTTAGTGTTTATTTATTTTTGAGAGAGAGAGAAACAGAGTGAGCAGGGGAGGGGCAGAGAGAGAGACAGAGAGAGACAGAATCTGAAGCAGGCTCCAGGCTCCGAGCTGTCAGCACAGAGCCCGACGCGGGGCTCGAATCCACACATGTGAGATCATGACCTGAGCCGAAGTTGGCACTCAACCAACTGAGCCACCCAAGTGCCCCGCAAAAAAATTTTTAATAACAGTACACTGACAAGAGTGTTGCTAGTGGGGGTAAAATTGGTACAAATTAGTAGCAAATGCCAATCGACAGAACAACACCAATTCCCATAATGCCCCTGAAGGAAATCATTACGGATATCTTTATAATTTTTCTATAAGAAAATTTTCTAGAAATGTTCATCACGATCTTCTTTCTAATAGTGAACATTGGAAACAGCCTGAATACCCAACGAATAAGGACCGGTTAATAAAATCATGACATTACAGGATAGTGCGTAGCCTCTGAAATGGATATGGTGGGAGGCTATTTAATCATATTAAGAGACTAATATTAGAAAGGGGGAAAAGCAGGTTCTAATTCAATATACACACATTGACCCTCTTTCAAACCGTACACAGGTAGGTGTGTTTGAACCCAAGCACCCACGAGCAGAAATAATCCTGGGTGGCAGGATTCGAGGCGATTTAAATGTTTTCTTTCCCACACTTCCCACAGTGTCTCTAGTAAATGGTGTTATCAGAAAACATGGCCTGTTATGTCTTAAAAGTCCAGTCTGCGTGCACGAGATAGGACTGGAATTCTGCCGTCCCTTCGGCCAGCCTCAGCGGCCCAGCAGAAAGTCGCTGCAGGCTCACGGAGAAGAAGCAGCCAGAACGGAGGGGACTGGAAGTCCGCCCTCCCCCCAGCTCGGGGGGACAGCGATACTTACCGGAAGCGCCGGGATGAAAATCAGCACATACTCTTGGGTTAACCTGCAAAAGACACAGAAGCTTGGGAGCTGACCGGGGGGTGCCCTCCACGGCTGGGGGACCGGGCGGCTGCCCCAGGTTTGAAGAGAGGCTTTACCAGGCCCTGAGGAATCTCAGCCAAGACAAGTGAAACCCCAGGGGTCAGGGGGGTGCCACTAACTACATGCGAGCGCGGTGTCAGGAATGGCTACGGGAACTTACATTCAGAGTGGCGTGTGGTGTGTGAGAGGGGGAGAAGGTTATGTCTTAACAAGAAATAAGCAAATGAATGGGGCGCCTGCGTGGCTCAGTTGGTGAAGCGTCCAACCCAACGCTTGATTTCAATTCAGGTCATGATCTCACAGTTTGTGAGTTCGAGCCCCGCGTGGGGCTCCATGCCGACCATGTGGAGCCTGCTTGGGATTCTCTCTCTGCTCTGCCTGTGCTCGCTCTCTCTCTCTCTCTCAAAATAAATAGAAATAAACTTAAAAAAAAACAAGCAAATGACATGCGCATCCTATAAAAAGAATAAGCTATTCCCACGAGGGGACATTTCTCGGATTAATAATAAACGGTGTGGATTCATCTGAAATTGGTACGGCTCTCTTTCTCTTTTGGAAGACGGTGTGGTGCACACTTCAGTGCACACTTCGAATCTCCAAAAGCATCTTGGAGGCCCCGACTACCTGCTGCGACACAAATGCAAATCCGGGGCGCCTGGGTGGCTCAGTTGGTTAGGCGGCCGACTTCAGCTCAGGTCATGATCTCACCCTCTGTGTGTTCGAACCCCGCGTTGGGCTCTGTGCTGATGGCTCAGAGCCTGGAGCCTGCTTCGGATTCTGTGTCCCCCCTCTCTCTCTGCCTTTCCCTTGCTCACACTCTGTCTCTATGTCTCTCAAAAAATGAAATAAAAACGCTAAAAAAAAATTAAAAAAAAATTCAGAGGCCAAATAGATTTTGGTACCATTTAAAAAAAAACAAAAACAAAAACAAATGCAAATCCATCAATTATTCCCCCCCCCCCCCCCCCCCCCCCCCCCGTTTCCTCCTAAATTAGAACTGGCCCTGAGCCTTCCCCCTGCTGGTCACAGCTGGAATCGCGTGCCAGGCAGGAGAGTCCAAAAACCAAACCCTGGAACATTCTGGAGCTGCGCTCGTGACCCAGAGAAGTGGGAGGGCCTAGGGCATGGGCTTCTTGGGGTGGGGGTCCCTCCCCGGCTTCCCAGCAGAAACCAAGCAGTACCTGGACACGGCTGGGTCCTGCCTGAAGAGCAGCAGAATGTTCTGGGTGTTGAGGAAGAGCGCCCAGCAGGGGAAGCAGCAGAGAAGCAGCACCAGAGTGCCCCTCTGCAGGATGACCCCCACATGCTTCTTGTTGGGGCTCCCGAAGCTCTGCAAAACAGCCCGTCCCTGGGTCAAGCCGCTCACACCTTCCGCGCCTTCCGTCTGTCCCCCGGGTTGAGTCCAGCCTGCTAGCCAGCGCCGCTGCCGTGGGGACGGGCCCGGGGCACCTCAGTAGCGGGCATTCGGCACCCCTTGATTCCAGCACGGTCGGGGGCTCCTCTGCAGGGGCTCGGCCGGCTCGTAGAATCATAACGGCGGTGAGTTACTGAGCCTGAGCCCCGCGCCGGTCGCCAGGCCGGCCTCTGTCTACCTCTGTCCACCAGATCTTCAAAAGCGCCTAAGCAGGAAGGCGCTGTTCTCCCACATTGCGGCAGAAGCATCTGTCAAGTCTCTGTGCTGGTAAGTGGCAGCCAGGACCGAGCCCAGGACCCCAGGCCCACCGTGAGTCCAGCCCCCCCACTGGGCTGAGGGCACGGGGCGGGCGGGTCCCATCCGTGCGCCCTCCGCGTTTGACGCGTGAGGTCAGGGAACTGCCCCTGCCCCACTCCCTCCACGGCTCTCCAGCCCCGTCCGCTCAGACTCTTTAAACACGAACGGTCTGATTCCCCGACGGCGTGCAATCCTTGCCCCCCTCCCCAGCCTGTTTGATGGGCACCCCGCTGCCTGGCTCCCTACCTGGGACATCAAGGTGTCACAAGCCGAGGACAAGCCCGTTCCTATGGAAATTCCACAGACATTGACAAACTGGAGCCACACACAGGAGAAAACACAGGGCACGTCAGGGCCCAAGCAGGGGACCCGAGGAGGGGATCCTCCATCTGGGGGAGGCCGCCCAACAGCAGCTCTGATGTGCAGCTGAGTCAGCGACCCATCCCCCACTCCCTCCACCCCCCACCCCCCGCTCCTGGCCAGGCCCGGCCTGCCCGTGCCCTGCGTACCATGGGGCGAGCCCCCCACCCCTGGTCCCAGCTCTGAATGCAGCTGTCAGCCCTCGAGCCGTGTCTTCTGGGAGCGGAACGGAGCGGGGAGCTATACTCACGGCCACCGAGAGGGTCACCGACACCAGCTCCACCTTGCCCAGGTGCCCGCAAAACACCGAGCTCACCACGTGGATCATGAAAGTCAGCGCCTGGAACAAGAACTGGAGCCCGGCGGCCAGGGTCAAGGGCCCCGCACGCACGGCCCCGCCCCGCACGGCCCCGCCCCGCACGGAGGCTTCTTCAAGTCCTGGGGGGCCTCGCACCGGAGACCCTGCAAAGCAACGAGCAAACGAGCACACGGCCGGCCGCCGGGCCAATCCCCCGCACCCAGGAAGCGGGCGTTGGGGCCTGAGCCAGGCTTCCGGGGCTGCGAGTCAGGTGACCCGAGTCTTGCTCCCGTCTGGACGTCAGCAGCTGTGTTAACCTCTGGGGTTAACCTCGGGCTCCCGTTTCCCTGCCTCAAAGTGCAGGGATGATGCGCCTTGCGACACACAGAGTCTGGAGCGCAGAGAGCTTAATTCAAGCCTCCAACCCTCGGCTGATGTTTTCATCCCCTAGTCAGGCCGCACGCACGCAAAACCGTAGGTGTGGAGTAAAATACACCCAGATCTTAGCAACGGCTGTGTCCTGGTGGTGGGATTAGACAACTTTCTTTCTTCTTTTGTCTTAATACTTTTTTAAAACATTTATTTATTTTTGAGAGACAGAGCACGGGCGGGGGAGGGGCAGACACAGACTCGGAAGCAGGCTCCGGGCTCCGAGCTGGCAGCACAGACCCCGATGCGGGACTCGAACCCAGGAACCATGAGATCAAGAGCTGAGGCGAAGTCAGGCGCTTAGCCGACTGAGCCACCCAGGCGCCCCGCATTTTATCTGAAACTTTCATGGAGCGCGTATATTGATAGTCTTTATGGTCGGAAAAAAAAAAAGGTATCTGAAGCAATTTTGCCACGGGAAATACAATGGGCAGACGGTCCCCTCTTCCCCCTGCAAGACTGCCCGCAGCGGAGGCCCCCGGACTCCAGCATGAATGAATCTCATCTGTCATCCTAGGGATTTTAGCCCAGCCTTCCCATTTGTTTCCCAAGGAGGACGCACCTGCCCCTCCTTGAGGGGGGCTGCTGAGCCCCAGTGGTCAGGCTCCACTCCCACGCCAGGCACTGTCCGGGGACAGCCAGCCTGCAGTCACCTGCTCTGGGCGGTGGCCCTTGGTGCAGCCCGGACGTAGTCGACGTGGGCAGTTTCTGGGGACGGGGCGAGCGGCTCCCGGCACAGCCCGGTCACCGCTAGACAGCAGCTGGCCCCAGCCTCACTGCCCACCCCCCCCTCACATCATCTACTTACCAGGGGTCCGGAAAGGGCAAAGAGCGTCCACGCCTCGGCCCCAAAGCCGACGGGGACCAGCTTGCGGAGGGCAGGGCAACAGCCCCCTCGGTCTGGGGGGACCGTGTCCCGAACGCCATCCATTCCGAGACTGGGCTGCCGGCCACCCTGCGTGCCTGAGCGCTCCTGCCGCCAGCCTTGGCCAGCCAAGCCCATGTCACTTTGCAGCCTGGCTAATGAGTAAGGGACTGGAGGAGGGGCCGCTGCGGCAGCCTATCAGACAGGCCCAGCATCTCTGGATTCTGTCACCGGAGAGGGGACAGACAGAGCTCTGGGCACCTGGGAGTCACCCAGGCTGGTGTCTGTGGGTGCCTTGTGTCCGCGGTCCCAGGGCTGTCCGCGGCAAAGCCCCAGGAGGAAAGGGGTTGGGGCCGCGTGGGGGCGCGCAGGGCCTGGGGGTGAGGGCAGAACCGCCTGGAGGGGCTGCGTTGAAGCGTGATGGTGCCGTGCTGACTCCCATTTCACAGATGGAACAATGGAGACTCAGAGAGGCAGGCGGCAGAGCCTGGATTCTGTCCGGGTGGGCAGCATCCAGAGCCCTGCCCTGGGAGTGGTATGGTGGGAGGGGGCAGTGGCCTGGAGCCAGGAGCCAGGATCCCCGGGGTGGGACCCCCGGCCCTGCCTCTGCCCGCAGCATCCCCGAGAAACAGGGTGACCCCACTTGGGCAAACGGCTCACCCCTCTCGCCTTCCAGTTTTTCCAGTGACGCCGTCGCTGGGCACCCCACCAGGTTCCTCTCTGGCCTGCCCGGTTCGCCTTCTTTCTCTTCCACGCAGGGGTGGCCTACGACCCACCGAGGACAGGCAGGGCCGACCAGACCGTGGGAGGCTCTAACTACACCTTACTTGGCCCAGTCCTGGGCCAGGCTTCTGGGGATGTGTGAACCGCACGGAGGGAGTTGGGGGGGGGAGGGAGCAACAGACCCCCCCCCCCCACCGAAGGAGAGGAGTGAGGATGAAAACAAACCAAAGAGGGGCGTCTGGGCGGCTCAGTCGGTTAAGCGTCCGACTTTGGCTCAGGTCATGATCTCGCGGTCTGTGAGTTCGAGCCCCGCGTCGGGCTCTGTGCTGACAGCTCAGCCTGGAGCCTGCTTCCGATTCTGTGTCTCCCTCTCTCTCTCTCTGACCCACCCTGACTCACTCTCTGTCTCTCTATCAAAAATAAACAAACATTTAAAAAAAAAAAAAAGAAAAGAAAGCAAAGACGTGCACTGCACCCCGTGCCGCACGCGCCCCGCGCACTCGCTGCCCCCCCCACCCCCCACCCCTGCACGCACAGACCTCGTCTCTTGCAGAGTCCCGAGCGCTCCCCTGGCTCGGGCTCCTGTGCCAGCTGGGTGATGGGTGTTCCTCCTGCCGTTCCTTCGAGCTCCTAGCGCTAATTTCTACAACCTGCACGCTAAGCGGTAAAATCAGCTGCCGCGGACAAAGGGGAAAGAGAAGACGTGTTGTTACCATTGTCATTACTAGGAGATGACCCCAAAAAAGGCCGGGCGACGGGTACAAGCTACGACTCACTGGTTACAAGCTCATTGCCAGGATTTGTGACGTCGCTACTCCTGATGCCTTTTCCGGTTCTCCTCGCCTTTGGCCCGTTCTTGGCTGGTTTGGCTTCCTCTTCTGAGACGGTGGCCAAATACCTTCCTTCAGGGCCCCTGGGCCTCAGGGGTCTCTGTTATGTGACACCTGCTGTCCCCAGACAGGAGGCCATGTGGCAGGAGCAGCGACCCCGCCAGCCCAGGCCCACTGCCTTCCTCCCGCAGCGGTGGAGTGACTTCTGTGGTCAGAATCCACGTTTTGCGGGCGTCCCCAGCGATGGGGGCGGGTAGGGGCCCTCTGTGAACCTCTGTGAATCTGAATCCAAGGTCTGGTTTAGTGAAGGCAAAGCCCACCCCACCCCCGTCAGGATGGAAGGTATTTGACGCAAATGGCCTGCTTCCAGCAGCTTCCGACTGCTGCCGGTCAGGCTTTACCATGCTGACCAGTGGGGCACCAAGCAGTGGGTGGGTGTCCTGGACAGAGGGAGGGGGCGTTAGGAACAAGGCATTAGGGGCCCCATGGCATTTCGGGGACACTGCCTCAGGCCCAGGGGCATGGTGGGAACTACCTCCTCCAGGTGGGGAGTCCTCCCAGTGCTCCCGCATGACGGTGCTTCCAGACTTTTCAAAGGACCCCCTGCATCCCACGTCCCCGGGCCCCCCCAGTCCCCTGCTTCCAAGGGACTATAAATTCTGCCGCATTTCGGTTCAGCCCCTGCAGACTCAGCCTCCCAGTCTGGTTTTCTGGGACTCCAGTCACGGCAGCTGACATGGAATGCCATCCTGCGGGCAGGTGAGAGCTCAGGGGTGTCGGCTCTCACCCCCCAAGTTGTCCGGCACCACGGGGAGCAGCGTGCCACCCTCCTGTCCGACATCCGCCGCGGCCTCAGATGGTACACACCACATCATTCGGCTCTTGGGATCGCGTCCATGAATCCCCGTGACCTTGGGAGCCTGTCACTTCGCAGGTGACCTTCCTCCGCCCACGGGGGCCCAGTGACCTACAATGTCCTCCCTTGTGCCAGTTTCGGTGTCCGTCACAGTTCTTTGGTGGAAATGGGAGGAACCGGCTTGAGGTAATGCCGGAAGAGCCGGGAAGTGGGGGAGGGGAGACGGGGAAGGCGGAGGGAGTAATTATTGGCAGGTGATCATTAGCCGAAGAAAGCTGAGCCACCAAGCCTCGAAAACAGGAGAATCCGGGCGACTTTGGACTCAGGGCTTTTAAGGCCAAGTGCTGAGATGACTCAGCTCCAAACACCTGCAGCCCCAGAGGCCAATTTCTGGGAGACAGGAGCAAGAGCCAGCCAGGGCTGGGAAGGCAAGAGGAGGGGGCGGGAAGGGGTGAGCTGTGGCCACCTGGAGTGGGGAGGGGGTTCCCCCCAAAGATGGGATACTGTACAGACAAATCACCCGCGCGTCCCGCATAGTAAGTGACCCTCACAGTTACGGTCTTAAATCGGCCACCGTTCCTGTCACCAGTCTAAGCTGCTGGGATGAGCCTGCCGTCGGTGGCCCACTCCACTGAGGCTGTCACACCACCCACTTGCGTCTTCCTTCACAGGGCCTCCCTGGGCAGCTTGGGGGTTCTCACCACACGGGGCTGGCTTGAGGAGAGAACATTCCAGAAGTGCATGGAGGAAAGTGTGTTCATGTCGAGACACAGCCGGGGAAGTTACACAGGTCCCTTCCGCCTGTTGGCCACAGCTAATCACAGGGCTTCTGCTTCCTGATGGGAACAGTGGCAGACCACCTGCCGCCTCTGTGACCCTCTAGAGGCACACTCGCACCCCTCCCCCCTCCCCAGCTCCCCTCTCTGCTCCTTCTGTCTCCTCTCCCCTGTCCAGCCCATTCCCCGACACCCCCGTGAGCAATGGTGGGACAGATTAAGTCACCTGCACACAGTGGTGAGGGGGGCTCAGGCTTGCCCACGACTCCCATGGGGAGGAAGGACCTAAACTCACAAAGTCCTGGGAACGGAAGGAGGGGGGTGAGGGGGAAGGGGAAGGGAGGGCCATTGGAAGACCCCTCAACGCACCCTGCAGTGAAGGAGGCTCTCGGCCAAGGAGGGGGAGCCTGAAGCTGGTTTTCTTGCGACACCGTCTTGCTCACAGGAAGGGCTCAGCTCAGAGCCACGGGGTAAGGAGATGCATCTGGAACTGGACCAGAAGCCACTGACCTAGACAACTCACGTGACCCAGAACACTCAGGGCGGGGGGCCTCAGGCTTCCCCCACCTGTCGGAGGCCAACAGCACCAAATGGCACCACAGAGCAATTCGGATGACCAGTCAGTCCCACTGGGGGCGGGCCCGGTCCCTGGGCCTGCCGTCAGGTAACTGATCGGCCAGGGGTGGTCCCGCCAGATACCGCGGAGACTGGGGCCTCTGTTAACCTTTCTTCCCTTGGTTACACTTTACCAGCCCCGCACCCCCCGGGCTGGGAAGCCAGTTTCTCTCTCTGACCCCTTCTCACTGCCCCGTGACTGAAGAATTCCCGGTCATCCACTGGGAGACTGGGGACTCTGGCCTTCTGGTGCCTTGGCTCCACACACGTCTTCAGAACAAAGGACAGCTGGGAAGGATAAGGCCAGCCTCCTGTCCTGTCCTGTGACCAACATCTGCCTGACCAAAACGCCTGAGGTCACCCCGGCACACCCAAGGCAGTTGCCTCCTTCTCTCTCTGCCTCCACTCAGCCCCTCTTCCCTCCATGCCTCACCCCTTCCGTCTTTCCGTCTTTCCCCCCTCTCTCCTCCCACAAGGCTTCACGGGGCACCTCCCCCACAGAAACGCCTAGGGGCGCCTGGGTGGCTCGGTTGGTTAAGCCTCCGACTTTAGCTTCAGCTCAGGTCATGATCTCACAACCTGTGAGTTCGAGACCCACGTCGGGCTCTGTGCTGACGGCTCATCAGAGCCTAGAGCCTGCTTCAGATTCTGTATCTCCCTCTTTCTCTGCCCTCCTGCTGCTCACCCTCTGTCTCTATATCTCTTAAGAATAAATAAACGTTAAAAAAATTTTAAAAAAATCTTTAAAAAAAAAAGAAAAAGAAACACCTAGAGCCCAGTCCTGACAGATAAGGGAAAGGGTCAGAGCCAGCTGTCAAAGCCTCAGCAGGGCCAGCGAGGCCCCTACATGGGCCCTGCCAAGGGCAAGGCTCCTTGAGGCCCAAAGACGGCGGGGGCTTTTGCGACTGGGAAGAAGTCTGTAGGAATAAAACGTCATTCAGCACTAGACAGAAATGAGCTCCCATTGCTAGGTGAAAGAAGCCAATCTGGAAAAGCAGACTACTGTAGGATTCCAACTACAGGACATTCTGGAAAAAAGGCAAAACTATGGAGACAGTAGACGGATCCGTGGTTGCCAGGGCTTCGGGGAGAGGCAGGAATGAACGGCAGGGAAGGGGGATTTTTAGGGCAGTGAAACTCTTCAGTATGAGACTAGAGCCGCGAATCCACGTTCTTATATCTTTGTCCAAACCCCCAGCACGCACGGCATCGAGCGAACCCTAATGTAAGTTACGGACTTTAATTGGTTCCTCGGTTATAATAAATGCACTGTGCTCTGGCAAGGTGTTAGTAGGGGACCCTGGGGGAGAGGGAGAGTGGAACTCTCCACACGGTCTGTACAATTTTTATAGGAATCTAAAAGTGTTGTAAAAAATAAAGTCTATCGTGGGCACCTGGGTGGCTCAGTTGGTTGGGCGACCAACTTCGGCTCAGGTCACGATCTCGTGGTTCATGGGTTCGAGGCCCGCGTCGGGCTCTGTGCTGATGGCTCAGAACCTGGAGACTGCTTCCAATTCTGTGTCTCCCCCTCTCTCTCTGCCCCTCTCCTGCTCCCACTCTGTCTCTCTCTCTCTCTGAAAAATAAATAAAAATTTTAAAATAAAAGAAAATTATATTAAAAACAGTAGACAAGGGGCGCCTGGGCGGCTCAGTCATTTAAACATCCCATTCTTGATTTCAGCTCAGGTCACAATCTTGTGGTCGTGGGATCGAGCCCCGTGTCGGGCTCTGTGTTGAGCGTGGAGCCTGCTTGGGGTTCTCTCCCTCCCTCTCTGCCCCTCTCCCCCGCTTGTGCACTCTCTCTCTCAAAAAATAAATAAATAAATAAATAAATAAATAAATAAATAAATAAAGATTTAAAACATAAACGAAATAATAACAAGGGGTAGTATTTACTGAGATTTCTAAGGAAAATGCCCTCCCCCCTTGTGCCTTTGGTTTAAGAACCCATTGGTGGCGCCATTCACAGCCACCAAAAAGCGAAGACGGCTTGAGCGTGCCTCGGCTGATAAAAGGAGGAAGCAGGAGAGATCTGGCCAACAATGGAATTTTATTCCGCCCTAAAAATGCACGGATGACAGACACCTGTTAGAATGCGGACGAGCCTTGAAAACATGTCAAGTGAGAGAAGTCAGTCACAAAAGACCAAATAGCACACGGTTCCACTTAGATGAAATATCCGGCTCTGGGCCGACACCTCGGAGCCTGCTTCCGATTCTGGGTCTCCCCCTCTCTCTCTGCCCCTCCCCTGCTCCCGCTCTGTCTCTCTCTGTGTCCCAATAATAAATAAGCAGGCTCTGGGCTGCCAGCGCGAACCGTGAGATCGTGACCTGAGCCGAAATCCAGAGTGGGCCGCTTAACGGACTGAGCCGCCCAGGTGCCCCCGGGTGGCTCTCCCCAGGCCTGGTGTGCGGGGCCAGAGGCCCTGACAGATTGTGTGAGCCAGACAAAGTCCACGCTGGGGCCAGGCTGCGCCCGATTCAAACCCCAGGTCCGCCTGGTGCCACCGGGCCCAGCAGGTGCACTGGGGGTCCTGACGGACAGAGAGAGGGCAGGTAGGGGCAGTCCAGGCCAGCTCGCCAGGAGCCCAGGACCAGAAGGAGCAGACGCGGGCACTCGGAGGGGGCAGAGGGATGGAGGGGTGGCGGGCGGCCCACTTGTGGGTGCGGGGAGGTGCTTCACTGGCGGGAGGCCCCCAGAACACTAGCCCCGGACACTTGCATGTTCCTGGTGCCACCGCGGGGTCCCGACCCGGGACACCGGAGTCCTCTACCTGCCAGGCTGAGCGACTCCTCGGAGGGAGAGAGTGGAGGGGTGAGACCAGCCCAGGGCTGTCCCAAGGCTTCAGGCAGGCAGGGAAGATGGGGGGTGGGGATGGAGAGAGGGCCATTCACTTCTCCCAGGCCAGGATAATATTCCCCAACATTCCAGGCCCTCGGTGGTGGCGCTGGGGTGAATCAAGCTTTCTCCTTTGCCCTTTACTCTCCTGGGTCCTCGTTTAGAAATGTCCATCATTTCTGAATCTGACCCTCGGGACGTGGTTTTTGCAATTCCCGCCTCAGGGAGACGAGCCCCAGGAGCTGCTCTGTGCACCTGCGAGGCACGTTCATACACAAGCACAGTTTTTTTTTTTTTCTTGAGTTCTTCTACACACCAGGGACTGTCCCGTCAGCGGCCCTGGGTGAGGTCAAGGCCTCTTGAAAGAAAAGGGAAGAAAAGGGGTAGGAGATAGAGGGCCACACCCCATGACTGGGACGTGGCGTCAGACTTCGGTACCCCGAGGCATCAGAAGGGACAGCTGGGGGGCTGCGGTGGCGGCTCCCCGTGGGTGAGGGGCCGGGCGCTGGAGCCCCTGGGAGTCCCCCTCGCTCCCCACCGCGTCCCTCTCCACCAGGGCCTGTCTGCTCTGCCCCAGAGCCCTCCTTGGCCTCGAGCTTAAGGAATCGCAGAAGCACCGGTCCTAGGGGGACTCTCCTGGTCAGGAAGCACCTGCTTACGCTGTAGGAGCCCCGGGCACGTCCTCAGCCTTGCCAGGCGGGGTCTGTCTGGCCTCCAGCCAGAGCCCTCCAGGGAGCAGGGTCTGCAGGCTTGGGCGCAGGGCTGCGGGGAGACTAGGGACCACTGTTGTCCACAAGCAGGACGCGACTGGCCTCACGCGAGGGGCTCTCTGAGGTCAAAGCCAGGCCCAGCCAGTGCACCTGCCTCGGGCGCTGGAGCGTGACCCGGCCGGGAGCGCAAACAGGAAACCAGGCCCTGGCTCCCGGCGGCCAAATGGTGGGAATAAACCCGCCTTTATTTAAAAACAAGCCGTTATTCAGCCCAGCCTGTGCGCAGATGGCCGGGATTACGGAGCCCGAGGGTGCCCAGCTGGGGACGACGCACCTCTTGGCTCCACCGGCCGGGTCACGCTGGCGGGCAGGGGCAGCTCGTGGGCCTCGCCTGGAGAGGCTGCCCAGGGGACACCACGGGTGGACACCGGGACACCAGGCCCCTGCCCGCTCACGGTGCCCGGAAGCGGGGTGGTCCTGTGTGCCACGCGATCGCCTCCAGGCTGGGCCAATCAGATTCTGTCTCCTGGGACTTTGCACTTGGGCCCGAGAGAAGGTTCTGGGTGCGGAAGGCTGCTGGCCGGAGACCTGCAAGTTTGGGAAAGCTGGCGCCTGCCAGGCCTGGGCACGGCTGTGGGAAATCCCACGCTAAGGGGGAGGGGGCACTGGAGCCCTGGGTGTCGGAGGCAGCCGATTTGGAAGGAGAAGAGAGAGGAGCAGACCTAATGAGAGGCAGAGATGGGGGAGGGGGCACGATCTTGGGCATTCACACGTTGGTCTTTCAACATCTTTCCATTTCTGGGTCGCCGTGTGGCCCGGCTCTTCCTTTTGTCTCTGAGACGACGCTCCAGCCTTCCGTGCTCATTTTTCGCCTGGGACAATCCGAATGGAGGAGCTCCGTGCCTTGCAGCCTGGTGCCCCCGGACTTACATGGGCCCCTCGGGAGGTCTGCGCCCGCAGCGCCCCACACCCACCCCTGTGTCGCATCGGCCCCCCTGAGCCAACGAAGCTCCTCAACCACCAGCAAGACCCTTCCGGACCCATCAGATCAGGGGCCGGCCTGGGAGGGAGGAGTCCAGCCCTACTTCCCCTCCGTCCCTGCCCGCTTTCATGAGGCAGTTTGCCAGCTTTCTGCTCAGGGGAGCGTCGCTTCAACGGAACAAACACAACATTAGACCAAAGTGGTTCTAACGGGTTCGTAGCCCATTTAAGCAAACTGAATCCGAAGCCCATATATGCTCCCAGGTGAAGCGATCAGAACCTAAGGACCACGAGCCACGGTCCACCAGGCTCTGTCCCGCAGAGCAGGGGCCTCAGCCCCAGCCAGCTACTTCCCTCCATTCGCGTCTGCCGGCTGTCTCTAAAAGCCTGTCCCCGGGGCTCCCGTCCGTGGAGAGCTTCTAATCGTTTCTGGGCTGGCCCTGCCCGATTCGAATAGATTTCGACTCGAATAAACTCTCACCGGTTTTCAATCCGGCCTCGGTTTGTCTTTCAAACGGGAGACAGGGAAGTAGGCAATCAGGTCGGTTAAACCGGGCGGGTTAAATCCTGATTCTGCCCCATCCGCAGAACGTGGGCGAGTCGCTCAGGCTCTTTGGCTTGGTCTTTACAACAGGGCGTGACCTGAACGGTCCAGCCGTTCCACTTTGGGGTGTAGACCCGAATGAACTGAAAGCAGGGATTCAAACGGCGGCTTGTCCATCCTCGGTTACAGCGGCGTTGCCCATCGGGGCCTGAAGGGGAGGCGGCCCGCGCGTCCACTGAGGGATGAAGGAATAAACAAAATGCAGTCTGTGCGTACAATGGGCAATCATTCATTCTTCAGAAGGAAGGAAATTCTGACCCAGGCCACACAGCACGTGAACGTCACGAACGTTGAATGAACACTGTGTTAAGTGAAGCAAGTCACTGAAAAGCATAAAAGAGATACCTCGGGGCGCCTGGGTGGCTCAGTCGGTTGAGCATCCGACTTCGGCTCAGGTCATGATCTCACGGTTTGTGGGTTTGAGCCCCGCGTCGGACTCCGTGCTGACAGCTCAGAGCCTGGAGCCTGCTTCGGATTCTGTGTCTCCCTTTCGCTCTGCCCCTTCCCCACTCATGCTCTCTCTCTCTTTCTCTCTCTCTCTCTCTCAAATAAAAAAAGCATAGCCTCTGGGGTACCTGGCCGGCTCAGTCGGTTGAGTGTCCGACTCCTGATGTCGGCTCAGGTCTTGATCTCGGGGTGGTGGGTTCGGACCCCGAGTTGGGCTCCTCGCTGGGCTCTGCGCTCAGTGTGAAGCCCACTTTAATGGACTCGATGAAACTAACCTATAAAGAGCCCAGAGCCTCTACCTTTATGTCAATGAACGCTGCAAAAGTTCCTGGGTTTCGTCTCTGACGTAGGTTGAGTAATCTGGGTAACGAATTTTGTTACGTGCATTACACATCTTTCCGAAGAAGGCGGAGAGAGAGAAGGAGGAGGAGGAGAGGAAGAGCCGAGAGGACACTCGAGCTTGGCTTGTGGCCTTTCATGCCTCCAGATTTCAAGCGGCATATGTTTGGGTGGAGCGTGGGAGTGTACGTGTGGACGTCGGGGTGCGTATAGAAACAGGTGTCCCCTCCAAGTGCGAACGGACAAGCGGCACTCAACACCTTATCGCCTTTGACCTTCTCCCAACCGTCTCAGGTAGAGAGGCTTATGTCTGGCTTTCAGATAAGAGCGCGAAGGCTCAGGGAAACAGCGCTTGCTCCCAGAAAGTGGCAGGGCTGGAATGGGAGGCCGGAGCTGGTTTATACTGAAGCGCGAGCCCTTTCCACTCCATCCGGGGGAGAGGCTTCCTGCAGCCTGCTCCGCTGGGCGTGTTGCCTCACCCGGCTGTGTTGAGAACCACAGACGGTTGAGCAGAAAACAGCGCTCCAACGAACGAGTGATGTCTGCCCTGGGCCTGGGGTACAGGAGTCATGGTTTGTGCGTCCCGCGGTCACCTTCCAATCCATGTCACGCCGAGCACGGCTTTGGAGCAGAAAACTTTTTTCTGTCTAGCAACCGTCGGCCTGTTCTCTGAAGAAGAACTCAGTGTTGGAATGTTCCTCCGGCCAAGGCGCTGGGTCTCCTGTGGTCTCACCCCTCTGCCTTCCCGACATAGAGAAGTTGTTATTCTGGTTTCTTCCAGCCCCTAGTCCTGTAAACTCCGACCAGGCCGACAAGCTTTGGGGGAACAGAGAGCTATTGTCTTTCAAGCGAACCCGATTTGTTTATCAGAAGATCACACGAGGACTTGCGAGCTCATGCCTGGCCCTGACTCAAAGCTAAGCTGTCCTACGAACATAGCACCCTGGGACCGGGCCTGGGCGGCGTCCCCAGCACGGATGAGGCCATTGTTCTGGGAGCTTGGCACCTGTGGGGCGCCATTGTCATAGGAGGGAACAGAGGGTGTGATCTTTCTCCCCACCTTACTATGTAAAAGCCTGGATCAGGGGCACCTGGGTGGCTCAGTCGGTTAAGCTTCCCGCTTTGGCTCGGGTCATGATCTCATGGCTGGTGAGTTCGAGCCCCACGTCAGGCTCTGTGCTGACAGCTCGGAGCCCGGAGCCTGCTTCAGATTCTGTGTCTCCCTCTCTCTCTGCCCCTCACCCACTCACGCTCAGTCTCTCTCTCAAAAATAAATAAACATTAAAAAAAAATTAAAAGCCTGGGTCAAACCAGAGAGGTGAAAACATCTTCCTACTCCCGACCCCTGTCTTCCCTCCCTGCCCCGGCACGCTGGGCTTCTCTCTATCCCTGCTTTGCTAAGAAGCCGAAGCCAGTCGGAAGAACGGACGGAAGCCTAGAGCAAGCTCCCGGATCGCTTGGTATCTGGCAGAGGGGAGGGCCGCCATCACGGCAGAGAACTTGAGGGCCCGGCAGGGAACCAGCGCACGGTTGGAAGATGCGCATGGGGCTGGGGGGAGGGGAGGGCACCGGGCTGCCCCCAGGCACTCCACATTCTGGATCTCACAGAAGGGAGTGGCTGGCGGGAGAGACTGCCAGCATCTCCCTGTCCTCCCACACCTGGCTCTGCGCCTGGCCAGCTGCTGTACACGTGGCCGCCTCGCCTGCCCGAACAATCCACCTTGTCTCTAAGGAATGGCGCAGTGAAAGCCACACCCGGTCGGTATTGTCAAGATTTCGCGCAAACAAAGTCAAAGACGCAGGTCGTACCAGCAGGAGCCCCAAGGGCAGTGTGTCCGGAGAGGCTAGTGCCAAACGAGGGCTTGGTCGTCCACGGCCACCGTGGGGCCACCCTTTCGAGGTCATTCCGTCTCCCCTTCCTGCCAACTCCACCGAGCAAGTGCCCATTTACAGACAAGGGGACTGGCCTGGGCTCAGGGAACCGCAGGAGAAAGTACCGCAATAACAACGAAAGTCAATTAGCCCCTCGCAAGGCCGCAGGCCAAGCGCGTTCCCTGCATTAACTCATCCAATCCCCGCACTAATCCTAGGAGTTAAGTGTTGCTACCGCACTCACTTGGAAACCAAGAAACAGGCTGCAGGGGCTCAGTCGTCTGCCCCAAGTTCACGGTACTGCCCAAGGTCGACTGGTTCTCAGCATCCATTTCTGCTTCCTGCTAGCAGCTTTCTTTTTTTTATTTTTTTATTTTTTTTATTTTTGAGAGAGAGAGATGGAGAGGCGGAAGGGGAGGAGCAGAGAGAGAGAGAGGGAGACAGAGAATCGCAAGCAGCCTCTCCACTGTCACCGTCAGCACAGAGCCGGATGTGGGGCTCAGACTCCCGCATCGCGAGATCACGGTCTGATCCGAAATCAAGAGTCAGTCGCTTAACCGACTGAGCCACCCAGGTGCCCGGCGCCAGCAGCTCTCTTTGCAGCGGTGGCCAGAAAGCCGACACTGTGTTTCCCAGGCTCCCTGGCAGCCCGGGTTCTAGGTGAGGATTCAGTTCTGTCCTTCAGATACCCTTGAGCAGGATTTGGGAGCTTGGGTTGATAAGCGAGGGTGTGGACATGGGGGGTTTTCTGCACCCGCCATCTTGTGGGCTCTGTCACCACCACAGTTGGGGCCAAGAGGCGGTTGTGGTGGCTGTGCCACTTCCCAACCTGCGGCTGAGAGTTCCGGAGGTGGCCTCTGATTCCCGAGGCAGAGAGGTAGTCCTTCTTCTGGTGGACAGTTCTTCTGTGCCACGGGAGCCATTTCTGGAGGCGGAGCCTGGATCCTGTTCTCAGCTCTTCTCGTGTTTTTGTAGAGACCTAATGTCCTTTATTGAATCTCCTTCTCTTGAAAATACTTAGAGTACTTTCCATTTCCTGTTCTGGCCAGGCTGATAGAGTCCCAAAGCAAATAAGAGGCAAAGGTGAGGCCGACCCCAAGTTGTCCTGCCCCCCCCCCGCCAGATGTATCTCTCTCATTGGTCATTGGTTTAGAATAGAGTTGTTATTGTTGGGTTTTTGTTTTTTTTTTTTTTTTGAAAAATTTTAAATGTTTATTTATTTTTGAGAGGGAGGAGGGGAGAGGCAGAGAGACAGTGAGACACAGAACCCGAAGTAGGCTCCAGGCTCTGAGCTATCAGCATCGGGCCCAATGCGGGGCTTGAACTCATGAGCTGTGAGATCATGACCTGAGTGGAAGTTGGACACCTAACCAACTGAGCCACCGAGGCGCCCCACAAAATACAGAGTTTGGGGGCAGCAGTGACCTGTGTGATGGGCCAATGGGCATGGGTGTTTAGAATCAGGAGGCCCAGCTGGCCTCTGCTTGTAGGGTTAGGGAGGGGTGAGGGGGAGGGAGGAATTGCTAGAAATTACGAGCAGGAATTTCAGGTAGGGGAAGAACAAGACAGACCTGCCTGGAGACACTGGAACAAGGAGTGGATGGAGAATCAAGAGGAGAGAGATGTAAACCAGTTGAGGGGAGGGGAAGAGACTGGAGTCTGTTGGGGGGAAAATGGTTGATTCCAAGTTTTCAAATGTAAATAACTGAAAATACTCTTCAAAAAAAATTTTTAAGGACAATTTGCTATCACATATAACAAAGACTCCAACGACAGGGCATCTAGGGTAGTCCAATAAGGTCTTCGAAAAGCTACCTTGTTCCCATCCTTCTGCCATACCCTTCTTGGTACATGGGCTTAGCCTCAGGGGGTCGGGATGGGGCTGTCCTCCTGGTCACAAGATGGCTGCACTGTTCCAAATGTCACATCCAGACACACCAACCTTTCAGAAGAGAAGTCATGCCTTCTTGTGTGCTTCTATTTTTATCAGGGAAGAAACCATTCCCAGAATCCCCCAGTAGACTTCCTCTCAGATCCTTTTGCCCATGACTGGGTCCCGTGTTCATCCTGAATCAGTCGCTGGCTGGGAAAACACACTGCATTATTGGCTTATGGGAGGAGCTCTCGACCTTGGCAGTGTATTAGCATCAGCTGGAGAACTTAACAAAAAAATACATATTAATGACCGGGCTCCACCCTAGAACATGAGTCAAAAGTTCAGGATCCATGATAATGGTATGCCTGTGCAGGTTCGTCAGTTGTAACAAATGCATATATTGATAGAGGGAGGCTGTATATGGGTGGAGGCAGGGGGCTTATGGGAAATCTCTGTACTTTCCACTCCGTGTTGCTGTAAACCTCAAACTGCTTTAAAAAGAAAGAAAGAAAGAAAGAAAGAAAGAAAGAAAGAAAGAAAGAAAGAAAGAAAGAAAGAAAGAAAGGAAGGAAGGAAGGAAGGAAGGAAGGAAGGAAGGAAGAAAGAAAGAAGGAAAGAAAGAAAGAAGGAAGGAAAGAAAGAAAGAGAGAGAGAAAGAAAACAGGGCCCCTGGGTGGCTCAGTCAGTTGAGCATCTGATTCTTGATTTTGGCTCAGGTCATGGTCTCATGGTTCATGGGATTGAGCCCTGTGTCAGGCTCTGTGCTGACAGTGCAGAGCCTGCTTGGGATTCTTCTCTCTCTCTCTCTCTCTGTCTCTCCCCCACTCTTTCTCTCTCAAAATAAATAAAATCAACAATAAAAACTATAAAAAAATAAAGAATTAGGGGGCACCTGGGTGGCTCAGTCGGTTGAGTGTCTGACTTCCACTCAAGTCATGATTTCGAGGTCCATGAATTTGAGCCCCCCATTGGGCTCTCTGCTGTCAGCTTGGAGTCCAGTCTGGATCCTCTCTCTCCCACTCTCTCTGACCCTCCTCTGCTCACCTATCTCTCAAAAATAAAATAAACATTTAAAATAAAGAGGGAAGCCAGGTGGCTCAGTCAGTTGAGGGTCTGACTTCTGCTCGGGTTGTGAGCTCATGGTTTGTGGGTTCAAGCCCTGTATCAGGCTCCGTGCTGACAGGTTGGAGCCTGGAGCCTCCTTTGGATTCTGTGTCTCTCGCTCTTGCTCTGACCCTCCCCTGCTTGTGCACTCTCTCTCAAAAATAAATAAACTTGAAAAAAAAAAGGGAACAAAAGAAAGAATTAAAACAAAATTTAAAAGCTCACGATCCTAGGTGTTAGTATTTTTTTAGAAGTTCCTAAAATTATTATAATATTCCAGCATGCCGCCAGAGTTGGAGAGCTATTGGTTTAAACTATTTGATATTTGTCTCTGAGCTGAGGACAAAGTGACCTGTCCTAGGAGGCGAACATCTGAATGAAACAGGGATTCTGTTACCAGGAGGGAGGGATGGACTTTCCACAGGGAACGGTGTGTCTGCTACGGTCGCCGAGGTCCACAGTCACCGAAGTCCACATGGTCGGTCCAAACCAGTCAAGGTGACTCCATAGAAGCAGTTTGAGGAAGCAGGAGAGTCGGAGAAGGGGATGGCCCAAGGGTGACACTGGCCTCCAGAAATGGCAGGGCCAAGGGGACCTCAGAAGCAGAGCTGGAGAATGGGCAGGGGTCCACCACTACCATCCACCCTCCTCCCGGACTCCCTGAGGGCGGCACGGTGGGTTTCCCCATTGCCTGACCTCAGACATGGCGGGAGACCCAGAATGGAGTCCCGGCGGTGGCGTGCAGAGCCCGGAGATGGCGTGGGGAGGGAGGATGACCTGGGACGGCACAGTGCCAACCTGGGGGTGGGGAGAGGGACAAGAACCAGGTCACGGTTGGGTCCCTGGGACCCATGACAAGGGGTGTGTGATGTGCCTTCTCTCAGTCAACCCCTTAAACAGTCAACTTTAAATGCCAGAAGGTTCTTCGTTATCTGCGTGGCGATGCCCTTTTCTGGGTGTTTTCCTCGTCTGTTGATTCATGCACTTATTGTCCCCATCCACGTGGCCGACCATTGGCTGCCCAGCAAATGAAGAGACCTCTTCCGCCTGGCAGAGCCGTGTGAGCGCCTCCACCATTTCTTCCACGAGAATCCCCAGTTCTGCAGTTCACTTGTTACTCCAGCGTAACCCGGCCCACCCTGACTACGGCACCCCAGCCGGCTCTGAGCTCCTCGAGAGCACAGCCCTTACCCGTTTCATTCAGCACCTGACACCCAGAACGGTCCACGCAATCAATACTTGTTGAATGAATGGACAAGTGAAGGAACTCTTCCTTTCTGTTTTATAACAACAAAACTTTCTCATTCGGAAGAGGTTATGACTATAACTAATTGAATCTGAGAATCTAAATACTGTAGGAGCAGCCCGACAAGGGAACCGAAAGATCATTTGCTAATGTGGCTACGGGGCCGTGAACTGGGAGGCGACAGGTGCACTCTGTCCAGCGTGGTGTGAACTGCGACCAGCAAGCCAGAAATGTCACCTGTTGTTGCTTGGTAACACATGAGTTGTGACGATCCTTGGCCATTTGTGTTAGGGACAATGGCAATTGTTTGCAAAGGTTGCCTCGTAATTGTGCAAATATTATGTTTCAGCTCATTTCTTTATCTGAGAAAAACAGTAGAAAGGACCACAGTAGATTGAATCACGGCATTGGGAAAAGATTGGGTTTTTGTGTTGTTGAGTTTTTTTCCAATTGTTTTTCTCTTGGGTTCTAACCTAGTTTGAAAATAGGATTAGACCAGAATGAGTTGGGTTTGGGACATTCGGAGTAAGACCGGTTACATGGTAAGTTGTAAGCTTTAGAGCGACAGCAAAAGGAAGGGGAGGAGGAGAATGGAGAGAAAGGGAAGAGGAGACTCCGGGTTTTTACCCGTCTGCTCTACAGCTTCCCTCTGGAATAACTCGGATCAAGTCTTTGGAAGCCCTGAGGCATCTCTTGTCTGAGTTGGGTATTTCCAGCTCTCTCCACAGCTCCTGCTACAAGGGTTTTGAGGAGTCACTCAAGTGCAGGTGACCTTTCTGTAGGATCAGGAAAGAGCAGATACTCCAGGGACTGGGCACAGGGAAGTGAGACCAAGTGACAGTACCTCCTGAACCTCAGTTTCCTAATCTGTACATGGGCTCACAAGCCTTACTGCGTAGGGCTGCCGGCGGGGGGTGGTGAAGGAGAGAAGGAAGCGGGTCCCAGCTAAGCCTTCCTCTTTCCTCCCACCTCTGACTCTGCTCCCTCATTTGTCAGAGCAATGCCTGCGGGGCCTTAACTCTGGGAAGACAAGGGACATGAAGTCTTTGATCAGGGTGTTGTCTTATTTTTTTTAAGTTTATTTATTTATTTTGAGAGAGAGAGAGAACGAGCAGGGGAGAGGCAGAGAGAGAGAATCCCAAGCAAGCTCCGTGCTGTCAGCGGGGCTCAATTCACGAACCATGAGATCATGACCTGAGCCGAAATCAAGAATAAGTCGCTTAATGGACTGAGCTGCTCAGATGCCCCCCAGGGTGTTGACTCTGTTAAGACGGTTTCAATTTCTGGGCTGTTTTACCCCACCATTGGCTCACGTGAGCTTACTGTCACCTTAAGTAAGGTAATTTCAGAGGAGAAGTTGTCAGGAAGAGGGGGGATTTGGAGCAACCAAACTCGAATGATGCCATTTAAATTCATTCACTGGAATATTTATTGAGCACCTACTATGGGCTAGTCCCTGAGTTAGCCTCTAGGGATATGCAGCGAACATGATGGACGAAGGTCCGGGCTCGCATTTTAATGGGGAGACAGGCGAGGAACGGATGAAGAAAATCAACACGATAAGGACAGGTTATAACAAGCTTTGTGGACGAAACCAAGCAGGGCGAGTGATAAAGAACAGAGAAGGAACTCAGGGGTGAGGTTTGAGCCGAGCCAGGTGTGGTGAGGAGCGCCCGCCCACGAGGCTCTGGGTGATGTGTGTGTTGGACGGGGAGTTTGAGGGACCGGCTGGTGTCAGAGAGTAAGGCAGGGCCCGGATCATACGGTGCCTCACAGGGCAATCTATCCACCCGAGGACTTTTTCTAAGGGTGACGGGAAACCACGGTCAGATTTTAAACAGAGGGTGGTGTCGGGGGAATAGAATTAAAACCTAAATCTTACAACCCAGGAAACCTCTCCACGGAGGTAGTAGAGACAGAAGAAAACCCTTTTATGACTGAGTAGGCATTAAAGTTGAATGTGAGGGGCGCCTGGGGGGCTCAGTCGGTTGAGCAGCAGACTCTTTGATTTTGGCTCAGATCGTGATCTCAAGGTTCGTGAGTTCGAGCCCCGCATCGGGCTCTGTGCTGACCATGCGGACAGAGGCTGCTTGGGATTCTGCCTCTCTCCCTCGCTCTCTGCTCCTCCCCCCCCCACCTTGAGCTCTCTCTCAAAACAAATAAAGTTAAAAAAATAAATAAAGCAGAATGTGAGGCATGCCACAGGCAGTCCACTGGGAAATGGCCAAGACAGAAAGGAATCCCACCCCCTTATGCAGCCAGGCAGAACATTCCATCACACACGATGTCAAGATGAAGGATTCCTAGTCCTCCGATAAAAGGACTCGACAGCATCATTCGTCGCACGCGGTTCATCCTAACTTCACCTGGTATTTGGGGACACTATCTGTGTTAACTGATTGGCTTCATCCAGAGGACCAACGTCTGTATGGCAGGAAGTAGTTCTGCAACTCGGAGCAAGCTGCCGGCAAAGTGCGGCTCCTACCTCGGGCGACAGGGAGCGCTGTTTCCCTGGACGTTCGTGTTTCAAAAGCTCCCAGGTCCTTGAGAAAGAGCGCCTGGTTTATCGGGCTGGCTAGAGACCTTCTTAGCTTTTGAAAAGATTTACGCAGGTCTCAAAGAGACAGAGAAAGAACATCCGATGACATATTTTCGGAATGGATATTCCGAAATATTAATGCATATTAATGCATTATTAATATGCATAATAAATATTAATGCATATTAAGCAAAGGGAAGGGGGGAAACCTGTGCGTCTATTTTTGACAGGGAGAGATGAAGCCTCCTATTTTTAATTATCTGCCCTTGCAGAGGCGTGGTCTGATTTTTGGTCTAGGAATCTCATCTGGGTGCTCAGGAAAGAATGAACTGGAGGGAAGCAAGAGCGAAAGAAAGGAGACCACTCAGGGAGCTTTCCGTAGAGCTCGGACCCGCGGTGTGATGGTGAGAAGGCGGGGCAGGACTTACCTGGGTGCCACCTGGAGGCGCCCCCTCCCCCACCCAGGGGGCCTTGCCGAGGGCTTGGCCCGAAAGAAAAGCAAGGGGTCAAGCAAGCCTCCCAGGTTTAGGCTTGAGCGCTCCTCTGAAGGATGAGGCCACGTTGGCTTGGAGAGGAAAATCAAGAGCTCTGTCCTGGGCGTGCTAGCTCCAGGTGCCTGTTAAGAGTGCAAGTTCAGGGGCGCCTGGCTGGCTCAGTCGGATTAAGTGGCCGACTCTTGATTTCGGCTCAGGTCATGAGCTCACTGTTCCCGGGATAGAGACCTGCACTGGGCTCTGTGCTGACAGTGCGGAGCCTACTTGGGAGTCTCCTCCTTCCCTCTTTCTCTGCTCCTCCCCAACCCAATAAATAAATAAACATAAAAAAAAGATTCCAAGTTCATATATCAGATAGGCAGTTGGATATAGGAGTTAGGAGCTCAGGGCCAGAACTGGAGACTTTAATTTGGGAAGAGGGTATGAGGGGAGGCGAGGCACGGAGCCCCAGGACCCCAGAGGTGAGGGGTGTTGGAAGGAGGGGTGACCAGGCAGCGGGCCTGGGGAGGCTGACCGGGCAATGGGATGGTGAGTCTGCCCGCTTGGGGGTTTGCGGTGCCTGGTCCAGGGCAGTTTCAGCAGAGCAGGGGTGACAGAGGCTCACCTGGCCGGCTCAGGGCATGCGGAAGCACAGGGCTGCCCGAGACAGCCCACCGTCTAGATGAGCCTCTCCCGGGAAGAAGAGTGGCGAACCGAGGCACTAATTAGAGGGGCAGCAGGTTGGGGAAGCATTTGGGTTGCATTATTATGCAATTACTTGGATATTTGCAAAAGAAATAAATGGTACACCCAGGGAACATGGAAGTAATACAAAACTTCGCGCTCTGCCCCGTCCCACTCCCCTGCCCCTCGCTAGAGGGGACGAAGCACAGGTAACAGTGTAAGGGCTTTTAGCTGAGGTTGGATTTGGGTTTGGGGGTGGGGGGTGGGGAGAAGAAATAAGATGCGAGATTCAAGAGGCTAGGAACGATCTAGCACAGAAGGGGGACCAGTGATGGGGAGTCAAGAGGGAGAGAGGCAGGTGGTCCTGGGCCAAGTGGAGGACTGGCCTTTGTTGGGAGCTGGGACGCTCTGGCACCCTGGGGGCCGGCCATGCTTCACCCCAGAGAGGGGCCAGCTCCAGTCATTGCTACCTGCCGCCAGGAGGGGGCGCCTGCCTGCTGGTGAACCCGGCATGTAGGTCAGCTTCAGGTCTCTCCCGCACCTGCCCCCCTTCATCTGCTGGCCAGCTGGGGCTGATCCTTGGCTCCTGCTTCAGACCATCCTCCCTGGACCCTGTCCCAGCTCTCCAGGCCTCTAAGGCCAGACCCCTGGGCCCAGCCGCCGCCGGACGGAGAGCTGCCAGGCACTGTGGGTCCTGGGGGGGCCTTCCGCCCAGGAGCTGCGCTCGGAAATCACCAAAGGGGGGGTTCGTGTTGACCACTGCATGGCCTCCCCGAGGGACCCCTGCCCTGGGTGCCAAACCGAATTCGAGAGGGGCACTTTGGCCTCCGGTTCCTGCGCCGCTTGCCATCAAGACAGCCTCCTTGGTCACCCCTTCGCGGGATCCACCAAATGGAACCGACTCCCAAAGGCGAGATGCAATGGCTCTGGACACCAGCGGCTCGGCCTCGGGGCTCTGGGGGCCAGTGTGGGCTTTGGGGAGGGCCTTCGATGCAAGTCAGGACGAGAACTGGGAGGGGGGGGCGGGGCGCGGGACTGGAGAGGACGCGGGGGCGGGGGCTGCAGAGGAAGCATGCGCACACACTCCTTCCGGCTGGGGAACTTTTATTGGTCTCTGCATGTCCAGCAAGGGGGCGGGGACTTGGGGAAGGGAGGCCGGCTGGGGAACTTTTATTGGTCTCTGCATGTCCAGCAAGGGGACGGGGACTTGGGGAAGGGAGGCCGGGGCCCAGATGGGAGCGGGGGCATGCGCCGATCCACGCGGGAGCAGGAGAGGGCGCTCCAGGGGCAGTTCTCCTAGGGCTGGACAGATGGGCAGGGGCGCGGCACGGGGGGGCGGGGCGGGGCGGCCGGGTGCAGCACTTCAGTGACGGGTCACCTGGGAAGACAACACAAGGGGGCAGTGAGGCCCTTGTCCCGCGTGGGCCCAGGGGCTCCCAGCAGCCGAGTGGCCCCGACGGCCTCCGGCCCCTCCTCTCACCTTGGCCAGGCTCGGGGGGTATCTGGCTTTGAGGGACTCATCATGAAGCAGAGGCCTCACCAGGCACGAGCGTCGGTGGGAAAAGGTCTCGAAACTCTTCTTGCCGTGGTAGGACCCCATGCCGCTGTTCCCTGCGGGGAGGAGCTGGCTCAGCCCCGGGGGGCCTGAGACCCCCAGACCCTGCCTACGACCCTCAGGTGCCCCTTCTCTGAGCCTCCCAGGGGTGGCTGATCCCTGAAAGATGCCCCAGGGGACATGTCCACGTTGGGGACCACAGAAGGTGCTCAGGAGAATTGTTTCAGCTGTGGGACCTCCGGGCCGTGTCCCCTCTCTCAGGGCCTCCCTGAAGCAGGATTGGTTTACTAGGTGACCCCTAGGAGCCTCTGGGGTCTTAAGGTCAGAGATGGGTGACTGATATGCCGGCAGGAGCTGGAGGCCCACCAGGAGCGGTTAGTGGGGGTCTGAGGCCCAGGGCTGCTCTAGCCCCTCCTGAACTCCCAACCCAGGGGTGTGGAGGGGGAGGACCCCTGGGGGGGCAGCCAGGCAGGAAGCTCAGCCCCAGACTCACCCACTCCCCCGTAAGGCAGGGAGTGCACAGAGCTGTGGACGACGACATCGTTGGCTGTCACCCCGCCGCTCGAGGTCTCTGCAATCATCTTCTTAATCACCTGCAACAGCAGCCGGGCCCCTGCCTCAATCTCCTTCCCGGACCCCCGGGCCCCTCCCTGCTCTGTCTGGGCACATCCCAGCGCCCCGAGGGCCCGGCTTCAGAGCCGAGGAGAGAGGGGCTCCGAAAGGTTAAGTGACTCGCCCGAGATCACACAGCGGTAAGCAGCGGCGCTGGGATTCGAACCTGGGCCTGTGGGCCCCCTGGGTCCTGTTCACGTGAGTGCTGTGTCGGGACCCCCAGGACCCCGGGAGGAGGGCAGCCCGGGCCGACCTTGTCATTCAGAGAGAACACGTAGAGCGCCAGGGGCTTCTCGCGCTGGTTGACGAACTGGACGGCCTCCTCCAGGCCGCGCGCGCACACGATGGGCATCACGGGCCCGAAGACCTCCTCCTGCATCACCGGGGACTGGGGGTCCACGTCCGTGAGGATGGTGGGGGCTGAGACGGGAAACGAGCGAGAGTCGGCGGGGGCGGAGGCCCCCACCCGCCCCGCATGCCTCCGCTTCCGGCACAGTCGGGCTGGCCGGGCTCAGGCGGGGCGCGGAGGGGGCCCTCGCCCGCCCGGGCTCCATCCCAGCCGACCAAGGAGAGAACTATGCATTAACCTCTATGTGGGGGGAACCCGAGTCGACATTTGGAGCGGGCGGGCACTGTGCCCCGCCGGCCACCTGAGCCCCCTGCCAGAGCTCTTCAGTCCCCGACAAACTGGGAGTGGGCATCTCATGACCTTCAAGCACGGGCACTGGGGGCCCCCCTCTAGCTGGGCACTCTCATGGCTCTTGTGGCCTTGCTATTCAGACCCCCTGCCGATGCCACCTGGGCCTGGTGGGCAGAGGGCTTCTGGGCCGGGTGTAGGCTTCCCAGGGGTGGTGCCGAGAGCCCCGGAGCCCACCCCAGGCCCACTGGGTCGTGTCTGCTCCTCCAAGGTCGCTGTCCACTCGCAGGGACCCCGGCAGCCCGGGCAGGTGGGCGAGCACACACACACACACACACACACCCCGAGGGCGAGCTCACGCACCAATGTATCGAGTGGCCGGGTCCCCAGTGCCTCCGTAGGCGACTTTCTGACCCTCCATCAGGCCCATCACCCTCTGGAAGTGCCGGGAGTTAATGATCCTTCCGTAGTCTCGGGACTTCTTGGCATCCTCCCCATAGAACTCCTGCGGACAAGAGGCGACGGGTTTCAGGTAAGGACGTGGACCCTCATCACGGCCATGGGCCGAGGGGCGACCTTGGCCTGGGAGCACACGAGGGTACCACGCAGCCGGCAGGTCGTGACACCAAGGGCTCCTGGGGTGCCGTGACATCTGGGGGGCTCCAAACTTTCACGGCGTATGAAGAGCTGCGAGGCGGCATTATTTGAAAGAAATCTATGCACCGTTGTGAGGACATTGCTAGAGGCTGGAATGCGTGTCTTCACAGAAGGGAAGAGTCAGGGGACGTTCGGAGAAGCCAGCAGTGATTGTGTTGGGGCACTGGGTTTCTGGGCGGGGCTTTTTTTCCCTTTACATTTTATTCTTTATAACCCTTTCTAAAAACTTTTTTTTAATGTTTATTTTTGAGAGAGAGAAACACACACACACAATGTGAGTGGCGGAGGGACAGAGAGAGAGGGAGACACAGAATCCAAAGCAGGCTTCAGGCTCCGAGCTGTCAGCGCAGAGAACCCCATGCGGGGCTCGAACCCACGAACCATGAGATCATGACCTGAGCCGAAGTCAGCCGCTTAACCAGCTGAGCCACCCAGGCGCCCCCTTTAATAACCTTTTCCAAATTATCTCTAGCGAGTGTGGATTACTTTGATGATCAGGAAATAAAAAAATCCAGTGTTTTCTAAAGTCCAGACCCACCGCCCTGCCTTGCAGCCTCTCACTCGGCCCCCGGGGACCAACACTCACTTTCAGGGACTTTTTGAGCTTCTCCACAATTTGGTTCTGGATGGAGGGGTCACAGAGGATGTAGTCCGGGGCCACACAGGTCTGGCCGCTGTTCATGAATTTCCCCCAGGCGATACGTCTGTGGAAAATTCCAGATTCTTTGGCTTGCATCCCGCAAGGCATGGGAGGCTCCCTCGGACAAACATCTTCTTCCGTTAGCTCAGGAACAAGGTACGAGGGGCCGAGCACTGGGGGAGAGCTCTCAGGTATGCACGAGCCAGAGGCTCCCTAAGCATCCCGCTGGTTTCTAGACTCTGGACGGGGCAGACCCGTGTCCCTGAGCAAGTTCACAGGGGCCGATGGCACCACACGTGCTAACCTCATCGATGACTGGTGGGGGGTTTCTGGGAGGTGTCCGGGGTGGGCAAGCTTTGTGCCTCTCTGGTCCTGCCCTTGAGCCCCCCCTGCATGGTCTGGTGTCACCGCTGCTCAGGGTCCCCACACCCTGGAAGGCCATGCGCGTGAGACATGAACGGACTCTGGCTAGACCTCTTCCCAGACGGCCTGCATCTCTTTTGTGGTTGTGGTCCCCCCGCCCCCGCCCCCAGCTCCCGCCCAAGACTGCAGACGCCATAACGGCACAGACGATAGCTGTGTCCCCTGCCTTCCGCGTGAGCCGGCAGGCAGCCAGAATGGCCACTCACCGGCAGGCGATGTCCAGGTCACAGTCCTTGTCCACGTAGCAAGGGTTCTTCCCCCCCAGCTCCAGCGTGAGGGGGGTCAGGTGCTTGGCCGCCGCCATCATGACGATCTTGCCCGCGGCGGTGTTCCCGGTGTACAGGATGTGGTCGAATCTCTCCTTGAGGACCTCCGTGGTCTCAGAGACGCCCCCAGTGATCACCGGGTACAGATCCTTCCATGCAAGGAGAAGGCGGGGCTCAGAAGAGACCACAACCCTTCCTCCCGCCCTGCCCACGCGGCCAGCACCAAATAGACCCCCTGCCCTGACCCCGGGACTTCATGCGCCTCGATGGGAGAGGCCGGCTGTCACTGGCCCCAACTCAAGGCTTAGCCCCTTGCTGCAGAATTTCACTATTTCTCAACCCCCGAAGGCCCGGGGAGCACCTCACCCTGTCCAGGTACTGAGGGATGATGGTGGCCAGCAGGCTCGACATACTCTCACTCAGCTCTGAAGGCTTGATGACCACCGCGTTCCCTGCAGAGCACACGGAGTCAGGGCCCCGGCCTCCCGGGGACCAGGCCTGGGGCCCATCCGTTCTCTGCGCCCTTGGAGGAATGGACAGAGGAGCCGAGGGCGCGCGCCCCAGCCGCTGCACTTGTTCAGATGTGGGAGGAGAGGGCGGAGAAGGGAGGGAAGGGCCCCGGGCCCTGATGGGAGAGCAGAGCCGGTCCCAACTGGGGGGACTGGTGAGCCCAGCTATGGCTAAGCTGAGAGCGGCCCAGCCCTGCAAACACAGCAGGCGGAAAGGGGCGGGCCGTGGTCCCATCTGAGCCACGCTGGGCTTTGGGCACCAGAGGGTCCGGCTAAATAGTTTGGTCCCTGAAGCCTCTGGGGAAAGAGAGATCCATCGAACCACTCTCTGACCCCAGACGCCGGGCGCCATCTTGTCACAGGCCCCAACTCCACCCCATCCCGGGCCCACTCGGCAAGGCGGGGGGGGGGGGGGGGGGCGGGACACAGAGAGCCCTTGTGACTCCCCCCCGAAACAGAGCCCGCGTACCCGCCGCGATGGCGCCCACCACGGGCTGGACCGTGATGGAGAAGGGGTAGTTCCAGGTGCCGATGACGAGGACCACGCCCAGGGGCTCCGAGTGGATGTAACACTCATCCTGCTGGGTCTGGGGAGTCCTCTCCACGGGCTCGTCCGCAGCCCACTCGGGGAGCTTCTTGATCACGTGCTCGATCTCTTCCAGGACATACACCACCTCCTCGTAGTAGGCGTTCCACTCGTTCTGCGGCGGCGAGGGGGGGCTCCGCGTGAGCTCGCTGGCCCCAGATCCAGGGCCGCGCAGCCAGGCCTCTGCTCGGGGAGCCACCAGGACTTCCCGCGGTCCTGGCTCGCCGGGCCCTAGATCCGTGACCCTGAAGGAGCTGCCCACCCCGTCCCAGCCTCAGTCTCCAGATCTAAAAAATGGGAGCATTTTTTAGGACTTCGCATGCTGGGTGGGCACGTGGGACCCAGCCTGGCTTGTTCGGTGCCCAGGGTGATGGAAATCACTGTGCACTCCCCAGGCCGGGGGGGTCTGGGCCAGAGAAGGCACATAGTGGGGCTGCGGGCGGAGCTGAGGATTTGCCACCGGGGTGGGGGGTCCGTGAGGGCCCCTTTTCTGACGGTGCTGAGGGCACTGGCAGTTTGCACATGCCAAATTCATGGTGCCTAAGAGGACCTCAGACCTGGGCAGTGATTGGAAGGTCACTAATGGGTGGGGAGAAGCGAGCTGAGGAGCGTCCAGGAATGCTTTAGATTAAAGTGAGACTCGAACTCAGGACAGAGCTCTAAGAAGGCACCTTGAAGAAATGGGTACAGGAAAAAGCCTGCGGAAGAGGGAAAAAAAAATCCAGGAGAACCTCTCAGTGGGGGAGGGAGGGAGCAGGCAGAGCCTTCAAGGGATCTCCCGGGAGAGGGTGGGGGAGGAAGCCATTCTGCAGGGGTGAGGGGGAAAGAGGAGCAGCCAGCAACAAACAAACAAACAAACAAACAATGTTTCCATGAACTTTGGCTCTGAGGAGCAAAACAGAGGTTGTGTGGGCACCCGGGTGGTTCAGTTGGTTAAGTGTCCAGCTTCAGCTCCGGTCGTGATCTCACGCTTCGTGAGTTCGAGCCCCGCGTCGGGCTCTGTGCTGACAGCTTGGAGCCTGCTTTGGATTCTATGTCTCCTCTCTCTGCCCCTCCCCTGCTCTAACTCTGTGTTTCTCTCAAAAATAAATAAGCATTAAAAAAAAAAAAAGAGGTTGTGAAGCTTTTGTTTTAAGATGAGGAACCAGAGATGAAAAAAATACAACAGTGGGGCGCCTGGGTGGCTCAGTCGGTTAAGCCTTGGACTCTTGATTTCAGCTCAGGTCATGATCTCAGGGTTTGTGAGCTGGAGCCCTGCGCCCCCCTCTCTGCTGTCAGCACAGAGTCCACTTCAGATCCTCTGTCCCTCCCTCGCTTGCTCTGTCTTTCTCAAAATAAATAAATAAACTTAAAAAAAAAAAAGTTTAAAAAATGCAGCAGCAAAAGGCTCTGAAACAGGAGGGGCTTGAGCTCCAAAGTCCCTCTGCTCTTTTCCAAGGCAAAATAAAACGGGTGGAAGCAGGGCCAGGCGACTGGGGGGCAGCAAGGCGAAGAGGTTTAGAATTTGGAGGCTCAGGATGAGGGATGGACGGACAGGGAAGGAGGGAGGTGCCCCTCGGGTCGCCAAGCTGTGATGGTCTCTGGTTAGGGGAACCAGGCGGCCCTGCGTGGGGCCGAGGGCGGGGAGGATGAGGAGGCCCGAAGGTCGGGGTGTCGTGTCCCCGGGACGGGGCTCGAAAGCGCGGCCTCCCGCTCTGGCGCACCTTGTGGAGGTCGGCGGTCAGCGCGCCCGCGATGTCCTTCTCGTGCTCCTTGATCATGCGCCGCAGCGCCTCCAGCTGCTGGATGCGGAACTGCAGCGGGCGCGTCTTGCCCGAGTTGAAGGCGGCCCTCGCCCGCTGCACCACGTCGCCGATTTTGCTCATGGTGCCTGGGGACAGAGAGCATCTTGGAGCCGGGGAGGAGCACGGGCGCATCCCTCGTCACCAGCACCGGGGGGCTGCAGAGGCAGCACCCTCATTGCTCCTCCGCCGCGTTCCTTCTGTAGGAAGAGAAGGATCCCCCAGCCCCAGGAGAGCTGGGCAAATGGCATTCTTTTGCCTTCTCAGCTCCCTAACCCCACTGTCTGGCCCCTCTGGCCCCTGAGCTGATGACACATCATCTGCATTGAGGGCCAGGAAGCAATGGCACCCCGCGGAGGGAGGGGAGTGCGGAGGTGGGGCAGGCCCTTCCCAGCATCTCTCAAGCCCCGCTCCCTTCTCTCTACCTGCTCGCAAAGCTGGAGACGCTCCCCGGCAAACACACCAAGACTCTGCACACCCAGCCAGGCCACTTTCCAGAGTAGATTGGCTGGCCCAGGTGGGCATTCCACACCCAAGCGGGTTAGAGAAAGCCCAGCAGCGGCATGGCATGCCGGTACCACCTTCCCGGGTCCGAGATTGTTAGCAAAAGCACGGGCTGCTTTGCAGGTGGCACCAGACTTGGTCTTTAAACCAGTGTGTGCCTGCAACACCCGTGGGACACGGAGGACATGCCGGCAGAGGCCTCCCGTCTCTCGGAGCTTCAGAGCTGCACACGGACGTGTGGAGAGGATTCCTGCTACCAGGGCAAGAAACCGTCCTGGCAAAGGGGGCTGGTTCTTCTGGGGGCCATGTGGCTGCATCTAAGCAAAAGCCTTTAAAGTTGTATTTCCCTTCGATAGTGCGGGTCCACATTCAGGAGCTTAGGGAAATTCCAGTGTTCTAAACATGAATGAGAAAGTTCATCAGGTCTGTCTATAACAGAGAAATACTGGAAACATCCTAAGCGTCCAGCAGCAACTGAAATGGGCTCTACAGCACCTGTGCGACGGCCGGTTGCGCAGGATTTAGGAGGGAGGCAGAACAGATGTTTCTGCACCTTCATAATGGCACTGGCTCTCTGTGCCGGCTGCGTCCCAGGCACGGGGTACAAGAAAGAAAACAGGCAGAACAGCAGGAACACTAGCATGCATGTGTGCACACGTGCGTGTGTGTATGTGCTCTTGCATGCGCAAGAAAAGTCCAGAAGGGTGGCCCCCAACACGGCGGCCGGAGGTAGGGGTGGCATCAGTGCTGATCTTTGATTTCATCTTCTACTGCGTTGGACCGAGCTTGCATTCTTTAAAACTGTTTTGTAACTTTTCGAATAGGTAACACATGCTCATGGTACAAGAAGTAAAAGATACAAAGGGGGCACAGAGAAAAGCCTCCCTTCTCCCTTTTCCGTTAGCAATTCCTTTCCATCTTCCCCTATGCATATATATGCATATGTATGACATATATACATATATGTGTGTTAATATATGCATATATGGTCTATAGAGAGATATGGTATATATGATTTTTTTTTGGCAAGGTGGAAATGGCTGTGTGTGTGTGTGTGTGTGTGTGAGATCCTGCTAGAATTCCTGCAAGTGGTTTCTGAGATCGCCCACTGCCTCCGCTGTCCGTGGTGCTGACCCCGCCCCAGGCTTTCTGCCCAGAGAGGAGGGCCCCCCCCCGCTGGCATCCAGGGCCTCCTGCTGATCACGACCCCAGCCACGCAGCCCCACAAGAGGGTCCTGCTTCCCTCCCCAGCCTTCGGTGGGCAAAACAGCACAGCAGCCTCTGGCCATCAGCCGCCAAGGCTGGGCGGCCCAGGGCGGAGTGGGTGAGTGAGACGGGGCGGGCTGGCACCCCAGGCCCAGCACTCGGAACCGTGCGGTCTCTGGGAAGGAGCCCCCTGTGCACAGCATTAATAATGGCACTGCCTCTCAGTTATTAGAGATTGACGGAGCTGAAGAGCGTCTAACATTGCACCTGGCACACCCAGGGGGGCAGCTGGCATTCCTTTCCCGGGACCAGTCTGCCTCCCCACATCCCTGCATCTCTCTCACCTGTGACGACTTTTCCCCCAGGCGTCCCGTGGGTGGTTCCCCCTCAATCCTCCCCTTTGATCCTCACAAAAACTCCATAGCAGCACCCAGGAAGAAGGAACTGTTAGGAGTCCATTTAACAGATGAGCAAAGTGAGGCCGAAAGACACTAAGCATTCACACCTAGGAAAAAAAATAAAGAAAAAAGGATGGGGGGGGAGGGAGGGGAGAAGATTACCTTTGACACAGTCTTTTCCAATGCCTTGAGCTTCTGGAATGAGCAGCCAAAGGGGACATATTTAAGGACCCGTCTTCCCGCCCACTTGGCCTACGAGTCCCTGCCCAGGAAGTTTGTGTAACAAGAACAAAACAGTATTCAAATACAGGTTGTAGCTAACGGACCTCTACTTCCTATGAGCCCCGCTGTGGGGATTAGGCCTTGGGTTGTTTATTTCTTTTTCTGTTTTGAAATGCAAGAATTCGCCTGTGAAGGCTTGGGTGGGGCTCCCATCCAGTCTTCAAAAGGAGCCTATGTGTTTGCCCTGGGCAAGGGGGCCCTGATTGATTCAGCCTGGCATGCGTGTCTTCCAGATTTCCGAAAGTCAATCGCCAGAGGCTGTTGTCCCAGTTGTCCTGTTATGTAAGGTCAGCAGAGGGTGAGCTAGGAGTCACGGTGAGTGTGCGTGCACACAGCTCCCCCAAATGCAGCTGTGCATGGGCGCGCTCCCGTCCCCCTCACCTCTCTGCCGTGCGCACAGGTGTCAGGGCCCCATCGAGGTAGAGATGTCCCCGCTGGGGAACTGCAGGCTGGAGGCTTTCTCCACGGGGCCCCACTGATGCGCGGGCCCGCCTACGGAACAGCAGAGACGATGCCCAGAACCCGTAATGACTGTGTGGTCACCCGGGAAACCAGAGATGCTTGGGAAGGGAGGAATCTGGAAGCCCCTTCCTCTGCCCTTTGCCGGATGTTTGCTGGGCATGTCCTCTGTGCCACCTAATGGGGACGGAGGCGATGTCATTCACCGTCACTTCTCTTACCTCTCCCGCTGCTGCAGACTCTCGGTCTCTCCCTACCACACTTCCTGCCACACTTTGTCACCTGCCGGCCCCTCTCCAGCCAGCGTTCGTTCGGGTGCCCCGGCTTCCCATTCCACTTAGAGGAAAACACCAGGTCCCCGTGGTGGCCTGAGGCTGTCCTGTTCCCCTCCCCACCCCCCCAGGAGGCCCTTCCCCCGATATCCACACAGGGCTCTGCTCAAGTGTCATGGAAAACAGTAGCAAGCCCGCCCCGTTGCTTTCTGTCTTCTTCCTCCATTTCATTTTTTCCCTGAGCGTGTGTCGCCCACTGAGGTGCTATTTATTCGTCTGCTTATTTCATTTGCTACCTGCCGCCCTCCAGCTAGAATGCTGTTGGCTGGCTGCCGGCCTCCTCACACCTTAGAACGGTGTCTGGGACACAGAGGTGCTCCAGAAATATCTGCTGAATGTGGGCATAAACAGGAAATTTCAAAACAAAATGATAACGGTAGTAACTGGGCTACACACGAGATGCTTCCCGGGACTCCGACAAAGCTGCCGCGGGAGGGAAACGGCATCTGTGCTGAATGAGGCGTGTTCGAGCAAGGAACAGCAGGAGGGCTTGGAACAGCAGAAGCGAAGGCACAGAGGCAGCGAGTCATCATCCCCTGCAGTTAATAATTAGTGGGGATGTGTAGGCCGCTGGCGGCAGGAGGGGAGGGGATGGACGGGGCTCTTGTGGAGGCCTGTGGGCTGTGGGCAGGCTGGGGGGTTGGGTGGGCACGAAGGAGCTCATCACAGCTTGTCAAGATCAGACCTTGTTTTCAGAGGCGGGGCACAGTCCTGCTGAGTGAGGTCCAGACCGAAAGCCGCAGGGTGCGGGAATGCAGGTGAGGAGTCCCAAGACCCCGAACTAGACTGACAGAACGGGAAACTTTCTGGAATACCAGGATCCGGTGCCTGGGGAGCCTGAAATGGGTGGTGGGCAGAAGGTGGGGCGTGCTCTGAGATGGGGAGGGCCGGGGGGGGCGCATCAGGCCTCTTGTGTCAGCTCGGAGCCCTCTCCTTGCGTTTGGCACTAGATTGTCTTTACAGATGGCGCCTGGGCCCTCCGCTTGCAGACTCGGTGACAGATTCACCCGGGGTGCTCTGCTCCAGCCTCGCCAGGGGAACGCGGGCCCCCCAGCCTCTCCTGGGAACTGGCTACTGAGTGGAGGGCAGGCTTCAAGGCCCAAGGCTGCTGGAGCTGACCCATCAGGACAACGGCTCCCTGGAGAGACAGCCCCCCACTTCCCTGACCGCCCGGCCCCCACCCTGCCCAGCTCTGATTTTCAGCTCCGCTGTTCATGGGATTGCTGAATGCCACCAGCTGCGTGGCCTTAGACAAGTGATTCGATCTCTCCAGGCCTCAGTTTCCTTGTCTGAAACCGGTGCGGTGAAAAGAAACAGAGACACGAGCCCCCCGGGTCCCCCCCTTCCTGGTCCTTGGCTCCCCCCGCCTTCCGTGAGGCTCTACTGCAGCTTTCATGGCCTCTAAGCCACCTTCATCCATCTCATTTCCTCCTTCATCTTTTAGCACGAAGCTGACCTCCCCGAGAAGAGCCGCGGAAGCAACCGGAAAAAGCAGCGATGACTGTGTGGCACGATGGGGACAGGGCCTGGCACACAGGAAGCTTCGTGTAAACGCCAGAGGCCATTGCTCCTGTTAGAAGTAGCAACTCTCGGGGTGCCCGGGCGGCTCACTCGGCTGAGCGTCCGACTCTTGATTTCGGCTCAAGTCATGATCTCACGGCTCGTGAGTTCAAGCCCTGTGTCTGGCTCCACGCACACAGTGTGGAGCCTGCTTGGGGTTCTCTCTCTCTGCCTCTCTCTCTGCCTCTCCCCTGCTCGTGCTCTCTCTCTCTCTCAAAATAAATAAGACTTAAAAATATATATATGTGTGTATATATATATATATATATATATATATATACATATGAAGCAGCCCTCGTCCTGGGGCCTTGAAACTTGTTTAAGTCCAAGTTCCATTGGAACTTCCATTTGGAAGACAACATCTATAGAGTTTTGTCAGTGAAGAGTTTCAGTTCTGGCATGAGCTTGGGTTGTCACAATGTTGCAATGCACGGTTTTTAGATTTTAATCTTTGCCCCGATGGTCCATCCCAATGCCTCATGCTTGCCCAGGTTCTCTCTCTCTGTCTCTGTCTCTGTCTCTGTCTCTCTCTCTCTCTGGAGCCACCGCCACCTGCCTGCTCTCCTGAATCCCACTCAGCTCTCGTGGTACCTTCTCCAAATACCGACAAAGGGGCCTTTGGGCAACGAAGCCTTGAGCGTCCCTCTGTCCCATTGGACATCCTTTAGTGGCTTTCTACTACTCTTAGGGAAAGAAACCTTCCATGCCTTTGAGACCCACACAGTCTGCCTCCTGGCTGCCTCGCCAGGCTCATTTTGTACCAGTTTCCAACATTTTCACTGAATTCCAGTCCCCGGGCAGTTCCTGAATGGGCCGGGCGATTTCCTGCCTCAGGGCCTTTGCACATGAGTGTGTCCTTCCCTGGAGCACTCCCCCTTCCACCCTGCACCAGGGTAACTCTTGCTCCTGTTCAGACCTCAGCTTCTCTGACTCACCCCACCCCCACCCCCAAATAATACCTTCCTCACTCCCAGGAACCTGCCACAACTTGCGATCGTATATTTGTTTCTGTGATCATTTGCAGATTAGTTTTCTTGGCTTCTTATCGCCCCCTCCCCCAGACTCAAATTTTCATGAAAGCAGTGGTCTCGGCTTTTCTTCAGTACCATACCCTGAGTGTGTGGCATATAGAATGACCTAGAAAATAATGGAAACAGGCCAATGTGGCCAACCATCCCAGATCAGCAGATGGGTCTAGGCAGGGTCTGAGCAAAGACTGAGAGAAATCATCAATCCTTTAGCAAGTGATTTTCAGCGGACGCTCCTAAGGCTGGCAAAACATTTTTGGATGAATGAGAAAATTGGCTTAAAAGTTACTTTGCTTAACTTTCAAGGACACTTAGGTGAGAATAGCTGTGGGGCGGGAAAACCCACTTTCATTTTTTTTTTAAATTTTTTAACGTTTTTATTTATTTTTGAGAGACATAGAGACAGAGTATGAGCAGGGGAAGGGCAGAGAGAGAGGGGGAGACACAGAATTGAAAGCAGGCTCCAGGCTCTGAGCCACCAGTACAGAGCCCGATGCGGGGCTCGAACTCACAGACCGTGAGATCATGACCTGAGCCGAAGTCGGACGCTTAACCAACTGAGCCACCCAGGCGCCCCCCACTTTCATTTTAAGAACAGATAGGAGGGGTCCCTGGGTGGCTCAGTCGGTTAAGCGTCCGACTTCGGCTCAGGTCATGATCTCACGGTTTGTGGGTTCGAGCCCCGCATCGGGCTCTGTGCTGACGGCTCAGAGCCTGGAGCCTGGAGTCTGCTTCGGATTCTGTGTCTTCCTCTCTCTCTGCCCCTCCCCCGTTGTGCTCTCCCAAAAATAAATAAATATTTTTTAAAAAAGAAAGACGGGCGCCTGGGTGGCTCAACCGGTTAAGTGGCCGACTTCGGCTCAGGTCATGATCTCACGGTCTGTGAGTTTGAGCCCCGCATCGGGCTCTGTGCTGATGGCTCGGAGCCTGGAGCCTGCTTCGGATTCTGTGTCTCCCTCTCTCTCTGCCCTTCCCCTGCTCACGTTCTGTCTCTCTCTCAAAAATAAATAAACGTTAAAAATTTAAAAAAAAAAAAGAAAGAAAAAAGGAAGGAAGGAAGGGAGAGAGAAAGAGAAAAAGAAAGAAAGAAGGAAAGAAGGAAAGAAAGAGAAAGAAAGAAAGAAAATGGCCACTTCACCTCTGTGGTCTTCCCTGTGGAAGACCCACAGCCCCAGTCTACCCATGAGAAAAACATCAGACAAACTCAAATCGGGGGATTTCTACAAATACCTGGACCAGTACCCCTCAAACCTGCCAAGGTCATCAAAAACAAAGAAAGTCTGAGCCAAGAAGGGCCTAAGGACCCATGACAATGAGCGCAAGGTGGCCTTCTGGACGGGATCCTGGGACGGGAAAGGAGGTTAGGTAAAAACTGAAGGAATCCCAATCAGGCATGGAGTGCAGTTAACAATAACGCACCAACGTGGGCTCGTGACTCGCGACTAAAGAATACACTGGGGAAACATATTAACAACAGGGGATCCGAGTGCAGGCTATACGGGAACTCTCTGGAACTATCTTTTTCTGTAAACTGAAAACTCGTGGGGCCCCTGGGTGGCTCGGTCGGTTACGTGTCCGACTCTTGATTCCGGCTCAGGTCGCGATCCCACAGTTCCTGAGTTCAAGCCCCCCATCAGGCTCTGCGCGGAGCCTGCTTGGGATTCTGTGTCTTCCTCTCTCTCTCTACCTCTCCCCCACTCGTGGGAGCTCTCTCTCTCTCTCTCAAAAATTAATAAATAACCATTAAAAAATTACAGTACAGTGAAAGTTTTTTTCCTTATGATTTTCTTAATAACATTTTCTTTTCTCCAGCTCACTTCATTGTGAGAATACAGTGTATAATAGATGTAACATACGAAATATGTGTTAGTCAGTAAGGCTTCGAGGCAACAGCAGGCTGTTAGCTAAGTGTTTGGGGAGTCATAAGTTATACTGGGATTTTCCTCTGCGGGGCTTGGGGGCTGTTGGCCCCCTAACCATCAACCACACACCTTCCACCCCCCCGATGTCCAAGAATCAACTGCATATCACTAGGTCTTTGCCTCTGGCCGGGGCGGGCTCTGTTTCTCTCTCCCTTGCCAGCCTTCCCTCTTAATTCCTGCAAGGGCTCTCCCTGCAGTGGGCTCTCCCCCCTGCCTGGTGGATACCCTCCTAGCATCCATGCGGGTCCCCCCCTCTGCCCCCCATCACTGAGATCCGGCTGCAGCACCCCTCCAGCCGGCAGGGCAAGAGGGTAAACTTGGGGGTGAGGCCCCAATAGTGGGGCTTGCCGACCTAGAGGGCTGACTGCGGGATGATGAGGGTTGGGGTGGGCCAGGCTTGTCCCCGGCCGCACATCGTTTCGAACCTAGGGGTCCCCTTTCCTGGCTCCCCTTGGACCCCGCAGTCGCCAGGCCCCCTGTTCCTGGCCAACAAGTCCTAAATGCCGGATGGTGAGCCGCAAAGGATACTGGTTTTTATCAGGCAGCTAAGGTTTACAGAGCCTCTCCTTTGGCGGGGGGGGGAGGAAAGAAGGGGCCCGGCCCCCAGAGCTCTCCCCAGCTGCAGGTGCACCTCCTGGGAAAATGTGGGGAAGGACTCCGGGTCCCTCTTCAGCTCTCTACCGGCCTCGCGTCTCGGCGCCTCGGGTGGGAGAAGCTGCGGTTTTGCAGGGAGTCAGCGGGAGCAAGAGGGAGCCCATGAGGGCGCTGCAGGGCCCCCCTCCTCTCACCCTGATCCCCACCTTCCTGCCAGGCGGGCTCCCAGGGAGCACCCAGGGAGCACTCAGGGCTGAGCCAGGGCACTGAGCAGCTGGGGTGGCGCAGCAGGCAGGGGCCACACCGCTGGAAAGTGCACGTTGGAGGCCTGGGTGCCACCCGCCACGGAGCCGCCGCCCGCCTCTCAGAAGGGAGACACCTGTGCCCTGTGCCCACGGCCTGGGGTGTGGGGGGCTCGCCAGGGCCCTCAGCGCTCCTGCCTCTCTCCCGGCTGGGGACCCACGCCCCATAACCACCAAACAGACCGAGTCTACTCCCTCCACACACGAAGTGCAATATTCACTCGAAAACCGGCAAGAAACCTTCCGGTTTATTTCTGCCCAGGAATCACCCGCGGTAATGTCACAAACACGCGCGAAGGAGATGAAGCTGTTATTTTTTTAGAGTGGTCTTTTTCTCTCACCCCTCCTCTCGGGCTTCTGTCCCCCTCGATATCAGCACCCCAATCCCTGTGCTTTTCTCAACGCTTACGTGATACAGGATACAATTAAACATAAAACATAAAAAAATAGGGTCCAATCAAACACCCATTTCTGCGTCTTCCGTGGCCACTCGGCGCTGTGTGGACACGTCCTCCGAGGCAGCTGGGACCGCAGGGCCTCCGTTCCATCCATTCCCGTGGCTGGTTGATACTCATCTCCGCAACGCTTCGGATGGATGCGGCCACAGTGTTCCCTGCGGATGGGAAACCGCCTTGCTTCCAGTTCGTGGTCACTGGTGTTTTCATGTCTCTGTAATAGACTCCCAGGAATATTTGCACTTTTCAAGCCCATAGGTGTTGACAGGTGGCCTTTCGCAAGGGCAGGCCCGTTCCGGGCCAGCAGAGCTGTCAGAGCCGGTTGTGGGTGCAGTGGGCCTGACGGGCGCCAAGGGCTTTGTCTGTGTTCCCTGGGTCCGTGTTTCCTGCCTGCAGGGGCGCTGGGGCGTTCTGCACACACGCACGGGCAATCCGCGCCCACGCCCCGGGTCCTGCCCTCCTTGGCCCCCTTCTTCCGGCCCAGCTTGTGTTTTCGCTGCCGGTGTTCAAGCGCTCTGTGCGTCACAGCCGCCTGAGTTACCAGGCTTGCCCTGCGGACTGCAGTTAGGGTACCTTTTGCTATTCCAGAGTGTTTATATGGCCAGTAGAACACTTCCGTTTTAGTCTGGGCGAACAGGGTCCTCTCTGATCCTAGACTGTTCATCCAATTGTCTACATGTTCTTGTAAGACTTTTATTATTTTGTTATTTACTCTGAGCCCGTCGAAGATTTATTCTGCAAATGAAGATGGAAATCCATGTGTAATTTCTTTCAGACAAAGGATGGCCTTTTGTGCCGTCGCCGTTCAATGAAAACACCACCACCAGCAACAATAACACTTATCGACGCTCGCTTTCCATGTGTTAGCTCATTAAACCTCACAACCACCCAAGATATGATAAGGTCCCACAGCCAGTGAGCGACAGATCTAGGTGTCACCCAGGGCATCTGAGTTCAGTGCCCTGCCCTCACCGAAGGTTCATACCCTGCTTCTGCTTCTTCTTCTTTTTTTTAATGTTTTCTTTATTTTTGAGAGAAAGACAGCAAGCGGGGGAGATGCAGAGAGGGAGGGGACAGAGCATTCGAGAGAGCGGGGATCGAACTCGCAAACCGTGAGATCAAGACCTGAGCCGAAGTCTGCTGCTCGGCCCACTGAGCCCCCCGGGCGCCCCGGGAGGTTCGTAGCCTTCTTCATCAGCCGCTTCATCCACGTTTTCAAACCTGTCATCATAGTGTTGAATACGGTTTCCTCGAAATTCTTCGACTCTCTCCTGAATCTGTGCTTATGTCTCCTTTCTCATTCTTTTTTTTTTTTAATATTTATTTATTTTTGAGAGACATAGAGGCACAGCATGAACAGGGGAAGGGCAGAGAGAGAAGGAGACACAGAATCTGAAGCAGGCTCCAGGCTCTGAGCCGTCAGCACAGAGCCCGACGCGGGGCTCGAACTCACAGACCTCGAGAACATGACCCGAGCTGAAGTCGGCCGCCCAACCGACTGAGCCACCCAGGCGCCCCTCCTTTCTCATTCTTAACCGTGTCCGTTTCTGCCATTTCCTTTTTCCTTCATCAAGGAAAGTGCAAGTCACGATGAGCTCGGGTTTTTCTGTGCACCGGGGCTTGCAAAAACCAATTAATGCATGCTTATTCTAATAGAAACACGAGTGTCAGTACAGATTTGCTGTTCCCATTCATTAATTTCTGGTTTTATCTTTATCAGTTCCAACTTCCTCATTTCTTTTGGTACTTAGACTGAGCAAGTAGGTCCTTATTTTTGTCTTACTGTTTTAAGACTGAAGACGTCTAAGTTTGATTTTCCACTGAATGTGGTTTTGGTGTATCCCAAAGGCTGGGGAATGAAGTATTCTTATTTTCAATGCTTTCCAGTAGTTTTTAATTCAATTTCCTTCTTGATGTCCTCTTTAAGTATTATCTAGAAGCGCGTTTCCTCATATCGAAGTAGTTAATAGGGTAGTCATCACCCCTTTATTATTTACTGATCTGATTTCGTCAGGTTAGGATAAAAATATGGCCCTTTCCTCTGCTTTTCTGCACTGCTTCAGGTTTTCTTTGTGGTCAAATCATTTCTGCAGCAGTACCAGGGACATTTGAATAGGATGTATGTTATCTGTTCATAGAGTTAAGAATCTTCACTTATTAAATCAAATTTATGGAGTATTCCTGCATATCGTTCCTTTTTCATTTACTGGGCCTAATTCTGAGAGATGTACATTGAAATCTCTCACTGTAAATGCACCGCCATTCAAGTCTCTTTATTCTGCTACTTTTGCTTTGTGTGTTTAATCACATGTTGCTTAGTTCCTATGGGTTTGTGACACTTTGATCTTTATAACTTTTCCTTTTCATCTTCACAGGTCTTCTCTGCACCTCACTATTTCCAGCCTTTCTTTATCCTGCTGTTTTGCACGCATTTCCTGTAAATAATATCTAGCTAGGGGTTGTTTTAGATACCATTCTGACTTAGTATAATGACCGAAATCCTTGATATTATTCTTTCCACTTCCTTTATGTTTACTATTTCCATTGTTCTCTCTTCTCAGATGGTTACTATTCGTTCCTTTTGTCTTTGTTAATTTGTAAGCTCTTCTCCTCCTTCCCACGGCACTGATGGCCCCCTTCCCTCTTCCCTGCTCTCATAATCAGATGCATATTTTCCTACGATTATTTGAAAGCAAAGTTCCAACTGTTCTCCCCTCTAAGCCGCTCTGTCCCTCTCCTGCGCCAAGACAGAATCTCTAGATACTTTCGCTTCCTCCCCCTTCTCTCCGGACCCCCAGGCCTTGGTTGTGACATTTAGGTTGATCTAACTTTCTGTCTCCCCAACATCTGTACCCTTTGGAGAGTTTTGTACTTTTAATTTTAGACTAGTGTTGGGACCAAGTGAGCTAGGAATACAAAATGGTTTTTCAAATTTGTTTTCAATTACTGCCTCCATCTCTGCTCCGTCAAATCTTTATTATCCATCCCCGCAAACATTCCGAGCAGCTCCCTTCGCTTCCTGGTTAATTTCCGGTAGCGAAAGCTCGGTCCAGACTAATTTAACACTTTGATCCCAGGGAATGCTCTTCCTCCTGTCTCAGGTCTGGCTCCAAGGAAGGGGCGGGGGTCTCGCTCTGCCTCCCAACCCATGTCCCCTGAGTCCCTTTCCCCCTGGTAGCTGGGGCTGGCAGGGGAAAAATGGACACGGAGCAATGTCTTTTTATTCAACTGATGTTGAATAAATAATCCACGCTGACTCACAAGAGCCCCTGAGGCACTTGCCCTCTGCATAGTTCCCAGGAAAGGGAGAGATTTCTCCTGCTGCCTCACAGCTCCTGCCCCTCCCCACCCTCCACATCGCTTCCCACGGGGGGGCCCCTCACCTAGCCAGCAGCTGCCCTGGCGTCGGCAAGATGGTAACCCAAGCAGTTAGCTCAGAGGAAACATATACATCTTCACCGTGCTGCCTCCCCACCTTTGTCCTGCCTGCCAGCTCTGGTCCTTTTTCTCTCCTTCGGCCAGCTCAAATGACACAGAGGGTAGGTCAGCGAGTCTCCTGCATGAGAATGTGTCCCAAGGAGCAAGGAATTGCCCGCCCCCTTCTTTACAGGCACCCCGATCTCTATCAGTGACTCTCTCGAAGCCCCGCGTGGCTGCCTCGGGGAGGTGGGGAGTCCATCTTTGGGGGGTGGATGGTGGGCAGGAAGGAAAAAGGACCCAGCACCTTCCCTCTAGGCTCACGACTCCCCGCTTCTTACAGACGCTTCCATTTCCAGTTTTCTGTATTCCACGGCAGAGAGATGCTGGAGGAGAGAGTGGAGCCCGTTCTGCCCCCTCGCCCCGGAGCCAGGTCTCCACGGGGACAAAGGACCAAAGCCTGAGGGAACAGACACTTCAGGGCCTGGGATCGTCGGAGGGGCTTGCAGGGCTGGTGAGGCTCCCCATGACTCCCACGATGGAGCTCACACCATTTCCTCCTGCATCGGGGAGGGGCAGGCAGCGGCTCTCGGGACCACGAGACACCTCCACAGCGCATGGCCCTAGTCGAAGCCTCTGCACAACTCGCATACAAGGGAATACTCTTAAGCCTTAAAAAGGAAGGAAATCCAACCCACGCGTGCATGTGCACGGACCATGCAGGCGAACCTCAAGCACATCACTGGGTGAGAGAAGCCAGTCACAGGACACACGCGGTGATTCCGCTTCCACGAGGGACCTACTGTGGTCAGATTCACGGAGACAGGAAGTAGCACGGTGTTGCCAGGGACAGGAGTGGAAGGGGGAGAAGGTTCAATGGGGACAGTCTCCACCTGGGAAGATAAAAAGGGTTACGTGGGTGGATGGCGGGGACGGCTACATAACAATGTAAATGCACTTAATACTACTCAAGGGTACGCTTAAAAATGGTGACGATGGGGGGCGCCCGGGGGGCTCAGTCGGTTAAGCGTCCGACTCTTGATTTCAGCTCAGGTCATGATCTCACGGTTCGTGAGTTCGAGCCCCACATCAGGCTCTGCGCTGACAATGTGGAGCCTGCTTGGGATTCTCGCTCTCCCTCTCTCTCTCTCTGCCCCTCTCCTGCTCTCTCTTTCTCAAAAACGAAAATAAACAAAAAAGAAATTTTTTTTAAATGGTGAAGATGGTAACTTTTATGTCATGTATATTTAACCACAATAAAAAAAAATTGGTTTTAAACCCATTCATATGGACCCAGTAATGCAGCAAACCATCCACACCGTTCAGCAGAGATGGCCCTCGCTGTCACAGAGCGACACCCAGCAGGGAAGGCAGACAGATGTCGCTGGGGTGACAAGGGCGGAGGCTCATGGGGACTGAACGGACAACCAGAGCCACGTGGCTAGTGAGCCCAGTTACAGAAACCCAAGACGGAGAGGTGTCCCAAGGTCAGAGGAAGTGGTCCCAGCACACAGCCGGTGCAAACCAGCCCCAGCCCTGCACGTGTAACGCTGCACTTGCCAAAGACGTGCATGGAGAATCATAAAGCCAGATGCGGACAGTGAAAACTTCTGGGGGGTGGGCGGGAATAGACGGAGGGCAGGGGAGGCAGAGCTGGCTCTCAGTGTATTTTATTTCTCTAATTTTTTTTCTTTTCCTAAATTTTTTTAACGTTTATTCATTTTTGAGAGAGAGAGAGATAGAGTATGAGCAGGGGAGGGGCACAGAGAGAGAGAGAGAGAGAGAGAGAGAGAGAGAATCCTAAGCAGGCTCCACACTGTCAGCGCAGAGCCCTACATGGGACTCCATCTCATCCAGTGAGATCGTGACCTGAGCCGAAATCAAGAGTCTGATGCTTACCTGACTGGGCCACCCAGGCGCCCCTCGATGTATCTAATTTCTCAAGTTGGGTAGGGGGAATACAGATGTCTGTTAAGTATCTTTTACACATTTTTCCATGGCTGAAACATTTCGTTATTATTATTTATTTTATTTTCCTTTTTTGAGAGAGAGAGAGAGAGTGCGTGTGCGAGCAAGGGAGGGACAGAGGGAGAGGGAGAGGAGGGAGAGAGAATCTTTTTTTTTTTTTTAATTTTTTTAAACGTTTTTATTTATTTTTGAGAGACATAGAGACAGAGTGTGAGCAGGGGAAGGGCAGAGAGAGAGGGAGACACAGAATCTGAAGCAGGCTCCAGGCTCTGATGAACCATCAGCACAGAGCCCGATGTGGGGCTCGAACTCACAGACTGCGAGATCATGACCTGAGCCGAAGTCGGCCGCTTAACCAACTGAGCCACCCAGGCGCCCCTGGGAGAGAGTCTTAAGCAGGCTCCATGCCCAGGGCAGAGCCCAACCCAGGGCTCGACCTCAGGACTGTGAGGTCACCTCCGGAGCCAAAATCAAGAGTCGGATGTTCAACCGACTGAGCCACCCAGGGGCCCCACACTTTATTTGCAAAATTAAGACTAGTTTTTAGATCCATTTAGGCAGAGTGAAACTGAAGGGAAGGTACAGAAATTTCCCATTTACCCCTACGTCCCGTCCCCACACGCACAGCCTCTCCAGCTATCACCGTTCTCCCAGCAGAGTGGGACATTTGTCACACCCGATGAGCCCACGGGGGGACATCACCATCACCCAAAGCCCGTAGTGCATATTACAGTTCACTCTTGGTGTTGTACGTTCTATGGCATTGGACAAATTACGACATCATCCGCCACTGTCGTATCGTGCAGAGTATTTTCACTGCCAGAAAGAAGACAGATCGAGGGGCGCCTGGGTGGCTCCGTCGGTTGTCTGACTTCGGCTCAGGTCATGATCTCAGGGTTCGTGGGGTCGAGCCCCGTGTCGGGCTCTGTGCTGACGGCTCAGAGCCTGGAGCCTGCTTTGGATTCTGCGTCTCCCTCCCTCTCTGTCTCTCTCTCTCTCAAAAAATACACATTAAAATTTTTTTTTTAAAAAAAGAGAAGACAAACGTAGATTTCTGGGGGTCGGGAGCACATCCAAGCCTAACCGGAAATGGCCCTCTAAGTGTTTGCAGGGTCAGAGCCCCAGAGTGAGAGTGTAGACATGGTCTACACTGTGGAGTGAAGCTGAGGAAGGGACGGGCATGCCACGGCCAGACAGCAGTGTGCTGGGCTTTGGAGCACGGTGGCCGTTGAGACCAACGGTCATCAGCCAGAATCGAAGGAGGGAGTCAAGACCTATTCGGGTACTAACAGCCTCACTTCGGCATTACTTATGATAAGCACAGAATTGGAGCCGCCTCGGGCCCCACAGGCTGGTACCTGCTAAATAAATGAAGGAGTGGGGGTGTCGGGGCGTCTCGGTCTATTAGACTGACTCTTGATTTGGCTCAGGTCATGATCTCGTGGTTCATGGGTTCAAACCCTGCATCGGCTCTGTGCTGACGGCTAGAGCCTGCTCGGGATTCTCTCTCTCCCTCTTTCTTTGCCCCTCCCCTACTCTTGCTCTTTCTCTCTCTCTCAAAATAAGTAAAAAACGTTCTTAAAAAATCTAAAAAAAATGAAGGTGTAGCCATTTGATGAAAGGCTTCAGATCCTTTAAAAGGGTAGACGTTTGGGGCACCTGGTGGCTCAGTCGGCTGAACGTCTGACTTCAGTTCAGGTCATGATCTCATGGGTTCATGAGTTCGAGCCTGCGTGGGGCTCTGCGCTGACAGCTCGGAGCATGGAGCCTGCTTCGGATTCTGCGTCTCCCTCTCTCTCTCTCTCTCTCTCTGCCCCTCCTCTGCTTGCACGCTCTCTCTCTCTCTCAAAAATAAACATTAAAAAATTTCTTTAAAAAGGGTAGATATTCATCATATATTCATAGAGAAGAGAAGCGAGTCTTAAAATTGTACATTTTCCGTTCTCCCATTTTCGTAAAAGATTTCGGGTACACGCAGGAAAAATAATCTAGGCGACACAAGCTGAGGCGGTAATACAGTCTCTGGGTTTACGGGAGCTTTGTCCTCTCTCCTGCTTATTTGTATTTTAAGAGGTTTTTGCCATGAGGACAAAGTACATATAAATATAAAACGGGGGAGAGGGTTCTTCCCCGGGGGGGGAGGCAGGCACCCCTGGGTTCCCTCTGTCCGTTCCTAGGACGTGGAGAGAGAGAAGCGGCCAAGAGAGGAAGGGGACTGTGCGTGTCCATCGAGGCAGCGAGCGTTTCCCAGGCTCCCGCCGTGGGCCCGGCCCTTGGGGATACACCCGGCTCCCACCGTAGCGGCAGGAACTGGGGGCTCCAGTCAAGAATCGGGGGCAGTCTGGAGAGGAGGCGCCGGGGGTGGGCAAGGTGAGGGGCCTGGGGCAGCGCTGGGGGTGGCAGGAGGGACCCTGTCGGGCAGGAGGCCAGAAGCCCAGGCTGGGGGTGGAGTGGGGTGGCAGGGAAGGGGCTCTGGACCGTGAGGGCATCTCAAGGGACGAAGCTGGGGGCAGGGCACCACACACCACGTCGTTTCAGGGAGCCCAGAGCGGTTTGGTGAGCTCAGCCGGGCCGGGAGCAATAGGGAGCCATAGAATGTTTAGAAGGACACGTGTTGGCCAGGGCTGTGCTGCGAAGTGCAACCTAAGGCAAACCACCTTCTTCCAGGGAGTGGGGGAGGGGGAAGGCGTAGGGAGCAGCTTCGGCCAGGGCCAGGGACCCCCGTTCCTCCCTTCCCCTCCCTCCCTCTCCATCTACCCCTCTCCTTGTCTGCACACTCCCCTCTCCAGAGGAGGAGGAGGAAGAGGCCACCCATCGCGGCCAGCACTCACACCCCCGCCCCTCCACCCCCCTGCACCTGTGCCCCACCGGCCCCCTGCTCCCCCCATCTGCCCACAGCCCTCCCTGCGACCTTCTGGAAAGCACAGTGCCATTCCTCCCTGGCCGAACTCGAAATCTGGTTTGCCCCTAAGGACAAGGAACGTGGCCTCTGCGGCCCTGCCCTGGGGCAGTTTTTCCTCTTGAGTCCCTGACCCCAGGCTCCAGGAGTGGCCGGGGCTCCTCTGGATGCTCCCCACCAGCCCACCTTGGTCTTTTCTCTCCCTCGCAAATCCACTGCCCTGCTCCCGGGCAGTGCCATTTCCAAAGCCCTGGGCCGCCGCATGGGGCGCTGGCTGCGTCCCCCTCACTGCAGCCGCCTAACGCTCAGCCCCAGGGCCTCTCCGTGCTCGGATGTCACAGCACTGGGCTCCCTTCTGCCCCCCACTATCACGCGCCTCCTTCAGACTTTTATTTATTTTTACTGTGAAAACCAGGACACTAAGGAAAGTTAAGTTTTGTTCCCACAACGGATGGTGCCCATCTGGGACTTGCAAGGTCCAGGCTGGAGCTCAGGGACCAACACGGGCAAACGAGCACCCTAGTTCTCTGGGTACACGGGCCACCCGCGGGGTGGGGGAGGGCCGGTGCCTGCGGGAAATACGCCGGACATAAACTTTACCATCTTAACCATTTCGAGGGTCCAGTCCGTGGTGCTGTGGTGCACGCGACACCCCCCTCCATGGCCCCGCAACCCCAGACGCCCTGGGGGGAAACGGGTCACTTCTCAGCTGTCCCACCTCGCCTGTCTCCTTTCTCCTCCACACCGCGGTGACCTCTGGCCTCACAGGGAAAGCTTTCTCGTCTGCTCTCGTCGGAGGGAGGGTTCCTCTGACCGTAGCAGGTGTCGAAGGCTTTCTCTTTCAAGGAGGGGATTTTGGAGGGGCTTCCTGTACTCCGTTGGCCCCAGCGGTCTGCTGCCCTGGCCTCCCCTGACACCGGAGACTCCATCTGACCCGCGATGAGCTGTACTCCTCCCCCTGCTCTGAGCCTGTGATGGAAAACCTCCAGTCTTTCCACCAGGGTCCCCTTCGCATCAAGCCAGACAGGACCCCAACCCTTCCTTATCAGGCCCCCGGCCCACATACCTCCTTCGAGACACTCCCGCACATCCTTGGGCCCTCCAAAGTGTTTGAGAGCTGCTGGCCAGCTGTGAGCTCTTGGCCAGGTGACTTTTCGGGTGTCAGACACCTTTCTAGAATGTTCCCCCAGCTTCTGGAGATAGGTAAAAAAGTTCTCCCCCCTGGTCGTGCTGTTGGGACTGCCGAGCGGCCGTTGGCCCTCCATCTTCCGCGGATGCGCAAACACAGTGCTGACCCGGGTACCCCAAAAAGCAGAGCCGGAGATAAAGGCTCACCTCGCATGCAGGGACTTCGCTGGGGTGTGTGACTCCAGGGGCGGCTGAGTGAGATGGGGAAGGAAGAGGGTCAGTGCAGGGATGTGCTGCCGAGTGTGGGGCCACTCACTGTCGGCTTCTGCAGGACCGGCCGAGGACCAGTCTGGCCGGTCTCGAGAGAGAGTAGGAGCACAGCGAGGTCGGCCTTGGCCTCTGCTGCTGGCAGGTTGGGCATTAGCAAATATAGCCAGACCTGCACAGGACCAGACATCCCGTCTACCTGGCTTGCTTAGTGCCCCCTCTGGTGGCCGCTGGTATGAAATACAACACTTTGTGCCCACTTCCTAGGGCATCCACGTGCCTGGTCCCCAGATCTCAACTCTGCCTCTTCTCAATCCTGCCTCTTCTAGACCCCGACCACTCGGCAAAGCCATTCGCCACCGCCCATGTGTCCACGTGTATCTTTACCTCGGACCCTTCTCCATCCATTCAAAGACGACCGGGCATGTCGCTGAAGGCTTTGCCCACCCTGCCAACAGGGTCTTGTGCGTGACCTAGCTCCACCAATCCGACAGAACCACGCAGGATCTTCAAGGAGGGGCAAAGGGGGGGGCCTCCGGGGTCTTCTCTCTGACACCAGCAGCGGCTGTGACAAGATCGAACTCCCAGAGCCGCAGCGGGTGCAGGGTTAACGCAATACAAGGAGGTCTTTCCTATACCAGGCCTGCGTGACCTGATTTCTGATTTTGTTCCCAGCTCTGCGGGCCTTCCCAAAACTCTTTTCACAGTCTTTTTTTTTTTTTTCTTCCAAATTCCTTTTTGCTTACATCAGCCAGAGTCGTTTCTGCTTGTGGTCACTTACAAAAATGGCCACAGGAATTCTTCCCATCCCCGTGTGCACGCGATTTTGCAATATGTCATTGCCATACTTCCCAAGACAGGGAGTATATTTCTCCACCCCTTGAATCTGGACTTGGCCAATGGGACATTAACAGATATGGTTCAGTAGGGGCTTGAAGAGTGCAAGCACCCTGCAGCCTGGTCCCTCAAGTCCACGGAGTGCTGTGACATAAGCGTGGCTGAGCTAGCCTGCCAGATGATGGACCGGCAGGTGGCCAAATCATCCTCGGTACTCCAGCTAAAGATCAAGCAACCTACAAACACAAGTGAGGCCATCCTGAACCACAGAGCAACAGCCACGTTGACCAGATCAGAACCACCACCCAACTGAACTGAGGAATTATGGTAAGTAGTACATATTTGTTGTTTTAAGCCATTAAGTTGTAGGATGATTTGTTACACAGCAAAAACTAACTCATACACTATTTCTAGCAAAGGAGAACCCTACCCGATACACACCTACATCCTATTATCTCTAAGTCATGTTGGTTTCAACTCTTCGTTATCCCTTGAAACCATTCATTATTCTCATTTGAATAAGTTTCAGTTGGTGTTCCTGGATCCATTTGTGTCCCCTCTTATCTTTTTTCCAACCTGCCAATTTCATCAGGCCACACCCTCTCCTTAAAACCCTTTATAGGCGGCAAGATGACCTACCTCGACATACCCCCGCCACGTCACTGTCCACACAGACGCTGTGACCTGCAGTTCACACAGCGATGGTGCCTGAAAGCTCATGCTCCGTCGTGGGATGGAGTCCCCTCCCTGCTCACATGTGCACAGACATGCATAAAACAGTAGGAGCACATACGCAGGTGCCTCGGGCCCCCTTTGCCTTTGGGGACGGTGTGCAAGGGAGGAAGTCGGCCTGAGATGGATCCTGACCCAGGCACTCACCGCCTGGGAGAAATCGGTAAGGTTACTTACCCTCTCTGTACTGCAGTTTCCGGCGCCAGCTGTGAGGTTGCCATCAGTTCACATATGTGAGATTCCTACAAGTGTGGCTGGCACACAGGGCACGTAGGTCAGCCAGCAGCGGCATGATTATTTTCCACAAATACCCGTCGAGTGCCTCCTGTTTGCCAGGCACTGTCCTAGGAGCCAGGGACACGGTTAACAAGACAGGAAGATTCCTGGCTTTCCAAAGCTGACATTTTGGAGAGGGGGCTAGAAGAATAAACAAGTGAGAATATAAATAAGATAATTTCAGGGGCGTCTGGGTGGCTCAGTCGGTGAAGCGTCTGACTTCAGCTCAGGTCATGATCTCATGGTTCGTGGGTTCAAGCCCCATATTGGGCTCTGTGCTGACAGCTGGGAGCCTGGAGCCTGCTTCAGATTCTGTATCTCCCTCACTGTCTCTCTCTCTCTCTCTCTCAAAAATAAATAAACATTAAGAAAAAAATTGTTTAAAGAAAAAAGAAGTCGGAGGGAGCCCCCCCCACCCCAACCCCGTGGGACTCTGTCTCTCTTTTGGGGCCAGACCCAGGAAGAGACTGGGAGAATCTTCCGGGCAAGAGTTTCCTGGTGGGCGGGGAGGCGTTGACGCTAAGGACTCGCCTCACTGCCTCCCTTAGCAAGGGAGCTGGGCTTCTGGAAAGCACCAAGCGAGTTCCCTGAGCTTTCCCCTTGCGAGCTTGTGCGCCTTCTCCGAGGTTTTCCTGGTGCTCTCAAAGGGGTCCGCGGCCCCTTGGCAAGGTGTTACCTTACTGTCTGCTCTGCCTACCAGGCCCCCGTTACCCTCCCCTATTCCTCCACCTCACTCCGAGTCCTTTGTTCTCTCTCTCTCTCGGGGTGCAGTGGGGAACCCAGATCCAGCCCAGGCCCCCCCCCCCCGCCCCCCGCTCGGTGGACACCCAGGAAGCCTCATTCCTGTGGGCAGGCGGCGCCCTCTGTCGGCTGGGGACGGGACTCATGGCGGAGGCGGGAGGACCCAGACTCTGCGCCTGAGCTGGGGGAGGGAGACCCCCACGGAGGAGGGCCTCACGAAGGACCAGCGGGAGTGGGGGATCTGCCTCTGTCACGAGTTCCTTCTCCAAGCCCAGAGAAGGCCTGGGGCGGCCCTTGCTGCACTGTGGGCCATGGGGGTCCACAGACTCACGATTTCTTAGGGAATTATTTGTTTTAATTGACATACGTGCGATACATTTATTTCATATTTATTTTAAACACATCAAGGAAACAGAGCTGAAACGTTTATGGAGGACCAGGCCTACAGCAAGGCCCCGGGGCTCGGTTCCGCGAAGTTGCCGTGCCCATGCACCGCGCTGAGAGCTGAGGCCCACGGACGGGCTCCCTGGCATGGGGCCGTGAGTGGATGCTAACTTTAGCTTTTAGAGCAACTCCAGGCAGCTGTTCCCAGGAACAGGGCATCCAGCCCCACCCAAGAGAGCACGGCACTGCATATTTTTAGTGTTAAAAGCAAAACTGCCACCATTTATTAAATGTGTGCTGAGTGCACCTTCCCCACAAAAACCGTTCCAGCAGGTTTCTCTTTTTCATCTTTTTTTTTTTTTGTAAGGTTTTATTTTTCCAGTGACAGTGTGTGAGCAGGGGAGGGGCAGAGAGACAGAGCTGTCAGCACAGAGCCCGAGGCGGGGCTCGAACTCATGAACTATAAGCTCATGACCTGAGCCAAAGTCTGATGTTTAACTGACTGAGCCCCCCAGGCGCCCCTGTGTTAGCCATTATGCCTCTGAGTTTCTTCAGTGGATGAAGAAAAGAAATGGAGGCTCAGGAAGGTGAGGTGACTTGCCCAAGGTCACACAGCAAGACTAAGAAGTCGAGGACACCATTGGTCATAGAACCGAGAGAAACAAAATTGCTCCCAAAAGTGTTCCACGGTTAAGAACTGGGCCAATTTTGCCTTCTGTGTGTTTCCTAACAGTCTAATGAATGGTCGAAAAGCAGAACCCTGGGGCGCCTGGGTGGCTCAGTCGGTTGGGCGGCCGACTTCGGCTCAGGTCATGATCTCGAGGTCTGTGGGTTCAAGTCCCGCCTCGGGCTCTGTGCTGACGGCTCAAAGTCCGGAGCCTGCTTCAGGTTCTGTGTCTCCCTCTCTCTCTGCCCTTCCACTGTTCACACTGTGCCTCTATGTCTCTCAAAAATAAATAAACATCAAAAAAAAATTAAAAAAAAAAAAAAAGCAGAACCGTCCCCGGGTGCCATGCTTCTGACCCCCGACACTATTTCTACCATCCACGTTTACCTGGACCAACCAGACGCCGCAGACGTGCCAGGAACACTCAGCATTCCGTGGGCGCCACGGCCAGGGGGACAGCATTTGACTGCAGTGGGCACCATGGAGCGAGTGCATCTCTGCCGCCATCATTTGCATGTTGTATGCGGGTCTCTTCTGCTATTGCTCGGCACCCCAGCAGCCGGCGAACCACTGCCTCGGCACCAGGCCTGCAAATTCAAAAACGGCTTTTACACTTAAAAAATTTTTTCATGTTTATTTTTATTTATTTATTTTGAGAGAGAGAGAGATTGAGAGAGAGAATGAGCGGGACAGGGGCAGAGAGAGAGGGAGACACAGAATCTGAAGCAGGCTCCAGGCTCTGAGCCGGCAGCACAGAGCCTGACGCGAGGCTCGAACTCACGAACCATGAGATCATGACCTGAGCTGAAGTTGGACGCTTAACTGACTGAGCCGCCCAGGCGCCCCAAGATTTTAACATTTTTAGATGGATAGAAAAAGTACAAAAAAAAAAAAAAAAAAGGAGTAGCACTTGACACGTGAAAGTTACATGAAATTAAAATTTCCACGTCTGCATATAAAGTCTTTCCTGGCACGTAGCCACGTCTGCCTGTGTGCCGTCTACACTGCTTTTCGGCGTCCAATCGCAGGGGGCAGCTAGCTGCAACAAAGACCGCTTAGCCCCCACAGCCGGAAATACCCTTTCGTCCTGTACAAAGGAAACTGTGGTCTTCGCAACAAGCCGCTTTATGTCACGAGCATCCTGTTTCCCAAACATACGTCGCTTTTCTGTCCTTTCTGAACTGACACGACTTGCTCGGCGGCCGGCTTGTTAGCGTGTTAACGTCACTCGGGATCAGCTTGTCTAAGCAATGCGGTTTTTTGTTTTGTGTTTGAAGTTGATTTATTTTGAGACAGAGAGAGACGGCACGAGTTGAGGAGGGGCAGAGAGAGAGAGAGAGACAAGAGAGAGAATCCCAAGCAGGTTCCGGGCTGCCAGCGCAGAGCCTGATGCGGGGCTTGAACTCACGAACCGTGAGATCGTGACCTGAACCGAAACTGAGAGTCGGACGCTTAACCGACGGAGCCGCCCGGGCGCCCGTCTAAGCAACGCCGTTTTGGTACATTCCTGGGAGAACGAAGGGCTCGGGTCTCCAAAAATAACAGATGTGGGAAAGAGAGTGGCGGTGGTCGGCGGGAGGCGAGGCCGCCGGCCTGGGCGCTGGCTCTCCCCCTGCCCGTGGCTGCTACTGATCCCGCCGCCTGCTGTTCATTCCGGGCTTGCCATGTGTCAGGAAGGGGCGTGAGCACTGCATGTACTATTTCGTCTAATCCTCACGATGAGAGGCAAGTTCTATTATGATCTCCGCCCCACGGGCAAGGGGAGCGAGGCCGCAGTCACAGGGCACGTGGGCAGGAGACACGGAAACACGCGTCCGGGGGAGAGGACACCGAGGCCTCTTGGACCCGCTCCCCGCGCCCCTCCCCGAGCTGGGTGACCGAGAACGGCTGTTGGAGGCCTCGGGCTGCCCGGCCCGCGGCTCGTCTGTTCCGCTGGCCACGGGGGAGGGGGAAGGGGGGGCGCAGCGGGAGCAAAGGGACTGTCCTCCTCTCCCACCAGCCTGGCCCTCGCCTTCACCGCCCTTCATCTGTTGTATTCACGGCAAATACTTTCCCTAGTCGGTGATTTGCCTCTTGGAATTTTCCTAGACCTAAAGAACCTTGTTTAGAAGGGTGGGGGCGCCTGGGTGGCTCGGTGGGTTAAGGCTCCGACTCTTGACTTCGGCCCAGGGCATGATCTCAGGGTTCGTGCGTTCGAGCCCCGTGTGGGGCTCTGTGCTGATGGTGAGAAGCCTGCTTGAGGTTCTCTCTCTGCCCCTCTCTCTCTCTCTCAAAAATAAATAAACTGAAAGAAATGACACAGGGCTGTTTTGTCTGCATAGTAAAGGGGATTAAGAAAAACCTCATGCCCAGTATTCTGGGTTTCCACAGAAACCGTGTCTCCTTTCCACTCTCGGTTTCAGGCAGTCTGTACCAGCGCGGCCGCCCGCAGTTTCTGCTCCTTGCGGGGATTCCTAAAGGAGTCATCGCCGGGTGTACTTCCGGATGTTCAATCCGTGGACCCGTCATCTTACAGAAACCCATTAGCTGGGACTGAAAAACACCTGTCTTCCTCCCCAGCCTCTCCTTGCAGTGCGGGGAGCCCGACTGCTAACGGAGACCTCCCGCAGACCTGCCCTGGGGGCACAGGACCCCCATCACTGAGGTGGGGGGGGCAGGACAGGAAGGCGGTAGAATGGGTGGGGCCTCGGTGGTTTGAGACAGACAAGGGAAAACTGTGGGCCACGCTCCTCCCGGGGCATGGAGGGGCGGGTGTAGTGCCAGCTCCACGCTGGACGGGGCCCAGTTGAGGGCGTGGGACCACTTGGCCACAGTGGGGGTAGACTAAAGAGGTCTTGGGGAAAGGGTATCCGGCTGCCATCAGCCAAAGAACTGGTCCCAGGGCTTGGCCAGGGCTGTGTGCGCGTCAGGGTGGGGCTGGGGTCCCCTGGGCAAAGCCGGATTGAGGCTCCTCCCACCTGGTACTGGACCAATCCCCTGCTGTTCGAGCTCGCTGGCACATGTGAAACCAAACAGGGAAACTGCCAAGTGGGCCAATCGAATGCTCAAGTTTATGGATTCGTCATAGAAGCCCTTTCACTGGAAGGTTCAAGGGCGGTTTCTGAAACCCACTGCTCTCGGGCTCCAGCTCCAGCCCAAGAGAGGCTGCACGGAGCTGTCGACTCCACCCGCTTCTCGAAATCTGCTGCCTTCTGCCAGGCCGAGTTTGGGTCCAAACGACGCAGAACTCTGCCTTTTCCCCCGTCTCCCTGGACGTCACCAGAGAGGTGTTACAAGCACGTGCGGGTGAGCAGGCTCGGGGCGCTAAGCACATCGCACGCAGAGGAGAGCCCTCCCCCCCGCCCCCCGCACACCCAGGCTCCCCAGCCCAGTGGTCCAGATCCCCCACTTCCGCCACTGCCCGGCCCCAGGGCCTTTCTCCTGGGGGCGGATTACTCTCCAAGTCCGTTTCTCCATCCGTCAAATGAGGCAGGTGAGGGTTGGTATGAAGACCAAGTAAATATTAGATTGATCCCTACGCGTCACTGAACTTGCCAGACTTATCTAAAAGGGTAAATAAAGGGCGTCTGCGTGCAGGCTGCGGGGCGGGCCAGCCAGGGAAGGGGCCGTGTCCTTCCAGAAGCTCTCCGGCTGCAGCAAGCGTGGTTCCAGGCAGCCCTAAATCCAGGCCTTGCCCCAAACACACACGAGCTGTTCTCCAGCCCTCCCCAAAACCAAGCAGCGGGGAGCCGCGGACGACCGCCCCTCCGACAGCGAGGGTCACGCCGCATCGCTGAGGACACGCACGCGCCCGGGACGGCTCGAACTTTGTGCTTACTAACCTGTTTCATCCGCACCCTGCTCTCTGAGCTCTGTGCCCTTGCTCTCTGGACGCACAGCTCTGCACGGGGCGGCTGGAGTCTTGGGACCCAAGGGACCGCGCCGAGGAGGCAGAGCGCAGTTTTCAGCACCCAAGGGCTCGGCTGGCCTTTCCCAGCAATGGAAGCAACTCTCGGAGGCGCAGGACTGTCTCGGAGGAGGGCACGCATGCAGCGCGGGGCAGGTCCACGACCGTGTGCCGGGCAGCGTGGCCTGGGAGAGGCCCGTGGCCTGCCTCCCCCGAGGGCGACCATCAGAGGAGCCTCTGTGCCGAGGGTGGGAGCGGGTGCAGGCGCGGGGCTCCAGGAAGCCCCAGTGCCCGGGTCACCGCTGCAGGCTCCTCGGCTCAGAGCCACTCCCAGGAGGCACCCTGGGAACACACCGAGCCACGAAATTCTTATGGCCCATTAAACACGGGGCTGAGGGGCCCTCTGTGAAAAGGGGGAAATCCCAGGGGTGAGTTCTGCCCGCCAGGGGGGGACAGGCGCGCCCAGGAGCCCTGGTCTGTGCGGCCTCCGCGGGGTCAGTGTGCCTGCGGTGGCGGGGACAGCGGCGGGGACAGCGGGCTCCCAGCTTGTTCCTGTCTCCGCCCCAGTCTGGCCCGAGCTCACGCTGACCCTCCCCCGTCTGGCTCTGTCTCCTCCACAAAAGCAGAGATTTCAGGGCTGGCTGCCGGTTTCCGGGAGCGCGATGATTTCTAGGTGGACCGCTCCGACGTGGCTCCCTCTGGTCCGGGGGAGGAACACGCCGTCCCGACACTCGCCCGCGGGTAGTCCTCTCACAAGGGCTTCAATAAACAAGGAAGCGGCGCGAGCAGGTCCCGAGAGCTTCCGTGGCTGGAGATTCACGGGTCCCGCCCGGCCCTAGAGGTTACTGGTTTCGAGGCCGTGTAGACATGGGCGCAGGTGCTTCTAAGACGTACCTCTCGGCGGAGGGAGGCCATCATGGTCCCCGAACGGTGGCTCCCGTCCCGTCAGGGTCTCGGACACACCTCGCTGTATCACCTCAGAAAGGATTTAGGTGGTTTGTAGAGACTCTGCCGTGTGGGAAGTCGTCATCCTGCGATCACGTCTGTCACCTCGAGGACTTCCGAGACTCCTGAGTCAATGGCCTCCTGTCTACTTTGTCCCGCTCAACTTCTCCCTTGTGGCCCTGTGGGGACTGAGGAGGACCCAGCCCTGCCAGGAAGCTCCCCTCCGGGACTCCGGCAGAAGCAAGACAGTGGCTGCCTCAACTGTTCCTCTGGGCGGGGAGACGGGCACGCGGACCGTGGGAACCGTTGGGTCTAGGGCAGGGGGCCATTATGAAGGCAAACTCTTACGGCGGGAAGAGCCAATCAGCAAACTCACGGAGGACCCCTCTATTTACATGTGTGGGCTCAGTAACTCCCCGCGTCATGCCTTCCATACAGGTGTCAACCCGTGGGGTGTGCAGACCGGCCCATTTCTACCTTGTGAAACAGATGATACGGAATTAAAAAATACTCGCGGAAACATAAAGCATTTATTATTGCTATAATCAAGGCAAGATCTCTGAAAACCATCGGCCTTGAAAACGGAAGTAGAATCAGAACCGTTATTCATGAGCTTACAGTTTGTTCTTTGCTGTTCAGATTTCACGGTTTCACACAGCATCCACCACGAGACGGACCTTTATTATACAGAGGAAGAAGAATGAACTTGGAAGTCACAAAGCATGGCTTAACTACCCCCCCTAGTTACCCGACTTCAGACACATCACTTACTTGCTGAGAACCGGTTTCATTCTGCGTTTAAAGGGGAAAGAAACAAAACAGGACAGGGCAGAGGGGCCGGAACAAACCCAGCCCCTTGGAAGAGCTACGGAGAGCGCGTGGCTGAGAACTGCGAGAAGGCGGATGAAAGTGCTCGGTACGCTTGAAAAAGTTACACAAACTCGAGTGTCCCTGACACCAGTGCTCGGCACCCCCGCAGGGAGGGGCAGGAGTCCTCATCACACAGTCTACTCGCGTGGCAGCCTGCGTGACAGTCACCGAGCATCGGAAACCTTGGGGCAGGACAAAGGGTATTAGTGACCGAGGCTCCAAACTCACTGAGGAAGGAGCGGGCATGACAAGCCACGTAATACGGACGCAGCTTTACCCTAGAAACACTCTGTCAGTTTTATTTTACCTTAATATACATCTGTACAGGCAATAATAAAAAGGCTATTACACAACAATTCAGTGAGTTTTCCCTAGTTCCAGGAATAATGCATGCAGTTACAAATGAGAGGTAGAAACACTGTATTAAAGACCTAAAAATACAAACATCATATAAATAAATGTTCAAATTAACTGCTGGAATTTCATACAGATAAATAAGGTAAAAATTACATTACTTCGTCAAAGTAAAGGGAAAACCATGTTTTTGTTTGTCGTTATCAGTACACTAAAATTAGATTAATGCCAAAGAGCTTCTGTGCAATTGGTCAGAGTTTGGATTATATTATCTAAAAGGACAGAGATGAAGGATTAAAACTGGAGAACGCTTTATTCAAGTATCCAAGCGGGTGAGCGAGAGAAACCAAACAGCACACAACGTAGGAGCCGTCCCTGGAGGGATGGTAACCGCCCGCGCTCTCCGCGCCCAGCTGCCTGGCGAAGTGCCAGGCTCCCCGTGAGAACCACACATCGCGCTGCAGAGAGCCGGCCGTTTTCCTAAGAGAAAGGAAACCTCATTTTTCACCAACTTCGTGTAGAAACTCCACATCACCAACAAGCCTTTAGGTCGCCAACTTTGTTTTGGCCCTGACAACATTCTTGACAGTCTCCCGATTGATATTTTTTTCTAATACTGCCCCAATAAACCTAGCCTTCAGTAAACCCAGAGATCACAGGCGTCAATGCACATTCTGCATGCACGATAAAAAATAAAACCAAAAGCAAACAACCAGCAACTCAAAAATACCACTGGGAAAATCTGTTACGTGTAGATGAACAGGTAAAAAAAAGGCAAAGGTCCACATGAACACACAGTTTTTTTACCGTTTAAAAGTCCACTCGACATTACAAGTGAATTCCGGAAAGGGTGTGTGTATAGAATATAATCAAGTAAAATATTTTAAACAAGTCCATTGTGCCTCAGTTAGTTTTAAATTGCAAAATCCAATACACAGTTGTTTTAATAAATTAGTGCAATATGAAAGATCTTGGAAGATTAACACGTGTCCATATTAGATCAAAGAGAAGATTTCACAATTTCTTCCAAGAGCCTTCTTTCAGCGCGTTCTTAGGCTGTTTCTTCCTGAGCTGTTTAAGGATGCGTGCTCAGACTCAGACAAACCTACCCCGGACACCAAACCGCCCGGATGAGATGCAGATTTTTTTTTTTTTTAACTTTTATACCTCAGTAAATACGTGGAATTTCACACATTGTTCTGATGAGCGGAGTAAAGAGCCACTCGTTTTGCTCCATTCTTAACCACCTGTAAGAATAACTGCACTGATGATCCCATTTCTAAGGTACATTTATTTCGCAGGTTCGATGAGAGCCAAGTGGAATGCTCTTGCTTCTGCTTCTACAAAGAAAAGGGGAGGGGGTGGCATCTCCGATAAGGCAGATTTCCTATAAGGATGTAGTTTTTGGATTGTTCCTCCTTTGTGAAGTCACTGCTTGCTCTTTGGTAGTCACCAGGTGAGAAACTACAGTTTCCTGGGGATGGGGAAACAGGCCCCGAGCTGTAATCCCAAGCTTCTCTCCTCCACCCCACCGCTGGGCCAGGGGCCGGGCCGGCTGCCGCTCACAGGGTCGCGGTGCCACAGCAGAGTGCTGACAGTCTTCTTTCAATACTAGTTTTATCTAGAAATGAAGCAAATCCATGACAAAAGTCATTTCTGTTTTCAAAACCAAGGGCAGAACTAATGAAAAAAACCAAAACAACAAAAACCAAACCAAAACAAAAACCACTCTCTACCTACATCCTTGCTTCTGTCCTGTCTTCGCCCCAAACTCACAGACTTTATCTTCTTTCCGCCTGATCATTGTTTAGATAGGATTTCTAGCTCAGTGTGGCACGGGAGCAAAATGTGGGTTAGCACGTCAAATGAGGAACACTTAGGTTTTAACAGCTGGCTTGCTCACGACGGCACGTAATTTTAGAATTGCCGACCCCGTGTGGCTCTTCAAAAGGTGGTGTGACCACGTCCGCTGCAAAGGGCCCACCCCCTCCTCCTCAGCAACCAGGGCTTCTGTCTGATAAACGGTGCCGTCAACCTGGCATTCTCTCAGTCTCTACTCTGTCGTCTACACCAGAGCGGGGGTACACAGGATCTTCATGAAATTCTTTTTTTTAATGTTGATTTTTGAGAGAGGGAGAGAGAGCACGAGTGGGGTAGGGGCAGAGAGAGAGAGAGAGAGAGGATCTGAAGCAGGCTCTGTGCTGAAGCCCACGAGGTTTAAAACAGTTGCATGGATTGTTATTGAACAAACACAGAGTTCTCTACGTACACAAACACACATCCTCCAACACGGTAACACAGCATAAAAATCAAAGGCCATCAATCGGTACGTTACGAGCATTATCTCTGTTCTCAAACAACTCTCTCATCTTTTAGAAGCAGCAGCAGACCACAGAAAAAGTCACTGATTTCCCCAAGTTGGAAAGCCAAGATTGAAACCAGCAGGACGACTCCCAACTCCAAGCTCTCCCTGCTGCACCTGTAGGAGGCCACTCAGCGGCCGGCAACGAACACACCCTTTCCAAGTCAACTTACATTTCTGTACGTTCTCGATGTCCGCAGGGTCCTGGAGAATCTTGGTGAGGCCTTCGAAAAGAAGGGCCGCCCTATGGTAGCGATAAACAATGTCTTCCGTCTGCTGGAACATCTCATCCAGGGCCGCGGACTGAACCTGAAGTCACGCCAACAAGAACAAGAAGATCCTCAACTTTTCCAAAAAATAGACCTCCGTTTGGGCAATGTGGCTTTAAAGGCCATCTATCTAAAACTAACACATTTTGACGAAATGATATAATCTACCGAACTATATAAAACTTAAGGACTCATCAGATGAGCAATATAGAAAGGGGCTTCTTGATGAAAGAGTTATTCTGCCTTCAAAGATAATCCCGTACTCAGATTCATGACTCATAAAGTTTATACTTCTAAATTGGCTCCTCTATGGTTACACTAAAAAGTTTATTTTAAACATATACTCTCAGACTAGGGCAACCTGACATTTTCGTAAGGTAGATTTTGTTATAATAAGATAACTAGATGGTGTTAAAAGTCATTAGCTTCTTTTAGCCAAAGAATTTTCTGGTGTAGTCACTCATTCATTCAGAGGTGTTTACAAGGGCCAAGCACTGCACACAGCACAAAGAAGAACTCACAGGCTAGAGGGGCACACAGGCCTGAAAACATGGCTTGCTCATCCCACAGGACACGTGGTAGTGTAGGAGGAAGCCCCGACTTCCGGGATGGAATCCCACCATGGAAGGCGGAGATTAGGGAAAGCCTCCAGGAAGTGATGTGTAGGCTGAGTCATAAGGAAGGAGTAGAGGTGATGAGAAAGGTGGGCAGGGACTTTCTGGAAAAAGGGTATGCACAGTCATGACTATTTGAGAAGCTTTCCCAACGGTATTCTGATTTCCTCGTTAAAAAGAAAACCACGGCCCAAAATGGCAACACTTAGGCCATGTCAATAAGCCAAGACACAATGCCTCACCCGACTGCAGTTCCTATCCCCCAGATACGTAACCTTGAACCAGTCAACGCGGCATTTCCTGGTCAGCACTAGGAAATTTACTGATCGACCCCTTCCTTGCCCCCTTCTGTTCCCCTTTGGAGGACAACTTTGCCTAGACAGTTGCTAATGAATTCCTTTCCTCTTTTTTACTACCCCCTTCTCCCTTCAAACATCTGTGATTTATTTAGCTCAGGAGAGCGCTCCTCTACTTGCTGGATGGAACGCTGCCTGATACAAGGATCATTTAACAAAAGCCAATTAGATCTTCAACTTAATTTGTTTGAATTTTAATCATTAAATGCCAGGATTGCCAGTAACCCAGTATCCTAATATGTACTTGCTGATATGATCTGTTTCTTTCAAAACATACGTGAAAGCCACTTACAATAAAACAAATAAAATGGATACAGAAAATCCATTCTGAAAAAGGATGAAGAAGTAACTAAACACGTGTACTAACATGATGAAGCTTGCTGTGCAGCCAGGGCATAAGGAGGAACTTGTCAAGTCACACCGCTCTCATCATCAGAAAAGAAAGAGGCGCCATCACTCCTCAGGAGAGGGGATTTTTCTGGGCCCAAATTTCTGAGAATAATTTATCATAGGAAGTCTCAATTCAGTACAGAGTGATACAATGCCTATCATTCATATCAATAGTTTAGAGCAAAATAATGTATGTTATTCTTATCAACAGTTTATACTCCAAAGTTATTTTCATTCGACTTTTGATAATGGCTTGCAGAATAAGGCCAAGGGTAATTAACTGTACAATTCAAAGTAGACATATTTTGGGGGGGAGGATTATGTTAATTTGTTATTCTAATGTGGCAAAAATAAGATTGCTCAATAATTTTTCCCCCACTAAACTACTTAACAGTCGATAATTTCATCACCACTTTAGAGCAACTTTTCCCCCATGAGACGGACACAAATTATTTCCAATAGCATACCCAAATAATTGGAAAAGCGGATTTTACTTGGTGTCTATGCTTCAGTAAGGTCAGTGAGTGGGATCTGGGCACGTGAACTTTCGTGGACTGGTAAACAGAGCGGTATTTTCCTAATGTTTTATTATGCCAAAATTTCTTAGACAGTAGAAAATTGCAGAAACAGATCCAGCCAAAGCTTTTCGATGCAAAGTGTGAAAAGATTAGATCATGCCTAATGTTAGCAGTTTTTAAGAGTACAATAACGCTTTACTAAATGCAGTAACCAACATTACTTAATATGTCACCTGTGCTCACGAAGTTCAAGTCCTCCTTTAGCAAGAGGTTATCACGGTGTTTGGGACTGGGGAGCAGTCAAGGCACACACTCTTTTTAAAATGATAAGGTCAAGTACGTATTCAACTCAAAAGGTATTCTTAAATACTATCAAACCGCAGAAAGGGTTACCATTTCTACAGCACAATTATAGATGAGTTTCTCTGCAGTCACGCTGTTGATTTCATCAATGAACCTCTGCTTGTCGGAGAAGAAGCGAGTCAGCTTTTCCGTAAGTTTCTTGCACATGGTGATGCAGAATTTATATCGTTCATTCAAATTTTTGACAACTGAAAAGAAATTGAGATGAGAATTTTAATTTTCTTCCAAAAATAAAGTCACAGTGACATGCACCTTTCCTGCTGATTTAAGGAAGGTGACACTCAATGATCATTGAAAAAAAATGATCAGGGCAGGGGTGAGGGCACAGCTGAGTGGCTCGGTCAATTAAGTGTCCAACTTCGGCTCAGGTCATGATCTCACGGTTAGTGGGTTCGAGCCCCGCATCAGGCTCTGTAATGACAGCTCAGAGCCTGGAGCCTGCTTCAGATCCTGTGCACCCTCTCCTCTTTCTGTCCCTCCCTCTGTCTCTCTCTCTCAAAATAGATAATCATTTTAAAAAAAGATTTAAATATTCTTAACTGGGCGAAGATGCTGACTTTTCTGGTTTTTTTGTTTTCGCCATTTAATTGTCAGAAGTGCTTTTCTGAACTGGAAGACAACACGTGAAAGAATCTGATTTCTGGTCTTTTTTTTTTTTTTTTTAATGTTTATTCATTATGGAGAGAAAGACAGAGTGCGAGCTGGGCAGGGGCAGAGAAAGAGGGAGACACAGAATCCGAAGCAGGCTCCAGGCTCCAGGCTCCAGGCTCCAAGCTGTCAGCACAGAGCCCGATGCGGGGCACGAACCCACGAACTGTGAGATCATGGCCTGAGCCGAAGTTGGATGTTTAACCGACTGAGCGACCCAGGCGCCCCTAATGTTGATTTTTGAGAGAGACAGAGACAGAGTGTGAGCGGAGGAGAGTAACACAGGGAGGGGAGGACACAGGATCTGAAGCAGGCTCCAGGCTCTGAGCTGTCATTACAGAGCCTGAGAGGGAGAGAGAGAGAGAAAATCCCAAGCAGGCTCCGAGCTGTCAGCACAGAACCCAACTTGGGGCTCGATCCCACGAACTGTGAGATCATGACCTGAGCCGAAATCATGAGTCTGATGCTCAACCGACTGAGCCCCCCAGGCTCCCCTACAAATACTGACCAACACAGGGATTCTCGTTGCAAACTCTACGGGGAGTCTGGGGCAGCTCGAGGACTGCCACGCCCCACCCATACCTTGTTTCACCGCCGTGGATGGGCTCAGTTTCCCGGACTTGACCTGGGCTTTGGCGAGATGCAGAGACGCTGCTAGGAGCTGCGCTGCCTTCATGTACAACACCAGCTGCTCCACCCGCCTGTGCCCGGAAGACAGCAGAGTGTTATCCTGGGGACCAGCGTGCCAGACTCAGCTCTCGACACATCAGGCCACCCTGAACACAGCATCTCCAGAGGAGTGTCATTCTCCCTGATATGTGTAACGCACAGGTAACTTCGGAAGGAAGGACGTTCACAGAAAAAGAGGTGTGTGTGCTCTGAATACAACAGGTCTACTCAAGTAAGAATCGGTACGATCACCAAATACCTTCGACAGTATAAGATACAAAGAGAAGGCAACGCTAGGGTCTTTAAGTCTTGGCTCATACAGGGAAATCTAGCACGATGGAGAAACTGGGGCCCCTCGAAGCTTTTCATCATGAGATGGGACCTCTGGTATGTGACAAGGTCTCCGCCTCGGACATGAATTTTCAGAAGGCACGAAGAATCTGGAAGTGAAGGACAAGGGAGCACCTACCCCCAGTCTCTGCTCAGTTGGCTGATCTGGTCCACGACCACGCTCTCCTGGATCTGGTACAAGGAGACGGCGGACGTGCACAGCTCCGGGTTGCCTCCCCGCACGGCGGTCAGGTCCAGCACACACTCGGTGAACATCAGCATCACGTTGAGGTGGCGTAGGGTGTCTGTGTGTTCTCGCTGTGACAAAGCCAGTTTGTCTTAGAAACCGTCAGCTAAGAGGAGGCGCATGCTCTCTGCTGTATATAAACCATGGCCCATGCTAATGTTTTTCTAAACTTATGAATATCAGAATGAGCCAAACAGATAAGATTTTTAAATTCCAGAAAACTAGTAAGAAAATAAACACGGGTGAAACTAGATATGGATGTGTGCATGTGTTTGTGTGTATGTATAAGGGGAACCACAAAATTAAGTGTCAAAGGAATGAGGTCACTGTGCTTTTACCAGAAAAACAAAAACAAAAACAAAAAAGCCCCCAACGCTAAACAATTAAATCAATATACTTGAGACAAAAACATGACCAAATAAATATCAGGATTTTAAGGATATTCTTTACACTAAACCACACCTCTTGCTGGTTTAGTGAATTCTACTGACTTAGAGTTTTGGAGATGTTTTATTTTAATTTCTAGTGGGTTTTCAGTTCAAAGTGATTCCTAACACCAAAGCTCTAAATTTGTGTGAGCTGTTCACTTAAAGAGGGGAGTACAGACATAATAGCATGCATTAAAAATGGCTATTCTAAAAATAATGTTTGGTTTTTTTTTTGAGAGGGCATAAGTGAGCCAGGGGCAGAGAGAGAGGGAGAAAGAGAGAATCCCATGAGGGGCAGAGAGAGAGAAAATGAGAGAGAGAGAGAAGTGGGGCTCACCCAAAGCAGGGCTTGTGCTCCCCTGATGCGGGGCTCAAACTCACGAACCCTGAGATCATGACCTTGGCCAAAGTCAGATACTTAACCAACTGAGCCACCCAGACACCCCAAATTAATGTTGTTTTGAGATGTTTTTAGCTATAAACGTTTTTTGAAATCTGAAATAAGACTAAGCTTCTCATTCTCCTTTTATGATGAAAAAAAGGATGAGAATCATTTTCCCAGAAAAACGAAAATACACCAGTTAACTTTTGAAAGTCTCCCTGCTGACAGCAGGCTGGACGGTACATTCCAACGTACTGGGAAATGGATCAGGACGTAATCTGTGTCTAATCTGATGGAGATTGAAAAAATTCTGAAAACTGCCTCCCGAGTCTTAGGACTGGATTATACATATTTTCAGAATTATGACTAACACTACTACAAAATCACTACTAAAATTTTGCATGCAACAGACACGAAACTGTTGGCTGGACGCCCAGCGTGGAGAGAGAATTTGTTCTGTGCTGGCCTGGAGAACGGGTCACTTAATTTGAAATGCCGGCTACGTTAGCGTTGCAATCAGGGACCGAGGACACAGTGCCGGCCGCCGGGTGCCGTCTTGGAGTGGAGTCTGAGGACCTGAAATGGCCCGTCTTTGGAGTCGTAACTGAAAGGCTGTCGTGCTGAGCACGTGTCCAGCATGCTTCAGGCCAGGCTGTTTCTCCCCGTGGAACCGGCCCCGTGGAGGGAGGGGGCTGCCCTACAAATGGGCACATCTGCCTGGTAGGTTTATTTCTCAGCGCCAGGGACAAATCGGGCATGCTGCTTTATTATTTTATAGGCCTAGGTGTATTGTTTTTATCTCATGAAGGACAACAAGCACTGAGGATAAAAAGCCACGGTTTCAGACAAAGACTGGGCTTTATAAGTCCTATAACTAGTACACAAACTTCAGATTAAAAAAAAACAACAAAATCTACACGTATCACTTCCTCTCAACCAAAGCTTGCTCTGGATGAAGAGTCACCGGTGATTTTCAAAGAGAAAAGACAAGGTAAGTCAAAGAGAAGAAAAAAGCTTCAGAACTTTTGTCTATTCTGTGCTTTCATCATTGCTAGAACATTCTTTCGTGCTCTCGACATGACAGTGACACGCCACCGTGGTCGCTTCTCTACCTCCATCAGTGTCTCCTCTGGCAGTTCGGGGGCCTCGAAGGTGATGAGCCCCTCTAGGCTGGGGGGTGAAGCACCGTAAGGCATGTATCTCAGGCCAGGCGCTGCCTCCGCTCCCGGAGGGGAGGACCCCAAGCACGGCCCTGGTGGGGAGCCCAAGCACGCGCGGCCGCTGGCGGAACACAGGGAGCCTCCGGAGCCGCTGGAGCCCGCTGCAAGAGAACAGGAGACGCGGCGCAGGGCCCGCAGTGAGCGCCCGCTCCCACTATCCAAGGAACGGACGAAATGTTAAAAGTCACAAAAGTCACTGATCCCCTAGGTTTTAGTTTTCCAAGTTCCCCTTCATTCCTCGCTCATACGGGTATTTCATGGACATCATCAGGGCTAGTTTTAGACTAATTTGCAACACGCACACCCCTCCCTGCTGCTCCGCAGTCTCCACAATCATAACACGTGCCCATGCAGAGCAGCTCCCCGAAGGTCTATCCGTAACGATTACTGGAAGGTTTACACTGCTTCTGATTTTTGTATCACAAATAACACCGTAACTAAATCTGAAGTCTTCCCTTCCTTTGAAGGGTTCATTTGTAATCAATCCTCCGAAGTGTATTATCAACAGGAATGGGATCTCCACAGAGCAGAGGTGACCGCCGCTCCGACGGCTCTGCTGAGAACTGCCTCGCCCCCGGCTACGGGAGCCGTGAGGACGCACGCTCATCCCGCCAACCCTCACAACACTGGGCACCGCTGTCTTTTAGTGTGGACGTAGTTAACGGAATAAAATGATACCTTCTGCTGAAAATGGTATTTTATTATTAGTTAATACTCTAATAGCCTGGAGGGCAAGATTATTAGCTCTGCCTCCTCCTCATCTGTCTATACTCCTTTGCTTACTAATCTGCTGACGTGGTGACTGGCCACTGAGGGAACTCGGAGAACACGACCAGTCTCCTGGCCGACCTAGGCGCAGGCAGGGTTAAGTGCGAAGATTGGGACCCAAGGTACCAAAGAGGTAAAACTTAGGTTTCTAAAAGAACAAAACAAAGAACCATCTACCATTTCAAAACATTTAGTAGAGGTACTAACCTAAGGCTTTAATAGAAGCTAAGAAGCACCATATAGGCATAGCTGCTTCATCATGGAGAAGTCACACTCTATTGTATTGCGATAATATTATATGTCATTATAAATAGACAGTACTTTTATAAAGTTCCCCCCCCCCACAAATAAGGTCCCATTTGCACCTTACAACCCTGTAAGGTAAAAAAAAAATGATGATCTCCATGTCATTGGTAAAGAAACAGAAGTCCAGAGAGGCCAAGGGACTTGTCTCAGTCACACATTAGGTCATCAAAGAACACTGCGCTCCCAGCACTAGCCGAAACCATAATAAGACGATTCTTCACCTGAGGTTGTTCTTGTTCGAAGGACCATGTGGGTACAAGTGGGGGCCGTGGCAGTGTGTGGAGGAGATCCTACAGTGAACAGGACAGCCCTGGGACTTGCTGCTGCTCCTACGGGAGGAGCCAGTACCACACCACAAGCTCCAGCAGGGGCTACGGTGAAAATTCACAAGATGTTACATCGCTTTGATAGTGTTTGTTTTGGGGCTGGGATTACAGGGAGACTGTACTTTTATATTAGGCTTTTTTTTCAGTAAGCATTTTTTATGCTTAAAATCGGAAACGCAACGCAGGTCTCCACTAATAGTATTTTATAGTAATCTCTTCACAGCTGGGAATCTTCTTCACCCAAAGCCTCGATGCAGTCACTTCCGTAAACTTCTAGAGTACGTGACCTGCAGTCACACCTGTTGAGGATAATTTGAAAAAGCGGAGACCGAGCACTCAGAACAAAAATGCGAGGTAACGCTGAAGGGAGACAGGAGTCTCCACAGGGCACGAGCCTGACGAGACAGAGAGTGGGGCTGGAGCACGCGTGCCTGTGCACCGCGGCCACCGCGTCGGGGTGTGAGGTGGGTCCCACGTCCGAGGGGCCAGATGGGCTTAGCGCGGGCTAAAGGAAGGGAAGGAGAAGAGGCCCTCTCCACCAAACAGCGGAATGCAGACAAGTCGTCCAAAGCCTGTTCGCATCGGAGCACGTCAGAAACATTGTTTCTGAGGCCAAAGAACAGAGGCAGGGGTTAACAACACAGATCGCAGATTGGAAAGTAGGTACACTGACCCAGAGAGAAAAACCCGCCGTCAGTGCTCCATGATCCACCACAGAGCGTGGCGAACTGGAAGCATGGAGTCAGCGGAACAGAGTTCATAAAAACCTCCTAGGGAGTGAGGGGACAGCAAGCGGGAACCAAGTAAACAGCCCCTACTGTTACACACGATGTTCTCTTTATGTAATACCGTTGTGATTTTATTCTATTAGGTATACGTGTATTTAAAGATGGTCATATAAAGATGCTCAATGTTTTAAGGGCCAAATGATGCTACTGTGTTCTTAGGTCTTAGGTTTTTCCTCCTATCGAGTTTTTATTTTGAGAAAAGGAAATTTCATGATTACAGAAATGTGCAATTTCAAATGCTGATAATAAAGTTCATGCTAAAGAGGGAAGAGAAAAACAGAATAAAAATAATCGAAGATGCATTTTCTGCCCTAAATATTGTTGAAGGAGAAAATCCTAGTTTCACATACACCAACCTGACTGAAATCATAACATACGCTCATGTAGAACTTACACAATTTATTTAAATTTATTTGTGAAGGAGAACGAGACATAATATGGCCTTTCAAACAAGCTATTTTCAAACACTGTCCCAGCACTCAGCGACTGACTCTTGGCAGAGAGCACACGGAACGGTCACTTCCAGACGGCAGTGTGTGAGGGGCATCGCAGACCTGCTCCTCGGCGACCCAACCAGAACTGGCGAAAAATTTTTTTTTTAAAAAACAACCACTTAAAGCCTCTGTAAGATGTCCTGAGGACATGGAGGAAATGAAACATCTATTCAAGAATATCTCCCACATCTCGAGAAGAACTGTCTCCACCCAGCCCGATGGGGGGGGGGGGGCCGGGGGCGGGGAGCCAGGGCTTTACTGCCCTCACCCCTGTTCACTCGTCGAGCAGAGGCCTCCCGCCTGCAGAGAGAGAAAAGCCAAAAAGACAGAGGCTTCCATCCCGCCCAGCACCCAGTTCACAAAGCAAGGGGGTCGCTCTAAGAGAAATGGCCGCTATCCTCACACCCAGGTCTAGGGAGTGGTGCACAGGACTTTCCAAGGTGGTGGAGGATGGACTTTATTTGAAACCCTCCACGAGAAAGTTCTCGCCTCAGGGCACTGTCAAAACCCAGGAAGATTTTGGTGACAAACACGCGGGAGGCTGCCGGCTCTGCAAGAGCACCAAGCTAGCAAACAGACCATCTACAAGTTTAATAGAGAGAACCAGGGAAAGAGACCGCTAAGAAGAGCCCTCCTGTGGTCAGAACGAGGCTGAGAGAAGACTGGCTTCAAAGACTACTTCTGCAAAAGGGTCAGGATTTAATCAGACAAGACCGTGGAATGATTTGTGTCTGCACAATTTGTCAAAAATAGAGCACTCAGAAGGCCAGTAGCAGGGGCCACCAGCTGGGTGTGATACCAACAGAGGGAGACAGCCTGAGAGACCAAAGAAAGAGTCAAAGAGAGTCCTGTCAAAGCCGTGTCATCCCAGGGCAAGTGTACACATGCCCAAAGCTTGCCCTCTGCAGGCTGACGCCAGAGGCTTCACACTACAAGGCTATAGATTTCACTGAAAGAGCCCAGACGAGACTAAACAAATAAGCCCAAAACAACAAGCTAAAGGGTAGGGGACGAAAGGAATCAGAATTGCTACAAAAATATTATATAAAATGTCTAGTTTTCAACAAAAATATGGTATGTGCAAATAAACAGTAAAGAGTGACCACACACAGGGCACCTGGGTGGCTCAGTCGGTTGGGCGTCTGACTTTGGCTCAGGTCATGATCTTGCGGTTTGTGGGTTCGAGCCCCACATTGGGCTCTATGCTGACACCTCAGAGCCTGGAGCCTGCTTCGGATTCTGTGTCTCCCTCTCCCTCTCCCTCTCTCTCTCTCTCTCCCCCTTCCCCACCCGAACTCTCTCAAAAATAAACAAACAAAAAAAAAGTGACCACATGCAGGAAGAAAAATAAACAGAAACTGCTCTTGAGAGGGCTCAAATGTCAAAATTAGCAGACAGACTTCAAAGCAGCTCTTTTAAACATCTTCAAATAACTAAAAGAAATCACACTTTAAAACGTAAAGGAGGGGCGCCTGGGTGGCTCAGTTGGTTGAGCGGCCGACTTCGGCTCAGGTCATGATCTCGCGGTCTGTGAGTTCGAGCCCTGCGTCGGGCTCTGTGCTGACAGCTCAGAGCCTGGAGCCTGCTTCGGATTCTGTGTCTCCCTCCCTCTCTCTCTGCCCCTCCCCCACTCATGCTCTGTCTCTCTGTGTCTCAAAAATAAATAATAAAAACATTAAAAAAATTTTTTTAAACCAAAAAGATATATGCACCCCTATGTTTATTGTAGCATTAATAATAGCAAAGATATAGAAGCCACCTAACTGTCCATCAACAGATGGCTAGATAAAGAAAATGGTGTGTGCGTTATTTATACAGTGAAATGCTATGCATTCATCCATAAAAAAGAATTGGGATCTTGCCATCTGTGACAACATGGAAGGACCTCCCTGGACCGTATTATGCCCAAGTGAAACAAGTCAGGTGGAGAAAGACAATACCAAATGATTTTATTCATATATGAAACCTGAAAAACAAAAATGAATAAACAAAAAAGAAACTGACCTACAAATACATAGAACAAAGTGATGATTGCCAGAGGGGAAGGGTAGGGGAAAAGGCAAAATGGGCGAAGGGGAAAGGGAGATACAGGCTTCCAGTTACGGAGTAAGTCATGGGAATAAGAGGTACAGCACAGGGAACAGAGTCCATATTACAATAGCGTTATATGGTGACAGATGGTAGCCACACTTATGGTGAGCAGAGCATAATGTATAGAGATGCTGAATTGCTATGTTGTGTATATTTTTTTTGAGAGAAAGCATGTGCAAGCTGGGGAGCGGCAGAGGATGAGAGAGACTGAGAATCCTAAGCAGGCTCCACACCCAGCACAGGGCCCAATGCAGGGCTCGATCTCATGACCATGAGATCATGACCTGAGGCGAAATCAAGAGTTGGACGCTTAACCAACTGAGCCACACAGGCACCTCAAGAAAAAAATTTTTAAGTAAAGTATGAGGTTAATGTCTTGTTGAATAAAGAGTATCAATAAAAATAGAAATTATTAAGAAAAACCCCCAAATGCAAATTCAGGAGTTAAAAAGAATAATAACGGAAATTAAAAATTCACTACAGGGGTGCAACAGCAGATCTGAATTGGCAGAAGAAAGAATCCATGAGCTTGCAGATAAATCCACAGAGATTGTGTGATCTGAAGCACCGGGAGAAAAGAGAACAGAAGCTCAAAGAGCTAGGAGACACCATTATGGGTATCTCTGCGTTGTGTGTATTATGTGCATGATGAGGGTACCAGGAGGAGAGGAGACAAAAGCAAAATATCCAAGTAAATAATGGCTGAAAATTTCTCAAGTTTGATGAAAAACATTAATCTGTATATCCAAGAAGCTCAACAGACTCCAAGATAACGTCAAAGAAACCCACACCCAGATACAGAGTTAAACAGCACAAGCTGAAGATGAGGAGACAACCTTAGGAGCAGCAAGAGAAAAATGACTTGTCACCTACAGGGGTTTCATTCAATCTATGGATCAGTTTGGGGAGTTAACAATAGTAAGTCTTCTGATCTATAAACATGGGGTTTCTTTCCATTAGTTAGGTCTTGTTTAATTTATTTTATCATGTTTTGTAATATTATTTTACTGTAAAATTGTAATTTTATTTTATACTTTTATTAAACTTATTCCTAAGTATTTTATTTTTGATGGTATCTTACATAGAATTGTTTTCTTAGTGTCATTTTCGGATTGTTTCTTGCCAGTGTGTAAGAAATACAGTGGATTTTTTGGATATGGATCTTGTACCCTGTCATGCTACTGAATTTATTTATTCAAATAGTTTTCAAATAGTTTTTAGTGGATTACTTAGGATTTTCTAAGGATTTTGCCATCTGTGAATAGAGATAGTTTTATTTCTCCCTTTTCACGCTGGGTGTTTTGTTTGTTGTATTGTTATAGTCATTTTGCCAAGTTGCCTTGGCTAGAGCCACTGATTCAATGTAAAATAGAAGTGATGAGAGCAAACATCTCTGTCTTGTTCCTGATCGTGGGGGGGCGTTCAATCTTGCACCATTAAGTATGATGTTAGTTGGGGGTTTTTTTATAGATGCTCTTTATCAGGTGAGTAATCACTTCTATTCCTAGCATATCGAGTGTTATGTATTACATTAATTGGTTTTCATATGTTAAAACATGTGAATCCAGGGATAAATTTCATCTTAGCAGGTGATGCTAATATTAATATGGAAACCCAAGGACCCAGGATAACCAAAATAATCTTGAAAAAAGAAGAACAAAAGGTGGAGGACTCGCATTTCCTTGGTTACTATAAAGCTACAGTAATCAAGGCAGTCTGGCACCAGCATAATAACAGACATATAGATCAATACAATAGAATTAAGAGGCCAGAAATGAACACATTTATAGTCAATAGATTTTTTACAAGGCTGGGAAAACAATTCAATGGAAGAAAGAATCATCTTTTCAATAAGTGGTGCTGGACCCACAGAATAGCCACACACAAAAGAATGAAGTTGGGCTCCTACATCACATCGTCCACAAGAAATAAGTCAAAGTGGATCACGGATCCAAATGCAAGAGCTGAGACCTAAAACTCTTCAGAGAAAATACAGAGTCAGCCAAGGGTCATATGTTATTTAAGGAGGGGTATCTAGGGAAACTCAAAAACAAAAGAGAAAAGTTTAGCCTGACACCTACCGAGTACAGTAAACACTAAGCATGGCCAGAAAAACAAAAAACCTCAAACTATTTAACTCAACTCCTTTTATCCAACATATTATGACAGGTTTTCACACAAAAAAATTAAAAAAGAAGCTAAAAGGTAAAACTAGTTTGATGAGACAGAGTAGCCATCAGAACCAGACTCACAAATAGTGGATTGGAATTACCAAATTAGAAATTTAAAATAACAATGATTAATATGCGAAGGACTCTAATGGAAGAAGCGAACATCTAAGAATAGATGGATAACATAAGCAGAGAGATGGAAACTCTACAAAAGAATCAAAAGGAAACATTATACATCAAAATCATCAAAACAAATAAATAATGCATTTGACGAGCTCATCAGCAGATGGGACATGGCTGAGGAGAGAAATCAGTTAGCTTGAAGATATGTCAACGTGAACTTCCAAAACTGGAAAGCAAATACAAAGAAGAATGAACACAAAAACAAAACAGAATATTCAAGACCTGTAGGACAACTACAAAAGTATAACATCCACATAATGGGAGTATCAGAGGGGAAGAAAAAGACAAAGGAATAGAAGAAATATATGAAGTAGTAATGACAGAGAATTTTCCAAAATAAATAATAGAACCAAACCACAGATCCCAGGAAGCTCCGAGAACACCAAGAAGGATGAATACCAAAAAAATTACGCCCTAGACATATCATATTCAAACTGCAGAGAATCATGACAGAGAAAAAAATCTAGAAAGAAGCCAAAGAAAAAACACCTCACCTATAGAGGAACAAGGGTAAGAATTACATCAGACTTCTCTTCAGAAACCATGCAAGCAAGAAAAGAGTGGAGTATTCTCTTTAGATTAGAAATCATGTTCAATCAGATATCTGATGGTCCAGATAGTTCCTTCTTTGGATGCTAACGGGAGAGTCAATAAAAAAATTCTAGAGAAAACCAGAACAAAGAGATTACAATAGTGATTCTCAAATTTAAGTGTATGTAACAATCATGTGGGGAGCTTGTTGAAAATACAGAGTCCTAGTATCCAGTCCCATAAAATTTGATTATACAAGTCTGGGTTATGGTCTGCAACCTGCCCTTTGTTTTTGTTTTCTGATAAGGAGTCCAAGTAATCTAGATGTGAGTCTGTGGACACAACAGTCCCTGAAACAACTCTGAAAAGGCCAGGGGATCTCAGTGACCTGCGTTTGTTTACAGGACCTACTCAGGGTATAAGTGTTTATGTGTATTTAAGCTAACTCTGACCAGTACTGTCCTACCAATAAAAATCAATCTTGGGCCAGAATTCCTTCTAGCTCCTAGCTGCTGACCATCAAGGTACCTTACAGGCCCCATCTTGATGTGCTGAGGAAGAAGATGAAGTGACAAGCAGTGGGTGAAGAAATCTGGGTCAGTGAATTCATGAACAGTCAACAGGAGCAGCTAGGTGAAATGGTCCCTTTCTCTCGCCCTCCCACACAGCCAACGATGTCCACGTCCTAATGCCTGGAAGTCACAAGTAGGCTACGTTACATGGCAAAGGGTAATTAAAGTTGCAGATAGAACCCAAATTGCTAATCAGCTGGCCTTAGAATAAAGAGATTATCCCAGATTATCCAGTGGGTCCAATGTAATCGCAAGTGTCCTGTAAATGTAGAATAGGAGGCAGAAGGTCAGAGTCTAGACTGGTCCCCGATGGGAAGGGGACCCCTGCCAAGGAATGAGGGCAGTCTCTAGATGCTAGAAAGGCAAGGGCATGCATCCTCCCCTAGAGCCTCCCGAGGACACGCAGCCTTGTCGACACACTGACGTTAGCCCAGTAAGACCCACTGCAGACCTCTCCCCTCCAGAAATGTACAATAATACATTTATGTTGTTTTAAGCTACCACGCTTGTGGTGATCTGTGGCAGCAATAATAGGAAACCAAGGCATGCACTAACAAATTACCTGCCTAAGAAGGAACCACATTTGTCTTACCTATATCCATCGGTCGTTCTGTATTTAAACTGTCCGTGCTGCCCTGATGTCCACCTAAAGGCATCTTTACCTGCTGATCTGATAATTTCCCAGTACTGACAGACCTAAAAAGAAGAATGATGCTGATAATGGAAAAGTATACATTAAAAATCCATACACTTAAATAACAAGGGGGATTTAAGCCAAGCCACAGAAGGGTGAATGGGAAGTCAGAGAATAAGGAGACAAAAAATAGAAACCAAACAATTCCAGGCAGAGATGAACTTCAATAAGCAAAATAAACAAAACGCAGAGATAGAACACTCAGGAAATTCACTGAGAGCTCTGTAGTCACAATTACAGGAAGCACCTGTGGTTTTCAGAGATACTAAACATACACAGTTCATCTCATTAACCATGTGGCATAAACCAGCTACTAAACCAATTTGGTCTGGTTGTCTTTATACCAGAAATATATGTACTATTACAGTTTTCATATGAAAGGCTGGAAGGAAATGCTGTCTTTTACCTGCCAAACGCTGCCTTGTTCTGCTGCTCAGACTTGTGCCTCTCACTTCCTTGCACTAAGAGACAATGAGAGCATTCCCGTGGGTCACTCCCATCTTTAGACTGCCCTTCAGAAGGCCCATGACGAGTAACCAAGGCTAGCAGGTTGGAAGACGCTTGTGTTTTAGGTATTTTGAAAGGAGCTGTGGTCTGAGGAAGAAACATATGGAAGCTAGTTACTACCATGCAGGCAGCGTGCGGAATTGTCAGGCTGCACAAGTCAGACCGAGTCACACGCTGACTCTTCCACTCTTGGGCCGTTCATTCATACCCTGTAGCCTCAACTTCCTGTCTGTGGGATTAAGGAGGGTAATGTGTATACAGCATTCAGGAAGTCAAGTACTTAGACTGTGCCTGTGCCTGGCACACAGCAAGTGCTCATTAAACTGTAGCTATTCTCATCGAGAATCTTTTCGGTAGTGTACAGCAGCCTCCCCACCCGTGGTTTCGCGCTCTGCAGTCCATCTCGGTCTGGAAGCAGACGGTCCTCCCTCCGAGGTACCGCCAGAGGGTCAGCAGAGCCTAACACTGCACCGTCACACCTGCGCCCCGAGCTCACTTCGCCTCGTCTCGGGAGCCTAACGCTGCGCCGTCACACCTGCGCCCCGAGCTCACTTCGCCTCGTCGCGGGCATTCTACACCTCCCCTCATCGCATCTCGCCGTGGGGACCACAGCAGGGTACTCTGAGAGACGGAGAGATCACATTCATACACCTCTCACTGTACCATGTACAACTGTTCTCTTTTGTTACTAGTTATTACTATTAATCTCTCATTGTGCCTAATTTCTAAATATAACTTTATCATAAGTACGTATGCATAAGAGAAAGCAGTATATAGGGTTTGGTACCGTCTGTGGTTTCAGCTGTCCACTGAGGAGGGTCTTGGAACCTACCCCCTGGGGGTAAGGACTACTCTACTTAACTACACTAGTTCATGACCTCCTGTCAAGAGTTCGCTGAGCTGCTCCACAGTACTGCTGCCTCTGCATTCATTTTGTGTGGCCACGTGGCCTGTGGGACCTTAAACTGACCTTGAGCCCCTCGTGCAAGTGTGTGGCCTAGACAGAGGCCTGCACGGTCATGAGGAAATGGAAGTTCTGGATATGACTCCTCCAACAGCCCTCGTCACCAAAAGTCTCCCCTAGGCTTTCCCCTTACATGTCCCAAAGATAAGATTCCCGTGGAGCTTCCTAGAATCTCATTCTTTTGGTTTGAATTGACCAATTTAGCTCAGGAACCCCAAAGAACGCCATCCACGGATCCTAATAAAGGCATGTGCCCAAGTCCTATCTCCGTCTGCACCCGCCTTGACATCCCGTGTGGCCTCTCGAGGCGTGCCAGGTACTTCTGCCAAGACGTGTGAGTAGCGGACTTCTCTACTGCAACCTCTCTTGTGGTCTACTGCTGAAGCTAGCTCAACGTTTGGCACCCTGTGCTCCGCTTAACAGACGCTAATTTAACAAAGTCCTAACACTGACAAAAGAATTTAACAAGCATACCTTAGTAGGAGAGCCAACGATTGTTGGTAAAGGAGTTCTAAAGAGCCAGTCCGAACTCCGAGGAGAGGACCCCAAGTGCTTGGTGGGAGAGGCTCCCGGGCCGCCAGGCCGACTGGGCTGCGGGCAGTAGCTGTATCCGGCCCCGGTGTGGGGCGGGCACACAGGGTCCGAGTGCTGCTTTCTGAGTTTCTGCTTGTTCTGGTAGATGTCGGTGAGGGTAGGGGCGCTCTGCAGTCTAGCACCCAACAGGAGAGGCTGTGGTGACTGGGTCTGTGGCACTGGAGAACCTGCCAAGAACGCAGGCACTGCTCACCCAGAGCGCGGGGCAAAACTTCACAATTAAGAAGACGATTCTTAAAGTGTGGATTCTAATGAATGCATGCTTTTCAGGAGATATTTTAAAAACTATTTATTTGGCAAGAGACTCTTTTTAGACATCTTTTACAAAACAGTAACAAGTCCTCGGTCGCTGAGATTCTCAGGAGGTAGAAGTTAACGGTGATACATATGTTAGCCGTTTTTATCAGCAGCTAGCAAATAACGCAAACTAATACGTGGTCTGATTAGCACATAAGAGAACTAGATCGTAAACTGTTAGAGCTAATGAAAGCTACAAACACCTATATTGAATCGAAATGATTTCTACTCTTTATATGAATACATACTTGCGGTACCAACGTAATTATTCTTTTCTCACATAGTAGCTAAAAGAAACTTTCCAAAGCAACCCAGAATAACCCTTTACATACAGATATATATATAAAGAAAATTAGATAATACATCTTTCTGGGATTTTATTTTACTTGTCTAAAAATAACAAGCTTATGGATAATTCATTTTTTATCAGTTTCATTAACGAAATTCATTTATAACCTAAAGAGTCCATATTCTCTACAAAGAAAACACTTGTCCACAGATATTCTTGCCTCTTAAAGGCACACCGTATCAAGAGCTGGAGAAACAGGGTCTTTTCGTTTGTTTGTTTTGAGCGAGGGCGAGGGCATACATGTGCGTATGAGGGGGGGGGGGGCAGAGAGAGAGAATCTCAAGCAGGCTCCATGCTGTCAGCGCAGAGCCCAATGTGGGGCTTGATCCCACGGACCGTGAGATCATGCCCTGAGCTGAAATCAAGAGTCAGACGCTCAAGCGACTGAGCCACCCAGGCACCCCGAAACAGGGTCCTGATATGATGAACAGTTGGCAATAGCAAGAGAATCCCCCACACAAACCTTGTTGTTGCCAACTGAAGGTTACCATGTAAGCCTGGAGCTTTAGTTACAAATTCTTTGCAGCTTCTTGCAAGCCAAACTACCACCAATAATGCTAAGGATATTATAAGTCTCCTTTGTGACCTATAACCATCATCTTCCCAAAAAGGAAACTGGAGCTTTTGCTACTGACCACCCCCAGCTTACTCTCATCCTAAATCTGGGATTTTATCTGGGTACTGCCCTATGTGTACGTGTGTATATGCATATGTATGTATGTGTGTATATGAATGTGCATGTATATGTAACATGTGTAGTGTATATATACACACAAATAAAATTAGTAGCAATATGTTATGATCTGGATAAAGTTATCTAGACTTATTTTTAAGGAAACACAAAATATGAAAAACTAAGAAAAGAGTGATTTTCTAAGTAACACAGGATTCTTTTAATTGGCCAACTCTTCAAATGCACATACAATAAAATTTGACTTAAAAGTGTGATTTACACATATCCTTTCAGGCATATACGTATCATAAAATAAAGGCAATAAACATCTCTATTTCCCGCTTATCTCAGGTAGCTCGGATTAAGAATAGTAGTAAGCAAAGTAATGGAATTGGATTTTCTAGATTGATTTTCATGATCTTCGTGACAATGACCAAAATTAGCTCAACTGCTTAATTCCTAAGACTTACTTTCATAAAAGAATCATCTACACAAAGAGAGATCTTTATGGATTATAGGATATGCTAAAACATATTAGACCAAGATTCTAAACAACAGGATAACAAATAAAATATTTCATACCAGTTCTATTCTTTTGATAAGACTAGAGGACCTGTAAGTCAAATCCACTTCTAACAGGATTAAAATTATTAGTATACCAAATAGATTTCCTACCTGATGAGTTTCTACTCCTGGATTCATGACCCTGAGGATGCCCACAGCAGCACTGACTAATTTGCTCAGGAATGGTACCAACTATGAACCGGGAAATGGGGAAAAGGAGGAGAAATGATTAAAAACCAATGAAGGATGGAAACAGGCAACATACGCACCAGCTGCACAGTACATTATAGTTCACGAAATTCGATTAGCAAAGATTTCTGCTGACACTCACTGAGTGACCCCTGTGCCGGGTGCTGGGCACGCTACAATCAAAAGTACCATATACCCTGCCTTGGAACAAGATCACCAGGAAAGAAAGCCAGGTAGACAAACTGACGCCTGTAACGGGGAGCTCGTTTAAGACAGAGAAGTACAAGGAGCTGGCAGTGTCTGAGGCGTGTGGAGCCGCAGGGCGCACAGCTGACTGACGGCCCGGCTGCTGTCCCTCTGCACCCACCACGTTCCTGAGGCTCCTGCCAAGGCCTGTTCCCCAGGGCTGCGCCCAGACGACGACTGCACGTGGGCGAGGCATAATTCGGGCCGTCCCCGCAGGTCAGGGAACTTGGACAATGCAGTGTTTGGGGACACTCCGTGGGCCTGGCTACAACGTTCTGAGCTCACGCTAGTCAAGACGCCCCTGCCCACCTCTCCTAGCTTCCCCTCTCCCTCCCAGGAGTCAGACGTGCAAGGTGACCCGAAGGGGCTCCCCCAGGCCCCTGCTCCCCCCGCCCCTCCATCCATCACGGATGTCTCCCCGGTCCCTGTGGCAAGTCTCTACAGCTACCTTCGCTGCATCTACCTCTCAGAACCCAAACTAACAGGAGGAAGAGCTAAGAAGGCCCAGGGAGTTTAAGCAGACGGGAGATGTAGGTCTATAAAAACAAGAGGCACTGACCAAGTGGTTAGGTGGGCAGGCAACCGTTAGGTCCCGAGGAAGGGCCTCTTCCTTGAGTGCAAGGATCAGGCCTGGACCTTGACCCTGGAGGCCCTGAAGTGCCCCTGGAGCGGCTGAGGGGCAGGGTGAAGGAGGGCCAGGACTTTGTTTGGAGAAGATTTTTCAGCTAAGAAACAGCTTCAAAACCACTGCAGATGAGGGTGAAATAAATTTTTAAAAACATTATCATTACGGTTTGGTGTTTTTTTGGATCCGGGCTCCGGGGCACCACTGCAATCCTTCTCGCTCTGCCTCCTCCTGAAATTTCCTCACATGCCCTCTTACTCCAGCACTTGCCTGAGGGTGGGGCGCTCTTCAATAAGAAGTAAAAAATACATAAATGTATTCATATACATTGCGGGGGGCAAGTTTGGGGTCTGCACTGTGAGGCCTCAAGACCTGCCTGCCGCCCGCATCTCTGCGCCCCTGCCCCTCCCCAGCACACGGGGGAGGTCCCCCCCAGTCTGCATTCTGGCCTCTCTTGCAAGTATTCTGAAGCTGGAGCGTTTTTCTCTGTCTCGTAGTTCTACTCGAACGGTGGTTTAAGGTTCATTTTTGGTTTGGTGTTGCTGCCACTTCACTGCTTGTTCTGGCATTTCCCCTTGCCTTGCGTATGGTTTCCAGGAGAGGTGGACGGATCCGCAAGGAAGCCGCCACCATCCTCCTCCCAGAGCCGGAAGGCCTCTGGGGAGCACGAGCCAGCAGGCTAGGTACGCGACTGTCTGTTAACCCTCACAAATCCGAGTGCTAAGTGGGTAGGCATCTCGTGCACTTTACTCTAGGGTTTCTGATGTTGTGTGTTTACAGCCCAAACCCAATGGAGGTACTTTTTATCCCTAAGATTCATTTTATTATTACATTTCCAATAGAGGCCCTAACAAACTTATATAGAGATGCCCATGCAGGGGCCAGGAGGACGGAGGTGGAGGGGAAGGATATGGCTCCGTCAGCTGAGATTCACTGCCACTGCGAGCCCGTGGGCCACTGTCACGACTGACATAAAGAGTGTGTCATGTCAGAACTGCCACAGCAAAAACACAGTTGAAAACAAGAGCTTTACTCTCCTCACCCAAAGGGGAAGGTGAGTAAGGCCTGGAAGACCCGGTGGACAGTCTCCGTCCCACGGTCTGTACGGCGTCTGCTGGTGCCGGGGAGCAGGAGCCCAGCCGGAGGAAGCCCAGAGGGCTGGTGTTAGACCTTCGCACCGCTGCGGATCTGAAAAGGAAAATAAAGTAATTCCATCTCTGGCAGGTTCTAGGACTCTGTCTCCCCTCCCGCCCCGCCCCCGGCAAAACTTTCTAACAATATGCCATGGAATAGACTTTTCTTTTTTGTAAGTTTATTTATTTTGAGACAGAGACAGAGCAAGTGGAGGAGAGGCAGAGAGTGAGGGAGAGAGAGAGACAGAGTCCCAAGCAGGCTCCGCCCTGTCAGCACAGAGCCCGATGTGGGGCTCGAACTCATGAAACCGCGAGATCACAACCTGAGCAGAAACCAAGAGTCAGACGCTTAACCAATTGAGCCACTCAGGTGCCCCAGAATTTTTTTTACAATATGATATATTCACAAGGAACAAATGTTAAATGTATAAAATTAAGTGGTGTTAAGTCTCCCTCCCATCCTGTATCCTGTCTGCCTGATTCCTGACATTTCCTCCATCCTACTCCAAAGGTTACTGTTATTTCCAGTTTCTAATACATCCTTCCAGAATTCCTTATTTTATACACAAGCAAACAGACTGAAAATAAAATCTTACTTTCTTCTTGTTTTAACTATTTTCAATTTTTTTGGTTTGAGGTTCTCTTTATACTCCTAAAAACTACTGAATATCCCAGAGTTTTTGTTCATGTAACTTATATCTATTGATATTTACTGTATGAGAAGTTAAAACTGAAAAAATTTTGTAATTAGTAATTCATTAAAAGTAACAAACTTATTACATGTAAATGGGATTATGAAAATTAATCATATCTCCCAAATCATGAGAAGCATGGCACTGTTTTACGTTTTTTCAAGTCTCTGATGTCTGGCTCAACAGAGGACAGCTGGGTCCTCATACTTGTTTTTGCATTCAATCTTTTATGTAACTCAGCATATATGGGGGGAAGTACGTGAAGAAAATCCAGCCTCATACAAATATGTAATGAGAAGAAGAGGAATATGTTGGTAGTCTTTTCAGAGAACTGTGATGCTCATCTTTGAGACTACACCAAAAGTCAGCAAATGGACGTTTTTAAAAGATTAGTTGCAATGCAGACTCTGAAATCATGTCAACGAAATCTTGTACTCCATTACATTCGACTCTAATCCTTTGCAAAGTACCTTATACTTGGACTGGATCTTTTTATTGAGCCCGACACGGGGCTCGAACTCAAGAACCACGAGATCATGACCTGAGCCCAGGGTGGATGCTCAACTGACTGAGCCACCCAGGCGCCCCTGGACTGGATCTTTATCTATACGTGATTGTTAAACATGTGGTCATTTGAAAAATGTTGGTTGATATTCCAAATGGTGACCACATCATATAGTATCAAAAACTCACATTCATCCCAAAATATCACCCCAAATCTGAACAGAAATGGGTGTCAGGCATACCAGAAGCTGTCAAGACCACAGTGGTGAGTAAGTTCTCAAAATCTCTAATTTTTGCTCAAGAGCTCGCATTTTATGTCACTTGTTTTCTAGGCGGTGGCAGACCTGGCTCGTCTTCAACTCAATGGCCGCCAGGCGCCCACAGCTGGAGTTTGTTAGCGGTTCTTTCATGAAAACATGGCGCTTCATGAAGAAGGGGCTATGGCTCAGCTCGCAACTAAGCCGCAGGAGAGCTTCTCCTTAACAGAACTCCAACCTGCAGCAAGAGTGCTTTATGCCCACATGGTGGTGATTTTCGAAGAGAAATAGTAACTTTCACTGCTTCCTTAAAGACATGCTTTGATACCACAGTGTGTGGTGGTAAAATATACGAAAACGCGCAGTGTGGTTGGGTGCCACCACCTTGATGCATTTTAAGGCACCAGCGGTGCGCACGTCATGGCTTTTGCACCGTCAGTGCGCGTGTCCGCACAGTGAAGGAGAGCAGACAGCGTCCCAGCATCATTACGAAAACAGCTCTGACCTCGTGGACCTTTTGGAAGGGAGCCACACATGAACCGCACTTGGAAAACCACTGCTAATTCTGTTACCACTTTGCTTTTTTCAATGTATAATGTACCTTGGGAAATTTTCTACCTTATTAGCACACAGAGAGCTTCCTTCCCCTTTTTATGGAAGGTGCTCTGTTGTCATAGGTAGACCTGACATCGGTCATCACTGGTGGGAACTTGGCTTATTTCTCATCCTTTGCAGTTTAAACTGTAACAGTGAACGACCTGTATATATGTAACTTCATACACAGGCAAGGACCGTGTATCCGTAGAATAAGTTACCAGGAGTTAAGGTGCTGGGCTCAAAAGACGTATCCATGAATAATCTTCACAGATTCTGCCAACATGCTCTTTGTAGAAGTCTTCTCAGTTTACAGCTATGAATCTTCTTCCATTCACTGAGCTCTACATGAGGTGGGCCCTTTTAATTGAAAATCTTGTGTTCTCCAATTCTAGAAAGCTTTCTCTTCATTATTTCCTGGAAATTTTCTTTTTCACCATTCTACTTGTTCTTTCTGGAATGCCTACGTTAATTAATACTTGAAAAAAAAAATTTTTTTTTTTAAAGTAAGCTCCATGCCCAGCATGGAGCCCGATGTGAGGCTTGAACTCAGGATCTTGAGATCGAGATTGGAGCTGAGATCAAGAGACAGACACCTGGGGCACCAGTGTGGCTCAGTTGGCTGAGCATCCATCCGATTTCGGCTCAGGTCATGATCTTGTGGCTCCTGAGACCTGCATGGAGACCTGTATCAGGCTCACCACTGTCAGCACGGAGCCCACTTCAGATCCTCTGTCTCTCTCTCTCTCTCTCTGCCCCTCCCAGGGTCACGCTTGCTGTCTCTCAAAAATAAATAAACATTAAAAAAAGAGAGAGAGAGAGAGACACTTAACTGACTGAGCCGCCCCGGCACCACTGAAGAATATATTTTATTCATAGTTTCCATCTTCTTTATTTGAATCACCTATTTCAGGTACAGCCTAAACTTTGTCTTCCAACATTTATTTATTTCAGTTATATTTTATAACATCCAAGAGGTCTTTTAAATTTTATTTTCAAAAGCATTTTGTACTAATTTATGGATGCAGTCTCTATCCCATTTCTAAGGATACAATTTTTTTTTTAAGATTTTATTTTTAAGTAATCTTTACATCCAACATGGGACTTGACCTAAAAAACCCTGGAATCAAGAGTAGCAAGCTCCACCAACTGAGCCAGCCAGGCGCCCCAGAAAGTAACAGATATTTCAATAATAACCACACAGTCTCTAAAAGAAAAGGAAGGCAACAAACACCGGCTCACCTTGGAGAACCATGTAGATTTGTGCCGGAGCTGGCGGTACATGTGAGATTCTGCTCGATGCGCTGATAGTTCCGTATCTGAGTAGGAACTGGAATTGGCGCTGTCTCGCTGTGAGGGGACGCGGTAGGCTGGCACTGACTGCAACCACAATTTATCGAAAAAGGAAAGAAATCCAAGTAAGCCTGTGTTCCTTTCATTTGACACATTGGCATTGGTGATATTTAGATAAAATTCTAGAAGAGGCCAGATGATCGCTTCTATGTGAATAAAAAATGATCATCTTAAAAAATAAGGCAAAAAAAAATCCCAGTAGTCATTTAAAAGACCCTCCAGGCATTCAGACGCTTATTGAGGGCTAACAATTGTAACAAGAACTGGAGAAACATTCCTTATGACAAGAGGAAAAGTCCGTAGGTTGGCAAAACTCAGTTTCATCTGCTCACATTCTGCTATTTGTTATTATGTGAGAGAAAAAAAATATTTCTAGGAAAACATGCTGGGTAAAAGCACAGGAAGTTCAAGAGCAAAGATGACTGGAATGTTTATAAAAGTGATGAAGGCAGTAAGCATTCCCAAAGAACTTCTGACTTTTAAGAAGATGGCAAATAACCCTGTACGACTCTCTAAGCACACTACTGATCTGAGGTCCGCATGGCGGAGTGTTAGTACTGGGTTTCTGGAATAGCCTCTTCCCTTGATTTTCATGAACTCAGAAACAGGAAATCCTTGGACGACTTTTGATTTAACTTGCAACCTGTCTGGACACAGCAGGGACAATACCGGGCCTTAAAAGATGATTTATTTCATTCTTCTGCCGTCCTATAATTCCAAAAAAGCCACATGAATCTGATACCTTTTCTTAAATTACAGTATTACAGCCATAAAGAGATCATATACTTCTCTAACAAACAATATGATCTTCTTCTAAAGTGTCACTTTAGAGGTTTTTCAACCATGAGAGCGTTTCATATTTAAATAAAATCTCATCTGTAACAGAGATGTTAGTTGCTTTCTCCAATATCCATTCACCCACTCTTTCTTACTAGCAGAACTCAAATTTTATGGAAGATGGCAATTTGCTCAGTGAAATTATGACACATCCCAGACTCCTTTGCAGCCATGAGTAGTCATGTATCTTTCCTGGTCAATGAAATATAAGTGGAAGTCTTCTATCCACTCTTCCTCCTTCCTCCTACCTGGACTGTGTGGGTATGCTTGCTGGAGCTTCAGCAACTACCTGTGAACTATGAAGAACAGGCCAAAAGAATTGGAGGCAACTTCCTTGAGTCACGGAAATGAGAGCAACAACTATTTATTTTGATTTCTCATCTTGCAAGAAAACTAAACCTTTGGTGTTAACCACACTATAGTCAGGACTGTTGTGTCTTGCTTTTTGTCTATAAACTCACTCTGGTTTTTCATTTAGGTAATTCCCATTAAGTATCATGTATTTATCCATCCATTCACCCATCCATATTGAAGTACAGCTGACACATACATTAGTGTCAAATGTAATGTTAAGTATCTTTTAAATACAATAATTTGTCTTTAATATCTAAATTAAATTATCTGATTGTGAAGTTTACCTACAACCTGAAAATGAAACAAAACCAAACCAAAAACTTCTACTAGTGGGAACTAAACAGGTTTACAAGACTTCATTAACCACCTGCGGCGCCTGCAACCCAGAGCTCGCACAGGCCTTAGAGCCCAGTCGGACCACAGCCAGCGCAGCCATCAAGGATCAGAATGTGAATGAACTAATGTCACCTTTCTACTGTCTCAACCAATGAGTTAGTAAAGACTTAGCGAAGCACGTACATCTGAGACTTTAACATATACATTGTCAGGTTCTAATATTTTTTCACCAGAGGGAAATTAGAAGCTGAATAAAAGTACCCTCTGAAGCAAACGCAGCAACTTCATACATAACTCAAAGCACCTCTCTCAGGGAATCCCAAGCAATGCTCTCCCAGCGTACGAGGAGATGGACAGCCATGACCCATGACAGGTGTTCTGCAGATGTGGTCTCAGAAAGTCTCTGGACAGAACCTTCAAGCATACCTGCTCAGTCTACAAAGTCTTCCCCGGAGAAATCCCCGGAGCGCCAGCTAAGACCACTACGGCCACGTTTCTGTCTAGCTTTATACTAATATAATATTTAACCATTACTGGACTCCCTTAGCCCAAGATGAGGACAGGGAAGGTCTGTTCATGCCCTGAGTCACCTCCACCAGGTAAAGCAGTTCAGGGGATTCCCTATGTGGAAAGTCATTTCTGACCTGGATGGAATGCCAGAGAGACTACACAGGCTGCCCAAAACACAATACACTTTTATTTTACTGAAATGAGTCATTTTGTCTAGGGGTCAGAAATTTTCCTGAAAAGACGTACAGTTAAATATTTCAAAGTAATTTCAACAACAGTGAGGCTCTAAAGAAGAATGAGACATACTGCTAGGAACACTGCAGAGACTGGCATTTGAGATGACAGTTTTAGGATATGGAGTTGCAAATTGTTAATGGCTTTGCAAAGAATATGTCTTGTGCCTGCATCAAACCATTTTATTTTTGCATACAGCATAATTTTAATGTATATTTAGTAACTTCTGTTTTCACGTGAACTTAATATCTTGTGGCAGAGTGTATTATTATTATTATTTTTTTTTTTTTTCAAATTACTCACTACCTCTCTCTGGACCCATTTCTACACTCCCTGGTGTGGGCATTCCTGCCACAAATCCTGGGAAGCAGGTTCAAAGAACAGCTCCCATTTAGGCCATGCCGTTCTCAAAGCCAGGGGAAACAGACTGATGACAGAACAGAAGCTTTCAGAGCCATTACGTAGTCCTGCTTATAGCTATTTTTCTCTCTCCTTTAAGATCAGCACGTCCCAATTCTTGGACACAATGTAAGAGACAAAAGTACCAAAAAAACTCATAAATCTATGTTATTATTAGCAACACATAGGGGTGCCTGGGTGGCTCAGTTGCTCAAGCGTCCAACTTTGGCTGAGGTCATCATCTCACGGTCTGTGGGTTTGAGCCCCGCAATCCATGTTGACGGCTCAGAGCCAGGAGCCTGCTTCATATTTTGTGTCTCCCTCTCTCTCTGCCCCTCCCCCACTTGTGCTCTATCTCTTTCAAAAATAAATAAACATTAAGAAAATTTTAAAAATGGAACACATAAAGATGGCATTTGTGACACCGGTAACATAAGTGGGGTGTAGTGTACTCCCATACTCTTCATTAGGAGTAGAGTTTTTGCAGGCAATTGAACTTACCAGTTAAATGAGATTGTTGTAACTGTTAGGATATTTCATGTAGTCCCAATAGTAATCACAAAGAATGTATCTATAGGATACACACGGCAGGAAATGAGAACTGAAGCATGTCACTACAACACGATCAACAAAGCACACAAAGAAAGGTACCAAGGAAGGAAGTGAGGGACCAAACAGCCACAAGACATACATAAAAGTGACAAGATGACAGTAATCCATCTTCCCCTATTCGGCTGAAAGTGAAAAGACATTCCATGCAAATGGTAACCAGAAGAGAGCAGGAGCAGCTGTATTAATACCAGACAAAAGAGACTTTCAGTCAAACACTGTTGTAAGAGACAAAAAAGGATAGAATGTATAATGATTAAAAGGTCACTTAACCAGGAAAATATAACAATTATAAACATTTATGCACCAAACATCAGCTCTCCCAAATAGATGAAGCAAATAGTGACAGATTTGAAGGCAGAAACAGATAATTCCACAGTAACAGCTGAACAGCTCAATCCCCCCACTTTCAATAACAGATAGAACAACCAGACGAAGGACGAGTGAAGCAGGGCTGGAACAGCACTCTCGAGAACTGGATCTTGTAGACACACACCCAGCACTCCTCCCACCAACAGAAGAACATACGTTCTTCTCAAGCGCACATGAAACACTCTCCAGGACAGACCACATATTAGGTCACAAAACAAATCCTAAGAAATTGTAAACACTGAAATCACACAAAGTATCTTTTCCAGTCACCATGGACAGAAACTAGAAATTGCCAGCAGAAAGAAAACTACAAAATCCACTAATGCATAGAAACTAAACAACATACTCTTAAACAAACAATAGGTCAAAAAATAAAACACGAAATAAATCAGAAATTAACTTGAGAAAAGTGAAAATGTAAGCACAACATACTTAAACTTACGGAAAACACTGAAAGTAGTGCTGCGACAGATGTTTGTGGCTGTAAATGCTCACATTAAAAAAAAAAATCAATCAAAAACTGTACTCTTCAAATTAGGAAAAGTACAAACTAAGCCCAAAGGTAACGAAAGGAAGGAAATAATAAAGATAAGAGCAGAGATAAATTAAATCGAGAAAACAGAAAAAAAATCAAACAAGAAGAGTTGGCATTTTTAAGAGGTTAACAAAATTGACACTTAGCTAGGTGAACTAAGACTCAAAATCAGAAATGAAAGAGGGAGATGACAATTAATGCCACAGAAATAAAAAGGATTACGGGAACCCTGTGAACGAGTAGTTGCCAACAAACCGGATAACCTGAAGAAATGGATACATTTCTACATACCCACAGGCTACACCAAGACAGGATGGTAGAGAAAGAGAAAATTGAAACAGACCCACAACTAAGGAGACTGGATCAGTAATCAAAAACCTTCCAACAACAAAAAAAGCCCAAGACTTTCACTGGTGAATTCTACCAAACATTTAAAGAATTAACATCAGGGGTGCCTGGGTGGCTTAAACAGTTAAACGTCGCACTTTGGCTCAGGTCATGATCTCACAGCTCATGAGTTTGAGCCCCTTCTTGGGCTCTGTGCTGACAGCTCAGAGCCTGGAGCCTGCTTCCAATTCTGTGTATCCCCCTCTCTCTGCCCCTTTCCACTTTCACTCAGTCTCTGTCCCTCTCAAAAACAGAAGAAGGAATGAGGGAGGGAGGGAGGGAGGGAGGAAGGAAGGGAGGAAGGAAGGGAGGGAGGGAGGAAGGAAGGAAGGAGAGGGAAGGAAAGAAGGTAGAATTAATATCAACCCTTCTCAAACTCTTCCAAATATTGAGGAGGAAACACTCCCAAACCCATTCCATGATTTCAGCATTACCCTAATACCAAACCACCCATAGATACTACAAAAACAAAAACAAAACTACAGAACAATTTCCCCAATGAAATTTGATGCAAAAATCCTTAACAAAATACTAGTAAACCAAATTAAACAACACATTAAAAGGATCATATACCATGACCAAATGTGATTTATAACATACCTACATCAATGGAATGAAGGACAAAAACCACAGGACCATCTCAATCTATGCAGAAAAAGCATTTGACAAAATCCCAGCATCCTTTCATGATAAAATGCATTCAACAGGGGCACCTGGGTGTCTCAGTTGGTCGAGTATCTGACCCTTCAGCTCAGGTCATGATCCCAGGGTGGTAAGATTGAGCCCCTTGGGCTCCATGCTAAGTGTGGAGCCTGCTTAAGATTCTCTCTCTCTCTACCTCCCTCTGCTCCTCTCCCCAGCTTGTATACTCTCTCTCTCCCTCTAAATAAAAACAATTAAAAAAAAAGCATTCAACAAACTAGGAATTGAAAAAAATTACCTCAACATAATAAACACCATATATAAAAAGCCCACGACTAAGATCATACTCAATGGTTAAGAACTGAAAGCCTTTTCTCTATGATCAGGAACAAGACAAGGACGCCTGCTCTTGCTACTTCTACTCAACATAGAACTCTTAGCCAGAGCAATTAGGCACTAAAAAGAAATATAAGGCATTCAAATTTGAATGGAAAAAGTAAAATTATTTTTTTCATGGAAACATGACCTTAAATGTACAATATCCTAAAGATCTCACGCACAAAAAGCCTTTAGAACTAACACACTCAGCAGGGCGCCTGGGCGCTCAGTCAGTTGAGAATCTGACTCTTAATTTCGGCTAAGGTCACGATCCCAGGGTTGTGGGATTGAGTCCCACGTTGGGCTCTGCACAGGGCGTGGAGCCTGCTTAAGAGTCTCTCTCTCCCCCTGCCTCTGCCCCCTCCCCTGCTTGCTCTCTCTCTGAAATAAAATAAAATAAAATAAAATAAAATAAAATAATAAAATAAAATAAAGTATTACTAATTCATTCAGCAAAGTTGCAGCATATGAAATCAAAACACAGATATCAATCAGTAGCATTTCCATATACTAACAAAAACAATCCAAAAAGGAAATTAAGAAAACAATGCCATTTTCAACAGTATCAAAAAGAATAAAAACACACAGAAATACATTTAACCAAGGAGGTGAAAGACTTGTATGTTGAAAACTACAAAACTTTGCTGAAAGAAATTTAAAGACAACCCATCCTTATTAACTAGAAGATTTAATACTGCTAAGATGTCAATACCACCCAAAGTCATCTATATAGATCAATGCCATCCCTACCAAAATCTCAATGGCATTTTTTTTGCAGAAATAGAAAAATCTATCCTGAAATTCATATGAAAACTGCAGGGACATTGAACAGTCAAAACAATTTATGGAAAAGAAAAACAAAATTGGAGGCCTCATACTTAGTAATTTTAAAACATTTCAGGGGCCAGCCCAGGTGGCTCAGTCGGTTGAGCGTCTGACTTCGGCTCAGGTCGTGATCTCGAGGTTTGTGAGTTTGAGCCCCATGTTGGGCTCTGTGCTGACAGCTCGGAGCCTGGAGACTGCTTCAGATTCTGTGTCTCCCTCTCTCTCTGCCCCTCCCCTGTTCACATTCTCTCTCTCAAAAATAAACATTAAATGAAATAAAACATATTTCAAATCTACAGTAATCAAAACAATGTGTTTGACACATGACAGACATATAGGCCAACAGAATGGAATAGACGGCCCAGAAACAAACCGCTGCACATATGGACAAATGATCTTCAACAAGGATGCCAACACTCCTCAATGGGGAAAGGACAGTGTCTTCGGCAAATCATTCTGTGAAAACTAGATACCCACATGCAAAGGAATGCAGTTGGACCCTTACCTTATACAATATACAAAACTTAACTCAGAATAGATTAAAGATCTAAAGACCCAAAACTATATAACTCCTAGAAGAAAACATAGGAGAAAAGCTTCATGACATTGGATTAGGTGATGATTTCTTGAATATGACCCCAAAAACACAGACAAAAAAAACCAATAGACAAATGAGACTACATAAAATTCTAAAACTTCTATGCTCAAAGGCCTGGAAAGACAATCTTTGGAATAGGAGAAAATATCTGTAAATCATATATCTCATGAAGGGTTAATAATCCAAAAAATATAAAGAACTCCTACAACTCAACAAGCAATGCTACACAAATGGCCAACAAGTATATGAAAAGAGACTCAAAACCACTAATCGTTAACAGAATTGCAAATCAAAACCACAATGAGTTCTCGCCTCACACCCAAAAAAAGAAATAACAAGTGCTCCTGGAGGTGCAGAGAAACCAGAACCCCGTGCACTGCTGGCAGGAATGTAAAACGGTACAACCACTAAGGGAAACAGTATGGTGGCTCCTCGAAAAATTAAAAGTCGAAATACCATATGGTCCAACAACCCCACTGTTGGGTATATATCCAAAATAACTGGAAGCAGGGTCTCAAACAGATATCCGCACATTCTCACTTACAGCAGAAGTATTAAAATCCGACTGTCCATTGAAAGAAGAATGGATAAATGAAGCATGGTATGTATGTAGAATGGAATATGATTCAGCCTTAAAAAGGAAATTCTGACACACGCTGCCACACGGATGAACCTTGAGGACATTACATGACTGAACTAAGCCAGTCACAGAAAGACACATATTGTATATTCTACTTTTTTGAGGTATCTAAAGTAGTTACATTCATAGAAACAGAAAGGAGAATGGGGTTACCAGTGCCTAGGGATGGGAGAAATGGGGAATGCTATTACGTAAGGAGTACTGGGTTTCAGTTTTGCAAGATGAAAAAGTTCTGGAGATCAGTTGCATGACATTGTGAATATACTTAATGCTACTAAACTGTAAGCTTAAATATGGCCAAAAGGACAGATTTCATGTGTTTTGCCACAATTTAAACTTTGTTTAAAAAAACGACCCATTGTGAAACAAAATAGATTTTAAGAATCAAGCACATAGTCAAGGTTCCCTAACTTTCCTCACGAAAATCGAAAGATGAGCAATCTTTTCATGTAATGTAGACGGACATACCCTCCACACACCGAGAACTCGTGTGAAGCGCGCCTGCCAGCAGCTCCCGTCGGCGTGTCATCTAAAGGAGAGAGAGAACACGAGCGTCAGCTCCGCTCTACCATCTGCTTACAAGATGTAACCTGTTCCAACGTGACTATTAGGGGAAACCTGGGCACAACACAAATGGACCCCTTGCTTATGCTGCAGTCCCTCGGGGGTAAAAGCAGGTAAAAACCACGAGTGGAAACACTGGAGATGCCGTGCCCACCCGGATTCACGGGCTGCAGCTCCTCAATGCCCATTTCTAGAAATTTCGAGGTAGCGTGTTGTATTTATTTCATTGTTATGTGTTTCTTCACCATTTAACACGCACGGGAAAACTGTGCTAATGTTTCAATCACGTTCTTTTTAACGTCACTCACCACTGTTTGCAGTGTTATGCCCCTAATTCCAGTTTGCCCATAAACTCTGTTTTTTATTGAGCAATTTTTTCAGAGTGGGGGAATGTGCAGGAACACGCATGCCACATTCTAGCCCAAGGGACTGTGAACAAAGTCGAGTTCACTCCAGTGTTGGCGCACCCCCATCCTCCCGCACAACAAACCCTCTTCTGTCCTGAACGGGTTGTTACACAAGACGGGGAGGCACATGCCACAGGCCGTCTCCGCCTACGCCTCCACCATCTGTATACGGGAACAGAACTGGGCTTAGAGCGCAGGGGCCCCTCACTCCTTGTCGCCAGTACGTCCACTGTACCACACTGCCTGTGTGACTTTACATGGCTGCAAATGCGGGGCTCAGCCGGTTAAGTGTCCGACTCTGGATTTCGGCTCAGGTCATGATCTCATGGTTCATGAGTTCAAGCCCTGAGTCAGGCTCTGTACTGACAGTGTGGAGCCCACTTGAGATGCTCTCTCTCTCCCCACCTCGCCTACTCACACATAATCTTTCTCTCAAAAGAAAGAAACTTTAAATGAATAAGTAAATAAATAAATGGCTGTAAAGGTATAATTAATGTGTTGATATGACATAGCAAATGATATAATTTTTTAAAAATAAAGTACACTGCTAACCTATATCAAAAGGGGGAAAAATGAACACAAATATCCTTCTGAATGGCCCTAAATAAGAAATGAGAAATGTGTTTATTTTATTTAGCACATCTCAAGTCCCTGCTCTCTTGAAGCTTACATTCCAGTCATGAAAGAAGGTGATAGTGTCAGGCATGGTCAGAAATATAGAGGAAATGAGTCAGGGTGCGAGGATGAAGGGAAGAGAGGAAGGAAGGAGTCTGTTTTAGAGAAAGGAGCTGCCGACACGGGGACAGGGCAGGCAGGCTAGGCGCAGACGCTACATGTCACACCAAGTGTACTTCGTTTTGTAGCTCTGAGTTTGGACCCACACATAATTATGAAACAAAACAAAATCAAAAGAAAAAATCGCTAGAAATTGAAAGCAAACCAGGATAATGTTTTGTCATTCATACCACATACCAACTTATCTGTATTATCACCAGAAGGGAATTCTTTCAAGTGACTTTAAAGCTCAGTAATTTGACTGGACATCCCTAATGAGATTACTCTTAGGACAAAAGGACCAGCGGGAGTTTTTGTTTTGTTTTGTTTTAAGTCGTCTTCACGCCCCATGTGGGGCTAGAACTCATGACCTTGAGATCAAGAGTCACTGCTCTATCCATTGAGCTAGCCAGGCACCTCCCATAAAAAGATTTTAGTAATTCTTTTTTTTTTAATTTTTTAAATGTTTAGTTATTTTTGATAGAGAGAGAGAGAGAGTGAGAGAGTGGGGGAAAGACAGAGACAGAGGGAGACAGAGAACTGAAAGCAGGCTCCAGGCTCTGAGCTGTCAGCACAGTGCCTGATGCAGGGCCTAAACTCACAAACCGCGAGAACATAACCTGAGCCAAGTCGGAAGCTTAACGGACTGAGCCGCCCAGGCAGTAATTCTGTTGTTATCTTGATACCATATTTGGGAGGGAGAGAAAACAGAAGAGCTAAACTCACCAGGGCAAAAAGACAAGTCAACAGCCACAAAAACGTAGGAGCTACAAAGCTGAAAAAAGCATTATTTGACTTAGGAGACAGAAGAAGACAAAGTCCTTAGCCAGGAGAAGGTTCCCCACATCGCACCAGGGAGTCTTCTCTGGGAGATGTGAGTGGCCCTCCAAAAAGGAAGCATTCCAAGGCAAGGCAAGGCCTCAGCCTATCATCTGTCTTGCGGACCCACCACTTACAAAGCGTTCAAACAATGTTCTAATTTTCCGTTCGTAATTGTGACTCCACTACAACCACCAGACATCCAAGGAAGGAATCCAATCTGAAAACCAGACTCCCAGACAACCTGGGGAGATTAAAAAAAAAAAAAAAAAGACCTATTTTCCAGAGAAAGGTTAAAAGATGTATATATAATTAATATCCTCAGACACTGCATCCTGAAATTAGAACAATTCTCAAAGGAAGGAGGGGAGCTTCTGAAAATTAAAATATGAGAACATAAATGAAAAATTCAGTGAAAGAAAACATCAAGAAAATTTCCCTAAAATTAGAGCAATAAGACCAAAAAAACGTAAACTCTAACAAAAGAGATAAGAAAATCAGAGAAGTGTACTCAGGTATTTGTCTTATATTATTATTACTTTTAAATTGCACAGAGGTTTTAAAGATCTTACATGGGGACTTCTGGTTCCTGGTCTCATGTCCGAAGCCCGGAAGTTGCCACTCCATCCCGACAACAAGTAAAATGTTGAACAGATTGAAAAATCGATAATTGTTCTCGGATCCAAGAGAGAGAGGAGGACAAGGGTGAACTGACGCGCCAGGGTTAGAGAGACAGCCGGGCAAACCCGGGGGCTTGCGGCTTATCCGAGAAGAGAGTCGCCAGCAGAATGCTTGAGGGAACAAGACCAGGGCAGAAAACATGAGCCGTGACTGACAACCTGCTAGAGGATGCTATGGAGACTCTCACCTGGTCACAGGGAGGCTCACCATATGGCCAGATTTACCTCCAGGAACTCAGAAGCTCACAGTGAATACCAGAGAACAGTACCCTCCTGCTTCTGGTGAGATAACAGAAAAAGAGACCATTTTTAAATAGGTCTGAGCACTCTGTTCTTAAGAGGCCTGCCCTCAGGGGAAACCACTTAATTAGAGCCTAAACAACCTGGGGCAGCAAAACGCCCAACTCCAGTCCCCTACAGCCATCCTGTCCCACCTAAGGCAGGAGAAAGAAACTGGGAAACACTCTGCCCACAGACCAGAGACCTAGGCTCACTAAAAGTCTGAGACCCAATCACAGGGTTACGGAACATTCTCCTCCTGTGCACAGGCCTGCTGCTTACTGACTCCCCTCCTACTTACTTAAAGACCTACTTACAAAAGTTCTTTTTACCCAGTACATCCTGTATGACTATCAAAAACAGTCACAAGGCATACCAAAAGGCAAAAAACACAGTTTGAAGAGACAGAGCAAGCATCAGAACCAGACTTTAGTGGGATCAAGCCCCACATTGGGCTCTGCGCTGATGGCATGAAGCCTGCTTGGGATTCTCTCTCTCCCTCTCTCTCTCTGCCCCTCCCTGCTTCTCTCTCTCTCTTCTTTCTCTCAAAATAAAAAACATTTTAAAATACCTTTAAAAAAAGAACTATCAGACTGGATATTTAAAACTATGATTAATATGCTAAGGGCCCTAATGGAAAAGCATGCAGAAACAGATAAGCAATATAAAAAGAAAGATGGACATACTAACAAAGAACCAAAAAGAAGCACTGTAGCGGAAGTGAGCAATGCCTGAGAAGGCTAACCAGCAGACTGGACCCAGCCGAGGAAAGCGGCTCTGAGCTAGGGAACATATGGACAGAATGCCCAAAAACTGAAAAACAAAGAGAACAAGAACAAAGACTTTAAAAAAAATCAACAGAATATCCAAGGTCTGTGGGACAACTACAGTAGGTGTAACATGTATAATGGGATTACCAGGAAGAGAAGAAAGAACAAAAGGCACAGAGGGAAATATCTCAAACAGAATGACTCAGAATTTCCCTAAATGAATGTCAGATTCAAGAAGCTCAAAGAACTCCAACCAGGATAATGCCCCAAACAACTACGCCTAGGCATATCATTTTCAAATTACAGAAAATCAAAAGAAAATGGACTCTGCCAGAAGCCAAAGAAAAGGAATGCCATGCTTATAAACAAAAGTAAGCATCACACTGACTTCTCAGCAACTGTGCAGGCAAGAGGAAAGGGAAGTGAAATAAAGTGTTGAGAGAAGTAAACCATCAGCTCAGAATTCTGTACTGTGCATAATTATTCTTCAAAAGTGAAGGAAAGGGGTGCCTGCATGGCTCAGTTGGTTGAGTGTCCCACTCTTGATTCTGACTCAGGTCATTATCTCACGGTTCATGGGATCAGGCCCCATGTCAGGCTCCCTGCTGTCAGCATGGAGCCTGCTTGGGATTCCCTCTGTCCTCTCTCTCTGCTCCTCCCCGGCTCATACTTGCTCTCTCTCTGTCTCTCTCTCTCAAAATAAATAAATAAATAATTTTTTTAAAAAAGTGAAAGAAAAATAAAGACTTTCTCAAATAAAAATTGAAGAGATTTGCTGACAAAATAATAGCAACAGTATATTCGGTTATGTATGCTTAATGTTTATGTCTTACATATATATGTATACGCTTACATATGCTTATACTTAACTGGAATGAATGACAGCGATGATACGAGGGAGGTGAGGAAGGAATTAGGATTTCATTATTATAAGGTACTTCACATTACCCATGAAGTGACATAGTTTATTTGAAAGTGGACCTGGGTTAGTTACAAATGTACATTGCAAACTCTAGGGCAACCACTAAAAAAAAAGTAAAAAGTATAATTGATATGCTAAGGAAAGAAAAATAGAGTAATAAATGCTCATTAAAACCATGAAAGGCAGAAAGAGTGGAAGACAAAAAGAGGAACAAAGAACAAGGATGAAGAATACAAAACAGTTAACAAATATGTTAGATATTAATCTATATCGATAACCCTTTTAGTGTCAATGGTCTAAATAAACCAATTCAAAAACAGATTTCAGACTGGATTAAACACAACCCAATTATATGTTGTCCTCAAAAAACTCACTTTAAATATAAACACACATAGATTAAAGAGGTAGATGGATAGAGAAAAATAGACCACATTAACACTAATCAAAAGAAAGCAGGAACAGCTTTAATTTCTGACACAGCAGACTTCGAAGAAAGAAAAGTTATCAGGAATAAAAAAGGGCATTACATATACAGTGATATATTTACATAAATATAGATACTCCAAGAAGACACAACAATTCTTACTTAAGAGGTATGCATGCCCCTAACAGAGCATCAAACTGTGTAAGGCAAAAACTTGTAAGAGAAATAGGTGAAACCACCATCATAGTTGGGAGGCTTCAACACCCTCCCTCAAAAATGGACAGATCCAGGGATGCCTGGGTGGGTCAGCTGGTTAAGCATCTCTCTTTTTTTTTTTAATGTTTATTTTATTTTGAGAGAGAGAGAGAGAGAGAGTGCATGAGTGGGGAAGGGACACAGAGAGAGGGAGACCCAGAATTTGAAGTAGGATCCAGGCTCTGAGCTGTCAGCATAGAGCCTGACACGAGACTCACACCCACAAACTGTTGAGATCATGACCTGAGCCGAAGTTGGACCTTTAACCAACTGAGCCACCCAGCGCCCCAAGCATCTGACTCTTGCTTCCAGCTCAGGTCATGATCTCCCAGGTTTTTGAGTTTGAGCCCTGCATCAGGCTCTGCACAGACAGCACAGAGCCTGCTTGAGAGTCTCTCTCTTTCTCTGCTCTTTCCCTGCTCACGCTCTCTCTCAAAATAAATAAATAAACTTAAAAAACTTTTTTCTAAAAGGACAGATCCAGCAGGCAGAAAACCAGTAAGGACATAGCTGAACTCAATAACACCATCAAGCACCTAGACAGATCAATCACTTAGATATAACTGACATCTACAGACAACTTCATCCAACAACAGCAGAGTACATATTTTTTTCAAATTCACAGGCAACATTCACCAATACAGACTACATTCTGGGCCATAAAACATACCTTAACAGATTTAAAAGAAGAGAAATCAGGCAATGCCTGTTCTCAGACCACAAGAGAAATAAACTAGAAATCAATAACAGAATGATAATTGGAAAATCTCCAAATGCATGGGGACTAAAAACACTTCTAAATAACAAATTGGTCAAAGAAGAAATATCAAGAAAAATTGTAAAATATATTGAACTAAATGAATTTGAAAATAAAACAATCAATAAGCTTCTAGGATAACTAAGGAAAAAAAAGAGAGGATACAAATTATTAGTGTCACTGGTGAAAGAAGGGACACCACGAGAGACCCCACTGAAATTAAAACGATAATACGGGGATACTATGCACAGCTCTATGTCCACAAACTTGACAGCCTAGATGAAATGGACCAATGAAATTGGTCCTATCTATTAAAGAAATTGAGTCAATAATTAATAACCTTCCAAAACAGAAAGCACCAGGCCCAGATGAGTTCTCTGGTGAATTCTACCAAACATTTAAGGAAGAAATTATACCAAATCTCTATCTTCAATCTCTTTCAGAGGATAGAAGCAGAGAGAGTATATCCTAATTCATTCTATTAGGCCATCATTACCCGGAAAAAGACATTACGAGAAAACTACAGACCAATTGTTTCTCACGAACACAGATGGAAAATCTCCAACAAAATAATAGCAAATTGAATCCAACAATGTATAAAAAGAATTATATACCATAACCAAAGGGATTTATCCCAGGTATGCAAGGCTGTTCAACATTCTAAAATTAATGTAATCTATCATATTAATAGGCTAAAAAGGAAAATCACAGAAAAACATTTGACAAAATCCAATAATCATTTGTGATAAATACTTTTAGTAAACTAGGAATGGAGAAGAACTGTCTCAACTTGATGAAAAAATCTATAAAAAGCTACTGCTAACATGATACTAAATAGTGAGAAATTCCCACTAAGATCGGGTTAAAAAGAGAAAGACGTCCTTTTTCTTTTTCCATTCCCCCCCTCCACTGATTTTTTTGTGGACTGTGGTTATTACAGTTTCATATAATCTGGGAAAGATGTCCTCTTTTACCACTTCTTTTCAACATTGCACCGGAAGTCCTTGCAAATGCAGTAAGTCGAGAAAAGGAAATGAAAGGCATACAGCTTGGGAAGGCAGACATAAGACTATTGCTTGCAGATGACATGATTATCTACATAAAAAAAAATCTCTAAAATTGACAAAAAAAAAAAAAGAAAAAAGAAAAAAACCTAAAAAGTCTCCCAGAACTAATAAGTGATTAAAGCAAGGTTGCAGGATACAAGGTTAATATTAAAAACGTAAACTACTTTCTTATATCTCAATAATAAACAACTAAACTTTGAAATTGGAAGCATACCACCATTTACATCGGCACCTCCTAAAATGAAATATTCAGGTATAAATCTAACAAAACACATGATAGATCTGTATGAGAAAAACTACAAAACTCTGATGAATGAAATCAAAGAAGAACTAAATAAATGGAGAGATACTCTATGTTCCTGGGTAGGAAGACAATATTGTCAACATGTCAGTTCTTCTTAATTTGATCTATAGATTCAATACAATTCCAATCAAAATCTCAGCAAGTTATTTTGTAGATATTGACAAACTAATTCTAAAGTTTAAATGGAAAAGACAAAAAACCCATAATTGCCAACACAATATTGAAGGAGAACAACAAAGTTGGAGGACTGACACTACCCAACTTCAAGACTTACTATAAAGCTATAGTAATCAAGACACTGTTGTATTGGCAAAAGAACAAACAGATCAATGGAAGAGAATAGGGAGACCAGAAATAGACCCTCATAAATATAGTCAACCGATCTTTGACAGAAGAGCAAAGACAATACAATGGAGCAAAGATAGTCTTCAAGAAATGGTGCTAGAACAATCAAAAATCCACAGACAAAAAAAAAAGAACCCAGATACAGACCTTACATCTTTCAAAAAAAATTAACTCAGAATGGGCCACAGACATAAATGTAAAACAAAAAACTACAAATATTGTAGAAGTAACACAGGAGAAAACCTAGAGGACCTTGGGTGTTGTGATACCAACACCAAACACAATCCATAAAAGAAATAAATTGATTTAAATGATTTAATTAATCATTAAATTTAATGATCAATTTTAACTTATTAAAATTAAAAACAACTGCTCTGTGAAAGATAGCATCAAGAGAATGGAAGATAAGCCACACACGAGGCACAAATACTTACAGAAAACACATCTGATAAAGGACTGTTATCCCAAATATACAAAGAGCTCTTAAAGCTCAACAAAAATGGGAATGCAAACTGGTGCAGCCACTCTGGGAAACAGTAAGGATGTTCCTAAAAAAATTAAAAAATGGAACTACTCCACAACCCAGCAACTGTACTACTAGATATTTGTCTAAGGGATCCGGGTGTGCTGTTTCAAAGGGGCACATGCACCCCAATGTTTATGGCAGCACTATTGACAATAATAACCAAAGTGTGGAAAGAGTCCAAATGTCCGTCGATGGATGGATGGATAAAGTTGATGTGGTGTATATGTTTGTGTGTATATATATATATGAAATTTTTTATACACACACACACACGCACACACACACACACACACACACACACTGGAGTATTACTTGGCAATCAAAAAGAATGAAATTTTGTCATTTGGCACTACATGGATGGAACTAGTGGGCATTCTGCTAAGTGAAATTAGTCAGAGAAAGACAAATATCATATGATTTCACTCGTATGAGAAATTTAAGATACAAAACAGATGAACATAAGGGAAAAGAAGCAAAAATAATATAAAAACAAAGAGGGGGACAAAATAAGAGACTCTTAAATACAGAGAACAAACTGAGGGTTGCTGGAGGGGTTGTGGGTGGGGGGATGGGCTAAATGGTCAAGGGGCATTAAGGAAGACAACTGCTGGGATGAGCACTGGGTGTTACACACAGGGGATGAACCACTGGAATCTACTTCTGAAATCATTATTGCACTATATGCTAACTAACTTGGATGCAAATTAAAAATTTTTTTAAATTAAAAAAAAATAAATTCCATCAGTAAAACAACAACAAAAAACAAAACAAAACCAAAACAAACAAAAAGCTCAATTAAAAGATAACAAAAAGGGGCCAAAGATCTTAACAGACGCCTCGCCAAAGAAGATACATGGATGGTGAACAAGCACAGGAAAAGATGCTGCACGCCACAGGTCATCACAGAAGAGCAAGGTAAAATAGACGCACACCTATCAGAACAGCCCGAACCTGGACACTGACAGCACTAAACGGTGGTGAGGATGTGGAGCAACAGGAACTCCCATTCCCTGCTGGTAGGAATACAAAATGGTGCAGCCACTTTGGAAGACAGTTTGGTGTTTTCTGACAAAACTAAACATGATTTTACCACTCCAGCCGGCAGTCACGCTCCTTGGGATTTATCCAAAGGAGCTGCACACTTATGGTCACACAAAAACACACACACAGATGTTTACAGTAGCTTTATTCTTCCTTGTCAAAACTTGGAAGCAACTAAAATGGTGGTATGAAACTGCAGAGACAGTAAAGAGATCAGTGGTTTCCAAGGGGCAGGTGGGGGGCGTGGAAGACTTCTAGGGCAGCAGGATTGCTCTCTATCCCGTAATGATGGAAACAGGCCATTGCACCTTTCTCCACACCCACAGGATGTACGACAAGAATGAATTCTAAGTAGACTGTGGACTGTGGGTGATTGTGAGATGTCAGCGTAGGCTCATCCTTAGTGACAAACGTACTGTTCCGGTGAGGCAGGCAGGAGGTGTGGGGAAACCAGCACCTTCCTCCCAATTTTCCTGTAAACCTGAAACTGCTCTAAAAAAATTAAATCTTTAAAAAAAATATGTTTCAAAATAACAAATTTTTAGCAATTAAAAAGAAGAGTGTGGCCGACTATACCAAATGCTGTCAGTACATCAAAAAGATGAAGACCAAGCAGTGACCCCTGAGATCTGGAGGCACAGAGACTTCAACAGAAGCAGTTCTGAAAAAAAGTTTTTCAAATACTTACACAAGCACAAAAACAAAGGTAACTAGAATAAAACAAAAGATGTGAAGGTCCTTTATGTAGGAAAATATAAATATGTATCAAAACATATGAAGGAGAGACACACTCTTTATTTGACAATTTAGTATGGTAGAGATCATTAAGTGCCCCTCAACAGGCCTTGCAAAATCAACACAATTCCTTCAATCCCCGCGTGGTTTTCTGCAGGATGTGTCAAGCCAAGATCAAACTACGCGGGCATAAAGGGGGCCAAGAATAGCCAGGGGGATGCCAAAGAACAGGAGAACGCTCTCCACCATCACCCCTCCCCACAATCTCTCTCTCTCTCTCACACGCACACACACAAATTTAAAAATGATTATATGCAGAAAAATAGACCAATAGAATAGAAACCCTTAAAAGAAAACTTTGATCCTTTATATAAACCTGATTATGACAAATCTGGAATTGCCTATCAGTAGAGAAAGGACAGAATATTCAATAAGAGGATCCCTCCCTATTCCATCTATAAAACCGAACTCCAGGTAAAGTTAAAGACTTTTCTTTAGAAGGTACCATTATACCATTTGAGGCAGCATGGCAGAGGCTACTGACCACCTACAACTTGTGTGAACCAATCTTTTGTAGATTTGAGGTTGAAAATTTCTAGAGTATCCATGTACAACTCTGACCCAAAGACAACTGTTATAATACATTCTGAACTGTGGAAAGACAGAAATAAACCTGGTGACCATCAGCACAGAAATAAACTGTGGTTTAGTTGTACTGAGATTCAGATATTAAAATGAACTAGATAGATATCTAGATTCATGGCAAAACCATGCATAGAAAAACAAACTACAGAAAGGTTCTTTATAACATTTACTTAAAACTGTAAAAACACAAGAATACTGTATGTTATTTATAGATACTGGCATATGTAGAAGTACAAAAAAAAACCTACATAAAGAATTTACCTCTGGCAAGAGAACAAGGAAAAGGACTTTAGCTGTACCTATAGCATTTTTATCTTTAAAAAAAAGACATCTAAAATAATACGGCAAAATGTTGACATAAATAAAATTAGCATGGTGGTGATTTGAGGATCTGTTGTATTATTTCCTGTTTGAAATATTTCATAATGTTTCAGGTTTACTTACTTTTTTAAAATAAAATAAAATCAAACCACCATCTACTGGATGGTTTTTGAAGGTAACTTTGAGGTGGGAGAGCCCTGATCGTAGACTGCCATCTACTCCCGCTGCGGTGTCCACAGAATACATCAGAGAGTGCACCTGCTCGGGCGGTCTTCCCAGCAGCTAGCACGGAGCCTAACACGGCAGCTGTTAAATCCACATTTGCCAAACAACTAAATAGACCTCTGGATACAAATTTCTTCAACCACCTGCAGCTACACACAGTCAACTTGAGACTATTTAAGTATCAAAGTAATCAAATTTCTAGTGATCCAGTTCCTTCACAACCAAACCATAGTTCTTTTTTAAATGGTTTTGTCTAATTCTCTTTTTTGTAGGTTTTCTGGTGCCCTTCGTTATTCCATAGAGCACTGACTATATTTAGCCAGGGCTATACTGGATTCTGCCTTCTTTATAAAAACTCTTCCTACACAGGGGCACCTGGGGGGCTCAGTTGGTTAAGCATCCGACTTCAGCTCAGGTCATGATCTCACGGTTCACCGGTTCAAGCCCCACATTGGGCTCTGTGCTGGTGGCTCAGAGCCTGGAGCCTGCTTCGGATTCTGTGTCTCCCTCTCTCTCTGCCCTTCCCTTGTTCACGCTCTGTCTCTATGTCTCTCAGAAATAAAAATTAAAAAAAAAAGCGTTAAAAAAAACTCTTCCTATACATTTACGGAACTCATTCCCGACCTTCTGCCGGGATCTTCCGAAGGGCACCCAGATTGATTTTACACTCCGTTGACTCTTGGGTCGTTTTGCAAAAGAGGTATTCCTTTAATTCCTTTTCTTAATCTAATTTCTCTTGTTCTGCTGGCTTTTCTATTTCTATTTCTACCCTCTCCTGTAAACTTTTCATCTGCCTTCAGAATCCAAAGTTACTGTTTTATGGGAGATGACTGAGCAGATTTTAGAAAGACTGGCACATAACTCTGGGAATTTAAACCACCAAATAAAGTGACCATCTGAAAAGGCACCCTACACAAGAGAGCGTGATAAAAGGTTAAAAATAAATGCTAGTCTAGCAAATTAAGAAATATATATAATGTGTACAAGTAGAAAAGATTCTCACATGAGTGGTCTGACGAGATGTTGTGTGGAACCAAAACAAAGTCATCCGTGTCACAAGAAGAGTTCTTGCTACTAGTACTGGCAGAATCTTTGGACACTTGTAGGTAGTTGGGAGGACCCAATGGTGGGGAGGATAGGTTTTCTTCCTGAATATGCTGCATATCTGGAAGGGACTAAAATTAACAACATAAAATTAAAACTGGCCTGATAATAAAATGCACGTCAGAATAGCCATAAGACTAAGGAATACTGTCTTCATAAGAGTGGGCATAAAGTTAAATTCCATCTTAAAATTTCAAAAAAAAAATCTCTTTGGTAAATCTTTCCCTCAGAAAAGCACAGTTTAAAGTGTCTTTGTATAAAGACTTCTAAAACGTTCTCCAAAAATGATACTTAAAAATACATCATACCACGCCTCACGTGCATGTCCGCTTCTCCTGCAATTTTCGAGGTGCATTCTATCATCTCAACATCCCCAGTTTCGGCTCTTGGGCTAGCAAAGTAAATACTGGCTTAATGACTAAAACGCAGGAACTTTAGGTTAATGACATCCTGCACACACTTTAAGAAGTTTTAAACCTCCGATGAAGAAAACATTATAAACAGGAAAGCAAGAGACCATGTTAAGTCAAAAAGTAAATAAATCAATAAGGATAACTGCACTCAAGCCTAGAGATCTACTTACGCTCACAGAAAGAAAGATTTGGAAAACCTCACAGGTTGTGGCTACATTTCTTTTGTTTCTCTTTTGTCAGGGGGAGGAGCTGGTATACAGGAGAGAGGCCAGGAAGGGGAGAAAAGCATGTAAGATATATTCAGGCAGAGACGTAGATGTGAGCAGCTATATGTCTTCCAGCATCTGCCTAGCTCAAGACTCTAGTGACGCCTCTAATTAAAGGTCGTGATTATACAACAGTTTTCGAAAACAATGAACTTCCTAACTTAGTGTGTTAAGTCCCCTATTGCCCTGTTTAACCTCTGTTTCTATGTAAGAAAAGGAAAAATACCACAATGTCCGTTAAACTTAAACCCATGTCTTAAACACCCAGTTCACTGTGAGGGCTCTTTGAATGTCACTGTGCAATGAAATCTGTCTCAGATCTCCTACCGTGTGTGTGTGTGTGTGTGTGTGTGCGCGCGCGTGTGAGAGAGAGAGAGAGAGAGAGAGAGAGAGAGACATACACATGACGTACAATCTCATCACTTTTTAAAGAGACCTCATGTGTCAAGGTAATCAAGAGAAGGGACAATGGAAAGACTAACACTACGGACCATCTACTATGGGCTAGACACTGTAAGGAGCTCTCCATGTATTACTTAACTCCAATCCTGGTCTGAAACCCATTTATATAAGATACACACACACACACACACACACACACACACACACACACACACACACACCACCACCACCACCACCACCACCACCACCCCCCCACCCCGGAAGTTTAGGAAATTTGCCCGTGATCCTAAAACTAAAAAGCAGTCAAGTTGAGATGTGATTCTAAGTATCTAACTCCCCAATTTCTTTCCAGTGGTTTAGGCAGGAACTTTCTTACCTTCTCCCCTGCATTTGTAATATTACCTGCACCCACAACATCCGAGCGGAAGAGAGCTCCTTTGCTTCTCCACCTGTGCTCTAATTCTATTCCCCTCCACCCCCTCACCTCCTCAGAGACCGAGACCAACTCCCCTCTGCCCCGGACACTCTCGCCCCCTCCCTCTGCTCTGGCCTTTTCCCCTCTTAACATGAAGACATTTCGTGTTCTCACATCTCACATCCCCGTAGCCCTCTTCATCGCCACCTTCTCTGACTACTTTATAACAGTGTCTCTTGATTTCTCAATCTTCACTGGCTCAAATTCCTCACCTCGCATGTATCACTCAACACACCATAACCCACGTTCTGCCTTTGACTGTCCAATAAAATGGCCTTTACTGGGCTCCCACGACCTCCCCCATTGCCAGGTGTGTGGACTCCTGCTCTGTTCCTTAACGTGTCCGAGCTGTTACACCTGCACTGCAGACCATTCTGGACACTCGACCCCTTCATTCGGTGACCCTGCCTTTCCTCCGGCTTCTTAATCTGTCTTGTGGGTACCCGCTTCTCATGCGCCCACGAAAGGAGACGGGTAGAGTGTGGAGTTCCCCAAGGTGCCACCCTGGACCCTCTACTGCTCACATTTTTAGCCTTACCCCGGTGACCACTCTCACCGTACTGCCTTCGAGTACCACCTCACCTCTGCAGCCTGCATGTCTCCGGTGAGCGCCGGACCAACTCCCCACCTCTACTCTCCGAGGCACCCCCCCACACACACACTCCCTTACCCAGCGACTTCATCGGCCATCCATTCAGTCCCCAGTGCAGGCAATTCCAAGCTCTGCAGGCTACCCTCCTCTCACCTGGCCCCCCTCTTCCTCTTAGCTCAGGCCCTCGTTCTCAGAAAAACTAAAAACAAAACAAGAAAGAGGCAACAGTCTGCAGCTGTTCTCTCTTCTCTAACAGAGGGGCCGCTCTACTCCCCACCAGTCTCAGACCCCGTCCCCCGCCCTGCTTTTAGAAGAATGCAGCTAAAACCCAGAGCGGGTCATGTCACACCTCCACTTAAAACCATCCAGATGGCTCGCCACAGCCAAACTCTGTCAAGATACAGCATCTCCCTGCCTCTCTGCCTTTACCTGCCCTCTCCACACCCCCAACGCTCTCTGTGTCCACCAGTCTGGACTGCTCAGAGAAGCCCTGTCCACAGAACTTCCGGCCACAATGGAGACAGTCTACATCTGAGCTGTCGAGTATGGTACAGACCTACTAGCTGTAGATGGCTACTGAACATGGCTAAGGAACAAAATTTTAAATTTCACTTTGTTCCAACAAATTTAAATTAAAGCAGGTACAGGGGGGCTACAGAGTTCCTCCAGTGGGTCATGCTTCCCTGACTTCACGAATGGGAATTCCTCTACCTCCAATACCATTCTTCTCCTAACTACCTTGCTAAGCCTCTCTTCAAATCACAGCTGCTCGCTGCCCTCCCTCGAGCAGCCTGCCGGAGTTCCTGCTGTGACGTGATGCTCCTCCCTCAGTTCCCACGGGCAGTAGAGAGACACATGCCTCTAACAGTGACGGATTCACCCGCCTCTTCTCCACACGACTAAACTAAAAGCTCCTCAGTGTAAGGGACCTGGTCGCCTCCTTCATTAGTATCAGCCAGAACCTTACACAAAGTAGGCATTTAATAAATGTTATGAAACCAATAAATATTCAAAAAATATTACTACATAGCATTTAACCTACAGCCAATATAATAACTAAAAGGCTGATTAGTTAGTTAGTTTTTTGGGTCTTTTTTTTCGTTTTTTCGTTTTTGTTTTTGCCTTTCTGAGATTTCTCTGAGGGGGGGAGGCCTGGGGGCTCAGTTGGTTGTGTCCAACTCCTTACATCAGCCTCGGTCGTGATCTGGCTATTATGGGATCGAGCCTCATGTCGGGCTCTGCACTGACAGCACAGAGCCTGCTTGGGATTCTCTCTCTCCCTCTCTCTCTGCCCTACCCCCACTTGCATGCAAGTGCTGTCTCTCAAATAAACATTAAAAAAAGATTTCTCTAGACTAAAGTAATGCCTGGACAGTTGTGTGAGAAGGTGAAAAAGAGAATGTTACATGCACGTGCCTGGGCGTATCAACCCTGAGGATGAGAGTCAACTCAAGCCATAGGAAGGAAGACGCACGAATGAAATCATCTTACTTTTGTCATATTACATTAAAAGTGAGGCTCGTTAAAACATCCCATTTTTTTTTCTTTTTCTTTTTTTTTTTAAATATTTATTTTTGAGACAGAGAGAGAGACAAAGCATGAGTGGGGGAGGGACAGAGAGAGAGGGAGACACAGAATGTGAAGCAGGCTCCAGGCTCTGAGCTATCAGCACAGAGCCCGACGCAGGGCTCGAACTCACAGACCGCGAGATCATGACCTGAGCCGAAGTCGAACACTCAACTGACTGAGCCACCCAGGCGCCCCTTTTTTTCTCTTTTCTAAGTAGGCTCCACACCCAAAGCGGCGCTTGAACTCACACCTCAGAGATGAAGACCCGCATGCTCCACCAACTCAGCCATCCAGGTGTCCCTACCCCATCCCATTTTCTAATCTCGCTGTCTGGAAATTATACAGAAACACTCTTGATTTCCTTTTACCCTCCAGCTTTCTTTTTATTTTCACTTCAAGCATTAGCTTTTAATAAAGGCCTTCTAAAATGGTTTTCCCACCGAAGTCTGTAGCATCTAAATATGCCTCCTCACTCCTGGTAGCACTCCGCCCCCTCCCTAGCAGCCCGAGCCTGTGCTCTCCCTTTCAATGCCACCTCGCTCAACAGGAAACCCCAACTGGCTCTCTCCAGTCAAAGCAATTTCCAATTCAGTGTCCCTCCGACTGGAACCCCTCTTTCTCATTCCCTGGTCATTCTACAGACAGGCTCCTTTATTCTTGCTCTCCCACCTCTCTCCCATAACTAGATTCTTCCTTGTGGTTCCTTTCTCGGGCCTAAGCTGTGCTTCCCATATTATGTACCCCACTGTATCGCACGCAGACTCCATGACGACAGCCGCAGTTTATCTCGTGCTCAGTCCGCTGCTCTTCCGGCCAAGGGGGATGGAGCCTGCGCTACAGACGAGGGAGCCGCGGCTCAGCTCTGGAGCCGATCTGCCCCGAGTTAAGGGTGAGCAAGCAGCAGTTGTGTCCGGCTCCAGAAAAAGCCAGCTGTCCTTCCGCGTCAGCACACTTCCTCTACATTTCTCCCCAGTCACTCCAGAGCAGTGTTCTTATACTCGAGACCGAAACAGGAAATACACAACACTCTTCTTTTTCCTCTTAGGTTTTTTTCCCCTCTTGAGGTTTTTTCAGTTCATGGAAATATAATGTAAGTCTCATTAGCCCATCTGCTTTTCCTACTTGGCTTAAGTCTGCAGGGTTACACAGAAAGCTTTTTCTGCCAGTTTTAGGATTCGTCTGTTTGCAGTAGGCTGCTCAGGCATCTGCTTTAGCTATGGGCTATTAGGTTTTCCTTGAAAATAATAATAACAGTGGTTGCCACAGAGTATTTGTAATGTACCAGACACAGGAGTAAAAGTGTGTTTGCTCACTTATCCTTAAAAACTCTATGAAATAGGTAAATTACACTCGCTTTACGTATGAGAAGCATGGTTAAGAGAGTTTAAGTCATCTGTCCTGGTTAATTGTGGCAAGTAAGGGATGCAGAAGTTCCCAAGCCCTGTGCTCTTAAACCGCTGAGTTGAACCCACTAATTATACAATCATCTCCTTTTACAACTGCCCCACCCCCTGCCAGCAGAATTCAAGAAATTCATGTCCGCCAGGCTAATCTGGAAAATATTCACAATAGCTGACACAAGAGCCCTTGGACCTTCAGCTTATGGAAAAGCCTCAAGGTCACAACCCACGCTGCAGCAGAGATTTGGAGGAAGGGTCAGAAAAGGGCAAAGTAAAACCCGGGGAGAGTGGAGCAGGAAGAAGCAGGGACCAGAAGCCCTCAGGATCTAGAGGAAGCACTGAGGCTGGAGGGAAGACGGCCATGCAGGAAATGGCCCGGGACGCCCAGCGGGAAGAGGAGGCTGGGTGGAGCGACTCTGGAAGGGCTGGTGACCACCATTTCAGGAACCGAAGTCTGCGGAGGGCGGACTCGCCAGCACTGGGAATTCTGTGTGCCATAAATACCCGAACTGATGTTATGACGTTCAGATAAAGAAAATATTTGTCACCCACCTACCTGTCATAGGTACTCTTCACAATTATCATTCCTCCCAACCCCCTAAGGCAGGAGAAGGTGCGAGGACTGTACTCGCTGTTCAGAGGAGAAGGGCCCAGAGAGGGGACACTTCTTGCTGAAGCTTATACAGCTAAGTGAGGGCAGAGGTTCAAATCTAGGTCCACCTGACTCAACGGTAATGCTCTTTCCCCAAACCTCAGTTGCACCAGTAAACACTACACATAAAAAGGATATCCACAATGTACCCGCAGGCTTGGGTATGGAGAGATGCAACAGCACTATCTCTGAATTTATTTAAGAAAACCAAAACTTACTGGTGGAGAGGCAAAGCGACAAGGCGGGGAGCTGCCGCAGGAGCTTCCGGAGACAGAGCCCGCGTACACGGGCACCGGGACCGGGCAGGCTGGCGGAAGAGATACAGGTGGAGAGAGACGTCACTCCGCAGGGCAGTTAACAGGGCTCGCCTAACAGAAAACCTGCCAAAACTACTATACTTCCGTGTTGAGCCCCAAATTCACACTCACCGACTTATTACAGCTCCCATGGATAAAACTAAAAACGCAGCAATTACTAAACCTGTTTCCACTCAGATTTGGGAAAAACAACTGTAATTAAATAAACACAGCTCTGGTGTTTAAGAAAAGCTCAATGAAATCTTGAAGAGCACAATAAAATTAATTTTGTAACCCAAAACACTAATTTCTCCTTAAGTCTGCATTTACTCCTCAAGTAAAACTGCAAAAAATGGGTACTCACATTTTTTTACTGGAACTTGCTCAAGAAAAGGATGGTTGAAAAATGCTTCTGCAATGAAATAAGACAACACAGCCTGTTTAAGCCAATGCTGACTAGCAGACGGGTTAACCTTTGTCAAAGAATTTAACACAGGGTCTTTGAGATCATAATTATCATTAACTTCATGTGGCCTCCATCTCCCTTCAGTGTAAAAGCATATTATTTTTATAAATCATCTATAAAAATGATCAGATTATAAGTAACTCTTAATCAATGAAGAATTAAAAATAATTTGAATTTTCAAAACAGCCAGCCAGCCCCGAGCTACCGAAGCAGACCCACTCTCACACGTGCTGTCCTCGAGCAGACACCCCGACACCCCCGCGGAGGGCTGTGAGCAGGCCCCTCCTTGCTAGGCACCCATATGAAGCCCGGCCGTTGTAAACTGTCCCGAGAGGCAATCCAGGCAGCCGATTTAGACGATAAATCCTATCCTTCTATCCCAGATGATTCCTGCAGCTGGTTTCACACTTTCTTAAACACTCTAGGTTTGATTAATTTCTCCGGCCACCCACCAAGGATAAAGCCTACACAGGCCTGCTAAGTAAGGATAAATAAGTAGGTGAGGACACGGTGGCTCACTATGGTACTTTCTCCACTTCCTTATGTGTTTAGAGTGTTTCGTTATCTCTTTAAAACCCCACGAAGAAAATCTCATCTGTCTTGAAGTCCCAGACCCGAGTGCTGTTACATCTCACAGAGCAGGCAAGGGGAGCAGCACAGGAACGGAGTGGAGGTCTAAATGAGACAATGCATCAGCAGAAGCTTAACTCAGGGTCTAATGTATCTTCCTTCTGCTCTGAAAAATTGCGTGAGTCTCACTGGAAAATATCGCCAAAAGCCACTCAGAGAAAATTATAAACTATGAGACTTGCTAAGGAAATGTGGAAGGTTTTGAAGAAAAATTAAGTTTTCTACCTGAGATCACTTCTAAGGTTTTTTTTTTAATGTTTATTTATTTTTGAGGTGGGGGAAGGGAAGAGAGAGAGGGAGACACAGAATCTGAAGCAGGCAGGCCCAGGCTCTGAGCTGTTAGCACAGAGCCTGACACAGGGCTCAAACTCACAGATTACGAGATCATGACCTGAGCCAAAGTCAGATGCTTAACCGACTGAGCCGCCCAGGCGCCCCTACCTGAGATCACTTTTAGAATAATAATTAATATACACATACATAAGTTGTAGTTTGCCATATAATATTTTTTTCTGCTAATTTTTACAATGGACATAATAGGGATGAAATAGAAAAGATTAAAAAAAAAAAAAAACCTGAATGCAAAGTCTCTGAAACTGCATTCCAAATCAATTGCTATGGTACGGAAAGTATATAAATATTTAATATAATCTATCATTTTTTAAAAAGTTTATTTATTTGAGAGACTGAGAGAGCACAAGCAGGGGAGGGGCAGGGAGAGAAGGAGAGAGAGAATCCCAAGCAGGCTTCAAGCTGTAAGCTGTCAGCACAGGGCTCGAGCTCATTAACTGTGAGATCATGACCTAGGCTGAAATCAAGAGTTGGACACTTAACCGACCGAGCCACCAGGCACCGCTGTGATCTGTCACTTTAAACCTATGATCCATGAACCTGCTGTTTCACTATTGACCCACTTTTCTCATGGTTATAGAGCAACTCTCAATTTCATTTCTCCCTCTGAAAGAGAAAAATAGCTACCAAGTACATGTGCTGAAATTTAATTCCAACTTTACAAAACTTTAATACATATTCGAGCCATTTCTTCTCTTCCCTATATGGAAACTATTAGAGCCATTGTCTACTCAGAACATTTGCTAGGACAGCGTTTCACATACCAGGTCATCTGATCCAACAAACCTAAGGCAAGGCATTGCCTTCCTTTTACGAATAAGGAGATTAAAGCACATAAAGGCCATGCATCTTCACTAATGTCACAGAGCAAGTGAGCTTAGAGACTAGGATTCAGTCCCTGGCCTGTCTCATCCAGAAGCCTGTGCAGACTTCCATAATACACACGGAAACAGACCAAAATTCTAGAATAAGTTTTTGTAAATCTCTATTACTATTACAACTAATTACTTTAGGAAAAATCAAACATTTTTCTTCCTAAGTATGTCAAGATCAGGGTTAATTTAATAAGCATTTTCGCTAAACATGTCTTATGGCTTTTCTGGTCTGACATTTAAATTTGAGTCAAGCTGTTTTTACATATGATTGGTAAGAACAAAACTGAAAAGAACAACCTTTTACAGTTAACAAAGTGTCCCCCGAAGAGGAGCTGAGACTCAAACAATTTCAAGGAAAAGTGCCCTTTCAAAACCGTCGAGAACTGGATAATCCCTACAGTATTAAGCTTTCCAAGTTCTTTCATCACAAAAGAATATTATTTGAAAACGGACTGTGTTAAAGTACTTAGAAAGTTTTAGCTTCAATGATTAGATTATAAAAGAAGAAAGGCTCAAAATCAATGATAGAAGCTTTGCCTTAAGAGTCTAAAAATCTAAACTCACGACCTCCAGGGAGCGCCCGCAGCTGCTCTCCTAAGCCCACGGTGAGAATCAGGCCGCCACAGGGCACACGTCCACAAGGGTCACCACACACGGAGCTGCCCCTCCCTGTCTCCCTCCAACTCCGTCTTCGAGGCCAGGTGCTTTTCCACCAGGATTCTGGAGTGTTTCTCCTCTCCTTCCTCCCAGGCCTCCTCCCAAGTATATTCCCGGCCTAGACCTCTCCTCTGAACTCCAAGTGCCCATCTGGCATCTGCAGTCATAAGAACGCGTATCTTCACTTTAACACAGTCAACCTGAAGTCCTGATTTGCCCCATATCCTGCTCGGGCCACTCGGCCTTTCCCGGGTCTGGAACCAACAACTCCATTCCTTCACGTGCTCAGGCCAGAAAGCCTGGACTCATGTTGGAGTCCTCTCTCTCTCACACCCCACATCCAATTCACCTGTAAATACTACTGCTTCTACCTCCAAAAGATCCAGAAGTCAACGGACTCCTCGCCACTTCTGTCACTATTATCCCAGCCTACGTGAGCAAACTGCCGTCTCCTGACTGGCCTCCCGGCCTCGGTCCTCGGGCTACCTCCCCAGCCCTCGCCACAGTCTGTTCGCAACGAGTGACCAGAATGAGCCTCCCGCAAACATGGGTCAGATCTGATTACTCCTCTGCTCAAACCCTCCCCAGCACACTTAGAGCAAAAGCCCAAGACTTGAGCTGGCCTTCTGACCGTCCCTCCAGCTTACACGGCACGCTCCCAGCTCCGGGCATTGGTACTGGCCGTTCAGTCCGCCTGGAAAGCTCTTCCCACAGATATGCACACCGCCCACTGCCCACTAGCTCACTATCCCGCGATCCGTCAACCAAGTCTTTATTCAAAGGCCACTTTCTCAGAAAGGGCTTCACTGGCTGCCTTATTTAAAATCTCCATCCCTTCCCCACCGCGTTTCTCTTCCTTCTTTTCCACAGCACTTATCACTTTTCCATATGGTGTATAATTAATAGTTCATCATCTGTTTGCCTCCCCCCGTGAGAATATACGCGCCATGAGGACAGGAATTTTCTTTATTATTTATTAGTCTATCCCCTGCACCTAGAACATAGCGAGCATTCAATAAATATTTACAAAATAAGTGAAAGAAAAAAGATGAAGACTAAGAAAGAAATTGACTTTAATTTTCTCCTAAAAACTCCATAGCATCCTCTCAAAAAAATCTTTTTGGGATACACAGAAATAAAATGACAAAGCATACAAAATTTGAGAACATTACTTACCAAAGTCCATTCTGTCCTTTTGGTTTCTCTGAAGCAAACCCAAGAGGAGATTAGCCAAATACGGTGAAGTTTCTCTGGGAATACTGGGAGAGAGAAAAAAAAGGGGGGGATCTAAGTGGTGAGTTTATACATACTCACTACGTGACTTCGGCCTTCATTACGGTCAAGGAAAATGCAAATGCACTTTCACAAATACGACATTTCATACGAAGATGATTACGGTAAAGCCTCATTCCTTATCGGAGAAAAACAGAAACAAAAACCAAAGCACTAAGCAACCGCCTTTGAGAAAGAGCATCCATTCGAGAGCATCCCTGCACTGTGCGCATCAATATTATCTGTCAGGATGTCAGCAGGGATAAAGCATTTCACAACTGCAGCCTGGAGTCTTAACACAACTTTAGCTTGGAACTAATATTTCCTAGAGTTCCCTAGCGAAAAAGGAGCCACCTCCAATTCTGTCTGGAAGAGGGCTCGGCTTAAACAAATACAAGTGAGAAATAATCTAGCCTCCCAAAATCCAGTAAGAAAAAGATAAAGCACTAAAAAAAAAAAAAAAAAAGACAGAGTAATAGAAAGATGAGTAGGTGATAGGATTATGCAGGAGTATGCACTTCATGGAACAGAAACCACAAACGGATGCCAAGCAACTTTACTGGCAAAGAGAATACGGTCCCCTTCCGCTTGTGAGGTGCCTGGGGTGGTGACATCTCGCGTCGGTAAAAGTGTGGGGAAACAAGCACTCTGTCGTGCGGCCACACAGCCAATTTGGAGAGCATACGAATTCTGGTATTTTTGGTCTAACAATTCCATTCCTAGGAGTCCATGCTAACGAAATACACAAAAAGTGTCCGATCTCACACACACACACACACACACACACACACACACACACGCATAACTAAACACTGTTAGGAACCATAAAATGAAAACAAGGACTGATTAAACCAAGTACGATACACCTAACTCTGGAACTCTGTGAGCCATTAAAAGAGTGAACTAGTTCTCTATATCCTGTCACTAGACGATGCCTATGATATACACGGTAGAGTAAAAAAAAAGTTGCACGACAATTTGCAAAGTATACTGTATTTTTCTACCGAAATATGTATATGTGTATAAATACAAATATAAGCACTCAAATGTGTTTAAAGAACTCCCACAGAAAACATGTGGAAAGGCACGCAGCAAACCTCCTAGCCCCCTCCTAGTCCTCCAGGAAGACCTGGAGAAGAACTGACCCTCTAGGTCATGCCCACCTTCCCTGTTTGCATCTCCCTTCCCTCGAAGAACACATAAAACTTCTGTGGGTTTTTTTTCCCTTTTAAATATATTTTACATTACGGGGTGCCTAGGTGGCTCAGTAGTGACTGATGTGGGCTCTGGTCATGATCTCGCGGTCTGTGGGTCTGACCTCCACATCGGGCTCTCCGCTGACAGCTCAGAGCCTGGACCTGCTCCCAGTTCTGTGTCTCCCTCTCTCTCTGCCCCTGCCCTGCTTGCGCTCTCTCTCTCTCTTTTACACAAATAAACATTAAAAAAATTAAACATACACACACACACACACACACTCTCATATATATATATATATATATATATATACACTTTACATTTTAAAACAGAAAAAAATGGAACTGTGCTATCCAGGCACCTATGATGCACTAGCAGTATTCTGATTTCTGGCCGTAATGAATGTTCTCACATTACGGTCAACTGAAAAAAGATTCAAAAACGGAACCACATAAAGCACAGAGTTCATTTAACATTGTATTCACAGACAATAAAACTCAGTGTAACCAAAACACATACCTAGGCATTAAGCTCCTGTTTTTTTCATAAAACATCCTTAAGTCTTGAGGACTATTGGCCTGTTTAAAAAAAAAAAAAAAAGAGGTTTTATTTCCTAAATAATGGAGGCAAAAATTTCAAATCACACGATCCATACTCCTATTGTTCCTACAGAACACAGATTCTGAACCTGAAAGTCATGGATTGCTGAAGGAGCCACAGCTGGGCACTAGGAACTTAAAAGCCTCTGAAACTGGGTACAAACTCTGCATATCTAGGCATAACGTATCTTTTCTGAGGTCAGCATCCCAGAGGAGCCTGAAACTTAGAAAAAGCTAAGAATCACTATTATGGAGGTTACATGGCCTACGGAACAGGTACAGTTTTGTCCTGTGAAATCAGGGTAATATTTTACCTTAGGACTGTCAGAGGTTCAAGGGAGAGAACAAAGTATACCACCTCTGACTTTTAGTCTCTCCACAACAAGTAGGGCCCTCAGAACAAGAGCCGCTGGTTTACCAAAGCTGCCCATACGTGACTGACTAGACTGAGAAAGTTAAGTGTTTAAACTGGCTGTGTCACTATTTAACACCATCTTGGACAGATAATTTTACTTTGTTCCAGTTTTCAGACTCGGAAAACCTCTTTAAAACTGGGCAATATGAACTCGGGGGGGTCATCATGATGAGTTCTAGAGGGCCTCTTTCCAACAGGATATGGGGGCGGGGGGAGGAAGAATAACTCAAAATAATTTCCGTCAAGACTAAGCAACTGCCTCTCTCTCACCCAGCAGTGACGGCAATAGGGAGCTGGAGACAGTTTTCAGTTCTCTCCCCAGACCAGTTCCAGCCCTCACTCGGGAGTGCAGGACCCCCAAACCAAGCTAAGCGGGAAGCGCTGACATCACTGTTCGCACCCGACAGGTACTGGCCCTGACCCTCGCTAGTTTTCATTGGCCTGGAAAACAAGAGTGGGCTTTATGCTCAGGCCAGATACAAAGGGAAGGCAGATTAAAAAAAGGGAAAGCAAAAGACTGTTCTAGTTCACTGTAGTAGTTTCTGCCTGTAACAAAATCAAACTAAGTCATAAGGGAACCCAAAACACTGCTTTCAAAGTATTTCCCATTTTAGAAGTCAGAGGCGACTGCAAAACAGAAGATCCCCAAATTGAGCACGTACGAAAAAGTCAGGCTACCTGAAAAGGCGGTTTTCCAACGAGGCACTGGTAGATCACCGTTCCTATGCTCCACAGGTCTGCCTTAGCGTCGTAATGTTGAGACATAATAACCTCAGGAGCCTGGGGATGGAAACATGCCAGACACACGCATGATGTTATCTCTGTAATTAACATGCATAAATTAACTAACTGGTAAAGGCCGTGCTCCTAACAAAACTCCTACGGTAAGATCACATGTGACATTTCCCTAATCAGATGGTCCTGCAGGGAACCTAAACCGCATTCGTACATCGGGATTTACTGGTAAATCTCAAAAACAATGTTTACAGAAACAAACACTTCTATATATTACTATGGACAGCAATACAGCAAGAGCGTTAAGTTTATAACAAAGAAAAATACACACCAACCACAAGACAGAGGTTACTCCTGGGGTAGGAGAGTGGAAAATGGAAAGATATAAAGGACCTGGACTGTTTCTGAACTACTTTATTTCTAGAAAAAAAAAAAAAAAAAAAGATCAAGGCAAACGCGGCCACGTTGTTAAGCGTGGACAATAGGGACACAAGGGTTTGCTGCGCCACTCCCTTTTTTCCTGTCATCTGAAAACTTTTATTTATTTTTTTTATTATTTTTTTTTAACGTTTATTTATTTTTGATAGAGAGACAGAGTATGAGCAGGGGAAGGGCAGAGAGAGAGGGAGACACAGAATCTGAAGCAGGCTCCAGGCTCTGAGCTGTCAGCACAGAGCCCGACGCGGGGCTGGAACTCACAGACTGAGATCACGACCTGAGCCAAAGTCGGCCGCTCAACCGACTGAGCCACACAGGCGCCGCTGAAAACTTTTAAAACAATACACAAACTACCATGAACACACAGTAAAGGACTGTCTTAAAAGCAAAGACGTTTTCTCTTCTGCTTTGTCACAGCTCTGTTCCCACCTCTCACTAGATGTTGCTTTTTAGAAATAACATCAATCTGGACAAATGTTAAATAGAAATGTCAAATACGCTTAAAGCCAGTGAAACTTTATTTCCAGGCACACCATTTTTATTTGTCGTGCCTAGCATGCTTCTCACTTCAAGAACGGGCCCACCGCCCTCTCTATCCTCAAGGCTACTAGTTCGAGGCTGAACTCATTTCATACTCAAGAAGTACAAACTCATTTTTAAGTGACATTAAATGATCAAGTTTATTGGATAAGCACTAAAATTATGATCAAGAGAGTAAATCTAATTCAAAAAAAGATATTTTTTAGACTTTGATTACTAGTTCCTCGATCTCAAAGCTGACTTAGATGAGAGGCAATCCTCATCGAACACAAACCCACTTAAACTCTGGACAGAGACAGGCACGCCGATTTATCCCGTGGAATTCCGAAGCCCCGGAATTTCCAGGCTTGATGCTTCACACTAGTTCAGAAGTTTCGTAGCCTTGTCCTATCAGACCTGACAGCACCCGTACGAAAGGAAAAAGGGGGGAACTAAGACTTTTCGGCTTTAAGTGTAACACTAATTGACAAACCTTTTTGTTTCTCTAGTTCATTTATTTGTTTTTGAGGAGGGGGAGGGCACGGAGAGGAAGAGAGGGAGAATCCCAAGCAGACCTACGCTGGGACTCAAACCCGTGAATCGTGAGATCATGACCTGAGCCGAAATCAAGAGTCAGAAGCTTAACTGACTGAGCCACCCAGGCGCCCCGAAAAACCTTCTGATACAGAGATCTTGTCAAGAGAAATAACATGCAAAAGACGAGCATGCTCATCCCATAAATGAAGAAATGCCGCCAAAAGGTTGTTTTTTTTATAAGTTTTCCCAAATATTACACATTAAGTATAACTGACCGTGCTTCATCAATTTTTATTTTCAACTTGATCTGATAGTAAACTTCTACCATAATAACTAATTTCTTTTTTAATTTAAACTGATGGGTAAAAGTAACTGACTTTTATGGTCCACTATGTTAATAATTTTTTTAATGTTTATTTTTGAGAGAGAGAGAGAAAGAGAGCATGAGCAGGGGAGGGGCAGAGAGAGAGAGAGAGAGGAGAGAGGGAGAGAGAGGGAGAGAGAATCCAAAGCAGGCTCCATGCTCTGAGCTGTCAGCACAGAGCCTGACGGGGGACTCGAACTCACAAACTGCAGGTGGGATGTCTAACTGACTTGACTGAGCCACCCAGGCACCCCCAGTCCACTGTGTTAAAGCAAAAGATGACCTACAGCATTATCGGTAATATAATCAATGTTAGTAATTGTTAGTAATTATAAACGACAAGTTAGACTATACATAAAATTACATCTTACTTAGAAACTAGCATTATACTTAAATCCCAGAGCTAACAGTGCCATAATCTATACATGCCAGGCCAAAAAAAAAAACCCCACTCACTCACCATGTACATTGGAGACCCACACAGTGTTGCAGCCATCATGTTACTATGCAGGTAACGAGCAAACCCAAAATCCGCTGTGCCACAAAATAAAAAGGAGAAAAACAAACGATACCTTTACTCATGCTTAACACAGATCGTATCTTCAAGACACAAGAGGGCACAAAGGGATTGTGAGAGACACGCAGCTTACTGAACACGCCTGACTGCCAAAGAAAAAAGTGGCTATCCCGATTTCCACGGGCTAAGAAACAGTGTCGATCACCAGCCGAACAAGCCGCTGCCCTGCCAGTCCTGAACCAAGGAGGGGACACCAAGCTTTGCAAGGGAAAATGCTAATTGTAATAGACGATTCATTAAAGCAGCTCTCACTAAATATCAACACCAGGGATAGAATTTGTACTGTTTTTTTTTTTCCTTCACCAGATCCAGGTGTTAACATACATGAAATCAGAAATTTCTTTAAATACTGGTAAAAAAAAATACATATATATATGTATGTATTTTTTTAAGCTTGAAAAAATACCTACTATTACAAAAAAAAAGAAAAAAACAAAAAATACCTATCATTACACACTGTTTGAAATACTTGTGACATACAAGGGCACTAAAAACTGCCGAACGGAAAGGCTGCGCTAACGGCCTCTCACGTCTCTGGGTTAAAGCCCCACGAACCGTCAAGAGCCGGGTTATTTCCTTGCTCCCAAGACGGTAACACACGCGCTTCCCTCTGACGAGAAGCAGGCTGGGGTCGGCTCCTGGGAATCCACGGCCCCCTTGGTCCTAAGATTTAGCACATGCTGCCAGTAATGCGAAGGTGCCCATATCCAAATGTACCTCACCAAACTCAATAAAAATGCCCGAAACGCATCAACAAAACCCACTGTTCTAACAAAAGTGAACTGAAATCATCTAAAACTACAGAGTCTCAAAAAGGTCCTTTTGCATAAAACACCACGTGGCCATTTACCGATTTTGATGCGAATCCCACTGACGCTGGACTTCCTGCGGTTGGCGTAGGACAGCAGGATGTTCTGTGGCTTGAGGTCCCTGTGGATTATCCCTTTGCTGTGCAGAATTCGCATGGCAGCTGCGATCTGATGTAGAAACACTCTAATAGTATCTTCGCTGAGAGTTCCCTTCGCTGGTAGAAAAGGAATCGCATAAATATTTAAGCACACCAACTCAAATACCATCTGCATCTTCCATCAACAGAATCGAGTTAAGAACGTAGAGGGAATAAGGAACTGGGATTCACTTTTCTTTTTCCTTTTACTCTAATAATTTAAGTCTACGAAAAGCTATCAAACATCTCGCATGATCTGCTTTGAAGAGAAGTAAGTGATTTACGTTTGCACTTCCTTTTCACCAGCGCTTTTCCTTGCCCGTTCTTACTGGTGAAGGTGCCCCCGTTTCTGGGAGCCCAACAGGTACTTCCCCTTAAGAAGCCAAAATAAATAAATAAATAAATAAGTTCCCCTTCCTACTTGCCAAATATCTGGGATAAAGGCCCACATTTAATTCTGACAATGACATGAGCACAAATTAAAAACAGGTGAAATCCTTGAGCAGCGACCTGGACCTCACCACCACTTGCAGGTGTCAGGCAGGGATCTGTGTTCCCACATCCCCCCCCCCCCATGAGCCCTGCCCCGCCACAGTATCTTCCCCTACTATAAAGACAGTATGACCATTATTGGAGGGGAGTCACTATTCAGTAAACACTACAGTGTGTCTATGTGTGTGCTGGAGACCGGCATGGTCAACAGGCTGATCTGGGGTCAGGCTGCCTTGTCCACCTCCCAGCTCCTCCGTCCACCTGCTGCGTGACCCTGACGATGAACCCCGTGCCTACTTCCTCATCTATAAGAAGCCAAAAACAGACTAACCACACAGGGCTGTTGTGACAATCAGACAAGAGAGCACCTTTAATGATGAAGACTTTAGAAAAAGCCTGGCACAGAAGAAGTACTCAAACACAGTCGGTACATGAATGTAAACTTTTACGAGCGGATCTCTAAAAGTCACAAGTGTGATTCCTGGCATGTACGTTAGGATTTACTATCCATGCCCTATCTACTAAACCCTTTGCGAACACACTCCTGCCCTTACAACTGTACATGTTCCACACAACCTTTCCACACGCAATTAAGAATAACATTACACTTGGAACAAATGAAATATTAATGACATTTTATGTCCTTAACACCCTCAAATAAAATAAATCCCCATGGTTTAAAAAAATTATCAAATACTTTTTTCTGTGAGGGCTGTTCTTAACCTATCCCCCATTTTTATTCCTTGGGGCTCTTTTCCTGATGCTCCTGTCAAAAAGGAAAGGAATCTAAACACACGGAAACATAGAAACAGTGCTGTCTCTCATCCGCCATCCCGTAGAGAGAAACACTGCTACTGATATCAGCGCATTCTCCCAGATCTCAGTGGGCGGGTCCAACCAATGACTGGAGCTTGGAGCTTTATTTTTGTAACGCCTAATAAAGTTACTTTGCAAAAATTAAAATGGGCAGTATTTGTTTTCCATTTCATTCATTTGCATTTTCATTCTAGGACTTAGAGACATTTTGTTACTTCCAACGATTGCAGCTGCCTAGAACCTGTATTTTTGCCCCATGACATACAACTGAATATACTTAAATTTGCTGCAGAGTCCAAATTCTAAAGCTGTTCTTGCGTGTGGGTGGGGGGTGGGATTAATGATCTAATTTAAGCTGTATCTGAACACACACTGTAGTAAATATTCATATTTTTATGAACGTGGAATGCATACCTCTCATCACGATCCTATAAACTAAACTTCCCATGTCAAAAACTTATTATTTTAAAGGCACGGCCAACATCAAAACTCTTTCAAATAAATAAATGCTTGAGCAAGTCAGCCCAGAGGGAGCAGGCTCAGCCAACCCTGCCACACTCACTGTTCTGCTGGAATTCAAAGTACCACACTCACTGTTCTGCTGGAGTTCGTGATGAAGTACAACTTGCTAATTAATTTAAAATTTGTCATCAGTAGAAACTGTTTTCTATCTTTTGAAAATGTGAACAGCATATCTTACTTATCAAAGCAAACGCAAGGATTAAACGATGGTGACCCTGTGGTGAGGTGATGGTATTAGATCACCTAGACCAGTGCTCTCCGACAGAAACAGTACATGAGGCACGTATGTAACTTTTAAATTTTCTAGTAGCCACATCTTAAAAAGTAAAAAGAAACAGGAGAAAATAATATGTATTTAATCTAATACATCCAAAATAGGATTTCAACTTGTAATCAACATCGAATACTTACTGAGATATCGTCGTTTCTTCCTGGAAACGCTCGAAAATCAGTGTACTCACACTCACAGCACATCTCCGGACTAGTCTACACTTTAAGAGCTCAAAGCCTCATGTGGTGGTGGCTACCATACTGGACAGTTTAATTCTCGAAAATTCCCTGCGGTCCAGATTTCTTTCATATGCCTTTACAGGCGTTTTCAAATGACAAGGGATTCCCTTAAAGACTGTGACAGAGAGGGACCAAGGGGAGGTTAAGTGACTTGACCAAAATCATAGCAGTTAAGGGATGTGAAGAGCGGCACCCTTGGAAACCAGCTTGCCTGTCTGACTCCAACATTCAGGCCCATAAACCCCTCACTCTGGAGCCTCCTATTCTAACACTATTGCTCTCGAATCTCAAATACGGAGTTCAACATAATGGACAAAACTGTCAAAGCGACCTTGAACCTGCTACACCAGTAACAGTGCCTCTAGCAGTGAGCAGGACTTCTGTTGATGAGGGAAACTGATATTCTAATGAGGGCACTAAACTGATAGGGTGCCACTCAATCTGACCCCAGGGGAAAGGTGCTTTTATCCCGATCACTGAGAACAGCAAGGAACTAGATAGTCACTGACTGAGAAGGTAGAAGCAGGGTGTTTTCTAGCTTGAACTTCTTTCCACCAGTGGTGAACCAAAGTGCCGGTCTCGTGTGTTCTACTAGTAAATGACATTTTGTATATATACAAATAAAACCAAATGATACATATATACACATATATATACATACACACATATATATATGTATAAACATATATGTGTGGTATGTATATATATATATATATATACATACCACACATATATATATAAACACCAAATGAAGATTAAAAAAAGGAATCTCAGTTGGGAAAAACACAAAACTGCACATGGAATAAACTACTAAATTCCAGATAACCTTTGTCTTTAAGGGGGAAAGACAGGAGAGGAGCGGGACTACAGAAGGGTTTATAGGGGAGCTCCGACTATTTATAACTTTTTAATGGGGGGGCGGTTATACCAGTTTCCTCCCTCCCTCCCCGTCCCCCTTCAGCAACACTCAACTAGCCCTGAAAGGAACTTCCAAACCCCTCTCTCCGGGGGCCTCCCTAAGGCTGCTCGCTTTAGAAGGGCACCTTCTTCCCAAGGCTGCTGGGAAGGGCCACAGCAGGGGAGGGGAGGGGAGGGCAGGGGACACCCCGGGAAAGCACTGCTGTTCCAGGGAAGGCGGAGAAGAAGCAGCAGCCTCGGAGCCCCTTCCCGGTCTCCCCTTGGGGCCGGAAGGCGGGGGCGCAGAGACAAGGCGGGTCTCGGCTCCTCTCCCGCCCGAATCTTCCCGGTCAGGTTGAAGCAGATACGGCTTTGCTCTCGTTCTCCGCTGTGGCCGGTGCAGGAGCGGGGGCAGTCGGTGACCGGCTGGCCGGGGGACCCGTGTGGCATCCGCGGTGTCACCAGTCCTGGGGTCGCCCCTGTCCCCTGCGCGCCCGGGTCCGTGGCCAGGAAGGAGCTGCTCTAGAGCCTGAGGCTCAGGGCCACTTCACCGCCACCCTACCAACCAGTCGCGACCGGTGGCAACACCACCAGTGCTGTTTCTAGTGATCTCCACGCAGCTTCTGAAAGTCGGCAATGTTTTCTACTTTAAAGAGTTTTAAATTTGCACCTGCACTCCCTGATTACTAGGTGAAAAGGTGAAACCGAACATTTTTAGTATGTTCTTGTAAACTGTCTATGTCCTTTGTATCTACTGACGCCGGTGACTTCCATCTATTTAGAGGTTGAGATGTTAACGTTTCACTGTTTTGGGTTTTTTTTCGCCTATTTCCCTTGCATCTTAAGGGGTGAACAAGTGGATGTCGGCCTCATCCAACACCATTTAAAAATTACTTGTGAGAGACACAACTGATCTGAACACCTTCCCTCCTACGTACATACATTCTGGATGCAGAATTTCAAACACCGTCTAGGACTAAAATCTCACCTCTGTGCCACGAAATAATTTGTGTTACCTTTATTCCTTTGTAGCATTTTAACTTACAAGAAAGAGTCACATTAATAAACACATTCTTAGATACCTGTTTCCAATATGATTTTTTTTATTTTGAAAGAAAGGGAAGGGACTAAAGGCTCACTGATGACAACCCAGGAGAGTTGGTTTGTTTTTCTCTCTCTCGGGGAGAGGACTCGTCTCTCAAACACTGTCAGAGAGAGGCACACATAAAGTACTTATGAGCAAATAAATAAAGTTTAGGCACAAAAGCACAACAGACAAGGGCTGGTCGGCAAGGCGACTGCCCTCTAACAAATGCACGGCCGCTCACCGCCCGCGTCCGCACGAGCGCAGACAGCAGGGTCCGCGGGACTCCAGCAGTCGCCCTTGGGACCGAACAGACTACACACTGTCTTTACTGAACACTGACAGACAAACAAAAATTACCTTGCAAATAATCTGCCAGGTCTCCACCATTGCAGTACTGATACATAAAAGAAAAAATAATTAAAATAAGGGAACTGTTTCAAGATTAATTCAATCTGTAAGCAGTTAATTTTAATTAAAAGTACTTTGTATATAATGTAAATCTAGTCTGAAAAACATCCTACGATGGAATAAAAAAATTTATATTCCTTAACAAAGTAGAATATAAATCACTAAATGGACTTTCTTAATTCAAAACTTCACGTAAAAATAATCTGTCAATTTTAAAGTACATATTAATCAAAAGGAATCTGAAGTAAATTAAACAGCATGTATTACTACCTACCTCCATCACCAGAAAGACAGAGTTGGGTAATTCCTGAAAAGTAAACATTAAATATAATTTAGATTAGGGAAAGAATGAAGCACACATTCACAAAATCTAAATCTATTAGTAAGTGAAATTTTAAGTCCCTAACACAGTAATTTAAGCATCCTAGCCTCAAGGTCAACTCAAGTTTTGATGACACTAATAAGTCATTAAAGTTCAATTCTGTTTATGGAAAGAAGTAAAGAAAGATTCATCCTTTGGTCAATGCTATGGCGAATTTGTTGGGGGGGGGGGAGGGTAAGATTCTCTGGTCCTCAAGGAAGCACTTCAACTTTGAAAAGTTTATGATTTAAGCAATCCTACCTAGCAACACTAACTGCACAATCTGATTTCTGGAATACATGACCCAGGACGGTTAGTTTTTTTCTAGAGACAATCACATTGTCTGGGAATTGTCAGCAAAGAAAAGACACTTATTTCCTCACATATCTTAGTAACAGATTGATTTTTAAGGAATTAAGGGATGCTTGGGTGGCCCAGCTGGTTAACCGTCTGACTTTGGCTCAGGTCATGATCTCACTGCTTGTGGGTTCAAGTCCCGTGTCTGGCTCTGTGCTGACAGCTCAGAGCCTGAAGCCTGCTTCAGATTCTGTGTCACCCTCTCTCTCTGCCCCTCTCCCGCTCATGCTCTGTCTCTCTCTCAAAAATAAACAAACATTAAAAAAAATTTTTTAATAAAAAATAAAAAAATTTAAAAAAGGAATTGATTTAAGAAATTTTACTAAGTCTCTCAAATTCACAGGGCTCCAGATCTGTTGCTTGGGTAATTCAAAGACTGACTTCCTGATTCTTCAAGAACAATTTTTGCAATGTTAATGAAAAAATTTTTAAGTTTATTTATTTTGAGAGAAAGAAGGCATAAGTCAGGGAGGGGGAGGGAGAGGGTCAGAGAATCCCAAGCAGGCACTGTACTGCCAGCACAGATGCGGGGCTCAAACTCACAAATTGTGAGATCATGACCTGAGCCTAAATCAGATCCTAAACTGACTGAGCCACCCGGGTGCCCCGTTAATGAAATTTTAAATTGTGGTTCCTATAGCCTAACTTGAGACAGTGTTCAAGTGTGATTCAAGATGCAACCCTTCCCAACAGCAGCTGGCTTCACTAAGTTCCTAAATTCAAGAACGAGGAGTTCTACCAGAGAACAAAGGGAGCCGTAAGGCGGTGTCCCTCAGAGCATTGTTCAAGGACCAGTGCCAAGCAGTAAATTATGTGGTACAAGTCCACAAGGAGATAATTACAGAAATTAAAAGTAAGAAATGTTAAAAGTCTTAAAGCTACAAAATAATTTTATGTCTGCTACTCCTAATAATAAAAATTTTGGACATCTGTTCATAGGTCCTTTTTTATTTCATTTTGACAACAATTCATTTTTATTGGCTTTTATAAATAAAGTGTCAGTTCACACAGATTAGAAACGAGAACTGGTGTCGCAGCACTTCTGGCCTAGGGCACTCCTGTGCAATGAGGAACAACAGAAGGGCTGCCACAAAGTGGTTCCGGCGTGTTCACCAAGGGTCTGGGTGCCCCAAGTCAAGATCTGAATTAAATTATGTTCTGCAAGAAACTCAGGGACCTGGGATGATTTACTTCACTTAGTTCTCAAGAGGACCAGACCAAAAATTCAAACACACTGAGCCCAATTCTTTGAGCACTCCCCCCACACACACACACAAACACAGAGGCCTATGGGAGTTGAGAAGAAGGGCAGTGCCTTCCGCTCTCTGCTGGGGCACAAGGAACCACGGCCCTGCCCAGGCAGCAGCTCGGGCGCGGAGAGCCAGGCGGCGAGCCTACCACAGACACTCGGTCTCCCTGAACAGCAGCCCTCCCGTGATCGGGAAGGAAGTAGAGACCAGTCGGCCTCCAGCAGGCTAGAAAAGCAAGTCTGTAAGAAATACTTGTTTCCTTTTACCATAAGTAAAAACAAAACTCTATTTCTGAGAGTTAAATCAGCTCTATGGTGAAATCAGCCTTAGGTTTAGCCGTCTCACCTGATCAAATCCAGACCAAAATACCCTGTCATCCCTAAAAATACGGAGGTATCATAAAACCAGTAACTTTCAACACAGTTTTCTTCTTCTCGAGTAGGGGTTACAAAACCATTATCTCAAATCAGTGTTGCTTAATCAGATAATGGCACCATATCCTAACTACTAAAGAGAAAAGAGAACAGGAATTCCTTAGCGGAGACTAAACTGTTAACTCAACGTGAAGACACCGAGAGAAATTATTTTAACTTTCTGGATTTCTCAGGCAGAACTTCTTTTGCCCACGTTTAAAGCACTCTCCCCTGAACGCTCCCCTCCTTGAGCACCTCCAGCACAGAACAGCCCCATCTTTTAAGTGAAGCACTTAGCTCTAAGAGCCAGGAAAGAGTCAGCAAAAAGAAAAGAGAATTAAAAAAACAATCAAGTCATCAATAGACGAATTGAAACTCTGCAGTACTGGGGCACCAGGGAAGAACTTGAAGAGACACTTAAAGGGACAGAACGGCTGAGAAGTGAGGCCAACAGACCACTGAGGCTTTCCCGAACTCCAACACACGGCTGTCCTCCTCGTCTAAAATCAAGAAATCCTCACCTGTACTGCTCCCCAGAACCTCCATCCACAAAATTAAATACAATGAATTTTGTTTTATCATTTCCCTACTCGAACTCTTTAAAAAGAAAATCCCTAAGAAGAAAAAAAAAGGTATTCTTATGCAGAACTCTATGCCGGCATACAAAAATGTAGATGAAATAAACCATTTGAGAAGCAATTTGTTCGAGTAAAAACGCGATCCTCAGAATTATTTCTCCTCGGGGTTACACGGGCCCAGGCCGCCTGGTCGCATCCTGCAGGCAAGCAGGCTTGGACTGTCATCCCTCCTTCACCAGGGAGTGGTGTTAACAAAGAAAAAATAAAGTCTTTTGAAGGGCGTACAACGGTGGAGTTGGGTTTTTTTTTGTTTTTATTTCCTGGAAAAAGAAATAAAGGGAGATATCAGAAGAGGGCCCCTCCCTCTTCATTGCTTAATACAAGGCTAGACTATTTGACTGTTTAAACTGTGTTTCCAGGAGGTCCTACTACTTTTGTCATTTAGAACACAATAAAGATAAAGGGAACTGAAAAGTCAGATAGCATGACCAGGTGTTTCTCTGCCAGAATTCAGATGCTCTGGATCAGAGGGGAGTAACAGAAAGGAACAAAAGAATTAAGTAAACAGCAAGAGAAAGATTCAATAAAAATTCTTGGCTCCTAAAACCCATCCCTCACCATTTCTCTGCTTCATTCTCGTGTCTCCGGTGCCTGTGGGTTATCTCACAAAGAAAAGAACACCCTTGCAACTCTTAAGGGATCAGATATGGAAGGATCTTTTATGTTCTTGAGGTGACCTTAGGAAAGTCCCCTAAGGATAGGGGCTGGTTTGCCAGAGGCATCGACAGTTGGATCAGAGTTGGAAATTTCAGCCCAACCCCTCCCCACCCCATCCCACCTCCAGGGAAGGGAGAGGGGCTAGAGACGGAGTTAAATCACCACTGACCGATGATTTCATCAACTGCGCCTATGTAACACAGCCTCTGTAAAACCCGCAAAGAATGGAGCTCAGAGGAACGCGGGGAGTGACACCTCTCCCCACATACCTCACCCTAGGCATCCTTCCATCTGCCTGTTTCTGAGTTATAGTCTCTCCTATCCTTTTATAATAATCCGATACCCTAGTAAGTCAAATGCTTCTCTGAATTCTGTGAGTCACTCTAGCAATTAATTAATCAAATCCAAAGAGGAGGCTGCTGGCACTCTGATCTACAGCTGGTTGGTCAGAGACACAGGTGACAACCTGGACTTGTGACCAGTGTCTAAAATTAGGGGAGAGGGGATGGGGCAGGGCGCGGGGTGAAGTCTGGTAAGGCAAAGCCCTTAACCCGTAGGATTGGATCTGATGCTAACTCTGGGTAGATGGTGTTGGTGGTGCTGGAAAAAACACACATTGGAACAGAACACTGCACTATCAAATAAACTTAGAGGAGGGCGTCAACTACCTCCACTCAGACCTCAGTCGGTTCTTTCTAATCGATTAGGTTCTTCTTTCCAGCTTATCTCTTAACTCAGGCAAAAGACCTGAGGGCAAAGCAGGAGGGACTGCCCCAACCCAGCAGGGACCCCTGTGACTGACCCCAAGACGATGACCCACCTGACCTTTACTGCCCACCTGCAGGTACCCACCTGACCTCTGTCCCATGTTTCCCTTAGGTAAACCTCAAGTATTTCCAGCACGCTGACGGTCCTGGAGGCTGGCCCGCTGTCTTCCCGGCGGGGCCTCGCTGAAAATCAAAGTCCCGTTCTTGTTCCACCTACGCTCCTCTCTCTGCTTTTGGACTTTGTCAGTGGCGAGTATCCGAACCTGGTCTGTTTGGGACCCTGGGAGCCAGGTGCTCTTGTCACAAACTGAGAGGTGATAACAAAGTACCCACCTAATTTAAACATGATTTACCCATAATTCTCCAAACTGCCTAAGTCCTAACTCTTTGTAACAGTCCCACAGGAGATATCACCTTCCGCAGTTAGAAACAGGTGAAGGTTGGGGATAATTTTCTGAAGAAATAAGGTGGGTCCTGTATCATTTCTTTGCACATAAGTAAATTCCAGAGATCAAAGATATAAATGTGAAAAAAAAATGAAACCATAAATACTACGAGCAAACAGGGAGGACCATTTTTATAATCTCAAGGCGCAGAATCCTTACATGCTATGAAACCCAGAGGTCACTGAAGAACAGACGGACAAATCTCTCTGTGCAAGAACTTCCATGTACCAGAAAGATGCGGAAGACTCCCTCTTCCCCACCCCCGAAGAGAGAGAGACAGACAAATCAACTGGGAAAAACATTTCAGTACATACAGCAAAGAGCTGTCAACTCAGGTTGCCTCTTCTTCACCTCACACGGCTACTACCAGGAGCTACCTCGTCTCCTAAACGTGTCACCGATCTGTCCAGGCCTCTCCATTTCCGCTGGTGCCACCACTGTCACCCAGACACCTCTACATGGTGGCCTCTTATCCAGCCTTGCTCTCCAGAGCAACCAATGTTTATTATTAATAAACTTCTATACCAACTGATTTACAATGGGGAATATTCCTCTTTCTAACCACAATCCCGGTTAAGTCTAGCGCTCAGACGTATGTACTCCTTCATCGGCATAGAAGTATCTGGAATACTAATTCATGATCAGAAGACTGCCCAGTGATTATAGAAAGAAAGCAAAAGTGAATACCCACCACAAAAAAATTGCTTTTTTTCCTCAATTGTAGTGTTTATTGCAAAACCTTAAGATACATAACATTTGAAAGCAGTAAACCATCACCTTAATCTCACCATCCTCATTAACATGGTTTATGCTTTCATGTACCTATTTACACAGATACTCACATGCAGACACACTATATATTTGCATTTCTGTAAATTTTAACATAATCCATTTCCACCGATTTGCTTATCACCTTTCTCCTGTTCATACAATAGTAAAACACATACACACACAGTTTTATTTTGAAAAAATGGGCTATCATAAATAAATGTCTGAATCTTGCTTTCCTCGCTCAATAATATACCATAGGAAAATCTTCCAAGTCAACTGGAACTCTCCTTTTCAATAAATGCATGATATTTCATAGTGTGCCCATATCACTCGGCTACTCCCTTACTGAAGAGCACGCACCTGTTTCCAGTTCCGGCGAGTGTAAGCAAAGCTACATTGATTTTGGACCCACATCCTAATTCTTGTGCTTTTATCACTACGGGATAGATGCCCAGGAGTCAGGGTTGTTCATTAGCAAATGGTATTTTTAATGGTAACAGATATTTCTCTTCATTGAAATATTTTTTAACTACCCACCATATATAAGACATTCGAGGCACTGAGCATCCTAGCTACAAGCAAACAGAGTTAAATGCCCTATCCTCCTTCAACTTAAATTCCACGAGGTAAGAGGGAGGGAGGGAGAGACAACACACAAAAGAATTAACTACACACAGTATGTCAGAGAGTGCTAAGTGCTGTGAAGAGTAAGTGGGGAGGGGAGACGGCGGTGGGGGGGGGTTGTTCGGTGGGGAGGGGAGACGGTGGTGGGGAGGGGTTGTTCGTCTCGCTGCGGGTGGCAGAAGAAAGCTTCACTGAAAGCGCAGTGCCTGGGTAAAGACCTGAAGAAGGCTGGGAATATACGCCTGCGTAGACTACGGAGATGCAGAAACATCTGTGTGGACGGTGTGTCTGGGAAGAAAGGTCCTGGGGAACAGGAAAACAGGGCCGAGGCCCGGAGACTGGAATGCCACAGGAGCCGTCAGGAGCAGCAGCAAGCACAGAGACGCGGGAGATGGGAGAGAGAGAACACGGTCATGCCGGGCAAATAAGGACTTCGGCTTGGACTTCGGCAAGAACGGGGAGCCGCTGCAGAATCGCAGTCCGAGCAGAGGCCTCCAAGCCCTGACTTACGTCACCAGGATTATCCTGATTGCGATGTTGGGAATATTCTTACAGGGTGACAACATACTGTCAGACAGCATGCCAAAAATGTTCTTACAATTCACTTTCTACCGGAGAGCCACGAGAATGTTTTGTACCTCCTCCCCAATTCCCCCGGTAAGAATTAGTGCACTTTTTAATTTTGCCGAAGGGATGAGTGAGAAGTGGCACCTCACTGTTACTTTAATTTACATTTCCCTGACTGCCTGTCCGTGAGTATCATTTCATACACTAGCCATTTTTATTTCTCTTACGAGAACCGACAATTTACATCCTTTGCTTACTGTCTCTTTGGGATAGCTTTTCCTTACCAATTTGTGAGCGGATTTGTATGTTTTAGATATGAGCCTATCTGTTGTGTTGTAAATACTTTCTCAAACTAGTATTTGTCAACTGCCTTTTTCTGAATTTATGGTATAATGTACACACATTAACACACAGAGATGTAAGTGTACAGTTCAATGTGCTGCGAAAAACGTATACACCCACGTAACTACCCTTCCGATCAAAATGCGGATCGTTTGCATCGCCCCATCCTCTTTGCGGTCACTCCCCACCTCCCCAGGAGCACCCTCCGCAGTACTTTCCCTGACTTCTACCACCCTCATCTCTTCTTGGAACTCACAAAAATAGAATCAAACAGAAGCTGGGTATGGCTGGCTTCTTTTTCTCAACATGGTAGAGGCCACTTTTAGGCAACAGCTTGAGCAATGGAAACTTGAGCAAAGCAGAAGGGCCCACAGTGACCACCGAGCTGAAGGCAAATAGGCTCATCAAGCAACCCACCTCGAAGTGGCCACAGGGCCTAACTGGCCAAAGAGCTACTTACAACTGGGCGGTTACCAAAAAAGGGAAAATTCCCTGCATCCCCACACTCCCTCGCTCCACCCTGTAACTACAGCCCGCCCGCCCAACTGCCACATCCTCGAAGAAGGTCTCCTTTGCTGTCCTGCCCCTGCTCCCTTGCGGTGTATTCGATAAACTTCCATCCCCTTAGTTCTGCCACGGGCGAATTCTTTCAGTGCTTGCACCCCTGGCCCCGCCCGCGCGCTGCGGCATAATGTATCCAGTTTGCTCCTTTTAGGGCTATCAATTTGTTCACCGTATTATTTGCCATAGGAAGAAGTTTTCAAAAATTTTATGTCCTTACTCCCCTATTTATTTATTTATTTTGAGAGCGAGCAAGAGACGGTGACAGTGTGAGCAGGAGAGGAACAGAGACAGAGGGAGAGAGAATCCCAAGCAGGCTCTGCGCTGCCAGCACAGAAGCCGAGTGTGACTTGAACTCCCAAAACTGTTGAAATCATGACCTGAGCCAAAACCAAGAGTCAGAGGTTTAACCGACTGAGCCACCCGGGCGCCTCTATGTCCCTACTTCTACAGCTTCAGAGTTTCTTATCTTGGCTTAAAGTATCTTTGTAACTCTTGGATTATATATTGTCATTCTAAATATTATTCTAAGGTTCTTACTGTGTATTTTATATATTTAAGCCTTTAATTCACTTGGAAGTTGTTATAGAACATGATGAGAACAGGGATCCAACTTTATTCTTTCTCAGCTATCTCGGTTGTGCCAGCATCATTATTAAATGAGCCATCTTCTCCCCCATACTAAAATTACCTAGCCGTGGATCTTTATCCAGGCAGCTGGCCGTCATACAGGTAAAGTGCTCCTAACTGACAATACTTATCTCGTGCCCAGAAGGTTCAAAGATCTGTATCTTTTGAAAAACAGACATATCACTCTCCTGCTCTTAAAACTCCTCAATGGCTCTGCACTGCCCTGAGAACAAAGGTGGCCCTGCCAACCTCGCCAGCATCGCCTACCGCTCCCCTCCCCTCACTCCTGCACTCCCACCGCCCAGCCTTCCCCTGGCTCCTCCGGCTCTCACCCCACTGCCTGCTCTTCACAGAAGGCCCGTCTGCTTGGGACGCTCCCCTGCTCTCCTCCCACCTGCCCCAGCCTGGCCGGCCCCCACTCTTCTGTCAAGTCAGCTTAAACATCGTCCCTTCACCAAGTCCTCCCCAGCCCATAAAGCGGGTGGGGAGCCCCCCTACGGTGTCCTCTCCAAGGTCTTCAAGCGCGCTCTCTCTCACTGCACTGGGCACGCTCGGAGTAAGGGGGCATGTGCTTCGAGGCCTCTTCCCCATGGCTGTTCTGTTCACCACTGACTCCGCATCTCTCATTAACTGGCGCAAGAAATACTAATTACAAAGAAACCGGTAAGAAGAACACAACAGAAGCCTCAGAGAGCAGCAACAGGAAAGCCACAGAAGAGATACAAAAAGGCAAATAAAACATTAAGGTGGTCAATGCACTAATGATTTAACAAACAAACAAACAAAATTCAGCTGTCTTCCCATGAGATTGTCAAAAAAGGAAGAAAAAAAAAGGCCATTAAATCAAAATAAACTGGTACAATCTTTTGGAAGGCAACGTGGTAATATCTTTGACCAAACAATTCCATGGCAAGGAATTTGTTCTACAAGAGCACTCGCACAAATGAGCAAAGATATGCTCATAGCTCTCTCTGCAGTACTGCTTCTAACAGGAAAAATACAAAACAACCCAAATGGCCACACTGGGTTTGAGTAAATTATCATTTAGCCCTATAACACTGCAGTGACACAAAACTGTATCCAAAATACATTAAGTTCAATAAAACAAGTTGCATTCATGTAAAAATACTATTAGTAAATCTCGCACAATGAAAAGCTTAAATATCTAATTCTAAATGATTAAAGATGCATAATAAATGTATTCTGAAAACTACAAGAAATACAACAGTGGCTGTGTCTGAGAATTGTCATTTCTTTTCTAATTTATTCATGTTCACAATGATTACTTTAACTAGGGGGCTATATTAACTTTATAATGGGAAGATATGTTGCTTTTTAAGTGTCATCTAAACTGAAACCAGATTTGTGAGAAACAATGTCGACGTCCTCCATTTATAAAAGTGTATCCATAAATTTTAGACGGATCTCCAAAAATGATGGCCAGTGGAAATAATGTTCATTTCAAGTTGGTAAAATTAGTACATTCCTGTCTCTATAAACATACGGTAAACAACTAGATTTATACGGCAGAAAACCTAAAATATTAGATCAAAGACTCTGTTCACTCGTTAGCCAAATGCTCGAGAGTATGTGTATTTGACTGCGAGGTCTTAGCTTTATGTTTTCCCAGGAGTACACACTGCACAAAATAGAAACATTTTAACGTGGTCACCTTCATATGCCTGACTGTTTGATAATTCAGGTTTTTGAGTACATGTTCCCCCTAAGTATCTCATTCTACAATCAAAGTTAGTACTTAAAAATATTTTTCTAATAGAATGAAGTCTAAGTACACTCTCTCTTCTGAAAGGAAAACCTACTCCGCAATTGACAGGGTTTTCCGTGCTTCTCAAAAAATGGGAAATTAAGAGTTCGTATTGTTCAACAATTTTTGTACCAGGCACTGACTTGGACCACTTGGTGCCCTCTGTCTCCAAAGACCAAGACAGACTACACAAACAGCCCCGAGGAGAATGGACATTTTAACGAGGGATTGTGAGAAAAGTTGAGTTTTGACTTTAAAGTTTTTCTCCCTTTTTCTGTGCTGCTCTGACTTTCTTGGCTGAAGGCAGGAGTTACACCTATCTAAATGGGTAATAAAATACACCCCCCAGTCACTCACACAGTCTGTACATGAAATTTAAATTGAAAATTTTTTGAGAGTAATTACACTCTACAACCAAAAACTTTAATAAAACTGTGTGTGCTATTTGCCCTGGTAATCCCAATTCTAGAAACTGAACATAAATAATCTAAGATATGTTCAGACCTCTCTATTATCCCCATAGCACTCTTCTATAATGGAAAAAATGAAACATCTTGTGACATGGGCTTAAATACCTTGTAGTATTTCACGGCTACATGAAAAACGACTATACACAAGAAAGAAGTCCGCCCCACTAAAACTAAGCACACTGAAAGCGAGGACTTTGTCTTACTCACTGCTTTGTTCCTAGCACTTAGAATGATGCCTGGTACACAGCAGCCACTCAAAACCTGATAAACTAGTGAATCTGAGCAACGTGCGTGTAGAGAGAAAAATTTTTCTCTAGAAACACGCAAACAGCAGGGTCACATAACCTGTCCATCCACTTTACTGGAATTCAGCCGCTGGACTGCGAGAAACAAAAGGAGGAAATAGCGTGAATCACGCACCCCCGTCTGCTTGGAAGTGAAAATCCAGGGAGAAGCCGAGCGGCTGCCCCCGGCCCCCTCGTGGCAGCCCCCTCGCGAGAGCTCACATCCCCGGCCCTCGCACACGCCGCCGGCTGCCACACCAGGCGCCCCTGGGCCTAGTGTTTAAAGCACAATATGGCCCCTAAATATAGGCTAACTACTTACTCTGGTGCCCTACCCCCCAAAATAGTGATTTTCTCCAAACTGGGGCTTTTTAAAAGGATTTCCGAGTGTAATTTTGCCTATACAGAAATGTCACCTTAGAGGATAACTTGAGAACGCAGCCTTCCCGCCTGCGGATAAACAGTAGCTGTACTGCCCGCCCCGGTGATGGCCACAGGTACACGATATGCAGCGAGTGTGCATGCTTTCCTTGTTTTTATTTACTTTCTAATACCTCTAGAGTTAGCGAATGTTGCTTTTGCAATAAGAAAAAAAGCTCTAATTTTTTAATAGCCCACAACGGTCCTTTCTACATCCCCCACGGAAACGCCAGATCTGGCATCAACATTCCTCCACTCGACCTAAAACCCGACTCCTGTGGTGCCAGTGTACTCAGGCAGCACGGCGTTTCACCCTGTCGCTCTATGTGCTTTAAACGATCTATTAAGGGCCCCTGGGTGGCTCAGTTGGTTAAGCATCAGACTTCAGCTCAGGTCATGATCTCACCGTTCGCGAGTTCAAGCCCCACGTCGGGCTCTGTGCTGACAGCTCGGAGCCTGGGGCCTGCTTCAGATTCTGTGTCTCCCTCTCTCTCTGCCCCTCCCCTGCTCACACTCTCTCTCTCAAAAATAAATTTAAAAAAATTAAAAAAAAACCGATTTATTAATTAACACAATATGAAACAGAAAAGTTCTTTATCGACATGCAAATTTTAGAATGATAATAACACGGTACCTGAACATCATAGAGCGCTACGATATTTTCATGCTGAAGCTCCTGTCAAGGAAATTGAGAATGTAAAATATTTGTACTCGTTCTGACCTATTTCAATATGCAAATAAATAGTAAGTACATACATACAATTTCTATATACTACACTTCTGATGACTGGATTAGAACAATTCAATTTACGAAAATATGAGAGTTAATGGGCCCGATCAAACTTTACTTGGGCCCTAAATGTTCTTTCACCACGATCATTTTTCAGGCTCTTAACGGGGCCGGGGGAGAGGGGGCAGATCTCGTCTACAAAATAAATATCACAGATAGTAGGACCAAAGACTTTCTGGGAGTCTTTTAAATTCTATATACGATTCTAACAGCACTAAAGGCATAAGATTCCAAAATGCTTTTAAAGAACACATTATTTGTCTGAAAGAAAACGAAGCATAAGTCTCAGGTTGAAGAGTAGGCCTCTTCCCGAAGAGCTCCCCACAGGGTAGCGGTTCCGATGAAAGCTGGCGTTAGGTGCCGGCTCTCAGTTCTTATCAGCTTGGGGAGCACGGAGTTAAACACCCCTCAACTAGTTTCTTCACTGAGCAATTGTTCGGACTTTCTTTACTGAGCAAAGTGCTTTGCGAGTGACTCTCCAAGAAGTATGTAGCAGACAGGACTTTCCAGGCTCGCTTGTCCAGGAGACCATTTCCTCCCTCAAAGCATCTCACTACAAAAACACGGCTTGTGAGATCTAACAAGGCAATTACTTGAAAAGTAATTCCTTTCAATTTACGAGGAAAAAAGATTCCAACTGCCCCCAGTCCCCCACTCCCTCAAACACTAAAATGTAACATGAAAGGGAACAGAAGAGCTAAATAATGGATATGAGCGGGCCTGCCTCTTCTCAAACAGCAACACAACAACTAGGGAAAAGAAATTAGGGGAAGCTAAAATCAACCTTCACAGAACCCCTCTAAGCCCCGGCCAAGAGCCACAAACATTTAAAAAACAGTGTCCGAGTACTCAAATGTTTCAAAAAATGAGCGTGCAAAACATGAGAGCAACAGGTGAAAATTCTCAAACGTGGGTCCCACGACCAAAATGACGAAGGATGTCATCATGTATTAATTTAAAATACGTTTTAACCTAGTATGAAACATCACATAAAGGAGCATACCTTCAAGATTTTAATTTCCTTCCCAAGCAGGATTTGTGATTTTGACAAGTTCTTTTTATTAATACTTTTAATAGCCACCTCCCAGTCAGTTTTCTGAAAAGGAAAAACAGTGTTACTTCTGGAAACTACTTTACAAAAATATAACCTATAAGCACAAAGAGGTTTTTAGCCCATCCACATAAAACCAACAGGGGGCGGGGGGTGGGGTTGGGGGTGGGGGGGGTATTAAATGGAAACGCCCCTGAATCTCCAGCAACAGGAAAGTGATTTCATAAATTACAAACTAATGCCTTACAAGACAGCCACTGAAAATAATAGATAGGAAGACCACAAGCGAAACAAAGAGCACAGTTTCCAACCACTTTAAAGTTACGGAGAAATGTGTATAATAAACTGGAAGGTGGCATTTGATAGCTTGGCAGGATTAAGCCCCTGCTTATTTTTTCTTGAGTTTTAAGCTCTTCCCGTAAGAGTCGAACGTAGTTGGTATTACTCTATCTGATAAGTAACGAAACCAGCCCACTGAAACAAGCCTCTTGCCAACAGCCGGAACTACCAACCCCCTTTGATTATTTCCACTCTCTGGGTGCTCTTCCAAATTCTTTAGATTCTAAAACCTCGTGTGACCCTATTTGCGAAACAGAAAAGCTTTAAAAAAAAATTTTTTTTTTGAACCCGCTTTCGTGTTCACTCGGATTAAAAAACGAAGCGTCCGACCATCTTTTCCACCCACCTATCTAATCTCGAGAAGGGAAGGTGGTACGGGGCTCGTCCGGGGTGTAGAGGAACCAACGCTGGGAAACGCGATACCCACGAGTTCGAGAAAGTCTCGGGCTAACGGGAAACCAGCCCGTTTTCCGCTAGGTCTCTGCAATTATCGATCTCAAAGGCGACAAGCCTTGGCAGCCCAGGGCGCGGAAAAACCTAAGGTGCGCGCTTCCACGCCCGAGCCCCGCGCTGGGGAGGGAACCGAGCACTCCTATTTAGGGCTCAGATCCGGGTCACGTTCAGGTGGAAAGACGTGGGTCTGGCCGGGCCCCGGCGGTGAGCCCCTAACAACATTCTGGTTACCAGGCTCTCTGCAAGCAGGGGAAATCAGAGGCCGAGCTGCCCGTCGGTAGGTGGAGCGCTGCCTAGCGGCTTCGGCCTCAAAACAATCCCCGCCCGATCAAAACAAACCCGGCGACACTGACAGCGCGCACAATGGCAGGCCTCGGGGCGACGAGCCAAACCGGGAGCGGGGGGGTGGGGGGGGCCTGAGCCCGCGGAATCGCCAAGTTTCAGGACCACCCGGTCCGGACGCAGCCGCGCGGGCGGCGGAGGTGCCGCGGCCCACAGACCCCGGCCTCGCCCCGGCCGACGGGGCTCACCTGGCGGTGCCGCCCCCGGAAGACCACGGCGAAGGCCCCGTGTCCCACGAGGTCCCTCTTGCTGTACTCGAAGTCGCCCACCACCTCCATGGCCGCGCCCCCGGGGCATACAGCGGGCGGGCGGGCAGCACAGCGCGGCGGGCCGGGATCAGCACCGCGGGCCCGCCGGCCCGGAGCGCGCCCGCCTGGCCGCCGGACCGGGGCAGCCGCGGCCCCCGGCCCGGGCGGACGCTCATGCCGAGAGGCCGGAGGGGAAACGGGGGGGAGGCCTCCGCGCGGGGCCGGGGTCAGCGAGGCCTGGCCCGGCCCCGGCCGCTCCTCATGGCCCGGCCCGCCGCCGGCCGAAGGTTCCCTTAGGCGAAGCGGCCTCGGCGCTTGCCGGGCCAGGGGCGCCGCAGCCGTCACTGTGCGCCCCCGGAGCCGCGCACGCGCCCGGGAGAGGTGCGGGGCCCGGTCCTCCCCATCCCCAGCTCGTCCGGCCGCGTCGGCCCTCTGCTTTCGGGGAGCTGCTGTGGTGGCAGCCGCCGCCCTAGGACCGGCACAACTACCGTCCCTGCGCGCCTCCGTGCCTCGCGGCTGCGCTCAACGCACAGGCGCGCGCGCCGGCCGCTCCCGAGCCGACTGCCGGCCCTCCGCGACGTCAGCACGTCTTGTAGGACGCAGCACCCGCCGAAGCCCGCTCCCTCCGCCAGGAAAAGGAGTGCGCGCGCGCCCGGCGGAGCGGCGCCGGCGCGGGGGCGCGTCCCCGGCCGTTCGCCCAGGCAGGGAAGGAGGGTGCGAGCCGCTGAGACCGCAGCTAGTTACCCGATACAGCCTTCGCGCTGGGCGTGGGAGCAGATTCGAGCCTGCCACGCCCGGGGCTGGAGCCCGCTGGGAGCCGGGCGTGGGGGAAGCAGGTCTTGAACTCTGGCTGCAGGAGGGACGGGGCGTCCCTGGTGCAGTGTAGACCCCAGGGAACCGATCAGGGCAAAGGAGCATCTCCTAGAGCTCGGCCTTCCCGCCCCCTCTAAGACCCAAGATCGTGCCGCCAAGCTGCAGGTCTCCCCCAACCCTTCTGCGTTTACTCCTCAGGGCCCTGAAGAGATGGTGTCAGGCCAGGGTTCTGCACCTTTTGGGGGTCCCTTGACTTCTGTGAGAAGCTGTGACAGCTCAGAACCCTCTTCCCTGCGAAATGTTTATGCATGGAGACTCCGTATTGAACACATTTCCAAAGGCTCAAATGAGAAGCCTTGCTCCCCAGCCACCGCTGTATCCTGCCGGTTTGACCTCGGGCTTACCTTGAAATGGCTTTAAGGGAACTTTCTTTTCCTCCTGATTATTGAAAGTCAGGTGTCAAGAACGGATTTGTCCACTTTTCCTCAAGGAAATGCCATATGAAACCATTTGATAAACAGTAAGCTTGAAAATGTCATGGAAACTCAGACCCCACACTATCCCAGTTGGTTTGGGTATTTGCTCTCAGGTTACCTACCCCTTACCACCAGAATTTCGTTTTCCACCCCAGGCCCATCCCAGAAGACTGCCCTGAAGCCACCCGAGACCCTAAGAACCTCCCGCTGGAATGCTGAGAGGGACCCTCTCCCTGCCTCAAACGTTAGAAATTTAGAGTCTTGGCTCTCTGCTCTCAGGAGTGTGCACACCTACATCATTCTATCCCTGCTTCAAAATCTACCCAAGTGAAGGCTGGACACTGTGGGAATCTGGAGCCTTCGAAAATGAAAAGCAAATGAAGCCAAGTTTGCACAGAGACACAAAAATTCATCTGGAGCTGATTCTTCTCCTGTTTGAAAGCTTCTCTATTGTAAATCTCTAAATATGGATATTTAAATAGGATATGGGATTTAACGTGCCAATTCCCTAAAAAAAAAAAAAAAAAAAGCTTTTCAGGAGCCGCCCTGGAGGCTCAGTCGATTAAGGGTCTGACTCTTAACCGACTCACAGTTTGTGGAATCAAGCCCCGCGTCAGGTTCTGAGCTGACAGCACAGAGCCTGCTTGGGATTCTCTCTCTCTCCCTCTCTCTCTCTCTCTCTGCTCTTTCCCCATTCATGCTCTCTGTCTCTCTCAAAATAAATAAAGTTTAAAAAAATGGCTCTGCAGGAATGTGTATCTTATGAGCTATAGACCCCAAACAAGTTATTTAACCTCCTGTGCCTCAGTTTCCTCATCTCTAAAATGAAGATAGCGATAGTAGCAGTAACAGCCCCATCACGTTAATTAAGGGAGTTAATGAAATGCTGAACCAGCGCCTGGCTTGTACAAAGAACTGTGTAAGCAATTGTCAGGTCAGTAAAGCGACCGTCGGCAGTACCTCCCCAATCCCAGACCAGTGCCCTCAGAATCCTTCCCTCTTCCCGCCTCTGTCCACTCCCCGGGTGGTTCTTATGTGAACAGAATCCAAGGTTTTTGGCTTCAGGGCTGGACGATCCATACCCATGTAAGGGTGGGTTAACTAACACACGTCTGCAGAATTCTTCCTATAAGCTTTCTCTGCAGAAACTATTAGTGTACGTTTTTTGGATAGCAGGGGGCAGTGACTTGACCTTGACGAGGTCCGACGGCCTTTGCCGCATGGTACCTACCAGCCAGCATCTCACAGCTGAAGAACCCCAGTGGTTCTATTGTTTCTACTTTGATGCCACTGCTGGTGGTTTGAAATTCTTGTGAATCGTTAGTGTACAGAGCTTTGATATCTACATATGCGTGAATTTATAATAAATGATGGAAATAATCACATAAAATGAAGAGATGACAAGATTTGGATCTATTTCTCAAAGCTTTTAGGAAATATCATAACCACAATTCTTCTAAATCATAAACACAAATCTTCTGAATTATGCCAAAAATAGACTTCAGCCTGGGAATTTTATGGTACCCTGATACTATGACATCAAGAAGCATCTTTCCATGTTGTGTAAGAATCGGCATAAAATTTGCGTTTCTTTTTTCTTTACTGTTTGTTCTTGAGAGAGAAAGAGAGCATGAGTGGGGGAGGGGCAGAGCAAGAGAGAGACACAGAATCTGAAGCAGGCTCCAGGCTCTGAGCTGTCAGCACAGATCCTGATGCGGGGCTTGAACCCACAAGCTGTGACGTCATGACCTGAGCCGAAGTCGGATGCTTAACCAACTGAGTCACCCCAATTTAAAAATTTGCGTTTCTAAAATGAAAAACGGGGTGCCTAGGTGGCTCATTCGGTTGAGCGTCCAACTCTTGATTTCGGCTCAGGTCATCACCCGAGGGTTGCGGGATGGAGCCCTGCATCTGGCTCCAGGCTGAGCGTGGAGCCTCCTTGGGATTCTCCCTCTCTCTCTCTCTCTCTCTTCCTCTGCCCTCCCCTGCTTGTGCATGCTTGCATGGTGTGTCTCTCTCTCAAAACTGGATAGATGATAGATAGATAGATAGATAGACAGACAGACAGATAGATGGCTAGATAGATAGAATGAAAAACAGTTTCATTATTTCAACCAAGATATCGAGTAACTTAATTTTGCTGTTGCCATAGCTGTTAGACTGAAACAGTGCTCACAATTTGAATCATCGAAGGTTAAATGGCTAACCACATATTTCATAGAAGTGGCCATTATATCCTGTTAATGCTCCCGGGATAAATGAAGAATACTCGTAAATGTCACTGAGATAGATTTCAAGGCATATCATGAGTCAGTTTTCCAAATAAACGATCCGAAATCGTAAAGCGCCTAAAAGAAATATTTTATTGATGTGATGATAACGAAAATGAAAAAATGTTCATGTCAAAAGAATTTTAATCGAAAACTTACACCGCGTTTTCTGCAAGGTCTAAAAAGAATGAGAACATCTGCGGCCATGAGGCAGTTACTAGAACTTCAAAAAAGAACAGAGATGTATCGTCGCGAGCTGGACCTTTGCTGCCTCTTATGAACCACGTGAGAAACCAGCGTGACCCGGAAACAGGCGCTGACCCGGAGCCGGAGCTGTTAATTTATTAGAAATTAACACAGGTGGCGGGAGGGGGTGGAAACAACACTGGCAGAGAGAGTGCTGGGCCGCCCCGGCAGGAAGCTCTGACACAAAACGTCAGACTTGACCTGCACCGAGCCCAAGTGCCCCAGCTCGGCCATCACCCGCGGGGGCTGCCCCGGGAGCTGGGAGCCCAGGTGGGCTAGGCTGCCGTCAGGCTGAGACCCCGGAGGAGCCCGAGAGCTGGAGGCAGACCGTATCTCCCCATCTCAGCAGCACATCCTTCCTCCCAGCAGGGGTCTGGACAGCACACCTCCAAGTCGACAACACAACGATGTTTTGGAAAATTTCCGCGTCAGGCTGTAAAATTTCTATCATTGACAATGACGTGTCTATTGTTTCCCAAAGAAGTCTGTTTGTTTTGCTTTGGGTTTTTTTTTGTCGTTGTTGTTTGTTTTTAAGAAAAACAGTTTATTTTGGAAACTTTCAGAGTGCTGCTGTGCTCCGTTCGTCTATCTGTTTATTTGTCCAAAAGTACCAGGCTGCAGGGGTTGCCTGGCTGGCTCAGTCAGAAGAGTATGTGACTCTCCATCTCGGGGTCGTGAGTTCGAGCCCCACCTTGGGTGCAGAGATTCCTAAAACAAATGAATAAGCTTAAAAAAAAAAAGTACCAGGGGCACCTGGGTGGCTCAGTCGGTTGAACATCCAGCTTCGGCTCAGGTCATGAACTCTTCGTGAGTTCGAGCCCCACGTCGGGCTCTGTGCTGACAGCCTGGAGCCTGCTTCAGATTCTGTGTCTCCCTCTCTCTCTTCCTCTCCCCAACTCATGCCCTATCTCTCTCTCAAAAATAAATAAATATTAAAAGAAGAAAAACTTTAAAAAATAATAATAAATAAATAAACGTTTAAAAAAACATTAAAAAAAAAAAAGTACCAGGTTGCAAGGGTGGGCCCAGAAACTATACCTTTGCTGAGCTCTAGAGCTCAGCTCCCAGAAGGCTGCTTCCAAGGTCAAGCCACAGATGGAACAGTAAGGTATGTACCGAGGTCTAAACCTCATCGCTGGACTTGGGCGGGATGAAGAATTTGGAAGGAGGTTGGAGGAGGCAGAACCCAAGCTTAGCACCTAGCAAGGGGCTAGACTTCCTGAGGGGACCCAGGGCTGGAGGCTAAGGTGCAAGAAGGAGTGTTCTGGGAGGTTCCAAATTCCAGGCAGGGGTCCAGAGCTGTTCAGCCTGGGGGTGGGGGAAGAGGAGAAGGTTCCTTCTTCACAAATCCACCTGCCCGCTGGCAACCAGCATGTAGCTACTCCAGCCACACCCTCACCCACTCATCCTTCCTCTTACCCAAGGGGCCTGTGTTGGGAAACCGGCCTCATCACTCAGGTAGTAAATTAAGGCTCGAGGGGGTGCGATGAACCAGGACCTGTCGCCCCAACACCAAGCATCCTAAGGCTCTTCTTCCCCTGGTGGGAGCTGGACAGGGGAATGGGGGAGAAGGCGGGATGGGGTACCCAGGCCAGAGGTCCACAACCCTCCGAAAACCCCTGCAAACAAGTCTCAAAACAATTAGCAAACAAAGGCGCTCACCATTCCCACTCCCACTCATTTCCTTCCCCCGGCGACGGGCCAACCGTCCTGCACCGGATCCTCTTCCTTGATGGTCTGGGAGTCTGGACCAGAGGCTTCAGGCTGGGGGGGGGCAGACCCCATGTGTCCCGGCTGCGCCATTCCCAGCTGTGACCTCCAGCTCCTCCACGCCGTCTGCCTCCATCTCAACCTCGTCCGGGTCTCTGGCGGTTCTAAGTGTGGTGGCTCCGGTCCTGCACTTTCTCTGGGTGACGCGGGAGGCCACCCCTCTCAGAGCAGCCCCATCCGAGCTCCGGAGGTGACAGAACACGGTCTGTCTGCAGCTGCTGGCTCACCTGGACCAGACTCCCCTCCCCCTGAACACATCCAACCCCTTGGTCATGAGCTGCCGAGGAAGCCTTCCGACCTCATCCAGCCCCCGGCCCACATCTGCTTGGTGGGTAGAGGTCCAGACAGTGAGCCCTTTGTTCGTGGAAGTGTGCACTGCTGAAGAGCTGCTCCGGTGTCCCCCGAAGCCACTTGCCTTTCTCCTGGCCCTACGTGCCCTGAAGCCATTCTCCGCAGCCTTCTGCGAGGCCGGCGGGGGACCCGCAGCGCGCACGCGCGTCTCCCCCAGGCCTGCAGTCATCTGGCCTTGGACCCCACATACAGGTGTTTTAATACTGTACGCACAGTGCAAACTTGAAGACTAGGAAGATTGTTTAATGGTTCTTAGGGACGATGTAGCACTAACAGGAATAGCATCTTTTTAATTATTATTTTAAATGTTTATTTATTTATTTTGAGAGACAGAGAGCGAGGGGGGGAGGGCAGAGAGAGAGGGAGACACAGAATCCGAAGCAGGCTCCAGGCTCCGAGCCGTCAGCACAGAGCCCGACGCGGGGCTCGAACTCACCGACTGCGAGATCATGACCTGAGCTGAAGTCGGACGCTCAACCGACTGAGCCACCCAGGCGCCCCAAAGTCTTTAAAATAAAATAAATAAATGCTATCACTCCTGCTCTACAGAGTTTAATAAAAACTGTAGAGTGAGAGTAGCTGAATAAATAAGAACTACGTGGGGAAGTTGATGTGTTTGGGTTTAATAAATGAAATTACATATCATCTATTAGAATAGAACAGTCAGCACTTTACAAGACAGACTGATAGATCCCGTATCTGACGAGCTGATAGATCAATTCGACGGTCCTCAAAGTGTGGGCTCGCAAAGATTTCTGACCTTTTCAGGGGTCCCGTTAGGTCAGACCATGGCGTCTCCTGTGTATTGTCTTAAAAATATGAAAATACGAGTTGCCTTTTATGTCGTACTAATATGGGCACTGTGGGGCGCCTGGGTGGCTCAGTCGGTTGAGCGTCCGACTTCAGCTCAGGTCACGATCTCACAGTCTGTGAGTTCGAGCCCCGCGTCAGGCACTGTGCTGACAGCTCAGAGCCCGGAGCCTACTTTGGACTCTGTGTCTCCCTCTCTCTCTGCCCTTCCCCTGCTCATGCACTGTCTGTCTGTCAAAAATAAATAAACGTTAAAAAAAATTTAAAAATATTGGCACTGACAGCACAAACATGCCTTTTCTTCCTAAATCTGTTTCGGAAAACATAGTTTTCATACCAGTATGTTTTTTATGTTCGCTTGTAATGGGCTCCTTATTGTGGTTGTTCAATAAATTAAGAATAAATCTATTTTGCATCGTTTAGTTATTTTAATACGATTATTTTTAGAAAGATTTGATTTTTAAGTAATCTCTGCACCCAGCAGGGGGCATGAACTCACAACCCCGAGATCAAGAGTCGCACGCACGCGCCACCGGCTGAGCCCGCCGGGTGCCCCTTAGTTTTTGTTTTTCATACAGGAGATATGTTGAGTCTTGGAACTAAACAGTTTGAGGACTGCTGGATTAATTAGGCAATTAGTAAAAGTGATTAAACATCTAAACCTAAGGAAGGGAATCTGTGACAAGGGAGCAGATGAAAGAAGAAGAGACATAGCATGCTACTAGAAATTTTAAAACGGTATCAGTTCCGAGGGAAAATTTTGGTTGTTTAATTATGTAATAGGGAAATTATTTAATGACCCAAGCGAGCATTACAGTAAACTTTTAAGTCTTTATTTATTTAAAAAATTTTTAAGTGTTTATTTTTGAGAGAGAGAGAGACAGAGCACAAGCAGGGGAGCAGCGGAGAGAGAGGGAGACACAGAATTGGAAGCAGACTCCAGGTTCTGAGCCGTCAGCACGGAGCCCGACGCGGGGCTTGAACCCACCGACAGCGAGGTCATGCCCTGAGCCGAAGTCGGACACTGACTGAGTCACCCAGGCGCCCCTAAATCTTTTCGTTTATTAAATTCTTTTTTTTTTAATTTTTAACGTTTATTTATTTTTGAGAGACATAGAGACAGAGTATGAGCAGGGGAGGGGCAGAGAGAGAGGGAGATACAGAATAGGAAGCAGGTTCCAGGCTCCGAGCCGTCAGCACAGAGCCCGACGTGGGGCTTGAACTCACAGACCATGAGATCATGACCTGAACCGAAGTCGGACACTCAACCAACTGAGCCACCCCGGTGCCCCTTGTTTATTAAATTCTGAAACTTGTTCAAATGATGTTTTGGTTGCTTGGATTGAAGAGGAACAAAAAGTCTTAAAATTATGCCAACGGATGAAGTGAGACATACCAGTAATTTTCTATATACTTGATAATAAAGATGTCAGATGTATTTTTTAAATCTCTGAGATTATTACAAAGATTCAGAAAGGATCGAGAGCCATGAAAAACAAAGTTAATCTTAAGACACAACTGTTACTTATAAGAATATTGACATTATTGGGGTGCCTGGGTGGCTGTCTATAATTTATGTATTGGCTTAGTTTGTTATCCTTAGAACACATTTTTAATTTTCAAACATGTATTTCCCCTCCCCACCCGCCCTATCTTCTAGACTTCCTGTGTTAGTTGGGAAGTGATTTTTTTTGTTTGTTTTTACATTTTATTTTTATTTATTTTTTTTAATGTTTACTTATTTTTGAGAGAGAGAGAGAGAGAGAGACAGAGGTTGAGCAGGGGAGGAGCAGAGGGAGAGGAAGACACAGAATCCGAAGCAGGATCCAGGGTCTGAGCCATCAGCACAGAGCCCAACGCGGGACTCGAACTCACAGACCGCGAGATCATGACCTGGGCTGAAGTCAGTTGCCCAACCGACTGAGCCACCCGGCCCCCCTACATATGATTTTTTAATCCATCTAAAATTTATCTTTTTCGGGGCGCCCAGGGTGGCTCAGTCAGTTAAGAGTCCAACTTCAGCTCAGGTCATGATCTTGAGGTTCGGGCCGACGGCTCAGAGCCTGGAGCCTGCCTCGGACTTTGTGTCACCCTCTCTCTGTGCCCCTTCCCCACTCACCCTCTGTTTCTTTCTCTCCCTGTCTCGAAAATAAATAAACATTAAAAAAAAATTTTTTTTGAAGTTTATCTTTTCCTAAGGCCTAAACATGAAATGTTAACAACTCTGCTCTTATTAAAGGAGGCATCTCTGTCTTGTGATGTGTCCGTCATCCCTTCTGCTTCCTCTCACTGTGCTGCCTCCCCTGGGGACCATGACGGAGGCTTGCAGAGTCGACATTTTGGAGGATGGCTACGTGCAGAGAGGGTTGGCTCTGAGAGTCAAAGTTCAAAGCCAGCAGGATGGCTCACAGCAGAGTCTACATGAGATGTCTTCGAGAGAAGTTATGTCTCCTCAGACCTTCAAGTCGGGCGTATCTGAGGAGAGCCTGCGCCAGTCAGAAAGCGGCTAGGAACCTCGGAAGAGTGAAAAGGTGGAGTCGAAGAGACGATGCAAGGACAGGAATATGGGTTGAGATTTTAGTTGTCTCGATGTGCGGGGGCGTCTCGGACGCCATCGCCCTGGATTGGCAGATGACCTTGGCCCTGATTCCTGGTCACTCAGTACCCCCGAGGCGCTGGCTTCCCAGGCGGCTTTGCGGTGCATCGTAGCCCCCTGGACAGTTCACACACGCACACACGCACGCACGCACGCACGCATTCGGCAAGTGTCTATGAGTGAACAGAACCGACAAGGCGTCTACCCACAGGAAGCTCATTCTGTGGTGGGGGCAACAAACCAGACGCGGGATAAATAAAATAGGATGTTGGCGAGCGATGGGTACTAAGGAGAAAACAAAATCTAAGAAAGGAGACAGGAATATGGACCGAGGGATACAATATTTATTATTTATTTATTCATTTATTATTCATTTATTCTTTATTTATTCATTTATTATTTATTAATTTATTTATTTCTAAGTAGGCTTCACGACCAACACAGGGCTTGAACTTACGAGCCTGAAATCAAGACCTAAGCTGAGATCAAGAGTCAGACGCTTAACTGACTGAGGCACCCAGGCGTCCCAGGATATAATTTTTTTTTAATATTCATCATTTATTTTTTTTTTATTTTTTAATGTTTATTCTTTGAGAGAGAGAGAGAGAGAGAGAGAGAGAGAGAGAGAGACAGCACCAGTGGGGGAGGGGCAGAGAGAGAGGGAGACACAGAATCCGAAGCAGGCTCCAGGCTCTGAGCTGTCAGCACAGAGCCCGACGCGCGGCTCGAACTCACAAACTGCAGATCATGACCTGAGTCAAAGTTGGTTGCTTAACCTACCCAGCCACCCAGGCGCCCCTCCAGGATATACTTTTTAAAAAGACGGCCAGGAATGGTTCCACTGAGAAGGTGACATCCCAGTAAAGATGTGAAGGGAAGGAGGAAGGGAGGGTGTGAGCCATGCAGATATTTAGAGGGAGAGCATTCCGAGGGGAAGGAATCACAAGCCCGAGCGAGGCAGGAGTCTGCGTGTAGCCAGACTGGCTGGAGCTAGTGACCCGGGGGGAGGATAATTGGAGATGCTGCCGTGGAGAAAACAGGCCGGATGCCGTAGGGCCTCGTTGGTCATTATAAAGTCTTCGAGGGGCGCCTGGGTGACTCAGGTGGTTAAGCGTCAGACTCTCGACTTCAGCTCAAGTCATGATCTCACAGTTCGTGAGTTCGAGCCCCAAGTCGGGCTTAGTGCCGACAGCGTGGAGCCCGCTTGGGGTCCTCTCTCTCTGCCCCTCCCCGCTCACTCTCTATCTCCAAAATAAATAAATAAACATTAAAAAAATAAGAAAGAAGGACTTAGGTTTTTTCCCCTGGGTCAGATGAGAAGTCTTTGTAAGAGTTTTAACAAAAGAACAACATCGTCGCTGCAAAACCGAGCTGGCAGGTGTTCCCACCACCTCTGAAGCACGAGCGGTGTTAACTAACGCCACGAGGGCATCTTACCGCGACATAAATGCGTCCCGTCTGTATGCTGTGCCGCTTCAATTTACACCATGTGGTGTGTCCGCTATATTTCAACTTAAGAAACTGAGCAGAGATTTTCCACATACGCCCTGTTCCTGCACACTCGCGTCCCCCCCGACCGTCCACACCCAGCTGCACGGAAGGCTCTTGGTTCCACCTGAGAAACCTCCACTGACACGTCCTTATTACCCAGAGCCCGTAGTTTACACTAGGGCTCTCTCTCGGTGCCGTCCATTCTACGGGTTTGGACAAACGTCAAAGTCGAGAAAACTTCTCTATTCCTGGTTCACATGAATGGGTGTTGAGTTTTGTCAAACGCCAAGGCTTCGCTAGGGGAGTTTACTTATTGACATTGGAACTTTTCCTTTCTTCTTCTTTTTTTTTTTTTTAATTTTTTAATGTTAACTTTTTTATGTTCGAGAGAGAAAGAGCACAAGCAGGGGAGAGGCGGAGAGGCTGGGGACAGAGGGTCCAAAGTGGGTTCTGTGCTGACAGCGGAGAGCTCAGTGCGGGGCTTGAACCCATGAACCCTGAGATCATGACCTGAGCAGAAGTCGGAGGCTCACCTGACTGAGTCACCCAGTCGCCCTGAACTTTTTCTTTTGTTTTCTTTTCTTTTTTATTAATGTTTGTTTATTTATTTCGAGACAGAGCAGGGGAGGCGCAGAGAGAGAGAGAGAGAGAGAGAGAGAGAGAGAATCCTGAGCAGGCTCCACGCTGCCAGTGCAGAGCCCAATGTGGGGCTCCAACCCACGAACGTGAGATCACAACCTGAGCCGAAATCGAGAGTCCGAGGCTTAACCGACTGAGCCCCCCGGGCGCCCCCGGAACGTTTTCTAATAAATCAATAAACCGGTCCTGTTGTGTATATTTCTGTTCTTGAGAGAACCTCTCACCCTGACCTCCGGATGCTCACGCAGGTTGGCGTGAACGCGCTCGAGGGGGCTCCGCTAGCCAAGCCTTAGGGAGGACAGCAGGATGGCCAGCTGCTGCCGATCCCCGTGCTCCCCATCAAAGCAGGGCCGAGGGCGCACAGCCTCTCCCGGCCTCCTTCCCCAGCGGCCTGGCATGTCGGCTCTGCGGCTGACCTCAGGCAGGCAGAAGAGATGGCTCTGGGCCCTGCGTCGGGGACCGAATGTTCACTTCCTGTGGAGCTGGGCGAAGCCATCAGATCAGCAGTTCCGCGCAGCCGGGAGAGAAGAGAAGGAAAGCTCCTCTCTCCACTGCTGGCACTTACGCAACTCAAGTAAGTCCTCCCGGTTAGAGACGCCTCTAAGGAGGAACCAAGGGCCCGCACACAGTCCTAGGTGTGCAGTCTGAGAGTGGCCTTGGAAGTAAGGTTATTGGAGAGGGTGTTTCCTTGCGATAACCTAAAGAAAACCAAGGCTTTCGCCCTCTTCTGCGTAATTCCTCAGCAGGACCTTTTGATGGCATGACCAAGTATCTCTCCAGCCAATGAACTTCCTCCTCTGCCCCCACCAGTTGCCCAAGAGTCATTATCATCTCCGTTTCTACAGGGGCCCAGAGAGGTGAGGGAAATACTGAAGATTGCACAGCAAAGATGCAGCACACGGTGGCATCGAATCAATTTTCATGCAAATAGCACGGGGCAGATAAACACTGGCCTCCTCGGGGCGGCTTCTACTACTCGTCAGAGGTCGGACAAGTGGGGCAGTTTTCAAGCTCTTTCCTCTCGGAACCCCTTCACACTCTACTGGTGGATCTTGCCTTTTGAATCTTTGACCTAGGCATGCTTTCGTGCCTCACGCATTCGGCATTTGGAAAATATTGGTTCGTTGGGTTATCCGGATCTTCCGAATGTTCACACATTTCATCATACAGGATCCAAAAAAAAAAAAAAAAAAATTCAAGAGCGCCTGGGTGGCTCAGTCAGTTAAGCGTCTGACTTTGGCTCAGGTCATGATCTCGAGGTTCGTGAGTTCGAGCCCTGTGTCGGGCTTTGCGCTGACAGCTCGGAGCCTGGAGTCTGCTTTAGATTCTGTGTCTCTGCTCTCCCCTGCTCATGCTCTCTCTCTCTCTCTCAAAAATAAATACAGATTTTAAAAAATTAAAAAAAAAAATCACATCTGTTCATCAGCTCTCAATAGAAATGTCTTTAAGAATGGGAAGCTATCAAGTTCACAGTGGTCAACGTTGGCTTTCGAAAATTCTAAATTTTGTTGGAAAACTCAAATTTTATCCTTGGCAATAAATACTGTCAGTGTTGTCTTCTCAAAGCTATAGGCTTGCTTCGTTCACTTTCCAGAAAATGCCTTTTAAATACCCAAGTCTCTGGGGGCACCTGGGTGGCTCAGTCTGTTAAGCGTTAAGACTCTTGGTTTCGGCTCAGGTCATGATCTCATGGTTCGTGAGTTCAAGCCCCAGGTCAGGCTCTGCACTGAGGTTACTCACAGCATGGAGCTTACTTGGGATTCTCCCTCTCTCTCTACCCCTTCCCCACTCGTGTGTGTGCACATTACTCTCTCTGTCTTTTTTTTTTTTTTTTTTTAACGTTTATCTATTTTTGAGAGACATAGAGACAGAGTATGAGCAGGGGAAGGGCAGAGAGAGAGAGGGAGTCACAGAATCCAAAGCAGGCTCCAGGCTCTGAGCCACCAGCACAGAGCCCGACGCAGGGCTCGAACTCACAGACCGTGAGATCATGACCTGAGCCGAAGTCGGCCGCTTAACCGACTGAGCCACCCAGGCGCCCCTCTCTCTCTCTTTCAAAATAAACAAACATTTGAAAAAAAATAAACACCCAAGTCTGGATAACCAGCTTGGCTAGTCATTCCTTCATGTATTCGTGACCACAGCGACCAGTTCTGCTGTGGACTTGTACGATGGCCTCAGTGCCCGTCGCGCAGGCCACGGTCATAGTCACCGTGCAGAAGTACTTTATGAATACTTCCTGTTTTGTCCCACATGTGACGAAAAACACGTACCTGAGACTTCATAAAATTAATAGTTGTTTCTGCTTCGCCAAGGACATTCTTATGGGAAACTGGCTTTTTTGTTTTTTAACGACAAATCCCCTATGGTGAAGAATACAGTGACCGCTGGCAGTTTGGTGTCGCCGTCCAGATTCCTGCTAAGATTCCAGAAGTTTCATCCACCATTGTTTTTGCATTCTCAGTGCAAATATTCACACGGTGCAACGGGCGATAAAGGTTTTAGTGTTATTGTGACACCTAATTTTGAGCATGTAGACCTCCCGGAAGGGTCTCAGGACATATGAAAGTCAGCTCTCGGGAATTGCTGGACTAGTGCAAGACAGTGACACCTCGACATCAGCCTCTTGCCACGAGTGTGTAGTGGACACCCCTTCAGCCCCTAAGGCACAGGAAGACAGCTCTGATTCTGGGCACATAGGCCCAGAAAGCCATTAGCTGGGCCTGGTTCATTTAAAGCAAGCTTCCCGCTCCCCTCACCCCCCCAGCATCTCCGGAGTCATGCTCCGTAGGGTCAACCCCAGGCCTTTCCCGGGAAGAGCTTTCTTACATCTGGTGAAGCAGACAGGCCCAGAACCCACCTCCATGACACCATATCAGATGGCGCGTCGGGATGTGCTCAGAGGAACTCAGACGGACAGGGCATCAGGGAAGGTTTCCAGAGAAGGGGGCAGAGGAGAAGGAGCCAGCCTTCAGAAACGAGGACTTCTTTAGGCGGAGTTTGGAGAGGACATTTTAAATTGTAGGCGTTGCTTCAGCAAAACCGCGGGCTCAGAGGGGTAAAAGCCCACTGAACAAAGGATAGAAAGGGGTAGGTATGGTTTAAATTCGAGTGTTGAGCATCCGGCTTTGGCTCAGGTCATGATCTCACGGTTCATGGGTTTGAGCCCCGCATCGAGCTCTGTGCCGATAGCTCGGAACATGGGGCCCGTTTCAGATTCTGCATCTTCCTCTCTCTCTCTGCCCCTCCCCCACTTGGGCTCTCTCTCTCTCTCAAAAATAAATATTAAAAAGTAAAAATAGAAAACATAAAGTCCAGTGTTCCAAGATCTAGACGGCTAGATCGGTCAGTGTGTTAAATGCTCATTAAGGGCCTTGGACTTCATTCGGCAGACAACAGGGAGCTCGTGAATGATGTAGGTGACCTTACATGTAAGGCAAATCCCCATTTTCCTAGTGAAAAGACTGTTAAAAATTAAGGGATCGATCTGGAGATTTAAACTTCTAGGAATGTCGATGAAAGAGTCAGATGTCTAATTAGAAGATCTAATTTATTTAGTTACACATGCATATTGAAAATAACATTATATACAAGAGTACATTGGTACAAAATATTGCTCCCCCCCTCCCATTATTCTTACATTTCAAGTAACAATTTTATTCAAACTCTCTCTCCATGCACCTTGGCCATCGACGTCTTCGTCATACCCAGAGCCACGGTTCCTTGAAGTATAATAGCATCCAAGTTATTTGAGATGCAGCCTTTTCAAATACTTGTCTGAATCGTCACTGGAAAGTCCGATACGAGTCACCACGTTAGGGCCGTTCTCCCCCCGCCCCCAACTCATCGTGTAGGTGCGGGTTTGTAATCCTTACAACGAAAGTAGTTGCTTATTGCTTTTGAAATTGCTCTTCGAAAGGCTGGTTTACAAAACCTAACTCTCGTAACAGTGAGGGCACACCCCCCTCTCTGGGATAGTTACTAGGTTTCTTCCCGCGCCCCCTTTACACCCAGCCCAATAGGAGGAATCTAGAACTGTGCTTGCACCGTTGGGACACAAGGGCGGGTGAGGAGAAACCAGAGGTAGTGCCGTTGACAGGAGGTGACAAAAGCTAGTTAGGGATGGGACTGAAGAGGAAAGCCTGTTCTTGGGAACAAACCGGGCCGGAGCGCGCTAAGCTGGGTTTCTGGGGAAACCACCGTCGTGGACAGCGAAGTTTCTCGGGGTGGGAATGCAGCGGTGAGGAGTCAGACCCAGGGAGGAAGTTGGCCAGGAGCGTCCTGGGGCCAGGCAGGTGGCCGAGACCAGGGCACAGCCTCCCCACGTGGCCACGGAGGATGTGGAACAGGGGTACGGACACAGCCCTGGCCAGCAGCGGGCAGTCGTGGACGAGGCCCAGATGAAGTCGCGGTCCCGCCGTGGGGTGAAGGGGGAGGAGGGGCCTGGGAAGAAACCGTCTCTTGAGTTAACAGGTGCGTGCAGAACGGACATGTTCTGGAGGAAGACCGAGATGCTCGGGCAGCGTGTGCCCCCAGCAGGTTCCCCGCTCTCTCTCGTAACACCCATCGCGTGGATTACCATTCTCTAAGCTGCAAGGAGGGGGGTCCCCAGGTTTGTTCTGGGTGCTGCTGTGCCCCCCGCAACTGCAACAGGCATATGACAAGTCCTCAGGAAGTACGTGCTGAAGGAAGAAACGAAGAACAAGGAACAGTGTCCTACGGGAGGGACTTGACGAGGAGGGCAGCAAGGGAGAGACAGGTCAGGAAAGGCACGGTCAAGACCTCAGAGGGCGGCTGGCACCGAGGACCCAGAGCGGGAAGAACTGGAAGAAAATGGACCAGACAGGAATTGCGCAAAAGATCCCACTGGGACCTCGGGTGCGATGCCAACAGCCCAAAGTCTCAGTCCTGAAGGAACACGTTAGGCGCACTGTCCCCGGCGAAGGCACAGGGCGTGGTGGGGGAGGGGTGGGAGCTCAAGACCGCGGGGGCCCTTACCCCCAGGGGGAGCGACTTGCCTCGGTGGTCTCAGACCTGCCCGCCGACTGGGACAGTGGGGTGGTGTTCGGGCGTTCTTGGCTCTGACGTCTGAACACTAAGAGATCCGTGTGCTGGTTTTGGTGCATCGTGAGTAATCAAGGCTCCAACTGCCTTTCTGTGCGGCACGGGCCTTTCCAATCACCGGGAATGAACTCATCAGTCCCCAATTTACAGGAAAGATTTCAAGGCAGTGATTCTCCAAAGTCAAAAGTCTGGTCTCCGGAGCAGCAGGAGCGTCGTCGGGGGACGCGTTCTCAGCCCTTACCCCGGATCTGCTAAATCGGACGCGGGGGGAGGCCCAGAAATCCAGGTCTTAACCAGCTCTCCAGGGGATCCTGATGCACGTGAAAGTCTAGGAACTACCGCTTTAAGGAAACGGATGGCACATTTTCCATTCGAAAGCCACAATCCCGGCTTCCTGGTGCATCTGCGGTGCCAGGCCTTAGGGAGCACCGAGCAGCAGCAGCACCAAGAGCCCGAGGAGGACTTCCAACGGGGCAGAGGGGAGGGGATGCGGGCCGTCTCGCCGCTGGGTTTGCTGCCTCCACCACCGAAGCCTCGGCCTCCCTCGCACAAGGGGCAAGCAGGTACTTACCTTACCAGTGCCCGGCACAGTGCAAGCATTCACTTGCGCTGGCGACGGTCATGGTCGTTATAAAGTCGAACTCGGAACGAGCAGATTACCTCTTAGAATCGGCTCGATAGGTTCTTCCGAGGCCGGGATTCTATGGCGCGTGCAGGTCGTGACTTTATGCTAGCTTCTGTGTTTCTGGCTGCTAAGAATTCGCATTTCCCCAAGCTCTGCAGAGCGCCCCACGGGGCTGCGACGGGTCCCTTGGCCTCTGCTCAGCCTGCCCTACTCAGAGAGGCTTGCTGGACGGCCTTGGACCTCAAGGTGCCCACTCCTCGTCGTCAGCCAGGCGCTCCGAGGATGAGCGACCCCTCCTCGGGCGCCTTTCAGCCTGTGGGTCTCCTTCATGGGTCGGGAGAGCCTAGTGACTTCCCGCAGGGCTTTGTGAGGAAAGGGTGTTAAATGATGGGCTCGAAAGGCCATCTTGGGCCGAAAAATCCCAGCGCACACTCTAGACGGAACTGCCAGCTTCTACCACGTCCTCGGTCGGACGGAAGAGGCTGGGGTCCCTGCCCCGTGAACAGTGCCTGGCACTTCGTAGGCATTAAAATACTTCTCAATTCGTGAACATTTGCTAAACCAGCTGCTCTGTCATTAGAAGGAACAAAGGTTGCGCTTTGTCAAGAGGAGGCAATCTAGGGTCTGGGTGGAGGCCGCTGGGTTCTGGTGGGCACGCAAGCCTGGGCCCGCCACTCAGAGCTACGCCTAAGCGTGGGGGAGGCCTTTCCACGAGGGGCTGGGGCGCACGGGCCTCTGGCTGCGATGTAGGCAGAGGCCAGCTTGGGATCATTTAGGGGCGAGCCTGAAGGCACATTCAGGATGGGGGTCTCAGATACCTGAAGTCAGGGGAAACGCAATTCTCTTTTCTTATTTGCTCCTTGGTAAATCCCAGCTCCCTTGGAGCTGAACTTAAAGTCACTTTCTCTGGGCCCCTTGCCTGCCCATCGTTGGCCCGAAGGCCCAGCTGCCCCAGGAACGGCTCAGGAACGCAGCCGTGCAGGCGCCTCCGCAGGGCCTGGGAGCGGTGCCCTCCCTCCCTCCCTCAGGGCAAGGGGCTGAATTATTCCAGGTGAGTTCGGAAACCCTCACCACGCTGGAGCAGGCGGGCCGGAGGGAACAGACAGACTGAGGAAATCACCAGTTGCAGAAAGTCACTAAGGCAGAAACACTACCCTGCGTGCCAGGCAGGCAGATGAACGTCTCTCTCCCTGAGCATGCGTGCCCTCCAGGCGCTTGCTCGTCCTGACCCCCCAGCCCTCTCCGTGGCCGTTCCCACCTGCCCCCACTCCATACAGGACCGCGCTTCTGACTCCGAGCCACTCAACCCTGCCCAGGCAGAGACGGAGGCCTCCTAAGGGCCCAGGGCGCCGATCTCTACGTGGCCTCGGAGGGTAACTATTAGCGTGGCTCTCCTAAGCTGTGAACCGGAGGCTGGCCGGGATTCACTCCCACTGACGGTTCCAGCCACAGGCCAGACACCCTGCCTCGTAGGTGGAAGCGGTCCGCATCTTCCTGTTTCGTCGGGATCACTGCCCTCCGTCATCTGAAGCTTATTAAGTATCAGCTACTCACGGGTAGAAACGCCCTCTATTTCTGGGTTTATTATAGTTGCTAAAAGTGGGGATGGCGTTTATGTTTTGGAAGGATGTTGGGAAGCAGGAGAAGGCCGTGGTCCAGAAGCCCGGAGTTCTGACAGGGACTGAGACCTCCCCTTTTCCTGGGCCTGAGCAACTCCTCCCCGTATAAATGAGGGAGTGTCTTTTGGCTCAATCGGTTTAGATTTCCATTTGGAGAGAATGCGCTCAACAGCCAAGGAAGGTTTACTAAAGAAGGAGGCTCCAGAACTGAGTGGTTTTGCAAACACGCTGAGGACACATGCTCACGAGTAATTAGAACAATCTGGCAACACTTTAGTCAAGGTCCTTTCGGTTGCATGTAATAAAAATTCACTTCGGACTGATTTTTAAAAAGCCAGAAAGCATTCTGAGGACACCTGAGGGATTAGCAAAGTCCACGGCAGAGATGGAGAACCAGACCCGGAAACCGGGGAAGTCCTTGAGGCCACGGGGTGGCTCCGCTGGCCCCCTTGCCCTCATGTCTCTGTATTTCTAGGTCTTGGCCTCTCTGCTTGTCCACGCGGCGCGGCTCATGGGTCCCGATTTTCTAAGCGCCCCCACACAGGCTGCAACCCCAACCCCACAGGCTCTCTCTCCTTCCCCTTGCAAAATTCTGAAGATACAGAATGTTCTTGGGCCTGTTTGGATGGGAAGTTCAACCCTGGTCTACTCCACTGGCGTGTGGGGGAGGGAGGGAGGGAGGAGGGGAGGGAGGGAGGGAGGAGAGGGAAAGGTCACTGTGTGCAGACCCGGCCCCCACTCCCGTCGGAACGTGAGGTCAGGGTCCGTGTGAGTCAGGCGGGTGTCCCCAAACAGTGCCATTAGAGAGAAGCGGTCAGCTGCTTCAGCAGGTGCTCAGCTAGCAGCACTGAAATAAAACAAAGACGACTAATTTTCTGCAGTCCAGAGTGACCTTCCCTCCAAATTCCTGCTGAACGAGTCACAGCTCCGGAAACACACGCGCCTTCAGAGAGCGCTGCTGAACACTGAAACCCGAGGAGAAAAAGCTACAAAACACTGCTCCCCGCTCTACTGCTCGTCCCTGGACTTAGCGGACACCGGTGTTTTACTGTCATCCAACCTGACAGGAGGGACGGAAGGCGCGGCAAGCTGCAGAGGGCGCCACTGCTCCACTAGCACCCTTCCTTGCTCAACGGTTGGTGCGGAGGCCAACAACGCGGTAAGCATGGAGGTGAAGACGAAAGCCTGCCGGGGCGCGTGTTCTGTGGGCGCGCAGCACAGAGCCTGGAGCGCGCTGCGTGCTCAGCGCTAGGCTGACTCCATTTCCAGTCTGAAGAGAAGTACAGGGATCTACTTCCCGTCAAAGACTAAATCTGCCTAGTAACTTCAGGCCACAATCTTTTCGCGTCCCACAGCAGGTGGGACAGAAAAAAGTAACCGAGTCTCAGGCTCGCTATTCTTCTCTTTATAAGAATCTTACAACCACTGACGTCTCTAGCTCAGAAGCACAAAATGTATACAAAGAAAGGACTATATATTATCTTAACTGAAAGCAGCAGTTTAAATTAGCCTAGAGTCTTACAGAAATCGTTATTCCAAAACATGCAGAGGCAGCGAGAGTCACCCAAAACCACATTTTATTCTATGACCTTTATATTGCTTTTCTGTTACTTAAAGGTTGAAGCAAAGTGAAAGGATGGAAACATTTTGTTAAAAGAAGGAAATGAGTTAGTCACAGCAAATACACCTAATAGAACCTCAGGTCTATGCCATATGCTCCAAACACAGGGCTAAGTCCAGCAGTGGCTCGTGTCTGGGTTTTGGGAAAGCAAACGGAAATATTTGGAAGAATCGACACGTTTCAGGAGAAGAGCCACAAGTGCCCTGAAAGCAGAGAGGTGACACCATTTTAAATATAATTCGTATATATATATATTTTTAAAATCAAACACAATTAAATAGAATATGGGTTAAGTACATGAATACTTCGCTTTAGAAGAATAACAGAGGTGGTACATAGTACCAAAAACTTATACACAGCCTTTTGCTTCTTCTGTTGATGAAACAGTGTGCCTCTATACAATCAAATATTGCAATGGAATAAATTCTCTATTCATTCAAGACTTTCTCAAGGACAGAGGTGATTAATAATTATATATTTTTATATATATATATCTTTTTTTTGTTTTGTTTTTTGCAAAGTCTGAGCAAAAGCAGTAACACCTAAGAGAACGTTCTTTCCCCTCAAACAGTCACGTGCAGGGAGGAGGCACTGGCGCGGCCCGGCCAGTGGAGTGTGCTCGCCAGTGGGGCGGGCCCGCTGACGGCGGCGAGGTCCGGACCCGGCCGCCGGCTGAGTGGAAGGGCAGTGAGGGAGTCTCCTACTATCCTAAAGACAGAAAGCAAAAAGGCCACCAACTGCACACTTCCCAGCTCACAGCAAAGAAAGGGGAGGCAGCCGAGGCTGAGTGCTTCTCCTGCCCTCAACCCTCGCCAATATGCTTAATTTAAAAAAGAAAAAAAAGAAAAAAAAAGCGAAAACAAAACAGAAACCATACAGTCTGGGAATAAACATTGTGTCCAAAGTACCACAGGGGGCAACGGGAGTGATTGCTACTGTACATTCCTTTCCACATGTGTTCTGAAGGGAGAGGGAAGTCACCTGGAGGAGTATTCCAGAAGAGAAAGTCCTAATGCGCAAAGCAAAGGAGACTCATCTTTTTGTTAGCAGGGGAGACTGGTTTTCAGTACATTGCATCTTAGAGCAATTACAACGTGAGAACTGTATACTGTCACCACAGGGAAGGACAGTATCACAGAGACCTGATGATACCTGACCTGTCGGCTGGCCCCCTTCCAAATTAATGCCTGCGTGAAGGAAGAACGCACAACGCCACTGAAGGAAAACAATCCGCTAGCACCGCGCTGCCGCCCTGAGCTGCCCGGCTCTCGGAGGGGCCGCCTCGCCTGTTGGTTCAGGAGGCCAAAGCAAAGCACTTCTGGGACCTGCCACTTCCAGGGACGGGTCACCGCTACAGAAGGTGCGTCAGGTATCCGCTCTGCGCCTGTGTGCCTCCCACAGCACGTGGGCCCTGTCTGTTCCAGTGGACTAAAACTCTTTCGTAAATGGGTTATTGCCATTGGAAAGCTATTAATTTTCTAGTAATGTAAACAATACCACTTTGTCTCTTTATGACTTTCACTGTGTGCACATCACGTGCAGCAAATGTGTCTACATGTCACTCTGCTTAGGATGGGAGTCTAGGATTGTCTGCCATTCTTTCTTGGGAACAACAGTGTGTATTAGTGAGAAGAAATACAGTGCTCTGTCTTCATTGGCTGTGTTGAAGAATCCAACCAAAGGAAAAGAGTTCTCTTATTTTTCAAAAGCAGATTTCCTTGATCTCAGGTCTGGAGTCAGAGCTGAAAAAAAGAAAAGGAAAAAGGTAAGGTACCTTTCTGTAGCAGCGACGCATCATTACAGGTTAAGAAGGGCATCTACACTCGGTGGGCCTTTACTTTACCCAGCACTTCGGACAGCCAGGATCAGACCACAATGGCGGGAGACAGAATGCTAGAACTATCGTCATCTACATCTGAATGGATGGAGGAAATGAATGAATCAATGAATGAATGGGAGCGTTGAAAAGGTCAGCGACTCACCCTACTGTTACCCAACGAGGACTAGACTGGCAGCCAGATCCGGTTTTATCTTTCCATTTTGGCAATAGATACTAGAACGAAATATCTACCCTTTGACAGAGTAAATTCTGCTTCCAGGAATTAACCCAACGGCATACTCCTAAGAGAGGGCAAAGACTTATATGCACAAGACATTCATTAAAGTACTGTTTGGAACAGGGAAAAACCCAGAACGACTCGAATGCCCATCCTAGAGGATTCACTCCATCAGGAGAGCCGTGATCCAGAAGACTGCAACACTTTCGGAAAGAGAAAGAGAGCTCTGATCTTCCCGCCTCCTGAGACCAAGATCTTGAGGCTGAGACCCTTTACTCCCAGCACTGGGGAGGGAACAAACATCCCGGGCAGACAGAGTCCTTGGGGCATGTACACGTGAACTAACTCACTAATGCTGTGAGGTAGTTCACGTTATATTCCCAAGTACGTTCTACAGACAGACAGAGTAGGGGATTCCAAGCAGAGAGGCATCAACGTAGGCTCGGGGCTGGGTGTTCCTGGGTGGAAGCAAGACGGCTCACGCTCATATAATCACAGAAAGAGGATCAGGGATCCTACGAGACTGTCTTGTCCAATTTTTCTGATCTACTGACGAGGAAATGGGGCCTGGAGAGGAAAGCAACTTGCGAAAGGTCCCACATGTTTGCTAAAAGTGGACGGAACAAGTCCTGTTAGCCCAGCACCCTCTCCACACCCACACCCTGCGGATCCCCAGAGGACACGCATCTTAGCCCGCCAAAACAAAGGGCTAGGAAGCTTAGAAAACAAAATACCGCAAAATAGACCTAATATTTTAAAAATGAAAAGCACACGGTAATAAAATCTGAACACACAACTCAAATAAAAAGCCTTAATTTTAAATACCTGCTTTCTAAAATGGTTCTAAAAGAACATTTTCATGTTGTCAAGCATCTGATCATCAACGATAACGGGGAATCGCAACTTCATACACCTTTATCTTAGTCTTTGCTATTTTAGGTTTGACTGAGCCAGTGGAGATAAAGACAGACAAAAATGACCACCCTTACACAGAAAAGAGGATGGAATTTGCAAAAGTGAACAGAGCTTTGGTGTGAACCGGTTCAGTGCAAAGTTCAAAATTAAACCAACCTCTGGTAATGACAGTTCTCCGTGTAAAAAGCTGGCAAGGAAAGGGTGATGCTGGACCTAAATCTAAATTCAAGCCTCCAAACCCCTGTGGGTTATATGTGGTGTCATCTGAACATATTTTAATTCTGATTCCTGATTTTTGCTAATATAAATAATAGAGGAGTAGTTTAAGGCCTTCATAAAAAACATGAACAGAACTTCTCTCACATTAGGTCTCTGTGAACCAACTCAAGTTAGGGAAAGTGAAACTGTCGAAAAAGCTGGGACCGTCTGGCTTGAGGAGAGGCCTGCGGGGTGTGCTATGTGGCTGCCTTCGACTTCCTAAAGGTGACGTGCATGGCTTCTCCCAGGTACTACCAGGACTGGCTGGCGAAGCACTGAGAAACAGTACCAGCTTGTGGCAAGTCAGAATTTCCTAGCCGTTACAGCTACTGACCTCCAGATAAAGATGGAGGGTTGATCTGCAGTCATTCAATTCACTCCTTCCTAAAATAGCACTTAAAAGAAAAAAGAAAGAAAAAGAAAAAGTGAAAAAACACAAATTCACACGAAGGGGAAAAGTGAGAGACGAGGCAGAACAAACTTTCAGAAGCTGGAAGCAAATGGGTAACTGGTGAATGACTCAGCTGGCCCGAAAGACTCCATCCTAAAAGGGAAGTGGAGAAAGTGGAGAAGCAGCCTGGTTTACGATGCAGAACCCCTCACAGCCCGGGAACTGGTGGCACCGGTGTGTCTCCTAAAGGAAATGGGGGCTGGGTGCAAACACAAGGATTTCTTAAGAGCCTGTTTTGGAAGTTAATAATCTGCAGTTATTCTGCAATTCTCCTCAACCAGCCCCTGCCCCGAAACCAATCTCCGCAGAAAAATCTGAGATTTCTTCTCTGAGCAGAATAAAACAGGGTCACTGGGCTGAGCTACACCAAGCACAACCAAGGACAAGGAGGTCGTCCTGAAAAGGCGGGGATTAAGGAGAGGTATACATAACGAATAGTGAGACTTCCCTAGCTTTCTCCCACTTGGCTCCCTGAACGCTGACAGCCTGGCCTTCGCCCTGCAGGCTGGAGACTGCTAGTGTTTTCTCTGGGAAACATGACCGGCCCAAGAAGAAAACTTAAAAAAAGAAAAAAAAAAAATCTGACATCAGAGTTCCCAAAGGAGGAACTTTTAAAAGCTGCCAAATTGCTCCTCCGAAGCGGCTGTAGCAGTTGTCTCTCCGCAGCGATACGGCAGGGCCCACACTGCTCTACGGTCAGTCTGTTTCAGCCAGGCCACTAGGTCTGTAGCTGTGTATCACTGTGACTGTAATTTGCATTGCCTGTATGAGAAAACATGTTGAAGACACCTGCTCGTGAATATCTGCCATCTGTAGATCTTCTCTGGTGGAATGTCTGTTTATCTTTGGCTCATTGAAAAGATTCCAGATTGTCGGTCTTCTTATCACGTTTGAGAGTTCTTTATATATTGTGGATACAACCCCTTTCTCAGAAAGTTGTTTGGCGAGTATCATTTCCCAGTCAGTAACCCGCCTTTCCATTTCTTTACAGTGTCTTTTGACAAGCCCAAGTTTCTACTTCTGATAAAGATCAATTTGACGAGTCTTCTCCTTTATGGCTCATGCTTCGTACGACCTAAGGCAGCTTTGCCTAACCCCAAATCACAAAGATTTTCTCCTACGAGTTTTACTTTTAGCTCTGACATTTAGGTCTACGAGCCATTCTGAGCTGATTCTGTACATGCTATAGGAACAAGGTTCATCATCCCCCCACATACATACGTCTAGTTGTTCCAGTACTGTAAACTAAAAAGACCATCTTTTTACCATTGAATTAGCTTGGCACATATGTCGAAAGTCGATCGACCTCATATATTTGGGTTTACTTCTGCACTCCGTCTGTGCTCCAACAGTCTATGTGTCCGCCCTCGCGCTAGCATCACTCTGCCTTAATCATGCCACTTCACAGTCAACGGGTCCAGGTGATGCTAGTCTTCAAATTTTGTCTCCCCACCCCATCCCCCCACATTTTTGTTGTTGTTGTTGTTTTTCTAGTTACTTTAAATCTCCCAATAAATTTTATAATTGTCTTGTCAATTTCTACAAAAAAGCCTGCTGGGTATTTATTGTAATGTACCAAATCTATCCGTAATCTTGGATAATCTTGTACAGCATGGAGAGTACAGTCGATACTGTATTACATATTTGAAAATTGCTAAGCAAGTAGATCTTAAAAGTTCTCATAAGAAAAAAAATTTGTAAGTATGTATGGTGATGATGTTAACTAGACTTATTGTGGTGATCATTTTGCAATGTACACAAATATCAAATCACTTATGTTGTATACCTGAAATATAATGTTATATGTCAACCACCACCACCACCACCACCACCACCACCACCACCACCACCACCACCATCACCATCACCACCACCACCACTACCATCATCATCCTGGGTTGAAACAGCACCTTTCTTTAAAATTCTTTTTTTAAATTTATTTAAATCCTAGTTAACATATAGTATAACGATGGTTTCGGGAGAATTTAGTGATTCATCACTCATATACAACACTGTGCTCATCCCAACCAGTGCCCTCCTTAATGTCCATCACCCACCTAACCCACCCCCCCCCCGCCCCGAGAAACGGCTCCTTAACAACACTGAGTCTTCTGATTCACAAACATAATTCGCTTTTTATTTAAATCTTTAATGCTGCTCAGTTGTAGTTTATACCGTACAAATATTATACATATTTTATTAAATATATTCCTAAGCATTTTATGTTTTGGGATGCTACTGTAGATTGTATCATTTTTTAAATTTCAATTTCCAACTGTTAATTGCTAGTATATAGAAATGTACTTCACTTTGTATATTAACCTTATATCCTTTAGCATTGCTAAACTTGGTTCTAATCACTTTTTTGTAGATTCCTTCAGATACTACTGTCTAACAGTCCTTTCGGTGACGATGGAAATGTTCTGTATTGAGCACACATGGCTAGTTGTTACCATGCTGGATGAAGCAGCCTTAGGGATTTCTGCATAAATGACGAGGTCTTCTGTAAAGAAAACCTGCGTTACTTCTTTTACAGTCTATAGGCCTTTTTTCCTTTGCCTTTTCGCATTGGCTAGAACGTCCAGTGCAAGTGTCTGTGCCTTCTTCCTAGAATCGTGCAGTCTTTTCCCATTAAATAGGATTTTAGCTGTCAGTTTTATCAGGTTTAGGGCGTTCTGTTCTGTTCCTAGTTTTCTGAGAAGTTTGTCATCAATGGCTGAATTCTGTCAAATTCTTTTTCTGCCTCTATTAAAATGATCATCTACTTTTCTTTTTATGATGAATAACAGCAAATGGTTTTCAAATATCAAAGCAAACCTGCTTTCCTGGGATGGCTCCCCTTGTCACGATGCTCTCTTTTTTTTAACGTTATGATGATTGGTTTCCTTGTATTTTTGTCAAGGATTCTGCCTGTATGTTCATGAGAGATACTAGCCTGTAGTTTTCTTTTCCTGTAATGTCTTTGTCTAGGTAATGCTAGCCTTATAGAATATGTTGCGAAATATTACCTCTTCTTCAATTTTCTGGAACTTTGTCTAGAATCAGTATTATTTCTTCTTTATTTTTTGGGCTTGGAGTTTTCTTTGTGGGAAGGAAATTCAATTTCTCTCCTCTACCCTCCAGTTTTATTGCTATGATGGACATAACACTGTTTAAAGTGTATAATGTGATAATCTGATACACATATATATTGTGGTTAGTTAATACATCACCTCATATAAATACCATTTTAAAAAAATAGTAAGAATACTTAAGATCTATTCTATTTGCAACTTTCAAGTATACAATATTGTTAACTATAGTCACCATTAGCTCTCCAGAACTAATCCATCTTACAGCTGGAAATTTGTACCCTCTGACCAACATCTCCTCACTTCTCTTACTTGGCCCCACCCCCCCCCCCCCCCAAGTGCCTGGAAACTACCAGGGGACGTTTTGCTCTCTGTTTTCTAGGAGTTCGACTTTTTCAGATTCCACATGTAAGTGAAATCATACAGTACTTGTCTTTCTATAGGCCTAACTTATTTCACTTAGCAAAATGTCCGCAAGGTGCACCCATGGTGTCACAAATGGCAGGATTTCATTCTTTTTTATGGCTGAATTTTCTTGATCCATTCAACCATAAATGAGCACTTAGGTTATTTCCATGTAACACCTGGGTATTCTAAATATGCAATGAACTCGGGATGCAGATATCTTTTTAAGATAATAATTTCATTTTCTTCCAATATATACCCAGAAGTGGGATTGCTGGATCTATACAATAGTTCTAATTTTCATTCTTTGAGGAACCTTCATACTGTTTTCCATCATTGGCTGTACCAATTTACATCTCCACCAATAGTGAGTGCACAAGGATTCCTTTTTCCTGCATCCTCGTTAACATTTGTTACTGCTTGTCTTTCTGGGAACAGTCATTCTAACAGGTGGGAGGTGACAGCCTACTGTGGTTAGGAGCTGCACTTCTCTAATGATTAGTGGCACTCGGCACCTTTCCATGTACCGTTCAGCCATCCGGCTCTCTGTCTTCTTTAGAGAAATGTCTTTCCAGGTCCTTTGCCCATTTGTTAACTTGAAAATTTTTTTTTCCTGTTTGCTGAGTTCCTCACACAATATATTATATATTGATATATATTATATATATGCATAAATATAAATATACTTAACTCCTCGAATTCAGTTTAGTATATACAGCATTATTCAGGTTACCTATTTCTTCTTGAGTGAGCTTTGGTAATTTATGTAATTCAAGGAATTTCTCCATCTCATTCAAGCTGTTGAACTTATTAGCATCAAGTTGTTCATAATAGTTCACTAATGTCATTTTAATAACTTCAGGATCTAGTGATGTCCCCTTTCAATCCTTGTATTGGTGATTCATGTCTAATCTCTTTTATTTTCCCCTCAATTAGTCTGGCTAAAGGTTTATCAATTTAATTGATCTTTTTAAAGAGTCAGCTTTTGACTCTTCTCTATTGTCTGCCTGTACTCTATGTAATTGATAATCACTTTTTATTTTATTATTTCCTTCTTTCTGCTTTCTTTGGGTTTAATCTACTCATTTTTTAGTTTAAGGTAGAAACTAAGATCTTTTTCCTTGTCTAATATAAACATTTAATGCTATAAATTTCCTTTTGAGAACTGCTTTAGCAGTATCCCACAAACATTATATTGTATTTTCATTTTAATTCAGTCCAAAATATTTTTAACCTCTATTTTGATTTCTTCTTTGACTAATGGGTAACTTAGAAGTATGTTACTTAATTCCCAAATATTTGGGGAATTTTCCACATATCTTTCTCTAATTGACTTCTTGTTTAAATCCTTTGTGGTGAGAAAACAGACTGTATGATTTCTACTCTTCAAAATTTATTGAAACTTGTTTTATGGCCCAGAATACGGTATATCTCAGTGAATGTTCTATGTGTAGGCCAAAAGAATGTGTATTCCGTGCTGCTGGATGCATTATTTTCTACATGTCACTTAGGTCAAGTTGGCTGACAGTGTCGTTTGAGTCTTCTAAACACTGTCCTACCCATTACTGAAACAGGGCTGTTGAAATCTCCAATAGTCATTATGGGTCTGTGTATTTTTCTTTGTAGTTCTATCAGCTTTTGCTTTATGCATTTTCAAGCTCTGTTATTGGATGCATACACATTTAGGATTCTTGAAGTCTTCTTGATCAACTGACCTTTTTATCATATAAAATGTCCTTTTTGCCTGGTAATATTCCTTGTTTTGAAGTTTACTCTGACTTGTAGTATGATGGTCAGCCCAAATTACTTTCGTTAATGTCTGCATGGTATATCTTTTCCATTCTTTTACTTTTTTTCATTCTTTATATTGAAAGTGGGCTTCTTACAGATAGCATCTAATTGGGTTCTGCCATTATCTAATTGGACAATCTCCGTTTTAACTATTTAGACCATTTACATTTGATGTGACGATTAACAGGATTTCATTTAAACCTACTATCTTGCTATTTGTCTTCTATTTGTCCCATGGATTCTTTTTCCCCTTTTCTCCTATTTCTTGAGTTCTTTTGTATTCAGTATTTTTTCAGGTGTGGTTTCTATAGATTGTGTTTTTCTTCTGATTATGGGTCAAGTTTTTCTGCTTCCTTGCATACCTAGTAATGCAGTGAATGGCAGACACTGTTATTTCTATACTGCTGAGTACTGAATTTTATTGTGTTCCTATAAAGCAGGTTGGCCTTTGTCCTGGCATGCAGTTGTTACTTACAGAGCAGTTTGATCCTTTCAAAGGTTGCCCTTAAGTTTGGTTAAGGTGCTTTACTCTAGAGCTTTTTGTTTTATTAAAGATTTTCTATCTATTCTGAGAGAAAGACAGCGTTCATGTGTGCACAGGGGAAGGGCAGAAAGAGAGAGGGAGAGAGAGAGAATCCCAAGCAGGCTCCGTGTTGTCAGCACAAAACCCAACGTGGGCTTGAACCCACAAATCATGAGATCATGACCGGAGCCTAAATCGAGGGTCAGCGCTCAAATGCCTGAGCCACCCAGGTGCCCCATACTCTAGGGTTAGTTCAGCTCCAGTGGGAAGGCACGATGTCTCTGAGGACACTACCCGATGTCTTGTACATTACAAGATCTGTCCACGTTCATCGGTCGGGGTGTGACTTATTTCTAACCCATGTTTCAGGAATTGCTCAGTTTATTAATTTCTGTTAGTTTTTTCCGTAGCCATGGGCATTTTCATCCAATAGATGTAGAGATCAGTATTTGGCCAAGCACTTCAAGGGACTCTCATAAAGAGAGAAACTCTGGAGCTTTCTTTCTGTCAAGTTCCTTTTCTGGTATCCTCCCCTCTATGACTTCTAGCCAATTTGTGGTGTCCAAACTTTGATTTCTAACTCCTTAACTCAGCAAACTGTGAACTCTGTTAAGGTCTCCTCTCCTTGCGCTTTGGAAACTGCTTCTGGGCGGTGAGCTACAGATCATCTCCATGTTACCCTTCTTTCAAGGATTACAGACCTCTCCTGCCTACTGTCCAACATCCGGAGCGAGGTGTTTCACTTAGCTTGTTTTCTAGTTGTTCATGACGGGGGCAGCTTCTGCAGCAGCTAATCCTTCAAAGGCAGAAGCAAAATCTCCCTTACGTCCTTTTTTAATTTTAAATAACTGGAATTTAATTCTCTTCAGTTTTTAAACAAGCTGGATCAGAACACAAGTCATCCTTACCTTTGTAGACCTCTCTAACGGTTGGTCGTATTGTGCCTGTTGCATGACATCGCTAACTATCATTTTAGCAATCTTCCAAGCTAGCTCTTCTTGGGCCTAAAAAAAAAAAAAATTCAAAATGTTGGTAACGATTATTCATTAGAAAAATCAAGACTTACGTTATTGGCGCTCTAAACACAACTGTATATGCATATCATCTCTACTTATTTGGGTCAGAAGCACATTCCGTGCATGAGAGGACCCGTGCCGCCCTCTGGCTCTGCTACACTGACACGCTTCTCGCTCACTGTCTTCTAGGGTCAGCTATCGGATACCCGACGTCATGACCATTTTCACGTTAGATGATCAAAACATTTTTCTTTGTCCACTCACATCTCTCAACGTACTTAACGAACGAGTCAAAAAGCAAGGCTCCTCTTCTGCAAACAGAAAGTGAGGAAAGAAACATTTGAGCTTTTTGTTTCTACTGATGCCTGATGGTTGATGGAAACTTGAAAGCATGCGTGTTTTTCCGCGGCTAGAGTCTCTGAACAAAAAGATCCTGCACTGTCCCCACAGGGCAACTGTTAGACACTAAAAAGGGCCCACCCTTGCTTGAACGTGGGAACCAAGGAAAGAGAATACCTGAAACTTTACTGAGACAAGGCGCCACTTATAAACAGGAATTTTCTTACGCTGAAAGTAGAATTTACCTCGTCGGTATTTCCTTGCACCCATTTCTTCATAGCTTGTGAAAACATGGACCCTAGTGAACAAAACCAAAACTGAATGTAGATTTCATGCACGATTTTACATTAAAAAAGTGCTCTTATTCAAAAGCTACTTCCAGAAATGGATAGTCTTCTTTTGTACAATCTCATCTAAAACATCAAGAAATATCACCATTAATCGAAACTGATTATCTCCATTAACAAGTATTTAACTTGCAAAAGACTTTGGGAAGGTTGTTTCGGAGTTGTGGACTTTTCTTCTATTCTTCTCACTTGATAAAAAAAGAAAACTATTATCGGGATGCCTGTGTGGCTGACTTCGGCTCAGGTCATGATCTCACAGGTTCACGAGTTCAAGCCCCACATCGGGGTCTGTGCTGACAGCTCAGAGCCTGAAGCCTGTTTCAGATTCTGTGTCTCCCTCTCTCTCTCTGCTCCTTCCCCGCTCGCAATCTGTTTGTCTCTCTCTCAAAAATAAAATAAAAACATTAAAAAAGAAAAAGAAAAAATTATGACCTAGTGTTAGAGTTTCAGCAAACATTAAGTGAGCAAAAGCAAATCGTGACTGGGATTTGGTCTTGGATAAGAGTCTAGCAATACGTCAGGCAGTATCAATCTACTTGGTATATATCCGAATTTTCTAGACCAGCTCCTATACAGAAGGACTTCCAGCAGAGATGAAGCTGCCACAGGCTCAGTCTCTGGTCTGCACACATGGCGGGTTAAGAGCAGAGTTTTAAGTGGCCCTGCCCTGTCTGAGCCGCAGCATACCTCGGCCCCCGCAGAGACATACACGAGCCCATCTTCGCGTGTATCCAGGTGCTGAGGAATCACCAAGACACAGACTAGCTACTTGTCCACTAATGAAATACATAGCTTATCCTTTCACGAACACAAATAAGCTCCTTTCCAACTCGGCCTTAAATCAAGCGGCTGGTAGGTTATGTCTTAGGCGAGGTCCCGATGAAGTCAATGAGTGAATCAGAACTACACATAGTTCATGAACAGTAAGAAGCCTGCATCCTTTGCCTTAATAGCCAGAAGTCTGAAGACTGGTCTAGTCACACTGTGGCCAACTCGTCAATAAAGCCACAACATTACACACGCGGGCTCGAGTCTCAAGTGGCTGCGGAATTGCCCACGCGCTGCTCTCCTCAGGCTCACCCGAAGAGTCGCACTGTGGCAGTCTCCTACATGTTAACACCCTCTCTCCTTTTCAATACGCACCAGTTTGGCTCCTTTCTCCGCATTCCCTCCCTTTTAACCCGGGACTTCTCCAGGACCCAATTCCCAGCCTTCCTTCTCTCTTGTTCTTTGGGGCATCTCATTCCCTCCCGAGGCTTTAACTTCCTTCAAAATGCAAATAATCAAAAAACTTGTCCTTGGGCGTTAAAATTCATACTTACAAATTGTCCTAAGGTATCTTAAACTTAACGTGTTCCAAATTGAGCGTTATCTGTTTTCCGCCTATTTTTTTTTTAAGTTTATTCATTTATTTTGAGAGAGAGAGGGAGTGTGCAAGCAGGGAAGGGGTCGAGAGAGAGGGAGAGAGAGTCACAAGCAGGCTCTGCACTGCCAGGCCCGAGCCTGATGCAGGCTTGATCTCCTGAACTGTGAGGTTGTGATCTGAGCCAAAATCAAGAGTCTTCGTTTCCTGCTACCCGAGGACAGTGTAGAGCCCTTGCTGGCCGACACCCCACAGAGGCTGTCTAGTCCTGCCTCTGCTCCAGGGCTACCCGTCACTTCTTCCTCGTACTCATTTTTCACCCAATAAAAGACAGTATTAGGCTTTAAGTTTCTTAACGGCAGGACCTGTAGTTCCTAACCGGCCCCATGAGGAGGAGTGCGCGGAGGCACTACAGAGTCATTCACTGAACCAGCTGTGGAGGCTTGAAAGGAGCCTGAAAGGGTCTTTCAGGCTTCACACTTTTTGCGACTGTGTATCTCAGGCTTCTCTGGCAAATCAGGAAATACAATCAATTATTTAAATACACTAATAGGGTGAAACAGGTAACGGGCCCTTTTTGGGTCTAAATGATTGTTGCTTTTTTTTGCTTACCCTCTCAATGTGTATCTGACCCAAAGGTAGATTGCTCACCAACATCAAGATGATTCATTACTCAAACAATAGTTGAATTAAAAAATAAACATAATACGGGGCAGGCACCTGGCTGGCTCAGTTGGTAGTGTGTGTGACTCTCAGTCTTGGGGTTGTGAGTTTGAGCCCCACATCAGGGGTAGAATTTACTTAAAAACAAAAACACAACATAATAGGAATGCAGTCCTATTAAATTCAATAGGAAGATTAATAATGGCTCTTAATTTTAAACACGTTTATCAAAATGGGACATTTTCTTCTTTTTTTAATGTATTTTTTTTGTGTGTGTGTGTGTGTGTGTGTGTGTGACAGAGAGAGAGAGAGAGAGAGAGAGAGAGAACCTGGGAGGGGAAGACAGAGAGAAAGGAGGAGAGAGAATTCCCAAGCAGACTCTGTAGTACCAGCGGAGAGCCCGATGCGGGGCTCAAACTCACGGACTGTGAGATCACAACCTGAGCTGAAACCAAGGGTCGGACACTCAACCAGGCTGAGACATCCAGGCACCTCGGTACATTTTCTTCTTACAAATTAGTATCTTTTACTCAAGACAATGCTGTTAATCCAATTACACTGAAAAATTTCTAGATGCCAAGTGAATGGATCCACACTGGTCTTCAAAAATCTTCCTGTGTACACCGATTGTTTGGAAGCTGAAATCAGTCATGAATAAGGTACTTGCCAAAAAAGGTTTCTGTGTTTAATTCTTGCAATTGACTGCACACTCTCCTGCTGATTAAACAAAGGACTTGAATTTCAACCTCTTCATATTTTCCACATATATTTCATAACAACTTTCAGCAAATTAGAGGAAATTTAATGAATTAAAGGGTCTCGAGATAAACCTTAAGTCCAACCTGGACTGGATAGTCACCATTTTTTTTTTTTAAAGTTTTTTATTTTGAGAGAGAGAGAGAGAGAGAGAGAGAGCGAGAGGGAGCGTGTGTGAGTTGGGGAGGGGCACAGAGAGAGGGGGAGAGAGAGCATCTCAAGCAGGCTCTGCACCGTCAGCCCAGAACCCAAATGCAGGGCCCGAACCCACGAACCATGAGATCATGGTCTGAGCTGAAGTCAGATGTTTAACTGACTGAGCCACCCAGGCGCCCCAGGTAGTCACCATTTTAAATAAAAAAGTGACAAATATTTTTTCACACAGATGTGCTTTCTGGAAAGGTAAAGCAAGTTCAATACCTCTCATTCAGAGAGAATGTACAGAGATGTGATTACACAAAGCTCTTGTACTCAGCTGTGACTATAAACACAAGGTGAGAGATAAGGCAATTATTTCATAAAATAAACTGTTTAAATCTTAAATGATCCTTCACTTACAGTCACTGACTAATGTGAGCAAAGCTTAACAGGGAATAGAAAAACACCACAAACCTTTTGATTTCTTCACATCAGGTTCAGGCTCAGATTCGCGGATGAACTGCCCCAAGTCACTTACTCTTCCAAATGTCATCTTCCTAAGTGAGCACGAAAAGAAGAATACGATTTCTAGCAACCAATATTAAATTAAGGAGAGTAAAATTCCACTCTTAAGCATCTCATCTAAATCTGGAGACCGAGAAATATTGTGTCATGTCATTCAAAGCAAGGCTTTTAAATAGAACTGTCCCCTAAAGAAAGCACAATAATCTTTAATACAATGCAATTCCATTCGAAATCCCGGAAAGGTTTGGGAGGCAAAAAGAATATGAAAACAGGGAGGGGGACAAAACATCAGAGACTCTTAAGCATGGAGAACAAACGGACGGTTGCTGGAGCGGTTGTGGGGGGGGGGGATGGGCTAAACAGGTAAGGGACATTAAGGAATCTACTCCTGAAATCATTGTTGCACTATATGTTAACTAACTTCGATGTAAATTAAAAATACATTATTAGATGTTATAAAAAATCTCAGGTTTATGAAACATGATGGGTTACTAGGTAGCTCACAATTCTGAAATTTATACAGAAGACAAACGGCATAAGAATAGCCAAGATAATTTTGTAAAAGAGATAAAAAGGTAGGAACCTGTCCTAGATCAAAATGTGTATTATACAGCTAGAGTTATTATATATTACATATAATCATTATATATGCTATAAGGCTACAATAATATAAAGCAAAGTTAAAAGGCAAAGAACACAGTGAGAGACCTTATTTAACAGATATTACTAATCAATAATGAATATTTAAAAAAGTAAAGAATTCCAACAAGTCACTAAGAATGACAGAAAAATGTAAAAAGGAGATGAATAGTCACTTCACAGAATAAAAACCTGAACAACCAACAAAATGCCAAAAGCACTTAACCTCAGAAACAATAAACCGGACTGGTAAAAAAAAAAAAATCAAACATCTGATGTTATTTAGTGTCTATTAATAAGATGTGGGGAAAATGAGTATCTTCTTTAACATGGGGTAACAATGCAAAATATATAGCTACTTTTATTTATTTATTTTAATGTTTGTTTATTTTCAAGAGAGAGAGAGAGAGAGAGAGAGAGAGAGAGAGAGAGAGACCGAGCGTGAGGAGGGGAGGGGCACAGAGAAGGGAGACACAGAATCTGAAGCAGGGTCCAGGCTCCGAGCTGTCAGCACAGAGCCCAATGCAGGGCTCGAACTCACAGACTGCGAGATGACGACCTGAGCCGAAGTCAGCTGCTTAACCAACTGAGCCACCCAGACGCCCCTACGGCTACTTTAAAAGTAAACTAGTTAACAGATGCCTGGGTGGCTCACTCGTTAAGCATCTGACTTTGGGTCAGATCTGACTCAGGTCATGATCTCAGCGTTTGTGAACTTGAGCCCCATTTTGGGTGAGCACTGCTTCTCTGTCTGTCTCCTCCCTGCTGTGGGATTCTCTCTCTCTCTCTCTCTCTCTCTGTGCCCCTTGCTCATTTGTGCCCGCTCTCTCTCTCAAAAAAATAAAAAAGAAAATAAAGGTAAACTGGTTAAGATCTATTAAAATTTAAAATCTGCCTCTTGGTACAATGAAGTATATAAAATATGCAAACAACCCGAGTATCAATATGCAAAGGGCCAAACAGTGGCCACAGTTATGAGTTATAATTAATATTTTATATAGAACACTACGACATAGTTAAAAAGAGGTAAATCTGTATAGACTAATATAGAAAAGTCTTCAAAACTGATTGCAAATGAAAGCACAAGATACCAAATACAGTGTAATATCAATTACGTAAAAATACGCAAGCAAAAATACATACTATAACGTCACGGTGATTACCCTGAGTAGGGAGGGAGAGAAAAAGCACTGGTGTGTGATCACAGGGGACGTTAGCCTTATCTACAAATTTAATTCTTACAGGAGATTAATGTATTTGTAATTAAAAGTTAGTTAAAAGAAGAAAAAGAAACAGTGACGCCCATGTATTATTTCACTTGGGGCATGGTGGGTCTTATTTTAGGGTTATCCTTCCCAGTAAGTCGTCATTTCACACCTGCTTGCAATGCACCAACAGAGAGAAATATGTCTGCCTTGAGAAAAATTTCAGGAAGATGCTAAAACAATAAAACTAAAAACAAACACTGAAAACTATCTTTAAAGACGAATAAAAATCATTATTTTTCTATCTCTGACCAATTTTATACATTATCTGTTAAAATACATTTATTTTACACACACACAGAACTCCAGAAGCCAACTGACAGACTGCAAGCCACTCCGGAGCGCTCACTCGTAACCCTGGCCTACCGCATACACTATGCAAGTAAGTGCTGGGTATAGAATAGATGAGAAACAATTTTTAAATTTTAATTTTTTTAATGCTTATTTATTTTTGGGAGAAAGAGAGAGAGAACATGAGCAGGGGAGGGGCAGAGACAGAGGGAGACACGGAACCTGAAGCAGGCTCCAGGCTCTGAGCTGTCAGCACAGAGCCTGACCATGGGTTTGAACTTGTAACGGCGAGATCATGACCTGCTTAACCAACTGAGCCACCCAGTCCCCCTCAAATTTTTAAATTCAAAAATAAAAGAAGGAAAATTCAATAGACTTATAAAAATCTTAAACACTAAGTTAAGCTTACCCTGCGTACGTGCGCTGATACAGAGACTCTGGATCCAAACTGGCAGCATCCACAATTATCGCTTCATCAAAATTTTTCAGAATTTTAACACTGGCTTTTTTCATACTGGACTACAACAGAAATTGTAAAATTAGCAGTATATTATTTGGGAATCAAACAATCTTGGGTTTGGAATAGGACAGATTTGTACAAAATCTTCAGTATTTGAAATACATGTAATTTTCACTCAACCCCATCATGACTGAGATGCTAAACAGTAATGATTCTGAAATGTGACCTCAAAATATAACTACAGGAGGGAAGCACGATATTAGAATGCCCAACACATGCATTTAATGCCAAAGCTGTTTGTTCTCTTAATGACCTAAGTTCTAACAAATGCGCTGTCTTCACAGGCATTATGTTCCCAAAGGTGCAAGACGCCCGTCCATCCAGGCGTAAATAGCTTAGCTAACTTTAACAAAATCAACACGAATACTTCTGATTTTCAGTGAGGCCAAGAGAAGCTCCAGAAAACTTTCTAAAATGACCAGTTAGAAGAGCGTAAGAGTCCCCTCCGGCATGTTATCTCCCTCTCCTCATCCCACAAAGAGCAGTCAGGATTATTATTTCTATGAAATACCAGAGACATGGGTTTTCTCAGCTATTCCACTTCTAAATATTCAATGACAGACAGACTCGGTTCCACAAAATGACTAATAAACAAGATTATTTTTCACTGTAGCATTGTTTAAAATAACAAAAGATGGGAACATGTTTAATATCCATGACTAAGATAGAGGTTAATATCCATGGTTACGGTATAGGAACAGATGCTTATAGAACACACTCCATAGTGTATGTGGGGTTCTCTTTATGTGCTAAGAAGGGTAAATAATTAAAAAGAAAGAGGCACTAGAATAAAGAAAACAGAATACTTCCTTGAGGCCACTGTTAACTCAGTTATCAAAACTGGACATCACAAGAAAACTACGATCAGTATCTCTTATAAGTACTGATGCAAAACCCTAACAAAATACTAGCAAACAAACCTAACAACCTATAAAAATAATTATATACCATGACCAACTGAGATTTATCCCAGGAATGCAAGGTTGGTTTAACATCTGATAATCAATTAATGTAGTACATCCTATCAATAGAGTAAAAGCCAAAACCCACATGATCGCTTCCATCGACACAGAAAGAACATTCGACAAAATCCAATACCCTTCATGATTAAAAAACACCCAAAAAAACAACAATTAGGAATACTGGGAAATTTCCTCAACTTAACAAATTGAAAGCTTTCCTCATGAGGTCAGAAATAAGACAAGGATGCCAACTTTCACCACTTCCGTCCAACAGAGTACTGGAAGTTTCAGCCAAGGCAATCAGGAAAGATGAGCAAATAAAAGGCATTCAAAGAGGATAGGAAGAGAGAAAACTATTTCTATTAGCAGATGACATGATCTTATATAAAGAAAATCCTAAAGAATCCACAAGAAAACTATCTGAGCTAAAAATTAATTTAGTGAAGTTCAGGTACAAGATCAACACACACAATAAAGTTTTATTTCTATGCATTACCAATGAAGAATAAGAAAATGAAATTAAGAAGATAACTATTTATAAAGCATCATAAAGAATAAAATATTCAGGAATAAAATAACCCAAGGAGATATAAGACTTGTACACTGAAAATTATAAAACATCAATGAAAGAAATGAAAGACAGCTTAAATAAATGGACATCCACGTGCGTGGACTGGAAGACTTAAATGGCAATACACCCCAAAGGAATCTATGGATTCAATGTAAACCTGATCCTAAGATTCACATGGAATTGCAAGGGACCCAGAATAGCCAAAATAATCTAACGAACAGAAAAAACAAAGCTGGAGGACTCACAGTTTCTGATTTCAAAACTTATAAAGCTGTAGTGATCTAAACAATATTAGTATTGGCATAACTGAGAGTCCAGAAATAAACCTATGTATCTAAGGTCAAATGATTTAAAACAATAAATAAAAAAATTTAAGTTTATTTATTTTGAGAGACAGAGAAAGAGAGTGTGAGTAGGGGAGTAGCAAAGAGACAGAGGGAGAGAGAGAAGCCCAAGCAGGCTCTGCACTGACAGCACGATGCTGGGCTCGAACCCATGAACTGTGAGATCATGACCTGAGCCAAAATCAAGAGTCAGACACTCAGCCAACTGAGCCAGCCACCCAGGCGCCCTTAAGGTCAAATGATTTTTGACAAAGATACCAAGATCACTCAATGGTAAAAGAATAGTTTTCTCAATAAATGGTTCTGGGACTAGATATCCACATTAAAAAAACAAAGTTGGACCTTTCCTCACACAACATGCAAATCTAACTCGAAATGGATCAAAGGCCTAAACTCTTAGAAAAAAACAAGGTGGACACGGGAAGTGACAGCTTGATGTCCCATTTGTGAGGTTTCCATTTGGGGTGGTGAAAAGTCTGGGAGCAGACAGTAGTAATGGCTGTACGACACTGTGCACACACTAAATGCCACTGAATGACTGAATGTCACTCTAGGACAGTCACCTTTAAGTTAGGCGACTTTCTCCCCGATTTAAAAAATTGTACTTCTATACACTTACAATGAAAATATGAACATAAGAAAAAAATTCCATTTATAAAAGTATCAAAAAGAATAAAATATGTAGAATAAACTCAAGAAATACCATATGGATACTTGAAAACTACAAAATGTTATTGGGAGAAATTATAAAAGACCTGAATAAATGCAAGGCATCCTGTGTTCATGGATTACAATAGTAAATATTGCTACGATGGCCGTGTGTCCCAAATTGGTCTATGGAGTCAATACAGTCCCTATCGGAGTCCTGGTTGGCTTCTTCACAGAGGTTGACAAACTGATCCTTAAATGCATGTGAAAACTCAGGGACCCTGAAAAGTCAAAACAACCTTGAAAAAGAACTAAGTTGGAAGACTCTCAGTTCCTGATTCCAAAACTTATTACCCAAACGATGGTAATTAAGACAGTTACCTAGAGTGGTCATTTGATCTAACGATTCTACTTTCAGGCGTATACACCGGAGAAACGAAAACCTATATGCACACAAAAACTTGTACAGCAGCATCACTCCCAAAAACCCAAAGAGAGAAACCACCCAAGTGTCCATCAACTGACGGATGCACAAAATGTGGTATGTGTGCACAATGGATGTTATTTGGTCACGAAAGAGGACTCATTCTGATACAAGCTAAACATGGACGAACCCAGAAAACATGCTAGGTGAAAGAAGCCCGCCACAAAAGACCACATATCATACAGTTCCAATTACCAGAAGAGCAAACCTACAGAGACAAAAAGTAGACCAGTCATAGCCTACGGCTGGAGGAATGGAGGATTTGGAGGGTAGTAGTTAAAGGACACATGGCTTTTTTCTTAGGTGAAAAACTCCTTTAAATTGGCTGTGGTGACAGTTAAGCAACTCTATGAATATACTAAACACCACTGAATTATGTAACATAAATAAGTGAATTGTATGATATGTGAATTCTATTTCAATAAAGCTGTACAAAAGGAAATAAAGAAAGAATATATAAGGAATGATTTCAGTTATATAACTGAAACAGGCCACACTAACCCACACCATCAAAATCAGGATAGCAGCTACCCTGGCAGGGAGGACAGTGACTAGAAGGGGGCACGAGAGAGTTATACATACTGGTAATGTTATGTTTCCTGATCTGGATACTGGGATACGTGAGTTAGGTCTGTTATGAAAATTCTTTAAGCTATATATAGTTATAAGAGTTTTCTGTATATATATTATACTTCAACCAGCAATGTAAAACTGTATTTTATGGTCAGCACCTAGACCTTCTAAGTACCTAAATAAAAACAAAACATTCTAGTCTATATCAAAAACAAAATGGCAACCACATTCAGCAGGTAACCTAAACAGGAGGAAAAGGTACTGGGGACAGCCTTGTTAATGGTAAGGAATAATACTGTCTTATAAATTAAGAAAATTATCCGAGGCCCTGTGTCAAAAAATCTGAAGTGTTATTTATTTACGTGTCAACAGTGTGACGAGAAAACAATGATGCTACATTATGGCGAAGAACACTAGACAGGGAGTATGTTCTGGCTCTACGCTTAGTGTGACTTGAAAAAAATTAGTTAACTTTTTAACACCTCCCTAGATTTCTTCTCTTGGGAACAACCAATTTCATGTGATTTTGGAGAGAATCAGTTAAGTCTGATACACGAAAGCACTCCAAAAAACCAAAAAGGGTTGAGGAAATGTACAATGGCACTAGAGTTGAAAATAAAATCAAAAGCTCTTCAGGATTAAGAAATCTAGGCGTTTACTCAATTATTCTATAAAAAAGCATCCCAAATGCAGTTACTAAAATTTCCCAAGTAATTACACTAAATAGCGCTTCAAAGGCTATAAATGCACATTATTTGATTACTGACAGCAACAGCTGGAGTGTCAAGCAGAAGAATGGCCTGAATGAAACAGGACAACACCTTACAATATACTGTTAATCACCACAGATCCTCTGATTAGAACAACAGTAAGCAGGCTAATTTTATTTTTTCCTTCGTTTCTTCTGCAACTGACACGAACAGAATGTTACTGGTACCTGAAGGAAAAGGATTTGTGCGCTTTCTTCCTAATGGCAGAGGCAAACTGGTCAATACCTGAGAAGCTGAGCCGTCGGAACCACCTGGGTGAGAGTCGTCAGGAGGGCCAACAGAGCCATGAGCAGTCAGGGAAACATTCCCTCCCAGAAACTCATCTCCTCGAACCGAATGGATGAGATCATTCAAATATTTATAATACAGATTGCTGGATAAAAAGCCAGGCAAAAAGACCTGAAAAAGAGGACAAGCATTATTTTAAAGCTGAAATCAAATACAGCTCAAATTTTACTTGCAAACAAATTTTGCCCATAGTTCTACCAGGTGGCACGAACGATTTTACTTCTCGTCGCTCTCCCAAGTATTACCGCTTTGTACACGGTTTACATTGTGACTATGATTATAAGAACATTTATAGGTTTTTTCCCCAAAAAACACTTGCCATAAAACTAGTACATAGACGTGATACTTAGACTTCTTAGTGACCAGAAAACAAGCAGGGAGTGAATATAATCTGAAATTACATTTTTCTGGTTTGCCATGAATATTAAAGTCTTTGTGCATGTATTGACGGTTTACTTTTGAACTGATTTCCTTAAGATAAATTACCAGGTGTGTGATCACTGAGTTAAACAGCATGGACGTCCTATTCTCGCTTTGATATATATGGCCAATTTACTCTTCAGAAGGATGTTGTTAATTTGTATCACGGGCAACATGTCAAGGTGTCTGGGTGTTTTTTTAATTAATAATTTATTTTTTAATTTACATCCAAGTTAGTTAGCGTATGGTGCAACAATGATTTCAGGAGTAGATTCCTTAATGCCCCTTCCCCATTTAGCCCGTCCCCCTCCCACCACCCCTCCAGCAACCCTCTGCTTGTTCTCTGTATTTAAGTCTCTTATGTTTTGCCCCCCTCCCTGTTTTTATAGTGTTTTTGCTTCCCTTCCCTTCCGTTCATCTGTTTTGTATCTTAAAGTCCTCATGTGAGTGAAGTCATATGATATCTGTCTTTCTCCAACTAATTTCTCTTGGCATAATAGCCTCTAGTTCCATCCACGTAGTTGCAAATGGTCCAGGTTTGGCCAGGAAGCTGTTTTGACACAGGCTTTCCAACACTGGATGTGTTTTTCCAAATCATCGTTAAGTAGGTGCCTAATGATGGATGATGGATGTTTTTATTTGCATTTAAAAATTATAACGGCGCTGAATAAGTTCCCATGTTAATTACTGGCATTCCCTATCACCAACTTTTCCTTCACAGCACGTAGCACATGGCTGTGTGCTTAACATGTTTTTAACCTGTGCCTGTGTTTAATATGTGCCTTCTTTTTAGACAGAGCTCCAGGAGGGCAGAAACCACGTTTTCTCACTGACTCCTGAAACGCCAATACCCAGCACGGAAATTCTCAGAGTACTGATGAACAAATCATCCGTGTCTTTTTCTCATTTATCTACTTGATGGTATTCTTAAAATTAGTGCAAGTTCTTTTACATATATACATTTTATAAGAAATATTTTTAGTTTCTGTTTTTCTGTGTGTTTTAATTTTCTGTCTTACTTACCCAGAAGCTTACATTCTTTACATGATACAGATTCGGAACTTTTCCTTTAAGATCACAAAGATTTTAGTTTTAATCTCATTTAATTTAATTTAAAAAATTACCCCTGGGCAATAGCTGATACTCTACTCAGTTTACCACGAGATTTTAATGATTTGATTTTTATACGGAACTCTTCCATGTTCCTGAAATTCAGTTTTTATGTGTAGTGTTATTTAGCAGTGCTCACCTACCCCTTTCCCACCTGGATACATACGCAGGACGGACATAAGCAACAGAGCCTCGTGGGCGTATCCTGGGCTCTGTGCAATTCCCGGCAAAATCCGCTCTAGTTCATTAGGAGAAAAAATCATTCACAAATTCCAACACCTTATTATTAATAAGCTATCAGTGATCCCCCTAAGTTATGATACATGAAACTACGCTCTAGCCCCGTTGACGAGTATCGATGAAATATTTGGAACCACCCCTAAGCTGACTTCACCCAATACTGCTATCTAAATATTTTTCGAAACATGACAACAACAGTTATAATAGCCGTTAACATTTTTTAATGCTCGCTATGTGTCAGGCATAACGTTAATAGTAACTGCACACACCTTACTTCATTTTTATCCTTAAAATAACTCTGAGGTAAGTATCCACATTCTCTCCAGTTTACAGACGAGGAAAATGGCATTAAAGAATTTCAGTGCCTGCCTGAGGTCACTCGGCCTATAAGGTTAAGACGAATACACACCAAGTCAGAGTCAAAGCCTCTGCCCCTAACCTCTACACTCCACTGCTTCGATTCTCCACTGTTTTGTTACATTCGGTTTTTGCCGTGTTAGGTTTTCTGGGTTTCGCCAGTAAAAACTTCTTGCAGTTTTAATATTTCTGAAGTACTTGGTTACCTTCTCCATGGTCGTCCAGGCCTGACGCAACGGAGTTGTGAAACAGTTAGGGAGTGGCCCACCTTCCCTGCAGATATTGGATTCGATTTCTAATCGCACGACATCGTCAAATCCAAGAGGATGTGTGGCTTGGAGGGAGAAGTACCTATGGTGCAAAGACGGCCAGAGTAAAACCAAATTCCACAGCCAGTATGAGCAACTTTGGTACCTACACTAGAGACTCTTCTATGAGGCTACCTGGTTCAGCCTGCAGACTACTGGGTGACAGCCGTGCTGCAACCTCTATTCCCACGGCCCTAAAGTCAACTTGCTACCTTTCTGTTATCTCCTTCCATTATCCTTAGTCTTAAGTTTTCTGAGGGTCAGGCTACAACTGAGACAAAGAAATCAATCAATCGCGCACACTGAATGGGTACCCAGTCTCCGTTCAGCACTCGGAAGAGAGAAATGGACTTAAAGGAGGGTAAGACACAGTATTTCCCCTGGAGAGGAGCAGAAAAGATCTCTGCATAGGACACAATGAGAACATGCCATCATAACTAAGAGACACAAGTAATATACAAGTAGGAATTCAAAACAAAACAACTGTGAGGGTGAAGCGGGTGGATCTGATGTATCTGCATAGAGTAACAGGACTTGATGACTGGGTGCAGAAAGGAAATGATACCACGAAGATGTCTAACTTCTTAAGATATAATGCAAAACTAGTGTTTTGTGAAGCTGATTATAAAGTGGATACCAAAAAAAGGAGGATAAAAAGAAAAATAGCATTTTAGGGACTTGTAAATCCTGTCTGTGATACAAATACAGAAAGACCGATTAGGTGGGCCTGTGACGTTACATACGTAATATACAGAAGACAAAAACAAACAAGGATTGGTAAAGTCGAATTTGGCCCAATGAACCTGACAGACGACAGTGCGATGCCACACAGTAATCTCCATTTACAAAAGGCTCCCGATGTGACGATGGCAGGCACAGGAAGACAGACTCTCCGCTCTGTGGGGCTACTGGCCTCCAGCCGGGGTCTTACTACTAGTGCCACGCTTCTGTTCCAGCATTAAAAATATACATATACTTTCTTGTTATCAGCCTTCTCTTAACAGAAAGTTAGTCCCCCACTTTGTAACGAGTAAGTTGGTAAATGCTCCTCCGTGACTTGAACTTTGGAGCACTCCAGACCAAATTTCTAAACGTAATAAACATCTGCTATTTCAACGTCCACGTAACAGTGTTTCTTCTATAATATTTCCCACAAACGTATTACACTGAAATAAACACTGAGCGAACGTTAAGAATTGTACTCCAGCCTAAGTTCTGCCACTAACTCGCTGTGACCTTGAGAAAGTCACTACTCTCTGGACCTGCATTTTCTTATCTGCGAAATGGGAAATCGGGACTAGTCCCCTTGCTGGCTGTTCACCAGCACCTCCTGGGGAATCATCTAAAAATAAGGACTCCTGGGTCACACCTCAGATGTGCTGACGCAGGATCTCTCAGAGAGGAGGGCTGGAGGCCTATTTTTAGCCAGCTCCCAGGTGACTCTCACGCAGACAGCCCGGCAGGAACTTGCAGAGCCATGTTCGCGAACCAGCGACCCAGACGCGCTCAGCTCTCTCCCAGCCCTGACAGCTCGCGGGGTTCCTCTCCTGCCAAGTTATCCCCTCGGCAGTAGCTTGCGGGTACGAATAGCACGTTACTTTCCTTCACAGAATAAGGAAAATTGAATGCACGGAGCAGGGACGCCGGCCGTAGCCTTACCACTTAACCGACCAGATGTCCTCAGTTCTGTTCGCCGCGAGATTCTGCCATCCTCTCATTTTCAGTGAAGAAAAGTGAAAAACTCTTATTCACTGAGTATGAACCTGGCTGAGCAGATCTGCACCACAACCTGTGATCCACCACGCAGAGTCAAGACCCTTTTTAATATATTCCAATTAGTTTCATCTTCCTTTTCATTTCTTAGAGAGGGGGAGGGAGAGTGTGTGCATATATGCGCGTGCACGCGCATGGAAGGGGCAGAAGGAAGGGGAGAGGCGGACCCTCAGGCAGGCTCCACGCCTAGCGCAGAGCCTGATGCGGGGTCCATCATCTGACCGTGAGATCACGACCCGAGCCGACACCAAGAGTCGGACGCTTCACTGACTGAGCCACCCGGGTGCCCCATCTTCTGCTTATATTCCCTGCCCAAGTTTTACTTACGCAAACTCAAGTTTCCTGAAAGTGCCACGTTCCCCTAAGTTTCTCTCACTTGGCTTGTGCCAATCCCTCTGCCTAGAATGTTCTTTTCCGCCTTCTCTGGCTAGTAAATTTCAATTCATTCTTCGGGATCCAATACTAACTCCTATGAACCCTCCCTGAACTCGAGCACCATCACCCTTCTTGCCACACACAGACCTCCTGTTCCCCCAACAGAAAACTTTAGTTCTAAGAATCCTAAAGCTTTACGCACCATGTGAAAAGTAGCTTTTATACTTCCTGTGAGCTCCTTGACAGCAGAGGCTGGATTCCCTCATCTTTTATTTCCCAAGTACCTATCAAATAGCAAATATTTGCCAAACGCCGAATACATCAATAAAACTCACTTGTCATATAAAATCATGGCATCGTTCTGTGCCTCCTGCCCATCATACTGGCCCTTCTTGGCAGCAAGCTGAGCCTGGAAGTTATCTGCCGCCAGCCAGAACTGTAAGATGTTCACTGCGTCCTCCTTCTCCATGTACTAGGAAGGAAAATACAAGAGAAGAAAAAAAGACCATAAGCAGATTTCTCTCACCATCTCTCGTCTCTAAGTCCAACCATCAAAATACAGGACACACACACACACAAAACAAAACCAAACAAAACCAAACCAAAAACAGATCCATTTGTTTGGTTAATGCCAGTCAGCACCTTACAGTTATTGGAGATTGAAAAGCTTAAAGCCATTCTTGTAGGGAAGAAACCCAAAAACTAACAAAAAAACAACCACACTGCTGGATACGCACTTAAGTGAACTGGAATAAAAATCACGGTGAAGAGGGTTCGTGGTCCCCCGCTGGCAAACATACAGAGTAAACTAACCAGACCACTTCTTTTATACCCGATCACTTCCATCACTCCACGCGGCCGGAGTAACCGGAAAAAATGCTGGACTTAAGCTGACAGCAAATGAGGGAGTGAGAAAGCAGATCGACGGAACGGGTTCTGTTCTTGGAGAAGCAGAGTGCAAGTGTGTATCTAAGTCACGCTTTGTGAGCCTGGCAATCCTCTTATCTCTACTTAATCGTCATTTGCTTTGCAACAAAGGCATTTCATTTGCTGAAGCCGAACAAATACCATTACACTAAACTACATGCCTCAAAGAGATTAATATACTCGCTGCTTGAGAAATCCTATCCAGTGGCTAAAGTAAAAGGGATGATAGTAGGAAAAAATCTGCTACTTCTCTTTCTGAGTCTGGTTTGCAAACATGTGTGCACTGGAATCATGTACCAAAACTGTGATTCTTAAAGCAGCTCCAAATAATCAGAAATATGCATTCTCTTATACGCAGATGTTTCAGTACGTTTTTCAAAATTAGAGTTATTTCACACTGAACTTTCACGTTCTCTTTAATCGGAGTAATATGCCATCAAAGTACCCTTGCCTTAGATACAACTTAAGATAGTACTGTCGTTCCGGGGGCCCCAGCATTTCTAGTTCAGAGGCTGGAATACTCTAGAGTGTGAAAGGAAATGCAGACTTTACCTCAGAGAAATAAAAGAGGGCTGACTCACAGAAGAGAATGTCAGCCAGGTAAACAGTTCCACTGGTCAGCACTTCAATCTGGTATTTACAGAAATGGTGACTTCGCAGAAACTCACTAAAGTGCCTGCACATGGACAAAAAGGGAAAGTTTGAGGGAACGACCAAGGAAAGAGCTTAACTGGGAAAAATGTACTCTTTCCATTCTGTGCCTATTGTATCTTAAAAACCTAGGTCAATACTACCACCCTTCCCCTGGTGTCGTTCCTGGTTCCTACACCTGGAAATAATCTCTCCCACCTCCTAGTGGCTTTGTAGTTTTCCTCTGATACGGGACACACGCTACCTCACATTACGGTAACCAAAGAACATGTCCTATTTCTCTTTTTAGGCTCTAATTTTCCTCAAAGCAGGCATTATATCTAACTGTGCCTTGCACAGGGGACCCTTTTCAGAAATACTAAATGAACCAATACATAGATTTTTTTTTAAGGGCAAATAGCAGTAATTAATCTAAAAACAACAACAACAACAACAAAACTTTGGAGGCCGTTTCAACGAATCTATGTGGACTTAGCAGTAATAGCATCCGCTAAGCCTAAAGCATGCACTAACAAATTAGGACATCCAGCTGAACACACGCATTGTTTATTTAAATAAACCAATTCTAACAGTCACACTACACCCACATCACCCCCAAAGGACTCCAGAATTAAAAACAAATTCTTTTAACTTAGGAAATATTAACGTTAAAAATGAACATGTGTTTTGTTATTGAGCGTTCATATAATTTATATTTAAAAGACACCATTAACCAAGGTAGTCTTAGAGTATGAATAGGTCTGTAAGATCCGGTAAACATTCAAAATACTTAAGTCCTCAAAGATAGTTTTTTAGTTGAGTGAACCCAAATTCCAAAAATTCAAATGGGAAAGTATGTAATTAACTTACTCTTGCTCCATTGCACTAAAGACTATGGACTGTGCCACAACAAAACAGTTGGGGTCCACCTGTCCATCTTCTCCACAAATCTTTGCTGTAAAAGAAAGGGTAAATAAATTTCTACTAAATCCGAACTATACACCTTTGTGAATCAAAGAATAAAGGTAGAGGCATATGAATCAGAAAGTGTTAAATGGAGCTAAGAAAATCACAGATGCACGGCTCATCTTGAGGTAGGGAAGGCCTTTCTAAGCATATGTAATACAAAAGCAGAAATAATCAAAAGAATCACCAATATAAAATTACTTTTTATACATCAGAATGCCTCCAAAACAAAGCAAAATGACAAGCTGGTACAAAAAAGTCACAGCACGAATGACAGTTTGCTCTGTAGGTGACGGATTATTATCATTCATATATAAAGAGCTCCTACAAACTAGTAAGAAATGTACTGAAAGAAAAATGAATAAGGACACGAGAAGACAGCTTACAAAAGAATAAACACAGAGGCACCTGGCTGGCTCAGTCAGAAGAGCATGCGACTCTTGATCCTGGGGTTATGAGTTCAAGTCCCAGGTTGGGTGCAGAGATCAATGAAAAAAAAAACCAAAACTTTTTTTGGCCAATATGCAAAGATGCATGCTCACTGGTAATCTAATAAATATAACTACAAATTAGAATAATGAGGCACCCCACCTTTTGTCTAGCGAGTTGGCATAAAACTGTTGTAAAAATGCATATGTTTAATTGTGTGACACTACACTGCCTTGCTCGAGCAAGGGCATGGGAAAACACACCCCAGCGTTAGTGGGAAAATACTGGTATATACTTTTCTGGAGGGCATTCTGGCTGTTTCTAGCCTATGTTTTAAAAATAAATATGCCCTTTTTTTTAAAAAAAAAAAAAATTTTTTTTTTTTTAACGTTTATTTATTTTTGAGACATAGAGACAGAGCGTGAGCAGGAGGAGGGCAGAAAGAGAGGGAGACACAGAATCGGAAGCAGGCTCCAGGCTCTGAGCCGTCAGCACAGAGCCCGCCACGGGGCTCGAACTCACAGACCGTGAGATCCCGACCTGAGCTGAAGTCGGCCGCTTAACCGACTGAACCACCCAGGCGCCCCTAAACATGCCCTTTCAATCAGCTATTCTATTTCTGAGATTGCAACCTAAAGAGTTATGGATTTGTAAAAAGGTTTATCCGTAAAAAAGGTTAGCAAAATGTTATTTGGTAGAAACATAAAATGTGCTAAGATTAGGAACCACCTAAGTAAACTGCAGCAAGTCGGTAAGCCGGTTAGCCAGCTACCAACCATGGCTGAAACCCTCCCACCCACGATGGCTGGTTTCACTTTAAGTTCATGACCTTAGCGTGACCTTAACGAAACCCAAGGATCCTACTACGGTTTCCTGGGCCACTTTCTTTCACGCTTTGCCAGACAACACACCACACACCTTCTCCTCTCTCTTAAAACATCAGATGCCTCTTCTAATTTTCTTTGCTGATTACTTTGCTTCCTCCTTCATTAAGAAAATAGAAGCAATCGGAAAATTGTTTCATCACCTCCCACCACATCTACCAACTCGCCTGCACCTCCACCCGCGCACTCTGCCTTTGAGCAGCGGACCCTTGCCTCTTGCCTCAAGACTTCTTCCGTACAGCAACTGTCCCCCCGGTCTCCGGCATCGTTTCATATACACCAGCTACACAGTCTGTCTGCGTGCTACACGTGTGAACCTGCTTGCGTGCTACACCTGATATGCGTGTAACAGGCCACCACAAAACAAAGCCCACTGGCCCTGACTGAACGTCCCCTTCCAGTCTATCCCTGGAGCGAGAGGCCTCGAAGAGTTGCTCATCTGAAACCTCGGATCAAGTTTCCGTCCCCAGTGGTCCTCTGAGAGAGGATAGCCACGGACCACTTGTCCACGGGGGTGGCAAGTCCACTCCGTTCCTGGCACTCCTCTCACTTAGCCTCTCAGCAGGATTTAACGCACCTTGGGTCACTCCCTTACTCCCAGAAACGTTCTTTCACTTGGTTTCCAGAAAAAAACTACTATCCTGAGACAGAGTTGGTAAGGCGGGGCCCACTTTACTGGCTGTTACTCCTGAGTCTCTGCTGTTCTTCCTCACCCACCAGACTTGTAAATATGAGGCCGGCCGCAGAACTCAGTGCTTAGACCTCTGTCTTCACTCATCACACTTAGTCTAAGGGTGATGTCATCCAGCGCTCTAAACCATCTATATGCCGATGACTTCTAAACACGTATCTTCAACCTAGACCTCCTTCATGAACGCCTAGTGCAGATATCCAACTGCACACTTAACATTCACCATTTAGCAAAAACCCAAACTCCTGATTTTCCCCATAAGCCACTACCCTCACAATCTTCCTCATCTTACAAATGGCAACTCCACTCTCCTAGTTATTCGGGTTTGTTTATTTATTTCAGAGAGTGAGAGCACATGAGCAAGCGAGCAGAGGAGAGGGGCAGAGGGAAAGGGAGAGAGAATCTCAAGCAGGTTCCAAGACCAGCATAGAGCCTGAAGCAAGGCTCGATCCCATGACCCTGCGCGATCATGGCCTAAGTTGAAATCAAGAGTCTTACATTCAACTGACAGCCACCCAGGTGCCCCATTATTCAGGTTTAAAAAACAAACAAACAAACAGGAAGTCATGCTTAGTTCCTTTTTCCTTCTCACACTACTCAATTTCAAACCATCAGGAAATCCTATCAGCTGTACCTTCAAAATATTTTGAAAATTCTACCACTTCAAGGATTTGCAGAAGATGAAGGAGGCAGTGAGTGGAAGCACAGTTTTTGGGTTATTCTGAGTCCCCACATAAACAGAGAGTAGTAATGAGCCAGCAATACCGGACACGCATGGATAGGACACCCATGGATAACAGGTACAACAACACTAGGCAGGTGGGATACAAACTAACAGCTCAGGTGCAGACTTCTTCCAACCGTAATGAACTTGAAGTAGAGCTGTATCAGAGTATTCCAGGGGCGTCTGGGTGCCTCAGTTGGTTAAGCCTCTGACTTTGGCTCAGGTCATGATCTCATGGCTTATGAGTTCAACAACCCTGCATTGGGCTCCGTGCTGACAGCTCAGAGCCTGGAGCCTGCTTTGGATTCAGTGTCTCCCTCTCTCTGCCCCTCCTCGTTTGTGCTCTGTCTCTCTCTCTCTCAAAAATAAATAAACGTTAAAAAAAAAAAAAAAGCATATTCTAACTGAAAGAGGAGAAAATGGGGTAGGATTCAGAAGAATGAGGTTCGAAGAGGAAAAATGGTCTAAAAACAAAGGTAATTAACATTTTAACTTTCTCAGATCTCTTGATCACTAAATGTTATCAACTTATACTTCAAAAGATTTTTTTCCCTCATGGGATTATATCATTAACTTGATAAAGAAAAGAAAAAAAAAAAAGAATTGAAGTAATATTTCATTTTTCAGTATTTTATTTGAGCCCCTCCCCCTCTCCTCCCCCACCCCTGCACAGTTTGGCTATTCACCAGCGCGAGCAAATCCCCACAGGAGTCACTGGCCAATCGATTCCTCAAAGAGTCAAATTCTAATCAGTCAGCACACCCTAGTTTTATTATTGCACAGGGAATGCTGCTCGACAGAAGTGTGGAAGATGGTTGCAACAAATTCCCACATAAAAACAGAGGAACTGCATAGAAAGGCCGGAATCCAAAGACGACATTCAGAACAGAACTGGGTGAAAACCCAAAATACAAGCAAATGGGGACAAACAACCAACAGCCACAAGGCCTGTATAAGAGTCTATCTGCGTGGGAGACATAAAAGGAAAACAATGGGGCCAACATCTGACAAGCCCCAAAATAGCCAACAGTTGTTCACCGAAAAGTATGGTGAGCCAAATTCAGAACCACAGCTTAGACGGGAAAAGGCTTTGCTGTCTCCGATAATGAATGAATGCAAAGTATCCGTGGTAAAGACTGATAAAGCCCCATGCTGGGAAGAATCTGCTAGAAGAATAACATGCTATATTTCATAAATCAAAAATAAGTTTCTGTAATAAAAACACAAAACTCAGTACTAGGACTTGATGGGAATATAATAAATATTTGTTTAATGAATAAACGAATCACTTTCATCTGTGATTACAGGTGCATCTAAGTTCCTTCTGATACAGTGCAGTAAAACTTTTTTTTTTTTTTACTATGACCTACAGAGACCTACACTGACACAGTATATACATGCATACTCGAATACATGATGAAAACGCTTTCCTGAAATGAGGTTTGCCCTTACTACTGTGAACCACTTTGGTTTTTCTATTCAAGTCCTTTTCTGGCAGGAAGATGTGGTCATAAGAGGAGACTGGTCTGAATTTACAGTATAAAAAACACTGCCAAATAGCATACCAATCAATGTGTAGTGGCCTATTTTCTTTCCTTTTTTTTTTTTTTTTTTAATGTTTTTATTTTTGAGAGAGAGAGACAGAGAGAGAGAAAGCATGAGCATGGGAGGGGCAGAGAGAGAGGGAGACACAGAATCTGAAGCAGGCTCCAGGCCCTGAGCTGTCAGCACAGAGCCCGACATGGGGCTCGAACTCACAGACTGTGAGATTATGACCTGAGCTAAAGTCGGCCACTTAACCAACTGAGCCACCCAGGCGCCCCAAGAGAAAATTTTTAAGTGAGCTACAGCTGGTATAATAAAGTACTCTGAAAACAGACTAAGAAGGGATATGCTGAAGATTCTCTTAAGTAATAACCAAAAACAGGCATTATTATTATTTTTTTTTGCCATAGCTTCAAGCACTGCTTACCTATGATGTCATTTCTCATTGCTTCTGTGATCGGTATTGGTTTAGCAGCATCTGGAGATATGTATTTGGTAAAAGTATTCACTGCGTCTTGTTCTATACCTGCAAGGGAAGAAGGGGACAACTTCAAAATTCAAAGCACAACTTGGACCGGTCGGTAATGGACTATAATCATGACCAGCAGGGCTGTTTGCCGTATGCCCAAGCGTGTGCGTGCACACACACACAAATATGTCCGCATTTGTTACAATATAAATATAAACAAAAATGTATATTGGACAAAACAATGTTGCTTCCTCACTGATCGGTGTGTAGAGCAGAGAAGTCATACGTGAATCCCGCCCCCTACTCCTCGTCTAAACTAACTTTTCCTTAATAGCAATTATTTATGCAGGCTGTCTTTCGTGTCTCTTCTCCAAAATCTCAACTGTGGGACTCGCACAGCCATGTTAACAGCAGTAGCGCCAAAATCATTTCTAAACCTACACTTGAAATATTTTACAAAATGATTGCAGGTTTATGAACACATTCCTTCAACTTTCAAAAACCCTAGTAGGCTAAAACCATAGATCTCAAACTCTTTAGTCTCAGACTTCTTGGCAACCTTACATTAAACTGAAGAACCTAAGGAGCTTTTGTTAATGTGAGTTTTAACTATAGGTATTAAGTACTAGAAAAAAACGTAAGAAAAACTTATTGATTCAGTTAAAATTAACAATATTAAATCTGTTATAAGTTAACATAAACAGTATTTTTTATGGAAAAAAATCACGATTTTCCAGACTGAAAAAATCAGTGAGAAAACAGCATTATTTTACATTTTTGCAACGCTCTTGGTCTTGATAGCAAACTGTTGGATTTTCACTATCTGCTTTGACATTCAATCTGCTGTACTATACTGTGTTGGCTGAAGTATATTCTGATGTGATGGTGTGTACTCTTCATTCTGGTTCCTGGCACAGAACTTCTAAAACCAACCCCTGGAATTTCCTAAGTAGTAGGGGTGAGAGGAGCATATTTCGTTACTCATAATAAGACCCCTTTCAACCATAGGAATGTTTATGGGGATGAGGTGTCCTGCAGAATGGGGCTGGTTGCCAGAGGAACAAGGTGTGTGATTACAGAACTGGAATTTCAGCCCCACTGCCCAACCTCCAGGGAGGGTAGAGGGGATAGGGATCATCAAGCTAATCACCAATGGCCAATAATTTAATCAATTGTGCCCACGCTGCAGAGCCACGAAAACCCTAAATGAAGTGGTTCAGAGCTTCCAGGTTGGTGAATGCATCCATGTGTTGGGAGGGTGGCACACCCCAATCCCTCAGAGACCTAGGCTCTGGCACTGGAATCTTCTTGACCTTGCCCTATACACCTCTTCATTTGGTAGTTCATGTGTATGCTTTATGATGTACTTTATTATTTTTCTAAAGTTTATTTATTTTGAGAGAGAGAGAGACAGAGACAGGAAGCAGGAGAGGGGCAGAGAGTGAGAGAGTGAGAGAGTGAGAGAGAGGGAGAGAATCCCAGGCAGGCTCCATGCTGTCAGCTGGAGTCTGATGTGGGGCTCAAACTCACAAACCGTGAGATCATGACCTGAACTGAAACCAAAGGTCAGATGCTTAACCAACTGAGCCACCCAGGCGCCCCATGATGTACTTTAAAATAAACCAGTAAGTAACATGTTTCCCTCAGTTCTGTGAGCTATCAGAGATTAATGAACATGAGGAGAGGCTGTGGAAATCCCGGATTTATAGCTGGTTGGCCAGAAGTACAGGTGACAGCTGTACTGGGGACTTGCAACCGGCATCTCAAGTGGGTGGCGACCTCGTGGAACCGCACCCTTAACCTGTGAGGTCTGTGCTGACTCCGGGTAGTTATGGTCAGAATGAATTAAATGGCAGGACCCCCAGTGACTGCCCACAGAGAACTGGAGAAGTGCTTGCTGTGGAAAGCCCACGTGTTTGGTGTCACAAGTGTTGTGAATAGAGAAATGGTTTTCTTTTATCTATATTAAGAAAATCTTGCCTCAGATAGACAGAGATGGGGAAAAGAGTATTTTAATAGCCGTATGAGATCACTGTGGATAAATTCTTCTTTGATACTACACCCAAACGTGACAAGGGGCAGTTTCTTAACGGTAAGACAGAATGGTGGAAGTGCAAGCCCTGTCAGTGAACTTGTCTGTTACATTAAAATCCAACGATGTATCTCCCATGTTTAGTCGACCTTTTACTCACGATTTTATTACATCATATATATTTAAAAACTTTTTAAAATGCTTATTTATTAATTTTTGAGAGAGAGTGAGAGAACAGGGGAGGAACAGAGAGATAGGGAGACAGAGAATCCCAAGCAGGCGCCGCACTGTCAGCACAGAGCCCGATGAGGGCGAGGCTCAATCTCACACACTGTGAGATCATGATCTCAGCCTAAATCAAGATTAAGTTGGATGCTTAGCCGACTGAGCCACCCAGGTGCCCTGACATATATTTTTTTGAATATTTTGGAAAATACTGGTTCACTGACTTGTGTAGACCTTCCAAATGTTGATACTCTGCGTCATGTAGCGTAAAAAAAGAGATTATACCATGAATATCACCAAACATCTTATCAGAACACTCTTTAAAGCTGTCAAAGTATAGGGTGGTAAATACGAGTCTTCAAAAATTCTAACTTTCACTTGAAAAGCTTAAACTTTACCATAGGCAACAAACACGGCCAGCTGTTTTCTGTGGAATGTCAAGCTCAACTCATTCATTTCCAGGAAATCATCCGGCAAACACCCAAATCTGTGACCATAGTCATTCTTTGGAGTAAAAATGGTATTCCATTAAAAAAGCAGCTAATTGAGCTCACAAGAACAAAACTGTACACTCCTGTTGTAGGAGCACGGGGTTTGGTACAGAAGTGCTGAACCACTACACTGCACACCTGAAACTAATACTACACTGTAAGTTAACGAACTAGACTTTATGTAAGAACTTAAAAATAAAACAAAACCATTTACATCTTAAAAAAAACACATATATCCAAGAGTTTAGATTTAACAAAGTTAATTATCTACTTCCCCGAAGACACCTTTTAAGTAAAGCTGACACTGAATTTTACTGGGAGTAAGTAGCAGCATGAAATACTATTACTATCAGGACAATCCGGCCCAAGCCAGCAGGTTTTCCCACAATTGCCTTTGCACCATCACTACAAGTGTCAACACAGTGAAAAAGACAAATAACATCTCAGAATTATTGTGGAAACAGTTTGGACTACATGCAATTTGTTGAAAAAATTCTCAGGGACTCTCTACAGGCATGCAAACTGTACTTTGAGAACATTCCCCTGGGTTAACAGAATAGATTTTTTTTTTAAGAATAGATTATTATCCCTATTTTTATGGGGAAAAAAAACCTTATGTACAAAAATTTTAAATGACTTATATGAGTTAAGAAACTGCTGAGGTGAGGGTGGTGCCAGGGAGAAGCAAAAACATAGTTTTTGTATGTGACTGAAGTTGTTATCAGCTTAAAACAGACTGCTATAAGATCTTTTATGTAAGTCCTATGGTGACCACAATAAAAATATCTACAGAAGATATGCAAAAGAACGAGAAAGAAATCTTAAGCGTGTCACTACATAAAAACAAGGAAACGCAAAGGAAGACAGCAAGAGATGAAAAGAGGGAAAAAGACCTAAAAGCTACTCACAAAAACAATGACAAGATGGCAACAGTAAATCCTACCCTATCAATAATTACTTTAAATGTAAATGGATTAAATTCCCCCCAAAACATAGGCTAAATGTATTTTTTTTAAATAATCAAGATCCTACTACATGCTGTCTACAAGAGACTCACTTAAAAATGTTTTTAATGTTATTTATTTTTGAGAGAGAGAGAGAGAAAGAGAGAGAGAGAGAGAGAAAAGGAGAGAGGGAAAGAGGGAGAGTGGGAGGGAAGGAGAGTGAGATGAGCAAAGGAGGGGAAAGAGGGAGACAGAATCTGAAGCAGGCTCCAGACTCTGAGCTGTCAGCACAGAGCCCAATGAGGGGCTCCAACTCACAGTTGATGAGATCATGGACTGGGCCATGGAAGTTGGACTCTTCTTAACCGACTGAGCCACCCAGGCGCCCCAAGAGACTCACTTTAGATTTAAGGACGCACATAGGCTCAAAGTAAAGGGATGGAAAAGATATTCCATGCAAACAGTAACCAAAAGAGAGCAGGGGGAAGGGGACTAATCTCATATCAGACTAAAATAGACTTTATGTCAAAAACTGGCACAAGAGACAATGATAAAAGGGTCAAAGGATAAAACTGTCACAAGAGACAATGACTCTTTTATCATTGTCTCTTGTGACAGTTTTTATATAGGGCACCTTCTATACCCTAGAAGATATAACAATTATAAATACATATGTACCTAACATCAGAGCATCTAAATATTAAATCAACTACTGACAGAAGTGAAGGAAGAAATAAACACCAATACAATAATAGAAGACGTCAATACCCCATTTTCAATAATGGATACAGAATATCCAGACAGAAAACCAGGAAGGAACCAGAGGACTCAAACACCATCACAGACCAAAAGGACCTAACAGACATGTACAGAACATTTCACCTTACAGCAGCAGAAAGGAATACACATTCTTATCACATTCAGATCATTCTCTAGGACAGATCACATGTTAAGTCAAAAACAGGTTTTAAATTTAAGACAGAAATCATAACAAGTATCTTTTCAACAGCAATAGAATAAATCCAGATATCAAAAGCAAAAAGAAAACTGGAAAATTCAGAAATATGTGGAAATTAAACAATATACTCTTGAATAATGAATGAATTGAAAAATATGTCAAGAAATTTAAAATCTATCTGGAGAGAGGGGTACCTGGCTGGCTCAGTCAGTAGAGCATGCAACTCTTTTGACGTTGGGATGGTGAGTTCAAGCCTCACACTGGGCACACAGCCTACTTTAAAAAAAAAAATCTTGAGACAAATGAAAACAAAACATACCAAAATGGGATGCAGTAAACCCAGTATCAAGAGGGACATTTATAGCTAGCTACAAAGGCTTACATTAAGAAAGTAGAAAGATCTCAAAAAACTTAACTTTACACAAGAAACTAGAAAAACAAATTAAGCGCAAAGTTAAAAGGAAGGAAGGAATAACAATCAGAGCCAAAATAAACAAAATACAGAATAGATAAACAATAGAAAAATCAATGAAAGAGTTGGTTTCTTAAAAAGATCAACAAAACTGACCACATTTTTGCATGCTAAAATAAAGAAGACTCGAATAAATAAAATAAAAAAAGAAATATTACAACTGATGCCACAGAGATAAAAGTTATCATAGACACTATTATGAACAATTATATACCAACAAACTAGATATATGCCAACGATCTGGAAGAAAGAGGTAAACTTTCAGAAACATACAATCTAACACTGAATCATCTAGAAACAGAAATTGAACACATCTATAATTTGTAAGGAGACTAAATCAGTAACCAAAACCCTTCCAACAAAGAAAACCCCAGGAGAAGATGGGGTGAATTTGGTGAATTCCACCAAACATTTAAAAAAAAAACGAACACTAATCCTTTTCTAACTCCTTCCAAAAACTTGAAAAAGAAAGAACATTTCCAAACTCATTTTATAAGGCCAGCATTATCCTAATACCAAAACCAAAGACACCATAAGAAAACTACAAAGAACAATATCCTTGATGAACATAAATGCAAAAACCCTCAACAAAATACTAGCAAACAGAATTCAACAGTACATTAAAAGCATCACACACCATGTCCAAGTGGAATGCATCCCTGGAGTACAAGGACAGTTCAACATATAGAAATCAATTCGACAAACTGAAGGATAAACATATGATCTACTCAACAGATGCAGAAGCAGCATCTGACAAAATTCAACACTTTCAAGATTTAAAAGTTTCAACACACTAGGAACAAAAGGAAATGCCCTCAACATAATTAAGGCCACACGTGAAAAATACACAGCTAACATCATACTCAATCGTGAAAAACTGAAAGCTTTTCTTCTAATATCAGGAACAAGGCAAGGATGCCCACTTTTAACACCTCCATTCAACACAGTATTGGAAATCTAGCCAAGGCTATTGGGATGGGGGGAAAAGGAAGGGGGCCTCCAAATTGGAAAGAATGAAGTTAAATACCTCTATTTGCAGATCACTTAATCTTATACGTAGAAAACTCTAGGACGCCTGGGTGGCTCAGTGAGTTAAGCATTTGACTCTCGATTTTTGCTCGGGCAGGTCATGATCTCAAAATTCATGAGTTCAAGCCCTGCATTGGGCTCTGCACGGATAATGCAGAGCTTACTTGGGATCCCCTATCACTCTCTCTCTCTGCTCCTCCTCTGCTTGTGCTCTCTTTCTTTCTCTCAAAATAAATAAACTTAAAAAAAAAAAGACACAAAAATTAGAAAAAAAGAAAAAAGAAAACCCTGAAGACTCCGCAAAAAACTGATAGATCAATTCAGAGTTATTGGATATAAAAATCAACATGCAAAACTTAGTTGCATTTCGGGGCATCTGGGTGGCTCAGTTGGTTAAATGTCCAACTTTGGCTCAGGTCAAGACCTCATGGTTCACAGGTTACAGCCCTGCATCAGGCTCTGTGCTGAGAGCTCAGAACCTGGAGCCTCCTTCAGATTCTGGGTCTTCCTCTCTCTCTGATCCTTCCCTGCCTGGGCTCTATTTCTCTCTCTCTCTCAAAATTAAATAAATAACACTTTAAAAAATTAAAAAAAATCAGTCGTATTTCTATATACTAACAACAAACTATCCCATCCACAAAGGAAACTAAGCAAACAATCCCACTTGCAATAGCATCACAAAGAATAAAATACTTAGGAATAAATTTAACCAAGGAAGTGAAAGATCTGTACACTTAAAACTGTAACACCTTGCTGAAAGAAATTAAAGAGGACACAAATAAATGGAAAACCAGTGTGTGTTCATGCAATGAAAACCTTAATATTGTTAAGACGTCACTACCCAAAAGTGATCAACAGACTCAACTCAATTCCTATCAACATCTCAGTGGTATTTTTTTTCAGAAATAGAAAAAAAAAATCCGAAAATTCATAAGGAACCACAAAGGGACCTCAATAGCCAAAACAATCTTGAGAAAAAAGAATAAAGCCAAAGGCATCGCACTTTTTGATTTCAAAATGTATTATAAAGCAACAATAATGAGAACAGTATGGTATTGGCATAAAGAGAGACATACAGATCAACAGAACAGAACCACGATGAGATACCATCTCATACGTGTTAGGATGAACATTATCAAAAAACAAAACAACAAAACAAAACAAACACATTAACAAGTGTTGGTGAGATGTGGAGGAACTGGAGAACTGGAGTCCAGATGACAGTTGGTGGGAACGTAAAATGGTGTAGTTACTATGGAAAACAGTATGGAGCATCCTCAAAAAATTAAAAATTAAAAATAGAATTCTTACATGATCCAGCAATGCCACTTCTGGGTCTATATAAAAAAAAAAACTTGAAATCAGGATCTTGAAGAGATATCTGTACTCCTAATTCATTGCAGTATTACTCACGAATGTCAAGATACAGAAACAACCAAAGGTCCATGGGTGGATAAATGTATAAACAAAATGTGGTACATAGATACAATGGAATAGTGTTCAGCCATTAAAAAAAAAAAGGAAACTCCAACATATGTAACAACATAAATGAACCTTGAAGACATAATGCTAAATAAAATAAGCCAGTCACAGAAAGACAAACACTGCCAGATTCCACTTACACGTGGTATCTAATATAGTCAAACTCAGAGAAGCAGAAAATAGAACTGTAGCTGTTAGGAGCTGGAAGGAGGGAGAAATGGAGAGTTACTGTTAAGAGGTATAAAGTTTCAGTTACCCGTGGTGAATAAATTCTGGAGATCTGCTATACACCATTGTATGTATAGTTAAAATACTGAACCGTACACTTAAAATTTTGTTAAGAGGGTAGAGTTCATGTATCTTTTCTTACTACGACAGAAAAAAAAAGAAAAAAAATATTCATGGAAAAAAGAGGAAGTCCCAGAGTTGGGACAAAAGTTCAGGTATGAGTCACGATCAGTACTGTCTCTAACAGAGAAAGCTTATAAAAAGATATGTTTTGGGGAAAGCAAGTTGTGCTTGTTTTTTCTCTACATGAATTAATTACTCATCTCTACAACCAGGGCCTTGAAGAAAGGTATCAATTGTGAAGATTTGGGGGGACTGTTTTGCCTTTAACCAGATATAACACAATCCAAGCTAATTCTGGTTTCTCAGCAAACATTTACTGTATACTCACTATGAGCAAATTGTTATCAGAACAAAGACACTTAGTTCTGAAGCAAATGTCTGTCAAAAGCCTAAAAATCAGAACCTGGGTTGTTTCTCAGTTCTTGCTTTTCCACAAGTAAAAACAGCTGCCACTCCGGGACAAAGACATGTTGTACAGAGATTAATGCACATTTATTTTTAGGGGGATTAAAACTAACTGAAAGAAGTTTTGATACCTTTAAGTAACATGTTAACTATATTTCATTTCAGAAACACGGAATGAAGTAACACTCTTCATTTGGATCTGGAAAACTCAGTTTTAAGAATAAAAGGATATTAACATATTTTAAACATTTTAATAATCAATAAATGAAACAGTTTTAACTCAATAAATACTTGTCTAAGCAAAGACAAATGCTTTGGTTCAATTTCTAAAACACTCTTTTAATAAAAGAACAAAGGAACACAGAAATGCTTAAATCACCTGCTTTTTAAAAAACATATCTTTGAGGCACCCATGAGGACAGATTACTGGAAATATAGAACTTCCCTTCAATTATTTGAGTGATGTTCAAAACTCCATTACTCACTTTAGTATTTCACTAAGAAGTTTTAAATTTTAAAAAATGTTTATTTATTTTGAGAGAGAGAGAGGGAGAGAGCGTGCCCGCACGAGCACGGGGCGGGGCGAGGGTGGGCGTAGAGACAGTCCCAAGCAGGCTCGCTGTCAGCACAGAGCCCGACTTGGGGCTCGAACTCCCAAATGCTGTGAGATCACAACCGGCGCAGAGACCATGGGTCAGACGCTTAACCAGCTGAGCCACTGAGGTGCCCCGACTGAGGACCTACTTGAACGGAAGTACCAAACACCAGTATATTCTAGAGAAGTTACTCAGAAGAAATTACACATCAGTTCTGAGTTCTTAATATCATCAATCTTTAGTTACAACAGCAGCAGGCCACGATAAATTCCTTTATGGCCACCTTCTGAAGCTTGAGAAGTGTTAATACAATGAAAATTGCAGTAGGAACCTTAGAGGCAGGTGTTAAACCACCATCTTTCTAATATATTTGCTTTTTAAGGGGAAAACAGAAAATCCATACGGGAAACGCATTCTCTGATTTGCTTTGAAATCCTAAGGACCGGGTCAAGATGAAGTAAGCACACCCACCCACCCCACAGAGCGCAGCTAAAACCGCTAGACAGATGGATCTGAGGACTTGGAAGCGGTAGCAAGCAGACAGAGAGAGGAAACCCGAACTCAAAGTGGCGCCCGAGCAGAGCCGAGCTTCCCGCTTTGTTTCTCCAGTATCTCCTGGCCTGGCCTCCAACGCTGAAGCTGCACATGGATGCACAAAGAAAAAGCTCCAGAGAAGCCCCCCGATTACTGGTCTGAGGAGCAGGAAGGGGGTGGTGTGGATAGCAGAGGGGGAGGGAAATCTCCTGGGCTTGCTTTCACTCCAGTCCTGGTCCCCAAGCCCTGTTCTTTGACAGAGAAACTGTAGTCCCAGTAAGAAGAGGAAAATCCCTGTTTCTTTTATCCACCGTCCTCCGGTTGCTTGGCCACAGAAGCTGGCATAGTCGTGGAAAGTAAAGCCCCAACTTTCTAGCCAAACAACCAGGAAGGTAGGGTCCTCTAGGCACCAGACAGAAACTGCTAGGGAAATGGCAGAAAAGAAGGCGGCTAGTGAAAAGCATATCAAGTTGTGTGTGTACTCCTGGGCTCATACGTGAACTGGGCATGCGTGGACTTGACTGTAACAGCATACCAATGGGTCTGAGAACTCAACTGTGACCTTTCCACTGGTCAGATCCCCTACTGGATACTAGCAGGCATATGTACAAATAAAATCCAAAACTTAACAGACTCTGCAACCACAGCCTACAGAATGCAAGTTGGAACCTGCTAAGCCTAACCAGGTGAATTTCTTCCTAAAGGAAAAATTCAACATTCTTTACAGGATCTAAACATGACCCAGGACCATGTAAGTCAAACTGTCCATAACACAATCCAAAACCCAGAAAATCCCGTTATCTCACAAGGGACAAGACAAGCAAGATGATACAGATATACAGATGCTGGAATTACAGAACAAAGATTTTTTTTTTAACAACGATGCTCCAAGAAGTAAGGTCAAATACTCTTGAAACAAATGGAAAGACAATCTCTGCAGAGAAACAGAAGATTAAAAAAAAAAAAAAAAAAAAAAAAAGGAAGAAACAAACAAAAGCTTCAGAACCAAATAAAATAAAATAACCCAAGGTTAAAATACACTGGAAAGACTCAAAGCATGATGGAAATGACAGAGGTAAGAATCAGTGAATTCGGAGATATACAAATAGAAAATTTCCAAGCTGAACAACAGGAAAAAAAAAAAATCAGACACAAGTACACGAGCCTCAACGATCTGCAGGACAATGACAAAGATACAACATTTGGGTCATTAAAATCTCAGAAGAAAGGGAAAGAAGTACAGAGCCAAAAATTTAAAAAAGTGAAAGAACAATGGCTGAAAACTCCCTCCCCAAATGGCAAAAAAACCAAACTTCGAAAATCAAAAAGCTCAGTGAACCTCAGAACAGGAAGAAACACTAAAACCAAACTGCTGGACATTAAAGACAGGGAAAATATCTAAAAAGCAGCTATAAAAAAGATGCTAAATATAAGGTAATAATGATTCCAAGAACTACAGGTTTCTCCCAGAAATCATGAGGCCAGAGGCAGCAAAACAGCGTTTTTAAAGTGGTAAGGGAAAAGAACTATCAACCTCAAAATCTCTATCAAACGAAAATTGCTTCGGAATAAAGAGACTCTTAGATGGAAAATTACTGAGAAAATTTTCTGACAGCAGTCCTGCTCTAGAAGAAATGCTAGAGGGATCTTGGAGATGCTGGTGAAATAAAAGAAATAATAACTTCAGGAATGAAGGAAGAGCAACAGATAAGGCAAATATTGGGCTTACGTGTAATAGACAATTTTAAGTTCTTTAAGTTGTGTCCAACAGTTAAAAGCCAAATTCCTAACATTGCCTGATGGGATTTTCAACAAAAGTAGATGACAACTATGCCACATGAGTGAGGAGATGAAGGGACCTGCATGGCCCATTCGATGTGATAAAATGCTAATTTTAAGTAGACTGTGTATATATGATAGTACGTATACCGTAATCTCTAGAGAAACCACTGAAAACCTATACAAAGAGATATAATCAAGAACTAGATAGATAAATTCTTAAAAAAATCCAAACAATCCAAAAGAAAGAGAATAGGAAATCCAAGGTTGGGAAACAGAAGGAACAAACAAACAAATAAAATGGGAGACATAAATTCAAACACATTAATAATTACACTTAATATAATTATATATAAATTAAATAAGTATTTGTAATTATATTTACATATTAGAATGTAAATAATCACGTTGCAATTAACTACACTTAATATACACTGAAATAAATTTATCAACAAAAAACAGATTGTCAGAGTGGATTAAAAAAAATGACCCAACTACAAGCTATCAAAAGAAATTCACTTTAAAAATGATAAAAGCAAGTCGGAAGTAAAGGGCTAGAAAAAGATGGACCAGGAACTGCAGTGGCTACATAATAAGTCAAACAGAAGATATTTCTGACCTCGGAACAAGTGAAGTTACCACAGAGAAAGAACATTACGTAACACTAAGATGATCACCAAGAAGATACAACGATCCTAAACAGGTACAAACCTAACAACAGAGCCTCAAAATACATGCAAAAATGGACAGAACTCAGAGCACGACTGGAAAAATCCACAACTATGGGTGGAGACTTCAACATTCCTCTCTCGGTAATAGATACAAAAAAGCATAAAAGCACTGGCGAGGACACAGAAAAACTGAATACCATCATCAACCAGCTCCATCTAATCGACACTTAGAGAAAACTACCATACAACAGTATATTCTTTTCATTGTATGTGAGATAATCAATCACCAAGATAAACCATATCCTTGGCTATTTAAAACTTTTAACAAATTTCGGGGCACCTGGGTGGCTCAGTTGGTTGAGTGTCCAAACTTCGTCTCGGGTCATGATTTTAATTTATAGCATTACATGCTTTCCTTAAAGAAGAAAGGTCTCGGGGTGCCTGGGTGGTTCAGTCGGTTAAGTGTCTGACTCTTGATTTCCACCCAGGTCATGATCCCAGGGTTGTGGGATCAAGCCCCACATAGGGCACTGTACTGACAGCGCAAAGCCTGTTTGGGATTCTCTCTCTCCCTCTCTCTCTCTGCCCCCTCTTGCTTGCATGCCTAAACATGTGAGCAAGCTCTCTCTTTCTCAGAATAAGTAAATAAAGTTAAAAAAAAAAAAGAAAGAAAGGTCTCTTGGGGCACCTAGCTGGCTCAGTCGTAGAGTATGTGACTCTTGATATCAGGGTTGTAAGTTTGAGCCCCACATTGGGTGTAGAGATTACTTGAGAAAATAAAATCTTTCAAAAAATTAAAAAAAAGGTCTCAAATAAACAATTTAAGTTTCTATCTTACACAAGAAAAAGAGTAAAATCTAAAGCAAGCAGAAGGAAAGAAATAACACATAGCAGAAAATCCATAAAATTGAAAAGAGAAAAACAGATAAAAATCAATTAAATCAAAGCTGGTTCTTTTAAAAAAGACAGATTAAACCCCTATATAAACTGGCAAAGAAAAAAGAAGACAGAATTACCAATATCAGGAATGAAAAAGGGATATTACTACAAACTTGAGATAAAAAAGACAGTAAGGGAATGCTAGATAATTACATGCCCCATAAATCCAACAAGTTAATGAAATTAACAATTCCTTTAAAGTCACAAACTACTAACGTTCCCTCAAGAGGAAATAGATAACCTTAATAGTCCCATATCTATTAAAGAAACTGAACTCATACTTTGAAATATTCTGAAAAAAATACACAAAAAACTCCAACAATTCAACAATTCTACATGAAAACAGAAGTGGTAGAAAAACTTTCCAACTCGTTTTTTGGGGCCAACATAACATTGATACTAAAATCAGATACAAACAGTACGAGAAAACTAAGGACCAAATCCATAATAAACATAAATGCAAAAATGCTTAACGAATTTAGAAAATCAAATCTAGCAACATGGAAGAAGAATACATACCACACAACCAAAAGTGGCTTACCCTGGGAATGCAAGGTTACTCAAACTTTTAAAATCAATCAATATAACTCATCGCATTAACAGACAAAAAAAGGACAACTACCTGGTCACATCGAACAACACAGAAAACATGTGACAAAATTCTACCTCATTCATGATTCAAACAACTTTCACGAAACCACTAAGGGAAGCAGACTTCCATCAAGCTGGTAAGGAGCCTTTGTAAGAAACAAATGGTTAAGCTCATACTTAATGGTGAAAGGCTACATGCTTTCCCTCCAAGATCAGGAACAAGACAAGAATATTCATTCTCACCACTCCTAATGAACACAGGGGGGAAAAAAAGATTGGAAAGGAAGAAATAACTGTCCCTATTCACAAACAACATCAATGTCTATGTAGAAAATCCCAAGCAATCTACAGAAAAACTACTAGAAGTAGTGAGTTTCACAAGGTCACAGAATAGGTTAACATATAAAAGTCAATCATATTTCTATATACTAGCGACAAAAAATTAGAAACAAAAAGTTTTAAAAATAGCATTCACGGGGCACCTGGGTGGCTCAGTCGATAGAGCATCCAACTTCAGCTCAGGTCATGATCTGATGGCCCATGAGGTCAAGCCCTGCATTTGAAGCCCTGCTTCAGACCCTCTGTCTTCCTCTCTCTCTGGCCCTACCCCACTCACACTCCTTCAAAAATAAATAAAAACATTAAAAACAAAATTGCATTCACAATAGCACCAACAAAGAAATACTTAGAAGTTTAACAAAATATATGAAGGATGTGTATGCTAAGAACTATATAATGCTGATGAAAGAAATCGAAGACCTAGGTAAATAAAAAGATACTCCGTGTTCATGTATTATAGGACTTGGTATAGTTAAGACGTAATTTTTCAACAAACTGACATAAGGATTGAAAGCAATTCCAATAAAAACTCCATCAGATTTTCTTTTTAAAAAAATGTTTATTTTTGAGACAGAGAGAGACAGAGCACGAGTGGGGGAGGGGCAGAGAGAGAGAGAGAGGGAGACACAGAATCTGAAGCAGGCTCCAGGCTCCGAGCTGTCAGCACAGAGCTCAAGGTGGGGCTCAAGCCCACCAACCAGGAGATCATGACCTGAGGGAAGTCGGATGCTTAATCGACTAAGCCACCCAGGCATCCCCATTAGGATTTCTTATAGATATAGACAAGATTATGCTAAGGATTATACTTAGAAAACAACAACTAGAATAGACAGAATTTTGAAAAAAACCAAAAACAAAAAACAAAAAACTTGGAGAACTCATACTAATTTTAAGACTTACCGTAAAGCTACAGTAATGAGGACAGTGGGTGCCGACTGATGAAGGAATAGACACCTACATCAATGGAACAGAACAGAGTCCACAGATAGACCTACCGAAATATGGCTAAGCTACAAGGGCAGTCAATACAGCGAGGGCAGTCTTTTCAATTAGTGGTGTTGGAACAACCGAGTATTCATATGCAAAATAAAAACCAATACAAAAATATTCGACCACCGCTTACATCTTAGACAATATTAACTCAAAACAGATTATATATCTAAATGTGAGGGATAAAACCATAGTACTTTTAGAAGAATACACAAGAGAAAAGCTTCATGACCGTTAATTAGACAAAGAGTTCTCAGGGTATGACTCCAAAAGCATAAACCATAAAAGAAAAAGGTCACTAAATTAATCAAAAAGCCCTCTTGTTCTGTGAAGGACACTATCAAAAGAATGAAGTCAAGCTATAAACTAGGAGAAGACATTTGCAAATCACATAGCCAAAACAGTTTTATACCCAGAACACAAAAAGAACTCTCAAAATTCAACATTAGTAAAATGGACAATCCAAGAAAGTATGAGAGGATGTTGCTGGTGGAGATGCAAAATGGTACAGCCACGCCACAAAACAGGCTGACAGTTTCTTACACAACTAAACATATACCTCAGAATTCAGCAAGCCTACCACTTGGTCTCTGCCCTAGAGAAATAAAAACTTTTGCCCACACAAAAAAACCTATACATACACAAATGTTTGTAGCCATTTTATTCATAATCGTTAACAACTGGAAACAATGCAGATGTCCTTTAACTGATGAATGGATAATACACCTGTACAATGAAATATTACTTAGTAATAAAAAGTAAAAAAGTTTGACAAAACATGGATAAATTTCAGGCCATTATGCTGAGTCAAAGAAGCCCGTCTCAAAGGCTACATGTTATAAAAATTCACTTGTATGGAATTCCAGAAAAGGCAAAACTACAGTCAGATCGGTGGCTGCCAAATGATAGGACAGAGGAGGTATAACCACAAAGGTGACAGAACTATTCTTATCCTGTGATGACAGTTACAGGAACCGATGCATGTGTTAAAATTCATACAAATACACATCAAAAGAGGTCAACTCTACTGCATTAAAAAAATTTAAACTAATGAAAAATGAAAAAACAAGTATTCTTTTAATAACCGCACTGCTATCTCTCTCTCTCTTTTTTTAATATTTATCTATTTTTGAGAGAAAGAGCGGGAGCGAGGCAGAGAGAGTGAGAGGGAGACACAGAATCCAAAGCAGGCTTCAGGCTCTGAGCTGTCAGCACAAAACCTGAAGCGGGGCTCGAACTCGTAAACCATGACATCATGACCTGAGCTGAAGTCAGGCACTTAACCGACTGACACACCCAGGTGCTCCGTCCTCCACTGCTATTTCTATTTTTTATTGAAATAAACTACCACCAAAACAAAAGGCTTCAAAAAAAAGAAAAAAGAAAAGAAATATATTACAATTAAACAGACTTCCATTTCCAGAAACAGGCCAGACTAGATATTCAAAGAAATTCTTCACAAACTACATTCTCCCAAAATGCTTTATAAAATCATCTCAGAGTTCCTGGTAGAGCAAGGGCAATAGTGAGAGGAAGGAAACAAGGACAAGCAATTCCCTCATCTGAAAACTTTGGGGCCAGTAGTATTGTAGAAGTCAGAATCCGGGCGGCTTCTGTGGAGGTAACGCACTGTGGTTATGTAAACCAGGACGCTCCTCGAGCAGCGTGCGGGACACCACCGCATAATCAAACACACCTACATTTCTGCAGTAAGCTCACACCAGGCCAGGTCAAGTTTTGTTCTTTAAAAAAAAAAAAATAACTTGTGATAGCCAAACCTTTCTGGACTTCTAACTTGCAGGTGAAGAACTGTGGACCTGCGGGAGCCAGTGCAAATCAAGATGGGCAGAAGTACAGAGGGGAAGGGCATTCACCTGGAACACCACCAAGGTCAAGAGACTTGAAGTGTGGCCTTTCAAGGGCAGTTGCCCAGGACCCAAATAGGGTAGAAGATTAGATCAAAATCATGCCACAGGCCCTAAAGAGTTTGCCTGAAAAACCTAAGACAAATTTTAGTTTTAAGTGGTTCCAGGATAGTATTGAAGCTGGCCCCAGATGCGGGACAAAAGCAAATGCAGATATACTTCGGAATAACCCCATTTACACAGATTTCTCAAAGAATTCCCACAGATAAAAATCCAAAAACTTATGTTCACAGTCAAAACCACTAAAATCACAAGCAACCAAGAGTGTGAATCTGAAGAAACAAATAAATACTGAATCAGATCCACAAAAACTACAGCTATTGGAATTATCGGATGATGAATATATGTTTAATAAATTTAAATTAAAAAATCAGCTCAAAAGTGGGATGAAGGGATAAAGGAACAAGAAACTAAAAAGGGACCAGGCAAATTTGAATCATAAAAATTTTTTTCTAGAAATAAAAAATTCAGTTAACTTTTAGATAAAAATAACATTAAGAAATTATTTAACAGTAGAGTAGACCCATTGTAAGAGAAAATCAATGAACTAAATAAAAGACAGATCTGAAGAAACAATCACCAATGTGAAAAAGCTATCTACTATATGATTTCAACTCTAGGATATTCTGGAAGGCAAAACTATGGAGACAGTAAAAAGATTAGTGGTTGTCAGGGATAAGCAGGAAGGAAGAGATGAATACACGGAGTACAGAGGATTTTCAGGGCAGTAAAAATACCCTAACACCATGAATGACGGATACATGTCATTATACACTTGTCCAAACCCAGAAGAATGAACACCACCCAAAGTGAGCCGTCATGTAAAATATGGACTTCAGGTGACTATCAGGTATCCAGGTAGGTTCACCAACTGCAATAAATGTCCCACTCTGGCGGGGGATGTGGATGATGGGGGGGGCCTCTGCATGGGTGGGGCCAGGGATATATGGGAAATCTCTGTACCTTCCTTCCCCTCAATTTTGCTGTGAACCTTAAACTGCTCAGAAAAAATAAAGTCTTGCGGGGGGGGGGGGGGGGGGGGAGAAAGCAAATAAAGAAAAACCAAGAAAGAAAGAAAGAAAGAAATCACCTAGCCCTGTAAGAAACAAAGAACAGATAAGATAAAAAGAGGGAAAACATGGAGGCTGTCTAATCAGAATTCCAGAAGGTGATAACTGAAAAATTCAGAGGGTGTAACTTCCAAATGGACAGAGATTTCTTTGATTTGATTTCTTTCTTAATTTTTTCAAGAAAGAGGTGCTGTTGTTGAAATGCCTGGGCTTTAGATTTAGCTCCACCCCCCACCCTTCCCCTCATTCTATAACTCCGAGGCAAGTTCCTTAACTTTCCTAAGTCATGATTTTTCATGTGTAAAACAGGCTAAGGATGTCGACCTCATAGAGGTGTTGAGACGGTTAAGTGGAATCCAAGGACAGCACTAAGCACAGAACGCACTAGAGGTCACCTGTTGACAACTAACAAATGATCGTATCTGCAAAGTTCATTAAAATGGTAGTAAATTAAGAATAAGAGGAGGATGAAATAAGCATATCTGGATGAATGATTTGATTCCAAAATCTGTGGAAGGGAAAGGCAGGATACTTAACCCTTCCTTACTGGTTAACTCTGTGAATATCCTTCTTAGAGGATCCAATCGCGTAGGTATCCCTGCTGTTCCTTTTTTACATGCTGAGCCTACTCAGGACATTCCAAATCCTTCCAAAGCTGCAAGTGGGCGTGAAGAGAAGACAAAACTATTCCAGACCTAGCCTCCGCAATCAGACAACAAAAAGAAATCAAAGGCATCCAAATCAGCAAGGAGGAAGTCAAACAGTCACTCTTTGCAGACAACATGATATTCTAGTTAGAAAACCCAAAAGATTTCAGCAAAAAACTGCTAGAACTGATACATGAGTTTAGCAAAGTCACAGAATACAAAATCAATGTACAGAAATCAGTTGCATTTCTATATACAACACACCAATAATGAAGCAGCAGAAAGAGAAATCAAGGAATCGATCCCATTTACAATTGCACCAAAACCCATAAAATACCTAGGAGTAAACCTAACCAAAATTGTGAAAAATCTATACACTGAAAACTAGAAAAAGCTTAGGAAAGAAACGGAAGAAGACACAGATAAAAATGGAAAAATATTCAATGCTCATGGATTGGAAGAACAAATATTGTTAAAATGCCAATACTACCCAAAGCAATACACATATTTAATGCAATCCCTATCAGAGTAATACCAGCATTCCTCACAGAGCTAGAACAAATAATCCTAAAATCTGTATGGAACCAGAAGAAACCCCAAGTAGTCAAAGCAATCCTGAAAAAGAAAACCAAAGCTGGAGGCATCACAATCCTGGACTTCGAGCTGTATTACAAAGCTGTAATCATGAAGACGGTATGGTACTGGCACAAGAACAGACACATAGATCAATGGAACAGAATAGAGAACCCAGAATGGACCCACAAATATATGGCCAACTAATCTTTGACAAAGCAGGAAAGAATACCCAATGGAAAAAAGACAGTGTCTTCAGCAAATGGTGCTGGGAAAACTGGACAGCGACATGCAGAAGAATGAACCTGGACCACTTACTTATACCATACACAAAAATAAACTCAAAATGGATGAAAGACCTAAACATTAGGCAGGAAGCCATCAAAATCCTAGAGAAAACAGACAACAACCTCTTTGACCTCGGCTGCAGCAACTTCTTACTCGACACATCTCTAGAGGCAAGGGAAACAAAAGCAAAAATGAACTATTGGGACCTCATTAAGATAAAAAGCTTTGGGACAGCAAAGGAAACAATCAGCAAAACGAAAGGGCAACCAATAGAATGGGAGAAGATATTTACAAATGACATCTCAGATAAAGTGTTAGTATCCAAAAGTCCATAAAAAATTTATCAGAGGCCCCTTAGTGGCTCAGCGGTTAAGTGTCTGACTTCGGCTCAAGTCATGATCTCATGGTTTTTGAGTTTGAGCCCCCCCGTCGGGCTCTGTGCTGACAGCTCGGAACCTGGAGCCTGCTCCAGATACTATGTCTCCCTCTCTCTCTGCCCCTTGCTCACTTGTGTTCTGCCTCTCTCTCTCTCTCTCTCAAAAATAAACATAAAAAAAATTAAAAAAAAAAAGAATTTACCAAACTCAGCATACCCAAAAAACCCAAAAAATGGACAAAAGGTATGAATAGACACTTTTCCAAAGAAGACATCCAGATGGCTAACAGACACATGAAAAGATACTCAACATCACTCATTATCGGGGAACTACAAATCAAAACCACAATGAGATACCACCTCACACCTGTCAGAATGACTAAAATTAACTCAGGCAACAAGAGAGGTCAGCGAGGATGCGGGGGAAGAGGAACACTTCTGCACCGATGGTGGGAATGCAAACTGGTGCAGCCGCTCAGGAAAACAGTATGGAGGCTCCTCGAAAAATTAAAAATAGAACTACCCTACGACCCAGCAACTGCACTATTAGGTATTTATCCAAAGAATACTAAAATGCTGATTCAAGGGGGCACATGTGCCCCAATGCTTATAGCAGCACTATCTACAATAACCAACTTATGGAAAGAGCCCATATGTCCATCGACTGATGAATAGATAAAAAAGATGTGGTACACACACACACACACACACACACACACACACACACACACACACAATGGAGGATTACTTGGCAATCAAAAAGGATGCTATCTTGTCATTTGCAACAACGTGGATGGAAGTAGAGTGTATTACGCTAAGCGAAATAAGTTAGAGAAAGACAAATGTATGATTTCGCTTACATGTGGAATTTAAGAAACAAAACAGATGAACATAGGGGAAGGGAAGCAAATCTAAGATAAAAACAGAGGGAGACAAACCATGAGACTCTTAAATTCAGAGAACAAACTGAGGGCTGCTGATGGGGTTGGGGGTGGGGGGATGGGCTAAATGGGTGACGGGCATTAAGGAGGGCACTTGTCGGGATGAGCACTGGGTGTTACATATAAGTAACACTTATGTTCAACAGTTATGATGAATCACTAAATTCTATTCCTAAAACCATTATTACACTATATGTTAACTAACCTGGATTTAAATCAATCAATCAATATATAAGAAAACTATTCTAACCTTTTTATTCCCCTTCTCAAGTTCGATTTTGTGAACTGATTAAACCAACCAACCAACCAACCAACCAAAGAGGATAGAGAGAGAGAAGAAAATCACATACTTACTTTTCATTAATTTTCCTGATACTTCCTTTAGTGGTGAAGAGGGACTATTTCTACTGGCAACTAGAAGTCTGGAGGAGGATTCTTGGGTCTCCATGGAGAGCTGGTGGGTTCCTGTTCTGGCCATTTCAAGATGGAGAGAATGCGCACTCTCACATTCCCGGGGAAGCAGCAAGTGATTCTGAATGTTGCTAGTTCTATTATTCAGGTCAATTCCTTCTGATTGAGTCATAAGCAACTGGGCTGAGCTAGAATCTTCCAATCTCTTGTCGAGAGACTCAGTTACAAAAGATGTTGCAGTTTCGTGCTTTTGAGATGGAGAGACAGGCTCCGCCAATGAGCTCTGCTTGACTGTGTTCAGGCTGTGTGCTCTTATTCGAGACCAAGTTGTAGAGTGAAAACTTTCGGCCTCTAACCAAAATTTAACCAAATGCTCCATTCTCCGAAGTTCCATGAATTGAATGAAATAAGGGAGGACAACAGTGTCGTGCAAGACTTGTTCAAGGGTCTTAGAAAGACTGGATTTGGTCTCTTGAGTCTGGTAGTCCAGACAAGATCTGCCTAAAAGAAGCAAAAGATTAGCAGCTCAGTAACAAATAATTTAAGATTGACAGAAAAGTCAGTCACCTTTAGCATCAGTGGTACCAGAATCCTTGAATAAAGTTTACTTCCCTAGAAATCTAAATGAATAAAAGAACTAGAAACACAATAGTTCTGGCTTCTAAACAAAGAAACAACTGTCCAAAATTTATTTAATCCATTACAAAGCTCTTTGTAATTCAACTGTCCTCTCTTAATGGTAGTTCAGACCATGTAAATTCTTTTTAAAAAAAATCTTATGATACTAGTCCCAAAGAAAGGAAGAGGAAGGCCAATAAAAATATGAAAATATATTCAATCTAGTTAAAAAATCCCAGAAAAGCAAATTAATACACGATAATATTTTTGTCTGTCAAACTGGAAGATGCTGTTTCAAAAAGTAACCAACAACAAAGGCAAAGAAAAAAACCTGCGGACACTGTCATCCACTGATGATGAGAAGAAAAAAAAAAGGGAAAACCTTTCTGGAGGAGCGCTCGGTAACAGCAAAGCTTTAGTAATCTCCACGTTTTTCAATCCAGTAACTCCACTTGTAGAACTTTTCCTGAGGAGAAACTGTGGATGGGCGGATATAGCTCGAAAAATGTTACCAATTCTCAGCACTGGTTACAACAGGATGAGGAGCAGCTCTGGGATTTTAGCTTGAAAAATAAAACTAAATAAAACTTAACAAAAATATGTTCATTTTACATAAATTTAGGCTATGATTCTAACCACAGACTAGTTGTTAAACAAAAAATTAATTTTTTTTATATTCACGGCAGTGGCATATTGAGGTTCATTTTCATAAAATTAACAGGGCTTCATCTATTTTTCAAAAGGGCTTTTCTTAATCCTTTGATATTCAAGTCGTTTTCTTTTGAAGCACTTCGCGTGTCATCCTTGCTGGCTGTCTCATTTTCAATGTTAACTAGGGCATCTTGGTCAATATCACTTTCATGAACTTCAGAAAATCCTGATCCTTTACAAGACTTACAGTCTTGTATTTTTTTTTAAGTTATTTATTTATTTTGAGAGAGAAAGAGAGAGAGCGAGAGCAGGGGAGGGGCAGAGAGAATCTGAAGCAGGCTCTGCACTGTCAGCACAGAGCCCGATGCAGCGCTCAAACTCACAAATGGTAAGATCATGACCTGAGCCGAAACGAAGAGTTAGAGCCATGCAGGTGCCCCTAGAATTACAATTTTTTAAATTAAACTTAAAAAAAATATTTTTTAATGTTTATTTATTTTTGAGAGAGAGAGAGAGAGAGGGAGAGTCAGAGAGAGGAGACACAGAATCCAAAGCAGGCTCCAGGCTCCACGCTGTCAGCACAGAGCCCAACGTGGGGCTCGAACTCATGAACCATGAGCTCATGACCTGAGCTGAATCAACTGAGCTCAATGGACTGAGCCACCCAGGTGCCCCTAAATTAAACTTTTAATTTTGAGATAACGGTATATTCAAATAAAAGTGTAAGACACAACACAGAGATCCCATGTGCCCCTTACCCGGGTTCCCCTATGGTAGCATCTTACAAAACTACAGTTCAGCATCCCATCAGGGTCCTGATATTATTGATACCACCACCAATCCTACTCAGACTTCTCCATTTTATCTGTCCTCACTCATGTGCTTTGTTCTATGCAATTTTATCATATGTCACCACCAAGACGCTAAACAGTTACTGATTCTGAACACATGAATCCCTCATATGGCCTTTTATAACCACCTTCTCTGTTCCTAACCTCTGGCAAACACTGCTGTGTTCTTCATTTCTCTAATTTTGTCATTTCAAGAATATTATACAGGGGCGCCTGGGTGGCTCAGTTGGTTAAGTGTCCAACTCTGGCTCAGGTCATGATCTCACCATTCGTGAGTTTGAGTCCTACACTGGGCTCTCTGCTGCCAGCACAGAGCCTGCTTCTGATCCTTTGTTGCCCCCCCCCCCCGCCCTTCCCCACTTGTGCACACATACTCTCTCAAAAACATTTTTAAGAATCATTTTTTAAAAAATTTTTATTTACTTTTGAGAGACAGAGAGAGAGACAGAGCATGAGTGGGCGAGGAGCAGAGAGAGCGGGAGACACAGAATCCGAAGCAGGCTCCGGGCTCCGAGCCGTCAGCACAGAGCCTGACGTGGGCTCGAACTCACGAACTGTGAGAGCATGACCTGGGCCGAAGTCGGACGCTCAACCGACTGAGCCACCCAGGCGTCCCTTAAGAATCATTTTCAAAAAGAACATTATACAGATGGCATCATACTGCATATAACCTTTTGGGATTGGCTTCTGACTCTCAGCATAATTCCCTTGAGATTCATCCGAGTTGTCAGGCACATCAAAAGTCCGCTCTTTTTTATTGCTGAGTAGTATTCTGTGGCACAGATGTACCAGTTTATTTAACCATTCACTCACCTGTTGAAAGACAGCCAGTTGTTGGCTTTTAAGCTGCTATGATCATTGGCGTACAGGTTTTTTATCTGAACATAAGTTTCTATTCTTCTGAGACGAATGCTGAGTGCAACTGCTGGGTCATATGGCAACTGCATACTCAGCTCTGTAAGAAACCACCAAACTGCTTTCCAGAGAGGCTGGGCCATTTCACAGGCCCTCCGGCGGCACAGGAGCAATCCAGTAAAACTTACACTTTTATTTTGTGACCAATACGAATGTTGTTTGCAATGTACTGCTGAGTGTGACCTACCATAAAAACTTTGAGTTTTTGAGTTTTTTTTTTTTTTTTTGGCCCCTTTGAGTAAACACTAATGTTAAGCAAAGATGTCAAAGGAGATTAATTTTATTAAACATCAATTTATTCATGTTTTTTTTTTCAATTCATGATACCATGATATGTAATTTTTAGAAGTGCAGAGATCTGGGTGACAAAAATTCAGATAACATCAATCTCCTGCATATCTTTGTCGGGGGTCGGGGGGCAAGGGGGAAAGAGAAGCTATTTTAACATAACAGGATCCTACTACACTGTTATGTGACCGCTTTTTAAACTTTAACCTTAGATATTTCTCTACGTTATCTTCAATTTTTTTTTTAAATGTTTATTTTTGAGAAAGAGAGACAGAGAGAGTGCAAGCAGGGGAGGGGCAGAGAGAGAGGGAGACACAGAATCCAAAGCAGGCTCCAGGCTCTGAGCTGTCAGAACAGAGCCGGACATGGGACTCAAACTCACAAACTGCGAGATCATGACCTGAGCCGAAGTCGGCGCTTAACCGACTGAGCCCCCCAGGCGCCCTAATCTTCAGAGTTTTAAATGGCTACCCGCTATCCCAAACAGGTACACCACGACTTGACTGCTTCGTCATTAACAGGTATTTACAAGTTGTTCCTCGCTTTTTTGCTATCACAAACGACACACACATACTCGGATTGACATCTCTTTGCATATACGGAAATGTATCTGGGGGCTAGATCTTATATTTTATGTTTTGATCAATACTTCCAAACTGCCTTCCAAAACATCTTCATCAATGTATACTCCCACTGAATAGGGGCGGCCATTTTTCTTCATCGACATTAACATTCAAATTATCAAACTTAAATATTTGCTCAAGTGTTGGGGGAACTTATTGTTTAAGTTTGCATTTCCCTGAGTATGGGTGAAGTGGCATCTTTTTCTTATAATTAGTAGCCAAATATATTTCTTCTTCTGAAAACGGCCAATTTTTCTAGTGAGAACGCTTTTACACTTTATACTTACAGGAACACAACAGAGTGCCATTCATTACACTTACGGCTGTTGTACTTTTCAAAGCCCGTTCTAATTATAACTCCAGAATCCTCCAGCAAGAGTTTTACATATTGCACTCAAACCCTTCCTCCTACGGGAAGCTAACAAAAAGCGAGTCACTTACCCAGGTCACCAAAATGAGCAGCCTCCATGTGGCTTGGCTGCTTCTTGAGCGTTGCCGTCCTGCTACTGGAGAAGGAGTCCATGTTGGCAGAAATGGCATTGATTGCAACATGACTTGGTCCTGCCGCCTCCAGCAAGGCATGATTTTTAGTGCTTTTTTGTGGGGAATGTACAGATATTGAAGCTGTAATTTTTCAAAAACAAACGGTTAAAAATTAAACACAATCTGGTCATCTAAAACTGTCTCATAAAAGGGCTTTAAGAGAACTTTAAAAATTAAATTTTGTAACACCTCTCCTACGTATGCACACTCAATACTTAGGGGAAAGGTAAATTAATCAAGGAGCAGAAAACTGGGAAGAAATGTCCTATTATTATTTAAAACTCTCAATATACTGTGCTAAAAATGAAACTTAAACAGAGATCTCTGAGAACTTCTACAAGTTCCAAAAGTTCTGAAAGTACCAAAGTCAGAAAACATTCTGATATATGGACCCTTTTCAATTCCTTAATCCTTTTTTGTCCAAGGAACAAAAAACTAAAACAAAATAGAATCTTAAGGGGAAAAACCAGAAAAATACTCTACAGAACACTTATTTTACTTTCACTTTTTATTTTTATTTTTTCAAGTAGGCTCCACACCCAACATGGGGCTTGAACTCACAACCCTGAGATCAAGAGTCACACACTGTAATGACTGAGCCAGCCAGGCGCCCCTTATTTTACTTTGTAATTGGGTAACAAATTTTTCTATTTAGTAAAAAACATTTATGATCAAAGTTCAAGCTGTTTAAACATAAAGCACACTAAAAAAATTCACAAAATAGGGGCCCCTGGGTTGCTTAGTTAAGCATCCAACTTCGGCTCAGGTCAGGATCTTGCGGTTCATGAGTTTGAGCCCCATGCCGGGCTCTGTGCTGACGGTTCAGAGCCTGGAGCCTATTTCAGATTCTATGTCTCCTACTCTCCCTGCCCCTTCCCTACTTGCGCTCTGTCTCTCTCTCTCTCTCTCAAAAAAAATAAACATTAAAAAAAACCAATTTTTTTAATTCGCAAAATGTATTTTCTTTAGTAGTCTGAAGAAATACGCTATTGACATCAGAATAAAGAGGTTACCTATTTATTAATAGGAAATAATCAACTCGGTATTATAATACTGTCAAGTAATCCTGTGGCCTCATTGCTATGCAGCTGGACGAAAATTCTCGCTATCCCCCACAAATATCAAGGACTCGTACTCAAGGTTTTGAAGAAGTTTTGGTTCAGTACATTGCTGTAGCGAGAAGGATAGGGGAGATACAGGTCACCTAGCATTCCAACCCCACACCCTCCAGATAAACACTCTCAGAGAACGAAACCTGTAGCTGCTAGCACTATTTACTTTACGACATTGCCGACAGATAAGCGGTCTCAATCCCAGCGAACAGTTCAGTTCCCAGACACAGATTCTGAGCACTGCCAGGTGATATTTCTGCAGAATACACAGTACTGTAATTCAATCTACATGCTTCGAGATGTTCTGACAAGCAGGATAAAGCCGGCAAGAACATGAATGTCCATATTTGGACTATTTGTCGGGTACCTGTATTTTCCAGTCATTCGACAACAGTTGGGAGAATTACAAAATGGAGTTGTCCTCGAGAGATTTTTTTTCAATTTTAGAATAAAGCCTCATTTTTTGTTTTTACTTTCATGATAAATTGAAGAAAGCAAAATCATTTTAGCAAATTTATAAACAGCTTTTTGTATAGATAACTACAAATAACACTGTTTTCTCCTCTTTCTTACTAGAACTATTAACTTCTAATCCAAGTAGTCTATCTTCCTTTGGTCTCCATGGCACTACCTGTTCCTTAATTTCCTTTTCTATAGAAAATACCTTTTCTACCTGCGCCTCCCTTTCAAGCCCTTAGAACGCATTTATTAAACGTCCACCGTGTCAGATACGGTCTCCTTCCATGACTCCTCAGGACCTCCCCTTCTGAGGTTCTCTGTTCTTTCATTCTTTCTGCTAGAAACAACATTTATTCTCAAGTCCTCAATTATGACTAGAGCAATCTTTTTCATATTTTTTAAACTTGCAAGCGTGCTCCTCTCTTCCCCCTAGTAAACTTAAGTGAGGCCCGGATACAGCTGTAAAACAGATAAATCCCTAAATAAGCATCTAAAATCTAAATAGATATCTAGAACAGACTAAAAAAAAAAAGAGTTATTAGTAACTGGCTGATTCAAGGGGAAAGTGTCGCTCACATCCTGGCCCTGGCCCTCTCAGCAACAGCGCCTGGCGTGTGCCTCTGTGGACCCGGAACCCCAGCTGAGAACCCCTGACCTGTATCTGAGACCCGTCCTTTGATCCGGGCTTTGGTCCTGTATCTGTAAAGGCTTACTACTAGCTATTCTCACTTCGACTTTACCATGCCAAGATCAATTTGTCCAAATATCAAACTTACCGCATCTTCCTCCAAACTAAATCTCCTACTCAATTTCCCGGTCTCTGACCTGCCGGCCTCCAAAGCTCAAAACCTTGGACCCATTCTTTTTCACTCCATGTGTTTACCTGCCAAGATCTGTTGACTTTTCCTTCAAGATATTTAAACATCTACCTGTCTGTTTATTATCAATGCCACATCCTTAATATAGGCATTTCTGTATTACAGCAAAAGAACTTCTAGGATCTCCATCCTAGACTAACCCTTCATAAATACTATGTGTAAAGCATCAACATTCTATTCAATAGCCTACAGGCTCCTTGTTTTTCTGTCTCAACTCTCTTTTCTGGTCTTTAAGGGTCTTTAAGACCCTCATAATGGATATCAATCTTCTGCAAAAATATCTCTTTACTTGTCCGAAGGTCCCTTTGCCCAATATATACTCACTCAAAGAAAACAAGACGCTGTGCTCGTAGGGGAAAAAGAGAAAGAATCGCCTCTTTCATTCAAACCCTTCTTCTTATTTAACTTTTACACAGGTTAAGTCCCATTTCTATAAAGTGTTCCCCATACTTCAGAAACCATTTGCTGATCTCAAATTCCTCTGAACTCCTCACAGCACTTCAGTTAATGAAGTTGAGGGCCTCTTCTGCTAAAAGTAGAAGAGCTACCCACGCAGTACTGGTTGCCTCACAGACATTTTGGGGGTACGTTATTTCATTCCCTCTCCCAACAATTTTGCAGGACCAGTAATTTCCTCATTTTGGAGATGTGGACACAGACAAAAGTTAAACACTTTGCCAGAAGTCAATGAGATAGTAAAGAATCATTTGTTTCAATGGGCAGGATTTCAACTTTGGTCTGCCAGACCACTTTTACCTCTGGATGGAAACTCAGACTCTAGAATTATTGTGTGCATAATAATATATATGGTAAATGTCTCCAAAGTACCTCCCACCCAACATGCCAAAACTGAACATATGATTTCCCAAGCTGGTTCTCCACCAGTTGCACTGCTGGGCAAGCCAGAAAAGTAGGTGTCAACCCTAAACCTCCCTTTCCCTTACATCTCACATTTATTCACTGACAAAGTTCGATCCTAGCTCTAAACCGATCTATCCGGATCTCTCTATTTCCATCACCACGGATTCTAGCCCATGCCGTCCGTGGAATCACCTGATTAACGTGCCTCTAGCCTACCAATCTGTAAGGTCAATGAGTACAGGATCCAAGTCCTTTCTGTTCACTGTTAACAGCCGCAGCTTTTTGGCTAATACCTAGAACAGAACAGGTGCCCAAGAAAAGGTAGTTACTATTATGTCGGGGTATTTGCTACGTTCTAATCAGACTGCAAACCTTGTGAGGGCCTGTTTCCTGTCTCGCTTCTGCATTATTCCAAGGTAAGTCAGGCAAGCACAGATTATGTACTGTCACAGAATATGAACATGGAGCTTTTTAGCCTCATACAGACTTAGAAGCTAGGCAGGCCAATCCTCTCATTGTACAAATGAAGAACCGAAGAAGGTTACATGACTTCCCAGGGTCATACGGTTAGTAGCAGAGTTACAGCAGAAGATCTGTGTGCCTGAGACATCAAAGTCTGTTCCTTCTACAATCCGACCACATCTTCACAGTCACTGCTTGCTAAGGGCTTCAAGTCGATCAAATTTTGCTTAAGGAGGGCAGTATGAACCACATGGAATCCAACTGGCTTTAAATTATCAGAAATAAGCAGAAAATAAGACTGAAAGCCACCCTAGATTTCCCCTAATTTTATAAATCTCTTAAGTTATAATCAGTCTCTCTGGCAAACTGATCATACACAGCTAATACTCAATGTTAGCTACATAACATACAAATATTTGAAAGAAAAATCTAAGCAGCCATCTATAGATTTCATGTAAATAAATTTTACTTATGCAATTTACATGTAACGACTGTAGAAACAATTTCCATTACAATCTTCCATTCCAATCTTTGTACACTGACATGAAATCAGTTAAAACTACAGTAGAGATCACAACCTAAAAAAGCATGCTCTAACCTGTAAAGGGCAATATGTTGACTATAATAAAGTACTCTGAATAAATTTTAAGACCATTCATCCAAAGTACCAGAGAAGTTAAAACTGTAATCATCCACACTCTGCACAAACAACAGAAAACCAAGCCTTAGGAGTGGCAGTTCTTTCGCTTAGTTGTCAGACAGCTCAGTTCAGAGTATTTTTCGCTTTTTGTTTTTCTAATATAAAAAAAGTTAATTGCTTTTAGGAACAATCAAATGGGTGATTAATAAGGAGGGCACTGGTTTACTGCATCAGCAGGACAGCCAACAAGTGCTTAGTAAAAAGCCTATCATATACTAAGTGCTAAAGAGTATACAGGCCGAACAAGGAAGTAAGTCACAACCCTAATTATAAAAGAAGTCAGAGATCAAGAATGGCAAAAGAAGGGGAGAGATGACAGGATTAAATAGCCTATAAATGCAAAGCACATCACTTTTTAATACAATGGAATGCCATGGAACTCACCTTTAATTGACTTGACATCTGAGGTCTTCTCTTGTTCTTTGCCTTTCACTACAAGATAAAAGAGCATCGTGAGCAACTTCGACAGCCAAAACCATCCGTTCTGTGCGCTGTAAAAATCGGACAAGCTCTATCCTAACAGATGAATAGTCAAAGCTGTACAGCAATGGAGTAAGTGCCTTGGGAGGGAGACAGGGCAGGACAACTGTCAGGGGAAGTTTCTCCAAGGAAGTGACCTGTGAACATCATTCAGTCAAGAGCACGAGCACGGAGTGTGCTTATGCAAAGACGGAGCCGGAAGACCCGGGCTCAAGTTCTAGCTGGCCACTCATTACACAGCCATGTGATGCTGGGCAAGTTCCTCCTCTGGGTCTCAATTTCCTTGACGTATAAAATAAGGTCGGTACTAACACCCATCTTAGAGGGTTGCGGGTGGAAAAATGGGTATTTGTAAAGGGTGTAGGAGAGAAACAGGCACACAGCAAACTTAGGATGTTAACTAGTATTACTAAGATATGCCCACTACTAGACACGTCCTGAAGAAGAGTCCTTTGTGTCTCGTATCTTACTTCTTATGCATTACCCTCACAGCATCGAAGACAAACATTCTAAACTTATATTCTGGGGCGCCTGGGTGGCTCAGTTGGTAGAGCGTCCGACTTCGGCTCAGGTCACGATCTTGCAGTCTGTAAGTTCGAGCCCTGCGTCGGGCTCTGTGCTGACAGCTCAGAGCCTGGAGCCTGCTTCTGATTCTGTGTCTCCCTCTCTCTCTGCCCCTCCCCGCTCATGCTCTGTCTCTGTCTGTCTCAAAAATAAATAAACATTAAAAAAAAAAAAAATTTAAAAAAAAATAAATAAACTTATATTCTAAGCTTCTAAAACTCAAGGCCCAACAACTTCTCTTAAAAAGCTATAGTTTCTTCTCCATTACACAAAATGGCAGAAATTCTACTGCAAATATGCTAGTAATATAATATCCAAGAAAGGAGGTACATGACAGCTTAAGCAAAGTGTCAACTCTTACAGAATATAATCTAAGACTATTTTTAAAAATTTTTTTTAATGATTATTTACTTTTGACAGAGGGACACAGTGTGAGCAGGGGAAGGGCAGAGAAAGAGGGAGACACAGAATCTGAAGCAGGCTCCAGGCCCTGAGCTGTCAGCACAGAGCCCGACGCGGGGCTCGAACTCACAGACCGTGAGATCATGACCTGAGCCGAAGTCGGTCGCCCAACCGAGCCACCCAGGCGCCCCTAACCTAAGACTATTTTTCACTTTCCTTACTTTTCTTGTATTGTTTTTCAACATGAAATTTTCTTTAACCTCCATGAAAAGCCAATCAAAATAAGAAATCCCCAAATGTGACCATCTTTCTACTCGTGCTCTTCAACAGCAAACACCAGGAGCGGGAAATGACTAGCTCTCACAGTATCTGATAAATCACTCTGTCAACAAGTATTTGAGCGGCTCGTATGTGCTAGACACTCTCCTGGCTCAGGAAAGAGCAGTCCTGCCTTCAAGAAGTCTACATGCGCGAATGTGGAGACAAACATGGACAAAAATAAGTGGGATCGTTCCAGGTACGGATCACTGCCGTTAAGGAAGACACAGTAAGGAAGTGCGGTAGAGGGGACTGGGTGGCAGCCCTCACCACAGCGTCTGCCAACTGGATACATCTCCCACTTGAAACGTGAACTCTTGGCTTCCATGGCCCTCTGCTCTCCCGGTTTTCCAGCTGCTCCTTCTCAGTTTATCGCCTTGCCAACGTAAGTGCCCACCGGGAGTTTCTCAGGGAAAGGGTTAGAGCACCTTTTCTCTTCACTACATACATGTATGTATTTCCTGGCTGAACCTACCCATTCTTAAGCCTTTCAATGCCATAAATAAGTTGTGAATCCTACATTTCTAGTTCTAGTTTAAGTCCTTTTTGACCTTAATTTTAGTTAACCATCTACCGGTCATCTTGCATAATTACACTGGTCCAAAAGAGAACATACCATCTTTTTCCAAACCTGTTCTACCTCAGTCTTTTCTCTCATGAATGACACGAGCGTCCCAGTTTCTCAGGCTGAAAACCTGGAAGTCATTTTTAACATGACTCTCTCTTCCCTCCCACACCCAAGCCACTTCTAAGACCAACTGCCTCTACCACCAAAATATACCTTCACGGCTCCACTTCTGTCACCCTCAATACATTCTCATCTTAATGAACCAAATGTCCTAGTCAATATTTCAAACATAAAAGTGCACACACAATCCAACTTCACCAAATATTGGTGTTCTGCCTCACCTGTTTCCACCCCTGGAATATTACACATTTAGTCAGAGGATCCTATGAGCCACTACCTGATGCTCTTGCTTGCCGTCCCGCCCCGGAGATAAGTTTGTCCTCAATTGGATGTTTATGCCATGTATGTTTTTAGACTATTACTACATATGAATATTTTTTAAAATGCTATTATTCTGTACATCTTTAAAAACTACATAGGGGCACCTGAGTAGCTCAGCTGGTTAAGCACCCAACTCTCCCTTTTGGCCCAGGTCATGATCTCATGATCTCACAATTTTGTGAGTTCAAGCCCTGCATCAGGCTCTGTGCTAGCAGTGTGGAGCCTGCTTGGGATTCTCTCTCTCCCTTGCTCTCTGCCCCTCCTGCTCATGCTGTCCCTCTCAAAATAAACTTAAAAAATTAAAAAAATAATAATAATTACATAAATGGTATTTTTATACATGACACTTGTATCCATCCCATAATTTCAACGGTCTCTACCGATGCAGTTCCAGTAGATTCATGCAGCTCTAGTTCATTCCTTTCAGCTGCTTCATTCCTAAAACACACTTTTATTTATCCATTTTCCTGTTCATGAACATTTAGGTTTTATTACCTAGGTTTTCGCTATCAGACATTGATGCGATCAACAATCTAGTACGTGTCGTGTCTTCCCTACGTATGTATGTAACAATTTCTCTAAGACGAAACACTAGAAATGGAACTGTCAGGTAACCAATGACAGGCATTTTTAATGAAAGTGGCTATTTAATAGTTTTCAACTGCTATTTGATGGTGTTTTTAACTCATTTCCTTGATTTCTTTGGGGGATATCCTTTCATGTTTATTGGCTGTTTAGGTTTCCTCTTTTATGGGCTGCTTATTCATGTCCTTTGTCCTTTACTTATTGGTAGGAATGCCACAGTATTCTGGATACTAACCCTTTGTGTTGCAAACACCTTATGTATATTTTATTGTATGGAAGTTTTGGGCGCCTGGCTGGCTCAGTGGAAAGAACATGCTCTTGACCTCAGAGTCGGGAGTTTGAGCCCCGTGTTGGGTGTAGAGATTACTTAAATAAAAAATAAATAAATAAAACCTTATTGTACGGAAGTTTTAAATTTTAATTTGCCAAATTTTCATTACGTGGATTCTATTTCCCTGCATCTTTTTGTTTAAGATATCTTTTCCTACCCCAAGATCAGATTTCTTCCCCCCTGTATTTTCTTCTATATGATTTCAAGTTTTGCTTTTTAAAATACTGGGTTCTTATCTGCCTGGAATTTATTTATCAGAGACTGGGAAACTACAGCCCATGAGCCAAATCAGGCCCACCCCTAGTTTTTTATATAAAGTTTTATTTTAGCGTAGCCATGTCCATTTATTTACACACAACCTATGGCTACAAGGATAGAGGAGAATGAGACACGAACACAGTACACCTCTCCATTTACTTGGGTCTCCTTTCTTGTCCAGTTGGGTCTTGTAAACTCCATAAAGATTTCACTCTTTTGTTTTTATTGGCATGCGGGGATACAAGTGAATCTTAAATATTTACATATAAATGCATGTATTTTAAAAACCCAGCCAAACTCTTTTATGAGTTCTAATAGTATGTGTGTAAATTTTCAATTTTCTATATATGTAAACACGTTATCTGGGAATAAGGATTCCTTTGTTCCCCTTCCTCCCAAAACTTAAATTTACCTTCTTTTTTTAATGGGTGTACGTGCTATTGTGAAGACTATATTAGCTTTTGTTTTGTCTTATATCCCTAATATATTTTTCCATCCTTTTCCTTTTAACCTTCTCGTGATCCTATTTTTATTTAAACAATTTACGGCAGGAATTCAGTCTGTAAATCACCATCTTTTCAGTGTCTGGGGCAGCCTATTTCTATTTCTTGTTACTCTGATTATTGCTCTTGATTTCTAAAGATCATTCTTAAAACTTTGATTATGAATTTGTTGATTTCTCCTGGTAATTCTGCATATGTTGCTTTATGTATTTCAAAACTGTTAATAGGTGCAAAGCAGTTCAGAATTTTATTTTCCTGGTACTGTGCTCATCTTATCATAATGTAGTGACCTTTTTAGCTCTAATAATGTTTTGTGCATTAAAGTTATGCCATCTGCCACACAGCTTTCTTCTGGTTAACATTTGTCTGCTTCATCTTTCCATCCATTTATTTTTCAATTTCTCTATATGTTCTTATCTTTTAGTTGTGTTTCCAGGAAAGAGTTTATGGTTGGATTTTGTTTTATCATCCAATCTCTTTATCTTTTAGTTATATAGCTTTCTGCTAGAATTTAGTCTATTTACATTTATTGTGACTAATGATCTATGTAGGTTTATTTCAGCCACCTTATTCTGACTATGCTTTTTCTTGTTTCTATATTTCTTTTTTTAATGAAACATCTAAAACAAGTACTAGAATTTAATTTGAGTAACGCTCAGGTTTGAGCAACGCTAAGGTTTCTCAAATCTTAACATTACACTGTATTTGCTTCAGAAAAATTTCAAAAGAAATAAAATATGCAGGTGCAACTGAAGTCTCTCCCTGATCTCATTTCCCCCCTCCCTAGGGAAATAATTTCATATATTGAACATTTATTGTTTCTGTCCATATTTTTATTCTTTAAATGTATTTATGTACCCACAAACAATATAAAGCATTGTTTTAAAGTTTTAAAACTTTATACAAGTGGTCCTACCAATTACAATTCCCAACAGCAGTTGGTATGGTCTTGGTACAGTCAGGCTTTAATCCTAGCCCTTAGGATGTCTTAAAAACTTTACTCCCACAAATTAACATCTCTCTTCTCTATCGTTTCCTCCCTCTACCAGATCATTCCTATTAGCATACAAAGGCTCTAGCATCTTTTATCTTTAAAAAAAAAAAAAAATCCCTTAACTCAACAGCCTTAGTTCCTTTTCACTGCAAAGTTTCTTGAAAAAGGTGTTTTTTAGTTTTCCTCCTTCTACTTTCCACGATTCACATTCCCCCCTCAGCCCATTTCACTGATACTACTCTTAATTATTTCCACATTATCAAACGGAGTAGCTATTTCTATCTTGATCTTGCAAGTGTCATTCAACACAATACTCCCTCCTTTTTGAAACATCTCTTAGCTTCTGAGACCACTCCTATACGACTGGCACTTCATTTTTGAGTCTCCTTTGTCAATGGCTCATGTTCCTCGATTTCACTTCTACGAGCTGGACTAACTCCAGAGCTCTCGCCCAAGCTCCCTTCTCGTCTCCAGTACAGCAGGAAATGCTACCTGGTCACTGAATTCATTCTCCTCCTCTTGGCAAGAGGACTGGAGCCTAGCATGTAAATTCTTAGGAGCCTTTGCAGTTAGCTATGACCATGACTAAGTTCTCACCAACAGAGCATGAATAGAAATGGTCATGTGCCACTCTCTGGCCAAAGCTTCTCTCTCCTCCTTACCACGGGTCAGGGGACTGAGGACAGATGGAAGGGGCTATGATGTGGCTTTGACAGACAGGACCATACCCTAAGGAAAAGAGTTGTAACAAAATGGGAGGAAAATGATCCTCGAATGATTGTGAAGCAAAGCCACCCAATGAACTTGGACCACTACATTCAAGAGAGTAATAAAAATGTATCTTGTTTGAGACATTACAGTGTCTCTTTGTTATAGCAGTTTAGCCTTCCAACATAACTAATTCACGTTATATGTATCCTCTCGGTGATCTCTACACACTCGTACATGGACTGCCTGCCCCCTCAACATACCACGTGGATGTCTGAGAGTCACCACAAACTCACAGCTGCCAAAAGACAATTCCACTCACGCCAATCACTTACTTGTGTTATCTCCATCTCCAAAACATATCCCATTCCCAGTAAGGTCCAGCCTTTTTCTGGTTCCTTAAACACACCCAGCTCATTCCTGCCTCAGGACATTTGTACTCCCAGTTCTCTCTGGCTACAAGGCAGTTCCTTTCATCTTTTGCGAGGCTGACTCTCTCTCTCCTCATTTAGATCTCAATCTAAATACTACCTTCTCAGACAAGCCTTCCTTTATAATCTGAACACAAATGGTCATCCTGTGATCTACTCCCACGACAGTTTAAATTCCCTGCACAGCACTTTTTACTAGCTGATATTTTTCTTCTGTTTTTATTCACTTATTCCCTGACCTAGACCTGGGAATGCCACCATGAACAAAACTGAGCCCCCACCTTAATAAAATACTGAGTAAAGCAGATGGTGATAAGTGCTGTAGAGAAAGTAAGGCAAGGGGCCAGGAGTGCAGCGGCTGGGACTGCGATGTTAAAAGTAGGATGGACAGAGAAAACCTCGCTAAGATGCCAAATGACTGAAAACCTGAAGAAACTAAGGGAACAAACAGTGGGTGTCTGTGAGAAGGGGTTTCCAAGCAGAGAGAAAAATGTTAAGTGCAAAGGCCCTGAGGTGGGAATGTATTTGACAACAAAGAGGCCAACATAAATGGGTCAGTGATGGGAAAGGAAAGCAGGAGATGAACACAGAGAGGAAATGGGACCTCGATTAAGGAGGGCCAAGTACAGGAAGTCACAGGAAAAATGTGAAAAGAGATGTGGCATAAAGCGTTTTGAAAATATACCGCAAGGGTCAAGGAGGGAAGGGAAACCCGACTGAAGCCTAGAGCAAAATAATTCTGTTCTTGATTTTCCTAAAACTGGCGTCCTCTGCACGTTTACACTGAAATTTGAATGACGTCCTTGTAGATGTTAACAACTTCCTTAACTGCCCGCTCTAAATACAGATGAGCGCTTGGACCAGGGGTCAGGGATGATGAGAAAGGGCTGAATCTGGATATGTTCTAGGGTAGATCTAGCAGATTCGACGTAGCTATAGAGTAGGAAAGAGAAGCTCGAGGACATACTCGAGTTTTAGCCTGAACAATTAATAGGCCAGAAATGCAATTTACCGAGGTGACAAAAAATCTGGAGTTAAATTTTAGATATAGTAAATGAAAGATCCATCGGTCAGTCTATTTTTTCAATTAATGGATACGCGCATATCTACTAGGTGGAGGTATAGAGTAGACCGACGGTTGGATATACCATTCTTAATTCGGGAGAGAGAATTCAAGCTGGATGTAAATTTCAGGAGTCGCCGGCATATAGGTGGTATTTAAAAATGGTATTTAAAGACTGGATGGGATCCCTAAACAGAAGCATCTCCAGCTTCTACTCTTGCCACATTCGGTCTGCAAAAAGCATCTACGATGATCTTTTTATAACATGAGACCAAATCGCTCCTCTTTAAAAACGTTTAAATAATACCATCTCTGCACTTCGAATAAAACCGAACAACTATGGCCTACAAAGCTCTGAATCTTGCCTGCCTCTCTGAGCCCAAGTCACAGTGGCCTGCCTTCCTTTCCTGAAGGGCACCGAACTCTTTCTTGACTCACGACCTTTGAACATGCTATTCCCTGAGCTTAAAATGTGCTTCCCTAGCCTCTGTTACCGCCTACAGATCCCTCAGCTGAGTGTCAAAGTCACCTGCTGAGGCCCTCCTCTATCCTCAAACCAAAATATGTTTCTTCTCTCCAGTTATCGCTGTCGTAACACGTCACCGATTTGTAAACACACACACATAAGAAAGAGAGATTTCTTGTCTGTCTGCCCCAGCGGACAATAAGTTCCATGGGTTCAGGGACCTTGTCTTGTTCTGGGCTTAACTGTGAGGGCCTAGCACAGTGCCTGGCAAGCAGCAGACATTCAAATGTTGAATAGAGACAACCGTCTATTATGCAACATGCAAGCTGCCACTTTATACACAGAATGCTTTCTTTCCCCTTCGAAAACAAAACAAAACTAACTACTTCAATGCTATCGAACAAATTAGAGCTTTTAACTATACCAAGGTACGTTATCAACAAAGCTTCCTTGTCCCATTTAACAGGTTTCCTTCATTCAGCATTGCTTGCATTCATTCATCACGGCTTCATTCACTCACCCCATGACATCAGTTACTAAAACTCCTGGTGTACTTAAAAGGAATTCTTGAAATCATAGCTGAATGGGGGCCTTTAGAAAGCATCTAATTCTCAGTTGGGAGAAGTGAAAAAAATGGGTTAACACTTTTCTGTCCAAGGTTACAGTCAGGAGCAGAGCAGTCATATGAATCCGCGTTCCTGATTTAGTGTTTTTTGTTGTTGGTTTGTGCTTTTTTTTTTTCTGGTACATTTTCTCTTACATAACAAGAATTGGAAGAACCACCATCATCCAAAAAGACCTACACTTGTTCATTTTGCCCATGTATTTTTAATGACACACGACGACTTTATCCAAGATCAAAATTCAGCTGCCGCTACTTAAAAACCGGGCAGCTATTACAACTGAAAATCAGAAATATTAAGCGGTTTACAGAGTGAGCGTCCCAGTAGTTAGTAGACTTGCTAAGTCATCAAAAGAACTAGTAGTTTCTTTCATTAGGGAACTTTTAGCAATAAGCAATGTTCTTTTAGGAAGTGCAGAATCCCCCTCCCCCCCCCAAAAGGAGGAATCTAGAAAACAGCACTAGTTGAGGAAAACAGTTTTTTCACATGTTGCTTTTCCATATAAAACCCTCAATATTCTGAAAAGTCAGAGACTTCTTAACAAGCAAGGTACTAAAGGAATTTCCTTTTCCTTGATCCACAGTTTAGACACACACACACGCACACGCACGCAAAGGCTGTTTTTTACGCAAACAGCATGAACTTGTATGAATTTCGGCACTTTCGGACCAGCGAGACAATTCTCCTCTGACCTCGCGCGAGGAGGCCACCTTCTACCTCCCTGCAGAGTCCGGGAGCAAAGCGAGGCACGCAGGGGCCTCAGGTGCGCGGAGGCCGAGGGCCCCGCGGCCGCCCGGAAGGAAGCCCGTGCAGGCCCACCTGCCCCACCGCCGCCCCTGAGGCCCGGCCTGGCCCCCCGCTGGAGCCCCCTCTGCTACCTTTCCGCCGGAAGAAGGACATGGCGGGGCCCGGGTCGGGGCGGAGGGCGCGGGGGGACTGTCGCGGGGAGGGCCCGGCTCCCCTCATTCAGCAACCGGCCCGGACTTCCGGGTCCACAGCGGCCGCGGCACTAGCCTGAAAAGCGACCCTTCTTCCGGGTGTGGGCCCCACCGCCTCCTCGGGAAGCCCAGGGAGCTCCTGCCGCCATATTATCAACAAGCCGCCCGCCCGGAGTTCCGGTCCTTCCCCGCGCGAGGCTTCACGGGAGGCCGCGCTGTCGGCCCCGCCTCCCAGCCCCGCCTCCTCTCGTGGGTGCGGGGGCACGCGCCCGCCCCGCCCACGTGACCCTGCGCGCGTGCGGTCTGTGCCCTTTCACTGATGCCGGGTGGCCGGAACCTGCGGCGGTACTGTCCGTGCCCTTTCTCCGATACCGGGTCGCCCGAACCAGCGGCGGCACCCCGGCGCAGCTTTGCGGTGCCCGGCTGCAGCCCCGGGTGGAGCGGGGCCGACCGAGTCCCCGCAAAGCTGATCCTCCCGGAGCGGAATGGTGCGGCGTCTCAGGTCTGGGGCCCGCGGCCGTGGGCACTCAGAGCATGCCCTTGTACTAGGCGAGGCCGGCACTGCCACGCTCCGGCTTAGCCCCCCCCCCCCCCTTTTTCTCCATTCCAGTTGGGCTGAACGGCACTGACCGGCCAGAGCAGCTTCGCCCTGCACCGCCCGGCCCTGCTCTCCCGGGAGAGCAGACCCTCCGGTTCAGCGGTTTCCGAGAGGTCGCGGTTCCTCGAAAGGGGAAGAGGAGGCGTAACGTGCTGTATGTGGCTCCTCTCTCAGTCACACTGACCTGGGCAATAAAAAAAGGAGAAGTGGGCTTATTTTCAGAACCAAATCCCTGCAAATGCTCAAGTTTGAAAGGGCAACTTAAAAGCATGGCCAGTAATTACATGGCAAACTCGTGAATCATACAGCTTTGTTCAAATGCACCTCTGGCCCATCATCCATCCTTTTTTTTTTTTTTTTTTAATGTTTATTTTTGAAAGAGAGAGAGAGAGTGCGCACATGTGCGTGAGCAAGCACAAGCGGGGAAGGGGTAGAGAGAGTGCGAGGGAGACACAGAATCTGAAGCAGGCTCCAGGCTCCGAGCTGTCAGCACAGAGCCCAACTAGGGCTCCAACTCACAAACTGTGAGATCATGACCTGAACGAAATCGGGCACGTAACCGACCTAGCCACCCAGGCGCCCCCTATCATCCATCCTTAAAGCAGAGAGAAACAAGTCTTTCTCCCTCCGTGTCCCTCAGCACCTGGTGAGTGCACTCAGTGCCTGGTTAATAATTGTATGTACTCTTTTGGGGAAGGAACCTGGAAGACAGCACTCCGTAAGTGTTAACTGAGTTTTGTTTTTTGATTTTTTTTTTTAAATCCGTGAAGTCCATCATGTGCCGGTTGGGGAAACAGGACCAAAAAAAAGTCCAATTTATCTGAGATTACTAAGTGTCAGTGCTGAGACTACAACTAGAACCCGGGGTCTTTTCACCATATAATTAGAGGAATTTAATAGGTTTGTTTCGGTCCAGGGCCTGTAAGGTAATCAGAGCTGATGTTTATTGAAAGTTTTCTATGCACAGTTACTCTGCCAAGCCCTTCAGATAAATAATAGTCTTTGGAGTCAGTCTTGGTGTGGGGAGAACTAGGCACAGAAAAATAGCCTACCCACGGTCACAGGCTAACGAGGGGTGAACCTTGGATTTCAAACCTAGAGAGTTGGCCTCGGGAGGCAAAGATCCAGCCTCTCCCTGGGTAAAAGAGAGTGTGTCCAGGCAGAAGCAAGAAAGACTGGCCTAGGCTCTGGATGCCTGAGTGATCTATCACCCACCTGAGTTGGTGCTGAGAACGGATGTCTGTTTGACTCCTGCAGAGGCTGCATAGGAATTTGGGGAGTGTCCTCCAGGGATCCGAGGGGCTGTTGGAAACCAGCCTGCACTCAGGGGGGACCCCTCTGCTGTCTGTGGCCAATAAAACCAAAGATCTCGATCCTCTCTCTCCTTGGAAAGGGGGTTGTCTGAAGTTAAGCAGGAGTAGGGGGCTGGGATATCTCTATAAAGGGACTAAGCAGTATCCTGCAGAGATACAAGCACAGGGCATCTGCACACTCGGCATGAAAACACGGTGCCCCTCTCTCTTTCTCTTCTTGTCAGGAGTCCAATCCTTCGGCAGCGGCTTTTTGTATTTGTTGACTGGTTAGTTGTGTGGGACAGAAGGGGGCGTGCAACCCTCTGCACTGTTGGTGGGAATGCAAACTGGTGCAGCCCGCTCTGGAGAACGGTGTGGAGGTTCCTCAAAAAAATGCAGATAGAACTACCCTATGACCCAGCAATAGCACAGCGAGGAATCTACCCAAGAGACACAGGAGTGCTGATGCCTAGGGGCACGTGTACCCCGATGTTCACAGCAGCACTTTCGACAATAGCCAACTAATGGAAAGAGACTAAGTGTCCATTGATGGATGAATGGATAAAGAAGATGTGGTATGTATATACAATGGAATACTACGCGGCAATGAGAAAGAATGAAATCTGGCCATGTGTGGCAACATGGATGGAACTGGAGGGTGTTATGCTGAGTGAAATAAGTCAGAGAAAGACAGACACCATATGTTTCCACGCATAGGTGGACTTGGCAAGACTTAACAGAAAACTAGGGGGGAGGGGAGGAGGGGAAAGAAAAAAGACACAGAGGGGAAGGGAGACAAAACATAAAAGACTCAAATACTAAGAACAAACTGAGCGTTGAGGAGGGTATGGGAGAGGGGAGAGCCGGTGACGGGCACTGAACAGAGCGCGGGTTGGGACAAGCACTGGGTGTTGTATGGAAACCAGTTTGACAATAAAAAGTTTAAAAAAATAAAAATAAATATAAAAAAATTAAAAATTTAAAAAAAATTTTAAAAAAAGAAGGGGGAGTGCAAGAAATCCCCTGAATATCACCGAACTGGAGCAGTGCCAAGGAATATGGGCAGGTGTGGGGCCGTGGGAGTGGATAGCGCTCTAATCCCTGTAAATCTCCAATCGTTTCTCATGCTCTCCAACTAAGCATGGAATCAAAATGTAAAAGCAGTGCCCTAGCCCGCCTCCCGGTGTGATGACTGCTCTTGAGCCCCTCCTGGCAGAAATTCTGGACCTGCCTTTATTCCTCCAGGCAGCAGAGTAGTTCCAGTAAGGTGATAATAGCTGTCATTATTTCTTAAGTAGTTATTATGTGCTCTCAACATGCTAAATGCTTTATAATCACAATGTCACTTCATCCTTTACTTTCTCCCCCGCGAGAGACCCCGTGAGATGCCTAATATCATTACCCCCAATTTACAGACGATGACCTTGAGACTCAGAGTAACTTATCCAGGGAGCACTGGCTAGTAAGGATTTCAATCACTGTCAGTCTGACTCCAAAGCTACTTGCTTATACCACTTGCTGCTTCCTTGTCCTCCACCTCCAGCTAATAGCCATTTAGCCGATGTCTCAGCATGGGGTGTCTGTGTGTTGGGCCAATAGGAGGCGGTGAGTGATACCTAGCAGTGCGGATGCCTTCTGAATCAACACCCATTAAAGCGTTTATACGCTTCGGGAAGCGTTAAGAGTACTGGCATTTAATCTGTAAGAATTTGATGATCCACATGTAAATAAAGTCAAGATAAAACGAGAATACAAAAACAAGCAAGGATATTCCATTCGCCCGAATACCCAGTTGTCGCAAACTGACATCCTGCATTGCATTTGTAAGTTAATTTGTTACAGCCATTTTAATTTACATGTAAAACAAAATACATTTTCACCAGAAGGAATTATGTTAATTACACTCCTCATTTTAAGGGACTCCTCACGGTCTTTTTAAACCAGCTCTATCAGTTACAACAAATCAGTGAGGTGAAAGCAGCAAGGTAATTATCACCAAGCCAGCGAAGAAAATTAATCTCCTGTGACAAACAGTTTAAAAATTTAATGAAGAATTCTACAACACGGGCTCCTGGGTGGTTCAGCCGGTTAAGCGTCCGACTCTTGATCTCAGCTCAGGTCATGATCACATGGTTTGCGAGGTCAAGTCCTGAGCCGGGCTCTGTGCTGAGGACACAGAGCCTGCTTGGGATTCTGTGTCTCCCTCTCTCTCTGCCCCTCCCCCACCTCCTCCCGTGCGCTCTCTCAAAATAAATAAAGACTTTTTAAAAAAAGAATCCCACAACAAGCATTCAGCAAATGTAGTCGTCTATGTCAAACATTCATAACCTCAGGGACATTATTCAAATAAATCTTTTGATCCTGTAGAGAAAGGAAGCTCCCTGTACCTTATTAGTAAGCACATAAAAGCAACTCAGATTCAAGACAAGACTTGGAATATGTACAGACGTAACTTAAAATTCCTATCAACTGTCAAAGGCTAATTCTTAAACCAGGGTTATACATTCTCAAACGCATTTTTGCATCCATAGCTTTGTAAAATTTATCTCTCAAAAAAAAGTTTGTGGCCTCTGAGTTTTAGTCAAAGCTAACTCAAAAGCAGTTGGGGCTGAATGCAATTTACTTCTTCTATAGTCTCTAATCATGCCAGATAAATGGGAGTTTAGGGCACATTTTTCCCATCAAAGGAACCCAAAACAAGTAGGAGAGATGGGCCTGGGTAGCCCAGTGGGTTAAGTGTCTGCTCTTGATTTCAGCTCGGGTCACCATCTCAGGGTCGTGGCATTGATTGTGATAATTACCTTGCTGCTTTCACCTCACTGATTTGTTGTAACTGGATCTGATGGAGTCTGCTTGAGATTCTCGCTCTCGCTCTCTGCCCCTCCTCCTTTCAAAATTAAAAAAAAAAATTGCCTAACAGAGACTTCCACTTCTGTTGAGCCAGAGTGAAGCCATCTTGGACAAATCCACCTCGATGGCTCCTCTATGATCAGAAGCCTTCTTGAGCACAGCACTTCACCCCACGTTCTTTCCTTTTGTCTAACCACACCCTTCCGTACACCCCTGGGGCATCACATCCTTGACCTACTCTGGAGGTACAACTATGACACGGAGCAGGGCACCTGGGTGGCTCAGTCAGCTAAGCGCCCGACTTCGGGTTGCGTCATGATCTCATAGTTCATGAGCTCGAGCCCTGCGTCCGGCTCTGTGCTGACTGCTCAGAGCCTGGAGTTGCTTCAGATTCTATGTCTCCCTCTCTCTGCCCCTCCCCTGCTCACTCTCTGTCTCTCGAAAATAAATAAATGTTAAAAAAAAAAAAAAGACTATGACACGGAGCTATTCTCGAACATTCCCTCCCAGGTGGTCTACTAGCATGTACTTCCCAGCCTCTAGAGCTAGGAAAGCAGATGTTACTAGTGCTGGGGTTGTGGAAACCCACTTGACTTACAGCTGCCCAAGACACACTTCTGTCTGTAAGTCCCCTTAATAAATCATTTCTTGTCAAGATGGACTGGTCAGCCTTTTCCTTCAGTCTTATGGCTCCTTTGGCCCTTTGGAGACCCTTCTGGGAACAGCTTCCCCTTTCATGGAACAGCTTCTAATAACAGTGGAGCAGGTCACTTGGGCTAGCCACCTGCTGAGGAAAGCAAAAAAAAAAAAAAAAAGGAAAACTAAAAAACCAAAAACTACAAGACATTGAAGTGAGAAGAAGGTAATCAAGAATTACCAGATGGAGAGAGAAGAGAAGGAAAACAAAATCTGGGGAATTAAATCCCACATGTGTGGCCTTTTCTCTCGGAGCTTTCCTGTTCAGGGAAAAGAGACCGAGAAGCTAGCTAGGTGACGCTTTTGAAAATGTTGGAGGAAAAAAGTTGGAGGAAAAAAGTTGGAGGAAAAAAGTTGGTTAAGTGTCTGCTTAGACTAGAGGAAAGAAGTTGGAGCCCAAAGCCTGCTTTGGGTAGGATTCTGAAAAAGCCACAACAGGGGGGTGCCTGGGTGGCTCAGTTGGTTAAGCATCCGACTTTGGCTCAGGTCATGATCTCACCGTTTCCGAGTTCAAGCCCTGTGTCGGGCTCTGTGCTGACAGCTTGGAGCCTGGAGCCTGCCTCAGATTTTGTCTCTCTCTCTCTCTCTCTCTCTCTCTGCCCCTCCCCTGCTCGTACTCCCTCCCTCTCTCTCTCTCTCTCAAAAATAAATAAACATCAAAAAAAATTTTTTTTAGTCAAACCAAAAAAGCTACACCAGGAATAAACCAGCCCTTGGCAGGGATCATAACCCAGATTCAAGATATCTGCGTGACTCAGGAAATCTTAGTATATTAGGAAAATCCTGGTTCCTGGTGCCCTGGGTGCCTGATGGAAGCAAATGAAAATCCACTTGGAGTAAGATAATATCACCCACGGTCTCAAATTATTTCCACAAACAATTATTCAAACAATGTCTGGCTCATGATCACAGATATCAAGCACATGAGGAGACAAGACACTAGGAACGAGAACGAAGAGAGATATTGCTCAATATCTATGAGCAATAGAAATAGTGACACGGGAGCTCCAGATAGTGGAATTATTGGTCATAGATTTGAATATAATTATGCTTACTATGATCGAGGATATAAAAAAGAAAATTGGAAATTTGGGCCAAAAACTGGCCATTATAAAACCTGACAGTTATATGTATACATGAAGAAGAAACAACTGGAAATTCTAGAACTGAAAAACAAAATGACTGAAACTAAGAACAAACTAGATGGGCCTATAAGCAGAGTTATAATAGAGAGAATTTGTAAAATGGAAGACAGGTCAGAAGAAACTATTCAGAATGAAGTGTAGGGTAAAGGTAAGAGACCTGGAGAAGAATACAGTGAGAAGTTTTACCATTTGCTTGATCAATGTCCCAAGTGGGGAGAAGAGAGAGAATGTAACAGAGGAAATATTTGAAAAATTAGTGGCTGACAATTTTTCCAAAGTGATGACAGAAACCAACCTACCAATTCAAGTTCACTATGAAGTCCAAAAGTCCAAATAGAAGGAAATACACACCTAGATTGTTAATCATGAAACTTCAGGAAATAAAAAACAAAGACGAATTATTAAAAATAGCTGGAGATTGGGAAAACAGATGACCTTCAAAGGAGTAACATTTAGGGATCTAATTTTTTTTCGGTAGCTACAGCGGAAGCCAGAAGACTATGGAATTAAAATCTTCGATGTGCCAGAAAAGGCAACTAGCAACCTGGAATCCTATACTCATCAAAGATGACACAAAATAAGACATTTTCATATGAAAACAGGAAAAAAAATGTCACCACAAGAGCTGAATTTACCAAAGGATTTATGAAAAGTGATACCAGATGGAAAGTGTGAGGTATGACACATAAAGAACAAAGAAAGTGGTAAAGACGTGGACAAATATAAACATTTAATGATGATGTGAAAGTAGCCAAATGTGAAGTCAAGGGGCACAATCTATACAAGATCACCCTCACTTGCAAGTTAGGGAGTCCTCAAGACCACCCTTAGTTTCAATAATTTGTTAGAAGGACTGGCAAAATTGATAGCGGTTACACTCACAGCTACAGTTTATTATTGCTGAAAGATACAGGTTCGTGTTATCCAAGGGAAAGAATACATAGGGCAGAATCCAGGCAAGTGCAAAACCCAGAGCTTCCAGTTGTCCTTTCCGCAGGGAGCCCTTACTTTCCTGGCATTGATATATACTATATTCATGGATTATTGCCAGCCAGGAAGCTTACCCAAGGTTAGCGTCCAAAGTCTCATTGGGACTCCATTACACAAGCATGGTTAGCTGCCTGTGCAGCTGATCTTGGTCTTCAGCCCCTGGAGAGGTCACACTGATACCTCGTGACCCAAAGTCCCCACCCCAAAATCACATTGTTACAATATGGCTGGACCACGTCCTAACAAAACACTATCACACATGACATTCCAACAGCCTAGAGATGACTGCCTAGTAGCCAAGAGCTAAGGCAAGTTAAATGATTTTCAACACAAACATCTAACAAGTTTAAAATTTTCGGCAATATGGCTGGCCCATAAATCTTGGTAGGGCTTATATCCCCCCTTCTGGCATGTGTATGTCTCACCAGGGCATCAAGAACGCCTGCCATTTCTTGTTCACTGGGTCTAGTTAGCATGACGTCATCAATAGCGTCCCAGTGGGATGTTCTGCAGAATGTCCAGACAATGAAGAATTCTTTAGAGCTGCACTGTCCAATATGGTAGCCACCAGCTACATGTAGCTGTTCGGTCCTTGAAATGTGGCTAAGATGCACTCTGACCATAAAATGCACAGATTTAGAAAATTTGGTATGAAAAAATAATGTAAAATATCTCATTAATATTTTTATGTTGATTATAATTTTTTTGAGAGATAGAGAGTGAGCGAGCATGCGAGCAGGGGAGAAGGGCTGAGGGAGAGAGAGAGAGAGAGAATCCCATGGAGCCCGACATGGGGCTTGATTCCACAACCTTGGGACCAAGATCTGAGTCAAAATCAAGAGTTGGATGCTCAACCTACTGAGCCACCCGGGTGCCCCTGTATTGATTACATACTGTACTGATAATATTTTATTTTTTTAATGTTTATTTATTTTGAGAGAGAGAAAGCAAGAGAGGGGGGAGAGAGAATACCAAGCAGGCTCCACACCACCAATGCAGAGCCCATCACGGAGCTCAAAATCATGAACTGTAAGATCATGACCTGAGCTAAAATCAAGGGTCAGATGCTCAACTGACTGAGCCATCCAGGTGCCCCCATAGTGATAATATTTTAGATACCTTGGGCTAAGTAAATACATATATTATTAATTTCACTTGTTACTTTTTGACCTTTTTTCAGTGTGGTTACTAAAATTACATATGTGACCCACATATGGAGTCCAAGCCTTTGAACTTGGACTAAATTACACCATTGGCTGTCCTGGGTGTCCAGCTTGCAAAAGGCAGATTTTGGAACTTTTCAGCCTCCTAAATCACACGAGCCAATCCTTTATAAAAAATAAATCTCTCGGGGCACTTGGGTGGCTCAGTGGGTTAAGCGTCTGACTTCAGCTCAGGTCATGATCTCACGGTTCAGGGGTTCGAGCCCCGCGTTGGGCTCTGTGCTGACAGTCCAGAGCCTGAAGCCTGCTTCAGATTCTTTATCTTCCTCTCTCTCTGCCCCTCTCCCTCCCTCTCTCTCTCTCTCTCTCTCTCTCAAAAATAAATAAACATCAAAAATAAATAGATCTCTCTCTGTCTCTCTCAGTTCTATTTAACTGGAGAACAGTGACCAGTGTACTGAGAGCAGTAGAATTAAAAAGGACTGGACAAGACTGGGTTTGTGCTATTTTCCATCCCTGATGAATGTAAGTTGCTTTTAAGCCTCCTCCTTAATAGAATTTGGAAACAATGCATTTGCTCAATCAATAGCCACACACTAATTGTCCGAGGCTATGTTAATCTGGAATGGCAACTACCATTAGGGTTACATCTTGGTTAAATTTCCAGTAGTCCACCACCATCCACTATAATCCATCTGGGTTTTGCAGGGCCATGAGCCCATGAATGAAATGGAAGGTAGAACGGGAACCACCACCCATTCTTTAAATCTTTGTGAGAGGCTGTAATCTGTCATTCCACCCACGATGCACTGTGGCTTGATTTATTATCTTGGCCAGAGGTTAGGAGTAGTTTCAGGACCTTCCCGTTGGCCTTTTTTTCTCCTTAAAAACATTTTTTTAATGACTCTCACTCAACGAATCAGGGAGCCAATGTGAAGGTTCTGCCAAATTCTAGGAAAATCTATATTGGTCATGCCTCAGAAATGACTAAAGGCCTATTTGGAGAAAGGATTGGGAGAACAGCTACTATATATATTTGCCGTGGCATTTTGGGGTTTCTGAGGAAGATTTGGCCTCCTTTCTAATTGCTAGGCTCAGATCTTAGAACTGTCTCAGGTTTGGAAACTGATGAAAGATCCTGACTTTTCTATCACGGTAGTGATATCGGCCTTCTAATATCTAATCTTGCTCTTTTGATTATATGAGTCTCATAATACCCTTGTTTGCTGCCTGTCTTAGTGCCTCCAGGCTTTGATAACAAAAAATACCACAGACCGGGTGACTTGAACAACAAACATTTATTTCTCACAGTTCTGGAGACTGGAGAGTAGGAGATCAGGGCGCTGGCAGATTCTGTGTCTGCTGGTAGCCTGGTTCATAGATGGTCATCTTCTCCCTTTGTCCCCACAAGACAGAGGGGACAAGAAAGCTCTCTGGGGTCTCTTTTATAAGGGCATGAGTCCTACTCATGAGGACTCTCTGATGACCGAATCATCCCCCAAAGGCCCTACCTCCTAATAACATCAGGAGGTTAGGATTCCAACATATAATTTTGGACAGACAGCATTCGGTTCGTAACACTGACCATCTATTCATTCCAAGAACACAATCATCATTAGCCATCCTCACATATCCCTGTGGGTCAACGCATTCTTGGTATCTTTCTCACCTGTGTGGTAATTCTATCAGGTCTCTGACAACTAAGGGCCATCACATGGGCTGTGCTATTCTGGAAACCTGTCATGACCATTGACACGAGGGAAACCAATGCTGTAACAGCATCTCCTGCCGTAAGTCCTGGGCCACCATCGAGGTTCTCAACAATCCAGTGGCCTTCTCACCAATTCATTCCTCGTTCTACAGAGGGGGTGACCTCTGGGGCCTCTTAGGAAACGTAGTCAGCCAATGGACCCTCTGGCGTGACGTGATACATTCTGACATCCCCACCTCTGTGACCTGGGATTCTCTCTGGAAAGCCCAACCTGCTCCCTGCATAGGCCGGCTGCTGAAGAAAGACCACAGCCAAAGACTCACTGATGTTTGCAGGAGGAAGCTATCTGGATACCATGCAGAGAAATAGTTAAGTGCCCGGAGGGTGTGGGCCAGGTACCGACAGAGTCTACTGCATTAAACCAATTCCTACTTTGGGGCTGAGGAAGTAACCAACAAACAGGTTTGAAGGCTCATTGGGCCCATTGTCGGCTAGATTTGAGCCTGGACTCGATTATCGTCTGGCGTCCATTAGCCTTCATTTTTAGGCACAGGAGCATGTGATGTCTTCCGGTTCCAATCAGTCTTATCTCAGATCTGGGTATTCTTTTTACCGTGGTGCATAGTTACCCTAGCATATGACCTCAAGCCTCTCTAGGAGAATGCCTGGGGAAAGTTTTACTGTAGGAGTTTATGGTGGTATTGCCCAATCCGTCCTCAAGGAGACCTGGCTTCCCTTTCAAACACTGAACTCCGGGCCTGTGAACTACCGTTCACCTGGGAACTCGGGAAAGAATGTGGTTTCCATTATGAGAGCTGCTCGTGAGTTCTTGATTTTTTTTTAATTGTATAAATAAGCATGCCCTGCTCAGTTGTCTGCATCTTTCTCCCCACCAGTAACGCTATGATCCTCCAGATCCCTGTGGGCCAAGGAAGCGTGATGGCTGGTTCAGCTTTGGTTTCCAACACAGTAATTACACTCACCTTCCTTTGATATTTAAAGTCAGTCACCTGGCCTCTTAGTAGTAGCACCTCTCACTGTCCACACTAGCCACCATTGTGTGTCTCAGAGATGCTGGTGGCCTTAATAAAAGCAATGTCCTCTAATGGGTTCTTGGGTCTTACATAGTGAACCAGTTCCAACATCCATACTTCTGTAAGTATCCTTTTGACCTTTCCTCGATGCTGGGTCAAGAAGTTCTGGCAATATCTTCTTCATTTCTCTAGGCCAAGTTCCATCTCAACAGTCAATTGGGACTAGCTTTAGGTATTGCGGCCACAGCTCTGATCTTGACTTGTGGATGAAGGGCCCCCAAGTGGGGAAAACTCCCCTTGCCCAGGCATGTCTTTCACTCTTCCCCCAATCAAACAGCCTCAGATCTGCCCTTCCACACCCCCCGTGGGTTCTTCCCAGGGCCCACGAGCCCTGTAGTACGTGTGCTATTTTCTCCCAGAGCAGCGACTGACTTTCTTGTCCAGGATACACAGAGACTTGACTTTGGTTACTTACTTTGAAGGAGTCAAGAGTGGAGGGGTGAATCTTCAGTAGGACATGTGGCATCTTGCAGGGCTTCTGCCTCAGTAGAGTTGCGGTATAGTCTTCTCTGGCAAGAAGGGGGCTTGAGGTGTTCCAGGTTCCAGCTCCGGGTCCAAGCTTCTCAAGCTAATCTACTCAAACATCGCCATTTCACAGTTCAGATTCCACTCTTGATCCTTCATGCTCAGACTATGACTGGGAGACTATCAAGATGATGCATTCTCTTTTTCAACTCTACTACTTTTTTGTTTGATTTAATTTTTAAATTTTTATTTATTTATTTTGCAAGAGAGAAGGGAGAGAGAGAGAATCCCAAGCAAGCTCCTCACTGACTCCAGCACAGAGCCCACTAAGGGCCTCGATCTCACCAACCACGAGATCGTGACTTGAGCCGAGGTCAAGAGTTGTTCTGCTTAACCCACTGAGCCACCCAGGTGCCCCAACTCTGCCACTTCTATAGTTAGATCCTGGGCCTGTTTATCAAAGTCTGTGCTGCAACTGCTTCTTGAAAACTCCCGAAGGGACCCTGTGACTTTTCACCGTGTGACTGAAATTGGCAGTTGGCTCCCTTGAGCCTACTGTTTCCAGTTTTCAACCAGAAGCCAGACCTATCATCACCAAACTTCATTGCGATTGGTCAGAGGCAAAAGCCTGAGTAATTGTGATGCCTGAGGTTCCTTTCTGCTTGCGCGGGGTTATTTGCATCTCCACTGGTCACTATTCATAGTGTTTTGATTGCCATCAGACTGGCGAATACCTCCCACATCTCTGTCACCCAGTGAGGCTTAGCCTGGGTTCCCCAAGGAACAGAGCTGATGGCAGAGGGCTCACGGCAGGTCTCTGTCAAGGAACACATTCCCGGGGAGCCGGAGTGAGAACTCGTGTCAGGGACCGAGGGGAGCCAGTGTGAGATGGTGTTACTGAGTGGGCTGCCACCAAGTCGGGGGCATTGCTGGGTCTGTAGGTTGTGCCCCAAGAAGCTGTGTAAACGCACCCACCAGTTCTTATCTCCGATTGATCAATGCTTCACTCCACAGGGCTTAACCTTCGGTGTTATGCCCAGAATTCAGGAACCCCAAGAACCACCAGGGAGCCGAGCCCGATGCAAGAACAAAGAGCCTTTATTCGAGCTAGCTCGAGCTCAATCTCATACCTGTACTGACGCAGCAGTGGGGGGGGGGGGGGGAGAGAGAGAGAGAGAGAGAGTGCGTGTTCCAAAAGCCCAAGAATTTTAAAGGGGTCTAGGGTAGTGGGAGGGGTGACGGTCGTGACCCTAGCCGATTGGCTGAGGAAGGGTCACAGTCCTGTTACATAGGTCACTGGGCGTGGTTCTTTTGGAACCGGAAAGTTGCAGGTTTTAAGCTTCTGCACAGGCACTGGGGACTCAAAATGGAGTCCGTCTCAGTTTGCCCTTAAACAAAATGGAGTTAGTCCCGATTAGCCCTTACACCGGCGCTTCAGGGCCGTGTGCATACAACCCCCAGGGCATTGTCAATATGGAAGCCCCAGGGCAGGGGAGAGAGGCATAGTAGGGGCAAGAAGGGAGGTACCCTCCGGTTACCCCCCCCCCCCCCCCCCCCCCCGTGTGAGCCCCTGCGGAGCTGGAGCCAGAGCCACGGGAGACCAAGAGAGTCTGGAGTGACCCAAGAGAGGGGTGGGAAAGAGGGGGTGAACATACATGCTCCACCCCAACTCCAGACCTGCAAGTTCAAAGTGGCCAGGAGTGAAGTCAAAGGAATGTGTTTATAAGAGTCACGAAGCTGCATGGATTCTGGGGCATCTGTAGGGCCCAAGGTCCGGCCGGCCGGTATCTTTAATGTGCTGCTGGGAGTGACGGCTGCAAAGAAACTAAAGAAAGCTAGAAGACACCTTGGCGAGGGCCTCACACCAGTCCCCACAGCGTGAGGATCAGAAAACGGAAGCCTCTCCCAGTGTAGTAATAGCAACTGTCATTACCACCGCGGTGATCATTTCAGCTGGCATTTTTGAGCGCCTGTTCATCGTACCTTTTATTTATTTTTAATTTTTTTTAATGTTTATTTATTGTTGAGAGAGGGAGACAGAGTGTGAGTGGGGGAAGGGCAGAGAGAGAGGGAGACACAGAATCTGAAACAGGCTTCAAGCTCTGAGCTGTCAGCACAGAGCCCGACGCGGGGTTCGAACTCACAGACCATGAGATCATGACCTGAGCCGAAGTCGGACGCTTGACCGACTGAGCCACCCAGGCGCCCCCGACGTACCTTTTAAAAGACTGAATTGCCATCTCATTCTGCAGATGAGAAAGGGTCTTACATGGGCTCCAATGTAATATGATTCTACTGACTAATATGCAGATAGCGATGTTTCTCTTAAAAGCGTTCTGCTCGCTGCCCCTCCGAAGGGGACAAGTGACCCTGAACCTTTGTCATCAATCCTCTTGCACCTGTCCTTTGATTGCCATCAAATAAATTTGGATGACGTTTCCCCCCATGTCCTGTTATCATGAGGATCCATCCCTCCATGCTCAGCGGCTACATAAAAAGATAGACACTGCATTTGTCGAGTGCGTACTGTATGCCAGATACTGCCCTAGGGACTCCGCATTTGGTTAAGTACCGTTGTGTTTAATTCTCACTACAGCCTGGGATGTTAGGTATTATTATCTGCCTCATATAGCAAATGAAAAACAAGTCATCAGAGAGATGAAATGAGTTGCCTAAGATCTTTCGGCTAATCAGAGGCAGAGCCAAGGATTGGAACATGATTCTGTCTGTGTCCAAAGCCCCTTTTCTTTATATCACGCCGCATAAAGGTTTGGTCTGGTAAATTTAATAGTTCATTCAATTCGGACGTGATAGCCAGATTTCACATGGTTGTGTTTTGTTTTGTTTTTTTTTTTTTTTGAGAATGGGCGTAACCGAGAGGTGTGTAGTTCCTGGTTTTCTGACGTAAACTCCCTCTCTTTCTCCTGACTTAAAAGAGTCAGAAACAGGGGTGCCCGGGTGGCTCAGTCGGTTGAGCATCTGACTTGATTTGGGCTCAGGTCACGATTTCGTAGTTCACGGGATCAGTCCCCTCACCGGGCTCTGCGCTGGCAGTGCAGGGCCTGCTTGGGATTCTCTCTCTCCCTCTCTGCTCCTCCCCCACTTGTACTCTGTCTCTCAAAATAAATTTAAAAAAAAAGTTAGAAGCAAGTGTGATACATAGGTCTGCATGCAGAAATGCAGGACACCTACAGAGAGCTTTCCTTTTTTTTTTTTTTTAAGTTTATTTATTTTGAGAGGTATCGTGATGGGGGAGGGGCAGAGAGAGACAAAGAGACAGAATCCCAAGTAGGCTCCACACTGTCAGCGTAGAGCCTGATGTGAGGCTCGAACTCACAACCACGAGATCATGACCTGAGCTGAAACCAAGACTCGGAGGCCTAACCGACCGAGCCACCCAGAGGCCCCAACGGGTTTTGTTTTCAAGTCAAGAAAAGCTACAAACGCCTCACCAGGCTGAGCATAGACCCCACCTGAAATGGGGCTCATCAAACTGAGATGCTCAAGGCTGAATTTTCTATCCAGAAACCTATCCAAGCCTAGAGCTGTTTTTTGGTACGGACGTTTGTAACACTTCTTTGAGTAACAGCTGAGAGGCCAGAGAAGCTGAACCCTGCCCTCACTGCATCAGGCAACAGTCAACTATGCAGACGGTCAGCTGTGACGATGGCACCTCAGACTTGAGTAGTCCCACTTTGCACGGGTTGTGGGACCCAGGTTAGCTGGCTAATCATACCACCAGGGAGCTGGGAAGACCAGAGCTGCACCATACTCCCGAGGCAAGGTGAGAAGAGGGAGAATGAGGCCCACGTTCTAGAAAGAGGACGGTCTTGTTTTGGGGGTGGGGGGAGGTCGGTGCATAAAGGGATCAAAACGGACTTCTTATCTAGTCTTTCCTTACAGGTAACGGCGGAGCTAGGTTGGGATTCCCGATGAGGGGACTGATCCCACGAACTATGAAATCATGACCTATAGTGACCTTTGGCTTTGCAGGAAGACAGAATCCAAACTACCGTGGTCACCATTCCTTAAACATTTTCTGAGTGTCCATGACATGTCTGTTCTTAAAAGATGGCACCTCATACCAGAAAGAATGTACGGTTGGTGGGGCGCCTGGGTGGCTCAGTCGGTTGGGCGTCCGACTTCGGCTCGGGTCGTGATCGCACTGTTCGTGAGTTCGAGCCCCGCGTCAGGCTCGGTGCTGACAGCTCGGAGCCTGGAGCCTGCTTCGGATTCTGTGTCCCCCCTCTCCTCCCCTCCCCTGCTTGCGCTCCGTCTCTTCAAAAATAAATAAAAACATTTAAAAATTAAAAAAAAAATAAAGAATGTAGGTTTGAGAACATTAGTGCTCTGGATACCTGTCCCCACTCTGTATTTGTCCTTGGGTAAATTATTTACCCTTGATGGGTGGCATCTGTAAAATGACAATATCACCTGTCTCAGAGGGCAGTTGTACGTCTATTTTTTTTTTAATTTTTAAATTTTATTTAAATCCAAGTTAGTGAACATATCGTATAATAATGATATCAGGAGTAGAATCTAGTGATCCGTCACTTATGCAATACACCCACTGTTCATCCCGACAGGTACCCTCCTTAACGCCCATCGCCCGGTTAGCCTATCCCGCTACCCAACACCCCTCCAGCAGCCCTCAGTTTGTACGTTTAAAAATAATATATTTGAAGCATCTAGAACAAAGTTAGGCTTCCAGAAATCATTTAATAGACAGTAGCTGTTACTGCTACTCTTGCTGCCCTTGTTCCTCAGCATTGGTGATTTACTGACATCGACGGTCTCGCCCCTGTCTAGGCCCTGGGGCAGATGCATGGAAGGTTAGACGCTGTTGCTGCCCTTGAGAATGTGCTGGAACGGAGGAGACAGGGACCTGAAGACTCTGTGTTCATAGGGCCTGAGGGAGAGGGGAGTAAGTGTGACCGGGCTACTGTTTGCAGTAATAATAATCCTCAGGTGCCCTTCCGACTCCTCTCTCCATCTCCTACCTTTTCTTCAGACTCGGCTCCAGATCCACTTCCTACAGGAAGCCCTCCATGACTGATCCAGCTCTTGCAGACTTAACTGCTTCTAAATTGTGGTACGTGTAGCAATACATCTACCAATTACTGGATACCTATTATGGGCAAGGCATCCTTTATGCGTTATCTCAGAGCCTTTTAACACCTTTGGGGGGCAGGTATCATCCCTCTGATTTTATAAGTGGAGCAGCTGGGGCTCAGGAAAGCCTTGCCGGGATTCTATCGATAATCGGCAGCAGAGCCAGAACTCGCACTCAGATGCGGGTGACTCCAGAGCAGGAGTCGGCTAGCCAGGAATCCTGGGCCAGATCCGTTCGTTCACTGCCTAGTTTTGTAAATAAAGTTTTATTGGAACACAGCCATGCTTATGGACATATTCTCCAGGGCTGCTTTCGCAGCACAGAGCGAAGCTGAGCAGTCGCCACAGAGTCCGTCTGGCCCTCAAAGCCTAAAATGTTTGCTCTCAGGCCCTTTACAGAAAAAGTTTGCCAGCCCCTGCTCAGAGGCCTGTATTCTTGCCACCGTGTCTCACTAGTCCCTCTACCATTGCTGGGTCGGCACCTACGGTTGTCAACGCTCGCTCCCAGCAGGTAGCAGGACACAGAGCTGTGCGTGAGAAGGGCCAGCACCCACAGGGATGATTCAGCAGGCAAAGGGCGGGATAGAGGTCTCCTGGAATTTGAGGGAAGGGCGGAGCTGTGGTGATATTTAAATTTTTTTTTAATGTTTTTATTTATTTTTGAGACAGAGAGAGACAGAGCATGAGTGAGGGAGGGGCAGAGAGAGAGGGAGACACAGAATGTGAAGCAGGCTCCAGGCTCTGAGCTGTCAGCACAGAGCCCGACACGGGGCTCGAACTCACAGACCTCGAGATCATGACCTGAGCCGAAGTCGGACGCTCAACCGACTGAGCCATCCAGGCGCCCCTGCAGTGACATTTAGATGAAGCCGTGCTTCGATGGGCTCAGAGCAAAGTAGGGTTCTGTGTTGAACTGTGCGTGTCCAACTGTGACATGGACCCAGAGTCTTGTTCTTTGGGAAAAAATAAATTTAGGGCGCCTGGCTGGCTCAGTCGTTAAAACATCCGACTTCAGCTCAGGTCGTGATCGCACAGTTCGTGAGCTCAAGCCCCACACGGGGTGAGTAAGAGTCCCACGTGGGGTGAGCCCGAGCCCCGCTTCCGGTAAGACATGAGCCCCGGATAAGCCCTGCTTCTCTTTCTCTCTGCTCATTGTAGGATTCTCTAGATCTCTCTTTCTCGCTCACTAGCGCCCTCTCTCTCTCTAAACAAAAAAAGGAGATAAAATTGGAGGTTCTAGTTCTGTATCAGAAGGAAGGATGGCTATTAGGGGCAACTAACAGTTTCTGCTTCAGCGGCGGAGCCCAGATTTAAAATACATCTGAAAAAAAATTAAACATTAAAAAAAGTCTTTATTTATTTTTGAAAGAGAGAGAGAGTGGGCGCGCGCGCGCGCAAGCTGGGTGGGGCAGAGAGAGAGAGGAGACACAGAATCTGAAGCAGGCTCAGGCTCCCAGCTGTCAGCGCAGAGCCGGATGTGGGGTTCGAACTCAAACTGCGAGATCACCGCCTGAGCCGAAGACAGATGCTGAACCAACTGAGGCACCCAGGCGCCCCCCACCCCCCGAATTTTTTGACATTAAAATAAAAAGCATCTGTCTGATTCCAAGTGTAGAGAACAAGATGGGGTCACTCATGTCAAGTAGGGGTCTGTCTCAAGCGATGAGACAAGGAGTTAAGGGTCGTGCAGCTATAAGGTATTGCAGAGACCAGCATCGGCTCACACCCCAGAGGTCTGCAGGCGCCCAAGCCTGATTAAATCCCTTTAAAAAGGGAGGATTTTTGCAGCAAACTGTCAGACGCTTCAGACATGACCCCTCTACGTCTTACCACTTGACAAAAAAGCAGCTGCCGCCCAGGGATCTCCGAACAGAACTGAGATCTGTCCTTGCTCCGGCACAATGGGCTGTAAGTGCCGGGAGCTGACCCGGGCCGGTCCGAGGCTAATCTCCAGCTCGCACCCACAGACCGACTTCTAGCTTGTTCTGTTAACCCCGCCCTTATCTTGTTTGTCGGGCGACCTGTCTTCTGTTTTGCTCCGTGTGCCGTGTAAGAAGCCGAGGTAATTACGCGGGGCAGTCTCACTGAGTTCGGAATCCTGAACCGGCTGGACAATTACATTAACCTTGCTTTATGACCGCATGGGGCTGACGCCGTGCAAGACACAACCGGCGTGTGCGCCTTCAGAGTGCGCTCATGACATCATTAATTTAATTCCATCTGTAGACATCGAAATTTTTTTCAACGTTTATTTTTGAGGGAGAGAGAGATAGAGAGCATGTGAGCACAAGCAGGGGAAGGGCACAGAGAGAGAGAGAGAGAGAGAGAGAGAAAATGGGGGAGGGGCAGAGAGAGAGGGAGACACAGAATCCGAAGCAGGCTCCAGGCTCTGGCTGTCCGCACAGAGGCGGAGGCAGCGCTTGAGCCCAAGGACTGCGAGATCATGACTTGAGCGAAAGTCGGATGCGTAACTGATTGAGCCACTCAGGTGCCCGAAAGCACGTTTTAAATAAGGTGGGGGAGGGGGGACGGTTAAAGAACCGTGCGCCTAGAAAAAGAAGGAACAATGTATTTGTGAACAGCTAGAACGGCTGCCACCTCCACGCACTTACTTCCTCCTGCAGCTCAGCTTCCAGCCTCACCAGGGGTCGGGTTGGAGTTGGGAATCTAGCATCTCTCGTTCTCCTGGCGGCCACTCCTTGATATTTACCGTATAAGATTACATCCCCTTTGCTTGATTGCCACTGTGAATTTTTGACCGTTGACTCCCTATATATATTTTGTTTCTTCTATTATATTTCAGACGAGGGAGATTCTGGAGCCCTGCTTCCGTTGGTCAGCTTTAGCTGGAACTCTTCTCTTAACAACTCTGAAAGTGCAAAAGCAAGAGCTTTGTGTAACGTCCTGTCGAGGCCCGACCAGGCAACCTGTCTGTACGAACACTTACCAGTCATCAGATGTTTATTCTCTATCACGCACTGGACGTATCCTTTATATTCATTGTCTCATGTCAACCCACCCAAACCCCTTGAGGCCAATGCCATTATTATACCCATTTTGTACGTGGGGAAACTGAGGCTGAGATCCAAAGTTACACACATAGTAAACGATACACCCACTGCTCTGGAACAAGCAGAGGGGGTCCTTAATTAATTAATTAATCAATTATTTTCCATGTTTATTTTTGAGAGAGAGACACACACAGAATCCAAAGCAGGCTACAGGCTCTGAGCTGTCAGCACAGAGCCCGACACGGGGCTCGGACCCATGAAGTGTGAGATCATGACCTGAGCCGAAGTCAAACTTAACCGACTGAGAGGGATCCTTCAGAGTTGCGCTCGAGACCAAAGATTTAACTTGACCTGACACTATGCTCTGAATTCTACTCTACTTTCTCACACTCTGTGTGTCTTCCTGTGGGTCAACATCTCCCTGGGAAGCGAAACGAGTCGTTCAGGGATAGTTTGTAAAGAGACGAATTTTGAGTCTGACTGAATTGTATTTGTCTTTGAAACGGAATTGAATTTGAATTCTGAGGTTTTAGTTAATTCCCTTATAAAACAGAGGTTTTGTGCTGACAGCTTGCTTTAGGTTCTGTGTCTCCCTCGCTCTCTGCCCCTCCCCCACTCATGCTCTATTTTCTCTCTCGAAAATAAACATTAAAAAATTTCAGGAAAAAAACAAAGGTTCTTTTTTTTTCTTTTTTAACATTTTTTAATTTATTTTTGAGAGACATAGAGGCAGAGTATGAGCAGGGGAAGGGCACAGAGAGAGGGAGACACAGAATCCGAAGCAGGCTCCAGGCTCTGAGCCGACGGCACAGAGCCCGACCCCACAGACCATGAGATCATGACCTGAGCCGAAGTCGGCGCCCAACCGACTGAGCCACCCGGGCGTCCAGGGCGCCCCCAGAGGTTCTTAACTAGGGACTAAACCTGTTTGTGATCTCCAGTGGCAAATGCGTTGGACGCGCACTTGTGTGCATTTCTCCAAGAGAGTTTCCGCTGCGTCATTACGTCTCAAAATGGGTCCATGACCCGAAGTGTTACTAATTCCTGCCACAAAACATCTAAGAGCTCATGTTCAGAGTTCCAAATAGTTCTTTGAGAAAACATTTTCTGATATCTTTATTTTCACTTTCTTTAGTTACAAGCAGCCTCCGGGCTCTGGATTTCGGTGCACACAGTTCAGTACCAGACAAGTCCTCTAGATGGCAGCAAAACCCTCAGTATAAACATTCCCTCCGGTCTCTGAATGTTCTGGCCACATTTTTTTACACCAAGGTTGGAACCCAGACCAGAGCTTCTTCCCGCTCTGTAACTGGTTTACCTCGACATGAGCTAATATGCTAAGTGAAAGGTCCGGGACCAATCAATCAGGTTCCACCCCTCACCAGACCAGCTTGGACCAATCCTTAGAGCACCCGTGGTCCCCAAATAGAGACACCTGTTTCCCGCCTTGGAAGCTAGAGACACCTGTTTCCCGTCTTGGAAACGTGCTTAAAAGGAGCCTGCGTGCTCCTCTCGGGGTCGCCATTTCACGGAGTGGCTGACCCCCGCATGCTGGAACCTCAATGAACGCTCTTGCCTTTGCATACGCGTTTCGTGCTCTTTGGGGGAGTATCCGAGGACCCAACACTAAGGTGCTTACTGCGGTGATTGTTGGTTCCATATTTTGGCCACTAGATTGATTTCAGTAAGGGTTCAGGTAGTACAGATTGGAAAATCGGAAATACAGATTTTCCCCACAAAAAACTAGAACACTGATGATACTTTAAAAGTTTTAATTAATTAATTAACTTTTAAATTTACATCCAAGTTAGTTAGCATATTGTGCAATAATGATTTCAGGAGTAGATTCCAGTGATTCATCCCCTATGTGTAACACCCAGTGCTCATTCCAACAGGTGTCTTCCTTAATGCCCCTTGACCATTTAGCCCATCCCCCCCACTCACCCCCACTCCAGCAACCCTCGGTTTGTTCTCTGTATTTAGGAATAACACTAACAAATATTTTCTTTTTTCTTTTTCTTTTCCTTATCCTTTTCCTTTCTTTTCTTTTTTTAAGGAGATAGAACTTTATTGAATACACTGCAAGGGAGTGGTAAGCAGGACAGCAAAGGAGAGGCTGTCTGCCAACACTAACAAATTCCCTAATGTTGGACCAGTCTTGCACACGTGAGATTAATTTTGCTCATCATTTCATTCATTTCATGAATATTTATCGAGTGCTTACTATGTAAACAGAGTGTTTGCACCATTGGGGGATCAGAACAGCAATGAACAAAACGAACAAAGTGCCTTCCTCCAAGGAGCATACACTCTAGCTGGAGGGAGGGAGACAATTTTTTTTTAAACGTAAAACATACAGTATGTCAGAGAGCGATAAATGCTGTCAACCAATGTTGTTTGATCGATAACTCTCGTGTTGAAATTTGTTTCTACAGAGTTTGTAATTGTGGGGTTTACTTCCTCTTTCTTCCCTGACTCGAGCGATTTATAACATCACCTTGTGGTTAATTTATAATTTTATTGCATCGGGTCAGCGCGATCATTGATTTTTGGAATTTCTTGAGATTTTTCTTTGCGGCCTAACATTTACGAATGGAACATTTCCCAAAGTAGAAATCGTACAGGTATTTCTATTTAAAATAGCACTGTAAGCTCATCCCTTAAATATAGCAAAGAAATAGATAGAAAAAGAACAAAAATTAAATATAAAATCAGACTCAAAGACATTGAACTTACCTCCATGGACTGCAAGTAGGGCAGAAATCCAAAGCGGGGTGCTGGCCTGAAGCCATCGGACCGCTGGACCCTGGGTGTGGAATAGGGCAGAGAAGGCTGGGAGTTTAATTCTGTGGATACTAAGATCTAGAACTGTCTCAGAAGAGGTGGGCTGTAGGGGGGGGGTGGATTCCTGGCTCCCGAAAGAATGATCGAAAAAGGGGCTGCCTATCTCTGTCTAGGGTTGCAGTTAATGTGCAGTAACCCCTGCAGGCAAGTGAGAGGATTCAGGCACCCATCTAAGCGAGCCTCTGGTTTAGTGACCGAATCTGCAATACCTTCCATATGCCCAAGGGCAGGGACCCTGAACTACCCCATCTAATGCTTGTCTAGACTGAGGATGGGCGGGTGGTGTTTTCCAGAGGGTGAATGGACTCTAGCACGGCTGGACAGGTTGGGGGAGGGGGGGAAACAAGGCTGTCCAGCTGAAAATAAGCCTGCAAATAGAAACTCCAGACTCAATCATCAAAAGGTAAGGTGACCATACCTCAGGTAGGGTGACCGTACCTCCTGCTTCCCAGAGATAATCCCCAGGGATTAATATGAGTCATATTAATGCCATCATATTAATGTCACTCTTTTGCTCCCAGTGTTCTGGTTTGGGTGACCAGTGATCATCCTAACAGAGGGGAAATTAAAATAGTCAGGGGCGCCTGGGAGGCTCAGTCGGTTAAGCGTCCGACTTTGGCTCAGGTCACGATCTCACAGTTTGTGAGTTCGAGCCCTGCGTCACGCTCTGTGCTGACAGCTCAGGGCCTGGAGCCTGCTTCGGATTCTGTGTCTCCCTCTCTCTGCTCTTCCCCCGCTCATGCTCTGCCTCTCTCTCCTTCAAATAAAAATGAACAGTAAAAAAAATAAAAAATAAATAGAACAGTCTAGAGAAAGGATTGAAAATGGATCTGGCTCAGACACGGTGAAACACAGTTGAAATTTCCCACTCCTCTTTCAGAAATTACCTGAGCAAGAAAGAGTATGAGCCACAAACTTAAGTACTATCTTTTATGAAGTTTGGAGGCAGTGAAGTCCCCAACCATAAAATAGGGGAGGGCTGGGGTGCCTGGGTGGCTTGGTTGGTTACGTGTCCAACTCTTGATTTTGGCTCAGGTCATGGTCTCATCGTTGTGAGATGGAGCCCCCTGTCAGCATGGAACCTGCTTAAGATTCTCTCTCTCTCTTTCCCTCTGGCCTTTCCCTGCTCTCTGTTTCTCTCTCTCAGACAAACAAACAAACAACAACAACAGGGGAGGGCTGACAGAAGCACTTGAGACCAAATGGGAGAAAACTAGATCTCTTGGGAGGAGCTGGCCAAGTTTACTACCAAGGTGACAGTAGACCTGAATATATAAAGCCCTTCCTAGGAACAATGGGAGTAGGGTGCTTATTTACCCTAGAATTAGACGAAACTAATGTATTAGAACACATATTTAAAGATTTAAGAGAAATGGGGTGTCCAATTGGCTCATTTGGTAGAGTATGTGACTCTTGATCTTGGGGTGGTGAATTCTAGAGCCATGTTGGGCGTACAGCGTACTTAAAACAAAACAAAACAAAACAAAAACAAGAACCTCTAGTCCCTGGGCCCAGAACAGTGCCTGGCCTAGAGTTGCTTAATGAATGTTGGCTAAACGATCTGCGAAATGAACTAGTCATTAGGCGGTCCTATGACGAAAACACGGCTCATCCTTAGTACTCATTTTGGGGTTGCCTGGCCGGCTCAGTCAAGTAAAGCATGTCGCTCTTCATCTTGGGACGGTGAGTTCCAGCTCCATGTTGAGTGTAGAGATTACTTAAAAAAGAAAAAAAAAAAGACTTGGGGCGCCTGGGTGGCTCAGTCGGTTAAGCGGCCGACTTCAGCTCAGGTTATGATCTCACGGTCTGTGAGTTCGAGCCCCGCGTTGGGCTCTGTGCTGACAGCTCAGAGCCTGGAGCCTGCTTCGGATTCTGTGTCTCCCTCTCTCTCTGCCCTTCTCCTGCCATGCTCTGTCTCTATGTCTCAAAAATAATAAATAAACGTTAAAAAATTTTATAAAAAAAGGAAAAAGAAAATAAAAAGATTTAAGAAAAATGACCCGATTAAAAAGATGAGTTGAGGGGCACCTGGGTGGCTCAGTCAGCTAAGCGGCCGACTTCAGCTCAGGTCATGATCTCACGGTCTGTGAGTTCGAGCCCCCGCGTCGGACTCTGTGCTGACGGCTCAGAGCCTGGAGCCTACTTCAGATTCTGCGTCTGCCTCTCTCTCTCTCTGCCCTTCCCCTGTTCACGCTCTATCTCTCAAAAATAAATAAAGGTTAAAAAAAAAAAAAAAAAAGATGAGTTGAATCCACACGACAAATCCATTGGGTCCCAGGAACTATTGACCTGCAATGAAAATTCCAGAATGTGTAACAGTGAAGTTCATGGATTTCATAAACTAAGAGGTGATTCTTGGGGCAGCGAGGCAATTACATCGCTTGTAAGAAAAAAAGAAATCAGGCTGGTTTGGGACAGCATTGTGGCAGAGGAGACAATGAAACAATGCATACACATTTCTCAAGAAATAAAGCACCACCCAAGAATTTCGTCTTCAGCCAACGCTTTTCAAGAGAGAGGCAACAAACGTTTTTGAACCCGAAAAACTCAGACTATCATTTCCATAAATCGTGCCTGAAAAAACTACGAAACGAAGATATTCTCAAGATGGATCACAGAAGGGTATCCCACAAAATAAGTGTGTGCGACAAGGCGGGGGGACACAGGTGAAATCCCGGTGGGGATTCTGAGTCTGCTTGCCTGGAGGGCCCAGATGAAAACAAATGTGGGGCTGGGGGATTACAGAGCAGATTGTATGATTTTACATACATTTTACAGTAACGTGGAAGTGGTCTAACAAAAATTGGGATGAGAAGGGGAAGTAAAGGAAGGGGTGTTTAAAACACAACGATTTCCTCATATTTTACAGTCAGGGGTGGAAATATCTCATTTAAAGCTGATAAAAAAATCAAGGGACCCGGGGTGGCTCAGTTGGTTGAGCCTCTGACTTTGGCTCAGGTCATGATCTCAGGTCTCAGGAGTTGGAGCCTAGCATCGGGCTTCGTGCTGACAGCTCAGAGCCTGGGGCTTGCTTCCAGTTCTGTGTCTCCCTCTCTCTCTCTGCCCCTTCCCTGCTTGTGCTCTGTCTCTTCCTCTCTCAAAAATAAACACTAGGGGTGCCTGATTGGCTCAGTCAGTTGAGCATCCGACTTCGACTCAGGTCATGATCTCACGGTCTGTGGGTTCAAGCCTCGCGTCGGGCTCTGTGCTGACAGCTCAGAGCTTGGAGCCTGCTTCGGATTCTGTGTCTCCCTCTCTGTCTGCCTCTCTCTCATTCATGCTCTGTTTCTCTTGCTCTCAAAAATAAAACATTAAAAAAAATTTTAAAAAACACACACAAAAATTTTTTAAATTAAGTAATAAAGGTATGTTAAACATATTTAATTTTGAGAAAAAAGCAAACACTGGGGTGGCCTGGGTGGCTCAGTTGGTTGAGTGTCCAACTTCAGCTCAGGTCATGATCTTGGGGTTTGTGAGTTCAAGCCCCCCATTGGGCTCACTGCTGTCCGTGCAGAGTCTGCTTTGGATCCTCTGTCCCCTCTCTCTCCATGCCCCTCCCCTGCTCATTCTCTCTCTCTCTCAAAAATAAAAATTAAAAAAAAGGAAGAAGCAAACACTAAAGAAATATAAAATCCTTTGACGTTGGCTGTGGAGACAGAGGTGGGATAAAGAAAAAGGAAACATGCCGTGTTATCGTGGTTCGGCAGGGAGTAGACAGGAACAGTCCGGAGCAGTAGAGGCCTTGAGGGTATTGTGTACGGTTACAGTTGTAAAGGCAACCATTTGAACGTAACCCGAACCTTCCAAATCCTCAGGAGAAACACACCGAAAACAGCAAAAAACACCAAGCACACGATAAAAGGGGAAAGAAGACCTTGAAAGGCTATGAAAACACAGCACAAAACAACATAACCATCACACGAATGGGGCTAAACCCATCTACTCCAAGAAAAAAAAGACTTCCAGATTAAATCACAAAACAAAACTTGGTGTTCCATTCAAGGGATTTGCCTAAAACAAAGTCTCCAGAAAAGATGAAAACAGAAGGGCAAAGCTATGTTGGGCTAAACGGCAAACAAAATTGAGTAGGCTTGTCATAACATCGGACCAGGTTAAATTCAGGGCAAAGGTCAAAAACACCAAATGAGACAAAGCCCATTTTATAATTGAAAGGGACCATTCACAGGAATTTAAGGATATTTGGGCACAGAAAACACAGCATCATTTATAAAGCAGGGCTCCACAGAAATAAGGAGAAATAAAAACACGATAGTAGTAAAGCTTTTTTTTTAATGTTTATTTTATTTTAGAGAGAACATGAGCGGGGGAGGGGTAGAGCAAGAGGGAGACAGAGGATCCGAAGGGGTCTCTGTGCTGACAGCAGCGAGCCTGATGCGGGGCTCGAACTCATGAAGCCGGAGATCGTGACCTGAGCTGAAGTTGGACACTCAACCGACTGAGCCACCCAGGTGCCCAGAGAGTGCAAAGGTTTTAATATACTTCTCTCAGATTGTATCAGGTCAAAATACATGTAAGGATGGAAGGCCCACACGATATAATTCGTAAGTTATATTACATTGATAGGTATTAAAATCTGTATGCCAAAAATGAAATATGCATTCCTCTCCACGGCCCTTAAAGCATTCACAAAAATTGACTCTAGTTTAGGACACAAAGAGAACTCAAGTATTTAAGGGATGCAAAGTAGTACAAACAACACGGATCTCCGATCTCTGATCACAGTGAAACAGAACTCAACTTTAATGACCCGATCAGAAACAAAAGACTCTAATCCTGGAAGTTTGAAAACTCTACCACCCTCTCTTAAAATTTATTTATTTATTTGTTTACTTATTTATAGAGATTATTTTATTTTTTTATTTTTTAATGTTTATTTATTTTTGAGAGAGAAAGAGAGACAGAGACAGAGGGTGAGCAGGGGAGGGGCAGAGAGAAAAAGGAGACACAGAATCCAAAGCAGGCTCCGGGCTCTGAGCTGCCAGCACAGAGCCTGATGCGGGACTCGAACTCCCGAACCATGAGATCATGACCTGAGCTGAAGTTGGACGTCTAACCAACTGAGCCACCCAGGCGCCCCAGCCTACTTTCTTTTTCACCAAAGACATCACTCGCAGTGATGCAGAAAGTGTTCTGCCCTGTGGGGGGCTCCTTCCACATCCACAGGGCTGACCTCAGCGCCTGTATTCACCCCACTACTCCAGCAGGGCCGCGCTGCTCGCTGCGCAAACTACAAAAGGGTGCTCGGCGGCCCTGCCTCCACTCCACATTAGCCATCCGTCCTCCCATCCTGACCTGGTCATCAGCAACCATCTCTACTCTCTTACCAGGAGCTCCCTTCCGGCTTGCTTCTTCGGTTACTCCAATAAGATAAGTAAATCTTGGACCCCCCCATCGACATTCCGGTCTGCTGGACCCACTTCTTCTCCACCGTTCAGCACTCCTCCTCTTCTATTCTCTTCTTATGCAGCTTAGATCCCCTGATTTGGCATTTGATACACACACACACACACACACACACGCACGCCACACCTCTCTATGCTCATAGACAACTTCCTCTCTTCCTTTCCAGAGAAAACTCTGGCTTCTCTCTTCTTTCTTTCTTCCTGTCTCCTACAACAGAACCGGCTGGTACCCGAGCCAGCATTTCCCAATTTCAGCATCATTGACATTTTTGGCTGGAACATTCTTTGGGGTGTGTGTGTGTGTGTGTGTGTGTGTGTGTGTGTGTGTGTGAGAGAGAGAGAGGAGAGAGAGAGGGAGAGGAGCCGTGCATTACAGGAAATTTAGCAGCATCCCTGGCCTCTACCTGTGAGATGCCAACAGCACCCCTAGTCACCACAATCAATCAATCACAATGATCACAACAATCAAAAATGTCGCCAGATGTTAGCACATTTTCCTGGGTCCGGGTGGGGGGCAAATCACCGCTGGTTGAGAACCACTGGTCTAGGCTCATCCCTCTGCTTGCGCCTGGGACTCTACCTCCACCCTCACAGATGTACAATCTTTTCAGGAACCTTCACAGTATGAAATACCCTGTCCTCTCCTGTATAGTCAGAAGCTCTCTCGCAACTGGATTCTTTTCATAAATATTTAAGCATCTTAAAAGGACATCCCTCCTCAGCCACACTTCCATTCCCAACCACCGGTACCTCTTCTTCCCTTCCCCTACTACATCGTGCAAGAGTCGGTTATTCATCCTGCCTCCCCTATTCCTCCCGCCTCATTCGATCCTCTCTCCTTCAGCTGAGACTCAGGGTTCTTGGCATTCCACCCCTGTAGCTTTCACTACGGTTTTAAGTGACTTCCGTGTCCATAAACGCAGTGGGCACTTTTCAGACTGTGGCCATAGGCACAGTGGAGGAGGACTAGATGGAGGGAAGTCAAGATCACGAATTTGGTCGTGACCTGGTTGGATTTCAGGTGTCTCAGAGGCCTCCTGGAGGAGATGTTGGGTGGACATTGAGACAATGAGGGCTGGGGTCAGAGGAGAGGTCTGGGCTGGGACATAAACTGTCTGGGTCTCCCCCAGTGTACCAAGGGACACACGGGTGTACGTGTGTGGGTTACTAACGCCACAGGTGTAATGTTAAGTATCTTGGCATGGGGTGGTGGTGTGGAGGGCAATTATAATCACTTGAAGGGCTTTCGAAATGCAGATTTCTGGGCCCCACCCCCAGTTTTTAATATAGGAAAACCTGAATAGCCTTTCCGTGATGGAGAATTGGCATTTTTACCTAGTTTCCAGATGATGCCGAAGCAGCTGGTCCAGGGACCACATTTTGAGAACCACTGATCTAGAGTGAGGAGAGGAGGCTCAGGGCTCGACTGGCGCGCTCCAACATTTATCAGTCAGAAGCGGAGGTGCGCCCTGGAGGGAGACAGAGGAGGCACGGGGGAAGAAAGGACCACCGCCGGTTTGCGGATGGAGAGCGGCGGAGGGTGAGTCTGCAGGGGCCCCGGGACTACATCTCCCAGGATGCCCCGCGCCGGCTCGCGCCCGCCCCCTGGAGGCGGCTGCGGGAGACGCGGGTAGGATCCCGGGGACCTTTCGCGGAGCATCCGTGAGCTCGGGGAGCCGCGGCGGCTGCGGGCTGCGGCGGCGCGGCGGGAGCGAGCGGAGCCGGTGAGTAGGAGCCGCAGCTCCTTCGCCCCTCAGCTGCGTCGTCTTCCCGGCGCGGGCGGGCGAACCCTGTTGTCCGAGGGTCCAGGCGCCGGGGCGCAGGACCGTCCGTCCGAGAGGAAAGACGCGCTGTTGCCGTTGTCGCCGCGGTGGTCCAGGTCCCCCTCCGCCCGGCGGGTCCCGCCCCCAGCCCGGGACGGACCTCCTGCCCTGACTTGCCCATCGAGCTCGGGAACTGCGGGACCCGTGCCGCAGGTGGCAGCGGCCGGGGGGCGCCCCCCTCTCCTCCGGGCCCCAGGGGTTGGCGCAGGAGCCCAGGACAGAGGGACCAGGTGACTCCCGAGGACTGCGGCCCTCAGCGGCAACCCCAACCCTCGCCGCGGTGGGACAGGTGCGCGGGCACGCCCGGCCGGGGCTCCCCGGGCCCCCGGAGCCTCCCGCACCTTTCCTGGTGCTGTCCTGGGGATGCCGTGTGTGTCGGGGACCGAGTAAGCCTTGGTCATCCTCCGCGTCCACAGAGCTCCGGTCCCCCCAGTCGGCCTGGGGTGACGGGGGAAGGCGCTGGCCGTGCGTCTCCCGGGTCAGCCGGCGGTGCCACAGCGCAGTGCACCTGTGAGCCTTGGGGGACCGTTTGGATGCTTCGGGGTGGCCCGGTGATGCGGAGTCCGCCAGGAGTGCAACAGGAACGACCTTCTTCCCGAATGAGTTTGAAATAAAATGAGTTTTAGGTCCTTATTTTTCTTTTTTTAAAGGAAGTTTGACCCTGGATATCTTATTTTTATTTTGCGCGAGCTGCGATTGCTAGAACGTAAGTTTATATAATAAGCAGTATAAAGCTTGGGAAAAAAAAATTACTGCGAAGGTGCTCTTCCTTGCCCTCTATCGGAAGAATTATGTTGGACTGGTTGACATGCTTATCCATTAGTAACTGCGGTAGCTGGAGGCAGGAGATAAGGTGTTTTTCAGCGGAGGCACGGCTCAACCCTTCAGGACAAATTTTGGTGTGAGAAGATTTTTGTTATCCGGTTGCAAACGCGAGGCTGTTGCAACGTTTAAGATGGGGGAGGAGAGAAAGAGCAAGTGTGTCCACCTTCATGTGATAGTCTACAGAAAATAGCTTTGCAGGAATACCTTTGAGAAAGCAAGCAAGCAGGTTTAGTTTGGTGGCTCAGGCTGGATCTGAAGCTGAGCCTTCCTACTAAACTCGATCAGTTTGAATAGTTTTTCAGTTGACTTGTTTGGTCGTTGTGGGTAAATACTCTCTCGTCGTCTGTTAAAAAGGAGCAGACATCTCTTACTAATGTTTGTACTTCTGATTTCTTATCTTCCATTGACCTCTCTCTCTCTCTCTACAGTCCGGGCTATTAAGGTTAAATAGGAGAGTTTGTTTTGGGCTTGGTTGGGGTCTGCACTAAATATATTCTTACCATATTAAGTAAGTTTTCATTTATGCCTAATTACCAAGAGTTTAAAAAGTTAGGAGTCGGTGTTGTTTCCCCCCCCCCAAGTGCTTTTGTGTTGCGTGTATCCATATGACTGTGTAGTTTTCTTCTTAAAATTGATAACATCGGTGATTATACTGCTAGATTCATCTGTCTCTAAAATCCCTGGATAAATTAAAATGCACTTTTGGGTTGTTTGATACATTCAGTAAGCTAACGTTTAATTAGAGTTTTAGTATTTAGATTTCTAAGCGAGATCGGTAACTTTTCCCTCCTGCCCCCTTTTTTTGGTCTGAGTTATAATTATGCTGATTATGCTGTCTTCGCTGATTCAGCTGGGAAGTTTTCCATCATGTTCTCTGCTGTGGAGCCGAAGAATTATCTGTTCCTTGAAGTCTGGCAGAATCTGACTGCAGGCTGCTTGGGCTGCTGGTGATCATATTTTTTAAGAAGTTGATATCAATTCTTCACTATCTTTTCTATTTTTTTCCATGATCATTGCCTTTCCTCAGGTTTTCTGTTTCTCCAAAGTCAGTCTAATACTTTATATCTTCCCAGAAAATCATTAAGATTATTGGAATTTCATATGCGTTAGCATAATGTTGTCTGTAGTCTTTTGTAGGAAAATAGCTCTTCCACACCTATGGTACGTTCTTGTCTCGTTCACACTCTCTTTCGTGTGTGTGCCTTTTCTCTTTTTTTTGTATTGGTCGGGCTTGCTTCCTGTTTGCTTAATTATCCTCCCGAAACGCCAGTTCTGGATTTATTGATTAATCCTGTTAATTTTATTTTTCTGTCATTAACTTACATTCTTACCTAATCTTTCTACTTAATTCGAGTTTATTTTTGCAAGTTCGAGCCTTCTGCGTTTGAAGGCTTAGATCATTTATGTAATCAATCAGTCCTCCTTCTGAACACGGCAAGGACTTCCAATATTTTCACTCCAGTTACCTCCCGTTTGGCGTTAAGCTCTGTTATTACTTTAATCCTTAAATTGGACGTTATTGTTGATGTTATTATACCGATTTCCTGGGTCAATATTTATTAGACTTATCTACCTATTTTTTTTTAAAACGTTTATTTATTTTTGAGAGACATAGAGACAGAGCGTGAGCAGGGGAGGGGCAGAGAGAGAGGGAGATACAGAATCCGAAGCAGGCTCCAGGCTCTGAGACATCAGCACAGAGCCTGACGCGGGGCTCGAACTCACAGACCGTGAGATCATGACCTGAGCTGAAGTCGGATGCTTAACCTACTGAGCCCCCCAGGCGCCCCCAAGACTTATTTACCTATTTACCTATTTTCTTCACTCCCCTTTCCTTCCTGTATCACAGCTGTTCTTTGAAGCATTTTCCTTCTCCCGAAGTACAGTCTTTAGAAGTTCCTTCAGTGATGGTGCATTCTGTTTTTATTATATTTTCAGATATTTGTTTTGCCTGCGTTCTTGAATTTTGGCTTCACTAGGTTTCTCTAGTCCATTGATTTTAAAGTTGTTGTAGATTTTTTTTTCTTTTTAAATAAATTGTAGGGGCGCCTGGGTGGCTCAGTCGGTTAAGTGTCTGACTTTGGCTCAGGTCATGATCTCACAGTTTGTGGGTTCGAGCCCCACCTTGGGCTCTGTGCGGACAGCTCACAGCCTGGAGTCTGCTTCGGATTCTGTCTCCCTGTCTCTCTGCTCCTCCCTCACTCATGCTCTGTCTCTCAAAAATTAAAATAAACATTAAAAATTTTAAATAAAAAAACAAATAAATTGTAGGCTTTTTTTGAAAAAAAAAATCGTAGATTTATTTCAAATTTATTAATTACAAATTGTGTCCCCCGGTCTCCTTAGCTTACTTTTTCTCTGTTTGACCTGTTGATTCTGAGAGTTGTGTTAAAGTTTTCCACTGTGATTCCCACTGGGTTTCTTTTGTTCTGTTTCTATTAGTTTTTATAATATGTATACTTACAGAGTAAGTGCTTATATACCACCCATACACAGTACTTATATATTTACATATTTTTTGAAGTTATGTTTTTAGACACTTTTTAATTTTTTTAAATAAAGTTTATTTACTTATTTTGAGAGAGAGAGAGCATATTCGTAGATATGCAGGGGAGGGGCAGAGAGAGTGAAAGAGAATCCCAAGCAGGCTCTGCAATATCTGAGTGGAGCCCGACATGGGGCTCGATCTCACGAACTGTGAGATCATGACCTAAGCCAAAATCAAGAGTCGGAATCCCAACTGACTGAGCCCCCCGGGCACTCCTTCTGGAGGTGTAACATAAATGTTTAAAGATACACGCATATTAAGTGTGTAACTCCATGAATTTGGACGGGCTGAACACACATATAACCAGCACTCAGAACAAGAAACAACCTTTCCGACACCCCAAAATCTGCCCTCCCGTGTCCCACACCCAAGGATAACCACTATCTTGATTTCTAATGCCATAGATTCGTTTTACCTATTTTCATACTTTACGCCAATAGAATCATACAGTGCATACTCTTGTATATCCAGCTCCTTGCCATCGGCCTTACAGTTGTGTGATTTGTCTATAGTTCTGAGTGTAGTTGTGGTTTGTCCATTCTCATTGCCGTATACGTTCTATCATGTGTGTATCCATTTTACATGATTGACATTCGGGTTGTTTGCAGTTTGGGGATATCGTGGATAGTGCTGCTATGAACATTCTAGTACGTGTCATTTGTTGAATGAATGTATGCACTTCTGTTGAGTGTATATATCTAGGAGAGGAATTGCTTGGTCATAGCAGGCGCATAGGGTTTAAGTAAATATTGACAGTGTCTCCCTTCTGTACTTGAGAAGCATATGTGGTTGCTGCACATTCTTGCCATCTCTTGGTAATTTCTGGCTTTTCTATTTTGGTCATCCTGGCGGGTATCACAGTGCGGTTTCAATTTGTAGTTCCCCGATGATAAATGAAATTGAGCTCTTTCGTTACCCTTAAATTTTCACACATATCTAAACCTTTTTCTCCCTTGAGGTCTAAAGATAATCTGTATATATGAGCCCTTCGTGAGTCAAGCAAGAATGAACCCTAACATGACTTGAATTCTGTCTCGTATTAAGATCATACAGGATTTGATTTTCTTTTTTTTTTTTTTTCACATTATGCACAAGCAGCCATGTTTTATTGGTCGCTGGCTCATCATTGGTTTTTTCATCTCTTGTTTTTCTACTTTGTGGTTTCATTATTCCTTAAGTGAATCGTCAAGTAATTTTGTTTTTTCGCCTGAGATTTTGTGGGTGGTAAATTTTCTGGGCCCTTGCATGCTTAAAATATTTTTTTATTTTGCTTTCCTGCCCGAGTAGTCTTGGCCGAGGATAGGATTCTAGGTTAAAAGCCTCTGCATTTTGAAGATAATTCTTCATTATCTGCTGGTAACTAGAATGGTTGATGAGAAGTTTCTACACTCTGGTTTGCGTTTCTTTGTAGTTAACCTGTTTATTTTCTCTGAAGCTTTGCCTTTTTTTTTTTTTTTTTCTTTTTTCTTGGTGTTGGAAATTTTACTACTTGTCCAGGGGATATTTCTCTTTTGTTCTTTCTGCTCAGTGCTTAGTGGTCCCTTTCTTTCCAAAGATTGGTGCGTTTCTGTGGCCTGGGGCAAGTTTCTCTCTGAGTATTTCCTGGCCTCCGTTCTCTTTTATTTTCTTTTTCTGGAATTACTGTTAAATGGGTATCAGAATGTCTCGATTTATCTTTCATGTTTCTGGACTTTCTTCTCAAATGGTCTGCCTCTTTATCTTTACAGGCTGCATTTCGGGAGATTCCTTGGCTTGGATTTTCCCACTCACTAGTCTAGTGTCCGGCTTTGTCCGGTCAACTCTCCAGTCCATCTGTTGAGTGTCTTCAGTGTCGATGATCATGTATTTAACTTTCAAGGTCTCTACTTTGTAAAATTTAGTTTTTAGAATAGATACGATATTCAGTGTTCAAAAATCATACCGTACGTGGGCCACCTGGGGGGCTCAGTCGGTTCAGCGTCCGACTTCCGCTCAGGTCATGATCTCACGATTCGTGGGTGTGAGCCCTGCGTCGGGCTCTGTGCTGGCCGCTCAGAGCCTGGAGCCTGCTTTGTTCTGTGTCTCCCTCTCTCTGCCCCGCTCCTGCTCACGCTCTCTCTCTCTCTCTCTCAAAAATAAATAAAACATTAAAATAATCATACTGTATTAAAAAGATATGCATGCAAGGTCTCCCACCATGCCTTTCCCCCATCTGCCCAGTTCTCCCTCGCCCCACAAGCAGGTAGCCACGTTAGTAGTTTCGTATATGTCCCTCCACGGTCTCCTTGTGCAAATACAATTAGATATGAATACGATTGTTAATCCCTCTTTTTTTTTTTTTTTTGCACAAATAATATCATTATTCCATGTACTGCCCCTCTCCCTGCTTTTTTATTTCACGGTGCAGAGATCTTCACCTCTCAGCTGCTTCCTTTTCGCAGGTAGACTGTCCCCTCCAATCTTCCTAAGGATGTCTTAATAATTTCTTCTATGTGCTCTCCTCTCTTTCCTTGGGTATATGTCCTATTGACTTGCTGTCCCCATTTTGTGACGTTGAGAACACACTCAGTGACTCTCCTTTTGATGCCGGTCTGTAAGTTCGAGAATTCTCATTTTCTCGCCTGCCCTGTGTGCCGCAGGCCGTCTCCGGCGATTGCCGAGTGCTGCTGAGTGCAGTGCTGCTGAGTGTAGTGCCTAGTCCGGGTGAGGGACCATTGTCGTCGGCCGCTCGGTGGACTCGGGGAAGGGTCCGGTAGTCCTAGCCGTTCTGACTGTAGTTCCCCAGCTCATCAGCTGTCATATTCCGTCCCCTGCCGCCTTCTCTCCGCAGGTTCGGCCCCTGAAGCCCCTTACCACTTCCCACTGCACGAGGGCCTCCTTCCTGGCGGGTGTGGGGCTGTGGTTTGCTCAGGCAACCTCGTTCTGAGTACTCTCTGCCTTTCGGAAAGTTCTCAGACGTTCTAGTCAGCCAGTGGCACTGTTTCTTTTCTTTTTTTTTTCTCAATCTCTTTTCTATTTAACATTTTACAAATAATGTTTTTGCCCTTCCATAGATTTTTGGCCACTCGGAAGGCAGAAGTATGTATTTGGTCTATTCTGTCAATCTCCACCATTGTCCTTTATTTGGAATGAATCTGTAGGCCTGGGGTCCCCGAGACCACCCTCAGATGCAGCGATGCACCAGGAGGTCCCCAGGGCTCAGCGTGTTGTCTTATTCGTGGCTGTGATCTCCGACAGGAAAGGCTACAAAGCCAAGTCATCAAAGGGAAGAGGCACGTGGCGCCAAGTCCAAGGACGCCAGCCCCCGAGGGTCCTCGCCCTGTAGAGTCACAGGGCGCGTTTAATTCCCCCGGAGGAGCTGTGACAGCCTGTGTCCCCCAGTGTTGTCCGCCAGGCAGCTTGCTAGAGACAAAGGGCCCGGGGGTGTTACCGGGGGGCTGGTCGCATAGGCGCCCTCTGCCTAGCACGTTCCAAAGCTCCAGACACCCAGCAGGAAGGCAGCGTCAACCACGGTGTTTGTACAGCTTAGGCCCAGAGAGCCTCTCTTATCCAGTTCTCAAATGCTAGGAACCCTTCCCAAATCCAAGGTCCCCGATGTCAGCCAAAGGCTGACCTTGCACGCAGGACCTTATTCTGAATTGCAGTCTCAGGGGCGCCTGGGGGGCTCAGTCAGTTAAGCATCCGATTTTGGCTCACGTCATGATCTCACGGTTCATGGGTTCAGGCCCCGCATCGGGCTCTGTGCTGACGGCTCAGAGCCTGGGGCCTGCTTCAGATTCTGTGTCTCCCTCTCTCTCTCTCTCCCTCCTGGCTTACACTCTTGTCTCTGTCTCTGTCTCTCAAAAATAAATAAACATTAAAAAAAAAATTAAAAAAAAAAAAACAATTGCAATCTCGGGCGCCCGGGTGGCTCAGTAAGTTAAGTATTAGTCTTCAGCTCAGGTCATGATCTCATGGTCTGTGAGTTCGAGCCCCGTGTCAGGCCCTGTGCTGACACCTCAGAGCCTGGAGCCTGCTTCAATTCTGTGTCTCCCTCTCTCTCTGCCCCTTCCCACCTCTCTCTCTCTCTCTCTCCCTTTCTTTCTCTCTCTCTCTCTCAAAAATAGATAAACAATAAACATTAAAAAAATTAAAAAATGAAAAAAAACAACCCACAAGAATTGTAGTCTCAAGCCTGCTGCGTTAATTTTTTTTGACAAAATTTCCCTCCCAGTTTCCTCAGAAAAAGATGGATACCTTATCTGGAGATGGCTTCTCTCTGCCAGATTATCAAGTGGCTTTTGCCCTCTCTGAGAGGAAGCAACGTTTTTGGATATTAAGAAACAAACAACGGGTAAAGACCTGTTTGCCGGCTTTGGAAGAGACCGGAGTACGGCATGCCAAGCAGCCGTGGGCAGGGGTGTCAGTGGCAGAGCACGGGCGAGCCACTCAACTCTTTTAAAGTATTTTTTCCCCCCTATTGTTCTTTGGTCACTTTAAGATGGCAGGTGGCTTATCGGGGCGCCTGGGTGGCTCAGTAGGTTAAGCATCCAACTTCAGCTCAGGTCATGATCTTACAGTTCGTGAGTTCGAGCCCCATGTTGGGCTCTGTGCTGACTGCTCAGAGCCTGGAGCCTGCTTCCGATTCTGTGTCTCCCTCTCTCTCTGCCCCTCTTCCGCTCATGCTCTGTCTCTCTCTTAAAAATAAATAAAACATTAAAAAAATTAAAAAAAAGATATGACAGGTGGCTTACCATTGAACACAGCAATCTGCAGCTCATGATAGACACCTTCTCCATAGAAGCATTCGTGTTTTTTTTATTTTATTTTTTTCATGTTTATTTTTGAGAGAGAGACAGAGCGTGAGCAGGGGAGGGGCAGGAGAGAGAGGGAGACACAGAATCGGAAGCAGGCTCCAGGCTCTGAGCCGTCCGCACAGAGCCCGAGGAGGGGCTCGAACTCACAAACGGCGAGTACATGACCTGAGCTGAAGCCGGAAGCCGAACCGACTGAGCCACCCAGGCGCCTCTCCCTAGAACCATTCTGATCACCCCGGTCCGTGTCGGGCTCTGCTCCCCAAACTCGGGCCATGACTCTGCTCAGGGAGCATTTTCTCCCTGACTCCTCCTTTGTGGTGGGATTAGATGGTTCTGTGGCTTCGCTGCGTTTCATCTCCCACAAGATCGAGACTTCCCTGAGGACAAACGGCAGCGCCTACTTAGTTACGGTAGCCGCGCCTCCCCAGCAGGGTGAGATGCTTACAGTTGGTGCCTATTAATGCTTGCCGAAGGAATAGCTACAGGGGAGGGGGCTTAGCTTCCCAAACCATTTTTTCTTCCGTGCAACCCCGCGTAGAATGTCTTGTTGGAGACCTGCTCCCTCCCTCCCTCCGTGTTTTCAGACCTCGGGCGTGAGGAGCAGTTAATCACGTCCGCCTGCTTAGCGCTTCATCACCATCGGTCCGTGCAAGCCCCTCCCTTGTTTTGTTGACTCGTTTCTGCGTCTGTTGGTTCACGTGCCCCACCAGATGGTCCGCGTGAGGATCTCTCTGGAATTTAGACTCGGGGCAGGATTTCCTGGTCACAGTGTGCACCTGTGCTTCGTGGAACCACGTACTGCCAGCTCAGTCTTCGGGGCGTCTGCACCGTCTGCCCTTCCCCCACGCTGCACGGGATTGTAGTTTTGCCTCTTGATAGACTGACTGACAGCACTTCAACAATGAAGACAGGGCGCCTGGGGGGCGTAGTCGGTTGGGCATCCAACTTCAGCTCAGGTCATGATCTTGCAGGTCGTGGGTTTGAGTCCTGCATCGGGCTCTGTGCTGACAGCTCAGAGCCTGGAGCCTGCTTCTAGTTCTGTGTCTCCCTCTCTCTCTGCCCCTCCCCTGCTTGCACTTTGTCTCTCTCTCTCTCTGTCTCTCAAAAATAGACATTTAAAAATATAACGAAGACATTTCGGGGGCCCTGGGTGCCTCAGTTGGTTAAGCGTCTGACCTCGCTCACGTCCTGAGCTCACGGTTTGTGAGTTCAAGCCCTTCATTGGGTTTTTGTTGTTGGCACGGAGTCCGTTTTAAATCCTCTATCCTCCTCTCTCTCTGCCCCTCCCCTGCTCGCTCTCTCTCTCTCTCTCTCTCAAAAATAAATAAACTTAAAGGAAATCTTTAAAGAAAGAATTAAGACGCTTCACATAAAAATCCATATCCCTAGCCTCTGTTGAATAAATCGTATTTCATCGTTGGCTGACGTAGCTGAGTGGTGGGCTCCGCCTTCAGCTCCGTCCCAAGCTCTCCCCGACCCAGGGGGCCTCGCTCATTCTCTTGCCCTCTTGGTCCCTGGAGTTTTGGGGCTTCTGACCAGCCCCTGCTGTATGCGAAGCCACACCTTGTCAATAAACAAGCTGGCGTGGATATTCATGAAGCTGTTAGATGAATATGGTTATGGGGTCCGGTGGACCCAGAGTTGTGTGCACAGCTCGTGACATCGAACGGGCGTCAGGCTTAACATCCCCACCGTCCTTCGGCAGCAGTAACTCGTTCCTTCCGACTCTTCCTGCATCGTCTTCTGTGTGATGCACAAACAGGCCTTGGCTCGGTGGAGTCTGCCTCTGAGTGGAAGCTCTAAACCAAGGGTCTGAAAACTTTTTCTGTGAAAAGACAGTGAATATTCTAGGCTTTCCAGGGTCATACAGTCCCTCTCATAACTACTCAACTCTGCCCTGATAGCCCAAGGCAGCCATAGACAGTAGGCGATGGGCTCCGTTCATTTGGCCCACACGCTGTAGTTTGCCAACCTAATCATTCCATGCTTCTCTTGTTTCTGAGGGGCAAGCTTATAGCAGTCACCTAACGGCTGCACAGTGAGTTCCTAGTGTGTGCCAGCGCTAAGATCATAATGATGGATAAGGTACAAATCAGTCTTTACGCATAATGTCTGGGTGTGGAGACAGATGAGTGAGCAGTTACCCAGGAAGGTGACAGGCCAGTGGGGCACCTGGGTGACTTAGTCCATTGAGCAGCTGCCTCTTGATTTTGGCTTGGGTCATGATCCCAGGGTTGTGGGATTGAGCCCCGAGTTGGGCTACATGCTGAGCATGGAGCCCGCTTGGCTTTCTCTCTCTCTCTCTCTCTCTCTCTCTCGAATGAAAAAATAAAATAAAAAATAAAGTATTAAAAAAAGAGAAGACAACAGGCCAGGACCAGGTGAGCACAGAATCAAGCACTGGGGCTTAGGATGAGACATAGCAGACAAGACTTTCTGTCAGGAGGAGAGAGCTAAAGTAAAGGGGGAACAGGAGTTAGGCGGGATGGGGCAAGCGCCTTGAGGGTTTAAGTCACTACAGCTGAGGGTAAAGATCGGGTTTTGTGGTGCACAGAAGGAGGGGTTGGGATAGAGGTAGCTCGGGTGGCAAGCAGCCAAAAAGGGGGTAGCAGGAGTGAGAAGGAAGGACTGGAGTTCAAAACCCAGAGGCAGAATCACAAATACTTAAGTAATCCGAGGTTGATGGTGGCAATTCCACGGCTATTAACCTATGCCAGAACATCTGAAAAGATAGACAACTCTCCGAATAATTTCACAAAATTAAAGCAGCCCTGATAGAGAATAGTGGAAGCCCAGCGAAAATGAACTACAGACCAAAGGTGACGTGTGGTATCTATGCACGTATCCTGAGTAAGATGGCAGAACGAATTCGGCAGAATCAAATGAGTAATACGTTTGGGCCAGATAGCTTTCGTTCTAGGAATTCAAGAATGGTTCGCAGTAAGGACAAATGTTAGCGTCGTACATTGTGTAAATAACAAAAGGGGAAAGCTACATAATTGCACGGAGAGAGCCGGAAAAAGCGCCTGGTAGAATTTGACTTTGAATCTGGTCGTTCTTGAAACGCTTTGGTTTCCCCTGCCTTCTGTGTGTGCAGTCTTCCGTGCCTGGCTGATTGTCTCCCCTTTTATTCCTCCGACAAATGCTTGCTCGTTATTTGTATACTTTTTCGTTCGTCAAGGTTTTTGTGCCCCCCGTCTCGTGTACTCTGGGTGGAGTAAGCTACCCCCTTCTCTCTAAGGCAGTAACGCTCCATCCGTATCTGTGTTTCTATGGCCATTCTCCGTTTCCCTTAGTACTGAGTTGATTTCCTTCTGTAGGAACCGGGGCCTGGGCTAGGCACTTAGGCGCTGTGTTAGATACAGAGCCGGATAACACATTGCCCCGTAATTCGCCTCCTCACCCTCAGACTCATGCCCTACCCTTCTCCCGTTCTCTACATTGGAGAGAGTTGATTCTGCAGCCTCCAAAATGAAGTGGCTCCTTTGCCAAATGCCACTGGCTCGGGGTGGCTGGCGAAAGATTGGAAGGGAAGGGGAAGGGAGAAGCCAGGGGATTTCTTCTCCGTCTTCTGCTTTGAGTAGTGTCTCTCGGGTGGTCCCAGCTCCAGCCAAGTGACACAGGCCTCTGGTGACACCACCTTCTTCCTTTTCCCTCTAGCCTTAAGTGTGCTGGGCATGTCCCACTCTTGCCGATTTCTGGCTTGGCTCACCACCCCGCCGTCCCATTGGTTGTTTAGCCCTTCCCCAAACCTCGTAACTGCTTCTCGTATTAAATTCCGTCTATTGAAATGCCTCTTTTGAATGCTATTTTCTTGATCGGACCCTGCCCGCTACAGGCAAGAGCCCTATTCCTGCGTGCCCACAGTCTCATAGAACAAATGGACATTAAAACAACTGTAATTTTTTTCTGTTCAAGGCTCCTTTCTTCCTTTTTCTGGAAGTACACTTCACTTTGGGTGTGGGGATTGGCCATGACTCAGATTGAAACAATCGCAGAACCTCATACTCCCTGTTCACAATGATTTTTCCTAGGGCAACTATGTCATATCAGGCTGATCACTTTTCCTCGCATAGGTCAAGTGGAGCCAGGAAAGCCAGAGGCCCCCTTTGTTCTCCGGAGTTAGAGTTACTGAGACATCAATGTACGTCATAGTGCATTCTCATACATATGCAGAAAGGAAAATATAAGCAAAATAAGTTGGTTAAGGCATTTCCAAAACTTCCTTACATTCAGATTTTCTCTCTGTTTTTGTTTTTTTTTTTTTTTAAAGCTAATTTGTTATTTCGATTTGGAGGAGGGGTAGAGAGAGAGGGAGAGAGAATCCCAAGCAGGTTCTACACTGTCAGCGCAGAGCCCCACGCGGGGCTCGATCTCACAAACCACGAGATCATGACCTGAGCCGAAATCAAGAGTCCGACCCTTAACCGACTGAGCCACCCAGGCGCCCCTAGATTTTCTCTCCTGATTCCCTTTTTCATTCCAAGTCATTCACATCTGTGATTTTTTTTCACAGTTAACGTCCCCTCTGCCATCGGGAACGCTGGTCGTCGAAGCGTTCCTGAGTTTTCTCCAGGATTTCCTTGTGAGCTTGTGATATCCATTCTGCAAATCCGATGCTGACAACTCCCTTGATCTTAGCTGCAGGTGTCACCAGAAGGTGTTGATTCAGCAACTGGGACTCACGTCCTTCTTTGAACGTCGTTGCTTGGTTCATAGGGTGAAATATGACAGGATTGCAGTTATCCGCGAGGCCCCCTGGGATGGAAACCAAGCCACCATGCTGTCTGGTGAGCTTCTTCCCTAACCGCCCGATTTCGTTCCTGTCCAGACTTTGGCCCCGACAGCCCATGGCGACTAAGAGCTATGCTGGTTTCAGGGATATTAAAATGTGTGTCTTAGAATTGAAGGACTGTGGTATTTGTGAAATTAATTAAATGCATCTCATGCTGCCTGAACCTTTAACTCCCCCTGAGAGAATGAAGGTAACTCACAGAAAGGCCTGGAGAGTGGGCGTTCCTAAATTCAGTTGTTCCTAGGCCCCGTCTCCCTCCGTACTGCCCATCGTTTATTCATAGAAGCTCATAATTCCTCCACGCTTTTGTTTGTAAAGCTGGTTCAGATTGGTTTAGCGTCACTTGCAGCCTAGAGAACCGTGACTAATACAGAAGCTTTATAAAATGATTATAAGCAAAGTGGCGTGTGCAGAACTTAAAAGTATATAAGAGGCTCAGAAGCAGCCTCAAGGAGAGAGGACAACCCTATCAGAGGCTCCGTCACATGAGGAAGTATTTAAGCTTCAGCTCCGTCAACTTTCCCACGTGAGGCCAGACCCCCTTCGTAGATGCTTCTCAAGGACCTTGTGCACGCTGTCGCTCGAAATCACTCGTTCCCACTCTGCTTTCCCCGCTGCCGTTTCCTAAGGTGGGGGTCCCAGACCCAGGAAATAATTATTGAACAGATACGTGAAAGGGTTGTGAGGAGTGAAGAGAAGTTGCCTGCAGACAGGGGCACGGATGGTACTCTTGGAAGAGAAACCAGAAAGTGCGGTGGGTAACAGACATGGAAAAGCAAGATGTATTCTGGAAACTACGTGTCATTGGAAATGCTAGGAGGTGACGCTCGAAGCTGGGATGGTAGGAGATGAGGCTGGAGGGACAGGCAAGGACTAGAGAAGGGGGGCTGATACGGCATGTGAAGACGCTTGGATTTTATTCTCTGGGCAGTGGGAACCATTGAAGGAGTCACATTTTTTTTTTTGTTATTCTGGTAAAATGTATATAACATAACATTTACCGTCGTAACCATTTTCAACGTGCAGTTCAGCGGCATTAAATACATTCACATGGTTTTGCGACCACCTCTGCCCATCCATCTCCAGAACTTTCCCATCTTCCCGGACTGAAACTCTGCCCCCCACTCAGCAATAACTCCCCATTCCCTCTCCCCAGCCCCCCGGCAGCCACCTTTCTACTCCCTTGTCTCTAGGAATTTGATTATTCCAGGTCCCTTATATAAGCATCGAAGTATTTTTAATATGGTACGTAAATGGATTTGCATTTTGGAATGCTCATGCCAGCAATTTTTTTTTTTTTAGTGGGTAGATGACAGCAGGAAGAGGCTGAGAGTGGGGAATCCAGTTAGAAACCCAGGCTTTGGCAGTGGGGACGCCAAGAAAGGAAAGGACGCACCACTCCCGGTGTAGAATCCTCAGGGTCCCGGGGGTGGGGGTGAAAGAGAGAGGAGAGCCGGTTCTGACACCGTTTTTCTCTGGGCTGGGTGACCCCAAGCACGACAGGGGACCCAGGAGGAGCCCCAGGTTTGCACGGGTAGGTAGCAGAGGTGTGGGTACGCTGCCCGCGTTCCCGTCCCCTCACCACTTGGGCGAACCCTGGCCCGACTTGCCGTCGTTAGCACCTGCGTGTCTTTGCCTGAGGATTTTCTGGCACCCGCCTTGCAGCTCAGAACAGCAGAGCCAAAGTGCCAGGGAATCGACGCTCCTCCGACTCCCCGGAAGCCCTCGACCGAGGGTAACGGAGCTGGCGTAGGACTGCCCCGGCTCCTCTCTCCTCTGGTGGTAGAGTGCTGGCCGGGCGTTTTCGACGCTGGTTCCCAGAGTTCCCCAGTGGATACCCACACTGGTAACTTGCTTGACGAAGCACGCTCTCATTCCTTCCTTCGCCTCCCTACCCCTCTGCCCGAGTTTTCTGGTATCGCCTCCCAAATAATCAGCTTGTTCTCAAACTCTTACCCTAGAGAGAGAGGTGGATTTGAGGGAACGCAAACTAAGACAGGGTCTGGAGAAATAATCCCTGTTAAGCGTGGCATCCACGCGGATGTGTCTCTTGTGCAGCTGGTGCACCGAGGTGTCTGGTGTAAGGTAGAGACACGGATTTGGGAAGATGAGGCTGTTCTTGGAAGTTAGAACATGAGAGTGGGGGAGATTGCCTGGGAAGGGGTGGGATGGAGAAGAGAACCAAGGCTAGACTCCTGGAGGCTTTAAAAGTAGGAGCGAGAAGAAGATTCTGGGGGCACCTGGGTGGCTCAGTTGGTTGAGCCACTGACTCTTGATTTCGCCTCAGGTAATGATCCCAGGGTCATGGGACCAAGTCCTGTGTCAGGTTCCGCAATGAGCATGGAGCCTGCTTAAGGTTCTCTCTCTCCCCCTCTGGCCTTCTTCCCTGCTTTCGTAAGCTCTCAATCTCTCTCTTTCTCTCTCTGTGTCTCTGTGTCTGTCTCTCTCTCAAAAAAAAAAAAAAAAAAAAAAAAAAGGATTCTGAAGGACTAGACTAGATCAGCCAGAACGGAAAGGAACCGGAAGAAAGGAGATGAAGGAGCTCAAGTGGAGGGAAGGATGGAGAAGGTAGGAGCAGGATTGGCCTTGAACTAGAAGCTCTGTGCTATTTCTCTCAGAGTAGAGGCCAAGGAGCAAGGATGGTAATTAAAGGTTATTTTGTTTTGTTTCCCCTTGGTGGAGAATGCATAGTTGGTCATGGTCAGGATTAACCACAGGTGCAATTTGTGACAGGAGTGAGCTTCCCGAATTCAACTCTCTGGCTTCTTCATACTTTCACAGGTGAAGCGTCATTCCCTCCCTAGAGACCAGCAACCACACTGTTCTGTGTGTCCCCGGGGAGACCCGGGCTTCTCTCAGAGCCTCTGCTGACTGTTTCCCATTCTCTCCAGGTCCCACCCTGTGATAAGCAAAGTCTTCCTCACTGTACTTGCGTTTCCCCTGAAATCGAATGGAATCATACAATATATGGTCTTTTGTCACTGACTTCTTTCACTTGGCATAATATCTTCAAGGGTCATCCATGTTGTCACCTGGAGCAGTATGTCATTCCTTTTTATGGGCAAATAACATTCTAGTACGTGGATATACTGCTGGTTATTTACCCGTTTGCCATTTGATGTGCATTTGAGTTGTTACCAACTTTGCTATTAAAAATAATGCTGCTATAGGGGCATCTGGGTGGCTCAGTCGGTTGAGCGTCCGACTTCGGCTCAGGTCATCATCTCGCGGTTCGTGAGTTCGAGCCCCGCGTGGTGCTCTGTGCTGACACCTCAGAGCCTGGAGCCTGCTTCAGATTCTGTGTCTCCCTCTCTCTCTGCCCCTGCCATGCTCATGCTCTGTCTCTCTCTCAATCAAAAATCAATAAACACTAAAAAAAAATTAAAAAAAAAAAGAATGTTGTTAGCTGTGGGTTTTTAGTAGATGGCTTTTAGCAGGTTGAGGAAGTTCCTCTCTAGTTTGTCGAGTGTTTTTATCAGGGAAGAGTTTGGATTTTGTCAAATGCTTTTTTCTATGTCTATTGAAATGATCATGTGATTTTAAAATTTATTCTATTGAAATGATTAATTGATTTGTAGATGTTAAACCAGCCTTGCATTCCTGGGATAAATCCACTTGGTCAGTGGTATACTTTTTTTTTTTAATGTTGCTGGAATTGGTTTGCTACTATTTTCTTAAGGATTTGAATATTTCCATATTCAGAAGAGCTGCTGATCTGTAGTTTTTTGTGACATCTTTATATGATTTTGGTATTAGATTAATGCTGGTCTCATAAGATGAGGGGAAGTGTTCCTTTTTCTTCTATTTTTTTGGAACAGTTTGTGAAGAATTGATATTCAAAATTCTTCTTGTTTAGTAGAATTCAGCAGTGAAATATGGGCCTAGCTTTTCTTTGTGGACAATTTTTCATTATCAGTTCAATCTTTTCACTTGTCATAGCTCTGTTCAGAATGTTTGTTTATTCTTGAGTCAGTTTTGGTACGGTGTCTTTCTAGGAATTTTTCCATTTCACTTATCTAATTTGTTGGCATACATTTGTTCATAGTATTCCTTCATAATCCTTTTTATTTCTGTAAGCTTGGTAGTAATACCCCCTCTTTCAATTCTGATTCTAGTAATTTGAATCGTCTCTCATTTTTTCTTGATCAGTCTAACTAAAGGCTTGTCAATTTTGTTGATCTTTTCAAAGAAGCAGATTCCACTTTTACTTCTCTTCTCTCTTGTTTTTCTGTTCTTTATTTCATTCTTTTTTGCTCTAACCTATTATTTATTTCCTTCTGTGTGCATTAGGTTTAGTTTACTCTTCTTTTTCAAGTGTTTCAAGGTGAAAGATTAAATTATTGTTCTGGGGCTTTCTTTTTAACTGTAGGCATGCTGGCAATACTGACTCCATCTTTGGCCCTCCATCTTGTTCATGTTCACTCAGTGACCTCTCTTGGGGCCTCATGTTCTCTTGGAGGTTAATATACATACCTTAGAAATGCCTGCCAAGGCTGGGATGGGGGTAGCTTGCTTTGTCCCTCCTCAGGTTTGTTAAAGATAGCATAGTCTCTTCCCATAGGTGGTGCCACGGGGTCTAATTAAATGTTAGATGTCAATTAGATGCATGCGAACCCTTTGAAATGCATGGGAACCCTTTGATCTCACTACAGCACCTTTCTGTACACCGCCTCATCCTATAAAATCTGTAGATGAAGGTCCAGACTTTGCAGAGAACAGCTGCACAGCTGATTGGATCATTGTCTGCCCAATCCCTCCTGGCAGTTAATTACCCTGCATAAAACTCTGTAAACTGTACGGAGTTGCCTTTTCTGTTTTCCAGTCTCAAAATGCCTTCTCGGCTTGGGGGATTCTTCCTTCTCCCTTCCCTGCCTTCTAACATTAACCTAGATACTTGCAGCTGTGAATTTCCCCATCGGCACTGTTATCACGGCATCTCATACGTTTTGGTATGTTAATTCTTCATTTTCATTCATATCAAAGTATTTTCTGATTTCTCTTTTGACTTCTTTTCTTACCCATTCGTTACTTAGGAGTACGCTGTTTAATTTTTATGTATTTGTGAATTTCCCAAACAGTTTTCTGTTCTCGATTTCTAACTACATTCCATTTTGGTTAGACAACATTTTTGGAGTATTTTTGTTCTTTTAAATTTATCGAGCCCATGGTGTGTCTTTGAGAATATTCTATGTGCACTTGAGAAAAATGTATATTCCACTGTCTTGGGTTGAGTGTTCTACAGATCTAGTGTTCTAATTGGTTTTTAGAATGTTTTCCAGATCTATTTCCTCATTGGGATTCTGTCTAATTTTGTCTATTATTAAAAGTGGGTATTGAAGTCTTTAGCTACTGTCATTGAATTGTCTGTTTCTCCCTTCATTTCTGTAACTTTTGGATCCACGTATATTGGTGCTCCATTATTAAGTGCATATATAATTGTTATGTCTTCTGATGAATTGACTCTCTTATCATTATGTCTTTATATCTGGTAACATTTTTATTTCAAAGTCTATTTCATCTGGTTAGTATAGACACCCAAACTTTCTTATGGTTGCTGTTTGCATGATATACATATTTTTTTCATCCATTTATTTCAATCTGTTTGTATCTTTGTATCTAAAGTGTATTTCCTGAAGATAGCATATAGTTGGATCATGTATTTTATTTATGCAGTCTGATGATATCTGCCCTTTTATTGCAATGTTTAATCCATTCACATTTAATATTATTTTAATAGTTGGATTTACATCTGCCATTTTACTTTTTGTTTTCTATATCACATCTTCTTTTATTCCTTTGTTACTCCTTTCACTGCTTTCTTTTGCATTGAGTTCCTTCTACTGTAACATTTTAGTGGGTTGACTAATTAGTTGAAGATCTTGAGATGAAATCATCCTGGATTTAGGGTGGGCCCTAAATGCAATGGCTGGTGTCATTGTAAGAAGAGAAGAGCATATGCAGAGGCACACAGAAAAGAAGGCAGCCATGTGAAGACAGAGGGAGAGATGCGAGTACAAGCCAAGGAACACATATGGTAACTGGGAACCACAAGAAGCTGGAAGAGGCAAGGAAGGACTCTTTCCCAGAGCCTTCAGAGAGAGGGAACATGCCTTGATGAAACCTTGATTTCAGATTTTTACCCTCCCAAACTGGAAGAGAATAAATTTCTGTTCTTTTAAGCCACTCAATTTGTGGCAGTTTGTTACTGCAGCCCTAGGATACAAATACAAACCTTTTCTTTTCTTTAATGATTTTTTTCACCTTATATCTTTGAGTTATACTCTGATAACTTATCAAAATCGACTTCAGATTTATACTAACTTAATTCCAATGAGGTATAGAACTGTTACTCCTATATAGCTCTATTCTATTTTCACTCTTTTTGTTGTATCATTATTATACATATTACATCTCTTAATATTACAAATCCAACCATACATTGTCATAATTATTACTTTAACCAGCTATAGTAACTTCCGTGGCTCAGTGCAGCTTTACTCCAATCCATCTGCTTTGTACGGTTGTTGGCAGATATATTATACATGCATTTCTATACATTATATGTCTAAGAATACATTTATGTGAATATATTTTATATAATTGTTTTTTAAATCCAGAGGAGAAAGGAGAAAAATGTGCACTTTTGCTGTTATTTACAATTACTTAATTACCTTGATGGCGCTCTTTGATTTTTTGTTTGGATTTGAATTACCTTCTGGGCTCACTTGCTTTCACCTAGAAAAACTTCCTCTGGTATTTCTTTTAAGTCAGGTACACTAGCAACAAATTCTCTCAGGTTTTATCTAGGAAAGTTTTTATTTCACCTTCACCCCCCTCCCCCCAATTTTTGTATTATGGTAAAATACACATAACAATTTACCATCTTAAACATTTTTAAGTGTACAGTTTAGTGATATTAAGTACGTTCACAGTGTTGTAGAGCTGTCACCAGCATCTATCTCCAGAACTCTCCATCTTGAAAAACTGAAATTCTGTACCCATTAGACATAACCCCTCATCCCCACGTCCTCCCAGCCCCAGATGGCAATCACCATTCTTTTTCTGTCTCTGTGATTTTAGCTGCTCTAGGTACCTCATATAAAGCATATTATACAGTATTTGTCCTTTTCTGTCTGGCTTATTTCACTTAGTATAATGTTTTCATGTTTCATTCATATCGTAGAATTTCCTTTCTTTTAGGTCTGAATAATGTTTTGTTGCTGTGTATACCACGTTTTCTTCATCCATTCATTCAACAGTTGAGTTGCTTGTACTTTTAGGCCACTGTGAATAATGCTGCTATGAACATGGATATATGAAATATATCTTCGAGATCGTACTTTTTTTTTAATGTTTATTTATTTTTGAGAGACATAGAGGCACAGTATGAACAAGGGAAGGACAGAGAGAGAGGGAGACACAGAATCAGAAGCAGGCTCCAGGCTCTGAGCCGTCAGCATAGAGCCTGTCGCGGGGCTTGAACTAACAGACCGCGAGATCATGACCTGAGCTGAAGTCGGCTGCCCAACCCACTGAGCCACCCAGGCACCCCGAGATCGTACTTTTCAGTCCTCTGGGTATATACCCTATTTCATCTTCATGTTGGAAAGAATTTTGCTGGATATAGAATTCCTGGTTGACAAGTTTTTGTTTTTTTCCTTTGAGTACTTCGAATATGTTATTCCATTCCCTTCCGGCTTTCATTGTTTCTGATGAGAAGTCAGCCGTTAATCTTATGATAGTTCTATTGTAAATGCCCACTTGTTTTTCTCTTGCTGCTTTCAAGATTTTTCTCTCTGTTTTGGATGTGCAATATTTCTACCATAATGTGCCTGTTTGTGGATCTTTTTGAGTTTATCTTGCTTGGAGTTCATTGAGCTTCCTGAATGTAGAGGTCATTGTTTTTCAATACATTTGGGAAGATTTCAGCCATTATATCTTCAGATATTTTTTCCTCTCATTTTTCCATCTCCTCTCTTGGTACTCCCATTATGTATATGTGGGTGTGTTTAATCATCTCTCACATAACTCTGAGCGTCGGTTTTTCTTTTTTCCATTTTTCCCTTTTTGTTCTTCAAGTTGAATAACGTATATTGACCTAATTCAGATTAATTAATAAGTTCAAATCTTATGATTCAAATCTGTTCAAATCTGCTATTGAGCCCCCTAGTGAATTTTGTTGTAGTTATCCTTTTCAACTTCAGAGTTTTCATTTTGTCTTTTATTTTTTATTAAAAAATTTTTTTGAATGTTTATTTAATTTTTGAGAGACACAGCATGAGTGGGGGAGGAGCAGAGAGAGAGAGGGAGACAGAATCCGAAACAGCCTCCAGGCTCTGAGCTGTCCGCACAGAGCCCGATGTGGGGCTCGAAGCCATGAACCGTGAGATCATGACCTGAGCCAAAGTCGGATGCTTAACCAACTGAGCCACCCAGGTGCCCCCATTTTGTTTATATTTACAATTTTTATCTCTTTATTGATAGTCTCTATTTGATACGATATTGTTATTCCTTCCTTTATTTCTTTAATTATGCTTTCCTTTAATTCTGTGGACACATATATAATGGCTGTTTTGAAGTCTTTTTCTGTTAATGCTGATATCTGTTCACTCTTATTTGCAGTTTCTCCTTCCTGCTTTTTTCTTCCCTATACCCTAGCCTGTCCTAACCACAGAAAGTATGAGTTCTACTTCCTTATTTCTTTTCACGCACTGTAAGTTTGTTGTTGTTGAAAACTAGACCTTTTGGGTACTATATTTTAGGAACTCAGAGTACTGATTTCCCTCTCTGGAGCTTCTTGTTTTTATTTGGGTGTTTATTTGTTTAGGGATTATTTTAGTGCCATCTATTCTCCCCATCCCCCCGCCCCCCTCCAGCAGTGTTAAATCTTCTGACATTGCTCCTCAGGGAGGCACAGCTTTGGGTATGCCCACAGGCACCCTTGACCCTATGACTTATCACAGTCTACTAGCATGATTATCTTACATTTGGAGTGATGTGCCAAAACCTTACCTGCCTTTACTCTCCTCATTTATACTTTTCTGCCTATATCGAGAACCACAGCAGACAGGATTATAATTTTTGTTTCAACCCTCAAACATAATTTAGAAGGCTTAAGAGTAGACAGACATTTTATTACAATTACACTCATTTTAAAAATTTATTCTTGATGGTCCTAGATTCCTTCTTTTATCATTTCCTTTCTGTTGAGAGAACTTCCTTTAGGCATTGTTTTGGGATAAGTCTGCTAGCAACAAATTCTCTTATTTATTTATTTATTTATTTAATTATTTAATCTGAGAATGTCTTGATTTTCCTTTTGAAGGCAAATTTTCTCTGGATATAGGATTCTGGGTTCACAATTCTTTTCTTTCAGCACCCGAAAAATTTATTGCTTCCTTTTGACCACCATGGTTTCTGGTGAGGAATCTGCTGTTGTTCGAATTTTTTTTTCCCTTTTATTTTAGACAGTGCAAGTAGGGGAGAGGGGGAGAGGGAGAGAGAGAGAATCTTGAGCAGGCTCCACACTGAGCATGGAGCCAACATGGGGCCTCGATCCCATGACCCTAGGATCATTACCTGAGCGAAGATCAAGAGTTGGAGACTCAACTGACTGAGCCACCCAGGCGCCCCTGAATTGTTTTCCCCCTATGGGCAAATATTATTTCTTTCACTGCTTTCAAGTTTTTCATCTTTTAGTCTTTTAGAATTTTGATGTCTTTTAGTCTTTTAGGATCAAGACTATGTCTTGATGTGGATTTCTTTGGGCTTCTCAGTTTGGGGTTCGGTTTTTTTGAATATGTAGGTTTGCGTCTTTTGCTAAATTCAGAAAGTTTTCAGTTATTATTTTTCTAATACTTTTTCAGCCTTCTCACTCTTTGTCTCTTTCCTAGACCCTGATGACTTAAGTGTTAGATCTTTTACTATAGTCTCACCGGTCTTTGAAGCTCTGTCCTTTTGACTTCTACTGTTTTATGTTTATTGGTTATTTCTTCTGGCTGCAGTAGAGCATTTATTGTCTGAATGTTTTGTCTTGTTAGACTACCCCTTTCCTGGTCCTTTGGCTGGACAGCAGCCAACAAATATGTTTGTGCCCTGTAGTATTTCCAGGTTGCCCACTTCTTCAGCTCCTAGTCTGGTATATGTGACACAGAAAGGAAACCCAGGCAACTTGCCACTGTGTTGTTCCTTGGGCCCCAAGTTCCTTAACCAGTTTGTCTTCTTCTTCTTCCCACCTTTCAGAACTTTCTTATGTTTTTCTGTGTCACTTCAATGGATTTTAGTTGTACTTAGTAGAAAGAGGAGGGAAAAGCAGGTCTCTTCCATCTTCCCAGAAGCCTTAAGTCCATGCCTTTTTCTTTTTCTTTTTGAAGTTAGTTTTGCTTTTTATGAAAGTGAATTTCATTTTAAGAGGCAAGTTGTCCAATATGGTGTCCCACATTTGCATTTGTCTAATCCTTCCTCACGATTTATCAGTTTCAACAAGAAGGCTAGCTGGGTGATGCTGAGTGTCTCATCACATCACCTGAAGAGGCGTGCACTGTCAGGTGGCCCACCAGGGCCGTCATGGTAGGCTTGATCACTTTGTCTTCCTTTTTGTAATTGATAAATTGTGGAGTGAGACTTCGAGATCATGAGAACATCTTCTCCCCAGCAAAAAACCTTTTAACTAATACTTTTAGCATGTTTTGGTGAATATATAAGATTTTAGGGAGTGATCTCCCCCCAATTCTGTCATTTCCTTTACATTTATTAGCTCTATTATTCTGTAAAGAAGAGCTTTATCTTTCTGTCCTTTTATTCTTCTCTTTGAGTATCGATACACGTTTTAATCAGTATTTTATAATTCATTATCGCCATTTTTATTGTTGAAATTGTCTCGAATAAGTCAAATTGAGCTCCTTCAGGTTCACCCCATTGTCCACGTGACATGGTCCCCTTAGTCTTTGAGCATCTCCTTGATTTCTAGGCACCGCAAGATATCCCAGACTCTTTTTGTTAATCTCATAGCCCACACCCAGAACCAGCTATTTTCCAAGGAGCCCTGCTTCCTTTTAGTAGGAATGCTATTTAGAAATGTAGAAAAGGGGCGCCTGGGTGGCTCAGTTGGTTAAGCGGCCGACTTCGGCTCAGGTCGTCATCTCACGGTCTGTGAGTTCGAGCCCCGCGTTGGGCTCTGTGCTGACAGCTCAGAGCCTGGAGCCTGCTTCAGATTCTGTATCTCCCTCTCTCTCTACCCCTCCCCGACTCATGCTCTGTCTCTATGTCTCTCAAAAATAAATAAAAAAAACGTTAATTAAAAAAAAAAAAAGAAAGAAATGTAGAAAAATTCTAAGGGGGAAGAATGGAAAGATAATGTACTAAATTAAAGTCATCATTCATAGTCATAACTGCTCCTATTGGTGAAAATTAAGGAGGTAGAGTTTAGTATGATAGTAATTTGTGAGCTGTGTCTTCCCTACAAGACTGGATTTCTTCCTAGTATCTTTTCCATTTTTATACTCACAGTGGTTAGCATAGTTTCTGGAGCAGAAGAGGCACTTAATAAATATTTGGACTTAAATTGTGCTAACTAAACTCATAAACTATTCATCTTATAATTCAAATGTTTTTTCTAATTTCCTAACTCCGTAGAGAAATAGTAAAGGATCTGGGAAGCAGTTGCAGTGGAAATGTTCATTGGCTGTGGGCAAATTATCAAATGTTTCAGAACTTGTTTCCCTTGCCGAATGGTAAGTGTTTTATTGGCTTCAGCACACTAAAAAGGCTATAACAAGATGTGAGGCTGTTCTACTAGGTAAGGCAGTGGGACATGACTCACTTCGAATGACTGTTGGAGGTGACTGTCAAAGCTTTATAGCTCACCCTAGAGATGAATAGTGTACAACTGGTATTCAGCCTCTAAATAGGAGACCTAAGGTTTTTCCTTTGTCGACTGGCACTCCTGCTGTATTGCTTTATTTTAAGTCAGTTGCTCGATTGCTTTTCCTCATTTTCACCTGGAAAAGAGTGTGACACTATTCTAAATAAAATGAATTAAGATGTAATGAGAAAAACCATATAAAATCCTTTGAGATGTAGTAATTAAATGAAGTCTGTATTATAAGCACAGAACTCAGTCATTATAAGTAGTAACAAAGGAAGCCTAATGTCATATTCTAGGATTTGTTTTTATTCAGAGGAGTTGTAGCCTGGCATTTTAACAAGCGTTCCGAATGAAAGGGTGGTTGCAGCCCGAGTCTAGCTTTTAGACTGTAATAAAAATGGGACTGCAAGGTTAGAATTTGTTCAGTCTCCTTTAAGTGGGTTTTGTCAGAAGGCACATGTAAAGTGGATTTATTTATAACCTGCATTTTGAGTGTAAAGAACAGACACTAAAAGGAAAGACTAAAATATTAAACATATTTATTAAGTAAAGGGTGTGCGTGTGGGTCTATGTGTTTTATGATTAGAAACAAAACTTTATTCCTTTACTATTGGCAAAGTTAGAGATATTCCATTCACATGAGTGAAGTCATATGGTATTTGTCTTTCTACGACTAACTTATTTTGCTAGCATAATACTCTCTAGCTCCATCCATGTCACTGCAAATGGCAAGATTTCATTCTTTTCATATAGCTGATATTCTATTGTATATTTATATGATGTATATACACATGTATATACTACATATATATATGTGTATATATATATATATATATATATATATATATACACACATACCACATCTTCTTTATCCATTCATCAGTCAACGGACATTTGGTCTGTTACCATAATTTGGGTAATGTTGATAATGCTGCTATAAACAAGGGGTGCATGTATCCCTTTGAATTATTGAAAAGTGTTTTTGTGTTCTTTGGCTATATACCCATAGTGCAATCGCTGGCTCAAAGGGTAGTTCTATTATTGACTTTTCGAGGAACCTCTACACTGTTCTTCAGAGTGGCTGCACCAGTTTGCATTCCCACCAACAGTGCCAGAGGGTTCCCCTCTCTCCACTTCCTCGCCAACACCTTTTGTTCCCTGTGCTGTTGATTTTAGCCATTCCGACAGGTGCGAGGTGATCTCTCCTTGTAGTTTTGGGTTTGCATTTCCCTGACGGTAGGTGATGGTGACGTGTTTTCATGTGTCTGTTGGCCATCTGGCCAACATCTGGATGTCTTCTTTGGAGAAGTGTCTGTTCATGCCTTCTGCCCATTTTTTTTTAAGTTTTTATTTTATTTCCAGTTAGTTAACATACAGTGTTCTATGAGCTCTGCCCATCTTTAAATTGGATTATTTGGATTTTTTTGGTGCTGAGTTTTTAAAGTTCTTTGTATATTTTGGGTACTAACTCTTATCCAGGTGTGTCATTTACAAATACCTGCTCCCATTCCGTGCGTTGCCTTTTAGTTTTGTTGATTGTTTCCTTCACTGTGAAAAAGCTTTTTATTTTGATGTAGTTCCAGTAGGTGATTTTTGCGTCAGGGGACCTATCTAGAAAAAAGCGGCTATGGCCACTGTCAGAGAAATTACTGCCTGTTCTCTCTTCTAGGATTTTTATGGTTTCAGGTCTCACATTTAGGCCTTTAATCCATTTTGACTTTATTTTTGTGTATGGTGTAAGAAAGTGGTCCAGTTTTATTCTTCTGGCTGTCCGGTTTTCCCAATACCGTTTATTGAAGAGACTGTCTTTTCCTCATTGGATATTCTTTCTTGCTTTGTCAAGGATTAATTGACCATATAATTGTGGATTTGTTTCTAGATTTTCTATTCTGTTCTATGGATCTATCTGTGTCTGTTTTTATGCCAGTACCGTGCTATTTTGATTACTATAGTTTTGTAATATAACTTGAAGTCTAGAATTGTGATGCCTCCAGATTTGCTTTTCTTTTTCAAGATTGCTTTGGCTATTTGGAGTCTTTCGTGGTTCCATACAAATTTAAGATTGTTTGTTCCTAAATACCAATGCTGTTGGTATTTTGATAGGGATTGCATTAAGTATGTAGATTGCTTTGGTAGTATATACATTTTAGCAATATTTGTTCTTCGAATCCATGAACATGGAATGTCTTTCCATTTGTTTGTGTTGTCTTCAATTTCTTTTAATCAGTGTTTTATAGTTTTCAGAGTACAGGTCTTTCACCTCTTTAGTTCGGTTTATTCCTAGGTATCTTATTATTTCGGGTGGTATATCATTCTTTTTGATGGTTGAATTCTCTTAGATATACCCTCATTTAGCCAATATCCTACTGATAAAGATTTGAATTATTTTTTTCTATTGTAAACAATACTGCAGTAAGCATCATTTTGTGTATATATATGCCCAGTTACGTGTTTTGATAGACTTGCTATTTAGGAGTAGAGTTACCGAAACAAACATGGTGGATATCTAAGGTTTTGCCAATTTTCCTAAAAAGGTGACCAATTTACAGTGGCTAGAATACCTCTGCCCAAATTACGTCAAGTCCCCCGTTTTCTACACTCTCAAGGCACCCTGTAGTTCTCCTCTGTAGTGCACCAGAATTGTATTTAAATGATCACATACTGATTTAAAATTTTTCCCTCTCTCCCTTTATTCACCCTCTAAAAATATAAGTTCTTTGTAGACAGGAACATTGTTTCTGTATTACTTATATTTGTATGTCTATTATTATATTTGTGTCCAGCATAATTCTTTACACATAATCTATACCCGTTAAGTGATAAATATTTCCCCATACCCTTGTTGACACTTGGTATTATCAATGTTTGCCAGCCTGACAAACACAGCAAATAAAGGTTGTTATTTTCCCATGTGTCTTAAAATTATTAATCAGTATGAACAACCTTTCATATTTATCTATCTCCCTATCTGTATTTTTTAACTTTATTTATTTATGTTAAGAGACAGCGAGTGTGAGTGGGGTAGGGTCAGAGAGAGAGGGAGAGAGAGAATCAGAAGCAGCCTCCACACGCTGTCAGTGTGAAACTCGATGTGGGGCTCAATCTCACGAACCGCAAGATTGTGACCTGAGCCAAAATTAAGAGGCCACCACTTAACTGACTGAGTCACTCAGAAACCCCTCACATACATTTATAGTAATTTATATTGTGTGTTTTTTAAAAAGTTTTTTTAGGGGCGCCTGGGTGGCTCAGTCGGTTGGGCGGCGACTTCAGCTCAGGTCATGATCTCGCGGTCTGTGAGTTCGAGCCCCGCATTGGACTCTGTGCTGACAGCTCAGAGCCTGGAGCCTGCTTCCGATTCTGTGTCTCCCTCTCTCTGCCCTTCCCCTGTTCACACTGTGCCTCTATGTCTCTCAAAAATAAATAAACATTAAAAAAATTTTTTTTAAGTTTTTTAAATGTTTTTGTTAAATATATATTTGAGAGAGAGGGGGAGAGGGGCACGAGAGAGGGAGAGAGAGGGTCTGAAGTGAGTTCTGTGCTGACAGCGGAGAACCAGATGTGGGGCTTGAACTCCTGAACTGTGAGATCATGATTTGAGCTGAAGTCAGATGCTTAACCAACTGAGCCACCCAGGCATTCTTATACTGTGTTGTGGTTCTCATTTTTTTTAACTCATTATAGAGCCCTTTACATTTCAATGTGATACTAGCCTTGTTGTACATATTTTTATGTGGTTTGTTGCTTGTCTTTTGAATTTGTTTATGGCGTTCCCGAGCATATAAAAGTTTAAAGATTTTTACGTAGTAAAATTACAAACCTGTTTTTTGTGGCTTTGGAGTTTATGCCATGTTTCGAAAGGTACTTTCCATTCTATGGGTTTAGATTTTCATCTAGTTCTTTCCGACAGATATATTGAATCTACATTGTCACAATATATAATCATTTCTTATTTGACTATTTGCCTTTGCTAATCATTTTGCATTAGTTTTCTGGGTAAATATATATTCAGCGCAGTTCTCATGACGAAGTCTCTCCAGATATTTGGGTTGGTTAATATGTATCGTCTATGAAATTCCTCAATATAGTTTTTTCTGTGTTCTTCCATATTCAAAGCTATTCATGTAGGATCTTTATTCTTGAGAGTCTGGTCAGTTATAAAATCCTTGGTTTATGTTTTCCTCGTTCGAGTATCTTCAATTCGTTACTCTGCTGCCTGCTATCAAAGTCTGATGACAATATTCCCCCTTGTAAGCGACTTGGTTATTTTGCCCAGATGCTCAAAGAACTTTTTAAAAAAAATCTTTAGGGGTGCCAGCGTGGCTCAGTTGGTTGGGCGTCAACTCTTGATTTTGGCTCAGGCGATGCCAGGGTCATGGATTGAGCCCCGTGTCTGGCTCTGCGCTGAGCCTGGAGTCTGCTTAAGATTCTCTCTCTGTCTCTCTCTGTCCCTCCTCTGACTCGTGCTCTCTAAAAAAAAAAAAAAAATCTCCGTGTTGGCCATTCTGCATTGCCTTTTCCGGGTACACGGTGGACATTTTCAATACATAACTTCATGCCTTTCTGTTTGTTCAGAAATGCTGTTCTGGCTTGCTTCTGTGTCATGAGCCTGTCTCTCCAGCATGCCTTCACTCTCTGTAGGGGCCTTGGTCTGCTCAATATTTTCTTTTTTTCTTATCCTACCCTAGTGTGGGACTGACCATGTTTCCTTTCTGTTGCTCTCAGTTAGGCCCGGTGGAAGCGGTGGGTAACTTCCCAGCTGGGAGCCTCCTGAGTTCTCTCGTCTGTCGTTCTCACCAGGTGTTCAGGTCCATACCTCGGGCTTTAGTGAGACGTACAAGTTATGCTTTCTTCCCCTCCTTTTACCTGGATCTTCTCTTTCCTTTGTCCCTGATATCCTTGTCCTGTTTGACCTGCAGCGTAGCCCCAGCAGTTTTTCTCAGTGTGGGCCTGTGTCCTGGAAGGGAGCTTTCCTTCGTTAGAGTTGAGTTCAGAGGGCTGCCGACAATGACCATGGCTGGTTGCCGTAGTTTCTTTCTTCGTCTCCCTCCTGTCCCCCATGGTTGTGAGGGGTGGACCAAGCCTCCTCGGGCTGCTTCCTGCCCCCTCCCACCGTGCTACGTTGCTCAGATATGGCGAAGCTAACAGGGGGCACTAGAGGTGCCCTTTGAGATGGTGACCCCACCCTCCAGGGTCATCAGTATCCTGGAAGATGTCTAAGTTGGCACACATCAACTCCAAGAATGTTCCCTCAGCTCCCTCCAGGCAGAGCTGGGCAGTCATGTTCGTAGTTTGTGGTTTAGGACGGTGGTGGTTTTCCTCCTTTATCTGAGATGACGCCTTTCATCCTTATCACTTGGGTTGGCCGTCACAGGAGAGGAGGGTGAGGCAGGAGAACTCCTGCTCATGCATTTTCAGTTAGAAGCTGGCTTATACCTCGTGCTGCATGAACTAGTTTTTCTCTTCCTCCCCTCTCTTAATCGGTATGCTTATATGTTTAGAATTCCTGCGCTCGTTACCTTCTTACCTTTAAACGACGCGCTTCAAGCCCCTTTCTCAGTTTTTCAACGTGAGGAATACCTTTCTGAAAAAAAAGTAATTAAATAATCGGCGTTCTCCCTACTCTTTGATTTTTGCGACCCTTTGGGAATTTTTGTTATTATCGTCGAATTAATATTATTTTACATTGTTAGCTTTTCTCTCTAGACTTCTTAAAATTGTATTCAGTTTTGTAGCTATAGTTAATAGAGGTTATTAGACTTAATCATACACTTATACATATGATTCTGCCTAGTAACCATAATATATAGTAATAATATATATAATCATAGTATACACATATAATATATATATATATGTTTTTATTTAAATTCCAGTGAGTTAATAGGCAGCATAATATTAGTTTCAGGTGTACAATATAGGGATTCAGCACTTCCAGATAACACCCAATGCTCATCCCTTAATCGTCATCATCTGTTTAACCCATCCCCCCACCCACCTCCCCATAGAGAACCATCACATTTTCTCTGTGGTTAAGAGTATTTCTTAGTTTGCCTCTCCTCCTCCCTTTGCTCATTTGTTTTGCTACTTAAATTCCACATGTTACGTTCCACATATGAGTGAAATCATACGGTATTTGTCTTTCTCTGACTGACTTATCTCCCTTAGCATTATACTCTCTAGCTCCAGCCATGTCATTGCAAATGCAAGATTTCATTCTTTTTATGACTGAGTAACATTCCATTGTGTGTGCATGAGTGTGTGCGTGCGCGCGTGTACACATGCGCCCTCCTACACACATATCCTGCAACTTCTTTATCCGTTCATCAGTCATTAGACGCTGGGCTGGTTCCATGATTTGGCTTTTGTTGATGCTGCAGCTACGAACATTAGAATGTATGTATCTCTTTGAATTAGTATTTTTGTATTCTTTGGATAAATGCCTAGTAGTGCAGTTGCTGGGTTGTAGGGTAGTTCTATTTTTAACCTTTTGAGGAACCTCCATACTGTTTCTCAGAGTGGCTGCACCAGTTTGCCCACCAACAGTGCAAAAGGGTTCCCCTTTCTCCACATCCTTGCCAACAACTGTCGTTTCTTGTGTTGCTGATATCAGCCATTCTGACAGGCGTGATATCTCATTGTAGTTTTGATTTACATTTCCCTGATGTTGAGTATCTTTTCATGTATTTGTTGGCCATCCGTATGTCTTCTTTGGAGAAATGTGTGTTCATATCCTCTGCCCATTTTTTTATTTGGGTTATTCATTTTTTAGGTGTTGAGTTTTATAAGTTCTTTATATATTTTAGAAACTAATTCTGTGTCAGATACGTCATTAGCGAATAGCTTCTCCCATTCCTTAGGTTGCCTTTTAGTTTTGTTGATTGTTTCCTTCAGTGTGGAGAAGGCTTTTACTTTGATGTAGTTTCAGTAGTTTGTTTTCACCTTTGTTTCCCCTGCCTCAGGAGACATCTAGAAAGAAGTTGCTATAGCTGATAGTCTTAGTTATATTTAGATACAACTGCGTGCTTAACTGGTTCAGTGCTACCACTGATTTTGTTGGTATCCAATGCCCCGAACCACATGTTGTTGTAGGTGCTTGGATATACAAGTGAAGAAAACAGACAGAAATTCCTGGCCCCTGGAGTGTATGTACAATTGGGGGCCCCAAGCAATGAGTCTGGTAAATGAGTAAATGAAATAGTACGTTAGAAGGGAACGAGAGCTGAACATGGAGATAAAACCAGAACAGAGTAAGTAAGATCCAGGGTGCCGGGAGGGATGGGTTAGAATTTTAAAAAGAGTGGTCACGGAGGGACCTACTGAGAGGTGACGTTTGAGCAAAGCCCTAGGATAGGAAAGGAGTTAATTAGATCATGCCAGGTGGAGGAAGCACCTGGAGCAAAGGTGTTTGCGGGCGGCAAGGAGTCTGGGAACTCCAGGGAGGGTAGGAGACATGGTCACAGGGGTCAGGAGGGCATGCGTGGGTGCCTTGTAGACCAGTGCACAGACTGCAGTTCACCCCGAGTGAGATGGGGAGCCGCTGGAGGGGTCTGTGGAAGGTGTTACATGGTCACTTTGTCTGCCATGTTGAGAGAGGGTTGTAGGGGACATCGGTGGAGGGGAGATACGAGTTGGCGGAATACCCTGCACTCTTTGCTGCTAGATGGGACCAGCGCGACTTCACTCAGCAGACTTTCCCTTAATGAGTGCATTATTTACATTTAGTTCTTAAAATTTTCTGAGAGAATTTTGTATTGATTTTAGAGAGAGAGAGAGAGAGAGAGCAGCAAGTACAAGCAGGAGAGAGGGGCAGAGGGAGAGAGAGATTTTCAAACAGGCATGGAGCCCAACACAGGCCTCAATCCCATGACCCTCGGAGCTGAAAGAAAGAGCTGGACACTCAACTGACTGAGGCACCAAGGTGCCCCACATTTAACTTTTAATTGGCTGGACTCTGACTGTATTTTTCTACAGGCTTCTTGAGCGCTACAATCTTTGAGTTCCATCCTATTATGGGATAGCTTTTGTTTTCTTTAAATATACGTGACATTCTAACTTGGTAAAGAATTCTTGAGTTCCTTCTTTCATTCAACACTCCATTGGCACTGCTCTGTTGTCTTCTGTCATCTAATATTGTGGAGAAGACGGGAGGAGATTGCAGAGAGTCTCACTTGCTTGCCTATTAGGAGTAATTCATTCTTCACACCTGTAAGCATCCATTAACTTTGTCAGGATACGTCCTGTTTTAATTGCACTCTTACTGATTTTTCTAGGCGGATTTTCAGCCCACGGATGGAAAAGTATTTAATTCAGAATTAGCAATTGTGTGGACGTCCCATCTTTATCTTCCATATTTAACACCTTTCTAATCACCAAATATTGTCCAAAGACATCTCCCTTCTGCCTCTGTTCCCTGTTCTCCAGGTCTCAGCCCCAAAAAGAACAAATCTGCAGAATACATTTCTAGAGTGGAGTTGCCTTGTCATAGGACATAGGCATTTGTTAATTTCACGAACAATGCCGTATTGCCCTCCATAGAAGTTATCAATACGCATCCTACTCGCTAAAAGTGAGTGCCGGTTTTCTCACACACTCACCGACACAGTGATGTGTGCCAAACGTTTCAAATTTTTGCCATGCCGACAGGCAAAGTACATTTATAGTTTTTTTTCCCTTTTATAATAGTTTATTTTCAAATTGGTTTACATATAACACCCAGTGTTCATCCCAACATGTCATTTATAGTTTTAATTTGGATTTCCTTTAATAAATTTGAGAGTGAGCATTTTATGTGTTGAAGAGCCATTTGTATTTTCTGTGAACTGTTCATTCCTTTGGCGCATTTCTATTCGGGGTTATTGGCGGTTTTCATCTTGGGTTTTCAGCTACCCTTTGTGGATAGGAAAATTCACTCCTTCTCGGGGTATGGATAAACTGTTTTTTTCTCAGTTTTTTCATTTAACTGTGTTTGTGCTGTGTTTTAGATATTTGGCTTGTATGTAGTTAATTTTTAATAGCTTCTGAGTTTTCAGATTATGAACTAAAAGATCTTCCATATTATGACTTTAAAGAGTCCCTTGCATTTTCTTTTGCTAATTATTTTAGTTTTTTTGCTTTGAAATATTTGGTATTGCTGGAATCATTTTTGGTATAAAGAGTAAAGTAGGGTGTCCAACCTTGTTTTTTCCAGATGCCTGTCCAAACATCGCATACTTTTCATTGAATACATTCATCCTTTCCTGTGGAATATCAGCTTTATCATATATTAAGTTTCCGTATATAGTTGGGCCTAATTCATGGTTTATTGATTCTGTTGTCTATTCATGTACCAGTATCAAGCTTTGGAAAATTTAGGCCTATAATTTTTTTAAATACTAACTTAACAAAATTATTTCGGAGAGAAATCAAATTGATGAATATAGTAGTATCCTCACAGTAAAATGTTTTATATGATTCTTCTGCTAATTCGGTGTTAGGATACACATTTGTTTATGTGCTTTGAACTGATTTTGCTGATAAAAGTAAGGACTTTTGGTTGGTCACTCTACGTTCTCTTTGTCTGGCCTCCTAGTGATATAGGAAGTAAATTTGCAGGATTGGCAGAGGAAATTAGGATTTTTTGGTTCTGGAACGTATTGACACTAACTGAGGCTCATATGGGATGACTTTATCTTCCTTAGTTAAACTGGCCATGGGTATTCTTCTGGAAAAAAGAAAGTTACTACTAATTTTTAGATGAATGTACGCATGAGCTGGTAAAGAGGAATTTTACCATTCAGAACTTTACCAATTTCGGAATTATAAAAACATTACCATTATTATGTGCTTACAGGTTTGCTGACTGCTTGACTGAAATAGTGCATGGAAAAATATAGCACGGTATTTCCCAAACAAGCACTTGGGTGTTTCTTTATTTTTATTTTTTTATTTTTGAGAGACATAGAGACAGAGTATGAGCAGAGGCCGAGAGAGAGAGGGAGATACAGAATCCGAAGCAGGCTCCAGGCTCTGAGCCATCAGCACAGAGCCCGATGCGGGGCTCGAACTCACAGACCGTGAGCTCATGACCTGAGCCGAAGTCGGCCACTTAACCGACTGAGCCACCCAGGCACCCCTGGGTGTTTCTTTAAAGCAATCACAATTTAAATTCTGTCTTGAACTTGTCAAATTCTTTTTTTTTAACATTATGTTTATATAAGCATATGTTTTAGTGCTTTTTCTTCCTTTGAACTTTTTCATTCGTTTGTTAATTCAACAAACATTTATCGATTGCCCGCTCTAATCTAGATAATCTTCTAGGCACTGGTGGCCAGTGGGAAATGAAAGAGACGAGGAACCGGCTCTCATTGAGTTTATAGTCTAGTGAGAAGATAGGCAATAAACGAGAAAGTTCCAGGTTGTAATCAGTTATTATGGAGGAAATAAAGCGGGGTGGTATGAAAGTGAAGGCCTTGTGGGCAATGTCCAGGGAGAGGCCAGTGTAGTCATATTGAAAATTTGTTCCCGTTTCTTAGGGGGGCGATGTGGGCTAACGGAAAAAGCCTGGGCTTAGGTAAGATCCCATGCAAATCTCAGGTTTTCTACATACCAGTGGTGTGGACTGGAGCAAATTACAATAACCTCTCTGACCCCTAGTTTCCTCAGCTGCCCTGAGGAGAAAAAATAATACCTGGCCTACAGTGGCTTTTCGAGAATGAAATGTGACAACCTAAGCAAAAAATCCTAGAAAAGTGGCCTATAGTTGTTACTTTAAGAATAGTAGCTGAGGTGTTACTAGCCTCACACCTTCTTCGTTAGGACTTCAAAGATAAGAAATTTCTCCATGATTTCATTGGTTTTAATATCTTGTGACTAATAAGATGTTTCAAAGAATGGCACCTTTAAATAGCCATCCGCGCACGTTATCGCCATGGTGACGGCTAACATGGGGACTAACATGGGCTGGTATCAGGGTATTCATTTCCATGAATCGTCATGGTTTAACGTTCATCTACCATTGGTCAAATTTTGCCGAGGTCATAAAAAGCGGAACAGGAACTACATTTGTATTTAACATCGTCTTATAACAAGTTTTAGTAGAGCTGGAAGGCCCTCCATCAAAGAACCCAGACACTAAAATGGAGTTCCAGTTCAGACACACCAGCACTAGCCCGGTTTCATCTGTTCCACACTGAGGAATATGAACAGATGATGATTCGAAGGTATTTTAATACCGCATCCATACCACTAGGGACCCAGGCAGGGATCCTACTGGGCCACAGACTGGGAGCAGGGCAAGGCCCCAAGATACCAAGTCTGTCAGGGCTACTTCGGGTACTTCTCACAGGGGAGATTCTGAGGACAAGCCGAAGTCGTACTCCTTTGAGGGTCAGCCCAATCAGACGCCAGCCCCAGGGAGGAGTAGGGTTTATGAGAGGTTCGAGAACAGGAAAGCAGCTAAGGCAGAAGAATGACAAACCTACAACAGGCCAGGGAGACGTAGCAGGGGTCTTTCTACACGAGAGTGGGTAGGGAGGCTGGGGGTAACAGATCGATTTGAGATATGTTCCCCAAGGGGTCCCATCTATATTTCTAACATACGGTTTGTTGCTTATCTATTTGTCCTAGAGACAGGACCACACTAGGTAGAACCCGTTCTCTCTTTTCCATCTCTCTCAAGTAAAGAGGTCCCTCCTCTGGCCCAAGTCCATGGACAAGGGATTCTACCAAGACCTTTGTCACCTTTGTCCACCCAAATCCCCTACTGTGATCTCTGCCTGTTCACTTCCTTTCATGGTGGAGTTAGGCTGACCCTACTTCTTTTATCTTGCATTTTCTCCTTAATTCTGTGACCCTCTGACTCTGTCATTCTATAAACTTTATTCTTTCTTTAAAATTTTTAAAGTTATTTATTTTTATTTTTGAATGAGAGAGAGAGAGAGAGAGAGAGAGAATCTTAAGCCGACTTCATGCTCAGTGTGGAGCCCAACCCAGAAGATTCCACAACCCTGAGATCATGACCTGAGCCAAAATCAAGAGTCCAGGGCACAACAACCTGAGCCACCCAGGTTCCAGTCTACTTTATTCTTGCTAAGTTGAGCAGCGACCATATAGTTTATCCACTTGCTGGACACTTGCAGCTGAATGTCTTAAGCATTTCAAATTCAGCATGAATTGAACTCATTGTCCATTTACATGACATGATGATTTTAAAATATATCCATTCGCTCTTTCTACTTTTCCTTTCAAGGACCAGAGCTTAATTCCCCTATCCTTGAACGTGGGCTAGGCTTAGTGACCGTCTCCTAATGACTGAAATAAGGCAGAAGTGATGGTGCAAGACCTCAGGGATATTATGCCTTCCTCCTTGCTCTCTCCTTCTTGGACCACTTGGTCTGGGGGAATCCAGGTGCCATAACAGAAGGATATTTAAGCAACTCTGTAGAGGGGTTCACTTGGAAAGGAACTGACCTCTGCTGCCAACAACCGGCACTTCCTTGCGAGGCATGGGAGTGAACTCCTTGGAACTCCAGCCCCAGTTAGTTCTTCTGACGATGTTACCTCAGCTGACATCTTGATTGCACCCTCATGAGAGACCTTGAACTAGAATAACCCAGCTGGAGCTCTCCTAGACTCCTGACCCACAGAAACTGTGAGGTAATACACACTGGTGGCTTTAAGCTGCTAAACTTTGTGGGTAACGTGTTACACAGCGATAGATAGCTAGTACACACAACTCAGCAAGTTGTGCCCCAACCAGGAAACTCCCTCTTCCTCCCCCGAATCCGACTGGTGAGCAAGTCCTGTTATTTCCATTTAGGTATCTTTGATTCAGCCTCTTTTGAATTTTGCTGTCACGCTCTTCGATTGTTAGTTCTCATCTAAACTGTTAAAATTGCCTGTTAACAGGTTCCCTGCTTCCGGCTATGCTCCCTTGTGTTTGTCCTCCCAGGGCCATCAGAGCCGTCATTCTAAGATGGGATTCTGGGGGCACCTGGGTGGCTCAGTCGGTTAAGCGGCCGACTTTGGCTCAGATCATGATCTCACGGTCTGTGAGTTCGAACCCCACGTCAGGCTCTGTGCTGATGGCTCATCAGAGGCTAGAGCCTGCTTCAGATTCTATATCTCCCTCTCTCCGCCCTTCTCCTGCTCACGCTCTGTCTCTATGTTTCTTAAGAATAAATAAATGTTAAAAAAATTTTTTTTAAATGGGATTCTGATCATTTTGCTTCTTTGCTTAAATCGTCCTCACGGACTAGAGGTTACAAAGTCCCAACACCTTAGCAGTGTTTGAGGTTTGGTCCCTGTCTTGCTTTCCAGAGTTATCTCCTATCTCTCATGCAGGAGAGGGTTCAGCCACCATAGAAATGCTTGTTTATTTTGCTTTACAGCCTTTCAGTGTTGTTTTCAAAAATGCAATAACAGGGGCGCCTGGGTGGCTCAGTTGGTTAAGCGGCCGACTTCGGCTCAGGTCATGATCTCACAGTCTGTGGGTTCAAGCCCCGCGTCGGGCTCTGTGCTGATGGCTCAGAGCCTGGAGCCTGCTTCGGATTCTGTGTCTCCCTCTCTCTCTGCCCTTCCCCTGTTCATACTCTGTCTCTCTGTCTCTCAAAAATAATAAACATTAAAAAAAAAAATTTAAAAAAAATGCAATAACATACAAAAATTTATTTAATTTATTAAAAAAATTTTTTTTAATGTTTATTTATTTTTGAGAGAGAGAGAGAGAGAGACACAGAGCGCAAGCAGGGGAGGGACAGAGAGAGAGAGAGGGACACAGAATCCGAAGCAGGCTCCAGGCTCCCAGCTGTCAGCACAGAGCTCGACACGGGGCTCGAACCCACGAACTGTGAGATCGTGACCTGAGCCAAAGTTGGACACTCTACTAACCCAGGCACCCCAAATTTATTTAATTTGCAGTGAAAACTGCCCACTACTGGGGAGGTCAAAGTCAGGGCGACTTAGATACTTGCGTTACAGTTTGATCATATCGAGTTATCCTAACATTTTAGCATTAAAAAAAAATCGCAATATTTTGGCAAAGATTCAGGCAGCTCCAAATATTGATTTCCGCCATGTTCAGTGTAAGCCAGTCCTTTGAGATCACAGAGTGGCCTTTATCGGCATTCTCAATGCCACGAAGAAATAGTTTTATATTGTCCCTCATTTCTAATACCCATGAGTGAATGCCTTTCCCTTGACAGCCTGGATGTTCGGGTGGAAAGCCACCCCTAGTACTCACTGTCCCACCGCACACGGAAAAGACAGCTTGTCCCTGACTGTAGTTTGATTCAAAATGCTTATCCCTTTTTGAGAACTAAATGAGTATCAGACTATTTAGATCACCAGCCCTCCTCCGAGAGAAGCAGCAGGTGTAGACTGGTGTTCGGTGCAGCCGCTCTGTGTAGCAGCTCCTTTTCTTCCCGGCGGGACACATAACGGGTCCTCCGTCAGCCTAGGTCCCTGGGCTCCTTCTCCACTGAGTCCCTTGACCCTCAAATAGGAACCCCAAACATGACAGGTACTGATTCGTACCCAGCTCCGGGGTCTCACTCAATGGTGAGTCGAAACTGTCTGCCAGCCCAGACCTGAGCTCACGGTTCCTCCTCCAGACGGCCCGCCGTTGGTAATTCCTTAGTGTTCAGTGTGTTGTTTGATAGAGAAGTGTTGCTAATATCTTGTTCTGTTTTCTTTCTGACCAAATCATGTATCATTAACCTGGGTGCCGTTCTTACAAAACATCTCACTGGTGTGTGCCCGCGTGGGTTTTAGCTCTGAGGAGCACAACTTTAAATGACGCCTCCGCAGTTCCCGCCTTCCTTCGGTGAGGAGCGATTCAGTTTTGCATCGAGAAACATTATGCTGCCCTTGAGGGAGGACTTGCTTGCTTTACCAAAGAGGCCATCGCACTTTGAAAGTGACATGAAAGGCAGAGCCCGGTTCACTGCTGCTGTTTCAGCAGCTTCACGAAAACAATAAAGTGCTCTAGCCTCAGGAGCAAATGGATGCATGGTCCCACAAATTCCAATTTTTTACTCTTTGCCATTATACCTCCTATTTGTACTTCCCTTTTTAAAAAATGTGTATTTATTTATTTTGAGAGAGAGAGAGAGAGAGAGAGCAGGAGGGGCAGAGAGAGAGGGAGACAGAATCCCAAGCAGGCTTCGCACCGCCAGCACAGAGCCCAACGAGGGGTTCACACCCACGAATCTTGAGATCACGACCTGAGCCTAAACCAGGAGTCAGATGCCCAACCGACTGAGCCACTCAGGTGCCCCTGCACGTCCCTTTTTCAACAGCCTAGATGGCATGCCACTTGACACAGAGGGCACGCATGTCTCTGTCTTGCATCTTACTCTGTTCCGTAGTGATCGTTATCATTGCTAAGAGTTCTATTTATATCACTCTCAACCTAACTTTTACATTTCTGTGAGCCGCTTTGCTGTATTTAAAAAAAGTTTTTTTTATGTTTATTTCTTTTTGAGAGACACAGAGAGGCTGGAGGAGGAGTAGAGCGAGGAAGACAAAGGATCTGAAGCAGGCTCTGCACTGACAGCACAGAGCCCGACACGGGGCTCGAACTCACACACCGCGAGATCATGACCTGAGCCGAAGTCAGGCACTTAACCGACCGAGCCACCCAGGCGCCCCCTGCTTTGCGATATTAACTTGCCCGAACTTACATAATGCTACAAAATAGAAAAAGGTGAAAGTTGTGAATTTTAACAGATAAATACTAGCTCATGAATACTATGAAAATATATTTTGAAAATACAGTAACCAGACTAACCAAGATGAACTACATTTTTTTAAACCTTACTTTTTTTTAAAGTTTATTTATTTTTGAGAGAGAGAGAAAGAGCATGAACATGGGTAGGGAAGGGACAGAGAGAGAGCGAGACAGAGAGAGACAGAGAGAGAATCCCAAGCAGGGTCCATGCTGTCAGCACAGAGCCCAACACGGGGCTCCAATTCACGAACCTTGAGATCATGACCTGAGCCGAAATCAAGAGTCAGACGCTGAACTGACTGAACCACCCAGACGCCCCCACATTCTTTTAATTGAAGATCCGCTGCAGAAAAATGACCAGTACAAGCAAAATTCCCAACTCGATGGTGTATATTAAAACAGGATATCAGGGGCGCCTGGGTGGCTCAGTCGGTTAAGCGTCCGACTTCGGCTCAGGTCATGATCTCACAGTCTGTGAGTTCGAGCCCCGCGTCGGGCTCTGTGCTGACAGCTCAGGGCCTGGAGCCTGCTTGGGATTCTGTGTCTCCCTCTCTCTCTCTGAACCTCCCCCACTCATACTTTGTCTCTCCTGCTCTCAAAAATAAATAAAAACATAAAAAAAAACAAAAAAAACCCAGGATATCAGCAAAAATAATTTTACATTTCAAATTTTTGAAATATATGTGACCAAAGTTGTTTCTTTTGTTCCTTTCAAACTTGAAAGTCCCAGAGTACATTCTGATATTCTTTGGTCGCATTTTTGTTTCATTTATTCAGCAAACACTAAGTGTTCTGCGCTGGGCCCAAGGCGAGAGGCCGAGGGCTGTGCAGTGAATGGAAGAGTTTTGGCCCCGAGGGAGCTGAGGTTTCCGCACGTGCGGTTTTCTATCTCAAATCCGGTCTGCACTTTGCCGCTTCTTTTCTCTTTCTCCTTTGCTTACCTGCTATGTTCAGATCCGTAAACTAGTTTACAACCTATGTCCTTATTTCAAATGACCTTACTTCAAATTGTCAGCGCAGAGTCCGCTTCGGATCCTCTGTCCCCGTCTCTCGCTGCGCCTCCCCCGCTCGCTCTCTCTCTCAAAAATACATAAGCATTTCAAGACGTTAATTAAAAAAATAAAATTTCAGGCATAATACAAAAAACATCTTCTTATGAAAATTTGAATATAGAAATAGAGTAAAATACGAAAAGTCCCGCTTTGCAATCTCAACCCCCAACTGCATCCCAGGAGCCACAGACACGACTGTGCGAAAGGGTGTATTTCCTACACTTCTGCTAATACTTGTATCCCTTTCAAATAGATTCGGCCACGCAGTGGACTTTTAAAAACATCTTACTGCTTTAGTTTGTGTTTGTTGGATACTAGGTAGCCTAAGCCTCTTTTCATATGTTTATAGTATTTTTCCATTTGTGAATTGCCTTTTCTTATCCTTTGCCCTTTTTCTGTGGGACTGTTGTTTCTCGAGTCAATTTTGGTAATCTGTGTTTTCCGAGAAAATTATCTGTTTTGCCTTGTTTACCAAGCCATGTATGTAATCACGTCTTCTTTCTTGTTTTTAATTTTCGTCGTTTTAATCTTCAAGACCATGCTCAAAAATGTTTTTGTTTTACGAGCTGCTGCTTCTGACCATATTCATTTCCTCCCACTTTCTGTGGGTTCGGGGAAGGCTCTCCAGTTTTCTCTTCCTGCGCCCAGAGGAAGGTGGGACCCGAGGTCAGAGGGTGTTGCTGGCGGTTTGGAAAAGAACCTTCGCCGTCGTTCTTCCCCATCCTGCCTTCACGAATAGGAACAGACTGACGGAGATCGGAGATCAGCTGTGTTAATGCCACGGCCGACTCGGACAATAGTGCCCGATCTGCGCTCATGGTCAAGCCAACGACCCTCCCTTTCTGAATTAAACTTGACCGAGATATTCTTAAAATAAAATGCTTTTTTTTTGGAAGGCTCCACAAGAAGCCAGTTAGAGTGAAACACATCAATGGCTCAGAGATACCAAGGGCCACGTGGCCTCAGGGAGTTCTGTCTTTATAGTTCCCTGCGGAGACCGGGGCTGGGAACCAAGCAGTCCCTGACTGGTGGCGGGCTGAGCAGGGCCAGAGGAAAGGCATCCAGGGCCTGGGGAGCGGACCAGGCTGGGAGGGAGTGAGGGAGTGGGACGACTGGAGGAAGAGCAGCTGGAGGCCTGAGAGGGCTCTTGCAGATTCCGAGTCCTGGTGGCAGGACAGTCCCCCGAGGGACATGTCCCCAAGTGCCACGGAACCAGTGAGGAACTGAAGCTGAGTCATGCTTCAGACTCTCTGGGCCTCTTGTTCTTTCCCAAAATTAGTTTAACATCTGCTTGGAAACCAAAAGAGTCGCTGCTTCCCTATTCCTGGCTAATTAAACAAATGCAAACATATGCATAGCCTCACTCAGCGTTTCACACGCCCGGAGGGAAGTGCAGTGTGGGCGGCAGGTGTATCCCTAGAGGCGGAAGGTGGTCGGTGCCGCGGAGGGGAGACCACGATGTGTGTGTGGGGCGGGGGAGGGGGGTCCATCCTCGGAGCCACGCTCGCCTCACGGCTGCGTGACCGCTCACGGTTCAGGCGCGTGAATTAACCTGGTACTACAACAGTGCTTTTTTTATTTTTTTAAAGGATTTTCTTTTATTTCTTTTTAAAATTTTTGAAGTGTATTTATTTGAGAGAGAAAGAGAGAGACACTGTGAGCAGGGGAGGGGTAGAGAGAGAGGGAATGAGAGAGAGAATCCCAGTCCCCAATATGGGGCTCGAACTCGTGAAACCGTGAGATCATGACCCGAGTAGAAACCGAATGTCAATGCTACACCGACACCAACTATAGGCGCCCCTATAGCAGTGATTTTCAAAACAAACAAACAAAAAACAAAAACAAATAAAAAACAAAAACAAAACTAAAAATATATCAGGGCACCTGGGGCTCAGTCAGTTGTGTCCCACTGCGGCTCAGGTCATGATCTCTCAGTTCGGGAGTTCAAGCCCTGTGTCGGGCCCCAGGCTGACCGTGTGGAGCCTGCTTGGGATTCTCTCTCCCTCTCTCTCTTTGCCCCTCCCCTTCTTGCCCTCTCTCTCTCTCTCTCTCTCTCTGTCTCAAAAGTCATAAGTAAGGGGTGCTTGGGTGGCTCAGTCGGTTAAGCATCCAACTTCCGCTCAGGTCATGATCTCGCGGTCCGTGAGTTCAAGCCCCACGTCAGGCTCTGTGCTGTCAGTTCGGAGTCTGGAGTCTGTTTCAGATTCTGTATTTCTGTGTGTCTCTCTCTCTGCTCCTCCCCCACTCATACTCTGTCTCTCTCTGTCTCTCAAAAAATAAATGTTAAAAAAACTTTTTTAAAAAGCAATAAGTAAATAAAGTTTAAGAAAACCCTATGTATAAAAAAAGAAAACATATCAGCATATGGTAACTTGTAAGCCAGCACACTTCTCATTCCTGGCTCTGCATTTCCAGAAAGAGCCTCCCCTTTGTGTTCCCTTGGGAAGGATGTGCTGAACCCTGCCTCCTAGCTCCGAAGAAGGCCAACTTCACTAACCACCACTTTCCCAGGGCAGTGTGTCTCCCTCTGTAATTACTTCTCTCTATGTAATTTCTTACAGCGAAATGCTATGTTTTAGAACTAAATTAAAAAGCCCTCTAAAGAGATGGTTAGGTTAACATAGAAGTCAAGTTCCTCTTAGTCAGAATGAGTGTTTCTGGTCAGGCTTTATAGATATTTACAAAGAAGGGCAATGTATTTCCATACTACATGCAAATGTCAAGGTTCAGATTGTATTAGGATCTACCGACTCGCCAGATAAACATTTTCTATTTATACCCATTTTCCGGTAATGAACACCAGACCTGCTGCTGGCTGGATGAAGCTTAGAGACCCATGAAGAGCTTCACCACTTTTGCCCTGGGAGTGTGTCCTTTCACCCTGCATCATAAGGATTCTCTTGGGAGCACCTGGGGGAGGGGGGGGCTCAGTCAGTTGAGCATCTGACTTTGGCTCAGGTCATGATCTCATGGTTTGGGAGTCTGAGCCCCAGCACTGGGCTCACTGCTGTCAGCACAGAGCCCCGCTTTGGACCCTCTGTCCCCCTCTCGCTCTGCCTCTCCCCCACTCAGGCTCTCTCTTTTTCTCAGAAATAAATAAACATTAAAAAATAATAATAACGGATTCCGTCGGGTAGCTCTCCGCTAACGCCAGAGTCCTGAGGATCGGGCTCTTGACGGCCTTTGCGAAAATTCGTCCCACATCTGTTTGAGACCCATTCAGAGTCACTTTCATCCTTTGGCTTTGTCCTAGTTATTTTTAGAGTTGATAAATTTATTTTGCAAGAGCCAAACAGAGCATTTTTAGGCTTCCATATTTTTGGCTAAGGTTTAGGAAATTCTGTTCTGTCGAGAGCTGGCGGGTTTCCCACAGAGGCTCTTAGGAGCTCAGCCTGCACAGAGGTTTCCTTCGGCATTGCTCTGGACTCGTCTATCCGGCTCTTGGAGCCAGAGCACCCTGACACTGCCCAGCCTCTGTGCAAAGGAACACCTCAACATGCCTGCAGGGGTCCAGCTCCGGCTGAGTCCAGGGGTCCCTGAAGGAAGGACGGTCAGGCGAAAGGAACGAGAGAGCCACGAGACGTAGTCTGATCACCAAGCAGGCATCTCTGGCAATTCTGATCTCTGTCCTGCTGGTCTCAGTGTCTTTATTTAAATGTAGCGGGTGACATTACAGGAATGAGTGACATCCCATCATAAACATAGTTTGATATCTTTTACAACAATGTGTGTTTGTCAGCAAAGCAGCAATTTCCTCAATCTTGCAAGTTGTTTTCAAGTTAATTAGCATATAAACAGGGTCTTACTTGGGCCTGCCTATGTTAATTATCTATAAACAGGCCAGGAGTCATTCTGCCTTTTCTTCCAACTACAATGGGGCAGGTGCAACCCGTCAGGGCAAGGACAGAATTCCCAATGCTTGTCCTTTGATTGTGAATGAGTGAATTTACATTATAGGAGCCCAACGCTCACCCAAGTCACACCAATATCCAGCCAGCTCATAACCTCTATCAATCTGTATAACCCATCCCTGAGATGCAACTTTAAGGTGACTTCTGGCCAGGCTACTCTCATTCAGATGTAATCCGTCAAAGTCAAAGCATGCTGCTCCAGGTCCTTCCTTTTTATTTAAATGCCACGAAACAAAAGAGCATTACATCCCTTAAGGCCAACGAAGGCAATTCAAGAAATCCGAGCATGAAAGATTAATATTTGAAGGAGATGGTTTTGGATGCCAATTTGGCGGCGGGAGCTTGCAACATCCACCCTTTCACACGGGGAAAGTGTCAACCTGTGTGCCCAACATGGCTCCCAACACATGCCGTGGTAGCCCATCGTCTGCCCCTGTTCTTTCCTAGACAGTCCAGGAGTAGAGGTTTCATGGTCCTTGCAAAGGATGGCTCATCTAGGGTTTAATTATTTCTACAATTAAGAAAGTCTTGGAGCACCTGGGTGGCCCAGTCAGTTGAGCGTCCAATTCTTAATTTTGGCTCAGGTTATTATCCCAGCCCTGAGTTGGGCTTCACACTGAGCATGGAATCCTATGGGTTGGGATTCTCTCTCTCTCTCCCTCTGCCCCTCTCCCCTGCTCACACTCGGTCTCTCTCCCTCTCTCTCTCTCTCTCTAAAAAGAAAAAGTCTTTCTTGGGTCACAAAACAAAAAATTTCTTTGGGTCTGTAGTATAAGCCATCAGTCCCAAATAGAGTCTGATGCTCTCATGATAGATAATACTTCTTATGCCTAAATAGTACTATCTATTTATTTTTAATTTTTTTGTTTATTTATTTTTGAGAGAGAGAGCAGGGGAGGAGGACAGAGGATCTGAAGTGGGCTCTGTGCTGACAGCAGAAAGCCCAATGAGGAGCTCAAACCCACAAACCATGAGATCACGACTTGAGCCAAAGTCGTATGCTTAACCAACTGAGCCACCCAGGCACCCCCTAAATAGTATTTTTTAAATTGTAAAACTGTTATATGCTCATTGCAGCTAGTGTAGAAAGATCTTTAAAGCATAATGGAAGTTAATACTACCAACCGGAGATAACTCTTTTTTGTAATTTATTTTATTTTTCGAGTTTTATTTTATTGTGATAAGCATACTTAAGATGAGATCTAACCTCTTAGCAAATTTTTGGGTGTATATCATATTATTGTTGGCTATAGGTACAGTATTGTGTAGCAGGTGTCTAGAGTTGATTCATCTTGCTTGGCTAAGACTTTACGCCATTTCCCCTTTCCCCCGGCCCCTGGCAGCACCATTCCACTCTTTGATTCTATGAATTCGACTATTCTAGATACTTCGAATAATTGGAATCCTGCAGTTTTTGTCTTTCTGTAATTCCTTTATTTCGCTTAGCAGAATGTCCTCATGTTTCATCCAGCTTGTTAAATATTGCAGAATTTCCTTCTTTTTAAAGCTAAGTAGGGTTCCATTTTGTGTGTGTGTGTGTGTGTGTGTGTGTGTGTGTGTGTACGTCAAGTTCATATATATCTATCTATCTCATATCTTCTTTATCCATTCATCTGTCAATGGACATTCAGGTTGTTTCCACATCTTTGCTGTTGCGAATAGTGCCACAATGAACATAGGAGTGCTAATATGTGTTAAAGAGCCTGATTTCAAGTCTTTTGGATAAATACCCAGAAGCGGGATTGTTAGATCATATGGTAGTTCTAGATTTAAATTTTGAGGAACCTCTATACACTATTCCATACTGGCAGAACCGTTTTGTGTTCTCACCAGTAGTGTACAAGAGTCCCAACTTCTCCACGTCCTCACCAACACTTGTCTTTTATGTTTTTGATTATAGCCGTCACAGCAGGTGTGAGGTGAGATATCTCACTGCGGTTAGGATCTACATGTCCCTGATGATTAATGATGTTGATCATTTTCTTACCTATGTCCGTTCAAGTCTTTAGCCCGTCTTTTAATCAGTTATTTAATCAGTTATTTAATCAGTTATTTTGTTTTTGTTCTTCACTGTTGAGTTGAAGAGTTCCTTGTCTATTTTGGAGATTAACCACTTATCAGATTTATGGTTTGCAAATCTTTTCTCCCATTCTGCAGGTTGCCTTTTCACATTGATGGAATCATTACCGAGACCAATGTCATGAAGGTTTTTTGCCCTGTTTTTTTCTAGGGGTGTTATAGTTTCGGGTCTTGTGTTTAATTCTTTAATCCATTTTGAGTTGATTTTATGTATGGTCCAAGGGTTCAGTTTCATTCTCTTGCATGTGGTTCTCTAGTTTTCTCAATACCATTTACTGAAGAAACTATGCTTTCCCCATTACGGGTTGATTTCAAACCCTATCAGAATCCCAATGGCATTTGTTGTAGAAATAGACCAGACGATTCTAAAATTCATATGGAAGCACAAAGAAAACATGAATAGGCAACTCAATCCAGAGAAAGAAGAACAAAGCTGGGGACATCGCACTTCCTGGTTTAAAAATATACAAAAACGGGGCACCTGGGTGGCTCCGTCAGTTAAGCATCCAACTTGGGCCCGGGTCATGATCTCACCGTTTGTGAGTTCGAGCCCCATGTTGGGCTCTGTGCTGACAGCTCAGAGCCTAGAGCCTGCTTCGCATTCTGTCTCCCTCTTTCTGCCTTTCCCCCACTCATGCTCTCTCTCTCTCTCTCTCTCAGAAGTCAATAAACATTAAAAAACGGTTTTTAATATACACAAGAAACTACAGTAAGCCAAACAGCATGGTACTGGCCTAAACACAGATGTGTAAACCAATGGAATAGAATAGAGACCTGAGACTGAGTTCATGCAGATACAGCCAACTGGCCTTCAGTAAGAGTGCCGAGGGCAGCCATTTTTCAAAACGTTTATTTTGAGAGGCAGAGAGCATGCAGGCACATAAGGGCAGAGAGAGAGGGAGAGAGAGAGAATCCCAAGTGGGGTGCACACTGTCACAGCAGAGCCTGACACAGGGCTTGATCCCACAAACTGTGGAATCATGACCTGAGCCGAAATTAAGAGTTGGATGCTTAACTGACTGAGCCACCCAGGCACCCTGGCACCCCCATTTTTAATATATAAATTTTCTCTCTAAGTCTTTTTCTCTTTTGCCTCATTAAATATGGCCTCGTACTGTATACACCGTTTATAGTCTATTTTCCACTAAGTATATTATCATTACTCCATATTATCAAATATTTTACAGCATTGCTTTGGAAATTGACGTATAATTCACATACCATAAATTTCACCTTTTAAAATGTTCAATACAACGATTTTCTTCTTTATTCACAAAGTCGTGTAACAGTCAACACTATCGAATTCCAGAACATTTTCATCACCCTCCCTCTGCAAAAAACCCTAGAGCTGCTAGAAGTCGCCCCCACCTGGTGCCCGTCCCTTCATCTCATGGTAACCACTAATCTCCTTTCTATTAGGGATTTGTCTCTTCTGGAAATTTCACATGAATGTCCTCATATGGTATGTGGCCTCTTGTGTCTGGCCTTTTTCCCTTAATATAATGTTTTCAAGGTTCATCTCTGTTGTAGCATATATGATAGCATTTCATTCCTTCACTTTTTTACTTCATTCCTTTTAACTGACAATAATATTCCATGGTATCCATGTACACATTATGTTTTTCCACTCATCTGTTGATGGATATCTGCTTTTCCCCCCACTGTTTGGCTATCATGAATAGTGCTGCTACAACTCCTCACATACAGGTTTCTGTATGAATTCCTGTTTTCAGGTTTATAGGGTCAAGAAGGGGAATTGCATTGATCATAAGGGTAACTCTATGCTCAACTTTTTGAGGAACCGCCAAACTCTTTTGTCACAGTGGCCACACCGCTGTACACCCCCACACACAGTGTATGAGTATATATATATAGAGAGAGAATAGATCCTTGTCAGATACATGATTTGCTAATATTTTTTTCTACTCTATGGGTTATATTTTCACTGCCCTCTGAAGCACAAGTTTTTTTTATGAAGTCCAATTTAGGGACTTTTTGGATTGTTGCTTGTGTTTACTATCTAAGAAAACATTGCCTAATCCAAAGTCGTGACGTTTTACACTTATGTTTTCTTCTAAGATTTTTATATTTTTAGCCGTTACATTTTAGAAGTAATTTTGTTATGTGGCATGAGATAGGAGTCTACTTTCACTCTCTTGTATATGGATATCCAGTTGTCCCACCACCATTTGTTGAAAAGACCGTTCTTACCCCATTGAATAGTCTCAGCATTCTTGTCAAAAATCAACTTGCATAAATGTATCGGTTCATTTACAGACTCTCAATTCTGGTTTATTGATCTGCTTATATCTCTCCTGTGTCAGTACCACACAGGTATTGTTGATTGCTATGGTTTTGTAGTTGATTGCTATGGTTTTGTAGTAAGTTTGAAAATTTGGAAGTGTGAGTCTTCCAACTTGGTTCTTTTCAAGATTGTTTTGGTTATTCGGAGTTCCTTGCATTTCCATATGAGTTAAAGAATTAGCTTGTCCTCTTCTGCAAAAAGAGGAGCTGGAATTTTGACAGGAATTGCATTGAATGTAGATCAATTTGAGGAGTATTGCCGTCTTAAGTCTTATAACACATGCACGTGAGATGTCTGTCCATTTAAGACTTCTTTAATTTTTTTCAATGTTTCATAGTTTTTTTTAAATTTTTTTTAACGTTTTTATTTTATTTTTGAGAGACATAGAGACAGAGCGTGAGCAAGGCAATGTTTCATAGTTTTTAGTGTACAACTCTTGCACGTATTTTATTAAATATAGTTCTAAGTATTTTATTCCTTTCGGTGTTATTGTAAATAGAATTGTTTTCTTAGTATTTTGGATGGTTCACTGCAAGTGTATAGAAATGAAAATGATTTCTGTATAATGATCTTATATCCCATAAATTTCCCAAGCAAGTTTATTAGCTCCATTTTGTTGTAGATTTTTTTCGAGATTTTTCTGCATATGTGATCGTGAGACAATAGAGAGAGTTAGAATTTTCTTACCGATCTGGATGCCTCTCTTTTTATTGCCTAATTTCCCTGGCTAAGGACTCTGCTACAATGTTGGCCAGAAGTGGTGAGAGCAGAGACATCTTTATCTTGTTTCTGATTTTAGAGGAAGGAATTCAGATTTGCACCATTAAGTGTCATATTTGTAGTTGGCCTTTATCAAGTTGAGGGGTGTCCCTTTTATTCCTGGTTTGTTAAATATTTTTATGATGAAAGTGCATTGGGTTTTATCAAGTGCCTTTTCCCTACCTGTGGGTGCACCATCCGGTGGTTTTATCCTTTATTCTATCGATGCGGTGTATTACATTGATTGGTTGTCACATGTTGGGCCAATCTTGAAGTCCTGAGATAAATCCCACTTGGTCATGGTGTTGAGTCCTTACGTATGTTGCTAGATTTGGTTTGTTGGTATTTTGTTAAGGATTTTTACATTTATATCATAGGGCATATTGATATAGTATCACTTTTAATAGCTATATATGTTTAATTACATGGATCTACCTACCATAATCTAACCAATTTGACTTTTAATTATTTCCTTTGTTGTCATTGTTATAATCAAGGGTAAACTCGTAACTCCCGTGCATACAGTTTTGCATTCATTCCCGATTATTTTCATAGGATACATTCCTACGAATGGAATAACTGAACCGAAGGTTAAGCAGAGGGGTTCGTCTCGTCTTGTTGTTGGCATTTATGTTTTATTTATAGGATTTTTGTTACTAACAGAGGTTGGCTTTTAAAATTTTTTTAAAATTTACTTATTTTGAGAGCAAGAGAGCACAAGTCGGGGAGGAACAGAGAAAGAGGAAGAGAGAGAGACTCTCAAGCAGGCTCCACAGAGTCAGCACAGAGCCCAGTGTGGGGTTGGAACCCACTAATGTGAGATCACAACCTGAGCTGAAACCAGGAGTCAGTAGCTTAACCGACTGAGCCACCCAGGCGCCCCAAAGATATTTATTTTCAAAGTCAAATCTGTTTTTTATGTGTTCTGCCTTTGTATGTGGGCTCAGAGAGGCCTTTCTCACCTCAGGTACACAATCTCCTCTCGTCTTATAATGCTTCTCTCTCTCTCTCTCTCTCTCTTTTTTTCCCCCCCTCCACTTAAATCTTTATCAGAATTCATTTGGGTACTTCATGAAGAAGTAGGAGTCTTTTTTTTTTTTTTTTTTTGGCAAATGATTAGCCTATTTTCCCAGTGCCATTTTTAAAAACAATCCATTCTTTATTCTCGGATTAGTAATGCGATCTTTATCTTAATCAAAATTCTTAGGGCACCGAGGTGGCTCAGTTGGTTAAGTGTCCGACTCAGTTTTGGCTCAGGTCATGATCTCACGGCTGTGGATTGAGCCCTGCAATGGGCTCGGTGCCGAGTGTGAACCCTGCTTAGGATTCTCTCTCTCTCTCCTTCTCTCTTCCCTTCCTCCACTTGTATGTGCTCTTTCTTTCTCAAAATAAATAAATAAACTAAAAAAAAAAAAAAGAAATATAGAGCATTTTCCATACCTCGGTATCGTTACAATTATTTTGTGGAGAATGAATATTTAATTGGAATATCATGGTATGTTTTTTTCATCTAGTCATCTCTTTTTTTTAAACAATTTTTTAAATGTTTTATTTATATTTGAGAGCAGGAGAGACAAAGCATGAGCTGGGGAGGGGCAGAGAGAGAGGGAGACACAGAATCTGAAGCAGGCTCCAGGCTCTGAGCTGTTAGCACAGAGCCTGACATGGGGCTTGAACCTACAGACTGTGAGATCATGACCTGAGCCGAAGTCGGACATTTAACCAACTGAGCCACCGAGGCGCCTCTAGTCATCCCTTCTGATGTTCAGTAAAATGTTGTAGATATTTTGGGGGGTGGTGACTGTAATTTTCTTACAAGATTTATTCATAGATATTTTATATATATTTTTGTTTGTAAGCAGAATTTGTTTAGCATGCAATAACTTCTTTAAATGTGTTGTGTTATTGGGGCACCTGGGTGGCTCAGTCAGTTAAGCATCCAACTTCAGCTCAAGTCATGATCTCATGGCTCATGAGTCAAGCCCCAGTTCTGGCTCTGTGCTGACAGCTCCGAGTCTGGAGCCTCCTTCAGAATCTGTGTCTCCTCTCTCTCTCTCTCTCTCTCTCTCTCTCCCTGTTCCTCCCCCGCTCAAGCTCTGTCTCTCTCTCAAAATTAAATAAACTTAAAAAAATGTATTGTGTTATTCTACAATTTAATAATTTTTATTATTTTTAGAAAATTTAGAAGATACAGTGTGAGTTTAAATAATAAATGGCCCACGATATCAGAGATAACCTCTCTAACACTGTGCACATCCTTCTATTAATGGATTTCCAAATTGGGGAAGTAAGACACAATCACATGAAAGGCTTAATCCAAGGCCCTAAAGACACTAGTTTGTATCTTTTTGCCTGTGTAGGTTTTTTTTTTTTTTTTTTTTTTGGAACTGCTCTTCTTGTAACTAGTGGGGCTGTCAGTCACCCAGGTCTTTCTGGACAGTATGTCATGGTGAGGTTCCTTTCTGAGGAGTGCCTCTCTCCCAAGGTCTTGAATGCTAAAGACTTCTCATCATGGAATGCCGCTAGGAAACCCTTCCCATCCGAGAGCACCCATGTTTGAAGGAATAGAACCTAGGGAGCCTGAGCCGAAAGGTGACAGAAAGAAAGTCCTGATGACTTTTGAACCTCCAGGTCTCCTGGCTTGAAGCCCCTTGAATTCATCCCCCAGACTTTCCAGTTAGTCAAGCCAGTAATTTGCCGTTTTGCTTGAGCGAGGCTGAGTTAGAGTTTTGTCCCTTGTAGAGTCCCAACCACTACCACCTCCCGTTTCTGGGCCGTGGTGACCATGCACAGGGATGACCCCTTCTTCCTCCCCCCACTGGGTGAATTAGGTCCCTTTATTCCCCTGAGCCCCAGGAGGATGGATATTCTTCAGTGAGAGCAGGTCCCATGCATTGTCTCTTGCTTTCTCTAAGGCAAAGCGGGAGGGCCACCAAAGGCAGCAGCGTGTGCCAGGGGGGCACGGGGCCACAGTTGTAATAATAGCTCTCACAAGGGAAGGCCAGCTCTCGACTGCCTGACCACAGCGCCTTACCGCGATCGGTCATTAGAAAGACAACGGCCGCATATGGGGGGGAGGGGGAAGGGTTGGCATTACCGTGAACCCGGGCGCATTCAGCCTCAATGAGGCTCTGCAAACTTCCTCTGCCACCGAAGAGCCAGGAGGCTGCTTTTCACACCTATTATCCGGTAAAATAGCAATTAGACTCCAGCCACGGCAGTGACTAAGCTCAGCCCAGCCCTGATGGCTGCAGTTCTTGCTGAGCGTGGATATAACACATGTTGCTTGTTTGCCTCCCCAGAATTTCTTCCGTGTTTCTTGCGGGCGGTCTCATCGTCACCAGGGCGTGCGGGCCATCTGTAGCGGCCGGAGACGCGGACCTCAGATTTTGTGAGAGGGCTCAGATAATTCTGGAGCTCTCTGCATTCAAAATTCGGTATGAAAATCTTTAGAACGAGAAACGAGATGACAACAATGACAGAGGGGCTTGGAGGTTTAGGTGCTGTATCTCCCAGCGAGCTTCAGGCGGCTCACTACAACTGCCGGCTTTGAAATGCTTCTGGATCAAAACCCGACTTCCCCATCCCACTTAGAACACGCTACGACCCGCTGGTGTTGACAGGTGAGGGGGCCTGAGGCTTCAGGGCAAACTCACCTTTGAGGACAGACAGGGTTGTTTTGTTGTTGTTGTTGTTTTCTGTTTGATTATCTCAGGAAACAGCCAGAAATTTGTCAGCCTGTATCTTTAAATCCTTATGTTTTAGAGAGGTACAAAGTAAGTATTCAGGAACCAGTAGGATAGAAATGATTTTGCACTCTCTCTGTGTGTGTGTGTGTGTGTGTGTGTGTGAGAGCGAAAGAGACAGAGACAGAAACAGAGACAGAGACAGAGAGACAGACAGAGAGAGTGCAAGAGAGAGCAAGAGAGAGAGAGACAGAGAAGGGAGAGAGACTGTGAGAGACAGAGGGAGGGAGAGGCAGAGGGGAGCGGCCGTCAGAAGCCCTGGAGAGCAGAGAACCGCCTGCTTCCTGAGCAAAGCGTTGCTCAAATGCTCACTGCCCGGGCCCCCGGAGTGTGGTTTTCCTCCCTGGCCGGCACCAAACCCCAGAATAGTGCGGCCGACTTGCTGATTGAGGTCAGCAGCTCCCGGGAGGCTCGAGAAGCGAAAGCCTTTGCAGTAAGTACAGAGTTGGTTATTATTTAAGATGCAGATGGAAAAATCTTAGAAGAATAGCTGTGTCTGGGGGAAGAGGTTCTTCTGCCTTAGGTATAATGTCTAACACACACGGTGAATCCTGATAGGACGAAGGCATGAGTGATACGTTTTTCGGTGATTCACGGGTTAGGTACCTTAATGCTACATACATGCCTCTTTGTGCTAAAAATGAATTTGAAAACTCATCTTCTGACGTCTTGAAACAATAGACTTTTTCCGCTGCCCGTCAATCACTTTTTTCGTCTTACAAAGTAAGGATGATTAGTGCTGACTTTAAGTTAATGCGTGTGAGTCTTTTCGGGAAAAGGAAGCCTCTCTGTAGGTACTAACTACTAGCAGCGTGGAGATCTCTTTTCACAACCGGGGTGAATAGGGCTACTTCTGTGCGTTCTTGTCACCAACGTGGGGAGTCCCGTGGAGAGAACCACCCACTCGACTGGTTCTTAGCCCCCCGGATGGTTCTAGAGCCTTCTCCCCTTGAAGATGAGCACCGTGGAGGGCACCCTCCCATTTTGCAGAGGGCCCGATAATGTCCCGGTGCTTAATATCTGGGCCAAACATTGTGCTTATGAAAGGCTTCGATGGCAAAACTTCAAAGATATGACGAAGATAGAGGCTCTTCTAGGAAGTTACTTACTACGGGGTTTCTGTTTAGACAGTATTTTGCACTAACCACCCCCCATCACTCCCGGCCCCGCCCCGGCCGGGGCCAAAGCACAGGCTGCGTTGAAACATCTCTTCACCACTGTGTTTTCTAGAAGTGAAGTTTTTAGGGGTTCCCCCCTCCTTTGTCTACGGAGTCCAATTTCTGAGCTAAGATATTTAGCTCAGTAGTGCAGGAAGTTGATACTTTAAGCTTGCTCAAACAGTGTGATTTTTCCCTGTCATTAGAACAGAAAACTAAAAAAGGCATGCGATCTCTGCTTCTACTTTAGGACTCACTAGCACGGCCTGGTTTTGTTTCTTTCCAACTGAGCTCCCCAGACTGTAATTTGTACATGGTTCTAGTTGAGAGTAGACATTTGATTTCCTTTAATCCTCCCTTCACCACGTGGGTTTACATGTAAGTGTTTCTGAGCAGGAAAACACCTGCAGAAGCAGGAGTATGAAATTAACAATACTAAACTTTCACGTGAAAATAGATACTTCCTGTGAAGTCGCTTCCTCGTTTCAATTATTTTCCCCTGCAAACACGTTAGCCCTTTTTTAATATGATAAAAATACCATTTCCGAGCGCTTACTGTGTGCTCGGTACAGCAGTCAAGTTCTTCACAAGTATTATCTCATCCGATTCTCAAAGCACTCCCGAGAAGTGGCTACATTCACGATCTTCGTTGTCACAGGCAAGGACACTGAGGCATAGGAAGGTTTTGTAACTCAGCCAAGGTCAGAGTGACTGGTGGGGGAAGAGGTGCCACCAGGACTGGGACTCGGTCCTCCTAAATCCACAGTAAATTTAGAAATGAGAGAAACTCATGACTCAATCCCACACCCTGAAACAACTTAAAATTACTGTATTTCTTTCTGCATGTACCACTAGATATTATAGCATAGCGTTTTAAAAAATGTTATTAGTTTCACAATTATTTTTAAGGGTGTATAATGTTCTAGTAGGTGATTGTTCAATAAATTACTTAACTATTTCCTGTTCTTGAAAATTGGGTTGCTTTTCTTTCTATTTTCTGTTTTCTTCCTGTAATGAATAATACTTTAGGGGAGCCTGGATGGCTCAGTCAGCAGAGCACGCGACCCTTGAGGTTGTGAGCTCAAGCCCCAAGTTGAGGGTACAGATTACTTAAAAATAAAATCTTTCAAAAAAAAAAAAAAAAACAATACTTCAGTGACTATCTTGTCCATGTGATTTTCCCCTGGTTTCTGGATCATATCTGTAGAATAGATTCTCAGACATGGGATTACTGGGTAAACGGGGCATGAACGTTTATTTTAATGGTGCTTGGCATAAAGTTACTGAATCACTCCGTTTCCACACTCCGTGCCTCTGTGTGAGACTGCCCGTTTGGTTTCCCCCAATCTGCCAAGGACAATATCGTTTTTAAAAAAATAGGCAAAACAGAGGCCCTTTGTAATTTCGAATTTCTTTTAACATAATTAGGCTGAACGATTTTTTCACATGTTCGTTTATAAGTTGTACTTTCTGTTTTGCTCATCCATTTTGCTTCATTTCTTTCCGTTTTGCTAATTTATATCGGTTTTTGATAAGATTTATTCGCCTTTTGGCAGTTCTTTTTCCCGGACTCTTGCTTACCTTTTTAAAATGAAAATTTTTTAAACAAAATGTAGCCATGTAACATTTTTACATAGTCCAAACTGTCCATTTTTTCCCCCTGATTCTTCTTACTTTAGAGATCTGTTATCCTCTTTTAAAGGAATTTTTTTTCCTTCTAGTTTCCACTTTGGTGGATGATGTGAAGAGTGGCTTTAGACTGACTTAAAATAATGCCAAACAGTTTTTCCAATATCATTTGTGATAAATCTTTGTGTCCTCTAGTATTTTATAGTTTTGTCCTTTTATACCTTCAGCTTTTTAAAAAGATTTTTCTGTATTATCCGTTTTATTTCTAGTTGCCGTTTCTGTGCCGTGATCGCATTGTGTTAATTACTGTTGCTTTTGTGATATACAGAGAGGATAAGTTGTGCGGACTCCAAGTGAAGTATCAATTAAGAGTGTGGTGGGCTCAGGAGGCAGGCTGCTGAGTCCTCAGTCTTGTCTGTAAATTGGGGATAGTAATAGATGGTGTCTACTCCATGGGTTGTTAGGGTGAGGAAATAAAAGGTAAATTAAAGAAGACCCCTGGACACAGTATTTGGTGTGTATAGATATGTGTAGACAGTATTTGAGGTGTACATGTATGTATTTTATGTACACAAAGGTATGTTGTGTCTTTTTCTTATATAGAGTCAGATGTGTCATTCGTTCCCTATATGGCTTAAGACAAATGTTCATGTAATCTTGGGAGACAGAGAAAGACCATATGACTCTACTATATACATTAAGGAACTGGTACACGGAAAGATGAGCCAGTGACAGAGTGCAACACACATACACAGAGGATTACTACTCATTATAAATAAAGAATTCCCAGGGGTGCCTGTGCGGCTTGGTCGGTGAAGCGTCCGACTTTGGTTCGGGTCATGATCTCACAGTTCATGAGTTTGAGCCCCACATTGGGCTCTGTGCTGTCAGTGCAGAGCCCACCTCAGATCCTCTGTCTCCCTCTCTCTCCCTGCCCCTTCCTGCTCCTGCATGCACACATATACTCTCTCTCTCTCTCTCTCAAATAAATAAATAAATAAATAAACAACCATTAAAAAAAGAGGAATTCCCACAAATCAATTAGAAAAAGACAAATACATAAAGAAAACAGGGACAAGGACAATTTGCAAACAGGCAAATTATATTTATTTTTATAAATAAGCAATTCACGGAAGAAGAAATATAGTTGACCAGTAAAGTATAATGTTCAATCTCAGTAAGAATCATAGACACACAGGGGCGCCTGGGGGGCTCAGTCAGTTAAGCGTCCGATTCTTGGTTTCAGCTCAGTTCATCATCTCATGGTTTCATGAGTTCGAGTCCTGCCTCGGGCTCTGCAAAAACAGTAAAGAACCTGCTTGGGAGTCTCTGTCTCCCTCTCTCCCTGCCCCTCCTCCCCTCAGGCTGTCTCTCGAAAGAAAGAAAGAAAAGGAAGGAAGGAAGGAAGGAAGGAAGGAAGGAAGGAAGGAAGGAAGGAAGGAAGGAAGGAAGGAGGGAGGGAGGGAGGGAGGGAGGGAGGGAAGGAAGGAAGGAAGGAAGGAAGGAACCTTAAAGAATCATGGAAACACAAATTCGAATACTAATACGGTATTTCCCCTGCGACAGATTGGCAAAAATTGAAAACAGGGCATCCAGCAGCAAAGAGAACGGATGGAGATGGGTGCAGGCAATCACAATACAAGGAACAAGAATTAATAAAGCTTTTTGTAGGACAATTTTACCAAATCTACTAAAATTTGTAGTAGTAACCTTTAACGTATCTCAGAAAAATACCGTACATGTTTTCAAGTAAACATATATGGTATAATCATATCTATTTTTAAAATTTTATTATTTATGTTAAGAAAGCTAAACTCCCTATTTTTATCTGTATGTATATAAAAGTTCACCTTAAAAAAGTAGTGGATATATAATCTCAAGCTGTTTGCCATGGGAAGTAGAATTAAGGGCAATGTCTCTTTCACCTTTTGCTACATACATTTCTGTGTTTGAGTTTTTCTATAAGTCTGTATTTGTCTATTTAAAAAAATTTTTTTTAATGTTTATTTTAGAGAGAGAGAGACAGACAGACAGAGTGAGTGGGGGAGGGTCAGAGAGAGAGGGAGACACAGAATCTGAAGCAGGCTCCAGGCTCTGAGCTGTCAGCACAGAGCCCGACGTGAGGCTCAAACTCACAAACTGTGAGATCACGACCTGAGCTGAAATCAGATGCTTAACTTACTGAACCACCCAGGCCCTCCAGTATTTTTCTGTTATTTGTGCAAAATAGATAGGTAGATAGATAGATAGACAGACAGACAGACAGGTGTTCTTCCAGGCCCACAGGCAAGAAAATTTTAGGGAGCAGAACCCCAGAACCTACAGCTGGGAAAGTACACGACCGATCTGAGGAAGAGTGAACATTTGAGTGGCAGTGTTTTCACATTCTTTACGGGTTTTTAACTTACGTTTTAGGAAAAGAAGCGAGGAACTCGTTGAGAAAACCCAGCCCGAGAGGCACGGAGGGAAAGTTGAGTATTGACGAGCTCTGACCTCTAAGCAGCTCCCGTGCTGTCCCTCTGTTCACGCTGCGTGCAGGGCGCCCCACATGGTGGCTCGTAGACCCCAGCCCCGACACACCGTGCCTCCCCCCTTCCCTTTCATCTGTGTCCCTTACCTCTATTTTAAAAAGGTTCATCCAGCCTTCATGAAGGTCATTCATCCAGATACTGGCCCAGCAGATACGTCGCGCCTGGTCCCAGCCAGGCAGTGCTCCAGGCCCCGCAGAGACCAGGGTGAGCTGAGCCAGAGAGGGACCGTGCCAGCCCCACGGGAGCAGCAAAGCCACTAGCCAGTTCCTCATCACCGATCATGAGCGTTGCTATGAAGCTATCAAATAAGGAGAATGACAGATGCGAGTCCCATTTACATGGGTGCTTGGGAGGGAGCAAGTAGAGGGAGGCTAGTGTGAGAAAGGTGGGGACCCCTTCCAACCCCCACCCCCACCCCCGCCGCATCCAACCATCAGGAACCTAACGGTTCTGCTCTCGCGTCCCGTGTCCCCTTCTTTCCATTCCTCCGGCCAGTTCTTCATTCCTCTCCCTGGGACCCCCGCTTCCCAGATTTTACTCATTCAGAGTTTCTCTTTCCACCGTTTTTCTTACTTATTAAATTTCCTAAAACTGCCGTCATTAACAGATTTGGAAAGGAACCTTGTCGACTCACTGTAGGTGAGAAACAATGAAAATGAAATAATGCCGAATTCAAAAATCAACGATAAACATTTTACCAGGAAGGAACGCAGAACTCTGTCACCCGGGCTCTAAGGCCTTCCAGGTCGCCTTGATCACAGAGGGATGCTATTTCTGGAAGGAACTGTGTTAGGTTTAGATGTTTGGCCAGTAGAAAGTGATTCTTGTCTGTGATGACTTTGTTAGCCAGTAGAATTCAGGACAAGGACACTGAGAGACAGAGAGAGAGAGAGAGAGAGAGAGAGAGAGAGAGAGGTGAAACAGGAGACTGGAGAGCGGTTATTTATCTTACAGTGACAAGAGTGAGGTGAGCCGGGGACACGTGACCGCCAGGGAGGCGGAGGGTCCCTCTGAGATAGCCCTGGGAGCCCTGGGAGCCACACCTACTGCTGCAGTAAGGGGCCTCCTCTAATGACAAGAGCCCAGCTAGTCACCCCCGCCCCCCAGGAGAGTCAGGGGAGCAGCGGGGAGGATTGATTCGGGAGATAAAGGACAGGATGGTAGGGGGATGGCAAGTAAGGAGAAATCCTTGAGCGTGGGGGCTGGAGAACCCTTCCAGCACCTACTGCCCGTGGGGACCTGTTCTCGGTCTCCCCGATGAGCTTAAGCGAAGGGTTTCCAGAGTCCCGGCTTCCCCTGTGCCACCTGGAGCCCTCCCTGCATGGGGGGTGCCCCCGCTGGGAAGTGCTCCGTGGCTTTTGTGAATAGGCTTGGGCTCCTGAGCACCTGGCGGGGAGGGGCCCCTGGCTGGTGAGGAGAGCGAGGGTCCCCCTCCCGTCCCTGCCCTCCAGCCCGTCTCCTGCTCAGCTCATCCCTGCAGCCACAGGGTCTTCCAGCCCCTCACGCTTGGTTCCCGCCTCCTGCCCCCTCCTTCCCACGTCCTGGCCTGGCTGCTCCCTCCACCCGCGGGTGTTCTCTGCTCCTTTGCACGCAGTTACTGCCTGTGATCCTGGCGTTGGCTTGTCCTCATGACGCCTGCTCAGGGTGTCCTCCCTGAGGCTTGGCCATAGCCCCCAGCAGTGTCCCAGTTGAGATCTTTTATTTAGGGGGGGGACTACATGGCAGTCCCCCCCCCAACCATGAACCCCTGGTGAGCAGAGACTACGTTTGTGTTCCTTCATCCCTGTGCTGGCGCCTCCCTGAGACTACAGCAGCTGCTCCTCAAGGGTGTGTGCAGGGAACAAATGAATGAAACAGCCCCCGGCCGTTTGTGCGAAGGAGTGAATTCACACCACTCCTTTTGGGCCTGGCTTCGCCATTCCCGGCGCAGCGAAGGGCAGGGAATGACAGGATCTGACCTGTGTTTTAAAAGGAGAGCCGTGGAGAGGGATGAGCGAGGGTCGGAGGAGGCCCCGGGGGTGTGTCCTGACTGCACAGCCAAGGGCAGGTGGCCGTTCTGGTTGGCAGAATCCCGATGTTTGTTGCCCTGATCAATAAAAGAGCCACAGTTCAGTCCTGTGTTTCACACACTAAAAAATATATAGAACTTAAAAGAAAATTTTTTTAAGTTTATTTGTGAGAGAGAGACACACACACAGAGCATGAGCAGGGAGGAGCAGAGAGAGAGGGAGACACAGAATCCGAAGCAGGCTCCAGGTTCCGCGCTGTCAGCACAGAGCCCGACGCAGGGCTCAAACTCACAGACTGCGAGACCTGAGCCAAAGTGGGCGCTTAACCAACTGGGCCACCCAGGCGCCCCTAGAACTTTGCAATTAACAAATGTTTGCTGTCCCCCAAAGCCACCACAGCGGTACCCATGGCTCATAGGCGTCAGGACACGCAGAGGCCTTGGCCTGCAGCCCTGCCCAGCCTGCTGCTTCCTTCAGTCACAGACACCGGTCACCCCGGGAAGAGGGGCGCCGGCCTGCCGAGGAAAGGCTAGCCTCCTTCACCTGGCTTTTGGGACCCCCACAGTCCGCTGCCGGCCCTATTTCCAGGGCTCTTTTGCTCGACTCGCCACAATGCTCATCCGCTGCCGGCAAACCAGACCATTCCAGGGCACGCGCCCTGTGACCATGCCTCCCCCGCCTTCGGGCGTGCTTCTCACCTGGAATGTCCTTTCTGCCGCGAAGCACCACAGAACGGGGGCTTCAACACAGACCTTAGCTTCCTCACAGTTCCGGAGGCTAGAAGTCTGAGATCCAGGTGTCGGCCCGTCAGCTTCCTTCGGAGGCCTCCCCTCCTTGGCTCGTGGGCGGCCATCTTCTCGGTGCCCTCACGCGGTCTGCCCTCTGTGCACCGCTGTGTCCCAACTTCCCCCTCTTGTAAGGACAGCCGTCCCTGGATGTCGGGCTCACCCCGATGACCTCATTTCACCTTAATCACCTCGTTACAGGCCCCGTCTCCAAAGGCCGTCACTTCATGAGGTGCTCCTGGGGTTAGGGCTTGCCCGCATGGATTGGAGGACACACAGTTGGGTCCATAACAAGAGTCTAGCTTGAACAGCACTTGTCCTCAAGTGTCTCTCCGTTCCCATGCCTCATAGCCCTTCGGCAGGCTTCTAACACTCTGTCCCTTGGTATTCAGGCAGGCGGTCGTTAGAAACACCCAGAAACAGGGACGCCGGGGGTGGGGCGGCTCAGTTGGTTAAGCGTCTGACTCTTGATTTTGACTCAGGTCATGATCTCACAGTTTGGTGAGTTTGAGCCCCACCTCAGGCTCTGCACTGACAATGCGGAGCCTGCTTGAGAATCTCCCTCTCTCTCTGCCCCTCTCCCACTCACGTTCTCTCTGTCTCTCTCAAAATAAATAAACTTAAAGAAAAAAAAAAACCTCTAGAGAGCTTTTCAACCTATTTGGGGCACCTGGGTGGCTCAGTTGGTTAAGAGCCCGACTCTTGATTTTGGTTCAGGTCGTAATCTCGTGGTTCGTGAGTTCCAGCCCCACGTCGGGTTCTGCGCGGATAGCACTGAGCCTGCTTGGGTTTCTGTCTCCCCCTCTCTCTCTCTGCCCTTCCCCCCACATTCTCTCTCTGTCTCTGTCTCTCTCAAAATAAATAAAAAAGGGAAAAAAATACCCAGAAACAGTTACTTATTGAGCTCCTTCTATGTGCCAGATATCTGTTTGATGCTGCTGTCCAGAGGTGAAAATTATGGCGCCTGGCCTGCACGCTCGGTGGAGAGACAGCAGTTGAGCCACTGTGATGCAGTGCGGCCGATGCCAGCACTTGGAAGAGGGGCATCCCACCCAGCGCCGCTCAGAGCCAGCAGACAGCTTACTAGGTCAGGGGATGCCTCGGCTGAGCCTTGCAGGGCCGATGGGAGCAGGGCGAGTACTGCACCCAGTCGGGATGGCGGGTGCGAAGGCCCGGACTTGCGGGGGATCACGGCGCCTTCCGGAGCTCCCATCGTGGGAGCAGGGGTCTGCCGTGGGCGTGCGAGGGAATGGTAAAAGGTGGGGCCGGGCTGGGTATGGGGGTGCAAGAAGCCTGGCGTGTGGAATTTGGGCTTTGTCCCGAGAGGGGTGGTGCTGGGAGGGTTTAAGCAGGGGAGGGACTGGGCGGGCTGCGTTTTAGAAAGCCTGCAAGCGGCGTGGCAGCAGACAGTGGCCGTGGCCCTGACTCTAGGTAGGGAAACCAGCGGTAATTCTGATCCCCGCGACGACGTGAAGTGTGGAAATAGGGGCAGAGGGAGAAAGAGAGCTTTAGCTATCCAAGTGACTGGCCAGATACACAGGGGGCTCAGGGACAAGACTTTCATTCGGTTCCTAGATTCCGAGTCCCAGCGAATGCTCGCGTTCTGAATGGGCACTTTGACGACTTTGGCTAAATGTATACATCCATGGAAACCCCACTCCAGTCAAGATATGGAGCGTTCCCATCACCCCAGAAGCTCCCTCTGTGCCCCTTTCCAGGAAGTCAGGTTCCCAGCCCCATCCATCCCCGGCCCCGGCCCCCAGCAAACCCTGCTCAGCTTTCTATCACTCCACGTTATTTTTGCTTCTTCTCGAGTTTCAGATCAGTGGAACCATACACCGTGTAAGTATTTGGTGTCTGGTTTCTTTCACTCAGCATAATGCTTCTGAGATTCATCCGTGTTCCGTGTATCAGCAGTTCGTTCCTTTTCATTGGCAGGTGTGGATGTATTACAGTTTGATCCACACATCTGTGTGTGTGTGTGTGTGCATGTGTGTGTATGTGTGTGCGTACGTGCATGTATGTGTGCGTGTGTGTATGTGTGTGTGCGTGCATGTGCGTATGTGCGTGTGTATGTGTGCGCGTACGTGCATGTATGTGTGCGCACATGTGTATGTGTGCGAGTGCGTGTGTTTGTGTGTGCATGTGTGTGCGCTGTACGTGCATGTATGTATGTGCGTGTGCGTATGCGTGTGCGTGCGTACGTGCATGTGTGTGCGCATGTGTGTATGTGTATGTATGTGCATGTGTGCGTGGGGGGTACCTCTATACAGAAGTTCAAGAGCTGCGTTTTTTATCGGCCACCTGTAGGTGAGTCTTTGGCCTTCTATAGGAAGGTGCATCCCAAGCTTGACTGATGAGAGTCACACTGGGAGCTTACTAAAAGTTCAGAAGCAGCACTCGCTCCTGATGGACGGAGTCAGGCCCCCAGGCGTGTGTGTTTTTAACCGGCCTCGAAGGTCATTTTGATCAGCCAGGTTGGGGGACCAGGTGACTACCGTGCAAGTAGTAGTTGTGGAGGGGTGACCTCCCCAGTCCTGTTTGCTTGTCGCTGAGAGGCCATCTCATCTGGGCTCCTATTCTTTCCGGGTGCCGACCACACCAACTTTAGCTGCCACAGGCCACCCTGGCCATTGATTTTTTTTTCATCGATTCGTCAAACGGAACATTTCTGACACTCACCGCATATAAGGCATCGATCTAGACACCGCGCATACATGCAAAAGTGACTCCAACTTGGCACTTAAAATTAGTTGGAGATACGTGATGTTGACATCCACCATCATACCAGAAATGGTGACAAATGTCAGAGACACTCAGATAAGACGCTTGGAGTTTAGAGGCACACCAAGTCACTTCCAGCTTTTTGTGCGTGTGGGGAGGTGGTAGTCAAATACAGTGACAAGAAAAGGTAGTATTTGAGTGGGGGCATGAAGGACGGATAAGATTTGTGCATAAGGTGGAGGGGGAGGGGTGGGAGGAGAGGGTGGCCAGGCAGAGGGAACACGAAGAAAACGAGAGAGAAGGCTGGGCGTGGGCAAGGCCCGTGCTGCTGGGGGCCATGAAAGGCCAGCGTCCCTGGAGCGCGGGAAGCATCAGTGGGGGAGGAGGAAACGAGGTTGGCAAGGGGGGTTGGGCCAGCCCAAGGAGAGCCTTAGACTGCTTTCATTCAGCCCACCTGAGCTCCGACAAATACGTGCGTAACCACTGTCGCAATCAGGGCTTACAGCTACCCAAATTCGCTCATACCTCTTCACAGTCAGTCCCTCTGATGTGTCTTTTCCAGCGCGTTGAGCAGTTAGCTCAACTCTGACACCGTCTACCTGGAGAGAGCATCAGATCCCACACGTGAAGGGCTCAGTCCCACAAGGCCGCTCCCTCTCCCTCCTCACCCCCAATTCAGGCCGATCACAAGTCCAACCTGCTGTAAATCGGAGGTTCCCACACGCCCTCATCAGGTCCGATTAATTTGCTGGAGTGGCTCACAGAACTCAGAAAAACATGTACGTACTCCTACCACTTTCTTATAAAAGATGTCATAAAGGATACAGGTAAACAACCAGCTAGAGAGGAACGTAGGGGGAGGTCCCAGGCCCTGGGAACCACTGCTTCGTGTCTTCCATCCCTGTGGTGTTGCCTCTTCCAGAATGTCACATAAATGGAATCCTATAATGTGTAGCCTTTTGAGTTTGGCCTCTTTCAGTAAGCATAATGCACGTAAAATTCATGTATTGTTCTTGCATGTTATTCGGTACGTGGACATACCACAGTGTCCCCCCAAGGACAGTTCGGCGGTTTCAAGTTTTCGCTGTTGAACCAAGCCTACGAATCAAGCCGTTACGAACATTCCCATTACAAATGTCTGTGTCAACACGAGTGTCCATTTCTCTTGGATAAACATCAAAGAGTGGGATTACTGGGTCGTATCAGTGCAGGCTTAACTTTATAAGAAACGGCTGCATTCTTGTGCAAAGATTCTGTTCCGTTTTGCATTTCCACCAGCAATGAGCGAGGCTTCCCGCTGCTCGAAATCCCTGCCAGCATCAATATTGTTTTATTTTATTTTGTTTTATTTTATTTTATTATTATTATTATTTTTAAACATTTATTTATTTTTGAGAGACATAGAGACAAAGCATGAGCAGGGGAAGGGCAGAGAGAGCGGGAGACACAGACTCCAAAGCAGGCTTCAGGCTCTGAGCCGTCAGCACAGAGCCCGATGCGGGGCTCGAACCCACAGACCACGAGATCATGACCTGAGCTGAAGTCGGCCGCTTAACCGACTGAGCCACCCAGGCGCCCCTATTTTATTTTATTATTTTATTTTATTTTATTTTATTATTTTATTTTATTTTATTTTAATTTTATTTCCTAGCCATTCTCCTAGGCGTGTGGTAGTATCTCCTTGTGGTTTCGATTTGCATCGACGTCACGACTAATGACACAGCACATCTTCTCACGTGCGCGTTGGCCATGCCGAGAATATCTTCTTCGGCAAAGTGTGTGTTGAAATCTTCGGCCACCTTTTACGGAGCAGTGTGTTTTGTCACCATCGAGCTGAGTGAGTTCTTTATAAATTCAAGAAGCAAGCCCGTTATCAGTGCTGTGTGTTGCAGGTGCTTTTCTTCCGAGCTGTGGCTCGTCTTCTTAGGTTCTTGATAATGTCTTAGGAAGAGCAGAAGTTTTAAATTACGGTGACGTCTAACTTACCGGTGGTTTGTGTTTTTTTTTTTAAGTGTTTTATCTTATGGACCGTGCTTGTGGTGTTACATGAAGAGATCTTTGGTGAGCTCAAGATCACAAAGATTCTCTCCGGCTGACCTCCCGTGTTTTTCTCGTTCTGTTTGGGCTTCGCATTTAGGTGGATGATTTGTCTTTACCATTTCTTTTTTTTTTTTTAACACTTTTATTTATTTTTGAGAGATGTAGAGACAGAGTATGAGCAGGGGAAAGGCAGAGAGAGAGGGAGACACAGAATCTGAAGCAGGCTCCAGACTCCGAGCCATCAGCACAGAGCCCGATGCAGGGCTCGAACTCACAGACCATGAGATCATGACCTGAGCCGAAGTCGGCCGCTTAACCAATTGAGCCACCCAGGCGCCCCTGTCTTTACCATTTCTTACGGATCAGACGCCGGGCCCGGGGACTGTAGAGGAATGAGAATGAGTTCTTTGCGCTGACGCCACCTCGACTGGGGAGTCGGGGGGCAGGAGACAAGCTGGCAGAGCGGCTGGCTTTCCTACGGGCTGCCGCGGACGCTCCCTGAGCCGGGGAAGCAGGACCGTGCCCTGGACAAGGGCCGGGAAGCCGAGTTTTACAAGGACCGTGGGAGGGAGGCCGAGGTCAGGAATCGGGCAGGGGTGGGAAGCCCGGGGTTCCGGGCGCGGAGCGGCCTCGGGGAGGCCTGAAGCCTGGGTGATTCCTCTTGGGCTGTGCCCGGTCGGAGCCCCAGGCACCTGGCAGGAGCGGGCCGAGCAGGCACCGTGCCTTCCCTTGGAACAAAGAGAAGGTGGGGGCGGCTTCACCGCGCGGCCCTGGCTCTGTGTGTTTGAGGGACGGGGGAACTGTCTCTCTTCACGGAAAGTCAGTCACACTCGAGTGGATCACAAAGCCCACCCCGAGGGGGCAGCCGCAGGGCTGTTCCCTAATCATCTCCAGGCTCCCACCCTCGGGACGGAGCACAGAGCTGTTGCCACCCAGAGATTTTTCTCCTGGGGACCGTGCGAGGGCCGCGTAATGACAAGGTGATCCCAGGAGCAGCCCGCAACATTATCCCTCATATTCGCGGCTATTGTATGTATTTAAAAACGCAATACCAGAAGCATTTCGTGCTGGGGAAAGAGAGAACATATTCCAGGCGCTGAATAAATTAACCCCGCAAAGCACAGCAGTAGCTTTCATTAGCCAGCTGGCATTACAGGAAAATAGCTGCAGCCTGTGGGGTAGGGAAGAATATTTCAGGAATGCAAAAAACAAGAAATCAGCCGCATTCAGTGATTTAACTTAATCCAGGAACAATAAGGAAATCCAGCGGAATGACAGGCTCTCACGGCCTGTGCGAGGGGACAGACTTCGCCCGGGACTCAGAGGGGGCGTCTGCCGTGACTCCGAGGCAACCAGGGTGACTGCAGGCAAGAGTCAGCTCCCTGTCCCTCCTGAACCCGTACGAGCTCCAGAAAAGTTCTGTCTTTCCCTTCATTTCTTCTTTTAAATTTGTTTATCTTTTTTCGAGAGACAGATGGTGCGAACAGGGGAGGGGCAGAGAGAGAGGGGGACCAAGGATCCCAAGCAGGCTCCTCACTGTCAACGCAGAGCCCAACGTGGGGCTCAAGGCCACGAAACTGTGAGATCACGATCTGAGCGGAAACCGAGAGTCAGACGCTTAACGGACTGAGCCACCCGGGTGCCTCTCTTTCCCTCGTTTCTTTCCAGTGGTCCCAGGAGAGAACACAGGCGGCTCACAGGCTCAGGTGCTGGAAGCCTCTCCCTTCTCCCTCCCTGCCCGGGCCAGGGTGCTTTCGGGGATGGCTGTGCGCCCAAGGCCTCGCTGCCTGCCATCCTGCAGACTCCGCTCCACAGCTCCTGGGGTCACAGAGGGGTGCCTGCCTCTTCCACCACCACTGGTCCTGCCTCCACCATGCTTTTTTTGTTTTTTGTTTTGTTTTTTTGTTTTGTTCCTGGGAGGTGCCAGCGAGCCAGGTATTCAGGACATCCCAAAAGACCCTACACCGTGGGAGCCCTCAGAATTTCTTGAATTCCCTCAGAATCTCAGTGTTATTTTGATGGTCCAGTTCCTGCCTGTCTCCCTCCTCCCCAGGGGCTCTTCGGTTCCTCAGACGGACCGTCAGGGGCCGTCGCTCACCAGCCTCCCGACCGGCCACGCCTGCTGGGCCACAGCGCTCCGCGTGGCGGGGATCCAGTCGAGACCCTGCTCTTCGGAACTCTTCAAGCTCTCGTGACTTAGGGCTACCTTTTTGGAATAATGTCGTCATCCTAAAAGGTCCACTTCTACCTGACGGGTGTCCTTTGTGAGTCTGTCGGCCACCGTAAGACTCTGAAGGTGCCACATCGAGAAGAACACCACTGTTGAGCAAGAAGCAAGAGAGAAACCAGATCCAACCTTAATTCTTCCCCCTGCATATGGCCCTTATTTTGCCAAGGTCAAATTTACTTTTTTTTTTTTTTAATTGGTTATCTCCCCCATCTGCACCCAACACAAATACACGCGGACAGGAACGAGTAGAGACAGCGTGGGTCCTTGTCAGGCGAACCCCTCCCTTGGCATGCCGAGAGCACCCCGTCTCTGACTCGAGACATGAGTGAAGAGAAGCAAGCAGAAGTGAACACACATCTTCAGGCGGGGAGAGAAATTCGGTAGTCGTGATTAAAGCGTCGAAGGGGAAATGAGCCACTTGGGGAAATCCCGCCTCATAACTCATGGCCCTCGCTTGCTGCCGCCACGGTGGGCCGCCGTGGAGTGGGGGAGCCCCCGCCGGCGCGCTCGCCTCCGATCACAAAGTGGGGCGCAGGTGGGATGCTTCTCCCACAACTCTTGAATTGGTAAACCATTTTCTCAGCCATGAACTTGAGAGGCGGCCCTCTGTGGTTTCTCTTGGTGCGTCTCGTTTGCGACGCACCGCGTGGCGCCTGGAGGCCGGCTCTGCGGACCTGGTGGAGCTGATGCCAGCCTCCTCCTGGCTTACGTCTCTCTCTCGGGCAGAAGGCCAGTGTGGCTCAAGTATAGTGAGCCAAGAGGCGGCGGCGGCGGGTGTGACGAGGGGGGCCTACCTCTGCACATGGAGAGGGGCTGCCGTCCCACGAGGGCCCTATTTTGCATCTACGTTCAGCAGTGCCGGGGGAAGGATTTGCGTCCTCCCTCCTGGGTCTTGGTAGGGTAGGTGCACTGCAGGGTGTTGGTGGAGGGCGCAGGGGTTCCGCCGCGTGGGTGGGGCGGCGTGCCCTGCCGTCCTTGCATTGTTCCTGCAGGAAGTAGGACAGAATGAGTCAGAACTGGCCTCCCTGTTGCCTTGGAAGCCGTGTCCCCGACATCACAGCGCTTTGCCCCTTGTCCCACCTGACTGAGGGGCCCCACTTATGAACCAAGACACAAAAGATGTTGGATAAAAGACAAGATACGTAGACATGCTCCTGGAACCTGCTGGGTCCCTCATTCTGTGGTCACCACCAGCTGTCACTAAGCAGCTACGTAATTTCATTTGTTTTTATGTTTCAATGAAGATATCCGAACTCTCAAACCATAAACATGGAAAAGTATTATTTACTAGTATCGTGAAACCGAGATGCATACCAAAAATTTAAGCAGGCACGCCTTGGGAACAAGTCCAGGACACAAAATGAAGCAGCAGGTGATTTTAGAGGTTCGGTATTGAATAACTTTAGGAACTATTTCCCAAGCATGTTGCAAGTTAGTGCGATGAATTTTTATAATGCGGATGCCTATATGTCAACATGAATGTTATTTTCAAGGTAATGACGCTGAGAGGCGCTCTGTCTGTGTCAACGAGGTTCTCATCCTGAAATTCAATTTGGGGATTGGAGTTTTTCCTCCCGCTTGTTGAATGACATTTTAAGTCTCACGGGGAAAAGACTGGGATGGCTGCATAGTTCTGTTTTGTATTTGCCCATTAATCCCGCGTGTACTCAGTGACGGCCCCCATTTGTAGAGAGAGGCTCGCGCTGCCTCGCGAGGGAGGGGCGGGGAGAGACCTGTGCACACTTCTTCAGGGAAAGGCAGAAGCTAAATACGCATTTTGGCAAATGTTTCTTGAGCACCTACTACGTTCTGCTCCAGCGTAGATGCTGCAGACACCACGATGCCCTGCTGTCACAGAGCGTCCGCGGTGGCGGAAGGAAGGCACCTAAATCAGTGACGGCGGTTGTCTTAGTTTGGTGATGAAGGCTCTGAAGAAGTGAACAGGAGCTCGTGGGGTGGAGTGGGAAAGCTACTCAAAAGACCAGGAGGAAAACACCTCTTAAGAGGGCGGGCTCCTGGGGCCCCTGGGTGGCTCAGTTGGTTAAGCATCTGACTCTTGACTTTAGCTCAGGTCATGATCTCACGGTTCGTGAGACCGAGCCTCCACGTTGGGCTCTGAGCTGACAGCATGGAGCCTGATTAGGATTGTCCTTCCCTCTCTCTCTCTGCCCTTCCCCCACACTCCCACCCCCAAATAAATAAATAAACTTTATTTGTATTTATTTTTAAAAATTTTTTTTAATGTTTATTTTTGAGAGAGAGAGAGAGCAGGGGAGGGGCAGAGGGAGAGGGAGACACAGAATCCGAAGCAGGCCCAGAGCCAGACGCGGGGCTCGAACTCAAACTCGTGCATCGTGAGATCATGACCTGAGCCGAAGTCGAGCGCTTAACCGACTGAGCCACCCAGGCGCCCCAAATAAATAAACTTCAGAAAAAATAAAAAAGACGGAGCGCTCTTGAGCAGAGACCCGCGGAGAGGAAGGGAGCCCACTCTGTAAAGGGCTGGGGAACAGTCCAGGCGGAGGGAACGGCGGGGGCAGCTAGCTGGTCTTGTTCAAGGAGCTGGAAGAGCCGGCAGGCACCCGTGGGACAGAGCAGGGCAGGGCTTCGGGGCTGAGGGGGGCCGGGCCTGGCGGCCAGGAGACTGGGTGGGGGCGGTGCAGGGGGTGCTCCTGCAGCCTCCAGGTGAGAGACCAGGGTGCCTCAGATGGGAGCAGGCTGCGGACAGGGCGTGGAGGTGCCAGAGGAGAGCAGCAGAGTTTTCTGGAGGTTGAGAGGCAGGAGTGTCAGAAAGGGGATAGAACATTCCTAGAGGGAGGTGCCCGGGTGAATGCCCCAATATGAGAACTGTGAGCCCGCTGACCCAGTGGAGAGAACGGGCTGAGTGGTCCGCGGGGCTTGGCTGGGCCCAGCTGGGCGGCGGCCCCTCGACTTGGAGCAAGGAGGAGCCGTTGGGCCCAGGCGCGGGTGCCCGGCCCGAAGTGGCACTACCCGGGTCCGCCCTGGGGAAGCCAGCGGACTTCTCGGCCTCCCTGGTCGCTGACTGGAAAGCCTGGGTGACAACTGCTGACTCACAGGGCCCGCGGGAGCGCTCGAGGAAGTCCTCTCCGGCAGTCCCCGAACGTCCTGCCTGGCACGTAGTGAGTGTTGACAAACGTCAGCTTAAAACTAAGTTAAGCTGCAGGGTTTGTGGGCAGGAAGTGGTGACCCCAGCTGAGCTTTTGGAAGCCTGTCGGGAATCCTGGGAGGGGGTAAGCCGGGGAAACGCTCAGGGCGGCCCATCTCCCAGCCTGCGCGGCCATGGGCTTGGAGCCCCAGGGAGGAACCCACGATGCCACTGAGGGTTCGGGTCTGGGCGAACGAGAGAGGCCAGGCCGTTTATAGAAATGGGGAAGTTGAGGAGGGGGAGAGCCGGCTATTCAGCGTCTGTGCTGTGCCCTCTGCTGGGACGGCCACACGCAGGCAGACGCCAGGAGGCTGTCGCCCGGGAAGGCCTCCTGCCTGAACTGGGAGAAGTTTCTAGAGGGGTGAGTCTCGACTTCACTTCAGAAGGTGGCTTTGAAGTCGGCCAGGCCGAGGGGGCCGGGTGGGCGTCCTGAGCTTCCCGTGTTGGCCCCTCCACGTCTCCTCTTGGTGGCTGTCTTCCAGGGACCAGTGAGCCGCAGATGGGTGGAGGAAAGAGGCTGAGTTTGAGGCCTTGCTTGCCCCAGCCCCCTCCCGAGTGAGTCTCCGTGAATTGGTCGCGTTTCTCTAGTGAAGGCCACAGCTTCTGTCTTTCGGTTTCTGGGCTCCAGCGGCTTCCTCCCCTGAGCCCTGTGACTCCTGCAGGCCTCGTTGGCGTGCTAACGGTCCTGGCCCGGGGGTTTCTGCACCTTCCCTGGCTGCTCCTCCAAATCCTGCCCACTCCCTTGGTTCCAGATGCTTCTACCTAAATAGATTTGAAAGCCTCCGGTTCCCTCCTACACCGTCGTTCTTGTTTGTTTTGTTTTTCTTACCACATTTGGAAAAACTCATGTGGCAAAGTACACTTAATATAAAATTTATCATCCTAACCGTGTTTAAGTGTACAATTCAGCGGCGTTAAGTACACCTGTGTTATTTTGCACCATCCAGCCACAGAACTGTGTTTACCCCATCAAACTGGAATTCCGTACCTATTACACAGTAGCCCCCATCCCATTCTCTCCCGCCTCCCCCCGCCTTCGGCAGCTACCATTTTACTTTCTGTCTCTATGAACTTGACTATGAACGGTATTTGTCTTTTTCTGACTGGCTTATTTCACAGAGCCTACTGTCCTCAAAGTTCATCTGTGTTGTGGCATGTATCAAATTTCCTTGCTTTTTCAGGCCGAATCCGATTCCAGCCACATTTTGTTTATCCAGTCATCCATCAATACCTTCTTGGGTCGCTTTCACCTTTTGGCCCTTGTGGATAGTTGCTCTATGGACATGGAAGTGAAGAATCCATCTGAGACCCTCCTTTCAGTTATTTGGGAATACATCCCGAAGCAGACTTACCAAATCATATGATAATTCTATTTTTTATTGTTTTGAGGAACTGCCATACCGTTTCCCATAGTGGGGGCGCCATTTTACTTTCCCGACAATAGTACTCCCGGGTTCCGATGTCACCACATCCTCTCCAACACTTGTTTTTTGTGTTTGTTGTTGTTGTTTGTAGGCGCTATACTAACAGGTTGGGTGTGGTATCTCCTCGTGGTTTTAATTTGCATTTCCCTGACGATTAGTGACGTCCATCAGCTTTTCATGCACTTCTTGGCCACGTATATCTTCTTTGGAGAAATGTCTATTCAAGTTCTTTGTCCATCTTAAATCCTGTTTGGTTTTGTTGTTGAGTTGTAGTTCTTTATGTATGCTGGATATTAACCCTATCTTCGTGGGCTCAGCCCGCCATAACCAAATACGACAGACTCAGTGGCTTAACCAACTGACATTTATTTCTCCCAGTTCTGGAGGCTGGGAAGTTCAAGATCAGGTGCTGGCTGTTTAGTTCTTTGTGAGGGCTCTTTTCTGGTTTGTAGATGGCTGCCTTCTTACTATGTCCTCACAAGGTCTTTCTTCAGTTCCTTTTATAATGAGGCCACCAATCCTGTCAGATTAGGATCCCACCCTTATGACCTCATTTCATTTTAATTTACCTCCTGAAAGCCCTTTCTCCAAATACACTAAACCTGAGGACTAGGGTTTCAACCTATGGATTTGGGGGAAGAGGGGAACATCATTCCATCCATTGCAGACCTCTCACCAGATGCCTGATTCGCGAGTATCTTTTCCCCTTCTACGAGTTGCTTTTTAACTTTGTTGATTGTGTCCTTCGATGCACAAAGTTGTACATTTTGATGTAGTCCAATGTATCTAGTTTTTTCTTTTGTTGCCTAGGCTTTTGGTCTCATATTCAAGAATCCATTGCCAAATCCAATGCCACAAAGCTTTCCTCTTGTGTTTTCTTCTAAGCTTTTAACAATTTCAACTCTTGCATTTAGGTCTTTGATCCATCTTGAGTTAACTTTTGTTTATGGCGCAAATTCATTCTTTTGAATGTGGATATCCAGTTTCCCCAACTCCCTTTGTTGAAAAGATTGCTCTTCCCTATTGAATGGTCGGGGCACTAGTTATCGATTTTATTCTTAGTTACCCTAAGGTAAAAGATCTATAGATCTTTTTAAACTATTTCTATAGAAAGAGCAGTTGAAGTATTTTGTTGCCATCTCCTTTTCTCCTGCCTTAGCTCATTCACTTTAAAAGAAAATTTTTTTAAGTGTTTATTTATTTTTGAGATGGAGGGGAGGGGCAGAGAGAGAATGAGAGCCACAGAATCCAAACCGGGCTCCAGGCTCTAAGCTGTCAACACAGAGCTCCACGCAGGGCTTGAACTCACAAACTGTGAGATCATGATCCGGGCTGAAGTTGGACGCTCAACCGACTGAGCTGCCCAGGTGCCCCTCATTCACTTTTAATTCTTTGGTGTGAAGCCACGTTATAGGTAAGGAAATAACTAGTGATTAGTGGCCATCCACTCCTTGGGATGTTGGCTTCTTGGTTCGGCTTTGGAGATGGAAGGGTGGCTCTCAGGCAATGATTCTGAGCTCTTGGTTTCAATATAGCTCCCAGATTACAGCCTCTCTCTAGGGCCTGCATTTCGTATTCAGTGGCTCGACTCCTCCTCTGTGCCTTATCCCAGATCACACCCTATTTGCTATGGATCTCTGCCTCGTGGTAGCATTCCATAGTTTCTGCAAGTTCTTACTCTAGTTTTGAAGTGTTTTTGTTTGTTTGTTTTTCGGATTTGAGATGGTGTGGCTGTGGCCAGTGATGTGCAAACGCTCGTTTCCATTTAGATTTTGGTTTGTTAACTTCTTGGCTCTTGTTTTCTTTAAAGGATTCTACCGATGAGATCAGCTTCAGTGTGCCGTTTTTCTTTTAACGCTACGCGGAGATCCGTTCTTTTCCTTCTTTATCGGGAAGGAATCTAAGGCCAATGGGATGACTTCTCATCCCGAGACCATAGGAAATAATGAACTTCGAAGAGTTTCCCGTGGCCTCCCGCTGAAATCTGGGATTCCCTCGGCTACTCCCCAGGCAGATTGTCAGCGTTAACGTTTTGGCGTTAGATGGGAAACGAACCAGCATCCGAGGACTCTTCATTCGTCCTGTAGCACTGAGTGTCTAAACCTCGACTTCCGATATTGGAGGCCAGGCATGTCTTCATTGTCGGGGCCGCCCTTTGGATTGTAGGGCGTCAGGTAGCATCCCTGGGTCTACCCAGTAGCTCACCCCAAGCCGTGACAACCAGACACGTCTCCACACCTTGCCAAAGGCCCCCGGCGGGCAGAGCCACCCACCCACGCCCACCCACCCCGGTTTCCAGCCACGGCTGCTGGGGAGGTCAACAGCAAACTCAGCACATGTTCCCGAAAAGCCCAAGCTAGATATTTTCAGCCCGGTCCTCCCTTGCATTCTGTTTCCTGCCGGGTCCCCTGGTGATTGAGCAATGCGCACATTCGTATTTTGTTAGTTCTCAGACTCGAATACTTCAGCTTCCCGCTTCCTGCTGCTTATTGTACTTGGAGTCAAGACCTCAGCGCCTCTCCCACTCACAGACACTCATTATTTTGTGATCGTCCAGAATGGTTTCCCCGTCGCCCTTCTGTTCTCTTGCCTTAAAAAGGTCAAAAATCTGAGGCCCCGAAAAAGCCCTTCCAACACAAGTTCTGAGAGCGGAGAGTAAGCAACGGCGTGATGTGTTTTGAGGGAGCGGGAGACGTGTGCATGGGCTCTGACTTTCCCCGGAGCCCAGACACCTAATCATATTCCTAAAATAGCTGTTTCCTCCTTCCTCCCTCCTCCCCTCCCTCTCTCTTTTCTTTTCTACTTTATGCCACCCAACTTATGAGTTACGGCTTAAATAGAAGTCCTAACTCTGTTCTGGAAAGGAAAGGAGCGTGGTAAGAAAATAAAACTGTTTGAAACATTTAGAGAAAACACCCCCAGGAAGATGCTCTCCGCACCCCTGCGGGAGGGGGTTCCCAGATTTAATTGTAATTCCTTCCTCAGTTTGATCCTTTGAGATGGTTCAGGAGGATTTGCAGAAATCAGGGAATTAACAATAGAAGCCTTTTTTAAAAAAAAAAATTCTTGTATTTGGCGAGAGCCCATCTATTTATTTTCTGTTACTAACTCACCTCCGTCAGGAAAGTGAGCTTCACCCGGTATCGGTCCCTGTGTTCTCAGAAGCGAGGCTGTATTAAGGATGGGAAGCTGCCTGCCCTCCATGTTTGTTTTCCCCTCTACTTTCCCTCTTCCGTGTTTCCACGCGGAAATCGGCTGCTGTGTGGACAGGAAGAGCACTTCCCTTCAGTCTAGTATGTCTGGCTCCTGCCGCCGACATGGATGTCATCGGCCCACTGCTGCGTGTTGTTGAGATAATAAAGCAGAGCCACCCTCCCCTGAACACAGTGCAGTGTTTGCGGGGAAGGCAGCTTCTATTCGCTGAGGGCCTTCTGTGTGCCTGGCCCTCGGCGTCCATGTTTTCTTTCTGTCTGCACCACGGACTCCGTTTTCCTGGGTGAAGATGTTGAGAATCGTAGTGTTGGAAAGGCATACCCGAGTTCACACGGCAAACAGCGATACCAGGTTTGGGCCAGGAGCGTTGGCTCCAAAAGCCGTCCTTGTGAGCGAAGACCATTCACAGAGGCCATACCATCGCTGGCGTTTAAGGGCCAACGACAGCTGGGTTTGAATCCTGGCCCTGTCACGAACTCTGTGATTTGGGCAAGTCGCTTAATGTCCCTGATCCGAAGAAAGTTTCCCCCTCTGTAAGGTGGGCGTGATACACACCTACCTCATAGTGTTACGGTGAGGATTTACAGAGACGCCCACGAAAAGCACTTAGCCAGGCTCAGAGTGACATGGAGTCGTTGCTCTCACGCCACTGCTGTGTTTCTGTACCTAACTGCTTCCCTGCGTCAGAAGCGGAGCACATGAAAGCCTGCAGCAGCCTCGAGTGGGGCGTATGGGCACCCGTTCCCCTCCCGGCAGGAAGTCTTGCTGGAAGTGGACAGAGAGCAGGGCCAAAGCCGGCCAAGCACCGCCAGCGTATAGCTCTGAGCAGAAACCTTCCCAGTTTGTTCCAGAAGAGCCCGGAGCCGGGTGTGCGCAGAGCAAGGGAAAACAGGCAGTCTCCAGAAGACTCGGAGAACACTAGGAAGACGCTGGTTCAGGCTGAGGTTGATGGAGGGGGAGAAGTTTAATAATGTCCTAAGCCACGGGAAGGGGGAGCAGGGCACAGAGCTAGCGTTGGGTCCGGCTGGACCGGCTCTCACTGGCTCTCACCCCCTCACCCACCCCTGGAAGGCTGCCTTGATCCTGCAGAGCCCCGTACTATTCCGGGCGTCCCGACCTGGGCACGTTCCAACCTGTAGGGTTCTCTTCCTGGCTCACATGAGTGGGACATTAATTATTCCGTTCCTGTATATTTCGCATGCGGAAAGAAGGTGGAGTCTGAAGGGAAGAATCTGGCTGGTGAATGGGTCCAAAACAGAAAGCTTAGTCTCGGGAAGATAATGGGGGAAAACGAGAGAAGGGAGCCAAGAAAAGAACATGGCAGACGGGAGGCGTCCAGATGAGACAAGCTGTCTGGGTACATCCATTTGGAAATCACTTGATTGGGTTCAGAAAGTTCTAGGAGAATAAAGAAAGGAGTCATGGTACAAGTGGAATAACCCTGAGAAATTTGCCTCCGAGCAAGTCACTCCTCGGTCTTTGAAAAGCGGTTGCACATTTTTCAGGTGCGCCCCCCAGAAGGTGGCCAGATTTGTTGCCAGAGACCGAGAGAGGAGTTTAGATCTTGAGTTTTGACTAAGCCGGCCGAATCACCTTATGTTTTCACAAAGTAAGCCCTGCGTTAGTCATTTCAAAGCAGTCGTAATCGTAAGGTAAAAGGGTGCCTTGATCAAACAAGTATCTTCTTTAAGGCATCTTCGTAAGTCAGACTGACATGTGACAGGTTAGTTCTGTACTCACTGGTGAAAGTACTCAGGAATTCTCTCCAAGAACCACTCAGGCTAGGTTAGCTCATTTATGAGGGGAGTCCTAACGAAATTAATTACTGCGTAGCTGTCAACCCAAGAACAGGCTCATAGTTGCTGTGGAAACCAGCATGAAAAATGGTGGGTCCAGGGGCGCCTGGCTGGCTCAGTCAGAAGAGCATGTGATGCTTCATCTTGAGGTCATGGGTTCGAGCCCCACGTTGGGCGTGGAGATCACTTAAATAAATAAATGAACCTAAAAAGAAATTGTGGGTCAAGAAGGAAGAAGAGCTGGTGCCAAACGTCAATAAAATACACAAGAAGTAGTACAGAATAAAGACAAGTAATCCTGATACCTGGAGCCAAGTTGAGACTAATAAGGTTCAGAACTAATCATCCAACTGAAATCATGGCTGAGTTTTCTCAGAAACGCTGTAGAAAACAATGGCAAAGTCTTTAAATACGGACTTTCACCTGTAGCCACGTTCGCATAGCTGCCAGTATATAGCAGGGCGATGGAATGAGTCCAGGTAGAGTCTTGGACACATGCCATCCCCAGCTAATCACTTTAAGTCGGAGTAGGAGCTGGCTGCCCCTGGCCGAGAGTCGCTGTCAGTTGAAATGGCGTCCTCTAGCCAGGGAAAGGAGACAAGAACAGGAAGAGGGCACAGCCTGCGCTCGGCTGGGGAGGCGTCCTCTTGTTTTTGTTATAGGTGGCTAATGGGGTCTCGTGGGATGCGGTAAGGCTCCCAGGGCCGCTTGGCGCCAGCTACGATCCCTCCCTCAGGGACAGTTAACTAGACCTCCGGGTCCTATGAGTGTGGCCGCTGCAGTTCGCTGTCACCTGCTGGTGTTTTTCAAAGTGATTTTTCTGCTTTGTTTCTTTATTATATTTTATTTTTTTAATTTTTTTTAACGTTTATGTATTTTTGAGAGACAGAGAGACAGAGCGTGAGCAGGGAAAGGGAAGAGAGAGAGACAGACACAGAATCCGAAGCAGGCTCCAGGCTCTGAGCCATCAGCACAGAGCCTGATGCGGGGCTCGAACTCACAGACCGTGAGATCATGACCTGAGCTGAAGTCAGCTGCTTAACCAACTGAGCCACCCAGGCGCCCCTATTATATTTTATTTTTAATTTTTTAAATGTTTATTATTTTTGAGAGAGAGAGAGCTCGAGCAGGGGAGGGGCAGAGAGAGAGGGAGACACAGAATCGGAAGCAGGCTCCAGGTTCCCAGCTGTCAGCACAGAGCCCGATGTAGGGCTCGAACTCACAGACTGTGAGATCCTGACCCGAGCAGAAGTCAGACGCTCAACTGACTGAGCCACCCAGGCGCCCCTCGTTTGTTTCTTTGAAAGGATGCAGCATCACCTGTGGTTTTGATGTTCTGTGTCACACCTGTCGTGAGAATCTGCAGAGGCAGAGTCCGAGCTGGGTGAGCCCCTAGAGAGCATTTATTCCTGTACCCTTGTGCTACTGATGGAAGAAACCGGTTCGGAGAGGTCCGGAGAGGGCGGGCTGCGCCTCACACAGGAATGAGAGCCCTACATCCTGCTACTTAGCATAATTTTTCTTCCATAAAATGTTTTTATTAGGGGTGGGTAACTGCCCTACAATGTCAAATCCAACCAATTAAAATATGCTCCTTTAATGTTTATTTTATTTTTGGAAAGATTTGTTTTAATGTTTATTTATTTTAGAGAGAGAGAGCAGGGGAGGGGCAGAGAGAGAGGGATAGGGGATCCAAAATGGACTCTGTGCTGGTAGCAGTGAGCCTGATGTGGGGCTCGAACCCACGAACCGTGAGATCATGACCTGAGTCGAAGCTGGACGCTTAACTGACGGAGCCACCCAGGCGCTCCCATTAATTTTTAAACGATAGCCATTTTTGTCCCAAAAGAAGAAAAAGGCTATGCTTCCGTGAACTCCAATTTGGAAGTAATTCATTTATATCGATTTGAAAATCAGGTGGGTTGTGCCATTATCAACCCTGAAGCTGCAAGCCCTATGGACATAGTGGGTCTTGACCTAACCTGATCTGTTTTAAGGGGATAGATATATAGTGTCTGGTTATACGGTCTCATCCTGTAGTGTAATCGTAGTATGTATTATACCACATGCTAATACAGTAATACCCTCAGCAACCGGGAGCCGTCATTTGTCTGCAAAGTAACGTCAGAACACCAATAATATCGCACGTATGTTTTCGGTAGTTTGGTAACTATTGAACGAGAGGCCCTCGTTCTCTGCGATGACAGAAGGAACTTGGAGATGGTCAGGTTGTGGACACACATGTTTTTCTTTTCGGTCTCGTGCAGAAGGACAGACTCACCAGGACAACCATGAGGAGTGCGGCCAAGGCCTGGAGTCCAGTCATCAAAGCGGGCGGCCATGGGGCGGACCGTGCGCGGCCCCTCCCCGCAGCCTCTTCCGGCATGAAGAGCTCTAAGTCCTCCACCTCGCTGGCTTTTGAGTCCCGGCTCAGCAAGGTACAGACGGAAACGCCCAGCACCCTGGGCGTCCCCGGGGAGCCCCAGTGGGGAGGATTGAAGAGGGCAGCAAGCGAGACCGGCGGCCTCTCGAGGCCAGAAAGGAGGCTCCGAGGAGGGTCCCAGGAGAACCAGCCCATCCCAAAGGCAAAGGGGTGCAGCAGGGGTGCCCTGGGGGTGGGGAGAAAGGAAATGTGCAAAAGGTTTAACAGAGAAACTGGGATCACCTGTCTTTGGTTATGAGGACTCTCCGGAGAGCTTTGCCCCCAGCACCGCACTGGGTGGGGGTCAAGGTCAGCGGTGATCTTCACGGACCTGATAAGTGGAGTCGTCGGTGCCCTCCCCCTTGTCTGACTGCCCGTCAGCAGTGCTGACGCCGTTGGTCGCGCCCTCGGTCCGGGGATACCTCCTGGGCTCAGGTTCCTCCTCCCTCCCTGGCGGCACCTCCTCCCTCCCCGGTTTCCAACGCAGGGGGGCCCAGGGTGCAGGTCTAGGGCCTCGTCTCTCTTCCAGCTTCCCTTGTGGTCCGGAGATGAGAGTCAGAGATATTATAATCTACCTGCCCACGTACTCTTGGAGAATCAATATAACCTCCTAACAATAAAAGAAAACTCAAAGGCAATCAGTTGACAGTGAAATGATCTGTATTCCCGTCTGCACATGGCCGCCCGCGACGGCCGAGGCACCTGCGGTGCCCCTCAGAGCACCACGGGCGTGGCAGCCGTGGCGCAGACTGACCCGGGCCCGTCGTGCTGAGGACTCAGACACCACAAAGGATGTTAAGGGAGTGACGTGATTGTTTGCAAATGGTGACCACTCTTGGTAATGTTCCGAACCAACGCGCGGCCTCCCCTAGTGGTTCACAAGGTGTTCAGCGTGTCCATCTCACAGCTGCGCCAGAAGAGCATTGTTTGTTTGTGTTTTTTTTATGTTTATTTATTCATTTTTGAGAGACAGGTAGAGGGAGAGGGAGACAGAGGATCCCAAGCAGGCTCCACACCATCAGCACAGAGCCCGACACGGGGCTCGAACCCACGAACCGCGAGATCACGACCTGAGCCGAAATCAAGAGTCGGATGCTCAACTGATCGAGCCCCCAGGCACCCCCAGAAGTACATCGTTTTCTAGGTGAAACGAAGGGACGCTGGAGGCTCAGAGAATGGTAAAAACGTGCGTCCACCTTCCTGAACTTCTGTGCGAGATTGTCACGTGCGTTGTGGGACATCCAGGTTCCCCGTTCTCCCACCCATTAAATATAATGTAGCGCCACCGTCGGGGCGATGGCTAAAAATACCCCCTCACACCTCCACCACGCTCCCTGAGGGTCAGCACCTTCCCCGTTGAGAACAGTCGTTGTCGGTGTTAGCGTCTGTTCTCGTGAATTTTAATACTACAGTTGACGCCTGAACGTGGGTTTGAACGGCACGAGTCCACCTCTGTGCCGATTTCTTACAGTACGGCGCCGTAAGTGTATATTCCCTTGTGATTTCCTTAACACGTTCTCCTCTCTAGCTTACCTTCCTCTATGAATACAGTGTGTAATACCTATCACACACAAAATACATGTTAATTGACTATGTTAGCGGTAAGGCTTCTGGTCAAGAGTAGGGTATTAGTAAAGTTTGGGGGGAGTCAAGATTTACACGCAGGACTTTTGACCGCATGGGGATTGGAACCCGTAACCCCTGCACTGTTCGAGGCTCAGCTATGCAAGTGGATGACATACAAGTCTGCGTGTCTCCATCCAGGTGCCCTCCAGCTGCTTTTGTGACCTCGCCTCTCGGATCTCTGAAAGGCGCCTAGGATGCAACACGTCCCAAATGGATCCCTCTCCCGCCCCCAAACCTGCTCCCCACGAATCTTCCCCTTTGAGCGAGTTCGTCCCCTCAGTGGCTCAGGCCAGAGCCCGTGGCCCCATCCTGGGCCTTGCTTCTGTCACACCCCGCAGACCGTCAGCAAAACGTCATCACTTCTACCATCAGACTCAGCTCCCACCCCGGGACCACGTGGCTCATGCCACCGCCTTCCCTGCTCGGCCTTCCTCTGCGGTCTCCATGCTGTGTCTTCGCACCCTACATTCCGTTCTCAGCAAACGCCAGAGTGGGCCTTCTAACACATTTATCATGTCACCCCTCTGCTGCAAAGTCCCTCGGGGCTCCCCTGTCACTCAGAGTGAAGAGCAAAGTCCTTGACATAGCCAGTGATGGCCTGGAGATCCAGTCCCCTCTCAGACGTCATTGCTGTCCCCTCCGCCCTGCCCCCTGAGCTCCGGCCGCGCAGCCTCCCGGTGCCCAGGGGCACTGTCCCTCCATGGGCTGGGTGCACCCCTGGAATATTCCTCCTCCCCATCCCTGGACCTCTGCCACTTCTCCCTTAAATCTCTGCTCAAACGTCACTTTATCAGATGTCACCGCTGAGCACTCACTGTAAAGCGGTCCCACATACACCATCCTCTCCCTGCCTTATTTCCCTTCTCCGCTCTTCCTACCATTGCGCATACCTGCTTGGGGAGGGTCTGTCTCACAACAGCTAGAAAGTAAGCCCCACGAGGGCAGGGACTGTGTGCTCTTTCGTTCCTTCCACGCTCTGTCCCTCACACTTAGGAAAGCACCTGTCCCCTGGCGGGCACTCAGTGCCCATCGGATGCCTCAGTCCACTGGCTCCTCTGGGCGCGGCGGTGTGATGGCAGACGGGAGTGGGAGGAGCACGGGCCGGGAGTGGGTGAGACCCGGCCGAGTCGGGGTCCTGCCTCCACCACTTGCTAGCTCGAGAGAGCTCAGGCAAGCCAGGGAGCCGTCCGGAGGAGTAAGTGTGCATAACGTGATCTACGCTAGTTTCGTTTCTCATTCTAGTGCCCTGGACTTGCTCCTTATTTCCATGACTTCGATTTTTATTTTCTTGGACCTATAGCACATTTGGGAAACATTTTTTGTGTGGATTTTAAATGAAAACATATCCTTAAGACCATTAGAGCTTTTGGAATATATCGAAATGTTTTTATTTTTTATTTATTTATTTTTTATTTTATTTCTGAGAGACATAGAGACAGAGCGTGAGCAGCAGGAGGGCAGAGAGAGAGGGAGATACAGAATCTGAAGCAGGCTCCAGGCTCTGAGCCGTCAGCACAGAGCCCGATTCGGGGCCCAAACTCACAGACCGTGAGATCATGACCTGAGCTGAAGTCGGCCGCTTAACCGACTAAGCCACCCAGGCGCCCCTCAAAATGTTTTTAAAAGCAGCGTTTAGGGGGCACCGGGGCGGCTCAGTTGGTTAAGCATCCGGCTCTTGATTTTGGTCAGGTCATGATCTCACGATTGTTGGGATGGAGCCCTGAGTCAGACTACATGCTGACGGAGTGGAGCCTACTTGGGATTCTCTGTCTCCCTCTCTCTCTGCCCCTCCCCCGCTCATGCATGTGTGTGCCTGCCCTCTCTCTCTCAAAATAAATAAATAAACTTAAAAAAAAGCCAGTGTTTAATAATAAGGTCTGAAGCTCAGGAGGGTTTCCTAAGAACAATGAAACGTTGGTTGCTTCTGCCACTGATAGGTACTTTTTTTTGTTTATTTTTTTAAAGTTTATTTTGAGAGAGAGAGAGAGAGAGAGTGCAAGCTAGGGAAGGGCAGAGAGAGAGGGAGACAGAGAATCCTCTCAATGCATGGCTTGAATTCATGAACCATGAGATCGTGACCTGAGCTCATATCAAGTGTTGGGCTGCTTAACGGACAGAGCCACCCAGGTGCCCCTAAGTGTTTTTGGAAATCTGTCCCACAGGAAAAAATGTCAGGGGAAAAGCAAATATCCGTGTTGTCCCTTCTGATTTTTGGGGTCTCCCGTTCTCCCTCTATAAAGAGAACGGCAGCGTTTGAGGGAAGGGGTAGCACAAGGGGCTGCGCCCAGCCCGTACCTTGTCCAGCCCTCGTCATGTTTCTCTGCTTTGACCACCCTCTCCTTTCCACCTCTAGTCGTGGGTAAAGGATTTGTGTCCCTCAGTGGTTTACTATGAAAACGACAAGCACACAGAGAAGGTGAATGACAGTGACCCCCGCCCATATACTGCCAGCGGATGTACAGATGGCATCTTAACTGTACTTGCTTTGTAGTCAACGGATACATATGGAATGGGGAGACACAGTCGAACTGGTCACAAATAGGAAACCTGAAGCAAATCCACCAAAATGGAAGGAAATGCCCTACTTCACATACTGGCCCCAGCTACAGGAGCAGCGCGGGAACGGGGTGAGGGTCTGGCAGCCGGGGGCTTTCCTGTGAGTCTTCCTTAGAATAAGGGAGCCCAGTGCAGGAAAGGAAAGCACTGCGGCACCCCGATGCAGGCAGGCCGCCTCGCTGTGGCCACCTCTAAGGCCCGTGTCTCTCAGTCAGGACTCCCTCCTGACACAGATGACGAAGCAATGGCTTGAGTGAGCTTGGGCAGAAAAGAAACGGACTGAACAGATCTGAGGTTCCCACATCGCCAGGGGAACAGAGGTGCAAGACCAGAGGTCAGAGAGGCCGGGACCGGGGACCGGAGCGCCCCAGGACCCTTCCTCTGTCGCTCATCTCTGCCTGCCTCCTCCACCTGCTGATGTCTCTTCTCCTTCAGCTTGTATTACGGAGCCTGGCTGCCAGCCCGGCCCAGCCTCCCGCGTCTTCTCGGAAGACCCGGCTGCTTTGCCTACTTCCGATTACTTGCTTTGCTTACTTCTGATTGATTTGTTAAAGAAAAAATCAGGTAAGAAGCAAAAAATTGGGAGAGGTCTCTGCTTAGCTAGGCACGAGTCTTATATTGACGCTGCCCAGTCTCCCGTGGCCAGGAGGGAAGCAGGGTCTTCTCTAGTTTAGGCATGTTCTGCATGAGGCTTGGGGACCCAGGAGCTCCTACATAATCATTCCCAGGGAGTGCTCTGCACCTGTGCTGCCCAGTGAACTAGCCCCTGGCCGCGTATGGCAGGTGAGCCCTTGACCTGTCCAAATTAGTGTGCTGTAAGTGTGACGTACATACCACGTTGTGTGAAGGGCCAGGACGAAAACATGTAAAATGCCTCATTTTTTAAAGTTTATTTATTTTGAGAGAGAGAGAATGGAGGAGGGGCAGAGAGGGAAGGGGAGAGAGAATCCCAAGCAGGCTCCATGCTTTCAGCACAGAGCCCACGGTGGGGCTCAAACTCACAAACTGTGACATCATGACCTGAGCCAAAACCAAGAGTTGGATGGTTAACCGACTGAGCCACCCAGGCGCCCCCCAATTTACTCTTTTACTGTGGCTACTAGACATAGACGGCTGGTATTATATTTCCGTCGACAGCGCTGTGCTAAGCCACTGGTTCTCAAGTGTGGTCCCCCGATCAGGAGCATCGCATCCCCCGGGAGGGAATTTGCTAGAAATGCAGATTCTCAGGCCTCGCTTCAGACCTGGGGAATCAGAAAGTCAATGGTGGTGGCAGTCGGCAGATTGGAGTCTGGGGTGCAGGCAGCGGTCTGCATTTAACAAGCCCCCTCCAAGGATTCTGACACACCCCCAAGTGAGAGAGCCACTGCTCCAACCATAACAGGCTTTCTTCCTTTGAAGAGGGGATTAGATTCTGTGTGATTTTAGAGCTTCGGATTCTGCCAGTCCCCGCCTTTGCGGAATCGAGAGGAATGTCTTAGTTCCATTAATCTGTGAGCTACTTAAACTTTGTCCCTTTGTAAGCTTTCCCGCGCAGGTGCTCAGCCACTCAAATATCAGCGGAAGCATTATTGAAAATACTTACTAAACATTTCAGAGAAGCGCGTATCTGCCCAGGGAGCTTCTGCGACAAACCCAGAAATCTCAAGCAGCGCCGAGGCCACGTTCGGCGGCCAGGAAACAAAGCCCCCGATGCAGCCACGAGTAGAGAAGAACAAGAATTGCTAAGACAAGTAGCTTTCCATGTCTGATGTGGCAGCCAAAAAACAGCGACAGAGGACGAGGCTTGCTTCAGGGGACAAGAAGGACCGGTTCTCAGCGTGTCCGGCCCGCCTCCGGGGGAGAACTTCTGAGCAATAAATCCTTCTCGAACGGGATTCCTCGTGGAGCGCCCAGCGGGGATGCGGCGGTCCCTGTGAAAGCCTTGGTGCCGTCCTGCCTCCGCACGCGGCCTGCTGAGGCGACAGCCCGCTGCTGGCCTGTAGCACATCAGAGGTGTCCTTTTGCGTGGAAAGGACACGAGCGGGTCTATTTATAACACACAGTGGGGCCACGAAGGGGGAGGTCACCCACTGCTCGCTGAGTCCTGTCCTCTGTGGCCTCTGCCTGTCATCTCATTAAGGACGAAGCTCTTACGAAAAGGTGGCCGGGGGAAGCAAGCTCTCCCCCGTGGGCGCCACACCCAGGGTGTGGAGGTGGGTGGAGGCCGTGGGGGGGGGGCGGCTTGCAGAAGAGAGTTTCACTTCTGGCCCCGGCGGGTGGGTGGGGGGCGGGCGGGCAGGGGGCGGGCGGGCAGACATCCTCCCAGTTCGGGTTCCCTGTTCTGGTTTGCAGACTGAGCCTTTGCTCTCCTGGCCTTTTGCCGTGGACTTAGATGAGTCCACACTTTGCGTCCGACTTACCCATCCTGGCACCGTCGGGGAATCAGCTGGAGGAAAACAGAACCCAGCGCACGCCATTTGCACGATGGCGTTAGAGACCCCCTTGGCTGCGACCGTTTCCCCTTTTCATTTGGGGTGTTTGTCTAGGGATTGTTCAACATCTCAGACCAGAATCGATTTTCTTTGGGGAGCCAGGGGGACATCGGGGGTGCTTGTAGGCAAAGCGACGAATAGTTTCTTTCTATTGAGAAAAAGTTGCTGACATCATGAACTATTGTCATTTGGCGCTGAACAGGTATTTCACTGGTGACCTCACAGATAATTTGAGACTCTGGAGAATCGGGGTGCAGGAACCCTTGTTACTCTGAGACAGGAGGTAGGAAAACAATATTGGCATCCCTGGAAGAAGGGCAATGGAGTGGGGCGCCTGGGCGGCTCAGTCAGTTAAGCATCCAACTTCGGCTCAGGTCATGATCTCACAGGCTGTGAGTTCAAGCCCCGAGTCGGGCTCTGTGCGGACAGCTCGGAGCCTGGAGCCTTCTTCACATTCTGTGTCTCCTCCTTTCTCTGCCCCTCCCCCCACTCATGCTGTCTCTCTTTCATAAATAAACATTAAAAAAATTTAAAAAAAAAGAAGAGTAAAAAACTGACTTCTACCACAACCCAGGTGCCATATTTAGTCCTTTTGTTAAACCACGGGTCTGTTCAGTTGGCCAGAAAATACGGTTCCGCTCACTTCTAGTGACGGGGAGTGCATGCCAACCATCCAGTCCATATTAGCTATTTGTTTTTAAAATGAATAATTGGTCTAAAGACATTGAGCAGAATTTCTGGGCTAATCTTAAGACTTTTACCATCTTCCCTCTTTCGCTTTAATTTTTTAAATATTTATTTATTTTTGAGAGAGAGAGAGAGACAGAATGTGAGCAGGGGAGGGCGGAGAGAAGAGGGAGACACAGAATCCGAAGCAGGCTTCAGGCTCTGAGCTCTCAGCATAGAGTCCGACACGGGGGTTGAACCCACGAACCGTGAGATCACGACCTGAGCCGAAGTCGGACCCTTAACCAGCTGAGCCCCCCAGGCGCCCCTCCATCTTTCATCTGTTGGAAAGGCTACAGGAAATTTTTGTTTCATGAGTAGAGTCTCACTTTGCGATGGAGGAAAAGTTCCGCAGGTGGACGGTGGAGGGTGATGGTTGCTGAACTGTGCAAATGTATATAATGCCACTGACGTGTACACTTAAAATGGCACGTTTCGTGTCATGTGTATTTTACTACACACACAGAAAATCTCTACAATAACAATGAAGAAAAAAGGAAAAAGGTAGACAGCATTTGCAAGGGTGGAACCAAGACTTCAGCCAAATTATAACCATTCCCTCATTTTCCTTTTATTTTTTGTTGAAGCCAAACATACCTAGAATAAAGTACGTGGAGAGCATTTATCTTAGTCTCGGCCGTACAGGTCACTGAGTTTTTACATGTGTCGATATCTGTATAACCACCACCAACTCAAGGTATATATAGAACGTTCCGCTGCCCAGAGAGTTCCTTCCCAGTCAAGTAACACCCCCAGAGGGAACCCCTATTTTGTCTTCTATCGCCATCATTCGGTTTTTACCAGTTCTTAACTTCATAAAAATGAAATCAGGAAGTGTATACTCTTTTATGTCTAGTTTCTTTCACTTGGTGTCTCTGTGGGATCCATTCATCTATTGGTGTATCAGTCATTCTTGTATTTTTTTATGTGTACTTTCTGTTGTCTACTAAGTTACTATTTAATTTGTATTATTTTGGGGCTATCACAAATAAAGCTGCTGTGAACATTCTTTTTTTTAAAAAAATTTTTTTAACGTTTTTATTTATTTTTGAGAGACATAGAGACAGAGTATGAGCAGGGGCAGAGAGACAGAGGGAGATACAGAATCTGAAGCAGGCTCCAGGCTCTGAGCCATCAGCACAGAGCCCGACGCGGGGCTTGAACTCACAGACCGTGAAATCATGACCCGAGCCAAAGTCGGCCACTTAACCAACTGAGCCACCCAGGTGCCCCTGAACATTCTTTTAATGAAGCTGTGTCCTCGTCTCTCTCTTGGATATAGATTTAGGAGTGGGATGGCTGAATCACAGGGTGCGAATCTTCACCTCTGATAGATACTGCCAGCTTTTCCAAGCGGCTTTCCGGGCCCTTCTCCCACGAGTAGAGCACGAGCGTGCCCATTGCTTCCTAACGTCACCAACACGTGGTTCTGATATTTTTTTTTCTCTTTCAAGCCATTCTGGGGTGTGTGTAGTAATACCCTGCAATCTAAACAATGCAAAAATGCAAATTTTTTTTTTTAATTGTGCACATATTTAAAGACCTAACCTTCAGTAAATGACCCCAAAGCCAGTGAGCAGGGCGGAGCAGGGCCTTTGGGCTCCGGCCAGTGTGCAGGGCCGGCATACCGATGTCTCCAGATGTCAGATACATTCGGGACGGCCCCGGGCATCGCCTACCTCCCTTCCTCTAGCGCTATTCCTCTCTGGAACGTTCTTTCGAGAAGACTGACGGTGGTTGAGAAAATTTATTTGCAGTGTCCCTCACTAGCCCTGAATGTCGTTTACTCGGGGCAGAACTGTGAGCTCATTCAGGGGCTCCCCCTCTTAGATTTCAATTCCTCTTAAATGTTTGCTTTCCTGGTTTCGTGACAGGGAAGAGAGCAGAAAAGGAGCAGAGAGGTTCTGCTTTCTTTCTGTCTCCAGAAGCAGTGTGCTTCCGGCCCCCGAGGAAGTTCCTTTCTTCCCTTTGAACATGTCTGTGTGAGATCATGTACGGAGTGCCTGGCGTGGAGCACGTGGTACATATTCTCATGGTTTCTAAGTCTTCCTTCTACTCCCTCCATATATGCGTATGTGCGTGTATACGTTCATATGTATACGTGTAGGTATACACACACATACATGTATACACACACATACGTCTCTATACCTGAGATATGTATTTTTAAGCTATTTTTTTCATCCTGGAATTTTCCGTGCATTACCCTATCTTGCCTTTTGTGCACCTCACAGTTCTTTCTTCATCATCTCCCATTTTCAAAAAAATTTTTTTTCAACAGGATAGGAGGGGTTTTTGTTTTTGTTTTTTAGAGAGAGTGAGCAGAGGAGGGGCAGAGAGAGAGAGGAGGACGGGAGGATCTGAAGTGGGCTTTACAGCAGAGAGCCTGATGTGGGGCTCGAACTCACAAACTGTGAGATCATGACCTGAAGCCGAAGTCAGACGCTCAGTCAACCGAGCCATCCGGGTAACCCCCCCAGGAAAGCAGATTTTTAGAAAAACGTTATTCAATAGAGAACCCAGAAATGGACCCACAAGCATATGGCCAACCAATCTTTGACAGAGCAGGAAAGAGTATCCAATGGAAAAAAGACAGTGTCTTTAACAAATGGTGCTGGGAAAACTGGACAGCGACATGCAGAAGAATGAAACTAGACCACTTCCTTACACCACTCACAAAAATAAACTCAAAATGGATGAAGGACCTGAATGTGAGACAGGACACCATCAAAATCCTAGAGGAGAAAGCAGGAAGAAACCTCTTTGACCTGAGCCGCAGCAATTTCCTATGCAACACATCTCCAAAGGCGAGGGAATTTAAAGCAAACATGAACTGTTGGGACCTCGTCAAGATAAAAGGCTTCTGCATGGCAAAGGAAACAACCAACAAAACTAATAGACAACCGACGGAATGGGAAAGGATAATTGCAAATGACATATCGGATAAAGGACTAGTATCTAAAATCTATAAAGAACTTAGCAAACTCCACACCCGAAAAACGAATAATCCAGTGAAGAAATGGGTGGAAGATATGAATAGACACTTCTCCAAAGAGGACATCCAGATGGCCAACAGACGCATGAAACGATGCTCAAAGTCACTCATCATCAGGGAAATACAAATCAAAACCACACTGAGATACCACCTCACACCGGTCAGAGTGGCTAAAATGAACAAATCAGGAAACTATAGGTGCTGGCGAGGATGTGGAGAAGCAGGCACCCTCCTACACTGTTGGTGGGAATGCAAACTGGTGCAGCCACTCTGGAAAACGGTGTGGAGGTTCCTCAAAAAAAAAAAAAAAATGCAAATAGAACTGCCCTATGACCGAGCAATAGCACTGCGAGGAATCTACCCAAGAGACACAGGAATGCTGATGCATAGGGGCACGTGTACCCCAATGTTCACAGCAGCACTTTCGACAATAGCCAACTCATGGAAAGAGACTAAGTGTCCATCGACTGACGAATGGATAAAGAAGATGTGGTGTATATATACAATGGACTACTACGTGGCAATGAGAAAGAATGAGATCTGGCCATGTGTAGCCAGATGGATGGAACTGGAGGGTATTATGCTGAGTGAAATAAGTCAGTCAGAGAAAGACAGACACCATATATTTCCATGCATAGGTGGACTTTGAGAGACTTAGCAGAAAACCATGGAGGAGGGGAAGAGGGGAAAAGAAAAAAAGCCACAGAGAGGGAGGGAGACAAAACATAAGAGACTCTCAAAGACTAAGAACAAACTGAGAGGTGAGGGGGATGTGGGAGGGGGGAGAGTGGGTGACGGGCACAGAGGAGGGCACTTGTTGGGATGAGCACTGGGTGTTGTATGGAAACCAATTTGACAATAAACTATTAAAAAAAAAAGGTTATTCACAGTGTGACACGATGGATAATCTTCTTTGAAACAGCAACGGAAGGTCATACTCTGGCCCGTAAGCAAAAGACACAGCTTTGTCCAGCTTTGCGGGCTCCCGCTTCCCACCGTGGTGCTCCTCGAAGGGCCGTCCCGGCGTCTTGACCACGGGGCAGGTGGCGCCGCCCCGCGCTTTCTTGGTCTGGAGCGCTCCTCACTGACGACGCGTGTTTCCATCCTCTGTGTCTCAGCTCAAGAGGGCCAGCAGTGAGGACACGCTTAACAAACCAGGAGGGACGGCCGCCCCCGGGGTAGTTCGTCTGAAGAAGACTTCCACGGCCGGAGCCATCTCTGAGCTTGCCGAGAGCCGCCTGAGGAGCAACCCAGGTAGGAAGGCCCCGGGCCGGAGGGGCGCGGGGGGGAGGGCCCCGGGCTGGGGGGACGCGGGGAGGAGGGCCATTCATCTGGGTGTGATGAGAACCCTTCGGTGATTCCTGCATCCCTCCCCTCGTGAGAGATGCTCTATGGCCCTTCCCCGGGGCCAGGAAGGGGTGCAGGCAACAGGGCGTTTACAGCCGGGGAGGAGACTGAGAAGAAACGCCGTGGTTCCCTCTGTCCGTCTAGTTGTCCATCCGTCACCGTGTGTGTGTGCGAGATCCCTCCGAGGTCCGGGCAAGCTGGGGTCGGTGCTGGGGTTGTCTGGGTGTGAGGCGCATGTTCCATGAGCGAATGAACTCTGGAGGCCTCTCCCGGAGGTGGGTGGACGACCTCCTTCCTGGACCCCGCGGACGTCTGGCAAGATCCTTGCACGAAGGCGGCTCTCAGTCGCTGAGGCGGCGGTGGCCACCGGAACCCGCAGACTTTTTCAGTTTTCCTAGTTTTCTGAGACTTGGAAAAGGATTTTTTTTTTTTAATTTTTAAAATGTTTTTATTTATTTTATTTTTGAGAGAGTGAGACAGAGCATGAGCGGGCGAGGGGCAGAGAGAGAGGGAAACACAGAATCGGAGGCAGGCTCCAGGCTCCAAGCTGTCCACACAGAGCCCGATGTGGGGCTAGAACCGGTGAACCGTGAGATCATGAGCCGAGGTGACGTTGGATGCCCAGTTGACTGAGCACCCCAGGCGCCCCTCAGAAAAGTGTTTTTTAACCATTATATGCGAGTTCAGAGCATGGAAAGCATGAAACACCAGGAATGTATTTGATTTTCTTTTGGTATGCGTGAGGAAAGCTTTCCGTGGTCCGGCTGCTACAGTGCAGCCCTCCACGTATTGCTAAATTGTCTGAGATGGGAAAAGAGTTGAAATATGTCATTATTACTTTATAACGGAGGTCGAAGGGTAGCATACTTCTGATTTTTGCGTCTGCATAAAATACCACAATCCACATTAACTGTCCAAAGGTGTATTTTAATGTACTCGGTTTTCAAAACGTTGAATCTATGCAGAGTATGTGTGACTTTTTTTTTTTTTTACATAAGGGCCTCATGTTGCTATACAACGGTTTTCCTATTTCAAAGACTGCTTTCATACTAAATACACACATTTGGTGTTGAAAATACAACTTCTGTCGCGCTAGCCTAAACACGTTGTTTCTAAAGTTGACAAAGCACCATTTAAAAAAAATGACAAAAAGGTCTCACTCTCAAATATTGACGTGAAAGTCTGAGATCGAGGGACACCTGGGTGGCTCAGTCGGTTAAGCGTCCGACTAGATTTCAGCTCAGGTCAGGATCTCATGGATCGTGAGTTCGAGCCCCGCATGGGGCTCCTCGCTGACAGTGTCAAGCCTGCTTGGGATTCTCCCTCTCCCTCTCTCTCTCTGCCCCTCCCCTACCAAGGTAAACAAATAAACTAAAAAAAAAAAAAGTGGGATCGAAATATTAGCAAATAGAATTCAATAAGAAATCCAGAGAATAATAGCGTATGTCACAACCAAGTGGACTTATGCCAAGAAAGCCTTAATATTTGGAAAATTTAGTAATATAATCTCCTGTACAGTGTTAATAGACCAAGGAAGGAGAACCTTTGGTTATCTCGATAGAGATGGAAGACATATTTGGCAAAATTAGCAATCTTTCTGTTTTAAAAACAAACTTCTGGTATGCTATAAATGTATGGATACTTGTGTAGCAGTGTAAGATCCATGTATCCTAACCCAAAGCCAGAATTGTCCTCAATGGTGGGACCCTGGAAGTATTCCCATGAAAGTCAAGAATATTCAAGGTTGCCCATCACTGGGGGCGCCCGAGTGGCTCAGTTGGTTAAGCGTCCAACTCTTCATTTCAGCTCAGGTCGTGACCTCACGGTTTGGGAGTTCAAACCCCGCACTGGGCTTTGCACTGACAGTGCGGAGCCTGCTTGGGATTCTCTCTCCCTGTCTCTCTCTCTCTGTCCCTCCCCTGCTTGCTCTCTCTCTCTCAAAAATAAATACACATAAACTTAAAAAAAAAAAGATTGCCCATCATTACCACTGTCCACTAAATTTTTCTGCAAGTATTAACCAAGGCAGTGAGACAGAAGAGCGGTAGCTACATAAATATTAGAAACGAGGAAACAAAATGATGATTTTATGCAGAGGATGACATTGCACGCTTAGAAAAATGCTTCCAATTTCCTGAACATTTTATCATTAGAAAAAACTTAGAATGTCCTACAAATGTATTAGATACAATAAGAGAATAAGAGTTTAGTGTGTGGTTGGTTGTGGAATATAAACTATAAATCACTTTCTTATCAGTGACTGGTTGGAAAAGATAAGTAACACCAGAAATGAGCCCATTTATAAAGGAACGTAAAAAGTAAACTATATATAGGAATAAACTTACTATTATAAGAGACTATGGTTGTTGTTTGTTTTTTTTTTTTTTGAGAGAAGGTACAAGTAAGTGAGAGATAGAAGGAGAGAGAAAGAATCCCACAAGGGACAGAGAGAAAGAGAGAGTGGTACAGAGAGAGAGAGAGAGAGAGAGAGAGAAAGCGGGGCTCACCGTGGCTCATGTTTTACCCGAAGCGGGGCTCAAGCTGACCTGAAGTGGGACTCGAACTCACAAACCGTGAGATCATGACCTGGGCCAAAGTCAGACGCTTCACGACCGAGCGACCCAGGTGCCCAAGAGACTGTATTTTTCTAAAAAATCTGAAAACTCTTTTGAAGGACATAAAAGGAGACATAAATAAGTAGAAGGATATACATAGTTCTTAAATAGGAAGATTAAATATAATACACATTAAATTTAAGAAGTATAATATCTTAAACGTAATAACATTGTCTGAATTACTTTACGAATTCCTTTTCACCAGACGAAGGCATCCGCGGGAATTGACTGGGAGTGCAAACACTGGGAAAATGGGAAAACGCCCCTGGGTGTATCTGAAACGGCGGTTACCAACCAACCGGGGCCCTCTCGCCCTCTACCCTGACCCAGGGAACAACCGGCAGTGTCTTCAGACTTTTTTGATCTTCATAATTAGGGGGGTGCTACTGACATCTAGTGGGCGGAGGTCAGGGAGGCTGCCAAACGCATAGGACAGCCCCCCCCCCAAAAAAGAATTATCCAGCCCAAAACGTTAATAGGGCCTCATCTAAGAGGCTAAATCTTCTACAATAATCAGAGTATTTCTAAAACACAGGAATCAAGGGACTAAGTTTAAGCATCTCGGGACTGGAGAACAAATAAGCAGTTTAGAGGACAATAGAAAAGTCCAGATTACACTGGAGTGATATATCTATATCTATCTATCTATATCTATCTATCTATATATATATATATATAGGATAGTATAGGATAAAGTGGCATTTTATGTCAAGACTGATAATCCATTCAAAAGTAATGACTGAGCAATGGGGCACCTGGGCGGCTCAGTCGGTTAAGCAACCAACTCTTGATGTTGGCTCAGGTCATGATCTCAGTTTGTGAGAGTGAACCCCACCTTAGGCTCTGCACGGACAGCGCAGAGCCTGCTTGGGATGCTCTCTCTCCCTCTCTCTCTCTGCCCCTCCCTGCTTGTGCTCTCTCTCTCTCTCAAAATAAATAAATAAACACTTAAAAAATATAAAAAAAATAATGACTGAGTCTTCAGGAAAAAAAATAAAACTGGATTCTTATCTCATTCCTGTCATTAAAATAAATTCCAAGCAGATTAAAGATTTAGATATTAAAAAGTGAAACCATGAACGTACAAAGAGAAAAACATCAGACTCAACTTGTAGTCTTGGCCTTGGAAGGGCCTTTCTTTCTTTCTTTTTTTTTTTAATTTTTATTTTAATTTTTGAGAGACAGAGCATGAGTGAAGGAGGAGCAGAGAGAGAGGGAGACAGAATCCGAAGCAGGCTCCAGGCTCCGAGCTGTCGGCACAGAGCCCGACACGGGGCTCGAACCCACACACTGTGAGATCATGACCTGAGCCGAAGTCGGACGCTGAACCGACTGAGCCACCCAGGCGCCCCTTGGAAGGGCCTTTCTAAGTAGGAGCAAACACAAGAAGGCCTATAAGATGAAAAATCACATAAATATAAAAAAATGCCTCGTAAAAAGAGGAAGCTATTTGCAATGTATGTAACCAAGGGCCTGTTTCCAAACAGTTTATATAAATCAATAAGAATAAGAAAAGTAGTACAATAGAAAAATGGTTAGTTCACACAAAAAAATATAGCCCCTAGAAAGGTGCTAAGTCTCACATGTAGGTAAAGAAATATAAATCAAAACAATAAGTAGATATACTATTTCCTCTAGTAAATTAGCAAAAATGAAAGTGGGTAATAATTTCTGACGTTCTTAAGGGTGTAGGAAGCCGGCACTCCACGTACGCTTAAGGTACAATGGTGGTTTGATAATATCTGTCCGCATTTGAAATACGTATAATCTTTCACCAAGCATTTCTGCTACTGCGCATTTAATATTACTGATTTACTTGAAAAAGGACGGCGATATACGTGGACAGTTGCAGCATTCTTAGAATAGGAAAATACCGGCATCGCCTAAGTGTGTGTTGGTACCGAGCTGGTTGCGTAATGGGAGTTTGATGCTGTGGAATAGTATGCGGCTATGAAAACGGACACAGTAGAGTTGTGTGTAACCAACGGGGAAAGATCGAAGTACATTACTCAGGGGGGAAAATCATGTGTGCTGATAGTATGATCTCATTTAATCTTTTCAAATGCACATTAATACTATATTTGAAATCATAACTTTTTTTTCAGGAGGGATATAAAAATGGTTACCTTTGAGGAGTTACCAGCATTGGAAGTGGTGGGGGAAAGAGACTTCCTATGAGATCTTTCTATGCTGTTTGAAATTTTTAAATATATGCCGACAGTGCTTTAAAAATTAAAAACAGAGTAAATACAGGTCATAACCTAAAAGCTTTTTTTTTTTCTGTTTTTTTTTTTTTTGGATTTTTATTTGTTTTTTGTTTTTTTGGTTTTCTTTGTTTTTTTGCCTTAACCAAATCTTCCTCTGCTACTTGCCTTTTGTGGTGTTTATTAACCATTTTGTTGACGAACTATTTGTTTGATCACAGCATGTGCTCCAGTTCTTCAGGATCCAGAGAAAGACTTGGGTTTAATTCTGGCTCCTCAAGTGGGCTCACTCCCACGCCCCCTAGGGCAAGAGCCCGCTTATTTGTCGACTTAAGGAAGTACTTGCATGTCTGCTACATAGCGATGCTGTCAAGACAAAGATCTTGGGGACTTCCTTAACCGTAGTGGGCTAGTGGGAAGCAAGGCACAGTTATTATTACTAAAGTTTCCACCCGAATTCAGTTTGCCACCCACTTCACTATAACGAAATGATGTCCTTTGAATTAGTAGAGTTGCATTCGAAAATTACAGTTTACCTCTGGAACTTTCATTTTGAAAGGTAGTCAGTGGTCCACAATTTTATAACCAGCGGCGCTTCCGCGCACCGTCGGTGTATCCCTGAGCCGCCTCGTTCGTGGCGAATTCAGACCCGCACATCAGCAAGGGAGCCAGCTGTTCCGCCGCATGGTGAGGCTGCCTGTCAGCCAGACTTCTCTGTCGTAGGTACAGGAGTGTTAGGTGGCCATTTGAATATTGGATCACATTCTCTCTCTCTCTCTCTCTTATACACACAAGAAACAGGGAAACAAACGAGTACTAGCTGGTACTAGTAATAAGTACAGGTTTTAAAATCTCAATACCGTGGCAACAAAGATGGAAGTGATTTACTTTGTTAGAAATGGCACCCCCATTGGATGTCGGATTTGCAAGACTTACATCAGTTCTATATACATTGAGCCGTAAAGAAAAAGAATGAAGGGGCGCCTGGGTGGCTCAGTCATTAGGCATCCGACTCTTGATTTCGGCTCCGGTCATGCTCTCACGGTTCGTGGGATCGAGCCCTGCGTCAGGCTCCGCACTGACGGTGCAGAGCCTGCTTGAGACTCTCTCTCTCCCTCTCTCTCTGCCCCTCCTCTGCTTATGTGCGCTCTCTTTCTCTCTCTCAAAATAAGTATTTTTTTTAAAAGAAAAAGAATGAAAATAAAGAAAATAAGCAAAATGCTAACAATATGTAGTTGATTATCTCTTAAAGGAAAGATGTAATTATAGATTATATGTAGACTCTTAGGGAACAGAATTCTTTTTATGGCCCTCGAGTCTTGGTTTCTGAACTTTTGGCCTTGGGACAAGTTTTCTGTAATGCGTGGTATCATTAATTTTATTTTTTGAAGTTTATTTATTTTGGGAGAGAAAGAGCAAGTAGGGTAGGGGCAGAGAGAGAGAATCCCAAGCAGGTTCCATATTGTCCGCGCAGAGCCCGATGCGGGGCTCGAACCCAGGAACCGCGAGATCAGGACCTGAGCCGAAATCAAGAGTAGGACGCTTGGGGCGCCTGGGTGGCTCAGTTGGTTGGGCGGCCGACTTCGGCTCAGGTCATGATCTCACAGTCTGTGAGTTCGAGCCCCGCGTCGGGCTCTCTCAGAGCCTGGAGCCTGCTTCGGATTCTGTGTATCCCTCTCTCTCTGACCTTCCCCTGCTCACACTCTGTCTCTGTGTCTCTCAAAAATAAAAATAATATAAAAAAATGTTTAAAAAAAAGAGTAGGACGCTTAACTGACTGAGCCGCCCAGGCGCCCCTCAACTGTACAAATTTTAAAAAGGATCTTAATCATGAAATTACAACATGGTATTATAGTTTTAAACTCACCATAGTTAAACCTGCGACCAGCCTCTGTTGCACCCTGTCCTGGGAAGCGATCTGTCATTAGGGAGAATCACTCAAACCCAGTACCAACAGGAAATGCTCCGTGCTTTGGTAATCATAATTCCGTGGTTGCTCACACTTGTACATGGTGCTAACTCACTGTCCGACCCAGGGCTTGATGGGAGAGCATGGAGTTTCTGGAAGCCTTTTCTAGACTATTTCCAGAAGAACAGTTTCCACACTCAGCATCCACTCCTACTGATTTTCTGGATCAGTATTATTAACTCTCTGTGTTCCAGCCCAAATGCGTTCTTCGTCCCTTTGTCCCTAAGGTGCCCTTGCCCGTTGCATAAATCTCATCTTACTCCGTAGGAGTAGGTTTAGAGAACACAGCGGTCCTTCATGCGCAGGCACTTGCCCTCCCTGCTTTTACCCCATTGACTGCTCATCTCCGCGGTCCCACGAAACATTGAGACCCCCACAAAGCGACAAAGGGATCCAGCCACTAGATGGCAGCCTTGTCAAGACACTGCCGTGCCCTTCCGCTCTGTCCCCCGATGCTCAGGAATGGTTTCATGACCAGACTTCAGAAACAACCCTCCTTTTACTCATTCACTAATTCGACAAATCTTTTTGAGTGCCTACTATGTGCCCAGCACTGCTCGAAGCAAAAGGAACCATCGGTGAACTGGACAGAGATGCCTGAGTTCATGAAGGCGACACGGAAGAGGTGATGTGTCGGCCGGGTAGAAAGGGGTGACCCACAGTAAGAGCCTACTGTGGCTGCAGCCGTGTGAGCGAGAACGGCAGTGGGAGGCGAGGGCAGGGAGGCCAAGGAACAGAAGAGTGACACGATCCAACTCGATTCCTTGTTTTTATTTTTAAAGATATTTATTTATTTTTGAGAAAGAGAGTGCCCACGCAAGTGCGTTGGGGTGAGGGAGCAGAGAGAGAGAGAGAGAGAGGAGGGAGGGAGGAGGGAGGGAGGGAGAGAATCCCAAGCAGGCTCCACTCGGGGCTCGAACTCACAAACAGTGAGATCATGACCTGAACCGAAACCAAGAGTCGGAAGCTTCACCGACTGATACGGTGAATAATGCCACCGTGAACGTGGGTATGCAAGTGGGCGGCCGAGTCCCTGCTCCTGACCCTTTGGGTTTTATAAGCCTCAGGGTGACATTGCTGATTCTCCCAGTGGGGTTGAGGTAGGAGGGGGGGCGGGTTTCTAGCTCACAGTATCTGTGGGGCTGGTTAGATGAGATCTCAGGGGCACCCCTGGGAGGAGCTTGAACACCAGTCCCTTCCAGAGACAGCGCTTGGCCGGTAGGGGGGTCCTGCGGCCACACGGATGAACGCTGTAAAAGCTGGCACGACACAAGAGTGTTCGCTGAGGTCATTCTATACATAGCACATGTGCGATTTAAGAGCGTGTCCTTGCTTTAAACCGGTATCAGGGTTTTCTCAAAGTTAAGTAAGCGGAGTGTTCAGTGCCAGCGGCACCTGGGCCAGACTCTGTGGTAAGGAAGCAGGCTCACTTCCAGAAAGGCATCCGTGTCCTCGCCCGCACGCGCGTCCGCGCTTTCCCTGATGACACGTCGGACGCAGTGTGCCTTGGGCTCCAACCTAAGACGCTTGTCCTCCTTGACGTCCTCTAACTTAGAAGGTAGATGTTCTTTAAAAAACAATTTTTTTTTTTGACCATTTATTTATTTTTGAGAGCAGAGCACGAGCAGGGGAGGGGCAGAGAGAGAGAGGGAGACACAGAATCCGAAGCAGGCTCCAGGCTCTGAGCCGTCAGCACGGAGCCCGACGCGGGACTCAAACCCACAAACTGCGAGATCATGGCGTAAGCCGGTTGAACGCTTAACTGACTGAGCCGCCCAGGTGCTCCTAGATGTCTTAAAAAAAAAAGTTTACTTATTTTTGAGAGAGAGAGAGAGAGCAGGAGAGTGAGTGGGGGAGCGGCAGGAAGAAAGGGAGAAAGAATTCCAAGCAGCTCGGAACCCTACAAGAGGCTCGAACACAAGAACCGTGAGATCATGACCTGAGCCGAAGTCAAGATTCAACTGCTTAACTGACTGAGCCATCCAGGCGCCCCATAAAGTCCTGGCTTCTTAACTTGATGACAGCGACAGCCGTTCCGTGGCCCTACACGTCCTGGGAGTGTGTGGTCAGTCAGGGCTTTGGAGTGGGGCCGAGGGTTTTCTCTGACTTGGCATGGAGGAGATATGAGGTGGAGACCTGGGTTGGGCTTGGGGTGTGCCTGGGTCCTCCTTGGGAGCTCGTGGTCCACAGAGGCGGGGGCTCGCCCTGCATCTCCCCCAACAATATGGACGTTCTTATGGACTTTCCATCCAGAAACATGGCTCAGAGTTTTCCTTGTGTGTCTGTCAGTCAAGTTTGGTTCTCTCCTCCTCCCCCTCCTCCTCCTCCTTCTCCTCCTCTCTCTGTTGAATTTATGTCTAGGTGTTACACTTTTATGACTTCGTGGACGGGATTCCTTAGTCACTGTTTTTTAAGTAGGCGCTAGGCCCGACGTGGGCCTTGACTCACAACCCCGAGATCGAGAGTCGCATGCTCTACTGACTGAGGCGGTCAGGCGCCCCCCTGAGTCATTTTTAAAAATATGGAATGCTTCCTAAATTTGCGTGTCATCTTCCATGCTAACCTCTGGGTCATTCCACGTTTAGAACGTGCACCGCCAAAGTGAGCATGCGTTCTATCTTTTAAGTAGGTATCTTCTTAATATTTAATTTGTAACTCCCTCCCTCTCTTACTGGTGCTCGTGGTTTCCCGGTATGAATGGTTTCCAGTTGTTTCGCAGGCGCCTTCCAAGTCGGCGATTATATCAGCTGCAGATAACAATCCTTGTTGTCTCCTCCAGTCCGGTAGTTGTGCCTTTGTTGTTGTTGTTGTTAAGTGTTTTATTTTAATTCCCGTGTAGTTGACTTACAATGTTATGTTTATGTTCGTTTCAGGTGTACAATGTAGTGATTCAGCAATTCGATACATTACTCAGTGCTCATCACGCTAAGTGTGCTCTTAATCCCCGTCACCTGTCACCTACTTCGCCCATCCCCCCACCCACCTCCCCTCTGGTATCACCACTTTGTTCCCTATAGTTAAGAGTCTGTTTTTTTGGTTTGCCTCTCTCTCTCTCTCTCTTTCTTTTTTTTTCTGCCTTTGTTTATTTCATTTCTTAGATTTCACACATGAGTGAAATCGTACGGCATTTGCTTTCTGACTGACTTATGTCACTTAGCAGTGTACCGTGTCACTCCATCCATGTCCCTGCAAATGGCAAGATTTCCTTCTTTTTTATGGCTGAATAATATTCCATTTTATATGTATAAAACACGTCTTCTTTATCCATCCTTCTATCAGTAGACACTTGGGCTGTTTCCATAATTTGGCTATGGTAAATAATGCTACTATAAACATAGGGGTGCGCGTATCCCTTTGAATTAGTGTGTTTGTATTCTTTGGGTTAATATCCAGCAGTGGGATTGCTGGGTTGTAGGGCAGTTCTATTTTTAACTTTTCGAGGAACCCCCAGACTGTTTTCCACAGTGGCTGCACCATACTGCTTCCCACCAACAGTGCACGAGGGTTCTTTTTTCTTCACGTCCTCACCAGCACTTATCATTTTTTTGTGTTTTTGGTTTTAGCCACTCTGACTACAATGAGGTGATCTCTCATTGTAGTTTTGATTCACTTTTCCCTGATGGCCCAGTAGTTACGTCTTTTATTTCTGATTTCTGCCGTATGATGTGGGTGACCCAAGTTGTATTAAATGCCGGTGATGTCCCTGTTCTCATTTTACTGTGAGTGCTTTTAGTGTCTTGCCGTCAAATAGGATGCAGAAAGTTTGCTTGAGATACTCTTTGCGTGATCAGTTCTCTCCCTCCTATTTTGCTCAGAGTCGTTTTTGTTATTGTTGTTACTTTGTTTTGTTTTGTTGGTTTTGTTTGTTTGTTTGTTTGTTTTGTGTGTGTGTTTTTTGGCTGGAGAGGGAAGAGCTATAAACACAGCAACCTACAGGCCATGTATCTCAGTTGTTAACAAGGTTGGTGATGGGTTTATTAAATGTCCTTCAGGTGTTCTGTTATTACTTTGATTATTGCTTTTCTTTTTACCCCGGAGTCTCCTTCAGGAAATTCACATATGTGTATGTTTGGTCTTCTGGGTATATCTTCCACATCATATATTTTCTTTCATTATTTTTCCTTGATATTTTCAATTTATTAAAGTTTACCACCTAGAACACTTTCCTTGCATTTCTTTACTTCAGCTATTGTGTTTTTAATCTTTAACCTAATTTCCATGATCTCAAACTGTTTATTCTTCATGACTTCTTGTTCTAGCTTTGTAGCTATAAAAGCTCCTTGCATTTTACCGAGGATGCAAATTTGAGATTTTCTAAAATTTCCTATTTCTTCCAATAATTTTGTTTCATTGGTGCATGTTTACCTGGATTTCTCGGGGATTTCCCTTTTATGAACTTCCGAAACCATCCGTATGCATCTAGTGATTTTTCTAGGATCATCCTTTACAGAGGGAAGTCTGTGCTGTTCCAGAATTGGAAACGAAGAGATTCCAGTGTAGAGGATACCATTGAGGTCTTAGGTCATGTATTTTAGGCCCAGTTGAAGGAAGAAGGAAAAACATTTTGGGTTGGCCAGAGTGAGAGTGAGGAGGGCACTAAAGCTCAAAGTTAGTTTTGCCTTGTTTTTTGTTTTTTGTTTGTTGTTTTGGTGTTGTTTTGGCGTTTTGGTGTCTGCCGGAAGGTGGCGCTATCTTCCTCTCTGCTTGCACGATTGCTCTTGCTATTAGCTGGTCATGGCTTTGTTGTTGTTGTTAGCTGGCCACGGTTATTTCCCCCTGCACAGTTTTCTGAGAGACGTTCAGTCGAGGAGGGAGGAACTCCAGAGTGCTTTCTGAAGGTCCTCGTTACCAAGGTTCCGCCTGGTGCATCCACTTACCCTTCTTTATCATGAGTATTTTGGAATGCACCCTTTAATATCCTGAAATGAAATTCACCTGCCTATATACATTACTGGGGGGAAAAAAATCAGTATCGTCCCCTACCTATAATGTAGAGGAGAAATAAAAGGAAAAGAAGTTCTAACGAAATCACACGTGGTTGTCGTTTTGATCAGTAGATGCTGGAGGCTAAGTGCATATACACGGGACTGAGCCCAGACATGGCTGACAAATCAGGGTAAACTTCTGAACGACGCCAAGTGCTGTCTTCCCTTGATTTGCTGGTTAGTTGCATTTCTAGAAAATTCGGTGTTCAGTCCCATTGAGTTTCTAAGTAAGATAGAGTCAGCTTCCAGGCTCAGATAATTATTAACACTTTTTTCACCTCCATGAATGCTGGCCTGTCCCAAGAATGGACAGTGGGCTGGAGGAAGCAGGCCACCCTCCCCCCTGACATTTGCAAGCCCCAGGGGCAAGAATACAAATTCATTCCCACTATTCATTCCCAATTTTTCTGATCAGTAATTAAATAGGCTAGCAAGGAATATGAAGTTTCAGGGATTTCAGATGACCCATTAGGTTGTGGATTTGATGAAAATAATTTTCTTGCTCCTTTTCATTGTTTTTATCGGATGGTCAAATTTCGTGCAGCAAATTTTATTCCTCCCCTCCCTCAGCCTTTTCCGTGTTAGTACGTTCTAATTTTTATCACTTCAGGATTTATGATCATCCTCAAAGATTAAAAAACATGTAACGGTATTCAAAGCATAGTTTTTATATAAATTTTCATCAAAAAATGTAAATTAAAGTCAATATAAAGGTTGAAAATGTATTTCATGTTTTTAAATTTTTTTAATGTTTATTTTTGAGAGAGAAAGAGAGACAGAGCCATGAGTGGGGGAAGGGCAGAGAGAGAGAGGGGGAGACACAGAATCTGAAACAGGTTCCAGGCTCTGAGCTGTCAGCACAGAGCCTGACGTGGGGCTCGAACTCAGAAATGGTGAGATCACGACCTGAGCCGAAGTCGGACACTTAACCAGCTGAGCCTCCCAGGCGCCCCTGTATTTCACGGTTTCAAAATAAACTTTTAATTTTGCAGTAATCATAGACTCACATGCAGTTGCAAGAAACAATAGAGAAAGATTCCCCGGTACCCTTGACCCACTTTCTTCCAATGGTAACGTCTTGCATAACAATATCACAACCAGAATACTGACATTGGTACAGCCCGGTTACGTTTCCTTCACTGCAAGGATCCCCCCTCCCCACCGCCCTGTGACCCTTTAATAGCCTCTCACTTCCCTCTGTCCCCACTCCTTCTTAACCCCGGCCACCACTAATCTGTTCCATTTCTATAATCGTGTCATCTCAAGAATATCATATAAATGGAATCCTACAGCCAGTAAGCTTTGGACACTGGCTTTTTACATTCAGTATGATTCTCTGGACATTCATTCAGGTCGTATGATTCAAAAGTTTGTTCCTTTTTAATTTTTTCATAGTATTTCATGGCGTGGAGGTCCCAGCCCATCCCATGACAGTGTAACTAGCCAGCCATGAATTGGGGTTCTTTCCAGTTTTTGGCTATCACGAATGCAGCTGTTAGAAACACGCACGTTCAGGTAAACATTGTGTGAATCTTTCGTGGGAGCATGTCTCTGGGAAAAAAAAAAAACTGCCCAGGAGTGCAATTTCTGGGTTGCGTGGTAGTTGCACGTTCAGGTTTTCAAGAAAGCCGAAATGTGCTCCCAAGGTGGCTGTACCGTTCCACAGCCAATGTATGAGGGGTCCAATGTTTTCACATCCTTACCAGCATGAGACGTGGTCGCTTTTTTATTTTAGCCATTGGGATTCGTGCGTAGTGTTATTTCACTGTAGTTTCAATTTGCGTTTCCCCAATGGCTCGTGATGGCGACTGTCTTTTCCTGCGCTTACTGTGTTATGTTTCTCTCCTTCAGTGAGATATTTCGTTCATGTCTCTCACTCGCTTCCCAGTTGGAGTGCTCGATTTTTTTCCTGTGGAGCCCTGTGAGTTCTTTATATATTCTAGATACATCATTCTACGTGTGGTTTGCAGATATTTTCTCCCAATCTCCATTTGTCTTTTTATTCCCATAACAGGGTCTTTCACAGAGCAAAAGTCTTTAATTTTCATGAAGTTCAACTGACCGTTTTTTTTCTTTTATGAATCGTGCTTTTGATGCGATACTTAAGAACCCTGTGCCTAGCTCCCAATCTGGAAGATCTTCTATGCTTTTTCTTCCTGAAAGTGTTATTGTTTTACATTTTGCATTTAAATGTGGGATCCGTTTTAGTTAGTTTTTCTATAAATTATTATTTTTTTAATATTTATTTTTGAGGGAGAGAGTGCACACTCGCAGGGGAGGGGCACAGAGAGAGGGGGGCAGAGGATCTGAAGTGGGCTCAGCGCTGACAGCACAGAGCCCGAGGCAGGGTCGAACCCACAAATGTGAGATCATGACCTGAGCCAAAGTCAGATGCTTAACGGACTGAGCCACCCAGATGCCTCAAATTTTGTTATAAATTATGAGACTTAAGTCAAGGTTCACTCCTTGTTGTTGTTTTTTAAGTTTATTTAGTTATTTTGAGAGAGACAGAGACAACACGAGTGGGGGAGAGGCAGAGAGAGAAGGAGACACAGAATCCGAAGCAGGCTCCAGGCTCTGAGCCGTCAGCACAGAGCCCGGCACGGGGCTCGAACCCATGAAACCATGAGATCATGACCTGAGCCCAAACCAAGAGTTAGATGCTTAACCCCCTGAGTCACCCAGGCGCCCCAAGGTTCACTTCTTTGCTATGGATGTCCAATCGCTACAACACCATTTGTGGAAAAGGGTACGGTGTCCTTCCTCCACGGAGTTGCCTTTGCAGATTTGTCAAAATACAGTTGGGCATATTTGTGCGGATTTATTTCTGGGTTTTCTGTTTTGTACTGTTGCTCTGTGTGCCGATATCTCATAGTCTTTATTATAGCTATATAAAAAGTCTCGAAATTGGGTACACTGATTCTTTGATATTATTCTTCTTTTCCATGGTTGTTTTATCTAGTCTAGTTCTTTTTACTTTTCACTTAAATGTTAAAATAATCTCCTCCACATAGACAAAGAACTCTTCTGGGAACTGACATCTTTACTGTATTGAGGCTTTCAATACACAAACATGGTATGTCTCTCCAAGTATTTAGATTTTTTTTTAAATGTTTATTATTTGCGGGAGAGCGCAAGGTGTGAATTGGGGAGGGATAAGGAGAAAGAGACACAGAATCCGAACCAAGCTCCAGGCAGAGAGCCTGACGCAGGGCTCGAATGTACAAACCATGAGACCATGACCTGAGCCAAAGTCAGACGCTTAACCCACCGAGCCACCCAGACATCCCTGGTAGATTCTTTTTTTTAACTGCCATAACTCCTAAGTAAGGAATTCTATTAAAGAAGATATTTGTGTGTGGTGGGGGGATCACATTTCATAAAAATATCCATGTTTCAGCTTCCGCTCCAGGTCCTTATATTTGCCATTTCATTTAAATCTCATAACTCTTAGAGACAGGTAAGACTGGCTTCATTTTACAGATAAATAATGGAGATAAGAGAAAAATATCTATACGGTTGGAAACAGGAAAACCATAGAGAAAAAATGAAAGAAACAAAGAGCCGGTTCTTAAATCAATCAAGAAAGTTGACAGACCTCTATCGAGACTGACAGAAAAAAAAGAGAGAAAATGCAGATTACCAGTATGGAACAAAACAGGACATCACTTCACACCCCGCACACTCCAGAAGGATCCAAAGGAGTACTACGAATAACTGCACACATGAACTTCACAGCCGAGGGGAAATGGACCGACTGGTTAGAAACCACAGCTCCCTGTGCGCAGATGACATGATCGTCCCTGCCCTACGGGACGCCGCTATTCGGCTTTGAGTTTCTTAGAAGCCAGAAGAAAGAGGGAAAGCTGCCTCATGGTGACAAAATGAAAAGAAGCCAGTTATTAATGAAACACACAACTCTTCCTGGGGCTGAAACATTTAAAAAAAAAATCTCTTTTAGGAATCTGAAGAGAACAAGGGATCCGATATTATAAAATCAACAAAGTCATTCTATAAAGCAAATGTATTACGGCCAGACACCCCACTACCACTCAATAGGTTAATTTCTCCTTTCTTACTCTTACGACAATTCGTACATTTACACTCTCTTTGCAGTATCTAATCAAAAACACCGCATTACTGTTAAGTTTCAGTGCACTGAAACCAAGCGATGCCTGTGCCAGGAAGGAAGATTGGATTACGTGCCGGAGTAATAATACATCAATTAACTTCAGGATGGGGATATTATCTTGTCAATGATGGATGTTCACGTTAATGACTAATTGGTGTCTGTTAACTGAAAGGTAGAAGACGCACTGAGTAAACACAGCAGAGGTCATTGTCAGAACTCAGGCACTATCAGGCTGGGGCACAGAAGGTGGGACATGAGGACATTTCCCTCCGTGACTGCCCTTTCTGTTAGGACACTGTGACTGAAATCCTTGAATAGGGTCAGCTGCCTCTTCTAGATGTATGCGTTAATTCATTCATCTAAGAGAGTGAGCACGGGCGTCATTCTTTCAGTTCAAGGTGGTTCATGGTCAGAACGACACGGCCTGGCACCAATTGCCCCGCCTTCATTATGGAAGAGGAGAAAAGGGAAGGAAACGTAGGGTCCCACTCTGGAACAAGTGTCCTGTCCCAGAAGAAGGTTCTGCTCTCCCGGCTCTGTGCAATCATCGTGTTGGATGGAAGGGAAACTGGAGGTCTTTCCACTGAATTCACGGGATATTAAAGTTCCAGTCCTCGCACTTGGCCATGACCTTCTGAAATGTTCAAGTCGCTCAGTGGAAAACATGATCAGATCTGCTCTCTTACCCGGCTTTTCCTGGCTGCCGACACACGGGCGGATTTTCAGTGTTCTGTTCTTTCTCTCTGAAATGTGTTTGAATGACCGAGCTTGCTGGGGAATTGTCTTTGTTTACATATTGATTTCCATATCACAAATTAGTCTAATACTGTGGAAAGTATTTTTCCTAAGCCGATTATAGTACAGATAGTCAGAGCAGAGGGTGTACCGCCCATCCCCGCCCCGCCCTCCCGAACTGAATGTCGCTCTGATTTTTTTAATAGTGTTGGATGGGATATTTATCCTTATTTGACCCATCCCAGAAGACAGCCCGGTTGTGGCCATTTTATGCTGTAGGAATTAGTTTTGGAACATTAAGCCAAGAGATATATGGGCAATTAAATCAACCCACATTTGATAGTCTATGTGCAGGGTGTCACATCAGGAACTACACGTGAGGTTGATGCCGGAGAAGCAGAAAACAAGACAATCGAGACGACAAGACTGTACAAAAAGTCGCATGGGATGTTCCTGCCACCACACCCCACCTGTATAACCTTAAGCAAAGTAGCCTACCACTCCTACCATGGGCAGGAGCCACGTCTGTGGATTTTGAAATGAAAGCAAGTGGAGGGGTGCCTGGCTGGCTCAGTTGAAAGAGGATGCAACCAACCCTTGATTCAGGGTCATGAGTTCAAGCCCCACGTGGGGCGGAGCCGCTTAGACTCTCCGAGTTTCTCCTTATCTGTATCACCACACCCATCCCCGCAAGTCAGGAGGATGAGAGGAAATGGCATTCACCAGGAACCAAGAGCAGAACCTCAAATGTAGATATTTTTATAAGATGGGATTTCCCCCCTCAAACCATCTTCACTAATGGAATTTCCTACTTAGGAATTATGGCAATTAAGAAAAAAATCCCCCTGCCTTAGACCCTTAGACTCCGGGGCCTCTTTCCCAGACCCCTACAGCTTTGCTTTCCTAAGATGACAATGCTTTTTTCTTTCGAAGTTACCATCACTCGCACTTTGTCATCCAATTCCTCTTTGGGTCAAAATTAAACTTTTCCTTTTTGGTTCCAAGGAGTAAAACTAGGGCCAGGTTTTGACTTAATATATAGAAGAATGTGGTGGTTTTTTTTTTTTTTTAACATTTATTTTATTTATTTTTGAGAGAGAGAGGTAGAGAGCAAGCAGGAGAGGGGCAGGGAGAGAGGGGGATAGGCTCCCGAGCAGGTTCCGTGCTGCCAGCACAGAACCCGATGCGGGGCTTGAACTCACAAACCGTGAGATCATGACCTGAGCCAAAACCAAGAGTCAGACGCTTAACCACCTGAGACACCCAGGCGCCTCTGGAAGACTGTTTTAATAGCGGAGAAGTGTGTGGCCCCAGGAAATAAAGAATTCCCTGTTATTGCTAGAGAGGTCCTCATTCTACAAGGAGCGACTCTCCTCCAGCGGAGATGTGTAGGCTGATAGAATTAGAACCTTCATTAAAGTCCTTTCCAGCCCTGGAGCGATTACCATTCGGGTCAGAGACCTTTACTAAGGTATTTCCTCCTGTCTCCTTCCACGTGGGAGACACCATTCCAGGCCCTAGGGTTGCAAGATAGACAAGGTCCCTGATGACTCCCAAGCCTGCACCTCTGCCCCAGCTTGCGCCCTGCATTCCAGAAATTCTCCTCCAACTGTTGGCTGAAAGTGTCTCATGGATGTTCGTCTGCACGCGTGTCCATCCGTTCACTCCTTCCACAAAGGAGGAGAGCGCCGACTGCCTTCTCGGCACCTCGCTGGGCTCTCAGGAGGCAGCAGCCAACCGAACAATGGGAGTCCCTGCTCTCCTTGACTCTCCACGGCGTTCCCATCACATTCCCATAGCATGCGGCTGAGTGAGACTCATCACCCTCTCTGCGGAGCTGCCTAACTGCTTCCCCGAGAAATCTGGGCTCGGCCCGAGTGCCGCGCTCTTTCCCTGTCACCCAGATACGTGGTGTCTTTGTTAGTTTCCCCCCCGGAGGGCAGAGCTGTCTTCCCGGCTGCACCTGCGCACTTCTCTTCATGTCCTCCGGGCTCCCCTGGCCCGGCCCCGCCCGGCAGGTCGTCACGCCTCAACCACAGACGCTTCCTGGCTGGGGTTGCCCTGCTATTAATGCCTCTTCCACGCCCTCTTGTCCTGCAACCGGGCCAGCTAGGGTCACGTAATTGACCAAGTTGGTCAAGTCAGGGAATCCTCACAAATGAAACTTACATGCTTCAAATGTTTTGTTCTCACCTCAAACATACAGGCGTGTCCCCATTCACTGGTCTCTGGTTACAGGGCCAAGGCACTTTCTCAGGGCAGACCCGTCAGTTGGAGCTCTTTTGTGCTTGCAATAATACATCTTCCATGATTTTTTGTTTTAGTATCTTTACGATGTTTATTTTATTTCTGAGGGAGGGAGAGAGAGAGAGAGAGAGACAAAGCACGAGCAGGGGAGGGGCACAGACAGAGAGGGAGACACCGAATCCGAAGCAGGCTCCAGGCTCCGAGCTGTCAGCACAGAGCCCGACACGGGGCCCGAACTCACAGACTGCGAGATCATGACCTGAGCCGAAGTCAGATGCTTGGATGCTTAACCGACTAAGCCACCCAGACACCCCTCGGTTTTAGTTTCTTTAAACGGGAGCAAGAGCTTAGACACCTCAGGAGAAAACTGTATGTAGAATCCTTCTACATGTTTATAAATGTTTCCATCATTTGCGGTTGCTTCAGGTGATTTTTAAGGGCTCACCTTCATCGAGTCTTTCAAAGCATTCAGTGCGGCTTTTGTAGAAACAATGCCTCTCTCTCTGTGCTCATATTTTATTGGTTTCCATGATAATTAAGCTACGTAAATAAAATCACTAGGATGACTGGCATAAACAGGTTTGGAACAAATACATCTGACTCGTAGTACGCAGACAACCCACGCGGCGGGAACAGAAGCGCGATGCTGTTCCGGAGACGAGCCGACCAACCAGCCGTATTTGTCCTTCCCCGGGGCGTCGGGAAGTCTTATTAAAAGGGGGGTGCATTTGTTATTTTGGCGAATCGGCTGTCTGTAAGACGTTGGGTACAGGGTGTACGAGGGAGCAAGCTTTGTCGTTCTAGAATAATCTTCCTGAACGAGCGCTTTCATCAGACCTCTCCTCTGCTCACACACCTTCGGGCCGCCTCGCCGGGTAGGAAGCCAAGGGCAAGCCTCTCGATTCTGCGGGATCCCGCGGGAGCCTTAGCCTGGCCCCCTGCTTATGCCCTGAGCTCCGATCCTAGGCCGCACAGCGGCTTCTTCTCCGAACACATTCAGGACTTTTGCACAATCAAGCCTTTGTTCGCTCTGGTGAACAAAGCCCGGGCCCTGCTGCTGGGGCCTGCTCGCCCAGGGTGCGCATGTCCATACCAGGCGCCTCCCTCCCCTGCCCCCTGCCCCCTCCTGCCCCCCTGGACATGGACAGCGACGCCGTTCATCGTGACAGGAACCGCTCGTAAGAGCACCTGCCGCCTAAAGGATGTGCTTTTTCTCGTGCAAGCGTCGTCTCTAGCCCCGTGTTTGTATTTCTGTGAGATCTCACCATACCCCCCCTTCCGCTGTTTGTCTTTCCTGCCTCCTCATTCCCCATTGCTGTGAGTGGAACTCTTTTTTCCCCCTTTCTCTCCTCTTCTTCAAAGCCAGTGTCTCTCTAGTCTCTATTCCTGGCGGCAGCAGCTAGGCACCCCTCGGGCTTCAGTCATGCTAATTGATGGAGAGTGAGGACTTGGCTCTTTTTAGTTCTGGAATAATGCATAGAATCTTGAAGGCTCATCCATTTAGAGCCCTCGACTTAAAAAAAAAAAAAGAAAGAAAGAAAGAAAGAAAGAAAGACCAAAACCCTGTTTTACTGAAGTACGCTTTACATATCATAAAATTCGCCGTTTGAACACGTGCGGCCCAATGATTTTTGATAAATTTGCTGAGTGAAAACCATCCACCACGACCAAGTTGTAGAACATTTCTATCACCCCAAAGAGATCTCTCGTGCCGTCCCGGGCAATCCCTGTTTCGTCCCCAGCTCCGGGCAATCTGCTTTCTCTCCTCATAGATCCTTCCTTGTTTGTTCTCACCACCTGTCATCACCGGGATGGTGATTCAGACCAATATACCTGCTATCTGCCTGAGGAACTTTTCTTCTGATGCCGTCACTAAATTTCGTTACGCCCTCCCGGACTCTCTCCCCATGTTCAAGTTATTCTTGGTTTTCTTTATGGGAACCTAGCCTTTTTAGCAAGTTGGCCCTTGGCTTATTAAGGAAGTTGAGGTTTTTTTTTAAGTTTATTTTTATTTATTTTGAGGGAGAGAGAGAGAGAGACAACAAGCAGGAGAGGGACAGAAAGAGAAGGAGACAGAATCCCAAGCAGGCTCTGCATTGTTAGCGCAGAGGTCAATGCAGGGCTCGAACTCATGAACCATAAGATCACGACCTGAGCCAAACTCTAGAGTCAGATGCTTAACCGACGGAGCCACCCAGGCCCCCAAAGACGCTCGAGGTTTTGGGATTCCTGGCTGCCTCAGTCCGAAGAGTACGCAACTCTCGATCTTCAGGTCGTGAGTTTGAGCCCCACGTTGGGTGTAGGAATTACTTTAAAAGATAAAGAAATAACTTTATAAAAGAAAAAAAAAGGTTGAGGTTTTCCCCCTCCATTAGAATATGGAAAGCTTGAATAGTGTGATGTATAAAAGACATACTGGGTATTATTTATTGAATAAAGCAATCTAAGCTTCTCTAAGACACAATCTTATCTCCCGTTATATTCAGTATAGTGCACATAACACCACTTAAATTACTATTTTTGGTCATGAGTAGTCTTCAATAAGAAAAACGACATTGTTTTCATTGAAATTATGAAGGCTCGATAGCTTGAAACACAATCTAGAAAAGTACAAAGAATGTTAAAAAAGCTTGGTCCAGAATGCCAACCCTTAGAAGCCACCAGGGTTAAGCTATGGCGCGATTCTCTTTCCAAACATCTCTCTCGGCACTGAGACAGATGTCAAGACAATTCCTGATACAGTCACCAAGCCAGGGAGGCAGCTTTGGCTGCTGTGGAAACCCAAGCTAGACATGGGCGTCCCTGAGAGGAGGTCTGTCGCAGGGACATCCCGAGACCCCATGAGGCCGCACAGAGGCCATGGGCACCACAGCGGCGTCGAGGGGATGGCCGGTCCGGCCTGTGGAGCAGTTCCAGTGACTGAGACAGCGAGAGCCAGGAGCAGTGGCGATGGGGAGCCTCCTCGTGCAGCTGCGTGGAGGGTGGAGGCGTAGGCTGTGCGCGCTGGACTTCCCAAGGGAGCTCTGAAGAAGAGGGAACGTGAAGAATATATACTAGAAGTGCACTGAGTTCTTGCTTTGAGAACTTGGAAGCCGCCTCACTCCTGGGACCCCCGGGAGTAACTGGAGGGAAGTTTGCAGTGGGGATGAAGGTCAAGTTTATGCTGAGTGACTAGAGCCAGAAGGATACCATTCAATGCTGTTAACATGGCCGCATTTCCACTCCTAGACTTGTGCAGCCAAGGGAAACATTAGGTTATGCAAATATACAGGTAAGTCTTCAGCCTAGGTCTTTCTTTCACACATAGTGTGAACTTCAGAATCTTGAAGGCCAATGACGACTTTTTTATTATTTATGCCAAGCTCCCAGGGAAGGTGGTGGGTAGATAATAGAGCTCTCATAAGCTCAGAGGGTGGCCTGAACACGGTCACTCATGAGTCAGTGGCTGAGACAAGTACAGACAATGGGAATTTTTGTGTATACGGTTTTAGGGTGCTAATTACCATATCTCAGTCTTGTTTCATTTAGATCGTAGCAGTGTTATTCATTTTGAAGTTACGCCCTGTTGAGGATAAAAATGCGTTTCTACAGTTCAAGAAGGATTTTCAAGAGTTTCTTTCACGGTTTATAATTACTTATTGCATGAAACTATTTGGTGTTCTGCATCCTGAAACATTCGCCTCTCTGAAGATTCTGTGCCCAGCTTCTACTGGAGGCAAAGAGATATAGACAGGAAAAAACAAGGGCTCCGCAGACAACGGGCCTGACTTGCATTCCAGCTCCTTACTCTTAGTCTCTATGTTCTTGGGCAAGATAGCTTAATTTCCCCGAACCAGAGTCCTTTACTTATAAGAGGAGAAAGAGAGAGAGTAGCCACCGGGTCAGATCATACCTGATTCAGCTGGACTTCCACACTGAGGAAGTATATACTGTGTCATATAACAAAAGAAAAGGTAGGCGACTTGAAGGTTGTTTGAGGGGACAGTGATGTCATCAGGCATCCAGGTTCTTTCCATCTTCCTGGTCTGCCGTCCGGAGCGTGCTGGCGTGGCCCTCTGGTTAGCTCCCCTCGCCATTCAAGATGGCTACTGCCGTTCCAGTGATCTTGAGCCGAGAGGACAACGTCCAGCAGAGAAGAGGCCTCTCCTCCCGTGTGTCCCTTTAAGGACAAAAGAACTTCCCCACCAGCCGACCTTCCCTCATGATGGCGGCCAGACCTGGGTCACACAGCATCCCTAACCCAGGCGCTAGCAAGGAAAATGGAATCACCATGATTGGCTTTAGACGGTTGTCATTAAGATTCTCTCCTGGGCTAAAAATAGTGTGACCTTCCATCAGGGTCCTGTCCAGAGAGTTCTTTAACAAGAAAGAAGTAGGAAATGGCTGTTAGTGCTGCTAGCCCGGGGACTGTTACATTTGTGTGGTGCTGCTTTAAGTCTGAGGTAATTATTTGGATCATGATTTTTCTTTTAAAGGAATACATTAAAAAATTTTTTTAATGTTTTATTTTATTTTTGAGAGAGAGAGAGAGACAGAGCATGAGTGGGGGAGGGGCATAGAGAGAGAGAGAGACACCCAGAATCCGAAGCAGGTTCCAGGCTCTGAGCTGTCAGCACAGAGCCCGACGCGGGGCTCGAACTCACAGACCGAGAGATCATGACCTGAGCCGAAGTCGGACGCTCAACCGACTCAGCCACACAAGTGCCGCTAAAGGAAAATATTATTTTTAAAGCAGTTTTAGGTTTATAGAAAAACGAGTGGAAAGTACAGAAAGTTCTCATATACCTGTCACCACCACTCCCCGTATCCCCCATCATTAATAGCTTGCATTAGCGTGGTACAGTTGTTACAATTGATGAATCAATACAGATCCATTATTATTTTTTTTTAATTTTTTTAATGTTTATTTTTAAGACAGAGAGAGACAGAGCATGAGTGGGGGAAGGGCAGAGAGAGAGGGACACACAGAATCCGAAGCAGGCTCCAGGCTCTGAGCCGTCAGCACAGAGCCCGACGGGGGGCTCGAACTCACAGACCGCGAGATCATGACCTGAGCCGAAGTCGGACGCTCAACCGACTGAACCACCCAGGCGCCCCAGATCCATTATTATTAACCAGAGTCCGGAGTTTATATTAGGGCTCGCTGTTTGTGTTGTACATTCCATGGGTTTTGACAAATGCAGAATGTGTGTGTCCACCACCAGTGTATCATACAGAGTAGTTTCACTGCCTCAAACATACCCCGGGCTCCACCGAAGTCATCCCTCCCTCCTTCAAGACATCTGGCAACCACTGATCTTTTTACTGTCCCTATAGTCTTGCCTTTTCTAGAATGTCGTATAGTTGGAATCCTATATAGCCTTTTCAGACTGGCTTCTTTAACTCGCAATGTGCATTCAAGGTTCCTCCATGTCTTTTTGGTAGTTCAATAGCTCATTTCTTTTTTAGCACCGAATCCATTGCCTGGATGCACCACATTTTGTTCGTCCATCCACCCATTCAGCATCTCGATTGCTTTCAAGTGTTGGCAATTATGAATAAAGCCGCCAGAAACATTTGTGGACAGGTCTTTGTGCAAACATAACTTTCCAACTCATTTGGGTGAATGCCGAGGGGCCTGACTGACGGGTCGTGTGGTAAGGATATGTTGAGTTTTGTAAGAAACTGCGGGACACTATCCCCAGGTGCCTGTACCATTTCGCATTCCCCAGGGCAATGCTCAAGGGCATTCCTGTTGCTCCGCGTCCTCACCAGCATTCCATATTGTCAGCGTTTGGATTTTCACCATTCTGATAGGTGTGTGCTGGTATGAATCATGATTTTTAAAAAATCCAAAGGGCACCTGCGTGGCTCAGTCGGTTAAGTGTCTGACTTTGGTTCAGGTTGTGATCTCACGGTTGGTGGGTTCAAGCCCTACGTTGAGCTCTGCGCTGTGTGGAGCCTGCTTACGATTCTCTCTCTTTCTCTCTGTGCCTCTCCCCTACTCATTCTCTCTCCTTCTCTCAAAATAAATAAACTTCAGAGGCACCTGGGTGGTTCAGTCGGTTAAGCGGCTGACTTTGGCTCAGGTCATGATCTCGCGGTCTGTGAGTTCGAGCCCCGCATCGGGCTCTGTGCTGACGGCTCGGAGCCTGGAGCCTGCTTTGGATTCTGTCTCCCTCTCTCTCTGCCCTTCCCCTGCTCACGCTCTGTCTCTATGTCTCTCAAAAATAAAATAAAAACGTTAAAAAAAATAAAAATAAATAAACTTCAAAAGAAATATACTGAAACTTTTACCAATGAAATAGAATATCTGGGATTTGTTTCAAAATAACTGAGGATAGAGAGAGAAGTGGATGACGGTAGATGAATTCATGAATTGCCATGAATCGCTAATTGTTGAAACTGGCTTGTTAGGTACACAGAGGACCATTATCATGTTTCTTTCTAATTTTGACTCTTTGAAGTTTTTGTAGTAAATGTTTAAGTTACAGTTTGATATCATGTTATTAAAAAATGGTGGATGGACACCTTAGTATTTAGCGAAAACATGAACTGTCAAATAGTACCACCTTCAGATTAAGCTAAGCTCTTAACAGTATTATGGGGAAGAAATGAGGCTATGTCAAATAAGTATGTATGCTGCATTAATAATGATTTAAAGAATCCTTTTAGAAACGGAAGAATCTTTTGGTAACATAAGCAATTTTCCCTAAAATCATTTCAAGAACACACGTGATTTCTTTCAAAGTGAAAGTTGAAATTACTGAAGCCAAAAAACAGCACATGCACATTAGAACAAAATTAAAAATATATGGACAGGCAAAAAAAGGACTTAACAGACATAAAAATCAGACCCACTGAAATAGAGCCACCCTTAATCAGAGGCTTGAGGTCAAATTTTCCAAACCCTTTCCGTGTTTGTATTCAAATCTTTTTTGTCTGTGTACCGAAAAATTAAGAATTATAGTTTTAGTATATATATCATTCAGCTCTGTAACTTAATATGTCTGGCACGTTGTTTTAAAGACTGCATCGTACGGTGATTATCACTTATTTAACTAGGCAGCTTATGCTCAAGTCCGAAGGGTTTCCCCCCAGGGTGTTGCTATTGCAGACAGAAAGGAAGCAGTGGACAGTTGTTCAGAGCGCAGACTCTGGAGTTAAGCCGAAGGGGTATTGTGCAGAACGTGGCGGGGCTGGGATGGCTGTCCCTAGAAAGGCCGCTTGCAAGGTGGGTGCTCGGCTAGCTTCTGGCACTTGGGTTTCAGGCCGGTTTCCAGAGTCCCAGCTGACGAGGCTGGCTCTCGGGGCCTGACCTGTCTGTGCGAGCCCCATGGTTTATGCCGAGCACCCGCTCTCCTTCGGAAAGTCTGGAGTTTTGTTAGGTGCCAGGCAGAAGGTGCCCGTGTGACCCGCCCCCAATAAAAACCTGGGTCCGGAGTCTCTAGCGAACTGCGCTCTAATACGACATCATACTTGTGTTGTCGCAACTTGGTGCCGGAGGAATTCGGCATCCTCTCTATGACTCCGCTGTCGGGGAGCTTGCATCTGGTTTCCTGCGGCCTGTCCCGTGGGTCCTTTCCCTGTTTTGTAGCCTCTCCCCGGAGCACATCGTGGCCATGAGCCCAACTACATGCTGAGCCCTGCCAGTGTTCCTGGTGAATCTCCGGACCTGGGGACAGCCCGGGGTACCGCCGCCACGGGTTCAAATCCTGCCTCTGCCACTTTGTATAAGTAGCCTTGGTCAAGTTATCTACCTTCTAGCTCATTTTCTAATCTTTCACTGGGGTAAAAAAAATGGCCTTATCTTGTTGGATTTTGGTAAGGAATTGAATAGGTTAAAATATGTAAAGTACTTAGAATAGTCCCTGGCATGTGATTACCTCTCAATAAATGTGAAGAATCATTATCTTGGAAGCCAGATTTTATGAGTATCTGCAGTTATTTCTTTTGAACACATTCCTAGAAGACAAATTGCTGGGTTTAAGGGTACACACTTTTTCTTTTTCTTTTTTTTACTTTTTGTGTGCTCTGATCATAAAAGTTTATTGTTAAGGCATTAGAGATACTCGCCATGGAAAAAGAAAGTCCTCCATAGCTCTCTTTTTTTTTCAGATATAGTTATGGGTAGTAATTGGTTATATACATGTCCAAATTTATTTCTATATGCACTAGTATGGACCATATCATATAGTATTTTTTAAATAAAAATGGGTCCATGTACATATTATTTTATTACTCATGCCTGAATATCAGGGGATCTTTATATTCAATGACTATTTCTTTTTTTTTATTTTTAATTTTTTAATGTTTTAATTTTTTTTAATGTTTATTTATTTTTGAGAGACACAGAGACAGAGCGTGAGCAGGGGAAGGGCAGAGAGAGAGGGAGACACAGAATCCAAAGCAGGCTCCAGGCTCTGATGAGCCATCAGCACAGAGCCCGATGTGGGGCTCGAACTCACAGACCGTGAGATCATGACCTGAGCCGAAGTTGGCCGCCCAACCGACTGAGCCACCCAGGTGCCCCTCTTTTTTAAATTTTTTTAATTTTTTTAATGTTTATTTATTTTTGAGAGAGAGAGAGAGAGAGAGAGAGACAGAGTGGAGGCGGGGCAGAGAAAGGGAGACAGAATCCAAAGCAGGATCCAGTCTCCGAGCTGTCAGCACAGAGCCCGCCGCAGGGCTTGAACTCCTAGACCACGAGATCATGACAGGAGCCGAAGTTGGACAGTTAACCAACTGAGCCACCCAGGCGCCCCTCAATGACCATTTCTAAAACCCTTTTTTTGGTCTCCCTTAAACATTTCAAATCTAGATGAAACAGAAAGTACAGAATTTGGGAGCACCCGGCTGGCTCAGTCAGTAGAGCCTGCGACTTTTGCTCTTGGGGTCCTGAGTTCACGTCCCATGTTGGGCATGGAGCCTACAAGAAAGAAAGAAAGGGAGGGAGGGAGGGAGGAAGGGAGGAAGGAAGAGAAAGAGAGAGAGAGAGAAAGAAAGAGAGAAAGAAAAGACCGTATTTACCAAGAGTCACACCTTTACATTTGAAATCACACACGGTGTAAAATACAGTAATTTAGAGGCGCCCCCGTTGCTCGGTTTTTAAACAAGCATCACAGGCATCTTTGACCCCAGCACCAACCATCATCACTAGAGTAATTTTTGAGGTGATCGGACACCGGTTTGGGAGCACAGCGGCTCCACTTCCACCTGTTGCTTGAGATCAGCATTCTTAGAACTCACTGGAAGTTTTATCCTATTCACATCACATTCTGGCATTTTCTTTGTCCCACGTGTGAGCAATCGCCACAACCTGCCCTCTCACCATGCTGTTTTTAAAGTCATCCTTAAAAGTATTGTTTACAGTGATGTCTAATACATAAAATTGTGGGATCGTGCCTTCCGGAATAATTACTGCGAGTGCATTCAATTTCCCTACTTCGTTTAAAATTTTTTTTAAATGTTTATTCACTTTTGAGAGACAAGAGAGTGAGCAGGAGAGGGGCAGAGAGAGGGAGACATAGAACCTAAAGGAGACTCCAAGCTCTGAGCTGTCAGCACGGAGCCCGATGCAGGGCTCGAACTCACAAACAGGGAGATCATGAGCTGAGCTAAAGTTGGAGGCTTCACGGACTGAGCCCCCCAGGCGTCCCTCCTCTTAAGACGGTTTTATCAGAAAACCTCTATCCGCATCTCAAACTCATTGGTCAAGGTCGTTTGAGGACGTGTCTTCTTTACACAGTAATTAACGTTGATTGGATCCCGGTGTTTAAAAATACATAGATTTTGGAGACATTTTGGGGAAGCTTTGGTATAGGCTACATACTATATGATATTTTGAAAATATTACTTTACTTAGATGTGTTAATGCTATTGTAGGAGATCATGGTGGAAGTATTTAGGGGCGAAGTGTCATGATGTCCACCATATACTTTCAAATGATGCATCGAAAAGAAAAATGGAAGGGGGCAGAGATCAGCAGCAAATGTGGTCGAATATCTACAGTCGGTAATTGCGGGTAATACATAAGGGTGTCGTGTTCTCTTCACACTTCTCTATGACTTTGAAAAGGTTCAAAATGAAAAGTGGGGCAAGAAAGAAAGGCTTCCTTACCCTTCGGATTATAAAAATATTTATCCACATTTACTTCTGGGACTTTCATATTTTCATCTTTTATAATTAAATCTATGTTGAATTGGACTCTATTTTTGGGATAAAGGATGAGAGATGGGTCTCACTTAATTTGAAGTGCTACCTGATGTTAAATTTTTTAAATCATTTTTTTTGGGGGGCATTTCCATTCTGTGGTAACTATATGCAGAATTATATTTTCTTATATAATTTTATGGCATGTTTTTAATTCTAATAAGGTAAACCTCACCTCTTTATTCTTCCTCTTATAAATTTTCTTTCTTTCTTTGTTTTTTTTTTTAATTTTTTTTTAACATTTATTCATTTTTGAGAGACACAGAGACAGAGCATGAGCAGGCGAGGGGCAGAGAGAGAGGGAGACACAGAATCCGAAGCAGGCTCCAGGCTCTGAGCTGTCAGCACAGAGCCCGATGTGGGGCCCGAACTCCCAGACCGTAAGATCATGACCTGAGCTGAAGTCGGCTGCCCAACCGACTGAGCCACCCAGGCGCCCCTTTCTTTGTTTTTTTTTTAAGATTTTATTTTTAAGTAATCTCTATCTCCAACACGGGGCTCAAACTCACAACCCTGAGATGAAAAGTCATGTGCTCTACCGACTGAGCCAGCCCTCCTCTTATAAATTTTCTTAGTTGCCCAATGGATTTATTCTTCCAGGTGAACTCTGGAATAAACACATTAAGTTCATGATTAATTTGCATTTTCTTAAAATCATAGATTCATTTGGGCAGACTTGACTTTTATATAATTTAGTCTTCTCATTTCAGTTCCGTGGGATTTCTCTGGATAGCCAGGATTCCTTCAGAAGTTCAAGTAACCATCACAGAGCTGTTGCGTTTGTTTGAGAAGTTGGCTTTTTAACTGAATTAGAGAGTAAATAAATCTATGATTTACTTCAGCCACTATACGTTAGATACAGGAATGCAAAAATTATTAAGACAGCATCGCTGCCACTCAGAGAGTTTATAATTGTATAAAGGGGAATGGTTGAGATAAGGCGGTTCTGTGGGAAAATACAAGCATTTTCACGAGGGAGAGAGTATCTAACTCTGGCTGAGATGGGCAGGCTCACTGGAAGAAGTGGTTTTAGCCTGAGCAAAAACTTAAAAGATGAAGAGGCACTTGCCAGGCAGCCAGCTTATAGAAGAGCAATAGATCGGAGGAAATACAGCAGACATCAAAGCCTAGAGGCCTGAGACAACACAGTGTGTTCAGGGCACCCAAACTGGGCATCTTGTTGCTGGGATGTAAAGAAAAAGGAAGTATTTTTGAAAGATGAGGCTAGAATAGTGAGGGTGGAGGTGGGACGCGAGGCTACGAAGGGTCTTTGTACACCGTACCAAAGAGCTGGGGCCTTTATCTTAAAGGTAGAGGGGTGCCGCGGGGAGCTTTGAAACAGAGGTGTGCTGGGGCGCCTGGGAGGCTTCGCTGGTTAAGCATCCGACTCTTGCTTTTGGCTCAGGTCATGATCTCATGGTGTGAGAGATGGAGCCCCGCATCAGGCTCTGCACTCATGGTGCGGAGCCTGCTTGGGATTTTCTCTCTTTCTCTCTCTCTCTCTCTTGCTCTCACTCTCTCTCTCTGCCTCTCCCCCACCCGTTCTCTCTAAACAAACAAACAAACAAACTTAAAAAAAACCAGAGGTGTGCTAGGGTCGGATTTGCGTTTCTGGTAAGTCTAGTGGAAGAGGAATTGAGCAGAAGCAGAACGCGATGTGAATTGGAAGCTAATACGAATTCATCCTTGTCTGAGGTCAGGGGCCTGGATTCGACCAGTGCCCGCAAAGACAAGAGAGAGGCAAGATCTGAAACGGTTAAGGAGCTAACATACACACAGGAGCCGACTAGAGATTTTAGACTTTAGAAGAGAGCCGTAGGAGGCCAGGAGGTATGTCGGGTCGGCGTCTTGTTTAGGTGTCGTGAGGGGACACAGGTTAGTTGCTTACCAGTTTATGGGATTAATAGCACGACTCATCAGTTTTCAAAACTCTCCGGGTACGAATGTAACCGTTCTGTCCACCGAAGTTGTGTCACTGTTGCCGTGTTCACAACTGCAGCCTTTGTCATTTCATAAATATTTCGGGAAGTCAACCATCTTTCCTGGGATTATTCTTCGCCTTTAAAAAAAGTGGGGTAGCGGAGGAGGTTGAACTTGAGTTCGTATACATTTCTGCTCTAAAACGAGCTACGCGATTTATTTTCCTTACTACTTTTGTTTCTGTGTGCTCGGCGTTGTACTGGGCTGTGTAGGTGACAGAAATAGACTTATGGCATCTGTCTTGGACAAACCAGTTTTGTCGGAGTGATCCACTCACGGCACTACTATTAAAAGGAAGTAATGTATAAGAGCTGCTTGGTTTATGGCCCAGGCTATAAAGTCATTCATTCATTCCCTGTTTTTATGAAGTTCACAATCTAGTGGGGAGAAAACAAACCAGTAGACAAGAAAATATATAGTATACTGAGCAGCGATATATGTCATGGGGGTCAACAAAGCAGGGAAGTGTGTACACCGAAGGTCTGGCTTACGATTTCATGTGGAGTGACAAGAGAAGCCCCGCTTAACAGAATGACATTCGACCAGAGACTTAGGAAGTGAGAGAGAGTGGACTATATGGTCTATAATAACGCAGGAATGAGGGGGAAGAGCAATCGGGCAGAGGGAGCAGCCAGTGCAAAGGCCCTGGGGTGGGGCCACGATTGGCTTATTTGAGCAACAGTGAGAAGGAAGTCACTGTAGCAAAAGCAGTGTGAGGGGGGAAGGTGAGTCCACTAATGCAAGGAGGGGAAGCTTATTCAGGGTTGTGGAGGTCAGGGTAGGAGTGTCGGCTTCTCCTCCAAGTGAGACAGAAAGCTATTGGAGCATTGTAAGTGGAGGTGGGATATGATTTGACCTAAGCTCTAGAAGCACCACACTAGAGTATAAAGGGGGGGAGCAGAAGACAGGAGACTGGTTAGGAAGCAGTTGCAATCATCCTTGCAGGATGGCCAATGGCTTGGACCAGATGGTAGCAGTGAAAGTGGTGAGAAGAGCTGAGACACGGTGGCATTTATGACACGCATTCTGACATATCCCATTTATGGAGGTGGGGAGGACTATACGAGACATCTATGAAAGAAAATCAAGAATTTGGTTTTTTTCCAGTTAAACCAGAGATGCTTCTTAAGACACCTAAGTAGAGGTGTCAAGAAGGTAGTTGGGGGGCGCCTGGGTGGCTCAGTCGGTTGGGCGGCCGACTTCAGCTCAGGTCATGATCTCACGGTCTGTGAGTTCGAGCCCCGCGTCGGGCTCTGTGCTGACGGCTCGGAGCCTGGAGCCTGCTTCCGATTCTGTGTCTCCCTCTCTCTCTGCCCTTTCCCTGTTCATGCTGTGCCTCTGTGTCTCTCAGAAATAAATAAACATTAAAAAAAAAAAAAAAAGAAGGTAGTTGGTGAAATGAGTCTGGAAGACAGAAGAGAGTACCAGGCTGTATACCTGAGTACCTGGTACTCTCTATACCAGAGTATACAGGTGGTATTTAAAAGCCACAAGTTGAGGGTTCACCTGGGTGGCTGAGTCTGTTCAGCGTTAGACCCTGGATTTGGGTTCAGGTCATGATCTCGCGGTTGGTGAAATCAAGCCCAGCCTTGGGCTCTGCGCTGATGGGGCGGAGCCTGCTTGGGATTCTCTCTTTCCCTCTCTCTCTATGCTCCTCTCCCCCCACTCTCTCAAACAAAATAACAGAAACATTTAAAAAATAATAAAAGCCACAAGTTGGTGACACCGGCCAAGTTAGAGCAGATAGGGATGACAGCTTCCAGGTGCTAGAGATCAAGGAGATGGGGAGAAGCCAAGGAAGGGGATTGGGAAGAGGGCCAGAGAGGTGGGCAGAAACCCAGGAGAGTGTGGGGTCCTGGTGTCTGAACTCCTCCTCCTGTTTTGAGGAGTCGAGAGTGATCAGTGGTGACCTAACATGTTAATAGGTAAGATGAGAACTGGGACTGGACCATAGAGTAATGCAGGAGACAGAAGCATTCCCACTCATCTTTTTATTAGTCCTAAATCTGTTTCACTGAAAGATTTAGTTATTTCTAAGTGTTTTCATTGTCAGATTAACTATGAAAGTCGTTCAGGGTAATTTCCAGAAGTTAGTCATTTCTGATAGCAGCAAAAAAGGTTACCACTGAAGATTGGTTTGTATTTTTATTATTTGCGGTAGTATTTACCATCTTGGATAACGGGCGAGTCTTTGTTAAAGTGTTATTTTTCCTCGCGCCCTCCTCAAGAGTTGCTTGTGCGTCCATTCATTCATTTACCCAAGGAAATCACAAAGCGGTTGTACTGTGCCAACCCTAGGTTTTTCCTGTCCCGACATGCGATCTAATTTCTCACGCGCAGGATTTTTGCCCTTCTCGCGGCAGTTGGCCTCGGCCTCCCCGCAGTGGGGTTTTTCCAGCCTACCTTGTCCAGCTGCAGTTCTCCACGTCGGCCCCTAGAGGCCTGAAGTCGGTCTGCGGGTGCGGCCCTCCCACGCGTGGGAGGGACCCTTTGGATGCTCTCGAGCGATATGCAGACGAGATGGGCGGGCGCTATGCAGATGAGGTGGGCGGGCCTCGCCGGACCGGCCGCCTGGAGCTGCGGTGGGCTGGCCGGCGAGAGGGCGCTATGCAGATGAGGTGGGCGGGGCCCGCCCGCGCGGGCGAGGAGCGGCTCCGCCGGCTGCCGCCGGGAACTGGAAGGCGCCCGGCCCTTTCTTTGACTGGAGCGGACCCGCCGGACGCAGCTGCCTCGCCCGCCGGAGCCGGCGCGAGCTGCAGCACGGCGGACACCGTGTCCGAGGCGGCCAGCCGGCCGCTGCCCGAGTCGGCCGAGCATGGGCAACCACTCGGGTCGGCCCGAGGATCCCGAACCAGGTCTGTCGTGTTGGCGGGGGTCGCGCCGCGCCCCCTCCCCGGCCCGGCGCCCTTCCCCCACCCGCCTTTCGGGCCGGCGGCCGCCGCGCTGCCCGCGGGCGCTCAAGGGGCGAGTGGAAAGGTGAAGTTCCCGGGATGTGATTCTTGCCTTTGGAATGCGCTAGTGGGGTTGTGAAATTACCTGTGCCTGTTCCGCGACAAGGAAATGCCACTCACCATAAACACGTACCTGGAAGCCCTGGGTCAGCCCGGACGCGGCGAGCGGGGCGGGAGGGAGCCGGTCTCCGTGGCCCGGAGCACGCAGGCCAGGCCGGTGGACAGAGGGGTCGGAGGGTGGGCTGGGGGGGCGGGGAGTGGTTCTGCCCAGATTTCGCGGGGGAGTCTGACTTGCCCCTCCTGTCTGCCGCCCAGCCAGGGTCTCGACCTCGCTGGGTGGAGGCAGTTCTTGCAGACTTTCTGGGCATTTGCAACGAAAAGTGTGACTTGGCAGTGTTTTCTGGTTCATTGTCCATTTTGCGGCGCGTCATTTGCATATCACACACTTTCTGGAGTCCCGTGGAAGGTGGCAACCCGTCAGCAGATCTGTTACTCATGCTCAGACCAAAGGCTTGGCTGTGACTGTTTCTTACCCAAAATAGTCTGTGCTAATTCTGGGATACCAAAAACTTCGGCGGCTTATCAAATTTTTATTTCCTCAGAAATTAAGCGAGCCTTGTTGGAGAGTCAGCTGGGCTCTAGTTGTCATCTCCTGGTTCATCATCCTGGCCCCGGGCACAGATTTAGATGCTGCAACCACGGGGTTGCGTTTAAAAACAAAACCAGAACATTTCCATACTGTCACATGAAGGAAGTGGAATTTAATTTAGCCTCAAAAATTGCATCTTGCCTGATTGGGGAGAGCGGGTCCCCTCAATGCCGGAGTCCTGGGATGGCAGCTGGCGAGTATGTGTTCCTGCGACAGAGTCAGAACTCTTAAAAATTTTCTCAAGGGTGTAATTTTTTAATTGGGATTTGAATGAGGAAATTGGGGCTTACAGAGGTGCAGTGACTTGTGTGAGTGACAGCCCTGGGATCAGGAGCAGGGCTGTAATTAAACCCTCTGTCGTCTTCGTAGCCTCAGTCACTTACCGCCCAGTGCGCCGGCTGCCTGTCTTGACAGGGAGGCCAAGCAGACTCAGGCCGTATCCTCGGGACTGGGCCCAGCTGGGGCGCCTCCAGGTGGGGTGCCTCGGGGCCGTTGTGCTTCACTGGACCGGTACAACGACCAGGATGGAAAACTTTGCCACGTGGGAATAGCGTGTAGAAAAAATTCAGAGATGGGGTTACTGTGTAGATTACGTAGGGGTAACTCTTGAAAGTACACAGCCTGTGTCCAGACTTCTTTGGGCAGAATATCCAGTATTTGCAAAATAACGCCTTTGTCGTAAGCAGCCCTAGGATAAAACCGTTAGGTAAAGGATGTGTAACACTTTAAAAATAAAAACACCTGTCCCTAGTACACAACTGCCCAGGTCTTGTAAAAACTCATTTCCTTTGTGTCAAATTGTGAAGAGACACCCTCCTCTGCCCAACGCCCCCGCCACCCCGCCTTGTTAGAACTTTTAAGAGTTCTTTGGGGTCCAGGGCGCCTGGCTGGCTCAGCTGGTGAAGCATGTGACTCTTGACCGTAGAGTTGTGACTTGGAGCCCCATGTTGGGTGTGGAGATGACTTAAAAACAAAACCGGGACGCCCGGGTGGCTCAGTCGGTTAAGCATCAGACTTCAGCTACGGTCATGATCTCACAGTTCATGGGTTCGAGCCCTGCATCAGGCTCTGTGCTGACAGCTCCGGAGCCTGGAGCCTGCTTGGGATTCTGTGTCTCCCTCTCTCTCTGCCCCTCCCCCACCCATGCTTGCTCGCGCTCTCGCTCTCTCTCTCTCTCAAAAATAAACATCAAAAAAATTTAATAATAAAAAAGAATAAAATCTCAGGGGCGCCTTGGTGGCTCAGTTGGTTGAGTATCCGACTCTTGACTTCAGCTAAAGTCATGATCTCACGGTTTGTGAGTTTGAGCCCTACATTGGGCTCTGTGCTGGCGGTGCAGAGCCTGCTTGGGATTCTGTCTCCCTCTCTCTGCCCCTCCCCTGCTTTCTCTCTATCTCTGTCTCAAATAAAAATAAGCTTACAAAATAAAAAACCTTAAAAAAAAGAGTTTTTTGAGTTCCAATTTCTAAGTGACTTTGCTTTTTAAAGTATTCTAATGGACCGGAGATGAAAAGGCCGCTTTTATGCCAGTGACTTATTTTGTTGCATTTTCCAAGAGTGCATGTAATTTCAGAATGGGAGCTCAGTCTGATTTGCTGCAAGTAAAGATAACCATTTAGGACATCTTAGGGACTAGCGTGACCTGAAAGTGTGAATATAATTTTAATTGGTCCCTTTTTTTAATCCTTTTTTTAAAAAGTTTCTTTCTTTCTTTTTGAAAGAGAGAGAGGCTGTGTGCACGCACTTGAGCGGGGGAAGGGCAAAGAGACGGGGAGAGAGAGAATCCCAAGGAGGCTCTGCCCTCATGTGGGGCTTGACCTCAGGAACCTCGAGATCCTGACCTGCGCTGAAATCAAGAGTCAAGTGCTCATGAGCCACCCCGGCGCCCCAGTCTTAACTGGTCTCTTCATACTGTGATGCGTTCTGTACAATGCATCAAGGAACTCTGGAAACTAGACTTTTGTCAGAGGTTTGTGTATCTTCAGCCTGCTTTGCCACGAGGGCAAGGATGAGATGGGGGCCTCCCAGGAACTGTTGTGGGGTTTTGGACTAGAACCAGAGCAAGTGCTTCAACCCAGAGATAAGCGGTAGAGGTAGGGGGGACACAGGAAGGCTGGACAAGGGAAGAGCAACACCCAGGTGTGATTTTAACATAGTTCTACTGTGTCACTTTTGTCCTTTGAGATGCAGCCCTTTCAAAAGAATTGGGGGGCGGGGCGGCACCTGGCTGGCTCAGTCCCTGTGGTATGTGGTTCTTGATCTCCGGGTCGTGAGTTCAGGCCTCATGTTGGGTATAGAGATTACTTTAAAAAATATCGTTAAGTAGAATTGGGAATGGAAGGAGTTTAGGAGAGGGAGACCTGACAAACAGCAAAGGCGTGGGAAGCCGGAACTGGGCCGGGAGCGTTTTCGACCACGATGCGGATCCAGCACGTAGGAAAGGAAAGGAGGGCGTGGCAGGTTTGGGCAGGGAGAGCCCCAGATAGCTCTGCAGCTCTGGCGAGGTCCCGGCCAGCTGATTGGGGGAGCTCCAGAACAGCCCGGCCGTGAGAGTCCCCGATTGGGCAGAAATGGCCGGTCCCTGGTGTCCTTGCTGTGGCCAGCCCCTGCTGGAGGCTGTCTGGGAAGGAGGTACCTTCAGCTGAAAGCCAGGTTGGATCCTGGGATCCTGGAGGCACTAACGGCTGGCGGTGTCCGCTAACTGCAGTTCCTGTGCTGAACGCCACGATCTTTCTCGAATAGAGACCCAGGTGGCGCGTCTCGGGGCTGCCTTCCACAGGAAGCTCCGTTGCTAGGGCAGGGAGGGTCTGTTTAAGGAGTAAATGAGGTTAAATTCCCATCTTAGAGCCCCTTCGTAGACCCTCGGCTTGAAGCGGCTGGGATGAGCCCCCACCTCTTAGCTCTTGCAGTCGGAAGCACCTCGTCCTCTCTGGCATACCTCCTTTCCTAGCCCCGGAATTGGCCACGGCAGCAGCAGGAGTCCTCCTCGGTGGTGTCTGTGACCCTCCGAGCCGGGCCATTGTGACTTACTGTGGTATTACAGGCCGGGCAGGAGAAACGGATCAAGTAAAAGACACGGACATATCCGTGAACAAGGGCAGCTAGAACGAGGACGTGTTGGATACCACATCTCTTACTTCCCAGTTAAAGTCCTTCAGTTTCCAACCAGCTTGTCAGACCTGCATCGTAGAGAGGGTACTGGGTATAGTTGCGTTGGTCGTGCACTGTTCAAAGGCAATCTGGATATTAACGGAGGAGAGGGCCCAGGTGGGGCTGTATCCACCCAGAGGGAGGGATGCCATTTTGCACTTTTGCCTTTTTATATTCACACAAAGACGCCTGATACGGTAAAGGAGCCTTAGTCGAAGCTGAGTTTAGTACGCTTTCCCCAGTTTCACTGCTAGCCGATTTTTGCTTGCTATTTACTCTGAATTTGTATGCATGTATTTATGTTTTATTTTATTTTTTTTTTAAGTTTATTTACTCTTTTTAGTAATCTCCACACCCAATTTGGGGCTCAAACTCACAACCCCGAGATCAAGAGTCTCATGCTCTTCCGACCGAGCCAGCCAGGCGGCCCCTGCACTGATGTGTTCAAATAAATACAAATGAGATGAAACGAAAGTAAAAGCTTCTACTCATACCCGCTTAGGTCCCACTTTATATTAGTCAGAGTGAATGCTAACTGGCTAAAGACGAATCCCAAAATAGCCGCTTAAGACGTGAAGGTTGTTTCTCCCTCACATCACAGTCTAGTGTGCGTCGGGGGCAGTTAGACGATCCTTAGAGAATCAAGCTGGTGAACGTTGGTCCTTCGCGCCGGCTTGCGCTGGATCTACCCGCATTCAGGAGACTCACGGAGGAGACCGCAGGAGATGCGGCGGGCCGGGCCTGGAAGTGGTGCCCGTCATGTCCACCCAGGCCCCACTGGCCGGTCTCAGCCCCACAACCCCCCCTGGATGCCGAGGGACTGGAAAACGTCTTTGTGGGGTGCCAGGCAGAGGACAGCACCGATGCCGGTGAATACTGGCAATCTCTTTCCAGACATGGTATCCACTCGCAGCCACATTTGTGTCAATATTAAACATTTAATCGGGGGCACCTGGGTGGCTCACTTGGTCAAGTCAGTTAAGCAGCAGACTTCGGCACCCGTCATGGAGTTCGTGGGTTCGAGCCCCGTGTCGGGCTCTGTGCTGACAGCTCAGATCCTGGAACTTGCTTCAAATTCTGTGGTCTCCCGCTCTCTCTGCCCTTCCCCTGCTTGTGCTCTGTCTCTCAAGGATAAATAGATGTAAAAAAAAAAAAAGAAAGAAAAAGAAAAATTTAATCGGAAAAATTGAAAGACCTAAAAAACATGCATATATCCACATCTAGATTCTACAGTTAACATTTTGCTACATTTGCTTTATATATATATATATCCATCTATTCATCCTTCCATCCATCATCCTGTCTTATTTTGGGGGGCATTTCAAAGAAATGATGGTTATCTCTGTAATTCTACATAATATGCTATAACCTGTACTGTTTCTTGACTTAACTAGCTTTCAAGGCTGTCTACTAACCCTTCCCGTGAAGCTTGAAGAGTTAGTGCATTTTTACTACTGTATTCCTCTACTCGCCCCCACCCCCATTTCTGCAAGTCATGCTTAAATTTTCTGATGTTCTTGTTAGTACAGTAAAATGCCAGTAGTGGAATATAGTAGGCGGGTGTATAGTCTCTTACTGTATTTCACTTTAGAATTCTAAGGAAACTGGGGCACCTGGGGGGCTCAGTCAGTGAAACATCCAACTCTTGATTTCAGCTAAGGTTATGGTCACATCAGGCTCTGCACTGACGGTACGGAGCCTGCGTCGGATTCTCTCTCTCTGCCCCTCTCCTGCTTGCTCTCTCTGTCTCAAAAAATAAACTAAAAAAAAATTTAAAATTCTAAAGAAATCTGTTGTTTATCGTCTTCCTTCCTTTCCTTTCTTTCTTTCTCTTACCTTCCTTCCTTCCTTCCTTTCTTTTTTTTAATGTTTATTTATTTTTGAGACAGAGAGAGAGAGAGAGAGAGAGTGAGCGAGCATGGGTGGGGGAGGGGCATAGAGAGAAGAAGACACAGAATCTGAAGCAGGCTCCAGGCTCTGAGCTGTCAGCACAGAGCCTGATGCGGGGCTCGAACTCACAGACCGCAAGATCATGACCTGAGCCGAAGTCGGACGCTTAACCGACTGAGCCACCCAGGCGCCCCCCTTCCTTCCTTCCAGGCGCCCCCCCTTCCTTCCTTCCTTCCTTCCTCCCTCCCTCCCTCCCTCCCTCCCTCCCTCCCTCCCTCCCTCCCTTCCTCCCTTCCTTCCTTCCTTCTTCTTCCACCTGCATTTCTTCACTAACCAACTTTAAGCAGTGTATTTAGGGGCGCCTGGGTGGCTCAGGCGTCCGACTTCGGCTCAGGTCATGATCTCACCCTTCCCGAGTTCGAGCCCCATGTTGGGCTCTGTGCTGACAGCTCAGAGCCTGGAGCCTGTTTCAGATTCTGTATCTCCCTCTGTGTCTGTGCCCCTCCCCCACTCATGCTCTGTCTGTCTGTCTCTCTCAAAAATAAACGTTAAAAAAAATAAACAATGTCTTTGGCTAGGTAAATGAGGATGTAACATCCTCAAATTTCATCTGTCTTTTCCACATTATCCTCCATATCCCATCCTGATCTGCGTCTCAACCTTTCATGTGGCTAGAATGTTCTCTTCCATAATTAGTATTATTAAATCTTTTGTATGTTGTCTGTAGATTGAAAGTTGAAAACTAATCAGTATTTAACATATTAGGTTCCCATATGTATTATTTACTGGAGAACCAGGGAGTGCATTTATAGAGAAGGAAATATAATCTTACACTGCTTAATTTGTGACCTGTGGCAGAAGACATTACTTTCAAAGAAAAACGAGGAGTAAGATTGCAAGGGAGGTAGTACAAGTATTGTAATTATTAACTTTTTAAAATGATCTGAACATGCTTTTGTCCTGTTATGGAGCTTCTCGATTTTACTTCCATTATTATAGAGAATTTATTTTCTTTTTGAAGACGAAAAGCAGGGTGGTTAAGACTTTGGGCTCTGGAGCCAGACTGTGCAAATCCCACTTTTGTCACTTCCGGCTCTGAGACTTTCGACCAGCAATCTAAGCTTTCTGAGCCTTTCGACCAGCAATCTAAGCTTTCTGAGCCTCAGTCTTGTCATCTAGAAAAGGGGTTACTAATAGAACGGTACCCCATAAGGTTGTTGTTAAAACAGGCGAGGGTCAGAATGGCCTCACGCATGGAAGGGGTCCGATGAGCACGGTTTAGTTTGCACCTGGTTACCTCCGGGTCCTGCCTCACTCTTGGGTTAGCCCTCTACCTCACTGATCTTCCTGTTTGTGCATTCCTGTGTTTTGGCCGGAGTATTTCCTGCGGTCCTCCGTGTTCCCAGAGCGTTATATATTCTGTCACCCTCTATATTCACCCTTTTCTTACAGTTTTCCTATTGACTTTTAAAATTCCATTTTCTCTTTCGAAAGTATTTTTTGTCATCTGCTTGATCTTATTCATAGCAGTTTGGGGCTTGGAGGAGGGGAGTGGAGTTGGCTGGAAGGCTTGAGCCAAATGAGTTAATGGCTTCTGTTGGCATTAGTTTCAGATTTCAAGGATTCATCAGAGTTTTTATAATATTCACTAAGAGGAAAATATTCTCAGAATAAGAAGTTTTCTCAGATGTATTTTGTACCATGGAAGGATTTCAGAGTGGAACTAGTGTTCTAAGAGACATACTTTGGAAAATGTGCTCTTTTAGGATTAAAAATGATGTATAATTCAAATATCAGTGATAATACATAGAAAAAACCAGATAAGATAAAAAATATCTATTACTGTAATAAACGTGAATGGGTTAAAATCTCTGTTAAAAAAAGAGCCCCTTCTAGATTAAGACAGAAAACAAAATATACCTGCTGCAAAAAAGCATTCAGGCGATACTTTGATTTTTTTTTAATTTTTTTTAATTTATTTATTTTTGAGAGACAGAGAGACAGAGCATGAGCAGGGGAAGGGCAGAGAGAGAGGCAGACACGGAATCCGAAACAGGCTCCAGGCTCTGAGCCATCAGCACAGAGCCCGATGCGGGGCTCGAACTCACAGACTGTGAGACCATGACCTGAGCCGAAGTCGGCCGCTTAACCGACTGAGCCACCCAGGCGCCCCTAATAGTCACTATTTAAGGGCATCTTTGTTTAACATTCAGTTCCATTTACAAAGTTGGTAATAAATTTAAAAGTATCAAAAATTGTGTTTATTTAATGTATTTAGGTTTCTGTTAGGTCTGATAAACCAGCTTTTTAGAGTCTTACACAATAATTATATTTATAAGCATAGTGATTCTTAAGTCCTTTTATATATTTCAGAACACATTCTCTCTGTATATGTAAGATGCACACTTCAAATTAAAATTACAAATTAATTGCCCAATTGCACATTTTATATTGGAATCATGAGGCTGATCTGAACTCTTTTTTTTTTTTTTTATGTTTTTATTTATTTTTGAGAGCAGGAGAGACCAAGCATGAGTGGGGGAGGGTCAGAGAGAGAGAAGGAGACACAGAATCTGAAGCAGGCTCCAGGCTCTGAGCTGTCAGCACAGAGTCTGACGTGGGGCTCGAACTCACAGACTGTGAGATCTTGACCTGAGCCGAAGTCGGACGCTCAACCGACTGAGCCACCCAGGCGCCCCTGATCTGAACTCTTAATAGGTCCAGTTCCCCTAAACGTTAAAAATAGAACCCCGAACTGCAGATATTTCTTAATGCACAATACTGCTTACACACATACACAATTACATAATTACTACTCGTTTAATTCTTATTTTTATTTTTTAAGTAGGCTCCATCTCCAACGAGGGGCTTGAACTCACAACCCTGAGATCAAGAGCCACATGCTTCACCTACTGAGCCAACTTGGCGCCCTCATTTTATTGTTTTAAATACTTCTCTACTTAATTCTAGAGCATTCTAGGATTAAAACGTTAGTTTACATAAGTATTTTGTTACACATAATACAGGAATTTCATCCCAGGTGAGGCTTTTAAGCAACAGTGACCTCTGGCAGGGACAAGGACAGGATTCTTACCCTGGCCTCCAAATACCCCTTGGAGCCTCTTTGGCTGTGGTTGGAGCGTATTTGGTTTGAGCATGGACAACGACAGCCCGTGCATGATAGGTTTTCTCAACCTTTATATGAGGATATCTGTTGTTTTACCCTCATCATTACTGATAGTTTTTCTGGGTGTAGCATTCTAGGTCCAAGATCTTTGTCATCTCTCTGCACAATGATTTCAAAACTTGAAGAAGGAGGCGGTCATAATGTCCATTATGACAAACAAACTTAGATTTACGTTACGTTTTCCTTAATTGTTACAGCTCCTAATTGGGAGCCTGAGACCTCCGTTCAGATGACTACATCAGTCAATTAGAGTTTGTACTTCTTTGGTATTTAGATAGAAATATTTCCCCTCTGACGCCAAGACTTCTGACTTGATAAAACACTACCTACTGTTCTTACACTTTCTGTCTCTTAAGGGCAGTATCTTTCTGGATAGTAACACAAATTGTGATGTAATTGTGGCTATCTCCACGGCTTTGTCTGACTTACAGAGTCATTCTACTGAAACAATAGTATCAGTTGAAGACTTTCCTCCCCTCCCCTCCACGTGCACCACAGGATAAGGACCTTAAACCAGACAGGACCTTCTGTATTGAAAAAAGTAGCATTTACAAACTCCAGCACATTAACCAGCAGACCTTGAAAGCGACTCCCGTAGAACCTTTTAGAAATGCGTTAAAAGACTCACAACTAAAAATGAAAGAATTCAACAATGTGCGTCTTACACAGTTTTTCTAAACCGTTCATGGAACAGCTAAAACATTGATCTGTCCCGTTCCAGAAAGAAAGCCTCATTACAGTCTCTTAAAGGAAATGCTATGGCCACTCTGTTATCATAATGCAATAAAACCACAGATAATAAAAGTTGAAATTTAAAAAAACTTAGTCCCCTTGGTAAAGTTCGACCCACGTAAGGACTGAGAACTACAGTCGATTAAAAAACGATTGTGAAACGCCCCATCAGGTCGCAGATAAGCAAGTTCATGCCTCTGAAATTTTTCGGTGTCTGAAAGGAAACAATGAAAAGAAGGTAATTACTAGACTCAGAAAATTAGGAAATAAAGAAGCAAAGAAATCTGGGAAAACAGGAGGGTGTTCTTTGAAAAGGCAGAAGTTAATGAAGCAGATGGTAACTGCGGCTGTTTCACCCTCCTCTTTCCTTTCTTTCTTTTTCTTTTTTTAAGTTTTAAATTTTTATTTATTTTTGAGAAAGATACCAAGAGCAAGTGCGGGAGGGTCAGAGAGAGAAGGAGACGGAATCCCAAGCAGGCTCCACGCTGTCTGTTGGCACAGAGCCCCATGTGGGGCTTGAACTCACAAAACCCGAGATCATGACCTGAGCCAAAGTCAAGAGTCGGACACTTAACTGCCTGAGCCACCCAGGTGCCCCACGTTTCACCCTCCTCGTACCCTCGGCACCTAGTACACTGCCTGATAACATTCTCGGCACGTGGTAAATATTTGTTGAATGGATGGATATGTAAATAAACAAAAGAGAAAAAGATGACCTTAAACTAAAAGTGTAAGAGTATGTTCTTTGTTAAAAGAATGAAGTAGAGAAAAAAACAGACCAGTGAAGTAGAGAGAACTGTAGTTAGACTAAGAAAAAAAAGAGAACAGAAATATCCAAAATTCGCATTTAAGAACGCACTTAATCAAAGATGTGATTTAAAAAAAAAAACAGAATAAAAATATACAATCTTGGTGAACTTGGAAATGAAACTATAAAATCAATTTCTGAAGAAACAAAACACTTGGACAGAAGAGTAATTTTGGAAGACATCACAAAGTAACTTAAAAGCTCCAAAAGTAATCCCAAACCCGATGGGTTAATAGATAAAGTTCTTCAGATACAAGAAAAATCTCATTTCCATGATATTTAAAGTGCCTTATTTCCCCAAAATTACCATATTATAGAGGGTACAGGTAATGATTTGAGGTACATACAGATGACTCTTTCTTATTTTAATAGTTAATTAAAAATGTGTTAGAAAAATTATAACCAGTACATCAAATCTGTGTTGCTTGGATGAGGTTGGCCTAAAAGAAAAGTGAGGCAATATTAAGTTCATGCAAAAAAGTATTAAATGTATAATAAGACAAGTAAGTACAAAAATAGTCAGAATTGTGAAGGTATTACTCAAATAATAGCAACTTGGAAAATATTCTAAGTATGTAAAAGATGGAAACCATTCTAATTTATTTCCACAAAAGTAGTAGTAATACTGTTAATGCCACAGCCTTTCAGAGATAGAGCTAACAAAGAAAGCCAGAGGACATTCTTACTCGTGTTGATAGACACATCCTAACTGAAATATAAGCCAAATTTCATCCAACCATATATTTAAAAACTATTATACCACCGTAAAATTCTGGTTCATTCCAAGAACGCAATAATATTATTCTATAAATTTACACCACCAGCGAGTTTAGAGGAAAAAAACCTCGTCTTCAGATCAATAATGCATTTAATAAAACTTAACCTCTACCTTAGAAACGTCTCATAGGAATGAATGGATCCTTTCTTAAGATAATAAATAAAATTGTCTGAAAGCTGCACACACCATGCTTAACAGGAAACTAAAAACATTCCTGCAAAGGTCAGGAAAATAACAGCGGTGCCCATACAGGACATTGTTTTCAGATAGACCAGCCAAAGCAGTAAGATGTTTAAAAATAATATTTATTTGAAAATGAGACAAAATTAGTATTATTTTGTAGGTCCTATAATTTTCTTGCTAGAATAGCCAGGAAGATTAGCTGCAAAACTATTAGAATGAAGGAGAATTCAGTAAATAGCCAGGAAATGCATGCATATATATATATTTTTTATGTTATGTATATGCAATATATCATATATGTATGAATATGCATATACATGCAGTATGCGTGTATGTAGGTGTGTGTGTGTATAACAGTCGCTTTCTTTATGCCAAGAATAACCAGAAACAGCTTATTAGAAGGTCACAGTCACAGTATGAGCAGAGTGTATAAAATCTGGGGGAGAAATAAGGAATGTACAAGGGCCTCTGCGGTAAACAATAAACTCTTAGAGAGTTAGATCCTAGTGATGGTGGCAGAGATGCCCTCTGTTAACTGGAGGTATTCTCCTTCCTATATTACGGGTTTTAAAATCAGAAATCATTGCTCAGTTTTGTAAAATGCCTGTTTGGCATTCATCTTGATGTTAATGATTTTTTCTTGTTAGACATAATGATTTCATGGATTTAAAATATTTTCCCTGGGGAGTCTGGGTGGCTCCCTTGGTTAAGCGGCTGACTCTCGATTTCAGCTCAGGTCATGATCTCGCAGTTTGTGAGTTTAAGCCCCAAATCTGTTTCCCTGCTGCCTGCGAGGAGCCTGTTTGGAATTCTCTGCCTCTGTCTCTGTCTCTCTCTCCGCCTCCCCCTCACTCCCTCTCTCTCAACCCCTCCCCCAAGTGCACTCAAGCTCTCTCTGTCTCTCTCTCAAAATAAATAAAAAAACTTAAAAAAAAATTTTCCCCTTATAATTCCATTTTAGGTCAGATTTTTCCTTCATACCCCTTTTGGTTTCATTCTTTTTTTTTTTTTTACATAAAAGATGAATTAGTGTTAGGTTTTTATCGGTTCCTTGCTGCTGTATGTGGGTAAAAGAGTGTGTGTGCAAGGTGAGCTCCGAAGTTTCTGATAACTTCAATATCCTATGATTTTATGTTTTTAGACTTTTCCGTAAGCTCCGTGCCCACCACGGGGCTCATACTCACAACCCTGAGATCGGGAGGCTCCTGCTCCCCTGACTGAGCCAGCCAGGTGTCCCTGTGATTGTTTAGACTTTTAAAGTTCCTAAGTCAGGTGTTTTTGGGGTGGAGGAGACTGAGGTTTTCCCTGTCGAGCGTGTCACCCGGCTGTGTGTTACGTAGAGCTCTCCAGCCAGTTGAACTGTTTCGCTTTCTTAACAAGTTTAAATAATTTTTTTTACATTTATTTATTTTTGAGAGAGAGAGACAGAACATGAGTGGAGGAGGGGCAGAGAGAGAGGGAGACACAGAATCCCAAGCAGGCTCCAGGCTCTGAGCTGTCAGCACAGAGCCCGACGCGGGGCTCGAACTCACAGACCTTGAGATCGTGACCTGAGCCGAAGTCAGAGGCTTAACCGACTGAGCCACCCAGGCGCCCTGCTTTCTTAACAAGTTTATGTGGATCCAGTCAGACGAGACCAGCCTGTGTGGTCATATTCTAGAAGCTTCACGAAAGCGCAGAGCGTTTTAAAGGTTTCCTCGTGTCCTCGTGAAGATGTCGGCCTCCCGTGACAAAGCACCTCCCCCGGGACCGTCCTCCTCCCAGACCCATAGGAGTCGGTAGGAGGCCCCGCCTCACCCCTGCTGCTCGGCGTCAGGGACGCCACCTCCGCAGTCGGCCCGCCCGCCCCTCGGCCCCCGCTGCCCTGCGGCCCCCCTCCCCCTTTGCGTGGACCCCGCAGGACGGTCCGTTCCTCCGCAGCCGGGAGCGAGCTCCCCGAGAACACGGACCTGCCCTGCTCGTCTCCACGGCCCTCACCCCTGCCCGGAGGCCCCAGCCGGCGGCCCGGCCCTGCCGAACTCACGGCAGCGCCCCTTGTATCTCCCGGACATTTTTGCCTTCTCGGGAGGAGGTGGGCTTTCTATTTTCAATCTAAAATAAAATGGCCAGGTATTTAAAACGGAGATTTAAAAAAAAAAATCACTTACTGGTATGAACTTCAGAAAAGCTCGTTTCCCAGAAAGAGCTTTTCCACATTCCACACCACTACAAAGATAACCCAGATGCCCTGGGCCAGCGGGTCCCCGGGGGCCTGGCACGGGCAGCCACCCCGTCAGAGGCCCAACAGGCCGCCGCTCTGTCTCCCTCTGGCTTTCCGGACTCCTGCCTGTTCGTAAATGCTCTCACCAGTGACCGGCCCTTCCATTGTTTTTAACCTCCGCTCCGTTACTTTGGAAAGATTCGTCTTTTTTTCCTTCACTTCTTCTTGCTCCTCCCCTTTCTAGCTCCGGTTCCGTTGGAACCTAATTGCGGCCAAGTGTCAAGATTAGGGGTCATGATAAACCTGGAGAGGTGAAGTCCTACGTTTTGACCCGAAACTCCGTCCGAAGAAGACCCAGTGCCAGCAGCCTCCCAGGCCCTTGAAAAATCCCCTTTGTTTTATCTGCCAGAGAATTCATTTTTCTTCCTCTAATTGGTCCTGCTTTTCTCTCTACCAGCAGCCAAATTAAAAAAAAAAAAAATCTTGGAAGGTTAAATGATCAGCAGTCTAACCTTTTGATTTATTAACAGATAAACAAGGAGTCCATTCATAGTGGCCCGAGGACTCTCAGGACAATTGTCTGTTTTATAGTTATGTTTGGGTCTCTTCCGCCCTTCCTTCAACCTGGGTACATTCCATTGTGCCGGCGTCGCGTGCGGTTAGTTATATGCCGGACCAAAGACGTGGTCAAACAGTCTCTCTCCGCGGGTCCCGTGTGTGTGTGTGTGTGTGTGTGTGTGTGTGTGTGTGTGTGTGTGTGTGTGTTGTTCGCGTGTGTGCGTTTGGGCGTCCGCGTGCCCCTCACACCTTCCCCGACCTCCTAACCTTCCGGGGCATTCTACTTTTGTGCCTTGTGCCCTGGCGAGGACTTTTAATCCGTAATGGTAGGTGATGACGAAAGACGAAAGAATGAAAATCAAGGAGACAACAGCAATTGGAGCGGCGGTTATTACATTTTCGTGGAACCCGTACGTTAAAATGTCCTCGTCTTTATCTTGAATTCCGGTATCCAGAGCCTTACGCTAACCGTTCCGGTACAAGATAGTCCTTGAGGTGTGACGGACATCGTCCTGTTTCTTACTACTTTCCCGTTACACAGGCCATCACAGTGTCAGTTCTGTTACCAGGCCGGACTCTGGGGAAGGGGAGGGTCCCATGGGGGGCTCTCAGCGGCTGTGGTCCGTCCGCACCAGAGGCTCGTCAGCATCCTGGCCTTCCCTCGCTCATCATCTGTCCCCGCGTTCCTGGAAACCAGTAACCAAAGCAGCCAGAGCTGCGTCTAAACCTGAAGGGCTTCTCCTGATAACAACAAAGGGCGAAGTTCAGGGCGGGACGGTTTTAGCCTCTGCGGAGACCTCTTTCTGTCCCTGGCTGAGGACAGCATCCCAGGGGGCTGAGTATCTCCGGCAGTCAGTGGAGCCTAGCGAGATACAGTGCTATTCTCGCGCACTCGTGCGGTCACGCGCCGTCCCCTCGCCACAGCCCTCCCCCCGAGACGCACAGGCCTCCCGCGAACCACACCGCGCCCTTTCTCCGTGTCCTGTGCCCGGAGGCTCCTCTCGCAGAACTTGTCCACCGACTGCTCCGTAGGTTGACCCGAAGTCCCATTTGTCCAGGAAAAGTCCCAGTTAACACCTGTCGTGGGTCAGTTTACACCTATTATTTTTATTCTCAAAAAAATGCCATTTGCAAGATAAATTTTACCTTCATCCTACTTCTCATCCTTTCAGGCTGCCTCAGCCCAGGTGTCACCTCCTTAGGTAGACCTTTCCGCACCTGGTAGGCTTCCCTTCTCCGCGGCCAGACAGGATCCTCTGTTTGCCCTGGTTGCTAACTGGCCCCCAGCGTTTGGGCTGAGCCAGGGATTAGTGAGAAGCAGATAAATTCAGGCTTCTTCAGCCTCAGGACCCATGCAGGGCCAGGCCGGGAGGAAGCGAGAGGAGAGGCACTGGGCGCTCCAGTGAGAGGGACATGGAGGAGGAGGTGAGGTGCGGGGAGGGATGTGCAAGGGGAAGGGGAGGTGAAGGGGGGCCGTGCAGGGGAGAGTGAGGTGCAGGGGGGAGAAAGGAAGGACAGACGTGGGCATGTGCTGTGGACCAGGATTTTTGGGAAGCCTCGCTAATGTCATTGTGTCCCCTCGAGAAATTTTAATGTCCTCTACCCCTCAAGGCTTTAAGAGTCAGATCTGAGCGTTTCCGAAACGAGGCCAGGTGCGATTGGCCTTGAAGGGACCGGTACCGCCAGAGACTTCTGTGAGGCTTGATTATAAATGGATTGCGTGAAATAAACAAACTCCATTTTCTCTAGGTGGCGGGCTGGAGTACTAGACGAAACAGTGGATTCAGAGACACACATTCAGGCTCGTCCCTCCCTTTTTGACCTCGATGGGTTTTCATGTCTGTGAAAGGGCTTGAGCTCCGTCTACGATGTCCCTTCCGCCTTTTAGAACTGTATGATTTCGTCATACGTGGCGGCCAGGCTAGAACGCATTTTGAAATTCTACAGAGCACTATTTTTTTTTTTCCCCAATTGCAGGCCAGAAAGGAAAACTTCCAAATAAGGATGCATAGGATACTCGGTGAAACAAAGGGAAACAATAACTAAAATACAAGTCTGGCCTTTGCCCTAGCATGAAAAGAATGCAGACTGGCAACTGACCTAAAGGTTTCTGTTTCATTTCATATTTAGGTGAAATGGTCAGCTTTGATCCTTATTCCCCCCAAAAAATGTCTCTTCAGACTTTTTAAATATTTGTGTAATACTAAGGCGATTGTCTTTTTTCCTTGACAGCACCGTGGTCGCTTTTACCTATAAAAATGCCATGCTTAATTGTATGTGTACCAGGAGCAGCGCTTAAATAGCTAAATTTAGGGGCGTCTGGGTGGCTCAGTCCGTTGAGCGTCTGACTTCAGCTCAGGTCATGCTCTCACGGTCTGTGGGTTCGAGCCCCGCATCGGGCTCTGTGCTGACAGCTCAGAGCCTGGAGCCTGCTTCGGATTCTGTGTCTCCCTCTGTCTCTGCCCCTCCCCCACTCATGCTCTGTCTCTCTGTCTCAAAAATAAATAAACATTAAATAGCTAAATTTAGCAAAATTAATCTGGGCTCACAAATGACCACAGTTAGACACTTAGTAAACAGCCCTCCCTAATACTATGACAAACATCGTGAGGTCACCTCCCGGTGGCTTAGCCATCGAACTCGGAGGAGTTGTTTCAGCAGGTAGAGTGATTCGATTCATCAGATAGTACGCACACGGGCCGGGCCCTTCAAACTGTTATTGTCACGGTGAAGGAACAGAGCTGAGCGCGAGGCGACGCCTGAGTATGTCGTGTGTCTTCGTAAAACGGAGAGTCCAGAGGACACACATTGGCCGACCCCCTTTGCCTTCTGCAGTGTCTCAGAATTTTTCAAATAAGATTTTCACGGGGCCTGGGCTCCCCACACGTCACTTTTCCTGCCTCTGCGTTTGGTTCTTTACTCGGCGGTTCACAGACATCAACTTCCCTCTCCGGGCTCCAGAAGCAGTGGGATTTTTGACCTTTGATTTAAAACAAAAAATTAGGTCTAGTTACTAAAACTACATAAGACTGAATTAAAATAAAGATCATTTTAAGGTAAGTTCAGATAATTAAATTCATATACTAGTATAGTGAGCTAATGAAGGATAGTCCTGGCTGCTTACCGGGAACCCCACCTTGAGACAGAGATTTGTGTGTGGGAAGTTCGGGGGGGGGGCGCCCGTGGAAGTATCATCTAGAGTGGAGGGGACGGAAACAGTGTCAGGCAGAGAGAGAAGGTGAAATGTCCTACAGTCAGCACCGCTGTCTCAGTCCCCAGGACGCGGAGCTAGGATGGTCCTCCGTGGTCATCCCCAGTTGAGACCACGTGGGCAGACCTTTGTACCTTCCTCCCATCCACCACGGGAAGGCTTCAGGGGAGAATCCGTTTCCTTGCTTTTTCTAGCAGTCTTTCGTTGCCTTTACGAATTCTGCCCTGGCGGGGAACAGCGTGATACCCTGAAAACCAAAAACCAAAAAACAAACAAAAAAAGCCCCAAAACATTCACCCACTAGTTTCTTCCTTAAAAAGTTCACTCTCAGGGAGTTGGCTCCACGGCTGACCACAGGTTCTGCCTGCACACGGATGGGCCTGACTCACTCCCGTCCACTCCTCGCCGCCGCCCTCGCCCTGTTTCCCCATGACATCCGGCCGGCGCCCCGCAAGCTCCTGCTCTGTGCCCGTGGCCAGGTGGGAGGCCAGGTCACTGCTCGCCCTGCAGAGTGGAGGGCGAGAGGGGCCTCATGGCAGAATTAAAAAATATGCATCTGGCCCCCGGTCCCAGGCACAGAGCCCCTAAAACCCTTGGAATTTTCGAGAGGAGCATCCTTTGTTATTCATAATAAGCCCCTTTCAACCGCACTCGAGTTTATGCTAATTGTGGTGACTCTTGGAGGATGGGGCTGGTTGCCCGAGGAACCAACCACATGACGAGAGGGCTGGCACCTTCAGCTCCACCCCCACCCCCCCACCCCCGCCCCTGGGGAGGGAAGAGGGCTTTGGAGATTGAGTTTAACCACCAGTGGCCAGTGAACTAACCAGTTGTGCCAACTTAATGGCACCGCAATAAAAATTCTGAACAGTGGGATTTGGAGAGCTTCCAGGCCACTGAGCACATCGAGGTTATGGGAAGGTAGCTCACCCGAAGAGGGCGGGGAGCCCCGTGCGCACCCCACGCCCTGCCCTCTGCGTTCTTCCATCCGGCCCTTCCTGGGTTGTGTTCTGTGCAAGAAACCGGTGATCTAGTAAGTAAACTAACTGCCTCCTACGTTTAGGAGTCATTACAGCAAATTATCCGACCGGAGGCAGGGGGAGTGGAAACCCCCACTTTGCAGCTGGTTGGTCCCAAGTGCAGGGGACAGCCAGGGACTGGCACCTGGAGGGGGAACAGTCCCGTGGGACCAAGTCCCCATCCTGTGGGGTCTGTGCTAACTGCAGGTGCATAGCGTCGCAGTTGGGTTGTAGGACACCAGTCGGTGTCCAGAGACTTTGGAGAAGTGGCCGGTGCGTGCTGGGGTGCGGGGGGACCTACACATTTGGTCTCAGGCGTCGGAGGGAACACAGCAGGGAAAGGGGTTGTTCTTCCAGGGCCTCTTGACGGCCGTGACCGCCCCTGCGTTCTTCCGCTCTTTGTCCGTGGAGCGCCCCTTCCGCAGGAAGTGTCTGGAGTGACCCCTTCGCTGGGGGCGCGGCCCCTCGAGCCTGGAGCAGGATTGAGCCCCCCCGACGGGATTACTCGGGGTGGCGCTCCTGCCTCTGACCCCATCTTCGGGCTCTCAGAACTCCTCACCTCCAGCCACTGGCCGGAGGACACCTGCCCGGAGATGTTTGTCGTGTGTCTCCTGCGTGTGCGTGTGTGCGGGGGGGGGTCCCCTCTTCATTAACCTCGCCTGGCGCGTGCCTGTCCCCTCCAAGACTCCCAGCACTCCTCTCCCTCGGCTTAGTTCTCTCCCATCGCTTCCTGCTTGCCATCCGGTCTTCCTTCAAGTCTCTTCGCTTTCTGAAGCCTTCTGTTCATCTCTTCATCCCTTCTCTCAGAATTCCGAGTGAATTTCCTCAGCTGGTCTTCTAATTCATCGCCTGGATTTTCCGTGGGTCCGCGTGACTGGGCATCCGTATTTTGCGCGTGAAAGCAGCCTTCCCGTGTGCCAGGGCCTCCCTTCTGGCGACGGCCTTCTGCTTTCGGATCTCCTGAGCCTGGACGGGAGACTTCCTAGAGGTGCGGTGACCACACCCGCCTTGTGGAGGGGGCTCTGTCGGGCAGAGCGGGGAGGGCCGGTCGGGGGAAGTTATACGCTTCAGGGCGGCATCCCCACAGCCTTTAAACGTCCCCCTCCGCCTCACAGCTGGGTTCGAATCCCGGCGAGTCAGTGCAGAACACAGAACCACGCGGAGCCTGGCACGTCGCACAGAGAGTATTCCTTTGGTCAGTTCAGCCTGATTTCAACTGCGTTTAGTCCCCTTGGCTTCTGTAAATGTACGAATTCCTGCAAATCCCCCAACGTGTGTCAGCTTTTTCTTCTTAATATTTAACAGCATGGGCCGTGGAGCCAGAGCTCCTGCCTTCTTATCCTGGCTTCCCTGATTTACTGGCCATGGGATCCTGGGCTAGTGTCCCCATCCTTTGCTTTGTTTCCTTTCTCTGTAAAATGGGAATAATAGCACTTCCTTAAAGGGGCGCTCGGGACAGTGTAACATTCTCAGAACAACGGAACCTGGAAGGTACTGAGTTTCCAAAAGATGTTAATAAGTATTAACAAATAAATTAACAATAAATCTTAACGTCTCAGTAAATGCGAGCCCATGCTTTTTTTCTTCCTCCTCCTGCCTCTCATTTTATTGCTTCCTTTCAGTGGTTTTCCTTGAGGTAGATAACGTTTCATTTATCACCAAATGTTGACAAGAGTGCCTCCTTTCCCCGACTCCGGGCCGCACTGTCCCCCCTCTCCCCTGGGCCTGCCCCAAGGTGCTTTTGGGGTGGTCGGGGATTGTATGAGTTTCCTGTTGCTGCTGTAACAAGTCACCACAGACTTCCTGGTTTAAAGCAACACGCATCTGTTTTCTCAGAGTCCTGGAGGTTAGAAGTCTAGACCGAAGGTGTGGGCAAGGCTGTGTTCCTTCTGGAGACTTCAGGGCAAACTTACTTCTTTCCCTTTTCCAACTCCAAGGCCACTCGCAACCTCCCGCCGTATCCCGCAGTGCATTGCTACAGCCTCTGGCTCCATCCGCACGTCCCCTTTTTCTGCCTTTGACCCGCCTGCCTCCCTCTCATAAGAGCCCAGTGATTACGCTGAGCCCACCAGACAACCCGAGATAGTGTCCTCAAGTCAGGAGCCCTCGTTTAATCACACCTGCAAAGTCCCTGCGCCGTGTTAACGCGAAGATTCCAGGGACTGGGCTGCGGGCCTCGCTGGGGCATCGCTCACGGAAGAAACCTCACTAGGGCACACTCCCCTCCCAGTGGTGCTCTCAGACGTGTGGAACTCAGACCGGGAAGCAGTATTTCTTCCAGGGGACACTGGGGAAGGTTTCACAGAAGAGGGACGTTTGAGCCGAGTCTTAAGGCCTGAAGAAGCCTTCGCTGGGGGGTGGGAGGGCTCCTACACAGAGGAGATAGCGCGCGCCAAGAAATGGAGTTGTGACCGAATCCAGCAGTTTTGGGCTTAGGTAGATCTTTGGATGTTGCCAGAACATTAAGGAGGGGTGGTAGGCAAAGAAGTGTGTAGGATAGACCTAGAGCGTGCCATGCTTATAGGTCTGGAATGTATCCCGTGAAGGGGGGGAGCCAGTGGAGTGGTTTTGGTGTTTGTTTTTAACGTTTTTATTTATTTTTGAGATTTATTTTGAGCAGGGGAAGGGCAGAGAGAGAGGGAGACACAGAATCTGAAGCAGGCTCCAGGCTCTGAGCCATCAGCACAGAGCCCGACGCGGGGCTCAAACCCACAGACGGTGAGATCATGACCTGAGCTGAAGTCGGCCGCTTAACCGACCGAGCCACCCAGGCGCCCCTGGTGTTTGTTTTTAAATATGACTGTTTCACCTGATTATGTAAGTAATGCATCTCACTTGATAGAAAATGAAACTGAAGAATGTATCCAGAAAATAACCATTCATAATCCCGCCGCTCAGAGACAATAATGACTCTCGACATTTCTTTGTGGTGTGGTTTCTGAGCCTTTTTTTTATTAGAAATTTTTAATGTTTATTTATTTTTGAGAGAGAGAGGGAGGGGAAGGTGCAGAGAGGGAGGGAGACAGAAGATCTGAAGCAGGCTCTGAGCTGACAGCAGAGAGCAGGATGCAGGCCTTGAACTCATCAGCTGCGAGATCACGACCTGAGCCTAAATTGGATGCTTAACCGACAGAGCCACCAGGCGCCCCTTAGCATTTTTTATACACACGTGCACATGTGTGTGTGTGCACAGACACACACTTTCACAGAGTTAAATCCTATTGTATGTTCCAACTCCTATCTCGACTTCTTTATTTAACAGTGTATCCTAAAATTTCTTCATGTCACTAAATATTCCCCAGTATTTTTAACTTCTCCATAATATTTTATTATTCCATGGTGGTATGGTATTCTACCTGCATCATTTTCTTTTTAATTTTAAAAGGGAAGGCCCTTTTTACTAAATTTGTTTTTTTTTCTTTATTTTAAAAGGGATCAACTACCATAATTTATGTGATCCTGCTATTATTGGGTCCAGTATTTTTCTCTATTTTAAATAATTCTAATACATAAGTCTGTGTTTAAGTTTTTACTGACTATATCTGTAGGCTAAAATCTTTTAAGTTTTATTTGTTTATTTTGAGAGAGAGAGAGAGCATGAATAGGGGAGAGGCAGAGAGAGTGAGGGAGAGAGAGAATCCCAAGCAGGCTCCGTGCTATCAGCGCGGGTCCTGACGCCGGGCTCGAACTCCCGAAGCGTAAGATCATGACCTGAGCCGAAATCGAGAGTCGGATCGGATGCTTAACCCACTGAGCCACCCAGCCAGGTGTCCCTAGACTAAATTCTTAAGTAGATATTTACTTGGCCAGAATGTATAAGATCGCTTGTAAACTCCTTGATACGTATTTCTGTGTTATAAAACACATACAGCTGTGTAGGAAAGGGTTGGCCTCCTGGCAGCCCTACCAGCATTATTATGATCCTGAAGAATTCTCCCTAATTTGTTAGGCAAAAAAAGTACTTCATTGTTTTAATTTGCAGGTCTGCTGAATTTCATATCTATATTGGTCATTTTTTTCCTGGGGTTTGTCTATTTCTAACTTTTCTCCTTGTTCCAGTGGGGTTTTAATGTTATTCTTATTTATTCTGTGGCATGTTAACACTGTCGATCCAATTCTGTTATAATTGTTGCAGATAATCTCTGCAGAGGTTTTTTTTCTTGGTAGTATATTGATTATTATGTTTGTTTTGAAATAGAGAAGTCTAAAACTGTAATGACGCAGATCGGTTTTTTCCATTGTGATTTCCTACATTATTTCTAGGGTTAGAAAGATTTATCGCACCCAAAGGTCAGATGTTTTTGGGTTTCATATTCCATTTTATAATGTTTATGTATTTAATCCATTTGGAATGTTCTTTGGTCTGTGACTTACAGTGTTTTTAAAACATTTGGCAATTATTCCAGTGGCATTTACTGAGAAAGATATCTTTTCCTCAGTGATTTGAACTTGCTGTTTGTTAATCTTCTCTTAGATACTTATATATTCTTGGATATATTTGCCGTTCTCTATATCTTACTTCATTGATTACATGATATTAACTTTTGTGGCCATGTGATATTTTAGTATCTGGTAAATCAAGTTCTCTTCGTTGTAAGGTTTTTTTTTTTTAGTATTTTTTCCTGTTTATTCTTTCAAATGAGTATTTAAGTCACTTTATCTCGTTTCAAAAAAACATCTAGCTCTGAAACTTGGTGAAATTGTATTACTTTAGGGAATGGAACCTGAAAAATTTTCAGTATTGAGCCTTTCCTTCTAGGAGTATGATGTCTTCATTCATTATCTTTTTATGACCTAGTAAATTAAAAAAAATTTTTTTAAGTAGGCTCCATGCCCAACATGGGGCTTGAACTCACAGCCCTGAGATCAAGAGTCGCATGGTCTACTGACTGAGCTAGCCAGCCACCCTCACTCTAGTAAAAGTTTTAACTTTCTCTCTGTACAGGGAGAAATGAACTAAAGGCAATGGATTAAGATTGGATGATTGGGGAAATGGTGGTATCACTAAGCGAGACACACACACACACACACACACACACACACACTTCCCCCCAAGAGAGACCCCGAGACCAGGAAGGTGAGGAGGAGATTTAGAGAGGCAGCCTAAAGAATTCATTTTTAGGAATTTCGAGTTTTAGGGGCACCTGGGTGGCTCAGTTGGTTAAGCATCGACCCTTGGTTTCCGCTTAGGTCATGATATTGTGGTTTTGTGGATTCAAGCACCCCATCAGGCTCTGCCCCGGCAGAACAGAGCCTGCTTGGGATTCTCTCTCTCTCCCTCTCTCTGCCCCTCCCCCTCTTACTCTGTCTCTGTCTCTCTCAAAATAAATAAACTTTTTAAAAAAAGAAATTTTGAGTTTTAGCTGACAGGAACATCTGAATGGTTCTGTTACCTTCTATGAAGCTGTTAATTTGTGTTGGGGGAAAGTGGTTGCTGGTCGATGGAGATGGTCTGTATTTTTTCCTTTGACTAAATAAATACCTAACCGCCCACCCCAGGAAGCTTCTGCTCCTATAGAAGGAGTGGACAGCAGGAAGATAGGTTGTTGTTTGGTTTTTGGTTTTTTTTTTACAATTCTACTCATTTGCTTTTACCTGGCTGCCCCCAGTCTTTCTGGAGCCTTTCCTGAATCTTATCCTCTCAACTCTTCTCTCTCAGGGTGACGCTTTTCAAGATTATGGGTTGAGCGAGATTAGCCCCTCCCTCATTTCAGCAGCGTTCGTGTACTCTTGTGTTTGGTCACATGTCGTTTATTGGGCGTTTGGCTTCAGCCGTCGGCTCCACGTTCTTTGTCCACAGTTCCGTTAGCTCTGTCGAAATCACCTGTTCTCACCACTCAGGTCTCTCCTCAAGACATGGCTTAGTTGTGATCCCTTCCTTGAGCTCTTCCCTGGCCCTCTGGGCTGGGCCCGGTGTCCTTCTGTGCCCCCCAGATTCCACATGTTGCTGTTGTTAACTCTCTGTTTGCTGCACCATCTCCTTACGTAGCTGTTACATACACTTCCGCGTCAGTACCTCCACCAGCGGGCTCGGCACTTACAAGATGTCTAGGAAAGGTTTGTTAAATGAAAACAATCTGAACTACACTCATGCCAGGGCGTAGTGATGGAGGGATTAAACAGATGGTTGGAAGTCTTCTAGCTAGAGATTAATATTTAGGAATGCCTCACGTGGAATGGCTGTTTGAAGCTTTAGAAGCAGATTATGGAAAGGGTGCCGAAAGACAAGAGCAGAGTCAGTCATTCCCCCATCGAGCCCATCCCTGGCATACCCTGGGTCGGGAGCCTGGGTATAGATGGATAGTGTAGCTCAGGCCTGGTCCCGTCTTTTGGCCACTGCTTACAACAGAAAGGATTTTCGGCACAGTAAACGGGACAGCGTGCAGGTGTTAACAGTTCTCTTTTCCCCTTCCTGCATTTGGTCCTTGTAGGGGCCCCGGGCCCTGCACATCTGATGAGCTAGCAGTTGGCAAGGAGTGCTTCTCCTGTGTTTACTCACAGAAGCGTGTGATCAGACAGAAGCGTTCCCCATGGCTAGGTGGAAGAGGTCCCAGTGTGCCAGTCCACGCGCTGCTGGGTTCTAGAATGAAGACTCCTGTGTCCTCTGTGTGACGGGCTGCCGCTGTTGGGGAAGCATTGGTGCGTCGGTGCCAAAGGCCAGATCCAGGTTTGGCAAAGCAAAAGTGTCGTCCACTTTCAGTGGGACTTAATAACTTTCAGCAGGGGATAGAGAACTAAGCTGAACGTTCTGAACAAGCAAAGCTAAATCAAAGAGACAGAGAGGGGCACCTGGGTGGCTCAGTCGGTTAAATGTCCAGCTTCAGCTCAGGTCATGATCTCACAGTCTGTGGGTGCAAGCCCCGTGTCGGGCTCCGTGCTGACGACTCAGAGCCTGGAGCCTGCTTCCGGTTCTGTGTCTCCCATTCTCTCTGCCCCTCCCCTTCTTGTCCTCTGTCTCTCTGTCTCAAAAATAAAGTAACATAAAAAAAAAATAAAAAACAAAGAGGCAGAAGAAAACATTCAACAGAAAAAAAGTAGCAACTCAAAGAGTTTTTTTCCTGATTTGAAACTTTTACTAGGTGAAATACAAAGGATAACGGCCCCCATTGAGAATCGAATTCGTTTTCTGGAAGGAGCATCTTGTCGGAAACAAAGATGCCGAGATCATGAGGTGAAATAGGTAAGATGTCTGAGAGACCAGCGTAGGAAGGCGGAAAAGGAACAGGTGGAGAAGACCTGACAAATAAAGGAGAAAACCTAGGCTGGAGAAAATTTTGGGCTTCAAATTAAAAAGGATTCCTAGAAGCCTGGAAAAAGGCATAATTTAATTGCTCAACTGCAGCAATAAAGATAAAAATCCTACAGGGGCGCCTGGGTGGCTCGGTCGGTTGAGCATCCAGCTTTGGCTTGGGTCGTGAACTCACAGTTCATGGGTTCGAGCCCCCACGTGGGGCTTTGTGCTGATGGCGCAGAGCTTGCTTGGGATTCTCTCTCTCTGCCTCTCCCCTTCTTGCTCCCCCCACCCCTCTCGAAATAAATAAACTTAAAAAAAAAAAAAAGCCCATCAATTTTTAGACAGGAAGATAGGTCAGTTTTGAAGAGAATTAGGATGCTGTTGGAATGCTCACTAGAAGCTAGGATAGTGTCTGTGGGGACTGTTGACCCCAAAGAGTAAGTCTTCTATACCCAGCCGTGTTAGCCTGGGTCCTTACCTACAGGCCACGGAAGCTGATTTGGGTTGATTGGGGAAGAAAAAATCATTTTTTTAATGGATATTGAGTTGCTGTGGAATTGTCAGAGGCCCAGAGAATGAGCTGTGGAGATTGTGCAGCCAAGGAACAGTGCCTAAAATCTCACGCAGGATTGGCCCAAGCTAGACACTGCTGCTCTGTGCGTGAGCACAGAAAACGCGGTTTGCACCAGACCTGCTGGCGCTGGAGCACCTGGGCCACTGCTTGCCAGGATCTTCATCTCGCTGCAGCCGCCATAGCTGCCAGCAGTCATCTCTTCTCACGGTCCTCGCCAAAGTCTGGGGCAGGCGTAAATACCGTCAGGGTCAAGGGCACACCTCAGCTGCAAAGGGGGGGCTGAGAAAGCAAGCAGCTGATGTTTTCAGTTTATTCAGTGGGAGGTACCCTGCCTTCAACCAAGACTAATGAAGTGGGCAAGTCCCCAAGCATAGGAAAGAAAGGTGGAAAAGCTAGGTACTCAGAAAGAAGGCCAGATTCAAATTCTCCTGCCAAGATACCACTTCACGAATCAGAGTGAAAAAGCATATTTTTAGACATGAAGGATTTATATATCCTACTTGAGCAAGCATTCAAATGACCAATTAGACGCTGGTAATTGGATCAGTAGAAACGTCAAGCCAGAGGAAGACCAAGAGTATAAGAAACAGTGATGAGCCCTGAATCTTGGAGCATGAAATGAAACACTGTGGATATAGATCGAGGATGCTAACTTAGCTGAAAATTCATAATGTAACCGTAAAGTGGAACTCGTGGAAAGAAGGATCATACTTTCAGGGAAAATCTAGGAAATAGCCCAGAACTAAAAATTCTAGACGATCTCCGCAAAATCCATGATTGCAGGTGGGGGCATTCGAGGCGATCGTATGGAAATTACTCTAAAATTAATCTCATCTTCGTTGGTAAGGAATCGGGGGGCAGAGTTATTTAATTTTGATGAAGGTTTGGTTAAGACCGTTACGAATGGTCTGTAACCACAAACGGAACAGAAATTCCTAGTATTCCCCGAATAATAGAGATGGAGGATGATAATGAGGGGGGGAGCAGGTCAGAAAGGAATAAAGAGAAGCAATATCAAATCAGCAAAGGTGAGGGGAAGGAAAAAAGGTGACACAGGAGTTCATAAACAGTAAACAAAATGAAGTAGAGACAACAAAGCCCAAATAAAAGCCCCGCGACAAATATTCTTAAGCTAAATTCACCCATTAAAAAAGACCAAATATGAGCAATATTGGTGTCAGACAAAGCAGAATGTGAGAACAGAAGCATTAAACAGGACACAGAGGGATATTATATGCTGATAAAAACCAAAAGTATGCAATCTTTGATCTTTGAGCAACAAAATACAGAGAACCAAAATTGGAAATAAAAGAAGAATTTTATTTTTAAAATTTTATTTTATACATATCAATCTTTAATCTTTGAGCAACAAAATACAGAGAACCAAAATTGGAAATAAAGGAAGAATTTAATTTTTAAAAAAACATACTGATACTAGGAGACGTTAATTATGTGTCTTTTCTAATTTGACAGGCCAGGGAAACTAGACTGCCAACTTGGATGCCCACAGGGACCGTGTGGGCTTCACGAATATGTGAGTTATTGGGTGTAAGACAGCAGGGAAGGTGGGACTGTACGGTGAAGTAGAGTGCCTGCCTCGCCTAAAGGCATTGACATTCATACATTTTAAAGCGCTTTGCCAGCCAAATAAAACGTATCTGTAGCTTGCAGGCTGCCGGCTTCCAGCCTCCGAAACAAACAAAGCAAAAATATAGAGGTTATAAATAAAAGATTTGACAGATATATAGAACAGGAAATATACATTCTCTGGATCTAGGAATTGTTTCCAGAAGTTGATCACGTACTTTGTCACAGGAAATGAAAAGCAAAATATAAAGATTCCGATTCTATATGCAGTAACCTGTCATCTTAATCCAATGAAATGAATGTCAAGAAGACGATTATTTAAAAAAACGACTTCGGAATTCAGGGACACCGTGTTTAAATAACCTCTGCACCAAGAGAAAGTCAAAACAGATTGTAAATAATCTGGGAATACGCAAAGGGAGGAGAGTTTTGTAGCAAAGTGGAGGGAGTGGAACTGGAGCTGAATCGGAGGAAAACGTATGATCGCGGATGCTTTTATTACCGTAAGAGAAAAAAGACTGAAAACGGAGGAGTGGAAGAGTCAACCTGTGAAACCAGGAAGAAAACAAAGAGAAATAAATTACTGATGAAAGCTGGAAGGAATGAAAAAGAACACGTAAAACCATAAAGAAGATAAATCAAGCCAAACACCAGGTCTTTGAAAAGGCGAATAGTGGAAATTATTTCTGATTAAAGGAGAGGAGAGGAGAAAACATTAAAAATGGTAAAGATCTATCGTTAAAGGTATGAGAAATGAAAAATTCAGTGAATACCAATACATTCAAAAAACTGGAGGAAGGGATGAATTTCCCTCAAAATATAAATGTACACAGTTATTCCTGGAAATAATATAAAACTTGAAGTATTATCATTAGTATTTAACATCATTTTGGTATTAGCGCAATAAGTCAAAACATCTTTTGGCTTAAATATTGAACAGAAAAATTTAGAGCCAAGAATAAGGGAATTAGGTAAGTGACTGTATATGAGCTAAACATAGAAAGATAGAAGCTTTTTTTTTTATATACTAGCAATAACTGCTTAACAGTGGAAATTGAAAAAAAAAATCCAGTTCACAGGTGTCATAAAATATTTAGGTATAATTTTACCTGGAATATTCTAGGACATAAGGAAGAAGGTATTAAATCTCACTGGTTCATAGAACAAGACTTGAAATAATGGAGAAGCTACTGGTTTCCAGAGCGGGCAGATTTAATATGAAATTATTAATCCGTCTCAAATTAATATGCTTGGATATGAGACTAATTTCTCCCTAGAATTCTTTCTTTGAGGAGAAAAAGGAAGCGCCTGACATTCAAGCCTCACAAAGTGTCATTTTTAACTAAGGCGGCATGTTCTTAATAACTTTATTCTGAATAACAAAGTAAGAGTCAGGGAAGACAGACTAAAATGACCTCAGTTTTAATTTTAGAATTTTACGGAGGCTACCTGACAGAGTTGGTTTAGAAGAAGGGAGACAAATTTATTAAAAAAAAATTTTTTTTAATGTCTATTTATTTTGGAAGAAGAGGACAGAGTGCGAGCGGAGGAGGGGCAGAGAGAGAAGGAAACAGAATCCAAAGCAGGCTCCAGGCTCTGAGCTGTCAGCACAGAGCTCGACGCGGGACTATAAGTCACGATCCAAAGTCGGACGCTTAACAGACTGAGCCACCCAGGTGCCCCCAAAAGGAGACCAATTTAAAACAAATTTGGTATTTATACTATGGAGTATAACCTCATAGTTACAAGTATTCCGTGTTGTTAAACTGAGGCTTTGAAAGATTATATGACAATAGAGCAAGTGTTGTGTTGTAGGGACCACAAGTGTATACCCGCAGGAAGCATTTTTTTTTTAGAAGAAATTGACATCATACCAGGTAACTACGCTTTTGAGACTTGCTGTGAAATTTTCAGTGGCAGCATGATGCAGTCCGTGGGTTCAAAAAGCACCAAAACTCAAACCGTTCAGATGGCTCTCTGGTCATCTGAACAGCTGGCTTCAAAGTAGCCGTGGTGTTGGTGAAGGCAGTCGGGGCAGCGTGCTTGTGACGGATCTGGATACAGATTTTCTTGAAATACAAGGATGGGATCACTAATTCTTTTGTTTGTAATAAAAAAAAAATTTTTTTAAGTTTATTTATTCATCCTGAGAGACAGAGAAGGAGAGAGAGCAGGGGAGGGGCAGAGAGAGAGGGAGAGACAGAATCCCAAGCTGACAGCACGGAGCCCGACGCGGGGCTCCATCTCAGAGACCGTGACATCGCGACCTGAGCCGAAACCAAGAGTCAGACGCTTAACCCGCTGAGCCCCCCAGGTGCTCCTGGGATCAGTATTTCTAAACGAATATATTTTGTGCCATGTGTTTTTAAATATTAACATTTTAAACTGAGCCCCCCAGGGGCCCCTGGGATCAATATTTCTAAGTGAATATATTTTAGGTAATGTGATTTTAAATATGAACGTATAGATATAAGTTTAATATATTAATATGCATTATATAATGCAATAAGGCATTATTAACGTGTAATAAATATGCAGTTTGTTGAAGTACATATTTTATATAGAATAGGTAACATATTACATACTAAATATATACGAGCAATGTATAAATTAAAATAGGGACTTGACTATTTGTAGCAGTAAAATCTTACTCAAGTTGGTCAAGAAGCTTGTATTTTGTTCTGTTTTTTACTCTTTTGGGGAACGATCCTCGCCTTCTATTCAGGGTCCACTCTCTCTGTTAGTGTTCAGTTGGGCTGCAAGTGGCCAAGTCCCCCCAAATAGCAGTGGCTTAAAGAAGACCAGAGTTCAGCTCTCATGTAAGTTTGGGTCCATGGGGCGCCCGGGTGACTCAGGTCGGTTAAGTGTTCAACTTCAGCTCAGGTCATGATCTCGCAGTTTGTGGGGTCAAGCCCCGTGTCAGACTGTGTGGACAGCTCGGAGCCTGGAGCCTGCTTCGGATTCTGTGTCTCCCTCTCTCTCTCTCTGCCCCTCCCCCTCTTGTGCTCGGTCGCTGTCTCTCTCTCAAAAATAAATATTAAAAAAATTAAAAAAAAAAAAAAGTCCGGGTGCATAGTCCGGACCGGCACGGGGCTCGAAGGTGCTGGGCCTTGGCTCTCGCTGGCCTCCGGCTGCACTAGGTGAGGTCCCGACCTCACGTCCCAAGCGTGACCTTTACGTTTCAAGCAGCATAACAGTATGATAAGCATAGAGGAAAGGGGTGAGCACTGCCTGGTGAGGACGGAGAGCTGCCAGAAGACACTGCCAGAACTTAGTTACCCAGCCACACCCAGCTGCCGAAGAGGCTGAGGAGTGTCCTTATTCTGGAACTGTCTGCCCCCCCCCCCAAAAGTCATGTTGTCGAGAAAGGAAAAGAGAAGAAAATACTGGGGCATATCCAGCGTCTGCCGAGACATATGTAATAATCTGGGGAAAACGTGGCAAACTACCCTGAATCTACGAGGTCCACCTGTCAACGGGTGAGGGGAGACTAAATACCTAAGGAGGCGGTGGTACAGGTCTGAGCGTCCCTCTGCAGGAGCCGGTCAAATCAATCGTGGTTCATCATTCCCGAAAAGTAGTGTATTCTTTTTTTTAATTTTTTTTAATGTTTATTTATTTTTGAGACAGAGAGAGACAGAACATGAGTGGGGCAGAGGCAGAGAGAGAGGGAGACACAGAATCCGAAGCAGGCTCCAGGCTCCGAGCTGTCAGCACAGAGCCCGACGCGGGGCTCGAACTCACAAACTGTGAGATCATGACCTGAGCCGAAGTCGGACACTCAACTGACTGAGCCACCCAGGCGCCCCTGTATTCTTAAGGAGAACAAGTTAGCTCTATTTCCACTCTCCTGGGAGGCTGGAAATGCTTCCTAGTGATGAAGTAGAGCTCACAAAGAAATGCCAACAGCTTTATGTCATACATGCAGATGTTATGATCCCCAACAACAAACCAACAGGCCCGTCTGTGTCAGCGTGGAAAAACACACTCTTCCCCCATCTCCTATTTCATTTCGCTATCTCAGGAAAATAGGGGATTTTGATTATTTCAGCTTTAGAAAGAGCACTGTTATTTCTCTATGCCAGAGGGGGGAGTTTGGTGACTAAGAGTAAGAACTTTGGAGCCACGTTTCCTGGGCTCCGATCTCCACTTAAGCTGTTGTCATCTTGGGCAAATTTTCTGGACCCGACTATGCCTCCATTTCCTGCGAGGAATACGTATAAAGCAGCCCCTGCCACAAAGGGTTTTAAATGAGCTAATATAATGTATGCAAAGTGTTTGGTGCAGAGTAAGGTGTGCATAGGAGAAGGCTGCTTCTGTTTCCTTTAAAAATATTAAAGTAAGTCAAGGGTAAGGGAAGATTCATTTTATTCTTTTTGTGGTGAAACGCTAAACATTTTCATTGCTCTTAGAGGTTGGTTTCGAAGAAATGGTGAAGCCACAACTTCTGTCTTTTTCTTTTTTTTTTTTTAGTTTGTTTATTTAAGAGAGAGAGAGACGAGCCAGAGAGGGGCAGAGAGAGAGGGAGGGAGAGAATCTCAAGCAGGCTCTGTGCTGTCAGTGCCAAACCCAGTGTGGGGCTCAACCTCATGAACGTCAGATTCTGACCTGAGCGAAGATCAAGAGTCAGACCCTTCATGATCTCACAGTCTGTGAGTTCGAGCCCCGCATCAGGCTCTGTGCTGACAACTCAGAGCCTGGAGCCTGCTTCAGATTCTGTGTCTCCCTCTCTCTCTCTGCCCTTCCCCTGCTCATACTCTGTCTCTATGTCTCTCAAAAATAAATAAACATTCAAAAAAATTAAAAAAAAAAAAAGTCAGACCCTTAACCAACCGAGCCACCCAGGCACACCTCCCCCCCATGTATTTCTTAATCATGCATGTACTCTGCTGTAGGGAAGAAATGGGACCAGCTTACCCAAAAAAGTGCAGAACATTGAGTCTTGTATTCACCAGAGAGTGGGTTTTACCACTGTCTTCGGTGTGAATTTGGAACTGGCAATTCGTTGGTAGAATGAGTGCTGGCTTCCATGTCTAGGCTTTTCAATAGTGAGAACATCATTGGGAAACAGAGGCACGCGGTTAATGGCTTCACGAGGTAAAACTGTGCTGTCAGCCTAGCGCGGCGTGACGAGTCGTAGTTCCCAGGGATGGCTCCGCCCCTGCCTCCGGCCTCGTGTGCACTTCCGCAGAGTGACTTTGCCACTTACGTTGTCAAGGAATGCGAACCTTGAATCTGGGCAGGCCCAGGACTGCTTCAGCCAGTGGAGTATGACAGACGCGACCCGTGTGACTGCCAAGGCTGGCTTAGAAGAGGCCGTCGCGGTGACCCTTTTATGCAGAAACCCATCCGGAGCCCCGAGCCATTCTGTGACAAGCGCAGCCACCCTGAGACCCCCCTGCTGGAGAGGCCACCCCACAGTGCTCCAACTGGCGGTCCCGCTCAGCTGCCGAGTGACGGCGTTGGTTGTCCTGTCCGCCATACAAGCGAGCCGGCTGGCACGTCCTGCCCGGCGAGCCTTCCAGTTCCTGCAGCCACCCGAGAGCCTCGACGTCAAAACTGCCCAGCCAAGCCTTTCCCAAATTCTTCACCTGCAAAGTAGGGTGGTTCTTTCTAGGGATGCCTGGGTGGCTCAGTTGGCTGAGCATCCCGACTCCGGTTCAGGTCATAATCCCACTTCGAGCCCGGCATCAGGCTCCGCTGCTGTCAGCATGCAGAGCCTGCTTTGGATCCTCTGTCCCCGTCTCGCTGTCTCTCCCCCGCTCGTTCTTTCTCTCTCGAAAATAAATCTTTAAAAAAATAATAAAATGGTTCTTTCTATCTGTGAAATTAAGGGGAGACTCTGCCCTGAAACAGTGGTACAGTATACATAATTGTTATTAAACATTTTTTTTAATGTTTATTATTTATTTTTGAGAAAGAGAGAGACACAGAGCACGAGCAGGGGAGAGGCAGAGAGAGAGGGAGACGTAGAATCAGAAGCAGGCTCCAGGCCCTGAGGCGGGGCTCGAACTCACGAGCCTCAAGATCATGACCTGAGCCGAAGTCCGATGCTTAACGGAACCACCCAGGCGCCCTCATAATTTTCATATTTAATTGTTGCCGAATATCCCCTGCTGGGGTCTGAAGCCCTTTTTATTTGTTTTAACCTGGTGTACTATGCCATTCCTACACCGCCAGGAAGCCACCTCGGCAGTGGTCAGACCAGGTCCTGAGCGCGTCTCTGATGTTTGTTCCCAGCATCTGCTTCCCTCTTCCGTCAGGATGTCTCCTTGGATAACTCACCACGTTCCCCCTGCTTTCAGTCAGTCAGGACATCACCTTGACCTTCGTGAGTCAGTAGCCACCCAGGCTGAACGAGAGGCGAGGAGACGTATGTTAGGGCCTCCGGAAGAGTCTGCGCACCATTCCCTGGGTTTGATGGCGTGCAGACGTGAGGCCCGGAACTGCCCCGTGAGGCAGGGTGGACCGCTGACGGAGGTCGCCTGGTGAGGAACACAGGCGCAAGGGAGGGAGAGCAACAGCCCCTGAAAGCTTATTTCAGTCCTGCAAGCTTACTTCAGTCCTGTGGGACCTCAAGTCAGAGCTGCCCCTAGACTTCCCGCTGTGTAAGCCAAAACCTCATATTATTGTTTCAGACCTGAGTCGGGTGGCCTCCTGCGGCTAGAAGATTCCTAACTCCTGGTGACCACATCTGCCGCATCTTTGAGATTCTGCAGAACATTTCCGAGGGGTGTTGCTAAATCAGAGGCTCTCCAAGCAGTCCCCCCCCCCCCCATGAATGACCCTGGTCCCGTCAGGCCTGGTGGGAAGGGTTAAGAATGCTTCACTTCAAGAATGGAGACCAAGGAGAAACAAAGCTGCCCTCACATAGTCAGATGTCATGAGGGAGAAGCAGTACTTCTGTTCTTTGTGGTTCCAGATCGTGTCAGAACTGGAACCAACACGTGCCATGTTGAGGAAGACGGAGCTCAGCCCCGTATAAAGAAGGATTGTCCACTGCGTGAGCCTCCAGCAGTGGAAGGGGCTGTGCCGTGCTGGCTTCTCTTTCACTGGAAATCCTTGGTAACTGGCCCGTGACAGTTTGGTAAATAGCAACAGAGGTTGGATGCGGTTGCTACTTTGTATGAAAGATCAGGCTACAGCTTCTGTGTTTCTTCCAGTTCGGAAATGATAGGCTTTCGCGCTTCCTTAGGTGTCGGAAGATATACGTGCTGTGAGAGCCTTGAGCGAACTGCGAAGCCCCCCCAGACAGTCCCTTTCCTTGTCGTAAAATGAAGATAACAGCACTCGGCCACGTGAGTTCCGTGAGCCTCAAATTACTGTGTGTAAAAACGCTTTGAAAACCAAAGCGATGCAAACACGAACTGGTGTTACCATTGCCTACAGTGTGAACTCTCAGTTTAAAGGATGCGGTCACGGGTCCAGGGTGGCTCAGTTGCTTAAGTGTCTGGCTCTCGGTTTCAGCTCAGGTCAGGATCTCATGGTTCGTGAGTCGGAGCCCTGCATCGGGCTCTGCGCGCTAATGCTCAGAGCCTGCTTGGGATTCTCTCTTTCTCACTCTCCCTTTCTGGGCCCCCACTCTCCCTCTCTCCCTCGAAATAAATAAATATTAAAAAAATAATTTAAAAAATAATGTGGTCGATGCCTTAAAGTTCTATATTTTGACCGATGCGTGGTTTAAGAAAACAGAACAGAAAACAGTGATGTTAATTCAGATAAACCTATTTTATCTCGGTCCACCTAATTCTCTAATTTCTGTAATTGCACTTTCAGGTGATTTTGGTTCCCTTTAGTGGAAGAATTTGAAGTTTCTGGGTGGCTGCTATGAGATGGCGCTATCACTGAGTGAAGTGTGTAATGTTAGGGAGGCAGAACTAAATGGTGATCTAGAATGGTCTAGAATGATCTAGATCTAGTCGGTTGCATCAAGACTCACAAACTGGGGGGGCGCCTGGGTGGCTCAGTCAGTAAAGCGCCCGACTTCAGCTCAGGTCGTGATCTTTCGGTTCACGAGTTCAAGTGCCACGTTGGGCTCTGCGCTGACAGCTCGGCCTGCTTCGGATTCTGTGTCTCCCTCCCTCTCTGCCCCTCCCCTGCTCGCGCTCTGTTTCTCTTTCTCTCTCAAAAATCAAACAAAGAACAAACAAACAAACAAAAGACTCACAAATCGGGAAGTCGATCTTTCCTCATCTCTGCGGAAGGGAAGGCTGCACCCGGAGAGACACTTCTTCTAATTCACGAAAGCCCCACTGCCCTCAGCCCCTTCTGCTTTCCTGTTCGCCGCCCGGAGACCCTGGGGGCCCACCTCCCGTGCAGGGCCGTTAGGTAATGGGAATTTCATTCTGCCCACACGGTGGGCTGGGAGGCCAACTGGCATGCAGAGCGAAGTCAGGGGCCAGCCAGGCGTTCCTCCGGACGCTTCAGTTTCAATGGAAAGGAGACGTCCCCGCCTGCTTTGTGCTTTTGCACTGGCGTGTTGGGAGCTGCCCTTCCAGGGCCGTTTCGCATTCTGGCTTCTCCTGGAGGTGACCGCCAGCCGCCGGGGGGTGTGGGGGGGCCCCTGCAAGGAGCCACTCAGACCGTGCTGTCATCTCTTCTTATAACACTGCCGCTTTGTCTCCCCGCCTTATCTTGCCTTTAGCCCAGCACAGAGTGGTCACTGTGTCCCTCCCTAGGCCAGACCCCCTTCCGAGTGTTAGGGGTCTTTTGTTCAGAGGCCCTCTCTGTCTAGAGCACCGTTCATGGTGGCCATGGAACAGTGTGACTGTTTGGGAAAGAGAAAGATGCAGACAGTTTTTTAAATGTTTTAAAATATTTATTTTTGAGAGAGAGCGCGCGCGCACACACGCTGGTGGGAGGTAGGGGAGAGACAGAAGGAGCATGCTCCGAGCTGCCAGCACAGAGCCTGATGTGGGGCTCAAACTCACAGAGCGCAAGATCATAACCTGAGCCGAGGTCGGCCGCTTAACCAACCGAGCCACCCAGGTGCTCCGAGAAGAGTGCTGCGTTACAAGTGTTTTCAACTCGGACCCAGCTGCCGAGCCAGGGGAGTGTGAGCAAGATTAATTTGGCATCTGCAACCAAAAAAAAAAAAAAAAAGACAAAATGAAGATAAGACAGAAAACTTTTATCCTGCTACAAAAAACCGTCTCTAACTGTGGACCCGACTGGTTTTAGCGAAGAAAGCAAAACGCGCAAGTAATTGGCTCCTTGGTATGTGAAGGGTTCTTGTGAGTGGTTTCCTCTGTGTGGTCCCCCCGCCCCCAGGAGTTTCCACGAACTCTAAGGGGAGGGGCACGCATCCCCGGAAAGCTGGCCACTGAAACTCCCCAGAAGGCAGTGGAGCTCTGGAAGAATTCCTTCCGCCACAGGCAAGGTGGGGCCCGAGATCTGATAACAGACTTCGGTTCCTGGTGGCCCCGCTTCTGCTTTGCTGAGTCGCCTCAAACCTTTTTATCGCCCTTGTTCTGGGTCCAAAGGAACAGCACCGCCTGTAAAACCAACAGACTCCTGTGTCCCTCCTCCCGCACTGCAGCCACCTGCACTCCCGTGGCTTTTTCTTCGCTCTCGCTATCGACGTGGTGGGGGCACAGGTGAAAAACTGAAACAGGACAGGGCCCTTATCATGCAAAGCAAACGTGCTGTGTCCCTCCGCCTTCCCCTTTCCTGTCCCACTTCTCAGAGGTAACCCCTTACACTCGCTTAAACTGCTTTTTTTTTTTTTAAGTAGGCTTTTTTTTAAAATTTTTTTTAACATTTATTTATTTTTGAGATATAGAGACAGCGTGAACAGGAGAAGGGCAGAGAGAGAGGGAGACACAGAATCTGAAGCACGCTCCAGGCTCTGAGCCGTCAGCACAGAGCCTGATGCCAGGCTTGGGGCTCGAACTCACAGACTGTAAGATCATGACCTGAGCCGAAGTCGGACACTCAACCGACTGAGCCACCCAGGCGCCCCTTAAGTAGGCTTTCACAGCAGTCTTGGGCACAGCACAATTGAGAAGGCACAGTGTGCCCACCCCTGGAACCCCGGTCCCCTCCTCCCCCCGCAAGTGTGCAGGGCCCCCCTCACCATCAGCACCCCTCACTAGTGGTCCATTTGTTACAACCGATGGACCCACACTGACACGTGACAGTCACCCAGAGTCTGTGGTTCACGCTAGCAGTCACGTTCTTTGTCTATTCAGACAAAGGTATCCACCCGTTACGGTATTGAACGGAATAGTCTCACTGCCCCGAAAATCCTCTGTGCTCTGCCTGTTCGTTCTTCCCTCCGCCCAACCCCTGATCTTTCTACTCTCTCCATAGTTTTGCCTCTTGTAGAATGTTCTATAGTTGAAATTCTACAGTAGGTAGCCTTCGCATAATGGCTTCTTTCACTCAGTGATCTGTGTTTAGGGTTCTTCCCTGTGTTTTCATGGCTTCGTAGTTTCTTTTCAGCACATCCGTCGTCTGGATGTGTCACGGTTTATCCGTTCACCTCCCGAAGGACGTCTTGGTTGCTTCCATATTTCGGCAGTTCTGAGTAGAGCTGTTCTGACTCTCTTTGTGCAGGTTTGTGTGCAGACATCGCTTTTCAAGTCATGTGGGGAAATACCAAGGTGTGCGAGAGCCGAATCCTGGCAAGAGTGTGTTTGGTTTTGTAAGGAACTGCCAGACTTTGTCTTCACTGCCACAAGGCGCCATTTTTGCATTTCTGTCAGCAATGAATGAGAGTTCCTGTCGCCCCACCTCCTCGTCAGCCTGAGGTGGTGTCAGTGTTTTAGTGTTTTGGATTTTAGCCATTTTTGTAGGTGTGTAGTGGTATCTCATAATTTTGTGTTTTTTTTAATGTTTCATTATTTTTTTTTAATTTTTTTTAACGTTTATTTTTGAGACATAGAGACAGAGCGTGAACAGGAGAAGGGCAGAGAGAGAGGGAGACAATGAATCTGAAGCAGGCTCCAGGCTCTGAGCCGTCAGCACAGAGCCTGACACGGGGCTTGAACTCACAGACCGTGAGATCATGACCTGAGCCGAAGTCGGCCGCTTAACCGACTAAGCCATCCAGGCGCCGCTCAATTTATTTTTGAAGGAAGAGAGAGAGAGAGAGAGAGAGAGCGAACAGGGGAGGGGCAGACAGAGGAGGCAGACACAGAAGCCGAAGCAGGCTCCAGGCTCTGAGCTGTCCGCACAGAGCCCGAAGTGGGGCTTGAACTCACAAGCCATGAGATCATGACCTGAGCTGAAGTTGGCCGCTCAACTTACTGAGCCACCTAGGCGCCCCTCTCATCGTTGTTTCAATTTGCAGTTCCCTAATGTATTTTAACTTTGCTAGCTGGGATAATATTCGAATGTTCTATAAAATAGTCTTGCATACTTGGTGTACAGGTCGGTTTAAATAAGTATCAGTGTAATTGTGACTATATATATGTATTCCCTGCAGAGTAACGTCGTGCGTTATGATTTTGTGACCTTTCTTAGCAACTTCTTGTTTTTATGAGGTTTCTGGTTTTTTCACTGTTTTTTAAGTTATTGTTTTAATTCCGATTAGTTAATATACAGTGCTATGTTAGTTTCAGGTGTACAGTATAGTGCGTCAACATTTCCATGTATCACCAAATGCTCATCATGACAAGTGCCTTCCTTAATCCCCATCATCCGTGTAGCCCACCCCCCCCCCAACCTTCCCTCCGGTAACCATCAGTTTGTTCTCCATAGTTAAGAGTCTCTTTATTTCTTGTGATAAGAACTTTTTTTTTTTAATTTAAGTCCAAGTTAGTTAACATATAGTGAAATAATGTTTTCAGGAGTCGAATTTAGTGATGCATCACTTCCATATAACACCCAGTGCTCATCCCAACAAGTGCCCTCCTCAATGCCCATCACCCATTTAGCCCGTCCCCTTACCCAACACCCCACTAGCAACCCTGTTTATTCTCTGTATTTAAGAGTCTCTTATGGTTTGCCTCCCTCTCTGTTTTTATCTTATTTTTCCTTCCCTCTCCCTGTGTTCATCTGTTTTGTTTCTTAAAGTCCACATATGAGTGAAATCATATGATATTTATCTTTCTCTGACTGACTTATTTCACTTAGCATAATACATTCCAGTTCCATCCACATTGTTGCAAATGACAAGATTTCATTCTTTTCGATCACCAAGTAATAGTCCTGTGTGTGTGTGTGTGTGTGTGTGTGTCATATTTTCTTTATCCATCAGTCAAGGGACAAGTGGACATTTGGGCTCTTTCCATACTTTGGCTATTGTCGATAGTGCTGCTGTAAACATTGGGGTGCATGTGCCCCTTCGAATCAGCATTTTTGTATCCTTTGGATAAATACCTCGTAGTGTAATTGCTGGGTCGTACGGTCGTTCCGTTTTTAATTTTTTTGAGAACCTTTCACTATTTTTATTATATCCTCATGTTTTTTTCATACTCTTCATCCAATCGGATATTCTTTCAAAGAAACTTCCCTTAGGGGGCACTTCGTCCTCTTGGCCCAGTGTGGATTTGTTCTCCAGACTTGCTCCGTGGGTATCATCTTGAGACTGCCCGTGACTGGTTTCCTCCGATAGAACCGTTGGTCTCCCAGGATCACTCATCTTCTTTCTCCTTGGTTTACTCCCTCGTTTTCCTGGAGCACACGCTCAGATAACTTACTTAGAAAGGATGTTGGCAGTTTTAATTTTTTTCTGAGTCTCCGTATGTTTGACAATAGGTTTTTTGTCTGCCTCTGCGACTGGTGCATAGTTAGGTCAGACACAGAGTTCTAGGTTGAAAAGCACTTTCCCTCAGAACTTTGAAGGCATTTGCTTCATTGCCTTTGAGAATTCAATACCGCTGTGATGATTGCTGACGGCCAGTCTCGTGCTCACACCCCTTCCCCGAGCTCATAGGCATTCGTGGTGTTCTGAAACTTTATAAAAGGCGTATCTTCATATGACTCTTTTTCCATTCATTCTGCCTGACATGAGTTCTGGAGACTCGTGTTTTTCAGCTTTGGAGGATTCTCTCTCCCTTCAGTTTTTCAGTCATTTCCACCCTGCTTCCACTCTGGTCTGTATTTCTAGATCTTCTGTTAGTTGACTGTTTGGTCTTCTGGATCGGCCCTGCGTCTTTACCTTTTCTATTTAACCCTTGTTACGTATCAGGAGAGGTCCTCGATTTTGCATTCCATGTCTCTGTTGAAGTTTTTCATCGACAGATGTATTTAACAATTTTGAGAGTTTTTTTCTTGTGCTGTCTTTTTCTTTCTTCCAAGCATCCTGGCCTTGTTTTGATGGGTGTGTATCAGCTTGAGTCTCAGGCTCTGTGCGTGAGGCCTTCCTTGAGCACCCTCTAGAAATGTGCCTTCTTCCCCGTCGGCCTCCTCCTTTTCCAGGGCTCCCTGCACGCCTGGCCTTTCACACATTTTGTTCACTCTTCCTTAGCCGACCTTTATGCCTTTAATCTAGGTTGAGGTCCTTCTGTTGTAATTCAGTTATACTTACCAAGTAAGTAGTTTGATATTCAGATCGGTTGCTCAGATGAGACGTCCACATAAAGAGAGTTAGTTGGGGCGTCATCAGTATATAGGTGGTATTTTAAGATCGTAAGGTGGGGTAGAATCACCAGGAAAATAATTTGTAGTAAGAGAAGAGAAAGGGCCCAGGACTGAAGATTCTGACAAGTAGAAGCAGAGAGAGGAGGAGGAGCCAGCAAAGGAGAGAGACAGAGGATAGCTACTGAGCTACGAGAGGAACCAGGTGACGTTCACCGGAGGCGTGCCTCAGAAAGGAAGGGGTTCCAGGCGCGCCGGGGTGGGGGGGCTCAGTCGGTTAAGTGTCTGACATCGGCTCAGGTCGTGATCTCATGGTTCGTGGGTTCGAGCCCCATGTTGGGCTCCGCACTGACGTTGTGGAGCCTGCTTGGGATTCTCTCTCTCTCTCTCTCTCTCTCTCTCTCTCTCTCAAAATTAATAAAAAAAAAAAGGAGTTGTTCCAGCTCTGCTGAGAGGATCGAAGGTCTCTGTTGTGTCGGCCCACGTGGAGGTCGTGGACGCCTCAGCAGACAGGGTTTTGGTTGAGTAGTGGCAGCGGGGGGAGGAGTGAATGACAGGGGAGGAAGTGAAGACGACCAGTGTCCAGGCCTCTTGGGAGGATTCTGCGGGGAGGGAGGAGAGAGACCTCAGGTATTGGCTGGAGGAAGATGTGGGCTCCAGTTTTGTTTTTTTTTTTTTTTTTGAGATTTTATTTTTAAGTAATCTCTACCCCCAACATGGGGCTCGAACTCACAAACCCGAGATCCAGAGTCGCACTCTCCACCAACTGAGCCAGCCAGGCACCTGCAGATTTATTTTCAATCAAAGGGAGTTAAGCATGTTTAAATGCCCATCAGAAGGATGGAAAGGAAATGCTATCTCAACAACTCGTAGGTCCACTGGGGACATTGAACGGGTTAAACAGGTTTGTTACAGGGGAAGAAAACCCGAAAAGTGAAAAGGTTGGATATGTCGGTTAGGATGAGATTACGCTGACCCGGAAAGCCCAGGGAAAAAGTTCGACACCCTCCTGATGAGGCAGGAGGGAACGCCTACAGATTTCTGGAACGGAACAGCGAGCAGGGTATTTAAGGGGTATTGGTCCACTACGTCTCCAGGCTGGGAGAGGCTGGGATCGTGGAGACCTGTGGGAACGCTCCAGGAATTTAGATGGAACATTCTTAAGGACCTGGACTGGATCCCTACACCAAAAGGAAAACAAAGAAAAAATACGGAAACATTTCCAAAAATAGCCGGTTTAGTGACTGACCGGCTGGTTACCCAAAGGGAGAGGACATTTTAAATGGTTTTCAGGAGGCGCCTGGGTGGCTCAGGTGGTTAAGTGGCCGACTTCAGCTCAGGTCGTGATCTCACGGTCTGTGAGTTCGAGCCCCGCGTCGGGCTCTGTGCTGATGGCTCATCAGAGCCTGGAGCCTGCTTCGGATTCTGTATCTCCCTCTCTCTCTCTCTGCCCTTCGCTTGCTCACGCTATGTCTCTATGTGTCTCAAAAATAAATAAACGTTAAAAAAATAATAATAAATGGTTTTCAGGTTCCTTGGCTGGGGGGTAAGGAGATACGGATAAGGAGAATGAAGGGAAGGTGAGTGGTAGGGAAAGACGGCCAACTTTCGTTTCTGTCTCCCGCCTGTCTCTCCCGCAGAACAGGTCTGTGAGTTCTTGTCGAAGAAATGAAAGTTTAGTAATTTCTTTCAGAATGTCACCATTTCCTTCGTCAGTGCACAGTAAAGAGAAATCTACCTACCAGAGAACAATCCAAGTAGCATTCTTAGGGTAAGACAAGGAAATTAAGAAGGGGCTGCAGCTCATGAGAATCAGTGCTTAAGACGGGCATCTGATCTATGATTTAAATGGTTGTGCTATCATTATTTTAAACACGCTTTTTATTCCCCGAAAAGATTTAGGTTTCCCACCCCCTTGCCTTAGTATGATAGAATTTTCCCCTTCTGTTTTTTTTAATTTATTACATGAATGTAACTGTACAAAAGAAACAGGAAAATTACAGGTCCAGGCAGCTTAATATTCAACTGGTCTCAATATTCCGGGTACCTGTCTAGTCTGTGTGTCTGTGAATACAGAGCTTGATGCATCCTGTGTTCTGTCACCTGTATAATTTTTCATTTGGCATTTTCAAAATAGAACACATCAGGGGCACCTGGGTGGCGCGGTAGATTGAGCGTCTCACTCTTGTTCTTAGCTCAGGTGATGATCTCACGGTCGTGAGTTTGAGCCCCACGTCGGGCTCTGTGCTGGTGGTGCGGCTCCTGCTTGGGTTGCTGTCTCTCCTTCTCTCTGCCCCTTTCCCGCTTGTGTGCGTGCAAGCTCTCTCTCTCTCTCAAATATAGAAAACTTAAAAAATTTTTTTGATAGGTGATACTAAAAAAAATTTTTTTTTAAGTTTATTTGAGAGACAGCGCATGAGCTAGGGAGGAGCAGAGAGAGAGAGGAGAGAGAGAATCCCAAGCAGGCTTAACGCTCAGCATGGAGCCCCACGCAGGGCTCGATATCGCAGCCAATGAGATCATGACCTCAAAAGCAAGAGTTGAGACTGACTCAACTTAACCGACTGAGCCACCCAGGTGCCTCCGAACATTTTTTTTTTGAGAGAGAGGGTGCAAGTGAGCAAGGGGGAGAGAGAGAGAGAGAGAGAGAGAAAGAAAAAGAGAGAGAGAATCCCACGAGGGGCAGAGAGGGAGAGAGAAGCAGGGCTTACCCGAAGGGAGGCTCGAGCTCACCCAATGTGGGACTCGAACTCATGCACCATGAGATCATGACCTGAGCCAAAGTCAGATGCTTAACGACTGAGCCACCCAGGGACCCTCCACACATGTTTTTTTAAAAAAATCATATTAGGGGCGCCTGGGTGGCTCAGTGGGTTAAGCGTCTGATTTTGGCTCAGGTCTTGATCTCACGGTCTGTGAGTTCGAGCCCTGCATCGGGCTCTGTGCTGACGGCTCAGAGCCTGGAGCCTGCTTCGGATTCTGTGTCTCCCTCTCTCTCTGCCCTTCCCCTGCTCACACTCTGTCTCTATGTCTCTCAAAAGTAAACGTTAAAAAAAATCATATTAGTCTTCCCAATTACGAGGTGGCGCCTGCTTGTATTTTAACTTCATGCAGTTAGACAGCTAGCCTCAGTGGGAATAAGTGGTGGTCTGATGTGGGGGTGGGGAAAAGGCCGAAGAAGTTAGCAGTGACAGCCCCACGTGTTCAGTCAACCCCAGGCTTCTCACCGCCTCCGCTGTCACCCTTGCCATGGTGTATGCGTCCGGTGGTGTGCCCCGTTCAGGGTTCCAGGCTGTATCGTTCAGTGCTCATCAAGTGTCAGAAGGGAGAAAAAGATCAGATGTCATAACAAACACAACTGGAGTGTGTATTTCACAATCCACAAGGGGATATGTTTCACAAACATGCACCGAGGTAAAAAAATTCCTCGTGGTTTAGGTAAGGCGTGAGTAGTAACACCTATGTGGAGAGTAAGCTAAGATTCGGCAGAAGGGAGGAATTCAGTTCAGCTGGAAAGGGTGCCAGGGCTGAGCCGCTGTTCCCTCTGAGCCCTGCCCATCCTCAAAGCCAACGAATGGTTGAAAAGGAGGCTTCGTTTCAGTGGCTGTGTTCGGAACGGCCGGTGGCCGTGTGATACACAGAGCTGGACTCTCCCCACTGCCTGGAGCTTGAGTTACCTTCTGTTTTCATCCCGGCCCTTGCCAAGATTACTTCATTCTAGGAAACCAGCGTCACTAAAACGGTTTATGGCTTAGCGATTGCAATCTTCGTTTTACGAGAGTAATTAAATAAATCTGGTCTTCGTTGAGTATTTTCTTCATTAAGCATGATGCAAGGAAGAGGCCTGAAAGACTAACCTGCATACTGTGGGACTCTTAGCTTTCCAGTAACTTAATTTGAAAAAGTTAATTAAAAAAAAACATAGTTTGGGGGCACCTGGGTGGCTCAGTTGGTTAAGTGTCCGACTCTTGATTTTGGCTCAGATCATGATCTCATGGTTTGTGAGTTCAGGCCCCACAACTGTCAGTGTGGAGTCTGCTTGGGATTCTCTCCCCCCTCCCCCCACCCCTTCCCTGCTTGTGCTCTCTGTCTGTCTCTCAAAATAAGTAAATAAACTTAAAAAAAAATACCCACAGTTTTTCTGTATATTAGTATGACAGCTTAAGCTTTATTATGTCAGAGTTGTAAAAGCACTCAACTGTTAGACACAGCAGCGAATGGCATTGGCCTTCACGTCATCACCTCCAATTTCAGCGTGGTCGTATCTGCAGGTGCTCCTGAGTAGCAGCCCTGGCAGTGGGTTCAGAGCCACCGTGCCGCATCGGGTTCTGCTTCTGTCTTAATCAACTGGGGTGCTGCCAGTCTGCGGGGGAGGCGTTCCCCGACTGCTTCCTGCCTTGTGGACGCCCAGGGCTTGGTGGCACCTTCTAGGCTCCTTCGTTACTGGGGACCTTCAACCCAAGAGGCACAGACTTGGAGAAGTGATAGCAGTCAGCCTCGATTCATCAAATGCTCTTTGCGTTTGGAAAACGGGTCCAGAATTTTCATTTGTACTTGAACCTCTGAGGTGGGTTTCGTTTATAGAGCCGTATAGGAGATGGACGTCTGGGTTTGCATCCCTGGAATTTTTTTAACATTGTCTACAACATAGTATAGATGAAAATAGAAAATAATTCCTTCCCTTACATTTCCCGTTTCTGTATCATTTCCGTATTGCGCAAATCCCTTTAGCATTTAAGATTTATCAAGGGGCACCCGGATGGCTCCGTTGGTTAAGCATCCGACTTAGGCTCAGGTCATGAACTTGCAGTTTGTGAGTTCGAGCCCCATGTCAGGCTCCGTGCTGAGTGTGGAGCCTGCTTGAGATGCTCTCTCTGTCATGGGGCGCCTGGGTGGCTCAGTCAGTGAAGTTGTCTGACTTTGGCTCAGGACAGGATCTTGTGGTTCGTGAGTTCGAGCCCTGTGTCAGGCTCTGTGCTGACAGCTTGGAGACCGGAGCCTGCCTCAGATTCTGTGTCTGCCTCTCTCTCTGTTCCTCCCCTGCTCACACTCTGTCTCTCTCTCTCTCACAAATAAAGATTTAAAAACATTAAAAAAAAAAAACCAACGTTAATCAAGAAATGCACAGCGAACTTGCACTTTGTCAAAAGGCTGTTGTTTAGTCGCCAAGGTTACAGTTCAGATGCATTAAGTTGCAGGTTACAGAAAACCCAATTCAAGATGACTCGTGTGAAGGGTATTTATTGGCTTGTGTAATTGGAAAGGCCAGCTCAGCTCCAGGCTCAGCTCCAGGGCTGATTGAGCAACCCCACCGAGCTACCAAGAATTTGCTTTCTTTCTTTCTACTGTGTTCTCACCTTCCTCTTGGGATGACAAGAGGTTGTAGCCATTTCTAGACTTCTGCAGTCCCTTATTCATGTGCAGTAATGTTTTAGAAACTCACCCGGAAGGTCTCTCCTGGTGTTGTGTTGACCTCAGTTGTGGGGTGTGCCGAGGCGTTGAACCAGCAGCTGAGGCTGGGATGACATTAAGTGGAGGAGGTCAGGCTTGGAGTTAGCTTCCCCCAAAGTCTAGGGCTGTGGAAGGAGGTACAGAAACCCCAGTCAGACCCAGTTAAGTTTCTAAAGGAGGGGGGGGGAATGAATGAAAAGCAATAGCCATTCTGTCACCGTCCGACGTGAGTGGAAGTCACTTGGGTTTCATTGATAAAAGTGCTTGCATTGTCTCATTGGTGTCTACTTCTTCTGTCCTTAGGGGCTGTGACAGCAGCCAAACGGACAGGCATTCCAGCTCCTCGAGAACTTTCGGTGACCGTCTCCAGAGAGAGGACGGTGCCGCGCGGTCCCTCCAACCCCAGGAAGTCGGTGTCCAGCCCCACGTCTTCTAGCACGCCCACCCCGACGAAGCACCTGAGGACCACCTCCGTCAGGCCCAAGCCAGAGAGCGAGGGCGGGGAAAAGGCGGTGCTCGAGTCCCAGGTCCGGGAGCTCCTGGCCGAAGCCAAAGCGAAAGACAGCGAAATTAACCGGCTTCGCAGCGAACTGAAGAAATGTAAGGAGAAACGGACTCCGAGCGCCGAGGGAACCGACCCTTCCGACGCCACCGAGGATGGAACGCCCGTCTCCCCAGGCGACTCGGATCCCCTGATACGAGCCCTCGAGGAGAAGAACAGGAGTTTCCAGAAGGAGCTCGCGGAGCTGGAGGAGGAGAACCGGGCCTTGAGGGAGAAACTGACTTACCTGGAGCAGTCCCCAAATTCAGAGGGAGCCGCGAGCCACACCGGGGACAGCAGCTGCCCCACGTCCCTCACTCAGGAGGAGCCCAGCTTCGGGAGCCCGCCCGGAAGTCAGCTGTCGGGCGAGATCGACGCCTACAGGCGCCCCGTCCCCGAAAATGCATTACGGACGTCGGGCTCCTCGAGCAGCGACGTCACCAAAGCCTCTCTGTCCCCGGACGCCTCGGACTTCGAGCACATCACGGCGGACACGCCCTCCAGGCCCCTGTCCTCCACCAGCAACCCCTTCAAGAGCTCCAGGTGCTCGACCGCGGGCAGCTCCCCCAACAACGCGAGCGAACTGTCCCTGGCCTCCCTCACGGAGAAGATCCAGAAGATGGAGGAGAACCAGCACAGCACGGCCGAGGAGCTCCAGGCCACCCTGCAGGAGCTGTCAGACCAGCAGCAGATGGTCCAGGAGCTGACGGCCGAGAACGAGAAGCTGGCGGACGAGAAGACGCTCCTGGAGAGTTCTTTCCACCAGCACCGCGAGAGGGCCGAGCAGCTGAGCCAGGAGAACGAGAAGCTGATAACCCTCCTGCAAGAGCGGGTGAAGAGCGAGGAGCCCGCCGCTCAAGGGGGGAAGATCCGGGAGCTGGAGCAGAAGTGCGCGGAGATCCTGGAGCAGGGCCGCTTCGAGAGGGAGAAGCTGCTCAACATCCAGCAGCAGCTGACCTGCAGGCTCCGGAAGGTGGAGGAAGAGAACCAGGGAGCCCTGGAGGTGATTCAGCGCCTCAAGGAAGACAACGAGAAGCTGAGCGGCGTTCTGGAACTGGAGCGGCGCAGTAACGGGGCGATGGCCCAAACTCTGCAGGAGTGCAAGGCGACCCTGGAAGGGCTGCAGATCGAGAACGGGTCTTTGAAGGCGCATCTGGAGAGCGAGAAGCAGCAAGCGACGGAGAGCAGTCCCGCGGGGCCGACGCCAGAGGCGTGCGACGTCCAGGAGATGTTGAGGGTCGCCCGAGCTGAGAAGGACCAGCTGGAACTGTCTTGCGCCGAGCTCAAGCAGGAATTGCTAAAGGCCCACGGGGAGACTAAACACGTTTCGAGCCTCCTGGCCAAGGTAAGGAGGGGGCCCTTTCCCGGGACTTGCCCATCCTTCGTAGCATTCTCCTTGAGAGTCACAGAGCAGGGGACTCCTCGGCTCACCCAGTTTCATTCACGAATCCAGCAGATTTCTAGCTCGAAGCTCTGTTCCGTTCCAGACAGATCGGGGATAGGAAACGGAAGCTCCCATTTCTGACTAGAGGTTCAAAGCAGGGAGATAGCGAATCAGATTAGCGAGTGCCATGCGGGGATACAGCGTCCTAGAGGACAGCTCAGACTCCAGCTCCAAGGAGGAACACCTAGAATGATATGGGAGACAGGAAGGTGGTGCTGGAGGGCTCCCTGAAAGAAGAGGCAAGTAAGCTGAATCTTACTGGCTCAGAATGAGACGGGGTTATCCAGGTTTGTCAGTTACCATGCTTTGGGCAGCTAGGAACAGGAGATTAAAATCATCCCTAATTTCCCTCCCCAGTAATAATATAACCACTGTTTGGGGATTTTCTTTCAGATGTGTGTGTGTGTGTGTGCAGATGTGCATGTGTGTCCCACAAATTAAAAAAAAAAATTTTATGGACTCATCTTGTACATACTCTTTTTTAATGTGACTTTTTAAAGCTTATTTTTATTTAGTTTTTGAGAGACAGATAGAGAGCAAGTGGGGGAGAGGCAGAGAGAGAGGGAGACAGAATCCCCAGCAGGCTCCATGCTGTCAGCACAGAGCCTGATGTGGGGCTTGAACTCACACGCCATGAGATCATGACCTGAGCCGAAGTCAAGAGTTGGATGCTTAACCAACTGAGCCACCCAGGCGCCCCTTTTAATTTGATATTTTAACTTACGAGATCGGGCGCGTTTAGGGTGGTATGGCCGTAGACTAATTTGATATTTTAAATTAATAATATGTTAAATTAATATGTGAGCCTATTCTAATCATCATTCTTCGAAACATGATATTAAGGCCAGACCGTCTGCTATCATATAAATATCTCGTATGTGCTTCACCGGTCGTCTGGTCGTTGAACATTTGTGTTCTCTTCCAGTCTTTTGATATCGTAAAGACATCTTTTAAATATCTGTCCGGTTATTTCCTTAGCAAAAATTCCTAAACACTGACTTGCTGCGTCAGAATGTGACCATTTTAAGGACACTCAACACGTTCCGCCAGTTTGCCCCCCAGAAGTGTTCGTTCCCACCAGCAGGTCCACGAGGTGCCCGTTTCCCTGAACCCTTGCCAGTGCTTGGTGTCCAGTCGCTGGGTCATTCAGACTGGTCTTCCTTGCCTCTTTCTTCCTCCCCTTCTTCTCTGGAAAAGACCTGACCCAACCCACGATCAAATAAACGATCACTCTTGCATTTTTAAAAATAATCCTCTCACCAGCCTGGAACTTTGTTACACGATAAAACTGCTGGTGGTTCTGGAGTGTTCGGCCCTCTCACAGAGCAGTGCCAGAAAGGCGTAGACAGGTGGCTTCCTAGTTCCCGTTTCCTCCGGGCTCCGGATCGGTGATATTAGGGGCCTGGTGGCGAGAGAGGTTGAAGCCACCTCCCACCTTAGCGCAAGGTCATCACTGTTTTAAGAAACAAGTTGTAGGCGCCTGGGTGGCTCAGTCAGTTTAGCATCTGCTCTTGATTTCAGCTCAAGACCCGATCTCACGGTCGTGAGGGCGGAGCCTGCTTGGGATTCTCTCTCTCTCTCTCTCTCTCTCTCTCTCTCTCTCTCTCTCTGCCCCTTCACCCCCATGAGCATTCTCTCCCTCAGAATAAATAAACATTAAAAAAAAGAAAAAAGAAACAAGTCATGCCTTGAGCTCACAGGGGATTTTTCTCCACTGCCTCATCTGCCTTAAGAGTAGTCTGTGGCAGGGGCGCCTGGGTGGCTCAGTCGGTTGAGCGCACAACTGTGGCTCAGGCCATGGTCCCACGGTCTGTGAGTTCAAGCCCTGTTTCAGGCTCTGTGCTGACGGCTCAGAGCCTGGAGCCTGCTTCAGACTCTGTGTCTCCCTCTCTCTCTGACTCTCTCCTGCTTGTGGTCCCTCTCTCAAAAATAAATAAACATTAAAAAAAATTAAAAACAGATTAGTTTGTTGCAACTTGGTTCTGGCTTGGGTTGTCTGATAATCTGAGTGGTAGATAGTGTTAGTTTTTTGGTTTTGTTTTTGTTGGGTTTTTTTTTTTTTATCATTGTCAGTGTTCTAAATTTATAGCATTTTATTGGAAGTATGGAAGCAATTCTATTAGAAGGGACTCGTCAGGTGCCCATTTGAAGTTCGAGTTGATAATTGTAGCTTTACATTAACTTTCAGTGTCTGGAATCCGTTCCCCTCCATCCCTCCATTGCAGAAAGCATCATCTCTCAGGTGACCTTGAAATGCCCCGCAGTCCTTCACCTCGCTCTTTGAACTTCCATTGACATTACATTAAATACGTGTGTCACCCAGAAATAATTTGGTACCTCAAAACAGTAGCTTAGCTTTTTCTGACCCATGAAATTATGTATTCATTATAGGTTTAGAAAATACGGAAACGTATAAAGAGAATAATCAATGTTATCTTCAGTCCCGTCACTTGGAGAAAAACACTGTTAACAATCCGCTGTATGTCTTTTCGGACCTTTCCGCAGTTTGTGCACGTTTGGGCATGCATCCAAACCTGTATTAGCATGAGTAAAATATTGAATCTCCTGACCCAGAAGGATAGGGTGTATTACTCCACATTCCTTGAATCCTTGAATGCAAAGACCAGCTGGATTCCTTTACTGGTTCTACATTAATCTATTTGATTAGTTTGTTTCTGCTTTTATCTTTATTTTTCCTTTTATTCTGCTTGTCTGTATTTCCTTGGTTTCCTCATAGTTTTTTGAGTAAAATTCTGTGTTTGTTTAAGTCTGTCATTTCTTGGTTAATAATGAAAGCACTTAAAGGTATGAATTTGCCCTTTATTACAGCTTTGGCTACACGAGGACAATAAAATTTAGAATTTTCTGGGACAAACTAATTTGGAGAAAAATAAAAACCTATTAGTTTTAAAATACTGTTGTTATTGTTTTTCCCCCAAGGTTGAAAGCTTATATAGGTAGTATCCTTAGAAATTTAGTTCTTTCTGCAGAAACTCAAGTGTCTCTTCCAGAGGAGAAAGGAGATTATAAAGAAATACATCTGGGGCACTAGCTGTCTCAGTCAGTTGAGCGTCGGACTTCAGCTCAGGTCTCGATCTCAGGGTCTGTGAGTTCAAGCCCCCTGTCGGGCTCTGTGCTGACAGCTCATATCCTGGAGCCTGCTTCAGATTCTGTGTCTCCCTCCCTCTCTCTCTGCCCCTCCCCTGCTCACACTGTCTCTCTCAAAAATAAATAGACATTAAAAACCTTTTTTAAAGAAAAGAAAAATACTTGCTGTGAGCGGTCGGGGAAAACTAGAGGTACTTACCGTACTGTGTCACCAGTATCGGTCACCAGGCCAAACTAATTAGGGGAGCCACTGGCCACAAATGGCAAAACCAGAATTTGAGAGAGAGATGCAGCAAGTAGGTGATTCTGTAGTCGTGACAGCAGGATAGGACCCTTTGAAGGACCGAGGTGACCTGGGAGCCTGCCTAATTAGCAGGTGGTCCCTGAGGCCGGCCACGTGGTGCTTTGGATCCTAAGAAACAGAAACCCTTAGTGTCAGCGGCTGAAGCCCAGGCTCGCTTCGCTCCTGTGATCGGAAGTCGGGGGGCAGGCAGCTGTGGTCCAGGGGCCGAATGACGTCAGGGCTCTGTGCAGGCAGCCCTGTGATTCCCACGGCCTCCCTGCCGACCTCTTGGCATCTTCAGCACGTGACCCCCACAGTCCCGATAGGCAGGACACTCGGCAGCTCCCCGATACCTTGGCCCTCTCGGGAGAGCAGTTGTTCCCAGCTCGGTGGGGTGCGGGCAGGCCCTTAGCAGCTTTAGCCTTTGTATCTGGTCACAGCCGGGCCACACGCACTCTCCGCCAGCCCACTCCCCTTGAAATCACAAGATGACAGCTCGATTCTTGAACAGAATTGGGATTCTTAGAAAGAAAGGGAGAATGACTTTGATGTAAGGGAGAGAGCACTGTTTCCCGCGGGCCCTAGAGTGGGGGCCCCCCCCCTAGTCCCATCCCTTCTCCGTGAAGCACTCACAGGGATTCCCCTGAATTCAGGGTAGAGCCTTCGGCGGTTTGCACCAAACGCAGCCCCTGATGGACGCCCGGCAGCCACCTCCTGTTGCACCCCCTAGCCCCGCTGCCTGGCCCAGTCTTTGTCTGCATCGGGGTTTTGTTGTTTGGGGGGCTCTCTCCACTGAAGGTGCTTTGCCCCCTCCCCATCCCCCATCCTTGACTTGCCTGACTCTGCCATAAGCATTAGGTCTCGACTGTGGTGTCGCGTTTTCAGAGGGGCCCTCAGCTCTGCGGGGTCACTGTCCCCATGGTAGATCAGCTAGGATCACCTGCGTGGAAGCCCCTCGCCCTTCCCTGGCGTTTTGGAGGAGGTCAGAAGTATTGGCGAATCTGTTTGGTAGAGTTCAGGGGGGAAGCTTAGGGATCACGTCTCCTGCACGCATCATAGACGTGGGAGAATCGGTTAACGTTGAGTTGTTTAGGCCAAAAACGTGGGCATTTCAGTGGTCTTGGGCTCAGCGTCCCTCACGCTCTCCCGTGCCTTTGGCGGACGCCAGTATCAGTTCTCCGGGTGAAGCAGAGTCCTGTGACTTCCTGCTGGGAAGAAGGCAGTGAGAAACCTGTGCGACAGAGCCCGTTTTCCAAGTCGAGTGGAGACCCGTGTCCAGGCAGCTTGGGGAAGGCCTGGAGGCTCTGCACCAGGAAGCCTTCCAGGCGGGCCATTGCTCAGGGAGCAGGGCGCAGGCCCCAGCCTTGTGGTGCAGAGCTTGAAGCCTGCTGTGCACCAGGAGCAGAAGCTTAGGAAGGGTCCTCTGTGAAGCCAGAACGCCCTTGCGGCCTTTATGAGGTCAGACATGACAGTCATGTGGCCCGGAACACATGGCGGTCCCATGTTGCAGTGTGACTGCTGGCTCCCTCCATGCCCCACCCCACCCCCACCCCCACCCCCGTAGGGCTCTGCTCCTGCAACCTTGTGAAGGAGGTTGGGGGCTGAACCTGAGGGTTTGCCAAAGAGACAGGTGACGTTTGTGTAATGGTGGAGGGGGGGCTCCCGTGGACCCAGCGTGGCCTCTCCCTTTCTGGATTTCCTGGGCTGACCCCTCCCCCTACTTCCCTTCTGAGGGACCCATTTTTTAGACCTGCTAATCCCTTTCCTGAGGTTAGCCCTGAGCACCTTTCTTTCCTTAACTTGACCTTAGAACTTGTCTGCAAAGCCTCAGCATTTTGAGCACTCAGGAAGCACCTCCATGAGCGCTCATCTGAAAATCTAGAAAGTTCCCAAAGTGAAGTGCGGCTTGTTCCCTCTTCTTTGAGTGCTTTCTAGCCATTAGAGTATTTTCTTTTTCCCTAACAAAAGCGTAAACTAAATTACCGGGTTCCACTCTCCCTCGGCAGAACAACATTGCAAAAAAAAAAAAAAAAAAACAAACCTTAAAATCATGGCCAGCATGAATGAAACAGGGCTCTCCAGCAGCAGTATATATTCGAAACAGGGCCAGGAATTCAGCTGAAGGAGTTTCAGAGGAACCAAGTTAGAGGTAAAAACAAACACCACAGAAACAACGCACTCTTACTCATGGCGAAGTTACTCAAGCAGTCCCTCCCAGTTCATTCACCCTCATACCTACGGCCGACCCTTGGGTCCACTTTACATGTGGAGAGCCTTTTTCCAGCAAGTCCACTATCGTGAATGGATTTTCTCTTCCTTATGATTCTCTAAATAACATTTTCTCTAACTTCCTTTAACAGAAGAACACAGCCTAGAATACATATAACATGCAAAATACGTGTTCGTCGACGTTAACGCTTCAGCAGGCTGTTAGCAGTTAAGTTTTGGTGGAGTCAAAAGTTATAGTTTAGTAAAGCAATCAAGTTCTCCACTGCGTAGGAGAGGTCGGTGCCCCTTAACCCCCGTGTGTTTGTGGGATCTACTGTGTAGTTTTAACATTGTGACTTATTCCGGATCGGAGGCATCCAGTTATAGTCTTCCTGAATAAACGAATGAACGTCAGAGAAACCTGTAATAGAATTAGGAGAGAGGCTGTGATAATCATAGCAATGTGTTAAAGAACAAAATTTGGGGGTGGGGAGCGCCTGGGTGACTCAGTCGGTTAGACGTCCAACTTCAGCTCAGGCTGTGATCTCGTGGTCCTTGAGTTTGAGCCCCGCGTCGGGCTCTGTGCTGACAGCTCAGCGCCTGGAGCCTGCTTCGGATTCTGTCTCCCGCTCTCTCTGCCCCTCCCCTGCTCTGGCTCTCTCTCTCTCTCTCTCTCAAAAATAAACATTAAAAATTTTTTTGAAAAAACACACACAAACACACAAATTTTAGCGGCGCCTGGGTGGCTCAGTCAGTTGGTGAAGCATCCAGTTTCAGCTCAGGTCATTATCTTGCCGTTTGTAAGGTCAAGCCCCACGTCAGGCTGTCTACCGTCAGCATGGAGCCCACTTGAGATGCTCCGTGCCCCTCTCCCTCTCTGCCCCTCCCCCGCTTGCACATGCGCGTGCACTCTCTCAGAAATGAACATTAAAAAATTTAAAAAATAAATGTTAGAAAAACAAAATTTATTACCGTATTTTAATAAGTTAATAGTTCAGTGCTTTATATGTGCGAGGCACTCTTGGAGCCTTTAGATCATTTAATCTCATGTAATCATGATTTTATGCTAGAAATACTGTCATTATCTGATGTTTCGAATTTGAAAAAGCCAGGGCAGAGAATGGCTAAGGTTCCGAGCTTATTGATGAATTGACGAAGGCCAGGATTCAGAGTTGGTTCTTTCCTCCTCATCCCCGATTTGTGCCGCTTCCTGGGTCCATGACCGTAAAGAAGGGTTAGGAAAACCTAGGAGGCAGACCGGAGGAGTCAGACACGCTGGGGTCCTAAGGCCAATGCCTTTTTGGTTTGAAAAGAACAGGCTTTCAAGTCTCAGTGAATTAGGGGAACTTTATTTGATTAGAGCACAATAGAGAAGTTCCCAGTGAAAACCTGAGTCATCGGAACACGGCCTTTGGTTTGGTTTAGAACCTGGATCTTGAGGGGAGTAGGGGGTAACCCGGGGGAGGTGGCGGGGTTGGCCCGTCCCTCTCAGGCCGCCCTACCCGTCCCTGCATCCTGGGGCCCCGAAGGCGGGAGGCCAGTGTGCTCCTCGCAGGCGAGTCGCAAGTGCTCTCTGCTGCCACCTGCCCCCTGGCGGTTGTCGGAGCTTCCACACTGGCGCTAAACAGCCCTCTCCAGGAAGGACCGCGGCTCCCAGGAAATTCATTTGAATCTGTTTGTAATACAATTCTTCACGCCCCATTTCTAGAGAAAGTTGATTTTCGAAGGTGAGAGGTCGACCTTGGAAAGCGTGAAGGTGTTATCTTTTTCAACAAGGAGACCTTGGAGGGGCACCTGGGTGACTCAGTCGGTTAAGCCTCCGGCTCTTGACTTGGGCTCAGGTCATGAGCCCCCGTGTTGGGCTCTGTGTGGAGAGTGCGGAACCTGCTTGGGATTCTCTCCCTCCATCTCTCTCCGCCTCTCTCTTGCTCATGCTTTCTCTCTCTCTCTCTCAAAATAAATAAATAAACATTAGAAAAAAAAAATAAAAAAGGAGACCGTGGAAGCCGCATTGCTGGTTGTCCGGTGAAGCAGTATTGAACTAGAGGAGCCGAACTCCAGAGAGCTGGCGGCGGGAGGGCAGCCTGGAACTCTAAGGGTCATGAAGTACCAGAGATTTTGGCCCTAGATACCTGATACATTGGGTGGTTCTTTTTTTTTTTTTTTTTTAAATGTTTATTCATTTTTGAGACAGAAACAGAGCATGAGTTGGGGAGGCAGAGAGAGAGGGAGACACAGAATCCGAAGCAGGCTCCAGGCTCTGAGCTGTCAGCCCAGAGCCCGACGCGGGGCTCGAACCCACGGACCGCGAGATCATGACCTGAGCCGAAGTCTAAGACGCTCAACCAACTGAGCCACCCAGGCGCCCCTGGGTGGTTCTTTTTAAACGGCTTCACTCTGCCCTCTCTCCATCTGTGAATCTGTAAAATGAATGTAATAGTACCTGCCTGTTCTTACCTAGTAAGCCCCTGCAGGAAGACGTGAAGCTATGTAAGGGTTTTGTTGTTGTTGTTGCTTGTTTTAATAAAAGAACTTTCCGGAATATATTGCTAAAATTGAGAGAATGATTCCCAAATCAAGAAGGAGGAAGGAGGCGTGTGATTTGAAACAGCATCCCGCTGACAGGTTTGCCGGCCCCAGCCGTCCAGAGCACACATCACAGCCACCCCGTCCCCACCGCCCTGCCCTCCATCCGGTGCTTAGGATCATGATAGGCCAACAGGTAGGAAGTAAAGGTGGGTCAGGACCTGTGGGAGACCAGCAGTCTCGCTGCGTGTGGTGACCCTCCTCAGGGTCCTCAACCTTTTGGTTACCTGGTTACACCCTCCAGTTTCACTGCTGATGCACAGGAGGTCCCACATAAGTCACAGGCATGTTTCTAGATGCCAGGCGAGTGGCCTGAGGGTTCCTGGACACGGAGCCCAGCCGGCTCCACGGAGAGCCACGATCTGACTCAGCATGCGGGGCTCACAGCGTGAGCTTCCTTCCTTCGCTGCTGTTCAGATGCTGTTGAATGTCACCCTGCTCGTACCGACGACACAGCGCCCCTCTTCTACCTAAAGGCTGCCTTGTGTTTATTACGGAGCTGTCATCGGGTATGAGGCTCCTGATCTGTTTCGTATGTTGTGGACTCCCTGGACCCGTGTCATATTGTCATCTAATGTTGCACACGCTGAGACATAAGGCGGTTATGAGAGAAATTGCCATTTTTATCGAGTGCTTACCCGGCAGTGTGAAAAACTGTTTAAATGCAGTATTTCATTTAATGGTTCAGATGAAGAAACAGAGGCAGGGAGATTCAAGAACCCAGGGCCGGGGCGCCTGGGGGGCTGTCGGTTAAGCATGTGACTTCGGCTCAGGTCATGATCTTGCAGTTGTGGGCTCGAGCCCTGCGTCGGGCTCTGTGCTCCAGCTCGGAGCCTGGAGCCAGGTTTGGATTCTGTCTCCCTCTCTCTCTGCCCCTCCCCTGCTCACTCTCTGTCTCTCTCTCTCTCTCTCAAATATATATATATATATTGAAGAAGAAAGAAAAGAACCCAGGACTTACTTGGGCAGAGTTGGGATTTCAGCTCTGGCAGTCTGGTTCCAAGTCAGCAATCCCGACGTACCATAACAGCTACAGACGTATTTTCTGTTGCAGTCTCGAGCCACACACCTTTAGGTTCGAATTACAGGCTTCACAGAACAGAGCTCCCCCTTGGGGTAGGCAGGATGCTCCGGTTCTTTCCCATGCTGGTCCCCTCCTGATTCCCTCCCTCTTTCCCTTCCTTCTTTCTTTCTCTATTCCTTATCACAACGTCCCAGTTGAAAAACAGGTGCAATACGGCTGCCCTGTGTGTGTCGATTCCCTCGTCAGGTTTTCACTAGGTGCCTCCTGTGTGTTCCGACGCTGTGCGGGCACCAGGGGTGTGATGGTGAAGAAAGCAGACAGGGTCACCGCCTGCCTACAACTTGCACACAGAAGGTTGTTGTTGTTGTTTTTATGTTTATTGATTTATTTTGAGAGAGAAGGAGCTGAGCTAGCGAGGGGCAGAGAGGGAGAGCATCTCAAGCAGGCTCAGCGCTGTCAGCACAGAGCCCAGCGTGGGGCTCGAACTCACGAACCGTGAGATCATGACCGGAGCCAAAATCAAGAGTTGGACGCTTAACCGACTGAGCCGCCCAGGCATCCCTACAGCCAGAAGGTTTTACCCATTGGATTTTTTCCCAATGGAAAAAATAATGTTACCGTGTATGGAGATGGCCCCAAATCTAGGAAGAAATCTATTAGGTACCAAGTTTATATTAATTGGTAAATGTATAGTTACTTTGCAACATTATTTAAAGGACGATAGACAGACTATAGGTAGACTATAGACTGAATACTATGAAACATTTAAAGTAATGACCGAGCATCGTAGTTATCCGTGTGGGTACTTCTCAAAACCACGGTTAAAAAGTTTTACAACAGTGTAACAAGTACAGTATTATGCGGGACAGAGGCATATTGCCGTATAACACTGTACTCTACAAAAGCATAATATAGTATAATATGACTTGTATAAAAATTTTAAAGCAGAGCTATGTACTTAATACTGTGTATTATGGGCACATTCGTATCTAGTAAAAATGAAAAACCATTCGAAACCAGCACAGTCCAATTTTGGGATAATGCGAATTCCTCTCTGGGGTGGGAGAGAAGGTTGGGCTTCCCCAAGTCTTGTTAAAGTAAACATATTCAGCAAACGTGGCAAAATTTAATCACCGTTAAGTCTGTCTGGGCTCATGGTTGTCTCGTCACATTAGGGGCTTTTCTGCTCATTCAAAATGTTTAATGATTAAGAACTGAAAAGGGGGCGCCTGGGTGGCTCAGTCGGTTGGGCGGCCGACTTCGGCTCAGGTCATGATCTCACGGTCTGTGGGTTTGAGCCCCGCATCAGGCTCTGTGCTGACGGTTCATCAGAGCCTGGAGCCTGCTTCTGATTCTATGTCTCCCTCTCTCTCTGCCCTTCCCCTGCTCACGCTTTGTCTCTATGTCTCTCAAAAATAAATAAACGTTAAAAAAAAAAAAAGAACTGAAAAGGTAAAATAGTGCCCGTCCCGTGCCGCTTTTCTGTCTGGTGCACGTACGTCCGTGTTCATGTTCTGCGCCTTCCGCTGGTGTGCTCCACCACGTCGATGTTGTATTTCTCTGAAGAAACACGGGGGCCGCAGGTACTTTAGGGCTGAAGAGATTTGGAGTTTGCGGGGGGATGGGTCTGGTCCTGGGGGCATTGTTCCCGGCTCCCCAGCAGGGGGCGCTGTTCCCCAGCGGACGCGAGCAGGCCCGCTGTTCCGGTGCAGTACCAGGGCCTCCCGGGGAAGCGCTGTTCCCCTCAAATGCAGGACCGAAGGGCTACTTGGTACCAGCAGCTTTCTTTGTGCCTGTTGGAAGGGACGCAGCATCCACCCCTTTGGCCTTTTGCAGCCATCACGTTTCTCTGTATTTACAGCCTTGGCTGTTTCTGAGGCGAAGAACACAGAAACGGTGTCAGGTACAGCGCCCGCCCAGCGCCTCCCTCTCTGTGCCTGGGCGAACCTGAGGCTGATGCGCGAGGAGCTTCTTCCTGTTCCGCTGACCGGGAAACCTTCCTTTCGTTCTAGGTGGAAAAGGATTATTCTTACTTGAAGGAGCTCTGTGATCGTCAGGCGGAACAGCTGAGCAGAACCAGCCTGAAACTGCAAGAGAAAGCCTCCGAGAGCGATGCGGAGATTAAAGACATGAAGGAAACCATCTTCGAACTTGAAGACCAGGTGGAACAGCATCGGGCTGTCAAGTTACATAACAACCAGCTCATCAGCGAGCTAGAGAGTGAGTGACATCACGCCCTGCTCACAGGGAGACCAGGGGCGAGCAGGGTGCGAGCGGAGTGCCGGGGAGGGCTCTTGAGAATTATTTTTTGAAAAGGCTTCCTTGAGCATGGCCTGGGTCTCCTAGGAAGAATGGCCACCAAGGAAGGCACAATACTTAACCCCTTTAACTGGAAAACTGGGCGATGTCAAAGAAACCATCATGGAACGTTGAGTCAACAGCGTGGGGTGACTGGAAAAAAGGGCAGGCGGATTGTGGAGTGCTAGGTGTCCCGTGTGGGAGCCGCACCGCCGAGCGCACTCATCCGGCACCAACAGAGCATCGTCTTTGGGTCTAGCGGGTGGGAAGATGGGTGACAGGTGGTCAGATGGTTTGAACAGTGTGTACTCTTGGGCTTGGCGAGAAAACAGGTGTAGCATGTGTCCCATTGAAGTCGGGATATCAAGTAACTTATAGATGTTGGCCAGTTTGTTACTGATACGGCTTCTGTATGCACTCGTTGTTTGCTTTGAGTAGGGAAAGACTTTCAAAGGGATTAGTTAAACATTGCCTGCCTTGTCCAAATAAGCTTTATCAAAATGATCACATCTAGTGGGTTTTTTTTTGTTGTTGTTGTTTGTTTCTTTTTGAGAGAGAGTATGAGCCAGGGGAGGCACAGAGAGAGAGAAGGAGACACAGAATCGGAAGCAGGCTCCAGGCTCCGAGCTGTCAGCACAGAGCCCAACGTGGGGCTCGAACTCATGGACCCCAAGATCATGACCTGAGCAGAAGTCGGATGCTGAACCGACTGAGCCTCAGGCGCCCCCTAGTGTGGTTTGCTTTTGGAAGAAGGGAACGAATGCACAGAGCTTTTGGTGACACTGGCCTTTGCCCAAAATAGCCTCGCTGGGTGCCTGCGAAGTTCCCCAACGCGCGCAGCCCATCCTCACTATTCACGGGGTCCGTATCTGGGAATTCACCTGCTTGGCAGAATTTGTAACCCCAGATGCACGAGGCCCTTTCCCCTGTCCTTCTCAGACGTGCGCAAGAGTGAGCGGTGCAAAATTTTAGTCTCGAAGTGCGTTCCCGGCCCAGCTTGAACAAGGTGACCCTCCGTCCTCCCGTTTCCGCCCTTCTACCGCCAGCACGTCTCTTTTCTGTGGTTTTTCAGTGCCTTTTTTTTTTTTTTGTGCTTTTTGTTGGTGTTCTCAGTACTGAGAGTGGCCCCCCCCACCCCGTGTAGTCCCGAAATGCCATCTGGGGTCCCTGCCGCGGGAAGGCTGTGACGGACCTTCCAGAGAAAATCCGTGTGTTAGACCCGCTTCGCTCAAGCACGAGTTTCAGTGCTGCCGGCTGTGAGTTCAGTGTTAACGAGAAGCTCCAGAGAAAAGAAGCAGAAATTCACCAACCCGTTTATCAGACGGGTCTGGCATATGCTGAAGTAAAATCTATGGTGCGCGATGATGGAGAGATGGAAAAGATGGAGAAACAGTGAGATTTGCGGATTCATTGAAATTAAAAAAAAGTAGCGGACTGCATCGTTGTGAAACCGAAAACCAAGGAAATTTATGGTCTTGTTTCTCAAGGCCAGGAAAGTGTTAAACCCTTGTCAGCTAGTGCTGGCTGGTCCTCGAGGCTCACAAGGCCACACAGCATGAGAAAAGTTAAAAACTTGCAGGTGAGGCAGGTTCAGGAGGTGCAGAAGAATTTTTTTTAAGTTTATTTATTTATTTCGAGAGAGAGAGAGAGAGCACGAGTGGAGGAGGGTCAGAGAGGGAGAGGGAGAGAAGCCCAAGCAGGCTCCGAACGGTCGGCACAGAGCCTGATGTGGGGTTTGAACCCACGAACCGTGAGATCATGACCTGAGCTGAAATCAAGAGTCAGACCCTCAACCGCCCGAGTCACCCAGGCGCCCCAGAAGAATTTTAAAAATACCTACTGAGTGTTAAACAGGAAACGAGTTCCGTGGGTAAGCAGGTTTCCAGCATCGATGGAATATATTTTAGTTTTTTTTTAACAAGGACATTGGCAAACAAACCTGTGTAACCCAAGTAGCATCTCCTTTGATAAAAATGTTGTGACCGGAGGCTCACGGGCACCTAACCCTGTATTCCCCGTTGGACCAATAGTTTAGTATTCGCTAATTTTACTCAACTGCCACCAACGATGAGGATTGGCTGTATAGTCTACACTGGGGTTGATTGGTTAGAACCCGAGTTCCAGCCTTCATTGGACACGCCACGCGGCACAAGTACAGAACGTTAGCGTTCCGTGTCCACACCATTCAGACGGCTCTCGGTAGTCATGCTTGAGAATGCGACCAAATCGCCCCCACCATTGCCGCGCACGTCTCCAAACCCAGCACCATGCTTGAAGGGCAAAAGTCAAGGAAGAGAAGTCTGGTTTGGTTTCGTGTTTGTGACACATCGCCCTTGAGAGTTTGGTCGTGTGGTCCCCAAATCCTTAAAAGTCAGCACAGACCCACCAAGAAAGCCAGCCTATAATTAATGTTCCGAGCAGATGTCAGCCACTCCCTGGGGCTGGGTCATAATGTATCCAAGAGTGAAAATAACATAGACTGTGTGTCTTTTGAGAAGCTTTTTTAAAAAAAAAAATTTTTTTTAATGTTCATCTATTTTTGAGAGAAGAGAGAGAGAGTGAGTGAGTGACAGGCAAAGAGCAAGGGAGACCGAATCCTAAGCAGGCTCCAGGCTCCAAGCTGTCAGCACAGAGCCCGACATAGGGCTCGAACTCATGAACGTGAGATCATGACCTGAGCTGAAGTCAGACACATAACCGACTGAGCCACCCAGGCACCCTTTGAGAACCTTTTAAACCTCTGTCCAGGATATTAAGGTATTCCTAAGATGTTTCTTCACTGGGAGACCCAGAGACACACAAGTCCAGCCTGAGACCAGTCCCTCCCCTCTATAAGATCCTTGAAAAAATGGACAGAAAAATAAAAAAGAAGTTAAGGAGCCTTTTCTTATTCTGTAGCATTGACCCCGACCACAGAATCTGAGGCCCCACGTGCTGCACTAGAGTGGCCCGGGTGGGACCTGACCACGTGTTGTTTATTCTTTTTGAAGCCTCTCTGATAATTCTGACTCATGTCCTTAATGGACACCTACTGCCCTGGAATGAATCGCAAAGAACCGTTGAAGGCTTTTAACTGGGTAACAGACATGATCAGACTTAGATCGAAACAAGTCTGGGAGCAGCGTGGAGGAGTCGGAGACAGAGAGAGGCAAGGGCTGATGACGCTGTTAATTAGGGAGCGCCATCAGGTCACCTTTGGAGCTGTTAACATACACCCGCCCCAGATCCCGCGCCCCCCCCCGCCCCCCGCGCCCCGGGCGTTCCGTTTCTGTGGGTCAGAGCCTAGGGCTTTGAACCTGTGTGCTTTGGAGAGGTTTCCCAGGCGATTCTAAGAACCACGACTCTAGCAACTGATCTAAAAGTCACCGGAGTAATCACCAGTCACATCCTCCGTGACACAAAAGCCCTCGGCCTCACAGAGATGAAAGCATTCAGGAGGAGAGTGTGCGGCGGTCAGGGCGGCCGAGAGTGAGCGCAGTAAATGCGAGTGCTGTTCAGGTCTCCCCGGAGCGCTGCTTGGGCTCACCACCTGCCCTCCGACGGGCTAACCTCACGAAACACCACTCGTTTCCCAAACCGTCCCGTTTTCTGCATCGGAAGATCCTCCGGTTTCTGGCTGCCAGTTTTCGGGGTGCCGAGGATGGAATTGATAGCAGAATGGATGGATTTTAAATGTGGAGGGGGTCCTGGGTGGCTCAGTCGGTGAAGCATCCGACTTCGGCTCAGATCATGATCTCACTGTTGGTGAGTTCGAGCCCCGCATCGGGCTCTGTGCTGACAGCTCGGAGCCTGGAGCCTGCTTCAGATTCCATGTCTCCCTCTCTCTCTGCCCCTCCCCTGCTCATGCCCTGTGTGTCTCTCTCTCAAAAATAAAATAAACGTTAAAAAAAAAGAATGCAGAGCTGCTCCCTTGCCGTCTAGCTGACTTTCTCCCAAGAGCCTTGCACCTTTTCCACCTCTCTGACCTGTCCGTTTCCAGGCAACGTGATGAAGCTGGAGGAACAGAAGTCAGACCTGGAGAGGCAGCTAAAGACGCTGACGAAGCAGATAAAGGTGAGATGTGGCTGCAGCAGGGGACGGCGGCCTTCTCCCTCATTTCACGGAGAGGGTCCCCGCCTGAGGTTTGGAAACCTTTGAAACATAGCCCAAGGACCCTCCTCTCCCAGCCCGCCTTCCCGGAGTCCCGTCCCGTGGCGTGGGCCCTGGCGCCGGCGATTGGCGTTGGCAGGAACAGAATTAAAGCAGCCTTTCAGCCGCGGGAGGGAGGGAAGGTGCTGAGCCTCTCGTCCGGGAGCGCGGCAGCGTTGAAGCGGTGCTCACGCCCCCGGCCGGTCTTTCTCGGTGGCGGACGCGGGGAGGTGGGGGGGGACCCTGGAGCCCCTGCCCGTGGGCCAGGCCTGGCCGGCGGGTGACGCGGGCGTGGGTCCTGGCATTCTCAGGAGGAGACTGAGGAGTGGAGGCGCTTCCAGGCGGACCTGCAGACCGCGGTGGTGGTGGCCAACGACATCAAGTGTGAGGCCCAGCAGGAGCTACGCACCGTGAAGCGGAGGCTGCTGGAGGAAGAGGAGAAGAACGCGAGGCTGCAGAAGGAGCTGGGGGACATGCAGGGCAGGTTGGTCACGACGGAGCCGCGCGTTCGCGAGTCCGGTGGGCCCCCGCGTAGCGCTTGGCTTCTCACTTACCCACCGCGCATGAGCCTTCGCCGTCTGGAGACGTGGCGCTTTGATGTCTCTCTGTGCAGAATCTTTATTCCTTTTCTAAGCTCGTTCCCTCACGACCGCCACCACGACACAGCCAGGGAAAGGTCCATCCAGGGCCCGGTCACCGCCGTGCTCTGGCCCAAGGCGGTGGGAAGACTCTTGGCTCACATGCGTACAGCAGTTCTAGCCAAGCGTCCTCCTGCGTGTAAAGACTAGAAAGATGTGTCAGGGCTGGTTAGCGCAGGCAGCGCACGCTCCAGCGAGCCGTGGCAACACCTCGCGTCGGTCACGCTCATGCCGTGGGAAAGGCTGGACTCACTCCCTGGGGAATTGCCACCAGATAAGGGACTCCTTCCTCACGGCCCAGGGAGGCGCTCCTCCGTTGGCAGCGCCCATGGGCTGCCCCCAAAAGCCCTTGAAATAACCCGCTTTGTTAAAAGGGTGAGCCTGGCAAACCCAACATCTGGCAGATATGTGACTTCCCCTTTCTGTCCCGACGGAGGGAAATCACATAGCGTATCGCCCCGGAGAGCTCCTCCTGACCTCGAAGTTTCAGAGGAAGGTGTTCCCAAAGTGAGCTCAGAGTTCATTATCATTTAAAATTTAAATGGTTTACAAACAGGATTGTAAACAGTGCTTTAGGCTTTTCCTGAAAGTTTTAACTTTTCCCCAGTCAGGAGTAAACGTCCCTAACTTTGGGATTCTTGGAAATTAGGAAATGATTTGGAATTTCGAGACACCTTCGAAATATTGAAATGTAGCATTTTAACATCAGGTTTAGTGGGTCCTGAATGCTGGTTGGTGCAGTTGGCTCTCGTTACATGTTTTCTGGGATCTAGAGGGCCGGTTCACTGGCTAGATTCTGAGTCTTTGGGTCTGATGTATTATCATGAATTTCATGACGTGGGAAAAATAGAGTTCTTCTCAGAATCCTGGTTTTGATTCTCTCCCCAAACTCGCCTCAGTCCGTCTCCCTCCTTCCTTTGTCGATGACTTTCACATGAAACAGACTGTAGAGAAGGATTCGGATACAACGTGTGTAGCTCGTTCCCTGATTCACACTTGAAAATCGAGGTGGTTATTTCGCAGGCACACCTGTACCCTGTGGCCCCGGGGCGTGTGACTTGTACATCAAGGAGGGAAAATTGGAAGCCCAGCTAGCGTCGCCATGATCGCGAGGTCCCCTGGCCTGCTTTCGTGCGTCCGTTTATTTGTCCACTTGTCTTGCTTTTACAACGTGTGTCTTTGGAAGAGGCACCAAATCATGAGTCGCGTGGCTTCATCCATACGTTATCTTAAAGGCACATGGTCAGAGACGAGTCCCGGGTTTATGTGGTGGCCCGAAATTAGTTATCGTGTGAGCTCCTGCATTTCTTCCGCGGATTCTGAGGCACAGGCCAGACTGTACAGCTCCAACTCTGATGCCATAAGAAACCTCCACGTGCGTCCTGACGATTAGAATCCGTGTGTGATATACATGTTCAAACTTAGGGTTCCTTTTTTTTTAAAAAATAGATACTATGTGTATCTCTTTGGGTTTTCCAGGGATCTGCAAACTTCCCACCCAGGTCCAGCAGTTTAATCCCCTGTCGCAAAACATTCCAAGATCGTAGACCTGGCCCCAGAACATGGCATGTTACCGAGCCCCTGCGGGCGTCAGTGTCTTTCTTGCCCACCACTGTGCTGGGCAGGGCTTCAGCCAAGCGGCCGGTGCTGCTTTCTTAATCCGATTCTGCAGAATTGGCCCTTCCAAAGAGTTGACTCTTTGAAAGGTGCTCGCTGATGGCCCAGCCACTTTCCGAACCTCCCCCACGAGCAAGACGTGGAACCGACTCACACCCTCAGTGGTCCTGAAGCAACGTAGTGTTTCCCTCTTGGCTGATTGGGTTCTTGACCGAAACTCGATTTGACTTTGCCAGTCTCCTAATGAGACCTCGAAAGTCATTCTTGGTTCAGCCCCAGCCAAAGAACTCGCGGCACGTTCTCTGATGTGGCCCTCCAAGTACAACCGAGAGAAGGTAAGAGCCTCCGAAAAGCTCTGTCCTACCCTGGGATTAACCGATTGGCGTGCTCGTTTCGCACATGTGTGCGTTTGAGAGGCTATGAGGCAGCTGGTAGGTGGGCAGAGGAAGTGCCTGGGTGTGGACATGAGTTAGCCCTTATCGCCAAGAACTCAGGAGCAAAAACAAAGGGGAACATTATTTAACCCAGTATTTTCGATCATTGTGAAAGCTCGCGCATTAGCAGTCTTTGGTCCGTTACGTTTTCGAAGATATTTTGATTTGGGGGTCCGAATAAGCTGATGTGCAGATAGATAGAAACAAGGCTCTAGTCTTATCTTTGCCACTGACTTGGCAAGGTTTCCTTCCCACACCGAGCTCCCCCGTCCCTCAAAGCAGGAGATAAGAGTGGCTCGTGATTTAAGGCCCTCGTGAGCACTTGTGTTCTCCGGGACGAGTTGGTCGGCTGGCCCTTCCCTGATGGGCGGGGGAGGGGGTCAGGAACTCACGTGCCAACGGTGCCGTCTGCCCAGTTGCAGTCCTCAGAACCTCCCAGACAGTGACCCCTCCACATTTTAGCTGGGCTGTGCACCCCCCCTTCTCTCTTCCAGAAACTACAAGCCAGTGTCGTTCTTTTTTTTTTTTAAGTTTATTTATTTTGAAAGAGACAGAGACAGCACGAGTGGGGGGTGGCCAGAGAGAGAAGGAGAGAGGGAATCCCAAGCAGGCCCCGTGCTGCCAGCACACAGCCCGACGTGGGGCTCAAGCCCACGAACCGTGAGATCGTGACCCGAGCCGAAGTCAAGAGCTGGACGCTTAACCGATTGAGCCCCCCCGGGCGCCACTGAACAAGCCAGGGTAGTTCTTAGGGGCTTGGAAGTGATCCGTTCTGCTGGACGTTCATAAATTAACGGATGGAAGGATACACGAGTAGCTTTTTCAACTCTGGCTGCTTCCAGCTTTGAGTCATTAAGAGCAAGACATTAAAATTAAAACTGTCATCGAAATTAAAGCATCACACTTATTCTCCGGAAAAGTCGGGACCCGGGACCTGGCCTCCAGATACAGAGAACACGCACACAGCCCCACGCAGTGACTCGATGGGCCAAGTGACACGGCCTTTCTCATGAAGGGACATTGTTCACGGGCAGTGCAGACACAGGCTTCTCCAGCGGTCACGGGAAAAGACCTGTACATTTTTTTCTCTAACTCTGAAACAGCGAAAGACGTCGTTATTTTTAGGTGACTTACTCGGTTTTTACTCTCTTTCTCACATGACCCCAGTAAGCATCCACGGACGACATCTTAAAAAGAGATCATTAAATCCAGTAAACGTCTGTGCCTCATGAACCGTAGCGATGTCTAAACAGAATGGCGTAGATCCCGACCGCGTCTAGCTCGTACCGCTCACTGGCTCTTGCGTTGTCACCTCTGCAGCGAGCAGCTCGGTGGTGTCTTGTCACCGCCAGGCTCTCTGGAACTGGCTCTAACTCTGTGTGCACAGTGTATCCCGCCCTAACGTCCGTCGCGTGCCTGTGCCGCCCGCCTTTTGTGTTCCCACCGCTGTAACGTGTCACGGCCGCACTCGGGGGGTGGGAGAGGGGGGTCCTGGGGCTCTCACCGCCAGGCAGAGAGCGCGGAAGCTGGGGGTGATAGCTTCTCGGGTCACCGAGCAATCTTCTCTGGTTCTCTCGTTGCAGCTGCTTTGATACAGCCTCCCTGGCCCCGCCAGAAGGGTGGCCTTTTCTCGCGGGGGTTCCTAAGCAGGTTCTGAGCACCTGGGACCGTCAGGGGCCTGTGGCACTTCCTGTGGCCCTCGATATGCAAACTGGCCCTCTGGGATCCCAGCACAACCCTTCGACTCCTCAAGTTTTCATGGCTGGAGTTTGTATCTGCGGCGTTGGGTGCACAGCCGAGAGCCCTACGGAGCAATGTCTGCTTCCCTAACCCCCGGCTTTTTTTTTTTTTTTTTAATGTTCATTTATTTTTGAGAGAGAGACCGAGCACCAGCAGGGGAGGGGCAGAAGGAGAGGGAGACACAGACTCTGAAGCAGGCTCTAGGCTCCGAGCTGTCAGCACGGAGCCCGATGTGGGGCTCGAACCCACGAACCGTGAGATCATGACCTGAGCTGAAGTCGGACGCTTAACCGGCTGAGCTACGCAGGCGCCCGTCCCACTAACTCCCATCTTTACAGAGTTGCTTTGAAAAGTGTGGACATGAGCTTTCCCTAGACCTCTAGGACTTTTACGCCTTAATAATAAAAGAAAACCTTTTTTTTTTTTTTCTTTTTTTGCCTTGACCGTAGGACAGTAGAGGGAAGCACGAACCACTGGCTGTATAATTACAGAGGGGCCTGGTTTTGTGCCTCCTGGAGGACTCTACTTCCCCGGCACAGCTGCTGCCTGCTGGTGAGGGTCCAGTGAACAGAGGCTGGTGGTGGCGTTTTGAAGTCTCTGGCACGTTCTCTGCCTGAAGACCTCTGACTTCCAGCAACGTCAGAGGCGCAGGAGTTCCGACCTGTTGGTCCTGTTCTGGGTCACTCAGGATCCCCCGCAGGTCAGGGCCAGCTGCTCCTTCCCGTGTTTGTAGCCTGAGGGCGTGTGGCCTCAAGGCCTCAAGGAACCCCCTGACCAGCCTGTCCCCCTCCATTTCTATTTCCACAGCTCCGTGGTCTCTGTCAGCTAGCAGAGAACCTGCTGGAAGCAAGAGAGCCCAGCCCTTGCCACGATGGGAAACTACAGCCAGTTCTGTGCGAAAGGGGGATACTGTGGAGGAGCAATGACCTCTTTACAAGGAGCCAGATTGTCTCTTCCTAACACCCGCCGTTTCACCCTGAGTCCTTGCGATCAAGTCTCTACCTTTCCCCCCGCATTCTGGAATCCACTCATGGCGCACGATCAAAGATGAAGGATTCTTTCCTCCCCTTTTTTTTTTTTTTTTTTTTTAATGTCTTTCTTTTTTCTCAGAAGATCCAGAAGTCTTTTATTTGGAGCCTAAGATGAAGTTGTTCTGGAAAAAAAAAAACACACACACACACACACACAGCAGAAGCATGTCGTGAAACTAATTATTTTTACGTGCAGCTAGGGCGTGCCGAGGGAACAGGGCGGAGCAAACGCAGAGCGCGGCCCGTGCTCAGGTTCGACCTTCTGGAGTTTATTTCTGTGCTTCCTCTTGAAAACGGTATCTGATCATCTTGGAATTAACACTACCGAAGGCGAAATGGGAAGCCGTCGGTGTCAGGCCTCATTCTGAAGAAGCCGGCAAGTTCCGCTTCCTTTTATATCGAGCCCTTTCAGGGTGGGGTCTGACCTCACCGCCCCATCGGCCACAAGCCGCCGCTAAGCTTGGGGCCGATTTCCCAGATCTCTGTTGGGCTCCACACAGACAGACTTTGGCCGGTCATACAGGATGCAGGGGAAGCGGCGAGCTGCCGCGATGACCGTGCCGGCCGGAATCTAACTGAAAATTAATCAGCAACTACAATAGATGCCTCAGGACTAAAAACTTGGAGACCGAAGGACTTCGAATCCAGAGGCGTGTGATAGAATGCGCTGGATCGAATGGGATCGGGAAGCACCAAGTTTGTGAAAATCCACACTAATTCAGCAGCTGCCGTCAGGCTCCGCTTCCCGTGGCCCAGACAGTTCTGGATCTTGGCTGCGTGTCCACAGGACAAGACCAGAGTCCCCATCGGGTCAAGGACGTGAGGAATAGGAACGCCCTCTGACTCAGGACGACCGTCTGGCGCGTCCCAACCGGGGGAGCCCAGAATCCCTAGAAAAATTTAGCTTGGTGACAGAAAGAAGAGAGTTTGATGCCTTCTCCATAAAAATAGTTTAGACTCTCGCTGGCCTTGTCCAATTTATATACTGGGAGACCTTTACCTCAAATTGAGAATTTCTTGGAATGCTATGAAATTCGCTTTCCAGATGTCTTTCAACAGGAACAGGAAGAACATGACCTCAACTTCAGATGCACAGCTATATTTGCACCCCGTATTTCGATCTGTCTTTACTCTGGGTACCGTTGAATATTTTTATACACAAGCATTTACGAAGTGCTAAATAAACACGTTATTATTTCGAAGACGCTGTTGCGTGATTTGTAATCCGTGTATCATCTTGTCCTCTGTTTCCTCAGCGCGTGGAGTTCAGATCTTTAAAGCTGCGGCCAATAACTAGAATTTGAGCTAGAAGCAAGCTGGGCTTTCAGTACAGATTTGTTGATAAGAGGCCGATTCTAAATACGAGTGCCATTTTTAAAAATGATTTCATTATTGGAACAAGAGGGCAAGGGGCAAAAGTACTGATTTTGCATCAGCCGTTGAAGCAGAACCCCAGTGTTTCAAAAAAAAAAAAATCTAGTACATGGAATTTGAAGTCTAGAGGTGTCTTGTTGAAATGTAAAAATAAATAGATCGCTTGATGGTTGGATATCTTGGATTTCTTCTTAATCATGAATAATTAGGTATCCAGGTAACAACATGGAGACGTATAATCTTTTCCCTGGGGCGCCGGGGCGCCTCAGTCATTAAGCATCTGACTTTGGCTCAAGTCACGATCTCACGGTTCGTGAGGTCAAGCCCCGCTTCAGGTAAACACGAGCCCCGCTTCTGTCTGTCTGTCTGTCTGTCTGTCTCTCTCCCTCTGCCCCTCTGGCTGGGATTCTCTCTCTCTTGCCCTTCGCTCACTTGCGCCTTCTCTCTCTTTCTCCAAAAAAAAAGAAATAATAATAATCCCCTCTCTAGTACCACCGTATAGTAAGGAAATCAGTGTCTATTTTTCTTTACCTCCCCTTAATTTTTGCCGATAGGCTGAACAGAAAGTGCTGTCTCATTAGTACCTTAAATTCGCATCCCCCCCCCCAGCGTCTTTTTATATGTTAACCATTTCATTCTATCTTTTTGAGAATTGCTTCTTTAGTACTATTGCTTTTTTTTTTTTTTTCCACTGAGCTGATTGTCTCCTCTGTTTATAAAAGAGCATTTTATCAGGGATGCGTCTTTATTCCAGTATATTATGGGTGTTTTCGCTTTGCCATCTCATCAGGGAACATTTTATATTGTTCCACAGTATAATCTGTTAGTGTTGTCTTTTACTGTTTCTGGCTTTTTGGTTTTGTTTTAAGATTTCCCCTACCCTAGGGACGCCTGGGTGACTCCGTTGGTTAAGTGTTAGGCTCAGGTCATGCATGATCTCACGGTTTGTGGAGTTCGAGCCCCGCGTCAGGCTCTGTGCTGACGGCCCCAGAGCCCGGAACCTGCTTCGGATTCTGTGTTTCCTTCTGTCTCTCTCTGTCTCTCAATCAGAAAATAAACATTAAAAAAAAAATTTCCCCCACCTTCATCTTACACAAGTAAGCGGTCACCTTTCCTTCATCTATTTCTTTCTCTCCCTCTCTCTCTCTCTGTCTCAGGTATTTGATCTGTCTTTCTTTGTGTCGTCCCATGTGAGGTGTGAGTCTTTTTCTTCCAGCCGACGGCCGGTCATGCCAGCACCACTGACGATCAAAACCACCCTCTATCCACTGAATCAAAACACCTTTACGTTATTTATATGTTGTCTGTATTCAGAGGGACATTCCCCCATATGCCCTCAGTTCTTTTTCTCTTGAACTTTTAAACAAAACTGCATGTAAAACATTTTAGCGGGATCATTAGGTCGCTGATATCATGTTTTAGACTTGGCCTTCCGTCGGAAACTGTCACCTTGCATATATTACCCTCTTTTCTTGAATTTTGTCATATTCTCAAGGGAGCTCCTATCAAGTGTATAATTCTGTTTCCTGTCGTGAATTTATAAATGTCTGCTCCCCGCTGAGTGCCGTCACTCCCTTCATTTTACGGTATGGAATATATTCGCAGATCAGGGCATGCCTTAGGGCAGGACAGATGCTTGCCCATTGCTGCTACTTGCTTAAATGGGTTAGTGTATCAAGGCCTGGTGTTTGCCCAAGGTCAGTGTCTGTAGCTTCTGCTTAGATCTGTGCCCACTTTGCCTAACTACTACTACAATCTTTTCGTATCTTAAAAAAGGATGCAAAAAGGGGCGCCTGGGTGGCTCAGTTCGTTAAGCATCCAACTTCAGCTCAGGTCATGATCCTCGCGGTTCTTAAGTTCGAGCCCCGAGTCGGGCTCTGTGCTGACAACCTAGAGCCTGGATCCTGCTTCAGATTCTGCGTCTCCCTCTCTCTCTACCCCTAGCCTGCTTACACTCTGTCTCTCTCCCTCTCAAAAATAAAGAAACATTAAAAAATAAATTTTTTAAAGGATACAAAGGAAGGTTCTTTTTCTTTTTTTTAAGTTTATTTATTTTGAGAGAGAGAGAGGGGAAAGGGCAGAGAGAAAGGGGGAGAGAGAATTCAGTCCCCATTGTCAGTGCAGAACCCGACTCACGGCCTGAACTCATGAACTGTGAGATCATGACCTGAGCCGAAGTTGGACGCTTAACTGACTGAGCGCCCCAGGTGCCCCAGAAGGAAGGTTCTTTAAGGTAAATGGGTGTTACGTATCAGACACAGAAGCTCAAAGAGAGTACAGAGGAATAGGTTCGTAGTGGGTGAAATTCGTGTGTCCACTTCCTTCTCTGGTGAAACTAATCGTGGGAGCCAGCATCCTGGGTCTGCTTTTGCTAGGTCATCGTCCTTTTTAGGGACGCACTGTGGCTCTTCCGAATCTCCCCCTTTCTGCTGCTGTCCTTTCACCTGGGATAAACCATCTGGGGACTCCTCCGACAGTCCTACGTTAACGGCACCCAGCCCTTGCCGGAAGAATGCGCCGTGCGCTCCGGGCTTGCTCCGGGCTTACTCCGTGCCTCTTAGGCCCGGCCCTCTAAACAGGGGCCGTCACGGGAGCTCCCTGCGTCTTCACTGTCTTTGAAAGGGACTCGGGAATAAAGCCTTAGTATTTATTTTCCACCCCATCCCCTCACCCCCCACTGTCTCTCTGCACTAGAAAGCCTTCCGAGCTCGGGCCAGGTAGACGATGTCTTTCTGTAGCTTCCGGAGGGGACGCAGGAGTTATACACCGATTCTCACTGCCGGGATTCGCAGATGCAGACGCTTGTGTTCGAACTGCTGTCTTACCCTGTTTGTTTTTACTGCCGTCTGTGTGCTTCTACTGAAAGTCCAAAACGAAATTCGGAAAAACACAGATACCTGAGAGCAGAGAATCCTCAGGGGTTTCTGTTTCGCTCTATGCAGACCGCTTTTAGATTTGTTTCACGCACGACAGTAAGAAATACGTAGAGAAAATAGCATTCCACGCGTGGGCATGGAATGAGCAAAGGCACAGACAGAAGACCCTGAAGGGAACGGGCCTCAGGTAGCTGGCGTTGGAGTCCAGAAGTGAGGCGAGTGGAGGGGAGCCAGAGGTTCTAAGTCTGTGTGGCGCCAGGAAGCGCCTGGACTCACGGCCTGGACTCATGAACCGATGCTTCAGTCATTTTATCAGAACAGGACTGGGCTTTGCAGCTACTGAGCTGCCAGTTATGAAGGTAGCAGTGGTGCGATGAAGCAGCGCACAAAGGCACTTAACTTACGAATACTTTAAAGTGAAGCATCAGGGCGCCTGGGGGGCTCAGTCGATTAAGCATCCGACTTCGGCTCAGGTCATGATCTCCCAGTTCGTGAGTTTGAGCCCCACGTCGGACTCTGTGCTGACAGCTCCGAGCCTGGAGCCTGCTTCAAATTCTGTGTCTCCCTCTCTCTCTGCCCCTCCCTTGCTCGAGCTCGCTCTCTCTCTCTCTCTCTCTCACACACAAAAATAAAATAAAAACATTTAAAAAAAACCTTAAAACTAAGCACATACAAGAGCTCGCGTATTCCTGGATCGACACAGCACCACCGCAGAGCGTCCTGTGTGATGAAAATCACACCCCAGCAGTGGAAAATCAGCCCCACTCGAAGGCTCTATTCTTTAACCAAACAAAGAGAGCAGTGGATTAGAGAGATTGGGTAACACGTTGAAAATAACAGATGATGCCAGACGCATGCGCACAGATGTCTAAATGACAACAAAAGACACAGGAGGTACACCCACAGCGAGCAGCACGTGGCCCCTGCCTACAACGCTCAGTCATTCTCAGATATCGCATGAAGATAAGAGCCATGAATAAATACATGATAACGTTTTTAAAAAATACATGTTAAGTAAATTACATAATGTTTTTAAGACACATGGTACTTCGTATGGAGCGACACACACTTTTTTTTTTTTTTTTTTTTTTTTTTTGGCGAAAACCGTTCATTACTATCATAGTCTTACATTCTGGGATCAGATGGAGACCCGTCTCGGTTTTGTTGTTTTCAACGTGCCCCCTAAGCACAGGGCGACTGTTTCAGCCAAGAGGCACCTGAATGTAGAGGGACTTCTAAGGGCCATCGGGAAGTCGAATACTAGGCGTCCCGAAAGACCGTGTGTTTCTATACAGTCGTACCTTCAAAACCACGGAAGCTGTACTTCTGGGTGGTTTAGGAGGTTTTCAAAGCTCACTTAACGATGTGTATGTGTGGGTTTTGTTTTACAGATTGACTTTGGAACCTAACCTCTGTCTTTAGGAAGTCATAGCCAGCATAGAACAAATGCTTAACCAGTCAGTGGTACCTTGAAGCTTTTCCTGTGTTTAATGAATTTGCTACAATGTACCTGGCTACACGCTTAGTATTTCCTAATATCCTTTATAGAATACAGAGTCTTATTCCTCGGAACAGAGAAAATGTAATATTTCCTTTATTGCCAGGGTTGGTACTGGTCGATCCCAGACAATCCTAAGACAGGCTGGTGTCAAGGAATTTCAGATCTGTTTATGATTAGAGTACTGTACTAATAAAAACCAATAGCGTTCTCAGTAACCGTTTTCTATGGTTCTTCAATTCAGGCTTTGTTTTGTGAATCCTTCTCCCACCCCTGACGTGCACACACATGCACACATAACACATACGTGCGTGTCCTGTTATGTAACATGGGAGGGTATTTGGTTCAGTAACTTCTCTGATCTGCTTAGACAACTTGCAGAGTTTTCTGCTCCTGACTCTTAACCTTGCTAGGCAAGCCCACTGATCTTTTGAAATACGGTCTGGGGGTACCCGAAGACCGGAGGACTGGGAATCAGCTCTTGTAGCCTTGCCGTTTTCTAAACGAGCCCTCCTATTAATCATTTGATCTTTTGAATCACAGAGAAACATAGGTAATTGGAGGAAATTCCTTGGCAGAGTGGGATTGTTTTCATTAAATCATCAAGGAACAAAATGAAAATTTTTAAAAAAGATCTTCCTTTGGGGCGCCTGGGTGGCTCAGTCAGTTAAACATCTGACTCTTGATTTTGGCTCAGTTCATGATCTCACGGCTCGTGAGTTCGAGCCCTGCATTTGGCTCTGCGCTGACCGTGCAGAGCCTGCTTGGGATTCTCGGTCTCTCCCTTTCTCTCTGCCCCTCCCTTGTGTGCATGCCTATCTCTCTCTCTTTCTCTCTCAAAAAAAAAAAATCTTCCTTTGAAGCGTGCCCTGAGTTTCTGCAAAGCCGCCTTGGGAGCTGGTCCTTTAAATGGGTTGGTGAGAAGGTGGTCCCTTTTGTTTCTGACCTTCCTTGGAATGGCCCGGACAGAAATTGGGACATTTTTTTCCTACTCGTACCTAACTTGATTTCATTCTCTTTCTGCATATTCACCACCTGACTTTATACTGTGTAACACAATGGGAAAAATATAAAAACCAAACTCATTCAATTAAAAAAAATTTGGGAGTGGGCGCCTGGGTGGCTCAGTCAGTTAAACGTCCGACTTCGGTTCAGGTCATGATCTCACGGTTCGTGAGTTCGGGCCCCACATTGAGCTCTCTGCTGTCAGCGTGGAGCCCACTTCACATCCTGTTTCCCCTCTCTCTGGCCCTCCCTGGCTCGCTCTCTCTTTCTCTATCTCAAAAATCAATAAACATTAAAAACATTTTTTTAACTCAGCCCCCATTAGTTTCTGAAGTTCCTGGTACTTTCTTTCAAGAAAGTCTTCAGTTTACTGATTTTCTTTTCACTCAAAAGAAGGGGGAGACGAGAGTGTAGGGCAGCCGTGATTTCAGTGTTCTGAAGTTCTGCTTCGCTAAAATTTATTCTGTTCGCATCCATCAGAGACCAACAGAAGAAAGCTTTGAGAATTCAGGACAAGTAACTTCAACCACAGAAGCTTATGAGCAGCTAGATTGATTCCAGAAAGATCAGTAAATAAATAATTTTAAACTTCCACTGACCTTATTAAAATACACTGCCAGAAATATTCTGTTTGAGCCATTCTCATAAATTAGTCATCTTCCAAAAACAGCTGGTGGCAATTTGCTGTAATAAAAAGAGCAGTGACTTCGAAATGAGAAGATTCGGAGGTCTTGCCTTGGCTCGTTCACAGGGAGATTAAATGACACGCTAACATGTCCCGGGTGAGGACGCCAGGCACAAGAGGATTGAATCAGATGATCTGTCTTTAAAAGACCCCTTCATGGAGCACCTGGGAGGCTCAGTCGGTTCAGTGTCAGACTTCGGCTCAGGTCGTGATCTCATGGTTCACAGGTTTGAGCCCCGCGTCGGGCTCTGTGCTGACAGCTCAGAGCCTGGAGCCTGCTTCGGATTCTGTGTCTCTCTCTCTCTCTCTCAGTCCCTCCCCTGCTTGCACTCTCTCTATCTCTCTGTCTCTCTCAAAAATAAATAAACATTAAAAAAACTTTTTAAAAATACTATTTCTAGCCATTCCCAAGAAAACATCTCTGAAGAAAATGGAGGGCGGTACGTGTGTTATTTCCCAGAGAGGCAAAGCTGATACAGAAAACAAGATCTTAAATTTGGGATTCTCTTTCCATGTTTGTTCGTTTTGCTGTACGTTGGTTCTATTTCCATATTTGTCTCTTCTCCCGTGGGAATATCCTCCACCTTTTCAATTTGCCGTACTCTTTACCACGCAGACCTGTGAACGAAGAGTCAGAGCCCCCCGAGGCGGACGCCCCCAGCCGGTGGCACGGCGTTATGGGAACAGAACATCTCCGACGCCTTCGGAATCCGCGACCACCGTTAAGTCCCTCATCAAGTCATTCGACTTGGGACGTCCAGGTATTTCATCATTTGGTGTCATGAGCAAAGCTCGAATTCAGACTGCGGCCCCGCGTGTCTAGCCTGGCTCTGCTCCACACCGGCCCCAAACCGATGCAACCGCAAGGACTCCGTCTAGATCATTCCGCACGCAGCCGCTGCAGACGTGAGACTTCTGCAGCCTTGCTGAAGCTCTAGTAACACAACCCTGGAGAGTGCGTCACACACAATACGGTCTCCTCTTTCTCGCCACCTCTTCCTTAGCTTCAGTTCCAGAGTCGCCACCTTCCTTTCCCGCCTCTGCGTCCGTTAAACTCAGGTTACCTCCTCTTGCCTTCTTACCTTCTCATGAGAAGTGGCAGGGTCGACCAGAGGCTTCATTTCCTAGAAAATGAGGTGTTGAATCATGCATTTGGCTCTCTCATTGGACGCCCCCTCCCCCGCCCCACCCCGGGCCTTGCTCATTTTGCAACATACCCGTTGGACTTTTCTCTCCCTGGTCTTGTGTGCAACCACCTGTGCTGGCCTGTCATGCCTGATCTTGATACATTCCCAGCTTTTTCTGTAAATGTCTCTCGGCTCACAGGGCTCACAGTTCACCGTTACTCACTGTTAACCATGTCCATGAGAAAAATGCATGTCTCTACGCACATAAATGTAGGAGAGACAGAAGAAACCGAACATACATCTGTCCAGAATAACAATACATTTCTTGTCTTGACTGCAACAGACATACATGCCTGTGGGGTAGGGAGGCTGGAGTAATAGCTAATCCTAGGATGTACCTGGTTGTCTTTGCTGAGTTAGATGAAGATTAGACCGCAAATATTAAAAGATAGGAAAGCCTGGTAACTACATTCAGTCTATGAACATGGGAAATGAATGAACAATTAGTGGTTCATGCAAGAAATTTCCTGTTCCTTCTGGCCTTAGATGCCTCATCACGTGTGATTTCTTCCCCCCGTCACTGTGCGTCCCACCTCTAAGAGCACTGCCCATGTACTCGGCTCCTCCCCACTCCTTCCCCCGTTAGCACTAGTCCAGAGGAGAGAACAGAGTAACGGTAATACCTTAGAAGCATCCTGGGATGTCTTTGTAGTCGCCAGAACAATAACAAATAAGGAGCTGTTACTTGCTGTTTTGAACCAGAACTACATATGAATATCCCCATTGCTTTCCTTGGCAGGTGGAGCCGGGCAGAATATTTCTGTCCATAAAGCCCCCAGAAGCCCCCTGAGTGGGATACCCGTGAGGACCACTCCAGCTGCTGCTGTTTCTCCAATGCAGGTAAGAGAGCCTTAGTGAAAACCCAACTGGGTTATTTTTTGAGGCACAGCGAACCTCGTTTTTAATAGACATAAAATAATAATAATAATAATAATAATAATAATAATGAAACTTTCGTTAAAGATTACTATGCTGGGGCACCTGGGTGGCTCAGTCGGTTAAGTGTCAACTCTTGATATCTGACGTCATTGGAGCCTGCTTGGGATTCTCTCCCTCTCTTGCTGCCCCTCCCCTGCTCACGCATGCGCGCTATCTCTTTCTCTCTTTCTCTCGTTTTCAAAATAAATAAATAAATATTTTAAAAAAATTTTTAACAATCTCAATCCTGAGGCCTGATGAAGGTCCGAGAGAAGCAGGGTGGACCTCATACAGTTTTGTCCATAAGGTATATTTAAAGTTTTCAGAGAAATGAAGATTGTAATTTTTACCAGAAGTGAATATTGAAGTAGGTATTTTTCTCGAAGAATTGTGTCGTCGTTTTTGTTTTTTTTTTCAAAAGCACCCCAGAGAGAGAAAACGTTTACAATTTGTAAGTTCTTAGAGTTCACTGGTTACACTCCGTGTCACCTCTGCCGTCTTGTGAGGTTCTAGATCAGAGCTTCTTGGCATTTTCTAAGGCCGGGGCTCTCAGTGTTATTAGTAACGCTCAGCACACTGCTCCGTGGGTGGCTCTGTCGGTAAAGCAGCCAACTTTGGCTCAGATCATGATCTCACCATTTGGGAGTTCGAGGTCCTCATCGGGCTCTGTGCTGACAGCTCAGAGCCTGGAGCCTGCTTCCAATTCTGTGTCTCCCTCTCTCTCTGTCCTGCCCCCTACTCCCACTCTGCCTCTCTCTCTCTCTCTCTCATAAATAAACATTAAAAAAAATATATATATATATATATATAAATATATAGCTTGAATGTTTCCCTATGCACACACCCCCGTAGCCAACACCAAGATAAAGCATTCTCATCACCCCCCCAAGGCCCCCTCATGCCACCACCCAGTCAGTAATCCCTTAAAGTAGCCATTATTCTGACTTCCGTCCATTGGATCGGTGTTACCGTGACCTAACCAGCGTAAAAGGGAGTAACTTAAAAATTTCCCTTGCTCCCTAGCCCCAGGAAGAACCCCTGTTGATGGCTTGTTGTGTGTTGTAGATGTCTTTCTTTAGCGTAAAAGTGTGTGTGGTTGGGGAAGGGGGAGGGAGAGAAAGTTTTATACATTGGATTATACTATGCTTTATTCAGACACTGGCTCGTTCCACTCTGTCGTTGGAGTGGAATCCATGAGGGCAAGGATTTTTATCTGTTCTGCTCGGGGCGCCCGGGTGGCTCAGTCGGTTATGCGGCCGACTTCAGCTCAGGTCATGATCTCGTGTTGAGTTCGAGCCCCGCGTCAGGCTCTGTGCTGACAGCTCGGAGCCTGGAGCCTGCTTCAGATTCTGAGTCTCCCTCTCTCTCTGCCTTTCCCCTGCTCACCCTCTGTCTCTATGTCTCTCAAAAATAAAGTAAAAACGTTAAAAAAAAAATTTATCTGTTCTGCTCGCTGTTACAGCTCTTGCCTGGCCCAGCGGCCAGCCCACAGTCATATCACAGGCCAAGCTCAGTAAATATTTGTTGACTGAATGAAGGAAGCTGTCAGAGACATCCTTACATGTCAGTATTTGGAAAAAATACCGCATTCTTCTTTTTTTTTTTAATTTTTTAATGTTAATTTATCTTAGAGTGTGTGAGCAGGGGAGGGGCAGAGAGAGAACGAGAGGGAAACACAGAATCCAAAGCAGGCTCCAGGCTCTGAGCTGTCAGCACAGAGCTCGACGTGGGGCTCGAACTCACGACCCGTGAGATCGTGACCTGAGCCACTCAGGTGCCCCTCCTTCTTTTTTTCAGGCTGAATAGTATTTTGGTGTATGTAAATACCACATTTTCTTTATCCATTCTTCTGTCCGTGGACATTTAGGTGGCTTCTGCCTCTTGACTATTGTGAGTAATGCTGCCGTGAACACAGGCGTGCAAAAATCCCTTCTAGATGTTGGTCCGTTGTTTTGGATGTTGACCCAGAAGTGGGACGGCGGGATTGTATGGGAGTTCTGTTTTTGATCTTTTGAAGAATCGCTCTACTGTTTTCCATAGTGGATACACCATTTTATATGCCCACCAGCGGTGCCCAAAGATTTAAATTTTTCTGCATTTTGGCCAACACTTGTTCTTCTCCCTCTCTCTCTCTTCTCTCTCTTTAAAATAGTGACTCTTCGAACAGGTGTGAAGTGGTTTCTCATTGTGGTCTCGATTTGCATTTCCCTGATGAGTAGTGAGGTTGAGCATCTTTCCACATACATGTTGGCCATTCAGAAACAGTATTTTTACAGGCCTCCTCGAATCTACATAGAATTTTCCAGGAAGGTGCTCAAAGCTGGCCAATCATGATTACTCCCGAGGAGAAGAACCAGGTGCCAGGAGTGAGAGGGAGACTCTTTTTCATTATATGTCTTTTCTGTTCTTTTTGAGGTTTGGGCCAATTGCATTTATTACCTATTCAAATAAATAAGTTGGGGGGTTTTTTATGTTTATTTTTGAGAGAGAGAGAGGGTGAGCACAGGCAGGGGAGGGGCAGAGAGAGAACGAGAGGGAGACACAGAACCCAAAGCAGGCTCCAGGCCTGACACGGGACTTGAACCCACGGACTGTGGAATCATGACCTGAGCTGAAATCGATGCTTAACCCACTGAGTCATCCAGGTTGTTTTAAAAGCTCTCTCTCGTGATTCTGATGAGTTTAAGAACCATTGCGTGGACACGTGTGCCTTGTTTATGCTGTCCTTGGAGTCACGAGCTCACCTATGCTGCTGTGCCCTTTGGTTTTTTTTAGAGACATTCAACGTACAGCAGCGTTCGGCCAGCCAGCAAAGGTGTGACTCAGCGTTTGGATCTTCCAGAACTTCCGCTCTCAGGTAAGACCTTAAATAGCAAATACTTTTGACTTTTTTTTTTTCTTTTTTGGTGCAGTTTTCTTCTTTGCCTGAAACCAAGGTTAGAAAAATAATCAACGGCGTTTATCTCAAACAGTTGAAAATGCCAGGTGTTTGCGTGACGGACGTTGGGTCCTGTTTCCCGCCAGCTTTGCTTCCCAGTGTGCGTGTGTTCAGGAGAAATGTCCAGATTTGGGGGTGGGGGGTGTTGTTTGCTTTTTTACTGAATCTCAAGGGAGTAATTTGTAATCTTTAGAAGTAACTATTTTAGAAAAAAATTTTATCTGATTCTGAAGGTCTGTGGCTTCCGCAGTTGCTGAAATACGGCTCTCTAGGGCTCTCTTTGTCTCTGAGCGTAGTCCTCTTCCTGGTGTTACTCCAGGTGTTGTGTGTACGTATGTATGTATTTTGAGAGAGAAAGCGTGAGCGGGGGAGGGCGGGCAGCGAGGGAGAGAGAATCCCAAACGAGCTCCACACTGTCAGCACAGAGCCCGACATGGGGCTCGATCCCACAAACCCTGAGATCGTGACCTGAGCCGAAATCAAGAGTTGGACGCTTAACCGACTGAGCCACCCAGGCGCCCGTTCGGATCCCACTGACAAAGTGGTGGTTGAAATGCATAGCCCCATTTTCACCCCTGCTGTGCCTCCCATACTGGTGGCCCATGCGAAGTAACAGTTGCCTTGTGGGGGGGACCCAAGAGTGTGTTTGGATCTTGGCACTATCACGCATAGTGTGACTTTGGCCCCCATATTCCTCCCCTCTGTGCTGTGGTTTCCTCATCTCTGAAATAGAAAGAACGCTGTCCGGGGCGCATCGGGGGCTCAGTGGGTTAAGCGTCCGACTCTTGGTTTTGGCTCAGGTCGTGATCTCACAGTTCGAGGGATCGAAGCCTGCATCTGGCTCTGCACTGACAGCACAGAGCCTGCTTGGGATTCTCTCTCTCCCTCTCTCTCTGCCCCTTCCTTGTGTGCATGCTCTCTCTCTCTCTCTCTCTCTCTCTCTCTCTCTCTCTCAAGATAAATAAGTTAACATAAAAAAGAAAAGAGAAAGAATACTGTCTCCCGGATCGCCCCAAGGGCTGAGTGAACACGGCTGTGTGTCGGGTGGGCCCTGTGGAAGTGTTGGCCGTTCCCACTTCAGCGCCTGCTCCCTTGGGATCCGTTCACCTGTCAGCACAGAGAGGCATCCGCAGAATGTTAAGCTTGTCCCGAATATTTACCCTGGAAATTTATGTATATGACACCGTGGTCACTGTCGTGAGGAAACAAAAAAGATAAAAAAGAACACGACCACTAAATGAATTATTTGCTGGTGGTGCCTACAGGAAGGCCAGAAAGCCAGAAATCTAGATTGTGTAGATGAGATCCTGTGTTGCTAAGCATCGGACAAAACTTCTGTAAATGGTGGTGAATCTACAGGAATTCCAGCCGTGCTTCTTTTAGGTCATGGTCAAACGCCATCAGGTGTATTCTTAAAGTAGTTATTTCTGAAATAAGTTCCAGTCTTTCACTGGAAAGTCTTTTTTTTTTTTTAATTTTTTTTAATGTTTATTTATTTTTGAGAGACATAGAGACAGAGTATGAGCAAGGGAAGGGCAGAGAGAGAGGGAGATACAGAATCCGAAGCAGGCTCCAGGCTCTGAGCCATCAGCACAGAGCCCGACGCGGGGCTCGAACTCACAGACTGTGAGATCATGACCGAGCTGAAGTTGGCCGCTCAACCGACTGAGCCACCCAGGCGCCCCATGGAAAGTCTTTAACCTTACCACCTTCTTTTCTTTCACTTCTGAATTTTGTTTTCTTTTTTCATGGAATAAGAGGATTTTAAACATACATAAATACTCATACTGAGAATTTGAAGACTACCTTAGCCCATTTTACATGTGAGAGAGCCAAGCCCTACAGAGTGATTGATTTATAACTGGCCCCACCAATTCTGAACGGCTCTGAGACCAAGATGGGATTTTTTTTTTTTTTCCGGTTCTTTTCACCATGTTGCCTTTTGGTAAGGAGGCGGGTGATTGCTCTGATTAGCAGTGATAGCAGTTTATGTCGGACTCGATAACGACTTTAAGGAAGAAGAAGAAAATGGTGTTTAAGGGCAAGACAATAAGAAAAAACAGAAAGGGTAAGTGAGTCCAATAGAAGAAGTCGTTATTTCTCTGCAAACTAGAGAAATGGGGGGAGACTAAAACAGGGTATTGGAGACCCACCCGATTTGGGTTCCTACACTTGCCACGTAGTAGAAAATAGCGGATAACTTGATTATATAATACCTATAATGTAAAAATTTGCCATCTTAACCATCTTTAAGTATACTAGGTGAGCTTTTGGTCATAATATTTGTCTTCTCTGTTCCTCCCACTGTAAAATTTCCTTCGGTGGGGCGCCTGGGTGGCTCAATTAAACATCTCACTCTTTTTTTTTTTTTTGACGTTTATTTATTTTTGAGAGACATGGAGACAGAGTATGAGCAGGGGAAGGGCAGAGAGAGAGGGAGACACAGAAACCGAAGCAGGCTCCAGGCTCTGAGCTGTCCACACAGTCTGACACGGGGCTTGACCCCACAAACTGTGAGATCATGACCTAAGCTGAAGTTGAACACGTAACCGACTGAGCCACCCAGGGCGCCCCCTAAACATCTCATTCTTGATCTCCACTCAGGTCTTGATCTCCGGGTCATGAGTTCAAGCCCTGCGTTGGGCACCGCACTGGGCGTGAAGCCTATTTGAAAAAAATTTTCTTTTCCTTCGGGGTAAAGAAGCCATTCTTTTAGTTGACAAGATAAACACTGACGCCAAAGCCACACTGGCTCTCGCCCTGAAGTAAACAGTTCATCGTCAGCACCCCCTCTTTCCCCCCGCCAGGCACCTGTCTACCCAGCGATTCTATTTACCATACTAAAAAAGGATTACACGGTAAAAGTTGCTTGCATCGGAGCCAGCCTTGCCAACACTGAGGTCATCAGAAGCTGCCAAGATGGGATTAATGCACTGTTTTTGTTGTTCTCGTTAGTGATATAAACACTGTTTTCCTTCGCTCTTCCAGGCTAATTAGCCTCACTCCTCACTGTACTACCCATAATTGGTGGCTCTTCGCTGTACAAGTATTGTTTTCTTCCGTGGCTGTGGTGTCATAGGAGGCGACCGTGGGCTTAGCCTGGTCACACAGGCCTGTCGTGTGGCACTCCGTTCTCGGCCGTTGCCCCTGTAAATACAGACCAGACAGTTTCAGATTTTTCCTCCCTTCTATACCCTTGCGGTCCTTTAAGAAACATCATCTGGACGATTCTGCCTGTCGCATCCGCCTGTTTTGATTTCTAGTACAACAGCAGAGAGGGGCCTTCAAAGAATTACTTTTGCTTTTTTGTAAGCAAGCCAGACCCTATGCCTGGAATGGCTTTTTTCCTTGCAAAGTAGTTATCCTTCTTGGCCCTCAGCTTTTTGCCTGCTGCCACCTGTGACTTGAAAGTCCTCCTGAGTGCCTTCCTGCCAGCTCTCTCTCTCTCAGACGCCCATCGAGTAAAACAAAGTGCTTTACTTGGGGACAGGGCTAGCTTTGTGGGCGTGCAACCTGGGCAGAGCTCTTAGAAGGGCTGCGGCTCAATGTTCCACGGGCGCCATCTTGAAATTCATAGTAATTTTTGAACCGCGGGCTAATTTGGCAATAGTCCCTATGAATTATGTAGTCAGTCCTGCCTGGAGAATCCTTTCTAGAAAATGCCATGTCCCTATTTGCATTTTTTAGTACTTACTCCGGAAACGAAATCTATAAATCTGTGTCTGTTATATATTTATACTTGAGAATAAGATGAGAATTGTGTGGTACCTGAGCAGAAGGCGTGGTGACCAGATTTCTCTTCTTCAGGAATAGGTGATTATGTCATTCATTGTTCACACAGGTCTTCTAAAGGGAAGGGGCGAGGACCTGAAACCAGACCCTTACCTCCGCAAGAGCCCCTCGCTCGAGTCTCTGAGCAGACCCCCTTCTCTGGGCTTCGGGAGCACGAGGCTGCTGAGCGCTTCCACGGGGGGCTTGAAGCCACAAAGCAAACTCAGGTATTGCATTCGAATCAGTGGGAAATCGCCGGGCTGATGACCTCGTATTCTCCCTTCTGTTTAAGCCCCTCTGGTCCGTTTACTTTTTACGTACGTTTCTTGAATAAAAACGACCGAGACCCAGTAGGTGCCTTCAGTGAGAGAGGGGAGGGGGGCGCTGCCCCGCAGGATGGAGCAAAGTGAAACAAGAGCTATAAAAAAAGAAGTATAAGCAGGTTACGCAGGGACTCTTTAGTTGGGTCGAGAAGTCTGGAGGGAGGAAGGAATTTCAGCCACAGGGGTCCTGCAGGCGTCCCCTCATGGTGACGCCTGACGTTCAGGGAACTGGGGCGGTTTAGTTTGGTTAGACTGGACTGGCTGGGGGCGGTTTAGTTTGGTTAGGCTGGACTGCGTGCTTCATGAGGGCAGGGGCCCCGGCGTACACATCGTCAACGTCAGGACTGGCCGGGGAGGCAGACGGGTGGCTAGGCTATCGCCCCCGGAGAGGCAGGTTGGAGTCACATTGTGAATGGTCTTCATTGCCGAGGTCAGAGGTCTGTACTCCTTTCGGTAAAGCGGTGGGGAACCCCTTGGTCCGTGGCATTCTGTTTGTCACTGCGAGCAGTGCTACGGTAAACAGCGGCGTGTCAGAAGGACTTCCCCACCCTCAGCCGCTCGCCGCTTCCACACGTGGAGCCCTCCTCTAGAACACCGAGTGCATCCCGTGCAGCCCTTGTCAGAAACCTCCCGCGACTCGTCACGCACACTGCCACCCACGCTCCTTGTTCCGGTCCCTAGGTTCTCGGCAGCTTAGCCTCACCCTGCTCGTGTGCCAGAAGGTCCCTGCCCTCCGCTCCGTCAGAGCCCGTTTTATTCTCAGCCTTTGCCACCAACATGTGCGTTTCTGACTGCTCACGTGGTTCTGGCCCGAACTGTCTTCCTTCTGTCCCTCTCACACTCCCTTAAGTCCTTCTCCTTCGAAGCCAAGCAAACTACCCTAGTAGCATCGACGCCCGCTTTCTCTGCGTTCGGTGTCTTAGCCTCATTTGGGTATTGAATGCACTGTTGCATGGCGTGCGTGCCTTTGTCCCCATTGAAGCCGCACTGTGTTTATTTTTTTAATGTTTATTTATTTTTGAGGGACAGATAGAGTGCAAGCTGGGGAGGGGCAGAGAGAAAGGGACACAGAATCCAAAGCACTCTCCAGGCTCTGAGCCGTCAGCACAGAGAACCCGATGTGGGGCTCGAACTCATGAACCATGAGATGGTGACCTGAGCCGAAGTTGGACGCTTAACCGACCGAGCCACCCAAGCGCCCCTAAGATGCAATTTAGTAGACGATAGATACCTCGCCTCACACTTTGATGTCTCTCCCAGCCCCCGTGTCGTGTCACACACACAGCATTCCATTCAGTCAGGGCTTATGAGTAGGTAGGTAGATAGAGGAGGATGCAAAACAGGCCGCTTTAGGAGTAATGTTTCTTAGCAAACATCATAACTACACCGTTACGTGTGTTACAACGGGATTCTATAAAAGTCTGAATAAGGTCAGCTCTTGTCATATCTTTGGGTGTGGCCTATATTTGGACCCAAATAGATGAAGTCATATCTTTTCAGAGGTTTAACTTAAAGCCCCAGATATTACACCTAGTCTCCTCTCTGCACAGGAGATTTAAATGATCACAACTTGTTTTGATTTTTAACTTTTTTTAATGTTTATTTAATTTTGAGAGAGCACAAGCAAGCAAGCAGGGGAGGGGCAGAGAGAGAGGGAGACACAGAATCCGAAACAGGCTCTAGGCTCTGAGCTGTCAGCACGGAGCCTGAAGCCGGCCTCAAACTCACGGACCACAAGATCATGACCTGAGCTGAACTCGGATGCTCAACTGACTGAGCTGCCCAGCCGCTCCCAAATCTTGTTTTTGAGGACCAGAATTAGTGCTACTCTGAAATTACTCTTTTCTTTATGCCACAAATGTGTACGGAAAACGCTGTGTGTGTATGCTATTAATAGGCTACCTTTCGTCATGAAAGATCAAATTAGCAGAAATCAATGGCGTTGTCCTATTTTTCTGTTCATGTCACTGAGACAAACAAATGATAGATCAGAAATTAGGTTCTTTTGGAAGTCCTCATCCTATTAGTATTAACTTGGAGCGGGCACCATATCTAGTTAACTTTTTTTTTTTTTAAAGAAAATTGTCCAGTAAATGTTTTAGTCGCCTGCTTATACAGAAACTCTTCTCCAAACCTTCATTTCAGTCTTTCTTCATTTATCAGATCTAAAAATTAAGTTCCAAATGACAGGGGGACCTGAGTGGCTCAGTCGGTTAAGCGTCCGACTCTGGCCCAGGTCATGATCTCGCGGTTTGTGAGTTCGAGCCCCGCTTCAGGCTTTGTGCTGACGGCTCAGAGCCTGGAGCCTGCTTCTGATTCTATGTCTCCCCTTCTCTCTGCCCCTTCCCATGCTCATGCTCTGTGTCTCCCTCTCTCTTAATAATAAATAAAAAAACATTTAAAAAAAAAAAAGTTCCAAACGACAAAAGAAGACGTGGCTTTAGTAAACACAGGCCAAGTCACCGTAACGCGTAGGCCCTTCGCGACTCTGACCACAGAAACTCACGGATGCGAGTTTATAGATAACGCCAGGTACAAGAAAAACCAGTCATCAGATTCCACCAGCAAAACTGTAATGCAAGTTTATGAAGTTTTCTTACAATCTCTCTACCCAAATTCAAATTGCTGAGGTCTGGAATCATCACATTCCTCCTTAAAAGTATTTTAAAGTATTTTCATTAAGTGTCAGAATGATACAAAACAATAATAATAAAATACGTGTAGGGTACAAAGAACAACATTGCACGTGGATATCGACCTTCGAGTGTAAGGAAAAGAAAATTATTGCCATTGAAATCTCCCGTCAGCCCCTCTCCACTGGCCTCGCCTCCCTGTCCTGCCCCAAGGTCACCACCGTCTGACGGTTCTGCCTGTTGTCCTCTGTTTTTCTTTCTGGTTTCACCACGTACGCTTGCATCCCCAAACAACGTAAACAATACATTATTTAAATTCTCCTTTAAAATTCTGTATAAATGGAAACACACGGTGGCTTTCTCTTTCTTTTTTAATTCACAATTATTCCTGCTGTTCATTCAAGCTATTGCATACATCTTAATTCATTGCTTTTTATTGCTGTAAAGTACTTCCTTGTATGAATATTCCACTGTTCACCCATTTTCCTGAGGATGGACATCTGATCGTTTCCAGGTATTTGCTAGTATAAAAAGTGCTACGGGGCGCCTGGGTGGCTCAGTCGGTGAAGTGTTTGACCTCAGCTCAGGTTGTGATTTCACGGTTTGTGAGTTTCAAGCCCCGCATTGAGCTGTCTGCTGTCAGCACAGAGCCCACTTTGGATCTTCTGTCCCCCCGCCCCGCCCCTCCCTCACTTGTTCTCTCTCTCTCTCAAAAATAAACATTTAAAAAAAGTTTTTTTTTTTTAATTAACGTAGATGTCTAGTAAAAATTGAGAAGAGGGTACCTAAAGTCTTGCTCTTAGAATGCTGTCGTATTATTTAGTAAAATCACTTCCTTTGGCTAAACGGGTGCTCAGAATTAAGTTAGTGTCGCACAAACTGGGGAGTATCACTTTTGGAGTGTGCAGAGACCCTCTTTTGAGTAGTTTTTTACTGATTTTCACCTTTTATCTCCATTCCTATTACCTCTCCATAAGCAGCCAGTGTAGTGTTTTTAAATGCCCTTTCAGGGGCACGTGGGTGGCTCAGTCGGTTGAGCATCCGACTTCGGCTCAGGTCATGATCTCGAGGTTTGTGAGTTCAAGCCCCACATCGGGCTCTGTGCTGACAGCTCAGAGCCTGGAGCCTGCTTCAGATTCTGTGTCTCCCTCTTTCTCTGCCCTTCCCCCACTCATGCTCTGTCTCTCTCTGTCTCAAAAATAAATAAACATTAAAAAAATTTTATTAAAAAAAATAATAAGTGCCCTTTCAGCCTACCTTCCATAGGCTACGTAGATATAGGTATAGCCTTGGAACACGTAGAATATTTTTTCTAGAGTCTTTAATTAAAATGATACAGTACTTAAGTAAATAAATAAAAAATAAATAAAGGGCTAGATGGATGGAGCAACAGATGGATTAAAAAAAAACAACAACAAAAATCAGCCTCTTTCCAGACTTCTGATAGCCAAGCAGTACAATTTAAGTTTTCTTTCATATCGTGAGGTGTGATAAAGATGTATCATTAATATGACCAATTTGGTTGTTTCTCTCAAATCTCATTGGATAGACCCAGATGTTTCCTCTATAATCTAGTTATTTATTTCTTGCCTGCTTGAGGGTCCTAAAAATTAGCCTCTTCTCTTTACCACGCGCTCTTCTTTCTAACTAGTGTGGAGAGAAGAGACCCTCTGGCGGCCTTGGCCCGGGAATATGGCGGCTCCAAGCGCAACGCTCTCCTGAAATGGTGTCAGAAGAAGACGGAAGGCTATGCGGTGAGTGACCGCGGCGGCCGGCTTCCACCCAGCTCCGGGCGCCGTCCTGCGCCAGGATTCGTTCTGGGCACGCATACGCTCGGACGGGCCAGGGCGCCAACTCGTGTCCTTGTCATCTCTCAGGGAAGGGCCGCCAGGTAGAGGGGTTTGCTGGGGTGCCCAACGGGGTGAGCGGGACTGAGAGCCATTCTGTGCTCCACCCGGTGAACCACGTACCTCAGCCCGGGTCTGCATCTCCTGCGGGACGGGGTGTCTTTCTCTTTGCTCAGAGGAGATACAAACTCCGCCAGCAGCGCGCCCAACAGGCTGCGTTAGTCCAGACAGACCGCGTTTGCTGGACCGTCTTCCCGAAGAAGGCGCCTTTTCCTAACTTACACAGAGGCCCCACTTAGAGCGCCATCAGCATTTCTCCGCTGCCTGAAGACTTGTTTGCGTTCAGTTCCCAGGTTCAGCTGATCAGGACGGTGTTTGTTTTCTGGGAAGGCTAGACAAGGAAGTGACACCTGATCTAAAAAAGTGTAAGCTTTGTTATTATGAAATATCGTATACGAAGATAAAAATGCCTCGAATATAAATGATCGTTTCGTGGATGATTGTGAGATGGAAACCCGTGCGGTCCCCACTTACACCCTAAAATGAAACATCACTGCTCCCCCAAACCTTTCATGTGACTTTCTAATCGCAGTCCCTTACCACTCCCAAAGATAACTGTTGTCCTCAATTTTTTTCCTCATCGTTTTCAACAAAAAGCAGGCACCCCTAAATGCTAGAGTGGTTTTGCCTGCACTTGAACTTCCCATAAATGCAACCAGAAACCATGATACCTGCATCTGGCTTTTCTCATGCGGTATTAAGTTACGAAGGCTTATCCGGCTATAGTTCGTCATTCTCTTTACCCTTTGGAACCCTTTGTGTGATCATACCTTTATTTATTTATCCGTTCTATCACTGCCGGACAGATGAGTTATTTCCAGCTCGGGGCTGTTGTAATAGTGCTGGTGTGTTCTTGTGCGTGTCTCTCGGAACACACGTGTGCTCGCTCTTTCTGGACCTACGCCTAGAGATGGAGTTACTGGGCCATCGGGGATGCGTTGATATTCGAGCACAGTGGAGAGCGCCGAACAGATTTCTCAGGCAGTTGTGCCGTTTTGCCTCCCGCCAGCAAGTGATGAGAGATCCGTTTCTCTGCATTGTCATTGTCCCAGTCTTTGGATGAGCGCGTAGTGGCGGCTCACTGTGGTTGGGATTTGCATTTCCCCTGCCGCCCGATGAGGCGGAGAACTTTTCCGTATGCTAACTGGTCATTTGGGTAGTCCCTTTTGGGATGTGCCCTCCGGGTCTCTTGCCCATTTTCAAATCGGATGATCTTTCTTTTTCCCTTGTTACTTTCAGGAGCTCTTCGTATGTTCTGGATACTCGTCCTTTGTCTATAAATAGAGGTACTGCAAACATCTCTTCCCAGGGTGGCTTGAATTTTCACTTTTGTGGTGAATAGAGTTTTTAATTTTAATTCAGTCTAATGTATCAGTCTTTTTCCAGTGGTTAGTGCTTTTTTTTCATCCTGTTGCAGAAATCTTTGTTCCAAGGACATGAAAATACTCTCCAGTGTTTTCCTCTACACGTTGGATTGTGTTACCTTTCCCATTAAATAGCCTCCCTCTTTAAAATCGTCATCTTTGGGGTGCCCGGGGGGCTCGGTTGGTAGAGCATGTGACTCTTGATCATGGGATCATGAGTTTGAGCCCCACGTTGGGTGCAGAGATTACGTAAATAAATGATTTTTTTTAATAAAAATAAAATAGCCTTCTCCTCCCTTCTCCCCACTCAGGCCCCGCCTTCCTATATACTTTACCCCACTTTGCTAAAAATTTTGAAGATGCTGGCACCACAATACTCCCTCCCCTACCTTAAGCTTTGAGGGTGGCGGGGACAGAGAAAGAAAGAAACGAGCAAGAAAACGAGGCCTCGGCCAGGAGCCAGCCCAGATGGTTACGCAGCAGCAGGGCTGCAATTGTCTTTGTAACAGCAGCGGCCACGGGTCTGCAGATCAGACTCTACCCAAGAATGTAAGTGTTTTGTGTCTTTGACGTTAACCTTTTTTTTTCTTTCTTTCTTTTTTTTTTTTTTTTCATATTCCACCAAAAAAGAAAAAGCAAAAGATAGGTCCGGTTAATGACCAGTAATGGAGACTCCCAGAGTGCAAGCTTGCTTCCCTACGCCTCGGTTCATCTTTTAGCTGCTCTCTGCACTCTCTGCTTCAGCCCCCTCCAGGGCTTGAAACCGCCCCCCCATAGAGGAAGGCCACCCCAAGGACAGCACCCCTCGGCCTGTCAGCCACGCTGCCGGGGAAGTGGGAAAGCATGAGGAGTGGGGAAGAGAAAGCTCGGGAGGCCTTAGGGTAGGGGCAGTCGGAATGATAGCAAAAGACTGAAGCCCACAAAGGCCAGGAACTAAGTCTTGGCCGTGGCCGAGCCACATGCGGCCACCGACGCTCGACCGCACTGTCCTTTCCCCACCTCACAGAAACGGAGGGAGGGAAGTGCTAGATGGATACGAAAAGACAAGACAAATTTCCAGAAGGAATCGGCCCTCGGGCACCTAACGTAGTTATAATTCGGTTGCAGGGAGGGATTGTACGAGAAGACCTTTCCCATTATAAGAGCGAGAATAGTGTTTCCCACTGGAGTGATTTTTGGTTTTGTCTTTCGAGCGTCTTGGACTGGTTTTCGAAGCATTTTACGCTAGATGAAGCCCAGTGGTCATTCTGCCCGAAGAGTAATTTTCGTTCGTTGTTCAATCTCCGTACGTTTAGAGGGAAACATAAATCACATGTGTCTGATTTATTTACTCATCACAAAATATCCTCTGTCTAGACCTGTTTGTCTGAGACGCCTCTTAAGCCTTCTAAAGCTCCGTCGTCCTCTCCGCGACTCAGGAAGCCAGAAACAGATTGTAGAAAACTCAGATGGCTCAGTGTGAAATTAAAAAAAAAAACAAACAAACCAGTAGCCATGTGCAGTTCAACTTAAAAGAACTTTCTGTTTAGCCCACCGAAGTATAGCACGATAGAGTAAGTCCAGACTCTCCATTCAGCGAATTTTCATCGAGGGGCCCTGTTTGGGGCCAGGTTCATATTTTAGGCGCTGGGAAATCAGCCTAAATGAACCAGAATCTCTGCCCTCGTGGAGTTTCGGCCCACATGAGGAATGACAATTGAAAATTTTAAAGGACAGTACCTGGGGGGGCGCCCGGGTGGCTCCGTCGGGTAGGCACTCAACTTCAGCTCAGGTCGTGATCTCACGGTCAGTGAGTTCGAGCCCCGTGTCGGGCTCTGTGCTGACGGCTCAGAGCCTGGAGCCTGCTTCGGATTCTGTGTCTGCCTCTCTCTCTCTGCCCCTCCTCTGCTTGTCCTCTGTCTCTCTCTCTTTCTGTCTCTCAAAACTGAATGTTAAAAAAAAAATTTTTTTTTTTAAGTACAGTACCTGCTATATTGGAAGGTGGCGTGTACTGTGGAGGAAAATCAGGGAGGCGGGATTGGGACGCCTGGGTGTGTGGACGCCGCTGTCATACGCAGGTCAGGGAGGTGACATTTGAGCAGTGGCTCGCGTGTTTTCATCAAGGTTTATCTCACACCACGTACTAGGCCTGGAAGGTCAGAACGAGGACATCATCACTTTAGCGACTGTGTTCACTGGAACTTAAGTAACACGGGTGACAGCACTGAAAAGTGAGAACGGCGGGTCAGACCCCTGGCTGAGCCCCCAGGTTCAGCTCTCGGGTGCCTTGAGGTAGCCCCAGGACCAAAGTCGAATGGAAAAACACGAGCGTGCAGTCTGCCCAGAGTGAGGCCCGCCGCCAGCTTGAAGTGGCTCCCAGCAAAGGGGAGACCTTTCTAGATGATCCGCTCAACTCGGATTTCCTTGGAATTGTTTGTTTGTGTAAAGTCAGGCTTCCAGCAAGGCCCTGCAGATTGCTGTCCATCCCCAGCCAAGGATGGACCTGACCCGTGGAATCCTGCATTTCCTTTTTTAAATCTGCTTTCGATTCTCTCATTTGGGTTCTGACAGGGAAAATTTCCTCTCTCGTGTAATTACCAGAAGGGATTCGGAAGGAGCCAAGATGGTGGGTGTGATAGGCGGAATTCTAAGAATGACCCCCCCGTGACCCTCACCCTTAAATGATCTCCTACGCACATACGGCAAAAGGGAGGTTATCTGGGTAGACCTAACACACGAACCCTTTAAAAGCCAGGAGTTTCTTCTGAAGCACCGGAAAGACTCTGCACCATTGGTGGCCCGAAGATGAAGGGGGCACATCCAGAGCTGAGAGAGGTCCCTGACTGATGGCAGTAAGGAGACCGAGACTTTCTAGCACTGAGGTGATTGGGGCGCGGAGGTCCTACCAATACCCAGAAAACACCATTGCGGGGGGCACCTCGCAATTGTGAGGTCAGTCGGTTTGGTGCTGGAGGGTCCTTTGTCATTTCTCTCCCTGTCCTGACGCTCGGCTCAGGATGGCCCAAGGATGATCACTGCTGTCCCTCAGTTGAGGGACCCAGCTGCTCTGATAAACGCATGGAACTCAGCCGTAAATCTCCGCAAAGCCCTCCCAAGAAGAGCAACGAGGCGCAGGCACCCCACACCTCCGGGGGTGGCGCCCTGGCTGTGCTCCCAGAGCCCTGCCGTGCCCCGGCCAGCGTGGCTGACACTGGTGATTTATTTGGTTGAAGACACAGGTAAAGGATTACCCATAGCTCGCCTACTTCTCAAAAGCTAGGGGTGCCTGGGCAGCTCAGTCAGTTAAGCGTCCGACTTCGGCTCAGGTCATGATCTCATGGTTCGTAGGTTCAAGCCCCACATCGGGCTCTGTGCTGACAGCTCGGAGCCTGGAGCCTGCTTCGGATTCTGTGTGTGTCTCCCTCTTGGCCCCTCCCCATCTCGTGCGCGCGCTCTCTCTCTCTCACATAAAAATAAACATTAAAAAAAAAAAAAGCTAGAATCCATAACTTGTAGCATGTTTTAACAGGCTGAGTTTTAAGGTTTTAAAGGCTTCAGATTCCAAGTGTCAAATTAAAACATTAGAGTAGTGTTATGGTAGCAAGAAATATGTAAAGTGATATTCAAGTTCACTCCTATGGGAAATATAATTTGAAAATAGTTTGGCTGGAAATGGCCAATTAGTTTTATTGCTTTGAAAGTCTCTGGTGTCGTTTTCTTTAGCTGTGTGACAAATTACCACAGACTCAGGGACTTAAAACACCTGCCTGGGAGCTCACAGTTCGGACAGGTCAGAAGCCCAGCACCACGTTGCTTGAAATCTCGGTGTCAGCTGAGCGATGTTCTCACCGGAGGCTCTGGGGAAGGATCCGCCCCCGGCGTCTTTTAGGTTGGTGACTATTCCTGTGTTTGTAAGATTGAGGTCCCCATCTCCTTGCTGGCTGTCAGTCCAGGGTCACACCAGCAAGTGGAGGCTGCCAAGATTCTTTCCACGGGGCCCCCTCCATCCTCGGTCCCCAACGGCCATCCCATCCCACTCATCTCGATGCTTCGTATCTCTGACTTCTGTCTCCAGCGGGGAAAACTCTACTTTAAATAAAACCTCAGGTGGGACGCCCGGGTGGCTCAGTTGGTTGAACATCCGACATTGGCTCAGATCATGATCTCATGGTTCGTGAGTTCGAGCCCTACATCGGGCTTGCTGCTGTCAGTGCAAAGCCTGCTTCTGATCTTCTGCTCCCCTCTCTCTCTGTCCTTCCCCACTCACACTCTCTCATAAATAAATAAGCGTTTAAAACCTCAAGTGATCAGGTTAGGCCTACTCAGAGAATCTCCCTGTTTTAGGGCCAATTCAATAGCAAGGTTAGTTACGTCTGGCAAATCCTCTTGCCCCGTGGTATCTCATGATCACAGGAGGAACTCTGGGGAGTAGAGAGAATCATGAGAGTGTCTTAGGATTCTGCTGCCCAGTCCCGGTTCTCAGTGCTGACTACACATTAAATCACGGAGTGGCTTTTATGAAATTCCTGTGCCGGGGCCTGACCCTGGATCTCAGGAATTAACAGTCTCACGAGCAGGGGCCCGGGCCTCAGGTGGTTCTGAAGTGCAGGCACACCTCCGCCTAAGAAAACCCTTTACGGTTTTGGATCTCAACTTGCCAGAAGCCCGTGTGTTGTAAAAAATGAGAAACACCGGGGCCCTTGGGTGGCTCGGTTGGTTAAGCATTCACTCTTGATTTCAGCTCAAGTCAAGTTCTCACGGTTTGTGGGATCGAGCCCCACATGGGGCTCTGCGTTAATAGTGCAGAGACTGCTTGGGATTCTCTCTCTTTCCCCCTCTGGTTCTCTCCCGCTTATACTTATGTGTGCTCTCTTTCTCTTTCTCTCTCTCTCGCTCTCAAAATACATAGACATTTTTAAAAAATAGAAACGCAGCGAATGTGAACAACAGGAGCACAGCACTGATGGCCTAAAGAAGAAAGGATGTCACCGGTTTACCATGTAGGAAAATTAAGTAATCCGACCCTTAGGAAGAAGCTCTGGAATTCTCTGTTACCTCCTGACTCCGGCCACTCGGCTGTTTTAGTTTTCTGTTGCTGCGAATCACTGCAGATTTAGCGCCCACCACTTTGTGGGTCGGAAGTCCCGGTGAGCTCAGCTGTGTTCGCTGCTTTGGACATCATGGTGGCAGCCGGGCTCCTCCCTGGAGGCCCGGGGAACAGTCCCAGCCTTCCTAAGCTGACTGAGTTGACCTAGGGTGTTGGCAGAACTCATCCTTTTAAATCTGCCCTGTGACCTTGACGGAATCGCCATCGTTGGCCTTTACAGAATCACCAGCGTTGGCCACACTGGCCAGGGCATGGCAGGGCCCTGGGAGCCAGGGCGCCACCTGCAGAGGTGCGGGGTGGCTGTGCCTCGTCACGCTTCTTGGGAGGGACGAGAACTTTGCAGAGATTTACGGCTGAACTCCATACATTTCCCGGCGTGCATCACAGGCCGGGTCCCTCAGCGAAGGGACCTTAGCCCAGCTGAGGGCTGAGGGCTTCAGGACAGGGAGAGAAACGACAAAGGACACTCTAGCACCAAACTGGTTGACTTCACAGCTGCAGGGCACCCCCCGTGGTGTTTCCTGGGTACCGGTAGGACCTCAGCGCTCCAACCGCCTTAGTGCTAGAAAGTCCCAGCTGGCCCACAGACACCGTGGACAACTAGCTTTCATAGTTAGATTTGGATTCACTAGAGGTCCTGCTGCTTCAAAGCCTACCAGGATAGACCTAATGATTCCAGAACTTTCCGACAAACCAGACGAGTCTACCCCACACACGTGTAAAGAGGGAACAGTGGGTCGTTCATCTCAAGTCACTTGAGTTCATTTACTGCATCAGTGAACATCCATTTTCTGATAACATACTCTATAGGTTGATAAGTAAATGCTATTTCCTGTAAACTCTTTCCTAAGCTTTGTTGCCAGAGAATGCGTCACAGTTCAAGGCTTGATTCCTGAGAGATGAAACCCAGAAACTTTTGGTGACTGGGCGAACAACCCCAGGAGCTCCTCACTCCTTCTCAGGAAACTGAACAAAATAACATTTCTGACCGTAACAGAAACTCCATGGGTTTAAACTCAAATAAGACCTTTGCCTTTTCTAGACTAGTGTTTTTCTTCACAGTGCTTCTGTAGTCACTGGTGTGTAAACATCCTTGAACCATCTCTGCCTTATCTTCACTAAGACAATTTTAGTAACGTAATTTAATAAGAAAAATTAAGTCGTCAACAAGACTGTTGTTTCCCTGGGGCGCCCGGGTGGCTCAGTCGGTTGAGTGCCCAACTTTTGATTTCGGCTCAGGTCATGATCTCACAGTGCATGAGTTGAAGCCCCACCATGGCCTCTGTGCTGAGCCTGCTTGAGATTCTCTCTGTCCCTCCCCTACGCATGCTCTCTCTCTCTCTCTCTCAAAATTAATAAACTTTATTAAAAAGAAAAAAAAGGAAAGGTATTTTCCCCCAGATCATCCCTTTACGTGGCGTTGTGATTCACACTTTATCTTTTAATTCTAACCAAGACTGGATCGGAGTTCGAGGGGCTTCTCATTTCACTTCACAAGCACCGAGGCCAGAGGGGTGAGACGCGGAGCACTACCGGGGGCCTGGTCGTGGCTGCAGGGGCAGCGGTAGTTAAGGCCTGGATGCTGCTGTCACCTCAGGAGTCGTGTGGCCTCGGGCCGAGGCCAGCAGCTCAGGAGGGGGCTCTCGGCAAGTTTTCATGCAAGGCGGTTTCTGAGAGAACATCGTGGGGACTCTTCCAGCTATGACCCGAGACCGTTAAGTCAGTATCGATCACGGTGGGATGCTCACACTAGTTTTAGTCCAAGGTTGGGAGCTGGGGGGGGGGGGTCACCAAACTCGTTGATTCCTATATGCAGGTACTCAGCAAATATATACTGAGTACCTGCTGGCTACTGCACTCAGCAACCAGGTCTAGACAGACAGCAAAGAGAAGGGAAGGGCCAGGGCTAGAGGGCCCAAGGGCTGTGTGGAGCGGGACAGTGCCGGGTGACTGGGAGCACTCCAGCTTGGGAAGGCCTGTCTGAGGAGGGGAAGCGTACCTTCAGGCCAGAAAGACAGGAAGAGCCAGCCCTGTAGAGATGACGTAGAAGGAATCCCGGGCAGAAGGAACAGTAGTGCAGGGGTCGGGGTGGAAGGCAGGCCCGTGCGAGGCCGAGTATGGTGGCGGGCGGGGTGCGGCGTGGGCCGGGGCCAGACTGGAGAGCAGACCACGGGTTCATTTCAGGCGGGAGTGGGGCCCTGGGCTTCCGGACGGGAGTTTAGGCACAAAAAGAAGGATGGCAGCTTGGCCGCGCCCCAGGGGACAGTGGTTACACCTCGAGTCGTGCACACCTCTGCCCTGGGTGCTCCCTTGCATTCCTCCCTGGTCTCCGAGGGAACTACAGTGATGATCTCATCTTCCCAGAGTTTTGAATACCTTCTCTGTAGTACAGGTTCTGACAGCTTTCAATGCTGCAGGTACTTGAGCTCAATATCGTGAACTCACTGTAAATTAAAAAAAAAAAAAATTAATCACTAGCAGCCACCATAGTTACAAATAGTCAAAAATTATCTTAAAAAATTTTCTAAACTAAGTGTTGTTCAGTCTCACTTACAGTCAAAGAAACACAAATAAAAGTTGATGCCATTTCTTGGCTTACCATATTGGAAGACGTTTTTAAAGTGATGGATTCAGGGGCGCCTGGGTGGCTCAGTCGGTTGAGTGGCCGACTTTGGCTCAGGTCGTGATCTCAGTCTGTGAGTTCGAGCCCCGCGTCGGGCTCTGTGCTGATGGCTCAGATCCTGGAGCCTGCTTCAGATTCTGTGTCTCCCTCTCTCTGTGCCCTTCCCCTGCTCATACTCTGTCTCTATGTCTCTCAAAAATAAATAAACGTTAAAAATTAAAAAAAAAAAAAAAAGAAAGTGATGAATTCTACCATTGGTGGGAGTGTGGATGAATCATGCCACTTAGGAGGGAAACGTAGCAACGCATATCAGGAACCTCAAAATCAGGTATGCCCTTTGACACAGAAATTATGTTTCTAGGTATTTCTTGCAAGGAGATCATTGTGGGTGCCTGTGAAAATATAATTTCAAGCAAGTTTATTATAGTTTTATTTATTTAAAATCATTTGAGGGATGCCTGGGTGACTCAGTGAGTTAAGCGTCTGACTCTTGATTTTGGCTCAGGTCATGATCTCATGGGTTCGTGAGTTCGAGCCCCACATTGGGCTCTGTGCTGACAGTGCAGATCCTACTTGGGATTCTCTCCCTCTCTCTCTCTCTCTCTCTCTCCCTCTTTCTCTGTTCCTCCCCGACTTGTGCTCTCCTTCTCTCTTTCTCTCTCTCTCTCTCTCTCTCAAAATATCTCTAAAAAATTAAAATAAAACCATTTCCAAACAACTGGAAGTGACACAAATTTCTAACAAGTGATGAATCAATCAAATAAATTATAGTACGTGTGAACATGGAATATTATAAAGCCTTTAAAAATCATGCTTTGGGCAAATATTTATAAAGGCACTGGAAAAAAATATGTGTGCTACATTAAGTCAAAAATCAGATCCTAAAACAGTCTGGTATGATTCCAATTCTTTCAAAAGAAATGTATACAAATGTTATACCAATGTTAACAGTGATGATCTCTGGCTAAATACCAAAATTTATTCATGTTTTCCTGTAGTGTTTCATTTTCTACAATGAGCATGTAAATTTTTAACCAAACATTTATTTTTAAGATCGTATCTTTTTAAAGAAGCCAGATGCAAAAAAAAAAAAAAAAAACCCTCATATTATATGATTCTATGTGTATGACATGTCCAGAGTGGGCAAATTCACAGTCAGAAAGCAGTGAGTGCCTGCCAGGGTTGCGGGGATGGGAACTGGGAGTGACTAGACCCAGGCTTCCTTTTGGGACTGATGAAAATGTTCTGGAATTAGAAAGCAGTGGTGGTTACACCACCTTGTGAATACACTGAAAGCTACTGAATTGTACATTTTCAAAAAGTTAACTTTCTAGTATGCGAATTATATCTCAATAAAGCTACTGCGTATTTTCTTAGGTGGCAGTAAGTAGCGCTTCAGGAGGGCATCTGGGAGATGATGGGTGAGGAATAGGTAGGGGCACATAGGAAACTGGAATTTAAATTTTAGATCTTACCAAATATACCTTTAAAAAAACCTACCCGTGGGTGCCCGGGTGGCTCAGTCGGTCAAGTGTCTGACTTCGGCTCAGGTCATGATCTCATGGCTCATGAGTTTGCGTCCCACATTGGGCTCTGTGCTGACAGCTCAGCATTCTGTGTCTCCTTCTCTCTCTCGGCCCCTCCCCCACTCATGCTCTGTCTCTCTCTTCTTCAAAAATAAAAAACATTTAAAAAATATATTAAGAAAAAATACCTGTATACTACCTTGTATATGAAAAATTGAAATAAAACAAGACAGCAAAGCAGAGGGGTGCAAGGTGTTGGTTCTCAAGGTTTTATACGAGAGGTGGGATTCCCGGGCATTCGCTGTACTGTTACGACTCACAACCTAAATATATTCTTTGTGCCAAACATACATAATTTGGGGGTGGCGTCTGAGGGAAAAGGCCATATGGTTGTATTAGAGTCACTAATTACACCAGATCTTTTCTGAGAAAAATTTTTAAGTGGAAGAACAGAACGGCTGAGGAATTGGAGAATAAAAGTAGGGTTTGAGGGGCCTGTAGAGTAGGGTTGGTTCCATTCACATCTCTCCCGTGTCATTTCAAAACCAGGGGACAGTTAAAGTCAATGAAAAAAAAATACCGCACATTTTTTTAAGTTTATTTTACTTTGAGAGGGAAAGAGAGAATGAGAGGGGAAGGGACAGAGAGAGAGAGAGAGAGAGAGAGAGAGAATCCCAAGGAGGCGCTGTACTGTCAGCACAGAGCCTAATGCAGGGCTCGAACTTACGAACCAGGCTTAGGATTCTCTCTCTTCTCTCTCCGGCCACCCCCCAAATAAATACATTAATTAAAAAGAGTGAAGTGAACATTTTGTATCCTCAAAGCTTTTGCCATGTGAAATAGTAATAATGTAGGTCTGATCCTATAACACCAGATTAAAGTCCCAAACTCAGATTGGTGTAGATGCCAACAATGGCCCAGGGGCCAAATCCAGCCCACCACATGTTTTTATAAATAAAGTTTTATTGGAACACAGTCACAACCACCCATTTACATATTGCCCGTAGCTGCTTTTGTGCTCAACTGCAGAGTCGAGTAGTTACAGGAGAGCCCTTTTGGCCGTATGACCTACAGACCAAAATCATTTACTATCTGGCCCTTTACAGAAAAAGTTGGCCAACCCCTTCCTTAGATACACAGGTACACAAGTATCTTCTGTTATTCGGATCGTGTTTTGTTCTTGAATTTCAGATGGCAAGAACCAAGTGTTAGATAGGGAGAGACTTTCTTGAGAACGTCTCCGAATCTGTGCCGTTTCTAAATTTGTATCACGAGAGTTCGGCCAGCCAGGGACACAGCTGTGGGATCGTGAAGGCACGGACAGACATCTTTGAACCTGTTTTTGACCCATGAGCTAGGAGCTATATATTCTTCTCTAAAAAAGCAATCTTTGTGTTGTCTAAAACAAATCTCATTTTGCATCTGGAGAGAACACCCACGTTGCCGGCAACTTCTGTTTTTTCCGTCTCTGAGTTCCCACAGACAAGTACTAACATATGTTTATCCAATCGCAAGCAGCCTGTGAAATATCAGGCCATTTGGAGCTCTGTTTGTTGTTTTCTTTTTTGAGACCGGTCTCTGGAGGGCTCCGTGGGCAATTCAGAGAATGTTACAAGGCTTTGATTTATTTATTGTCATCAAAGTGGCTCTTTTCCTGACTTCATTATAAAGATGGATTCTCCCTGGAAGATGAATGTCATTCTTGGCCTCTACCCTTTTGAGGGCTTTTTATCACCCAGCATCTCTGCTTCTGCAGCTGTTTATGAGACGTGATGATTTGTGAAGACCTTGTCCCCCAACCCGAGGCAGTAGTAGAATCTGTGTGAATAATTGAGGCGAAAGGCTTTATTGCCCAGGTTGTGGTGGACATACATTCGACTCCCAGCAATCCACATTTCCCAGGGTTTTCTCTCACCAGCCAGCACGCCTAGAAGCTCCCCTTCCTACTCTCATGTGTGTCTGCATGCCCAGATATAGGAAATCTTGAGTAATGAAAAGTGTTCTCTGAACAAAACCATCGAAGCGTGTTGCAGAGACACCTGTGAGGTTGTCTGCACAGCAGATGGGGGAGGGACTTGGGGTCACAAAGCAGCAGCCCTGATCACCGCTGATCGGCCCATGGGAGGGCACCCAACCCAAGCCGGGCCAGTCAGCCTCTCCTCAGGAGTTCGGACATAGAACTGCGAGAAAGTTACTCTGTGAACTCCATGCCGTCTGCCGCCATGTTTTCGTAACAGGCAAAGGCGGCTCGAGAGGTTGGCCCTTAACTTGTGTCTGGCGACTGGGATCTTGGGAGACTTCTCACCCATTCCCAGAACTGATAAGAGGGGCCCAGAAAGCACCGTGGTTTCTGCCCAGCACCGGCCTTCCTGCGGGGAGTCTGGAGTTTCCCGCGTCCTAGGCGGCGGCGCCCGTGTGACCGGCCCCCAGGGGACCCGCGCGCGGGCCCTGAGTCTCCCGGGAGCCTCCCTGGTGGACAGCACCTCCCGCGCGTCGTCACCAGCCATCGCTGGGGGAGGTAAGCCTGTCCTGGGACTCCCCCGGAAGAGGACTCTTGAAAGCTTGCACCTCGGTTCCGCCAGACTTCGCCTCACGTGGCTTTGACCTTGGCTGCTTTTGCTTTGTGTCCTTCCGCGGCCGTGAGTCCACGAATAGCGGTAAATCCGTGAACGACTTGGGAACGCGACTGCGTCCTGATCGCCCTGAGTCCCCCTGCCGGTCACTGACCCTGAGCCGGAGGCGGTCTGGGAGACCCCTGCCACGGCCGCACTGGCCAGGGAAGAGGTGGAGGCGGCCTCCGTAGGCACGGAGAATTTACTAAACGCCCGGGAGAAAGCCAGGCAATAAGACAGAGATGAGACGCCTTCCACCCTCCTGATTCCAGGTGCCTGTCAAGGCTCAGCGGCATCCTTTTGGATTTCCTTAGCCTCCGTGAAACCGTAAAATCCTTAGAACAGATTTCCGCTTTTCTTAAATCAGTTCCCGTTGGGATTTGTTGCTTGAGGATCAGAAGGATCATAACTGATCGCACAAAGGACGTGCAGGAGAATCATAACTTCTCTTCTCTTTTACTTGGCCGTTTTCTGAATATTTGAACTCAGCATTTGTTCCTTTTATTATTAGAAATGTGTTATTTGGTTTACTTATTTGTATCTTTTCAGTTAAAAAAAAAAAAAAGAATCCTAATTCTTGGGTGGGGGGTTAAATGTTATTTTGTGTATAAACAGTGACAGAATTCCTACCCCGTTGCTCAATTCTCTGCTCAAAAGTATTATTTCTAGTAACAGGTTGATATTTTCCTTTAAAGCGAGGTTTCTCAGCCTTGGTACTTTTGATATTTTCGGCCAGATAATTCTTTGTCGTGGGCGCTATGCTGTGCATTGGAGGATTTTAGCTGTATCCTTGGTCTCTACCCGCTGGAGGCCATTGGACCCTCCTGGCTGAGACCATCAAAAATGTCTCCAGACGTGACAAATGTCCCGTGCCAGAGGAGGAAGGGGAAAGAGTGCCTCCGGTTGAGAACCACTGCCTTTGCTATACGAACACATGTATTGAAAATTTACAAAAAATAGAATCATGCATTGATATGTGATGAGTGTTTCCGGTTGATATGTTGCGGTCGCCCTTCTGTTCGTACATCTACAGCTATTTTATTATTCATAGCACCTGCATGGATTTTCCGTGCATGCATAAGCAATACTTTCTGCTGTCCTGAACTTTAAGATAGACCTTAAAGTTCCTTGTGATGTTCAATCTGAATTTCCATCTGAATCCATTCGAAGTGACTGTGTTTTCTCTCTTTTTTTTTTAATGTTTATTTATTTTTTGAGAGAGAAACAGAGTGTGAGCAGGGAAGAGGCAGGAAGAGGCAGAGAGAGAGAGGGAGACACAGAATCTGAAGCAGGCTCCAGGCTCCGAGCTGTTAGCGCAGAGCCCGACACTGGGCTTGAACTCACGAACCACGAGATCATGCTCTGAGCCAAAGTCGGGCGCTTAACCGACTGAGCCACCCAGGCGCCCTACTCCAGCTGTTTTAAACAGAAAAAAAATTTATTCAGTAAGGGTAGGCAGCTCGTAGAAGTGTTAGGAGTTTTAAAGAACTAAAACTAATATGCTAGGCTGGAACTTTAGGGATAACTCCCAAAGTCTCCGTATGAGAACTGACCCGCCAAGGAGGCTGCATTCATGATGAGAGGACGCAGAATCAGGAACCTGCTCCCCGAGTTGTTGGCTCCAGAATCAAGCCACCTCTCCGTAGGCGGGACTAGTGAAGTGGATGCCCGACCTCGCCCCCTTCCCCATGTGACTCACTGCCGAGTCCATTTCCTGCAGGTGCCTGGGATTGTCAGAACCTCGATCACATCCGGAACACGGGCTGCAGGGGTATCTTGGAAATATACCTTCAACTTTCTGGCTCCTGCACGGAGGGTCAGAAGATAATCGATCAAAGCAATCCATAATGTCTGTTCTATCACCCACCCTTAGAAAGAGTACCACGAGGACATCAGCGAAAATGAGGGAGTAAGGAAATCCAAGACTCCCTCCCTCTAAAAATGCAATTAATAAGGTGGCAAAAACAAAAAACAAACAAACAAACAAAAACCAGGTCAGAACCAGCCTTTTCATAACCCTGGAACGTAGTCAAAAACTTGTAACTACCGGGGGGGGGAGGGGCGGGGAACGCATAATGAAAGGGGAAAAAACTACAGAGACTCTGTAAGAGAGCTCTGTGCCCTTTTAACTTCCGTTACCATCCTCTGCTTCCCAGCTCAGCAATGGCCTTGTCCATGGTGGCCAGCGTTCCTCCGGGAACTGCCAGTGGTGTGTTCTGACCCAGGTGCCCTCTGTTTGAATTCTTTTTTTATGTAATAACGTTATGTAGATGTTTCCCTAAAGGATAAGCTCTGGGGTTTGCCTTTATTTTGCCCGCACAGGAGCTTCTCCTGGGCAGAGGTGGCTTCCCAGACAGCATTTTTCGAGAGCATTTAAAAGTATGAGTTTTGGGTGCCCCCTCCTGAGTAACTGATAGCAGTTGGGACAAGTGAAGACAGACAGAAAAGCCAGAGAAGGGAATAGGGGAAGGGAGGTACATGGGGGGAGTAAGGGCAGTGAAAAGCACTCATGTATTCCCCAGAATCTAGAAGGACCCAGAAAAGACCCAACGAGTCCCTCAGCTCTGACTCCAGGCTCCGCACAGACAGGAAGAGTTGTCAGCCTTGGAAGGAGTGTCTCGTCGCTGAGCCAGGCTGCAAAGGTTTTCTCCCAGGCCGTGAATGAAATCTCTGTCGCATCACTAGCCAGTCACTAAACTAGCAAAACAGAGACTTCAGTGGTCACCCTTGACAAAGAGCCCAGACTGTACAAAATTAGTTCCGAAGAGTCACCAAACAAACACCATCGCAGACTAACAATAAACCCTGTGGAGGGGAGAGAGACTGGCTTCTAGAGTCATCACGTCAGAATACTCAGAATGCCAGTTTTCAACAAAGAAATTACAGGTATGCAGAGAAGCAAGAAGGTTTGACCCATTCATAAGGAAAAACAAAGTGGGAACTGTCCGCGAGGCGGCCCAGACATTGGACCTACCGGATGGAGACTTGAAAGTGCCTTAAATGAGCTCACAATGCTCAAGGGAACCACGGTCAGGAACTACAGGAAATCAGAAACAGGACCTAGGAACAAAGTGAGACTATCGACGTAGAGAGAGAAGGGGTAAAAAGGCGGGGGTGGGGAGCGCCTGGGTGACTCAGTCAGTGAAGCAAGCGTCTGGCTCTTGTTTTCAGCTCAGGTCTTGATCTCGCAGTTTGTGAGTTCGAGCCCTGCATCGGGCTCTGCACAGACAGTGTGGAGCCTGCTTGGGATTCTTTCTCTCCTTCTCCCTGTGCCCCTCTCCCACTCGCACCCACTCATGCTTATACACACACTCTCTCTCTCCTTCTCTCTCTCTCTCTCAAAATAAACAAATAGACATTAAAAAAAAAAAAAAAAGAGGGTAAAAAAGGGCCCAAACAAATTGAGGAGCTGAAAAGTCTGATAGCCCCAGTGAAAAATGTGACCAGTCATGTCACAGGTGTGAACAGAGCGCAACCCTCACACGGCATAGCCTCTGTGGGAAATAGTTTGGCCTCCTTGGGAAGTTAAGCATAGATTCACCGTATGAAGTAGCAATTCCATGCCTACGTGTCTATGCAAAAGATTTGAAACTAAGTGTTCGAGCAGTATTGTCTGGGCATGTGCACGGCAGCACCTCACGAGAACCAGAAGGTAGCACAGCCAAAAGGAAACAGCTAGAACACACAAGTACTGATGGGTGAACGGACACAGAAAATGTGTGTATCCATACAGGGGGCTGTTCTCCGGCCAAAAAGTGGAAGGAAGTGCTGACGCTTTGCCACGACACACGTGTGCCCTGGAAACATTATATTAAGTGAACGGAAGCAGATGCAAGATGTCACGACTTAACATGATTCCATTTATACAAAATACTCCGAACAAGAAGATCCATGGAAACAGAAAAGAGCGATGTTTGCCAGGGGTTGAGGGTCAGGGGGCACAGGGAGTGACTGCTTATTAGTAGGTACAGGATTTTCCTGTTAGCGTGATGGAAATGGTCTGGAACTGGAGAGTGGCAATAGTTATAAAACACGGAGAATGTACTAGAAGCCACCAAATCGTATACTCTAAAGTGGTTTCAGGAGTCAACTTTATATGAATTTTACCTCAGTAAAATTACAGCAGTGCCATAGTGATGAATGTCATTTACCACACCTGTATATTTCTTTTTTTTTGTTTTTAATGTTTATCCATTTTTGAGAGAGAAGGAGGTGGGGAGGGACTGAGAGGAAAGGGGACAGAGGATCTGAAGCAGGCTCTGAGCTGATAGCAGTGAGCCCGACGTGGGGCTTGAACTCACGAACCATGAGATCATGACCTGAGCTGAAGTCGGATGCTCAACTGATTGAGCCACCCAGGTGCCCCCTGTTTAAATTAGTTTTTTGTGTAATAATCAGTAATTCGATCCAAGTCCTTATGAAATATCTCCCTACACCATATGAGTCAAAGATTCCGCTAGTTTCACCTTGAGGAAATCTCCCTGAGCCTTCTGACCTCCTCCAGCGTGGCCTGTGCTGTGTGCCTGGTACACAGCTCTCGAACGGAGATCTCTCTTCACTATTCTGTCTTTGCTTCACTCTTTTTTAGATCTTCTGTGTCCTGTGTCCTATTCCTTTCTTTGTTTTTTCTTTTTCCTTTCTTGTTTTGGTTTCTCCACTATCTTTCTGAGCAAGGGTTCATGGAAGGTAAAATTTTATGACCTTGCAAAAAAAATTTATGACCTTGCATCTTTCTTTTACTCTGACCCATGATAGTTTCATCGGGTATAAAATTTTAGGTCATAAAATTCTGTTCATAATTTCGTAGGCATTGATCCACTGTCTTTAGTTTCCAGGGTTACAGTGAGAAGAGATAATTCCAATCCTCCGTATGTGACTTTTTTTTCCTCTCCAGAAGCTTGTAGTAGCTTCTGATTTTCCTCAGCTTTCAAACATTCCAGGGCAATATGCCTTGATGTGGATCTTTCTTTTTTTTCTACCATGCTGAGTATTCCTTGTACCCCTTCAATAAGATAATTCATGTTCTTATTTTCTCGAATTATTTTTTTTGATAACTTCTTCCTTCCTCTTTTCTTTTCCTGGTATTCCTCCTACCTTGGTCTCCTAGTTATCATATCTCTTTTCGTCTTTCTTCCATCTCTTTATTTCACAGGTTACTGAGAGACTTTCTTAATGTAATGTTCTAAAATCTCTCAAATGTTTCATTTGTACATCATATTTTTTTTTCATCGTTTCAACTTTTAAAACCTTTAACTATGGTAAAATACACATAATATAAAATTTACCATCTTACTATTTTTTTAAATGTTTATTCACTTTAATTTTTTTCCTCCCCAACTCTTTTTTTTTTTTTTTTTAATGTTTATTTAGTTTTGAGAGAGAGAGAGCTCGAGCAGGGGAGGGGCAGAGAGAGAGGAAGACACAGAATCCGAAGCAGGCTCTAGGCTCTGAGCTGTCAGCACAGAGCCTGACACGGGGCTCAAACTCATGAACCCCAAGATCATGATCTGAGCTGAAGTCAGACGCTTAACTGAGCCCCCCAGGTGCCCCATTAACCCTTTTTTTAACTGGCCAGTTCAGTATTAGGTATATTCACACGATCAATCTCAGGAACTTTATTGTCCCGAACTGAAACTCTACGCATTAAACAGTAACCCGCCATTCCCACTCCCCCAGCGCTGGCAGCCACCCTTCTTTCTAACTCTTCGTATAACTTTGATGTCTCCGGGCACCTCATATAAGGGGAACCATGCAGTATTTGTCCTTTCGTGTCTGGCTTATTTCACTCAGCAGAATGTCCTCAGGGTTCATCCCTGTGGTAGCATTTGTCAAAATCTCCCTCTTTTCTAAGGTGGAATAATCAATCTATCATTGTGCCTATCTGCTTTCATATCTGTATATTCTAGGAGTTCTTTTTCAGACCCTGAATTTTTTTTTATAGCATGTCTGTTCTTGTTTCACATACGAGATATCGTCTGTTAATCTCACCCAGAACAGGAGGTCGTCTTTATCCTCAAATCATCTCCCTGCCTAAGTTCTTTCCTCCAGGTTTCTTTGGTTGGTTGGGTATTGCTTGATCTCTGTGCGCTGGAGACTTTATCAGAAAAGGAGTGATCTTTGACTGTGGCTCGTATAATTGTGGGCCTCCACAAAGCTGACCGGTGGCTCCTGGCTGGCGTGAGGCTTGTGACTGTGGTCTTCACTGTAGAGGGCTGTTGTGGGAGGGTCCCCTCCCTAAGGAATGTGAAGGAAAAAAAACCCTCAAGGCAACCTGGCTATATGCACAGGCATACGTGACGGCATCCCCCATGACCTTGTAACATGAGACCACTTAATCAGACTGCACGTTTGTGTGTTCCCGTACACGGGAGACAAAGAAATAGAAAATATACAAAAAAACTGCGCCACGTGGCGTTTGGGTACGAACCCAACTGAGCCGGGCCAGCATGAATGAAGTTGCTTCCTGGAAAAAAAAGCCTCTGTGTCACGACTCTGTGCAGGAACCCTGCTTGCTACAGGGCGCCTGTGCCATGCCCTCGACAGACTCCTGGTGTCTGTGTCTTCAAGTCTGTTCTGTTGGGCCGGTCAGATTCCCCAGAGAAGGACCTTCCAGTCTCCTGGCTATGGGTGTCAACCCGGCAGCCAGGGTTTGGGGAGCAGACCAGAGATGAGCGAGCACGGGGTGTGGGAGGGTCTGTGGACCACCAGGGCACCCCGCAAAGTCCTTGAGATTCTCCTGTTTTCAGGGCGTCCCTCGTGCCTGATCACGAAATGTCATTTTTGTATTGTGTTAGCCTTAAAAACAAACCATTTTACCAGCAAAAAAAGGGTGTATTTGGGAATAACACAGAATTGCAATTCAGGACAAGCAAGCGATCGCAGAACCATAGACGAGCCAAACACAAAAACAAAAACAGAAGAGAGGAACGTTATTTTATGAAGAAGGAAGAAGTCGGGAGGAAAAGCAGGAGGTCAGGGTGACCGCGGTTTCTTTTCATTGACTGAGTCGCAGGGATAGTCAGTTTCTGGCGGGAGACGGATCTTTCCCTGTTGGGGCCTGTAAGGGGTGATTCTTTCCTGTCGAGGATCCTTCCGATATCTGTAACTGACAACTTCTCCTGCAATTGGCCTTGAGTGGTGGGCTCCGCCTTCCCGCCGGCCCTTCTGTCTCCCCTACTCCATTTTAGTGAGATTTCCCTTCATAAATTTTCACAATCGGTTTCTGATAAATGCTCTCTTAACTAAAGAAAGCTTGCTTCTGTTTTGAGTTTACTGCGAATTTGTTTTTAAATCCAGAAAGAAATAAGAATTGTGCTCAATACCCACCCTGCCCGGAGATGCCATTTTACTCTCTGGGCTTCAGCTGATGGGAAGGGCAGCGGCAGCTTTAATGGGCCTGTGGCGGATTTCCAACCCAGCCCTGTTTTTAACCACCTTCGTTCCCACCTCCCAAAGTACCTCGCACCATCCAAATATTTCCTGAGCCTTTGGGAAATTTTGTGCTAAAATCAGGTTGGATCTTTGCTCTATCCCACTGCCGGCTTGGGATTTAGTTTTGTTAGGTCTGTTACGTTAGTTACTTCTGGTCTGTCGGCTCTTCAGATGCCAGAATTTGGTTTCCTTGTCTCTTTCCTTTATTGCTGGTCAGTTAACACCTTTGGGGAAAAAGAAATCTCTTTTTTCTGTAGTTTTAGTGGGCCTTCAAGAGGGAATGAAAGTCCATGTGTTCAATCTGCCTTCTTTACCTGCAAGTCTCAGAGCCCTTTTTTAAAAAAAAAAAAATTTTTTTAATGTTTATTTTTGAGAGAGCGAGAGACAGAGTTCGAGTGGGGGGGTGGGGTAGGGGTTGAGCAGAGAGAGAGGAGACATAGCATGTGAAGCAGACTCCAGGCTCTGAGCTGTCAGCACAGAGCCTGACCCGGGGCCCAAACCCACAAACTGTGAGATCATGACCTGAGCCAAAGTCCCACGTTTAACCGACTGAGCCACTCAGGCGCCCCTCAGAGCTCTTTATATGTTAAAATATTAGCTTTTATCTGTCACAGGGAACTCCATCTTTTTAAACATTTAAATCTTTTTTCTTTTGCATCTTGTGTTTTACTATGTAGCAACTGTAACTTTTTTTCTAAGTGGGTGGCCATTTGGATTAGCATATTTATTTGTTTGTTTGTTTAAATTCAAGTTAGTTAACATGCCGTGTAGTCTTGGCTTCAGGAGTAGAACCCAGTGATTCATTTCTTACATAGGATGCCCAGTGCTCATCCTGAATAGTGTCCTTAATGCCCATCACCCATTTAACCCACCGCCACCCCACTCCCCTCCGGCAGCCCTCAGTTTGTTCTTTGTATTTAAGAGTCTCTTATGGTTTGCCTCCCTCTCTGTTTTGATCTTATGTTTCCTTCCCTCCCCCTATGTTCATCTGTTGAGTTTCTCAGATTCCACATATGAGTGAAATTATATGGTATCTGTCTTTCTCTGTCTGACTTATTTTGCTTAGCATAATACCCTCCAGGTCCATCCATGTTGTTGCAAATGGCAAGATTTCATTCTTTTATTTTTTTGAAAAAATTTTAATGTTTATTTATCTTAGAGAGAGAGAGAGAGAGACAAAGCCTAAGCAAGGGTGGGCAGAGAAAGAGGAAGACACAGAATCTGAAGCAGCCTCCAGGATCTGAGCTGTCAGCATAGTCTGACACAGGGCTCGAACTCACAAATGGTGAGATCATGACCGGAGCCAAATTCGGATGCTCAACCGACTGAGCCCCCCCAGGCGCCCCTACGGTGTAGTTTTATATGGAATTTGAAAATTCCTCTAATAGAGGAATTTCTCTAATAGAGAAATCTAGCCCATTTGCATTTTCTTGTGGCTTTTAGTACGTATTTACTCTTATTCTTGTTCTCTTATGCTTTGGTATACTTTTCTTACTGGTTTCCTTTCTCCTTTCCCGTCACCTAGCCATGTGTGTCCTAAGGTATGTGGGCCGAAAAGGTGGAAAAAGGCCTGAGAATCTGAGTAGCTTATTCTGGGCATCATGTGAAAATTAAAGCTAAGGGGCACCTGGGTGTCTCAGCTGAGCGTCCGACTTTGGCTCAGGTCATGATCTCACGGTTCACGAGTTCGAGCCCCATGCCAGGCTCTGTGCTGACAGCTCAGAGCCTGGAGCCTGCTTCAGATTCCCTGCCTCCCTCTCTCTCTCTCTCTCTGCCCCTCCCCTACTCCCGCTCTGTCTCCCCCACCCCTCAAAAATAAACATTAAAAAAAATTAAAGCTAAAACCCATTCTAATCAAATCTGAGTAGAATAAATAGACTTTTTTCCCCATCCAAACCAGAGTTTTACAACGGAGGACTAGAAAAGTCAGTTGAATTAATGAAGAAGGGTTCAGTGAGCCCTGCTTCGGTCAGATGTCACAGCTGACGTCAGAGCCTGGGCCCAGCTGCCTTCGCCCCCCACGCTTTCCGAGTGACCACCGCAAGGAGGGGCCAGGCAGACAGGTCACTTGCCCTGCAAGCCCTCCAAAGCCAGCACTAGCGCCCAGAGTCAGAGGGGCCCCCCGAAGACCCGGGAGAAGACAGGCCAGATGACAACCTGGGAGGGTTCAGGCGATGAGAAAGTTGGGGTGAGAAGCCCGCCTGCCGGTGTCGGATTTCCTGTCCCACAAGCCCCAGTTGTTCAGGCCTGGGCAGCTCCTGCAAGACGGGCACCTCCCCCGCAGCACTGGAGTTCCCTGGGACAAAACAACTTCGGCAGAACAGCCAAGCAGAACCACCAAACAGCGATCTCAAGGACTAACCGGAAACTTCTCACTCACTCGGGCCGATACCTAGCAATTTGCTCAGCAGAACAGGACATTCCTGAAAGCTCTCGTAATTACACGGGGCGGATTGCCTGTCGGCAAGTGGAATCCACTTAGCTGCTTTTATTGGTGTCTGTGGGAAGAGGGGCCGTGATCTGTCCCCTCTGCTCTGTTGTCATCCTGTCATCCTTGACCTCTTTTTGTGCCGAAATGTGCATAACCTGAAATTTACCATTTTAACCGTTTTTAAGTGGCGGCAGCGCATGGGACGTTGTTATGCAGCCGTTGCCACCATCCATCCGCACAACTTTTTCATCTTCCCCAACTGAATCCCGACACAATTAAATACGGATTCCCCGTCCCCCAGGCCCGTGGGAAGCTCTGTTTTTCTGCCCCCACGCGTTGTTAGCCCGCGAGCAAGCGATACCTCGCGGCCGCGCACTCACCGACCTCTGCTCTTGGTGTGGCTTCCTTCACCTTCCAACGCCCTCCGGGTTCATCCGCGTTGTGACATGTGTCGTTCTTCCTGCGTTTACGTCCAACTGTCTTCCTCGTGGGTGAACTCACAGCAGGGATACTTCAGTCTCCCGGAGTCACAGTTCTGGGGGACCCTTGCCACCCTGTCTTTAAAACCTTTAGTGGCTCTGTAGCTGACTCAATGAGACCCACATGTGTGGGAGAATCAGCCCTGTTATATGTATATAATCAGCCTTTTCATATATATATATTTATATATTATACATAATATATAAATATTTATATATATAGTTTTTAAATTTTTTTAAAGTTTATTTATTTTTGAGAGAGAGAGAGAGAGTGTGTGCACGCATGAGCAGGGTAGGGGCAGAGAGAATGAGAGGGAGAGAATCCCAAGCAGGCCCTGCACTGTCAGCACAGACCCCAACGTGGGGCTCAAACTCACGAACCGTGAGATCATGACCTGAGCCAGATGCTTAACCGATTGAGCCACCCAGGCGCCCCAGAATCCGCCTTTTCTAACATGAATATTTAGCTGTTTTGTTTCCCTCCCTTTTCTCAGCCGTATGGAATACCGTCCACCCCACCCTGCATATCCCCACCACCTGCCAGAAACCCGGAGATTAGATCCTTCCTCCGTGTCACTCAGGAGAAGGAGGGAGTGTTTTGGTCACCAAGGAGTTGGGCCCTCGAGCTCTGGAAGGCAGGAAGGGCCGCGTTGAAGAACTGGAGACGGAAGGGAACGGATTGGGGGACGGTGGCAGTGGAGCGGGGCGGGGGCGGGGGCGGGGCGGAGAGCAGAGATCCACGTGCCCGTGGGGGGCGTGGCTGCAGGGTGCGCCCGGAAGCCCCAAAACCCAAGCGTCGGGCTCAGCTCGGCAACCCCGCGGGCGGAGAGACACGTATCCTGCCAGTTCCAAGCTGCCGGACTCCTCCTGAGAAGCAGGAGGAAATGAGCGGGCCCTTCAGAGACAGCATTAGGCTCCCGCTCCCGTTAAGGGCTCTTGACGTTGAGTTAGCCCAGCCTTCCCGCATCACAGGATCCTTTGGAGGAAACTGCCGCATTCGCACACTGCCAGCCCGCGCGCACGTTTTTTTCCTAGGAGTAGAAATGTTGGGTGTCCTGCGGGCTTCAGGAAGTAAAAGTAAAAGCGTAATTTTCAAAGTAAAATGTTGTAAGAATGTTTCCTCCTGGGGCGCCCGGGTGGCGCAGGGGGTTAAGCGTCAGACTTCGGCTCAGGTCATGATCTCACTGTTCGTGGGTTCGAGCTCTGTGTCGGGCTCTCCAGTTGGAGCCTAGAGCCTGCTATGGATTCTGTGTCTCCCTTGCCCTCTGCTTCTCCCGCACTCACGCCCTGTCTCTCTCTCTCTTTTTCTCTCAAAAATGAGTATACGTTAAGAAAAAGAAAAAAATAGTGTTTCCTCCTGGTGTGGACCCAGGTTGATTTAAAGTGCCTTTGTCCCTTCTCCCTGTGTGGATGGCCCGCCCTTCCCCAGGGCCTCTGCAGATCGAATATGCCGGCAGCCGGTGTGGCAGCCCAGCACCATCCAACACCAAAAGCCATTATCTTGCTGTCATTAAGAGAGATGTTTGCTGCTGTTCCCTCTCCGTCCCCCAGGACAGCTCGGAAGTCTATTTAGATAATAACAGTCCCAAGCGAATCTGCACTGAGTATTTTTTCCGTTCTCTTATTTATGAAATGTTCAGCTGGGAAAAAGAGTCTAGCCACAGAAGCTTATGATGTTCGAGGCGGAATCCAGTCTTTCTGGGAGTGGGAGGTGGAGATAGGGTTGAAGATTGTGTAATATCACTTAAACTTCTACAGAACAGCATTCTGTAGAACGAATTGTTTAGTCATTACGTATTATTAGTAAGCACATCCAAAAATACAGAAGTGCCGTTTCCCTTTTTTTTAAAAAAAGTTTTTCTTTACTAAAAATATTCTGTGTGGAAGGCTAAGGACACTAGAGTGTGGACAGAATCATGTTGTTCCCCGAAACTTTGTGGACACTCTTGTGAATGTGTAGGGAAGTAGTCACTCACGTGTTGCTAGGTGGGGGGAGCATAAGGTAGAAGAATCTCTCTCAGAGCAATTGGGCAGAATCCGTCATAATTTATTCCACGTCTGAGCGGAGTAATAACGAAAGACTGGGAACAACTTAAACAGACCGTCGTATCCATCCATCCGACAGACCCGTACAGATACTCCATTTGGGGGCACCTGGGTGGCTCAGTCAGTTAAGCATCCGACTTTGGCTCAGGTCGTGGTCTTGTGGTTCATGAGTTTGAGCTCCGCGTCGGGCTCTCTGCTGTCAGCGCAGAGCCTGCTTCGGATCCTCTGGCTCCCTCTCTCTGCCCCTCCCCTCTGCCCGCCTCAAAAATAAATAAACATTTTTTACAAAAACTTTATTGAGCTTTAACCAATTTAGCCACATGCGGCTAGTGGCTCTTGTATCGGACAGTTCAAGACAGGATATTCGTGGGAGGATGCAGAAGGAGCTGGGAAGAGATCGTTCGATCTTACAGGGCTCGCAGTCTACCTCACAGAGAGCTTTAGCTGGAAAAGCAGGACCCATAGCCGATCATTCCGCAACCACCGATAGGATCTAACCAGTTCACTGGGAAGAGAGGAAACTAGAAGCCAGAGAAGTCGCTCGCCTGAAGTCACAGTCACGTAGCTGCTTTCGTGATCGAGAAAGATCCAGGCCTAGGAGCTGGTCAAAATGTGGATTTGTTCTTTCGAGTCATGTACATTTTGGTTTGCCAGAGCCCATTCAGTCTGAGTATCAGCTCAAAAAAAGAAAACGAAACAGTTTTATGTCTCCTGTGTTCCCAGAACTCCGTGGGAGTCCTGTGTATGACCTGTTCGCTCTCCGCAGCCCAGACCACGTCAGGCGTCCTCTGCAGCCCAGACTCGCTGCTGGTCTCGCCCTGCCTGCTCCGCTGTATGCGGTGCACCGTTCGGGACCAGGGACCATGCCTCGTTATGTCTATCTGTCCCTCAGCGCTTACACAGAGCGGGGCTCGAGGGACATTTGCCGGCCATAATTATAGATTCACGAGCAATGGTTTGGGCTCTGCTTCCAGCCTAGAGTTGTTGACCCACGACTGCAGACGGCTCCTCAGAAGGTCTTCTAACAGTTCCTTGGTGACTGGTGCAGATAGATGAGCCCTCGGGTAGAAGGATGGGCTTCAGGGGTGCTTTCAGATTACTGAGCCTGAAAAGTGGGTCATCGGGCAACTCTAGGAAGAACGGAACTTGCAGAGCTACAATTAGTCATCACCTTTTTAAGAAAAAGTAAGCTAAAAGGACAAGTGAAATTAATAAAAATGAGGTAATCAACTCAACTCAACCTTTCCTTAAGAGAGGAAAGGCGGGGAAGAAAATTCCAGAAAAGCATTTCTCCAAAGATCTGGAATATGGTCTGGGCCTGGGGACTAGACGATGGCAGGGAACCGTTTGGGAACCAAGTCGACGGGGAGGGCGAAGATCTGCCCACGGAAGTGGTAGAAGAACCGAAGCTCCCCTGCGGAGCCAGTGCGTCTCGCCTTCCCTTTGCCCGTGGGAGGCCAGCCCTGCTAGCTGAGCTGCCGGGCGGGCCAGGAATGGAGGGCCGTCGTGGGTGTGGACCACTCAGATGGCTGGCAGGGCGCTTACAGTGAAACTAAGCCAAGCGTCGCCATGCCAAGGCCACAGAACCTCAAGAAGGACACGTCACGGGGTGTTTGCTTGAATAAAGAGGAGGAAGCAAAGGAGGAAGCAAGAAGCTGTAGCTCCAGCCACTCCTCTGATCTCAGCATCGTTGTGATTCTGTCCGCAGAGAGAGGTTGTGCCGTATCTGCCTACGCGCCTCTGAGGACTCCGCGGGGGTATTCCTGCTGACGCCGTGCCGTGTAACTGACTCATCTGACCCTCACCCCCGGGAGCAAAGCGCCGTCCTTCCTGGACTTGCTACTTTGATCTGCTCTTTTCCAGGTCTCAGACCTTCCATTCCTCCGCAGGAATAAAGAGTGGGAGGAATCGTTTAAAAAGTAAACTGTTCCCCTGAATGTCATTCAGTTCCAAGTGAAATCCCACAGCAGTTTCCTTATTCTTGAACGTAAAATAATTAAAAATTCACCCAGAAGAATAAACAAGTAAGAACAGCCAAGAAAGTTTTGAGAAAGTAATGATGAAGGCATGGTTGCCCAACCTGATTAGAAGTATACTGTGAAGGTGTAGTAGTAATTAAGGTCTCTGCTTCGTAACCCATTTTTGCCCGTCATAGGTATTCCAGAACGGGTAGCACAAACAGTGGAAACAGACCTGAATGTGGACCAAGACCCATGTTGAAGAGTAAAAAAGACAGGGGCGCCTGGGTGGCTCATTCGGTTAAGCGTCTCATCTTGGTTCAGGTCGTGATCTCACAGATTGTGAGTTCGAGCCCCGCGTCAGGCTCTGTACTGACAGCTCAGAGCCTGGAGCCTGCTTCAGATTCTGTGTCTCCCTCTCTCTCTCTGCCCCTCCCCGACTTGTGCTCTGTCTCTCGAAAATAAATAAATGTAAAAAAAATTTTTTTAAAGGTACAAAAGACATTTTAGTTGACTCATGGAGTAGGGTCACATGTTTTAAATCTTAAAGGCGAGCAAAAGTTTTCACACTTGATTTGGGAGATGATTCGCCATATAAAAGAGAAATAAGTGGTTAAAGCAATACTATGAAATGGATCAGAAGAGCAAAGGAGTTCCAAGGAAGCCCCAAAGTTATTTGCTTGAGGGACAGAAGGTTGGTTTCCGCTCTCCCCTTCGCAACAGTTTTAAGAGAAGTAACTTACCTCAGATGTTCTGAGTTATCCATAGCGAGGTAACTACCCCCAAACTTTGGTGGATTACAATGCAGTAGTGTTCGTTTCCTTCCTGTGTCTGCAGTTCAGGCCTGACCCCTCTCTGCTGCACCATGTCTAGGGCCTCCACACTGTGGATGGGCTTTCGCCCACCTCAGGAGCCTCAGGACTCGCGGAGAGAGTGTTCTGAGAGTCAGTAAAAGTTCAAGGCTTCTTGTGCCCTGGCCTTGCGAATCTCACACGTCACTTCCTCTACATTCAAGCAAATTGTTATGGCCAGTCCAGATTCAAGAGAAGAATTAGACCCTCACCTCTCATTTGGAAGATTTCAGGCAATCCGTGGCTGCCTTCGTCTGTCACGTAAAGAAAAAGAAACTTAAGGTCTCTAGCCTGCCTTTCTAGCAAGTTCCTTTTTTTTTTTTTTAATGTTTGTTTATTTTTGAGAGAGAGAGAGAGAGAGACAGAGCACGAGCAGGAGAGAGGCAGAGAAAGAGGGGGAGACACAGAATCCGAAGCAGGCTCCAGGCTCAGAGCCCGATGCGGGGCTCAAACTCACAAACCGCAAGATCATAACCTGAGCTGAAGTTAGACAGTTAACCAAGCCACCCAGACAGCCCTCCTCCTTCATCTACACAGAGAACATTTGGAGGGGAAAAAAACCAATTTTTTCAGTACCTGTTCAGCAGAGAAACATACAATTATTAGGGTTCTTATTCATTCATTATCTTGGAATCGGCATTGGCCTATTTTGTATATAAGTGATGTCGTTAATATTTTTAATAACATGTATTATTTTTCCTAACTTTAAAGTAATACACGGTCACTGTAGAAAAATTGGAAAACACAAAGTGGAGATGAAGAATGTCATCCCACTTCAGTTGGCCTGTTGAAGTCTTCTTTGGATTTTGACTCTCTCCCATTTATTATTCCCTGTCCCCCCGGACTACCTCAATGCCAGTGACCATGGAGAAAAGTGTAGGACCAGTCCTCTAGATTGACATTTGACACCAATAACTAGTGAGAAACTTCGAGTATCTAGGACAAACTGCATATAACAGACCCATCAAAACCCAGAACACTGGGGCACCTGGGTGGCTCAATCAGTTAAGCGTCCGACTTTGGCTCAGGTCATGATCTTGCAGTTCGTGAGCTCAGACCCTGGAGCCTGCTTCAGATTCTGTGTCTCCCTCACTCTCTGCCCCTCCCCTGCTCATGCTCCCTCTCTGTCTCTCTCAAAGAATAAATAAACACACAAAAAAATTAAAAAGAATATATTCCAGGTATTAGTGGTTTGCTACATGTGTATATATATTGCTTTTAATTTTCGTTATACAGAAACTTAATTTTATATACTCAGTTTTCTCAGTCCCTACTTTAATACTTTTTGCATTTTGTGCCTTACATGGCTTTCTCCACCCCCCCCCCCCCCCCGCCAAGGGTATAAACCTATTTATCTAGATTCTAATAATGTTTAATTTTGGCTTGGAAATTTAACCATCTGGAGCTTCTCTCCAGACGACTCATGTCCGAGAGAAGGGAAACTCATGAGGTGACCTCCGTGACCACCAGCCACCTGCTTGGGAACAGTTTCCGTGTCACATTATGGGGAGCCAAGGTGGGATCCGAGCAGAGCAGTCCCACTGAGCTGAGGGGGACAGCCATCGGTGGCAGCTGACACAGCAATGTTCTAGGGGATAAGGCATCAGAAAGGAAACAGCTGTGCAGAGAAGGGTCCCAAGTGGTCTCTGCGTGAGTCACCGTGTGTCCCGTCACTGGGCTGTGCTGTCCATGTGTGGGGCCAAACTACTGAGGTTTACCAGATGGCCCGATATCGGAACAAAGATACTAGAATTGGATTGGATGGGTATAGACATCTACCCAAAGCAAGGAATGAATCCCAAACCCACGTGCAGGGACAGAAGTGTAGACCATGTTTGTTGTGATTTTATTCTATTTGTTTTTCACCAAATCTCCAGAATAAGCTCGGTCCTCCTGGGGCTCTTCCTGCACATGCTGAACCCTAGTGAGAAATGAACTTTTGTTCTGTATGATCTATAAATTGTTACATCTCTCCCCCTCCCCCCAAAAATTGGTCTGATCTACAGCTGTGACAATACAGACATATCAAAAAAAGACTCTCAGAGAAGTCCCAGGAATGAGGATATTTAGGTCACCGTGTGCCCAAGACATCTAGTTCCTGCAGCAGCGGACAGACTGCATTTTCTTTTTTAATGTTTAACTGAATTAGGGTTGACATACGATACTTACATTAGTTTCAGACGTACAGCATCGTGGTTCAACATGTGTATACGTTACTAAATGTTCACCACGATAAGTGTTTTACTGTCACCGTGCAGCGATATCACAATAGTATTGACTATATTCCTGATGCTGTACTTTTCATCCCTGTAACTTACTTATTTTGTAACTGGAAGCTTGTACCTATTAATCTTTGCCCATTTTGCCCATCTCCCCACCCCTTCCCCAGTGGCAACCACCAGTTTATTCTCTATGAGCCTTTTTTCTGATTTTTTGTTTGTTTGTTCCTACATTTTGGCTTTTGTTTGTTTGTTTGTTTTTTAATTTTTTTAACGCTTATTAATTTTTGAGAGACACAGAGACAGAGCGTGAGTAGGGGAAGGGCAGAGAGAGAGGGAGACACAGAAACTGAAGCAGGCTCCAGGCTCTCATGAGCCATCAGCACAGAGCCCGACGTAGGGCTTGAACTCACAGACCGTGAGATCATGACCTGAGCTGAAGTTGGCCGCTTAACCAACTGAGCCACCCAGGCGCCCCCATTTTGTTTTTTTATATCCCACATGTAAGTGAGATCACGTGGTGTCTGTCTTACTCTGTCTGACTTATTTCACTTCGCATACTGCCCTGTAGGTCCTCGCTGTCACAAACAGCAAGATTTCGTTCTTTTTTACGGCTGAGTAATACTTCTCTCTGTGTGTGTGTTGGGGGGGGATGTACCACATTCGCTTTGCCCATTCATCAATCAACGGACACTTAGGTTGCTTCTATATCTTGGCGATTGTAAATAATGCTGCAATAAACATAGGAGCTCATACATATTTTCAGATTGGTGTTTTTATTATCTTTGGGGATATGCCCAGAAGTAGAATTACTGGATCATATGGGATTTCCATTCTTAATTTTCTAAGGAACCTCCATACTTCTTTTTTTATAATGGCTGCACCAATTTACATTTCTACCAGCAGCGCACAAGCGTTCCCTTTTCTCCACATCCTTGCCAGTGCTTGTTATTTCTTGCCTTTTTGATACCAGCCACTCTGACTGGTGTGAGGTGGTATCTCATTGGGGTTTTGATTTGCACTGATGATGAGTGATGTTGAGCATCTTTTCACGTGTCTGTGGACCATCTGCATGGTTTCATGTTTTCTTTAGAAAAATGCCCATTCAGGTCCTCCGGCCCATTTTTTAATTGGATTGCTTGTTATTTGGTTTGGTTTGGTTTTGGTGTTGAGTTATAGTTCTTTATCTACTTTGGACATTAACCCCTTACCAGACAATGTCATTTGCAAATGTCTTCTCCCAGCCAGTAGGCTGCCTCTTCATTTGGTTAGTGATTTCCTTCACTGCAAAAAGTTTTTAGTTTGATCCAGTCCTGTTGTTTATTTTTGCTTTTGTTGCCCTTCCCTTGAATAGATTGATGCAAAAAAAAAGATATATATATATATTGACAAGTCTCATGTTGAAGAGTTTATTGCCTATTTTCTTTTAGGAGTTTAATGGTTTCAAGTTTTCTTTTAGGTCTTTGATCCATTTCGAGTTTATTGTTGTGTACGGTGTAAGAAAGTGGTCCAGCTTCATTCTTTTGCGTGTATTCTCCAGTTTGTCCAGCACCGTGTATTGGACAGACTGTCTTTTCCCGATTGTATATTCTTGCCTTCTTCGTTGTAGACTAATTGACCATATAAGCGTGGGTTTATTTCTGGGCTCTTTATTCTGTGCCACTGATCTATGTGTCTGTTTTTGTGCCTATACCTACTGTTTAATTACTACGGGTTTACAGTATATCTTGAAATCTGGGATTGTGAGACCTTTGTTCTTCCTTCTCAAAATAACTTTGGCTCTCCAGGTCTTTTGTGCTTCCATACAAATTTTAGGACTGTGGAAAATGCTGTTGGTATTTTTTTTAAATATTTATTGAGAGAGAGAGAGACACTGAGAGCAAGGGAGGGGCAGAGAGAGAGGGGAAGAGAGAGAATCCCAACAGACTCTGAGCTGCCAGCTCAGAACCCAACTCAGGGGGACCATGAGATCATGACCTGAGCTGAAACCAAGAGTTGGACGCTTAACCGACTGAGCCACCCAGGGCGTCCCAAGATTTTTTTTAAGAGTGTGAGAGGGTTGTAGCTGCAGCCATGGGAGGGGGGAGGAAGTCAACTCTTGGCCAGGTAGAGCAGGAGGTGGCAGGTGTCTCGAGGGGCTCTGTCCGGGACTCGTCTTGGTTGTGGGTTGTGGTCAGGCTTGAAAAGAATATGCTTCGTAGTTGGAGTCTACTTTCCGAGAACGGAGGGTGCCGTGACCTAGAAAAACAAAGAGTTAGGGCCAAGTGCAGACTCCTGTGAGTTTATCTGTGAAAGTGTGGCTTGGCGCGGGGTGCAGGGGGTTTGAACACATACGTTTCACTTTCATAGTTTTCTTACTTCTAGTTAGTTATAGCCTTCTTTTCTGCTTAAAGAAGTCCATGTAACATTTCGTGTAAGGCCGGTTTAGTGGTGACAAACTCCTTAGCTCTTGTTTGTCTGGGAAACTCTGTCTCTCCCTCACTTCTGAATGATAACTTTGTAGGTAGAGAATTCTCGGTTATAGGTTTTTTTCCTTCCAGCGCTTTGAAGATGTCCTGCCTCTCCCTTCCAGCCTGATCCGGATTGCTGAACAGGACTTTTTCCCATACGTAACTGCTTTTTTCTTGATGCCTTAAGATTCTCTTTTTCTTTAAATTTAGCTGTTTTCATTATTCCAGGTCTTGGGTTCATCTTCTGGGGACTCTCTGTGATTCCGAGACCTGGATGTCCGTTTCCTTCTCCAGGTTAGGGAAGTTTGCAGCTGTATTTTCTTCGAATAAGTCATCTGACCATTTCTCGCTTTCTTTTTCTTCTTCTAGGACCTCCGTAATGCAGACATTAGTATGCTGAATGTTGTCCCAGAGATTTCCTAACTTATCCTCATTTGTTGTACTCTTTTTTACATATATATATGCTCAATTTGGACAGTTGGCACTATCCCGCGTCCAAATCATTAGCCCTCGGTCTCAGCTGCTGTGGACGCGCGGGTGGGCCGGGCTGCCCCCAGCACAGCTGGCCAAGAGGCCCCGCCACGACAGTTACAGGCCCGCTAGTGGGTGGGCTGCCCCCTGCCCCTGGGCCCGAGTCACTTTGGAGGGGCGTGGGTCCCGACTGGGACCGCCCACCCAGGTGCTGGCAGGGCGGGAGCCACTTTGGAGGGGTACCTGCCACAGTGAGTGGGTTGGGCGCGTGGGTCTGCAGGGGGACGCGGGGCCGGGCGAGCAGTGCTAGCAAAGTGGATGGGGGAGTCTCAGAGCTGGCTGCCCCCCGCCTAGGGCCAGCTGGGCCGAAGGAGGGTGAGAAGAATGGTGCCTGCCAGCACGCCTCTGTTACCAGAGAACGTTCCCCCACGGCTCTGCTCCCGGGGAAACATTTTAAAAATTAGGAAACCTCCTTCCACTATAACCCAGGTGCTCTTCAACCTGCTGCCTCTGTGCTGGGTCTCCGACCTAGGGGTAAGAGGGCGCTGACCCCTTAAGAGCGGAGTCTCCGTTTCCTGTAGCCCTGAGGCTCTCCCAGATTTAAGTCCTGCTGATTTTCAAAGCTGGATGCTATGGGAGTTCATCCTATGGGGGGGCAAGTATCCGGTGTGGGGCTTGATCCCCCCACTCCTTAGAGAGCCTGTGACAGCCCTCCCGCTTGTGGGTCACCGCACGGTGGGGGGGTCTGGTCCCCGCCCGTGTCTCTGCCCCTCCTGCCCTTCTCCATGTGGCTTTTTCTTTCCTCTTTAGCTGTGCAAGAGCCGTTCTGGTTTTCAGGCCGTTTTCAGAGGGAGTCGCTACGTGTGTAGCGGCAGCCTTGACGTGTCCATGGAGGAGGCGCGGGCTCAGGATTTTCTTCCTGCCTTTCGGCCGACTGCGTTTCCTAATCGGGCCCCTGCCTTCTTCCTGGGAGCTTTGCCGGGTTTTATTTTATTTTATTTTTCTTTTTAAGTTTTTTAAAACTTTTCTGTTCGGTGCACACGGAGTCGCCCCACCCGTAGAAATCTCGTGGAGGGATCTCTGAGCCTCAGAAGAGATGCGGGAGCGGCGGGAGCGAGGTCCCGCGGTGGCCCCAGCGGAGTCGAGTGCGGGACCCACTTTGGCGCGCTCGCAGCTTCTGTCTCCAGTGGGGGACGTTTTCGCCAAATCTCGGCGTTGCCGGGCAACAAAAGGCACACGAAAGGAACCTTCTAGAAGCAAATGCTGTAGCTTGTTGGATTTTGTCCCACTGTGTAATTTAGGAGAGCTGCCTCCGCACGGAACTTTGTCTACAGTCGCAGCCATCGGAATATTCTTGGGTAGTCTCGTGTAAATACTCTTCCAGCATATTCACTTTTCTCAAACGACTTTTTCTGTACTGACGACAAAAATTGCATATCTTACAAAATCGTCTTCCGAGCGTTCATAGAAACCTATTTTGGAGATGCTTGGATTGTTACTTTTTATATCTCTGTCTGTCTATATCCCTTTCAATCTCTGTCTCTATCTGAGATTTCCTTTCCCCGGAATTCTCTTCCATTCAGAAATATCTCTAAGGTATTTATATCCCAGAGAAAGTTAATTTGCAACGTGTAATTAACCGTTTCCCCTGGGGAAAGAAGCAGCACGGTTCTTTGGGTTGTTGCTCTGCTTTCCCCCCCCCCCCTCAGTAAATCTTACAGTAGATAAAATCCAGAAAGCATGCTTCCTCTTTGACAGCCGTGATGAGTCAGTCTCTAAAGATGATCAGAATTGGTCTTTCTCCCTCCCCTCCTCCCTTTCTTACTGAGCTAGAACGTACGAGCGTACACTTCGAAGAAATTTCGTGGAGACACCCGTATAATCAGCATCCAGGTCCAGAAACACAGCCTCGCCGGCACCCCCAGTATCCTCTGTATGCTCTCTTCCCGTTACGAACTTCCGGTTAAGGATAACAATCATCCCAGTCAGTTTTATTCAGGAATAAATAATAAGGAAAATGGTGGACGGTATACCTTGTTGATCATTTTCTGTTTTTCCTCTTATTCTTTTGATGAACCCTTAGGAATTCAGCTGAATGGTAATTGGGAAGAGGAGGAGACCGTACTGACTAAATAACACCTGGGATATTTGTATTATTATCTTCAGTTTTTGTCCTAAGTTAGAGGTTCATCCATGGGCATTGAGCACCAGCTCAGCAAGAATCAGTCCTGCCTCCCTCCCCCTCCTCCGCTCCCAGCCCAAGGCCAAACCAATCCTGATCATCTCTAACCAAAAATAAGGCATTTCACACCCACACCCACCACCCCATTTAGGGGTAGGACCTGGAATTAGTCCTTGCTTGGTTCCTGGGTTTCTCAGGATTGGCCAGCCAGCCATGCCCAAGAAGCTGTTGTCTTTCTGCCCGTCACCCAGCGTGTTGGTCCCGTCCACGGGAGCACCTTCCTGCCATGGCTGCCTTGTCCTCCATCTTTGGTTCCTGCAGCAGTTCTGTGTCTTAGCCCGTTTTGCTGGGACCCACACCCCCTGCCTAGCTGCCCTCCATGTGAAAACCAGGAGCCCTCTTGAAGCGTGGCACACCCCATCAGCTAACTCCTCAGTCACTAAAGTATATCGCATACCTCCCCAAAATACACCTCAATGAGCAACGATAGCCACAAAAGCAGCCCTCGAGATTCGTATGGTGCTTTACGTCATCTTATACGAGGCATCGTAAACGCACACGTGTTCTTAATTGTTCCGCCAGCTGAGTTGCGTTGGGAATTGTCAATACTCTCATTGTTTACAGAGAATTACGATTTCAAATGACACTCAGGGCACTGGAATTGAGGTCGTTCCCCTTTACTCTGTGGAGGGTCAAGTTTTTACCTGATAGTCATGTTCTTGGAATGAGTATAGTGCTACCGACCATACCTGGTTGTCTTCCGTCTCTGCCAAGTGTCAGGACGACTCAAACATGGCAGGTGTGGGTTACATGAAAGAGAAGCATTTCCTGACCTGGACGTTGGATTTGATAACCTCCGTTTCTTTTTAAAGATAGGGCACTACTCCTACTTCTTGTATAGTGTCGGCGCGATCTTGCTGCCGAAGTGCCAGGGTCTGCTCTACGGGGCGTCCCCTGTTTCCAGAGAGGCCCACCGGCTGCCATCCGGCCGGAAGCATCTGGGCTCTCTGAGCTCCCCCGAGGTCAGGGAGTCGTTTAGATGGATCTTTTTTCAACCCTGGCTTTGATCTCACCAGATTTTAGGCTCAGCCTATTGCTCATTTATATTTCTCGATCAAAAACCGTTCTGAAATGGCACCCGGTTAACTAAACCACCGGGCACTGTCTCGGTTTTGTGACAGGATGGCGGCGTCGCTCCTTCTGCTCTCTTGGGCCGCTCACAACGCTTCTGAAGATGGTGCAGGTGCAGGACAATGACATTTTGTATCAGAAAAAGAATAATGTTACAAGAGATAAGGGTATCAAATGTTTTCACGTTTTCGGAAATGAAAGATTTACCAAACCTTAAAAGCTTTAGGTGTCGAGGAGATGGGTGCGGGCAGAGAAGGCGGGAGAAAGAAAAAAAAAGAGGCAGGAAGTGCCACAAGGCATGAGCCGGAACTGGAGTCTGCCTGCCCCGGCTCTGGCCCTGGAGAAACTCCTTCCTGCCTCAGCTTCCTGGCGTGTGCGGCGGGGCGTGGGGTCCAGCGCCCCTTACCACGTGTGGCTGTTCTGAGCATTAAATGAGCAGGTGTCCAGGAACGGGCACACTGTGGATAATCCATGTTACCTCCCCCATTTGGGGAGCTTTGTACGTAAGGCGGGGCTCCTGCTTAAGGGTCTCCCGTCTCGGTCATTGAACGGTTGGCTTTCTAGTTCAGATGCGGCCTTTCTGACGGAAACGCCACCTCGTACAGCCTCGGTCTCTTTTCCCAGAAAACGAGGGTGTGTGGCGACACGGCCTTTCGGAGAGAGCATTACCGTGAGAGCTGGGTTTGGAAACGGGTCTCAGACGACCTCTGCGGGGCAAAGGAAGGAAGGGGACTCCGTGTGGACGAGAGCTGGGACGCCTGGTTTCCCTGAGGCTGGCCCGGCCCGGCTCCTTGCCTCCACTTCCCGGGGCCCGATGCACACGGTTTCCGGTTCCAGCTCCTGAGACTCGGGAGTGAACCGGCTGTGCCCCTCCCCGCCCCCCGCCCCCATGTCTGTCCTCTTCTTCGGAGAGAATATAAAATTGCAGTGTTTCCCATTTCTGAAGCAGCATTCAGGCCCCGTCAGGCAGCCCCAGAGTCTCCAGAGAGACTTCCCGGAGCCAAAACTCCCAACGGTCAGCTGTCGCACACTCAGCCTGGAAACTGGGACGGGGCGTTCTCAGGCTTCTGCGTGACAGCGATGCTCAGCCGCGCTTTGCCTCTGGTTGCGCTCGCGTCGTGAAAACCAGGAGGGAGAGGCATCACTGTCGTTGTGCGTTGCTCTCAGCCGGCTGTCCTTCCCCCAGGTCGACGTGACCGCAAAGCAGACCCGGGAACCCGACATTCCCGCAAGCCCGCGCTTTGGCGGGAGGTTCTCAGGCCCGCCTGGGTCATCCCGGACTCTGGTTAGAAGTCAGAAGGGGCGCCTGGGGGGCTCAGTCGGTTGGGCGGCCGACTTCGGCTCAGGTCATGATCTCACAGTTTGTGAGTTCGAGCCCCGCGTCGGGCTCTGTGCTGACAGCTCAGAGCCTGGAGCCTGCTTCGGATTCTGTGTCTCCCTCTCTCTCTGCTCCTCCCCTGCTCATCTTCTGTCTCTCTCTGTCTCTCAATAATAAATTAAAATGGAAAAAAAAAAAAAAAGTCAGAAGAGGTTGGGTAGAAAGGGCCATGGAGGGGGTGGGGGGTGACTTGGCCTGCTGGAGCATCTGTCGTCCGGGTGGACCCTGCGTGTGATGTGCGACACCATCTCCGGCCTCAGCGTCTCGGCCCTAAGATGAGGCCTTCTGACCCACGTCGTCGCCAGAGGCCGAGCTCGCCCGAACTAACACCGGGAAAATCTAGATAAAATGCTCAAACGAGATGATAAGAGCCGTTTGCTTCCAAACCGCCCAGGAAACCACGTGGGAAACTGTTACGCCATGTTTCCTTACACATGTCCGCCCACGTGTGTTCCTGGAAGCTTCTTTTAGGAAGCATTCCCTGAAGTCTCCCTCCCCTGCTCTGGTGTACCTTCCTGCCGTGTGCCTCTTCGCCCTTCCTCTCCTGTTACCGCGCTGGCGCTTCTGGTGGAGACGCCCCGAATACCTCCCAGGGCAGTCCGAGCCGAGCCTCTGCCCATTCGCGTTTGGCCTGGGCAGAGGGAGGGACCGGCCGTCCGCGTCTTGGCCATCCGTTCACCTTTGCCCACTTTGCCGACTGTGCCGGCTTCCCGCATCCCGGGATGGCGTGTTCCGGGGGAGGAAGAGGACTTCCGAGCACCCCCACCCCCGCCAGGCCCCAGCAGCAGGAAGGAGCCCCACCCTTGCTCAAGTCCTCTTTCTTTCTTTTCTTTTTTTTTTTAATAATTTATTGTCAGATTGGTTTCCATACAACACCCAGTGCTCATCCCAACAAGTGCCCTCCTCTGTGCCTGTCACCCCCTCTCCCCCCTCCCACACCCCTCTCTCCCCTCAGTTTCAAGTCCTCTTTCTTACTGTGCTTGAAGTGCTCGGAACCCAGACCTCAAACTCTGCAAAGCCCTGGAAGCTACACGCCTGCGCTCCCTGCGGGACCCCCCCGTCGCAGGCTTTTTCAGCACATTTAAGCAGCCGCTAGATAAAACAAGGCATTAAGGAAACTAGGGGCCTTTAGACCCCGACATTTTGTTTCGTTTGGGATGAGCTTTGGGAATCCAGGGAAGAAAAGCCCCGTTAGTATGAGGAGAAAGAGGCAGGGGGGTGACAGGTGTGAGGCTCGAAGAGGTGGCCGTGTCCCGGGGCTGTCGGGGGCCCAGGGGACCTGCCCAGGAGCCAAGCCGTATAAAGTCAGATTCCGGTTTCCTGATTACTGTTTACCGAGTAGCTGCTGGGGTTCCGACCTGTTCCCGAGCGGAAGCCTCCTAATTCTGGGGGATTTGATGTCCTAACAAGGATGCTGTTGAGCGGGAAGGGTGTTCTCCCCCCGAAAAGCCCTTCGCATCGTGGGGAGGAGAAGCCATTAGCAGGAATGAGCCGCGAGACCAGCCACGTAGGTTTTCAAGATCTCGTTTTGTCTTGGCGCCGTTGTTAATTGGGGCCATACATCCTGACGATGATGGTGAGGATTCCCCCTTGACCGAATAAATCTGGGAAATGCTGGGGCGTACACAGCTAACTGGGTGGGTCAATTCGAGAATAAGATGGCTCTGAGCTTTTAACGTGCCACAGGGCAGGCAGAAATTCCCCAGAGTTTTCAGCTCGGAAGGCTTTTTTTTTTTCATGCTCTTCCGTGAACGCATTTGGGTGACGCCAGGCTATTGCTGGTCCCCAAACTAACGGACGTTCTGGAGTCTTGGGTGGTTTCTTACCTTGCCTTCCTGCAACCCCTTCTTCCCGCAGTTTCATCCAGATTCTCTGACTTTGCCCACTTTGGAGACTAATAATGCTGCTTCTCCCCCTCAGAACATCGATATCACCAACTTCAGCAGCAGCTGGAGTGACGGCCTGGCCTTCTGCGCGCTCCTGCACACCTACCTGCCTGCCCACATCCCGTATCAGGAGCTCAACAGTCAGGAGAAAGTAAGTCGCCTGCCCCGTCACCGCTGCTCACAGGAAGTCCCGGGATACTGGTACATCCCGGTGAGACTCCGGGCGGAAATTAGGGTCCCGACTCGAGGCATAGCTAAGTACTGACTGTAGGATCCCCCGCTCAGTAAATGCTTCTCCGTTGCCCTCGCTCACTAGAAAACTGCAGGGAAGTCCAGTTTACTGTGGCTGCTGAGAAGTCCCTGTCCCCCACTCTTTAGAGAGAAGCTTCCAGACCCTGGGCAGCCTTTGCAAAGTCTTTTCCAAAGAACCAGAAAGCACCACCGAGAAGATTTCCCTCCTCGAATGAGCCTGGGAACCTATATTATGTCACGTTCTCAGAGGTTCACAGTGCTCCATAGCACAGTGGAGCCTTCAAGAAGCTCTTCGTTAAGGAAACCTGTGTGACTCTGTTTAACCCTGCATATGTGGGAGCCACAGAATCGCTTTCAATAGAATTACCTATTATGAGAGCTGGCACCTTTTCCCGCTAAGGGCCAAATGGTAGACCTGGGGGGTCCACGGGTCTCTGTCGCAGCTACTCGTCTACCCAAGCAGCCATAGATGAAACGCACGAGCATGCTCTGTTCCAATAAAACTTTATTTACAAAAACAGGCTGCGGGCCGGCTTGCCAAATCCTCACCTAGAACATCCTGCGAAACCACATTCCCCAGAGCGTACTTCGGCAGATGCTGCTCTGCGCCCTGCCGTCACTCTCTCACCAAGTATTTCTTGCCGAGTGTCACGCACAGTAGCAAAGACAACGATGAACAAAGTAGACCTGTTCTTTGCCCTCTGAAGTAGAGAGACAGTCCACAAGTGCGTAAGCCTAAACAAGCAATGCTATAAATAAAGAAACCATAGAAGAGCTACAGGGAAACCCCGTGCTGTGGGAGGGAACGGCGCAGCCAGAGCTCATCTTCCCTGGCTCTAGCCTCTCGCTGCGGCTGGGGCAGTAGCATTGTAAATAGAAAGATCTAGAAAGATTCAAAATAGGTCTTAGGTATAGAATCAGCTGGACTTAGTAACCGATCGTTTGTGGGGGAGGACGAGAGGAGAGACGGGCCCACATGTCTAGACTGACAGACCATTTTCTGAGATGGGGATGGAAGAGAAATGCTGGAAAGTTCTGTTTTGATTATTCCACGCTTGGACTTAATGACACTGATGGTGATAATAATTGAATAGACTGTGATTTTTTTTTAGAGTGTGTATTAGAATTCTCCAGAGAAACAGAACTAACAGTGTGTGTGTGTACAAGAAAGCCGAATGCTACAGTTTGAATCTGAAGGCAGTTTGCTAGCAGAAATCTCTCTTCTTCGAAGGGAGAGAAGTCTTTTTCTAGTAAGACCTTCAACTGATTGGGCGAGGCCCACCCACACTGCAGTGGGTCATTTGCTTCACCCAAAGTCTGCCGATTTAAATGTTAACCTTGTTTTTAAAATACAGAAACATCTAGAATAATAGTTGGCCAAATATCTGGTACCACAGCCTAGCCAAGTTGATACATAAAATTAACCATCACAGAGCGTATACAAATTTCAAGACATAAAATGTATGCGTGGTGATTTGTTTATAGTCTGTGAAGCAGGCCGGACAGGACTATTAAACATTTGGAGAACAAAAAAAGTGTTCTGTTTTTAATCATGTTAAGTCAGAAATGTTCATGAAGTATGCAGTTGGCAACATCAGGCAGGCAGTTGGATACCAAACGTGGAGTTTGGAGGGGATGATCAGAGCTGGAGACAGAGTTTCAGGAGGCATCTGTGAGTAGGTAAGTGCTGCCTGATTGAACAGACGTGACGGAAATGTTCAGTGTTCGTGCTGTCCCATACAGTGGCCACCAGCCATATAGGCTGTTAACGGAATGTGGCTTTAAATGACTGGAAAACGGGAATTTTTAATTTTAATTACTTTGAATTTAAACAGCCTCATGTCAAGCGTGACTGCCGCATCGAACAGGGCAGGTATAGACGGTATTAAAAGCCATGAGAGCAGAGATCGCCTCAGTCCTGGGTCCTAAGGGAGGCTCTAAGGAGAGACACACTCCTGTGTTTTCGCCTCTTTCCAGTGTTTCGCTTCTGACCCTTCTGTAAACAGATGCGGGGGTTTTCGCACACCAGGCAATTCGGCAGCACCAGCTGGGTGTCCTAAAGGGTAACTCAGTTCTGACGCTGTCCATCTGGAGAGGGCATCGGATCTCACAGGTTCAGGGCTCAGTCCCGTGAGACTGCCCCTCCCCCCACCTCAGACCCCAGTCACAACTCCAGATTGTCACCCGTGCTTCCGATGGACTAACTGTAAGTCAGAAGTTCCTGTGACCCCTTCCTTAGGTTAATTTGCTAGACTGGCTTACAGAACTTCCCAGTTTACTGGTTTGTTACAAAGGATATTGAAGAACACTAATGCCCAGTCAGATGAGGAGAGCCCTAGGGTGGGGTCCAGAAGGGGCCGAGCACAGGAGCGTCTGTCCTCTTGGACTTCGGATGTCGCCACCCTCCCAGCACATAGATGCACTCACCAATCCAGGCGCTTTCTGAACCCCGCCCCCCCGCCCCCGCTTGTAAGTTTTATGGAAGCTTCATGACACAGGCACAATGGATTAAATCACTGGCCATCTGGGATTGAACTCAACGTCCAGTCTGTCTCCTCTCCCTCAGGTGGGGGTCAGGAGAATGTGGGAGCGACAGGTCCAGCCCCGTGATCACGTGACCGGTTGCTAGGGCATCCTTAGGCGATCTGGGGGTTTGGGGAAAATCACCTCTTTAACATAAACTCGGGTGTGGTCGAAAGGCATTTATTATGCAACAACAGACATCTCTTTCAGCTTGATTGTCCTGAAGCCATTTCTGGAACTGAGGACAAAAACCCAAGATCATAACAAAAGAGGCCCCCGTGGCTCTTCTGTAGGAAATTCTAAGGGTTTTTAGGAGCTCTGTGCCAGGAACCGGGGACAAAGACCAAATATATATTTCCTGCTGCAAATCCCAGTATCACAGAGGCGTAGAGAGAGGGCTAAGGAACAACCTTGAGGACTCCGGCGTCTGCTGTCTAGGTCGAGAGTGACCCAGCAAAGGGAACCTGCAGTGACCTCGACGTCCGTTTTCTTCCCTCCCGCTTCGCTTTTCAGTCTCCGCCTTTTCCATGTCATATTACGAAGCTAATTGAGTAAAGAGTGGGCGTAACCCAATTCAGAGTAATCAGAGCCCCTCACTAAAACTACAGTAAATAAAGGTCTGAGCGCTTAGGAACACCCCACCCAAAAGAGAAACTAGAGAACAGGGCTTGGTTACAATAGTCTACGCAGTCAGGGTGTGAGAAAGTAGACGCTTACACCCTGTCGCTGGAACTGAAAATCAGTGTGGCATTTTATCTTAAGTAGGCCCCACACCCCACGTGGGGCTAGAACTCATGACCCTGAGATGAAGAGTCACACGATCTACCAACTCAGCCAGGCAGGCCCCCCTGCTGTCATTTCCTACAAAACAATTCGGCATTGCCTATCAAAAGCCATGACTTCTGCAATAATGGTAGCAAACAGGGCTTACAAACCCCCTTCCTCCTCAACACTAGCCAAAATGACTTTAAAATAAGGATAAAGGCCTCCTTCGCACAAAATAGGAAATGGCTGCCCCAAGTCTGGGCTCGGTTAAAGGAAGCCAGGAGCCAGCTTTCAGCCCCGTCTCAGTTACGGAAGCAAGCGTGAGGTTTCGAGGCCCTGCCCATTAATTTCCCTTAATGTGGAGGGAGAGGGCTGGCAGGTTGGGCAGGCCGCCCGCAGGTCGTGAGCTTTCCCAGGCCTCGGCCGCAGGCCGGGTGCCCAGAGCAGAGAGCCTGCTTCAGCGTCAGGGCAGGGGCCCTCCGTCTTCAAGAAGCCGACCGTGCACCCGAGGCCAGAGGGCGAAGGCCAGGAGGAAATGGAAAAACAGATAAAAATATGTATGAAATCCAAACGTGGGGCACCCGGTGTCCCGGTCACGTAAGCCTCTGCTTCTTGAGTCCAGCTCGGGTCGCGATCTCATGGTTCGTGAGACTGAGCCTCATGTTAGGCCCCGAGCTGACAGCGAGGAGCCCGCTTGGGATTCTCTCTCCTTCTCTCTCTCTGTCCCTTCCTCACTCTTTCTCACTTGCTCTCTCTCTCTCTCGATACAAATAGATAAACTTAAAAACAAAATTCTCTCTGTCCCTATTGTGCACACATGCACTCTCTTGCTCTCAAAAAAAGTCACAAGAAAAGAAAACAAATATAAAATTTTTAAAAAATCTAAATGCATGAAATCACAAAATTCTACTGGGGAACATAAAACGTGAATACTTACAGAAACCTCACTCTCTAGATTAACACATCAATTTACATTTAATTAAATTTAAATTTAAATCTCTCGCTATAACACATCAATCTAATTACATTGTAATATAATCCTAATGATTCTCGAATTATGGAGGGGAGGAGGCATGCTAAAGTGATTCTTAAGTCCATCCAGGTGAGGAAACGTTAGGAAACAGCCAGAAAGCGTCTCAAAAAGAAGCTACAAATTGCGGAACAGTGCCTCCGGAATTCTAGGGGAAAATGACGTAACTTCCTAATGAAACAACCATTGACATGTGACAGAATTTGTATGCGGTGAATCGTGACAGAGTAGCAAATAACTGAACGAACATGCATGTACCTTTGATGGTCGGAAACAGTACTGTCATGTCTAGTACCAGTTACAACCTGTCAGCCTTTTTTTTCTTAGACCGAAACTGTTGTTTGAATATTTGACTTAAAATTTCAAGTGTTTTATAATAGTAGATAATCTACATGGGAGCATCACTTGGTGTTCTTTCCTAACCAAAGCTATTTATTTTTATTTTTTGAAAACTGTCTGTATTTAGTTGGTAATTCCAGTCTGTCTTTTTAACCTAGAAAAGGAATCTCTTGTTGGCGTTTGAAGCTGCCGAAAGTGTAGGCATCAAACCCAGCCTGGTGAGTATGCTGTTTTGTATCCTGATGGTATTTTATTCTACCTGTAGAAGAAAGAACGTTATGCCACCTACCAAACAATTTCTTAGAGAACATTAAAATCCAGTTGCTGAAGATTTGTTCCTCACGATCCCTAACGTGAAAATATCCAGTTGGTCTGACCACAGATGATTGAGAGTGTTTTCAAAGGTTTCATTGTGGATACAAGTGGACTGAATTATCATTAAAGGCCTCCTGAAATCTGATAAAATGTCATTTTAAAAATACCAAGACATAGTCGAGGTCTAAAAAAAGAAATCACCAGATGTCATAAATTCAAAGAGAAGTGAAAACCAGAACCATGAGGCATGAGCCGGGACTGTGACCACCCTCAGAAGTCGGCCCGGGCGTGTTGGTAGAGGGCTCACAGGAAACGGGTACCTAATGGGTAGAGGTTTTATTTAAATGCCGACACAGCAGCAAGAAACAAGCCTCTGAGCTCCCATAAACAGGACATTAGTCCTGAGACCCCCGCACAAAACCAAGGCTCACAGAGTTATGTTCTTCTCAGTGAAGGGGAAAAGAAAAAACTCTGCCTGCCAGTCTGGGGAGGATATAAGGAAGCTTGGTCTCCCCCTGAGATTTTTTTTTTTCTTGTAGCCAGAAAAAGGAATATCTATAGGAAAACTGGGCCAAACGAGGTTTGGAGTCCACATTTATAATATCTGTGCTGCAAGAATCCCCTCGTCTATACTATCTGAGACAGGAAGCTCCTGGCCTCGTAGTATAATGGCCACTGAGAATATGCTCACAATCCAAAATTACAAAACACTCAAGAAAATGAACTAGCTGAGCTAGTCAGTAGACATAGCAGACAAGAGGATCCTGTACCAGAGCCTGGGATAATAAAACAATAAGCAAGCGGATATGGAAGACTGTGTTCAGGCATATTAAAGAGATAAGAGGGGGATGCTTGGGTGGCTCAGGCTCAGTCGGTTAAGTGTCCAACTCTTAAAGTTTCGGCTCAAGTCATGATCTCGCAGTTCATGAGTTTGAGCCCTACGTCAGGTTCCAAGCTGACAGTGCAGAGATGCTTGGGATTCTCTCTCTCAGCGCCCCTCCCCAACTCGCGCTCTCTCTCTCTCATTCTCAAAATAAATACACTGAAAAATAAAGAGAAGAGAATAAAAATCATAAGGGGGCGCCTGGGTGGTTCAGTCAGTTAAGTGTCCAACTCTTTGTTTGGCTCAGGTCATGATTTCATGGTTCCTGAGATTAAGCCCTGCATAGGGCTCTACGCTGAGAATGCAGAGCCGGCTTGGGATTTTCTCTCTCCTTCTCTCTTTGCTCCTCCTCCGCTCATTCTCTCTCTCAAATAAGTTTTTTTTTTTTTTCTAAAATCATAAGCAAGAAGCATAGCACTGTAAAAAAAAAAAAAGATTTGGGGAAAGATTCAAATGAAACTTGTAGAAATAAAAATTAGGAATTAAAAATACCCCAGTCGAGTTGAAAAACCAATTAGATACAGCAGAAGAGAGAACTACTGGACTGGAAAAATAGAACTAAGGAGGTTATCCAGGTCATATAACAGACATTTAAAAAATGGAAAATATAATAGAGAGGTTTTATTAGTTAGTATGTATTCAAATTCAAGAAATGGAAAACCCAATTAATAGTTGCTTAAACCATAAAGATGTTAATTTTATTTTTTAATGAGAAGTCCAGAAGCGGTTTCAGGATTGGTTCACTACTCAGTGTTACAATTGAGGACCCCAGAGTGTGTTTTGTCTACACTCTACCATCTTTAATCTGTTGCCTCATTGTCCCCATGTCCTCTGTGGCTGAACATGGCTGCCAAGCTCCAGACATCACTCCCACCTGCAGGGCAGGAAGGGGAGTGGGATGGATTAGAGCAAGTGCCTCATATCTTCCCGCCTTTGACAAGGAAATCAAAAGGTTCCCCAGAGTCCCTCCAGCTCGCCGGCAGTACTCTGTCACGTGGCCATCCCAGCTGCAAGGGAATTTGAGAAAGTAAACAGTGTATATTCTCCATTCTCTTTAGCTGGAAACCTACAAGGGAGAGAGAGGTTGGAATGACTATTCGATTAACCAACTAATAGTGTCTCTGTCACTGACCTTAAGAGAATGGAAGATAAAATCAGACAATTTCCAAGTCCCGTGGCCAGTGGGAATTCCAGAAGAGGAAAGGAGTGGGAGAGAGAATATTTGAAGAAATGGTGCCTAAAACTTTTCCAGAATGATGAAAGACCACAGATTCTTAATGAATCTCTAACAAGATGAGTAATACAAAATACCTATCTAGACGCATCGTAACGGAAGGAACTGCATAAAAAGTAGAGTGAGGACAGGTAATCTAGAAAGAATTTCTGCTAACCAATAATAAAAAGACACCCTCGTAGAAAATTATCAAAGGCTAAAAAAGGCAACTCAGGCATGGCTAATAAACATTTAAAGAGATGTTCAGTCTCACCAGTGATGGGGAAAATCCAAGTGGAAATAACGGTGAGACACAGTTCTGTAACCAGTGGAGTATGAAAGGAGTCTGAGAAATGGAAAAGCGAAAATACAGCAATCATAGAAATTTCAGTGCCGTGAACCAAGTTATTCCAATGTGTTTAAATCAGAATGGACAATTTTCTAAAGAAATATAAATATGTTTCTCCAAATACTAAATATAAAGATTTCTCCAAAACTCAATCAAAAAGAAGTAGAACTTTAATCATTAAAGAAATTGAATTCGGGGCGCCTGGGTGGCTCAGTCGGTTAAGCGGCCGACTTCGACTCAGGTCATGATCTCGCGTCTGTGAGTTCCAGCCCCGCGTCGGGCTCTGTGCTGACAGCTCCGAGCCTGGAGCCTGCTTCGGATTCTGTGTCTCCCTCTCTCTCTGCCCTTCTCCTGCTCACTCTATGTCTCAAAAATAAATAAATGTTAAAAAAAAAAAAAGAAATTGAATTCATCATTTAGAAAACATAGTCACACACACAAAAAAAAATCCCAGTGAGCCCCAATTCTATAAAACTTTCTACGAGAAACAGATGTCCCTATCATATAAATAAAAGGCTAGAGAATTTAGAAAGGAGGGGACATACATGTCTGTCCAAGATGAAGTAACCGGAAGCTGATCTATCTTCCGAAACGCTGAACAGCTAACAAGTAACGATGGATAATTAACGAGGGAATCAAGGAAAAAATGAGAACTTGTTAGAAGATGAGACTATACACAGATTGTTTTCCTCTGTAGTGTTCCCGTGAATATTTGCTGCTTCTTTAACTTACCCTTTTTTCCCCTATTTTTTACCTGACCTACCACAGAAGTTAGCGAGAGCTTAGGAAGCGAATGAGATCATCTTGTCAAACCAAGGGTCAGAGCCAACAGCTGCAGTTTTTGCAGATGTCCGTGAGGAGATACAAGCATAATAATTCATCTCCGAAGCATTTGGAGAGGCTTGCGAGCACTTGAACTAGTTTGTCCTCGTTAAACACAAAATAGAAACTTCCTACATTATTAAAGTTGCTCTTCGGTATGTTAATGTCGATTGAGAAATAATCCTGAATCACACACGAATACATGCAGTCAGAATCGGCGGCTGTAATGACCCCAGGTCTTTGATAAAAGTGTGTCGTAAGATTAGTCGGGGAAGAAAATTGCATTCTTTCTCAGCCACAGTGTGAGATAGAAGTTTAGCCCCCCCGACATCACAAGGGTGAGCCATTCCTCACAGAACGAAGAGATAAGAGAGGATATGTGGCATCATTGCCATTACCGGAAAGACAGCCAGAATGTGTGTCCTCCAAGGGCGATGCGTTTGGATCCTGGTGACGGGAAGACCGTCACGCTGACTCATACAGTCTTTGAGGGTGTTGCTTACTGAGTAAGCCACCCGGACCGTCACTCCACACAGAGGCTAGGAGGGGGGGTCGTTACCACTCAGGGTTTGATGAGGGTATCTGGATGATGCTGTAGGCATAACTGAGCCTGCTCCGTAGTATAAACTTTATAAAGGATACTCAAAGAGTACATTTGAGTTCAATAGCATGAAAAATTATTTTTTCATGTTTACCAAGTTCCAGGCGTCTTCCACGTGTTGACTCATTGAACCCTCTCCGAAGTCCTGGGAAGACGGATGCTCCTTACAGGAGCGACACTGAGGCCGGTGCCGTTCCAGAACAGATGACGCGTTAGCGAATAGCAAAGGCCAGAGTCAAAGCAGGCAGGCCGTCTCCATGGCCGCCATCTCCAGAGCCCACGTCTTAACCTGCTCCGTGACCCTCCATCCAGGACATCCATGCCTACCTTTTGGGCTCTTAGAGCACTACTTACTCCTAGTACTATGTAGCACATGGTGTGTTATGTTTTAATGTGTCTGATTATAGGACTTTTTTCCATCCCCCCAAGACCAGGAGCTTCCAAGGGCAGGAAGCCCTATCATTTCAATTATTTTTATTCTGGTAAGATACATATAACATGATCAAAGTGTCTTGTCATTTGGCCAATACCACACTGTCCTGATTAGTACAGCTTTATAGGTGCACTTGGGTGGCTCAGTCAATTAAGCTTCTGACTTCGGCTCAGGTTATGTTCTTGCGGTTCATGAGTTCAAGCCCCACGTCGAGCTCTGTGCTGACAGTTCGGAGCTTGGAGCCTGCTTCAGATTCTGTGTCTCCCTCTCTCTCTTCACCTCTCCCACTCGCACTCTGTCTCTCTCGCTCTCTCTCTCAAAAATAAACATTAAAAAAATTTTTAATTTTTTAAAAAAATTTATTGTCAAATTGGCTTACATACAAAAAATTTTTTAATACAGCTTTATAAATTGTGAAGTCAAGTCTTCCAACTTTATTCTTCTTAGATTTTAGAATCAGTTTGTCAATATCTACCCCAGAATTTTGATTGGGATTACGTTGTATCTATAGATCCATGAACATAGAACACTCTCCATTTATTTAGAGCTTCTTGATTTCTTTCATCAATGTTTTGTAGTTTTCTGCATATAGTGTTTTATAAACAAGTTTTTGGCATATAAATCCCTTTTAAAAATTTAGTGTCATTTAAATGGTTTGGTTTCACGTTTCAGTTGTTCAGTGCTGGTATTTCATAGGAAAGCGATTGACTGAGATCTAGCTACACCTGCAAATTAGTTCCAGTGGGTTTTTTGGTAGACTCTTTGGAGTTTTCTACAAGGACTATTATGTCATCTGCAAATAAAGACAGGTTTAGCCCTGCCTTTCCAATCTGTACGCCTTTTGTTTCTTTTTCTTGCCTTGTTGCATTGGCTAGAACTCTGGTACAGTGTCACATAGGAAAGGTGAGAGAAGGGATCCTTGCCTCGTTCTTTTCTCCTGATCTTAGTGGGAAAGTGTTCAGTTTCTCACCATTTAATGATGTCAGCTTTTGGTTTCTTGTGTGTATCCTTTATTATGTAAAAGAAAGACCCTTCTACTTTTCTAGTTTTTTGGGTGTTTTTATCATGAATGGTTGTTGAACTTTGTGTACGGCCATACCTCATGTGTGCTTCACTTTACTGAGCTTCACAGAGACTGCATTTTTTACAGATTGCAGGTTTGTGGCAACCCTCCCTCAAGCAAGTCTGTTGGCACCATTTTCCCAACAGCATTTGCTCACTTCCTGTCTCTGTGTCACAATTTGGTAATTCTCAAAATATTTCAAGCTTTTTCATTATTATTATATTTCAGATGGTCATCTGTGATCAGCGATTTGTCCCTTGCTGAAAGCATAGGCGATGGTTAGTGTTTTTTAAGCAATAAAATATTTTTTAATTAAGGTATGTACAGTTAACCCTTAAGAGCACAGGGGTTAGGGACACCAACCCCCCATGTGTCAAAAATCTCTGTATAACTTCTGAAACTACCAACATCCACCTGTTGACCAGAAGCCTTAATGGTAACCTAAATAGTCGATTAACAAATATTTTGTAAACAAAACAAAAACAAGTATTTTGTATTTATATTTATTTTTTATTAAAAGAAAATGTTGTTTTTAAATATTTATGTATTAAATAGTGCACTCTTAAAGTGGGGTAGAAGGTAAAAAAAAAACGTTATTAAGAAAACTATAAGGAAGAGAAAATACATTTATAGCACTAAGCTGTATTTATCCCCCCAAATCCACAAGTAAATGGATCCACACAGTTCAAACTCGTGCAAGGGTCAAACAGACACTGTTTTTGTTTTTTTTTTAGACATATGCTAATGCATACGTAATAGACTACAGTAGTGTAGATATAACTTATCTGTACTGGAAACTCAAAAAATTCATTTGACTTCTTTATGCTCTGTTTGCTTTATTGTGGCGATCTCGAACCAGACCCCCAAATATCTCCAAGGTTTACGTGTAAGTGCTTTTTCTGCATCTGCCGATGTGATCACATGATTGTTCTGATTAAGTCTGGCAGTGATCACCCTGTTGATTCATGGACGTTGAACCTCCCTTGCGTTCCTGATATGAACCCCACTTGATCATGATTCCGTTTGCTAATGGGTCTTAAGGATATTTGCGTGACGAATTCATAGCTTTCTTGTTAAAGTCTTTGTCTGGTTTGGTATTAGGGCAACGCTGGCTTCACAGAATGAGTGAGGAAGCGTTCCCTCCCCTTCTATTTCCTGGAAGGGAATACGCGGAATTGGCGTTATTTCTTCCTTAAGTATTTGGCACAATTGGCCAGTGAAACCGTCTGCGCCCAGTGTTTTCTATTTTGAAAGGTTTCCAGCTACCGATTCAAAGACATATCACACATCCTCCGATTTCTGTTCAGGCAGCAAACTCTCCCTTCGCCTAAAACGTGCTGAATTATTTTTCCAGATGTGTTCAAATGCAGTGTTGACAATGTAGCGAACTAGTTTTAATGTGATTACTGTTAGGTTCAGGCATGCGAGATCGGCTGAGTAAAGTTGTGAATGTTGGCCGACTCCCGTGTCCTCTCCGAGACGGAAGACACATCCTCGCCGTTCACAGAGGGAGGCTTGCCGTCCTTTTTCAGAGCCCCACTCTGCCTCCTGTCACACTCAATTCTTCTTCTTTTTCTTTTTTTATTTATATTTATTTTGAAAGAGAGAGTGAGAACACGAGTAGGGGAGGAGCAGAGAGAGAGGGAGAGAGAGAATCCCAAGCAGGCTCTGCGCCGTCAGCGTGGAACCCAATGCAGGGCTCGATCTCATGAACTGTGAGATCACGATCGGAGCCAAAATCAAGAGTCGACACTTAACGGACTGAGCCACCCAGGCGCCCAAGTCACACTCAATTCTTGATCGCTTATTTTCACAGGTTGCCATATTAGCAACCCTGCTGTCGTGAGAAGCTTAGCTCTCCATGCGTCAGTCTGTGGGCACAGTCCAGCCCCCAATATTTCATGTAGAAGGAGACTTTTAATCCTTATAGGCTGTGAAAATTTTGTCTTTTTGTTCTCAGTAGGTCTGTCTGGAATGTTCCACTCGCCGCCTTTTCACCCCTTTCCCATGAGGAGAGAGAGGCGGATAATTTTTTAGCATAACCAGGAAGTAGAATTGGTCAAATATATTTAGGTGTTAGGGAGACAGGAAATAAATGGCTGGTGACAGGCCTCAGTTCTGTCACCGCCCAAGAACAGACGTGCAAATAAGTTCAACCTTCATTTTCCACGGCATCTCTGCTCTTGGCTTTCCGTCAGAGTCCTTGCCGACTGCCCTTTCGTGATCACGAGAGAATCCAAACTCAGTTCCTAAGTGAATTAATACCTTTTAGCAGCACCTACTTCAGGAACATTTGACTCAGGCCCTCCTGCCGTCTCTTTGTGGCCTCTTCCGCTTGCTGATTGGCTACTAAACAAAGGGACAAATGACAACAACGACAAAAACACTTGATGGTCTGACACCTGATTCTGAGGAGACACTGGCTGCGTTCTCAGTTGGTTCAAGGCTTTCGTGGGACTCCCGTCCATGGGAGTTCATCTCAAGCCATGAATTCAACAGTCCCGCCCACAGAGATGCTTACCGCAAAGTCTGTAACGTGGAGAAGTGAGCGCCCTCCACGGCGAGCATTAGATGCCGTGCGGATTGTGGGGTGGCAGTTCCGTGGACTGCGCAGACTCCTTCCCGTGACAGCCAGCGTCGGGGCACGGCAGCTTGCGAGATTGTGCGTGGAACGCATTAAGTAAAAAAGCACAGAGCTCACAATAGTATGTCGACTACAGTATGGAAGCATGGGAGAACATAGGTGTACATGCAAATATAACATAGAAAAGTGGAAATCGTTTTATGATACTAGAATTATGGGTGACTTTCTCTTTGTGAAGCTTTTTTAAAATTTTTTTTAATTAAAAAAAATTGTTCAATGTTTATTTTTGAGGGAGAGATACAGAGTGTGAGCAGGCAGAGAAACCGCAGAAGGGCAGAGAAAGAGGGAGTCACAGAAACGGAAGCAGGCTCCAGGTTCTGAGCTGTCAGCACAGAGCCGGACTAGGGGCTCAAACCCACATACTGTGAGATCATGACCTGAGCTGAAGTCCGGTGCTTAACCAAATGAGCCACGCAGGCGCCCCTCCCCCTTTTTGTTAAATTTTTTAAGTTTATTTATTTTGAGAGAGAGCGAGCAGGGGAGGGGCAGAGAGAGGAAAGAGAGAATCCCAAGCAAGTTCTGCAGTGTCAGCACAGAGCCCAACACGGGACTTGAACTCACAAAACTGTGAAATCATGACCTGAGGCGAAACCAGGAGTCAGACTGAGCCACCCAGACTCTCCTTGCAAACTTTTTTTTTTTTTCTTAATGTTTATTTTCGAGAGAAAGTGCGAGCTGGGGAGGGGCAGAGAGCGAGGGAGACACAGAATCCGAAGCAGGCTCCAGGCTCCCAGCTGGCAGCACAGAGCCCGATGCGGGGCTTGAACTCCTGAATTGTAAGATCATGACCTGATCATGACCTGAGCCGAAGTCGGAAGCTTTACTGACTGAGCCCCCCAGGCGCCCCTCAAAGCTTTTTTTTAATACTGTCATGTCGTTAAGATGAAAAGGGGCCAGAAGTCCTTCCTCATGTTTTTAAAAGGGACGGTATCTCTTGCTCAGGAATAAAACACTTCTTTTAACCTGCGGTGTTAACACTGCCCATGCAGGTGGGGGGTTTCAGGGCAACACCAGCCCGGACCTGGGTCTGAGCCCCTCGGCGGGAGGGCGGTCCGTGGTGGCCCCCCACGACCTCTGCCTTTGTCCCGCAGGAGCTCAGCGAGATGCTGTACACGGACCGGCCCGACTGGCAGAGCGTGATGCAGTACGTGGCCCAGATCTACAAGTACTTCGAGACGTAAACCCGGGAGGGCCCCAGAGCAGCCGCCCGCCGCCCCAGTCCGCCCGGGAGGTGCCTGGTCGCTTTGCACAGGCCCCGCTCCGCCCTCCACGCTCAATCCGGGGGGGGGGCCCGCACCCAAATCAGACCGGCGCTGGGTTCCAGGGCACACCCGCTCTTCATCCGGACGCATCTGGCGTGTGAGTCGGGAAGCGTGGCTCTCCCACGGGCCTCCCTCCTTCCAGACCTAAGGGCGCCCGCCCGGGCTCACTCCGCGGGAACCCAGGACGACCTCGCCCGTGGGCCGCGGAGCCTCACGGCAAACAGCGCTTCCAGATCGCTCATCTTTTCACTAAGACTCCTTCCTTTTGCCTTTAGAAACACTTTGCCCTTGCCACCACCCAGCCCCTCCAAAAAACAAACACCCAACAAAACACATTTGCTCTGGAGCAGCCTGGAAAGACGCTCGAGCCCTGCCTTGGGGGGGGGGGGGACTTAACGCTTCCGTTCTAGGTAACCGTTTTAACACCTAGCCCTGGATTGGGCATTTGAGATCTCGCTGTCACTTACTGGCGTCTTCGGGTGGCAGACCAGACGCGCGAGCATACAGAGCAGCCCCTGCGTGGTTTGCCGCGGCGGCCCCGTGGGGTGGCCCGCGGAGAGAAGCGTGCGTCCGTGTGCTGGGACGCGCTCACGCTCCGCAGCCCCGGCCCCAGCCAGTCCCCCGCGTGCTGGAAGGGACCCGTCAGCACCTGCCCGCCCGCAGTCTCTGCCCCGCGCGTTCACACTTCGGTTCACACCCGCACAAGGTTGCCTGGGGGGCCAACCTAACAGGAAGTCCCCTGCATGCGAAGCGGCCTGCCCCCACCCCGGTCTTCCTGTGTTAGCACAAACAGGCCGAAGAGGGGTGTGTTTCTTAGAGCACCAGGTGGGCGGCAGGTGGAAACAGTATTTGAACGCTAGACTCCGTCTTCAGTGTCTCCCGGGGCCTTCACCTCTGCACGGCAAAAGCAAGCCCTGGGCGGATGGCTCTGTTTGGAAGGGAACAGTCTAGCACCCCGCTGTCACCCCTAGCGGCCGCAGGGAGAGCTCTCCCCGGATGGGCGCCGGCAGGCAGGCGCAGCTGAGGACCGACCTTGGTGACCACGTGGGGCACGTAAATGCGCATTACGTGGCACGTGAAGGCGTGGCTCACGCTGGTGGTCAGGTGACCTCTGCCCGCCACCGCTGATGCGAGTGCCCTTCCCCCCCCCCCCACATCGGGCCTTCCCTGTGTCGGGCGCTGGGAGTTGGAGCACTGCGTCACTCCACAGTAAATCTCTGCTGAGGGTTGTCCCTTCTCTGCGGCCCTAGATCGGGATCTCCCGGGAGCTTGTTCAATACGCACCCTCCAGGCCCGTCCCATGCGTCGAACCAGGGGTGTCTTCTGTCCGTTCCCAGAGTCCCCCTGACAACCACGGAGAGGAGAGGAGGCCTTTCCCCTTGCTCCTCCGGGCGGGGCGCTGAGCGGAGGTCGCTCTAGAGCAGTTTGGGGAAGACGACCCCGCACGCGGCTCCTTTGTTTTCAAACGGAAGTCGGAGGCGCAGTCTGAGCAAATTTACTTTACTCCTTCCCGATGAGCATATCCGAATGGAAGTGATCCGGGGTCGCTCCACGCATCTGTCCTTTGTTGACATAACTGAGGCATTTTCATGATCTCCCAGCCTCTGCCTTGCTCGCCCTCGCAGCGGGGAAAGGTTAGCGTCCCGAGTACCGGGTTGAGCTCTCGGTCGTTGTGTTTAATCTGGGATTACTTCGGGGTTTCGCGTGGGAGAGGCCGATGAGGTCTAGGGATCCCCGGAGGGGGTGTTTAGATGACCGGGGCCCTGTTTTTAGCGATTACAGTAAATGAGTCGGATGACTCCGCCCTGGGCGAAGCAGTGTCTGTGCGGTGGTGTCGCCGTTTCTTCTCCGCCTGCACTGGAGCCGCTCCCTTCAGCTGAAAAAGAAGGAAAGAAATGTCATAAGGAAGAAAGGCCGCGTGGCATTTATTTTTATAACTCCTTGCCTACCATTTTCTTTGCCAGTGAGCGTGCTTCCAGAAGGGGACGCACGGTGGTGGTTGGGGCAGGTGTGGCCCGGCGGGCTCCTTCGAGAGGGGCGGGGCCCTCCAGCCCTCGCAGAGCCTGGGGCGGGGGCGGAGCTGTCCCCGCCCCAGTGCTGGACCACAGGATGGGGATTTTCGATTCTTTTTTAACCGGAGAGCTCAGAGCACAAGGTGAATGTGGAGAACTGATCAGCTGAGAAGACAAGGTAGTGTCCAAAATCGTGCCATTTCCCGTTTCCTGCCCTGAGGCTTGCAGATGCTGCCCTAGCCACGCATCTTCCCATCTGCCTTCAGCCAGTAGTCATTTAAAAGTATTTGGCTCTTCTGCAGAACCCCCCCCCTTTTTTAAATATATTATTCTTCCATAAAAGACAGCAGCAGAATGCAAGGCCCCGGGAGAGGGAAGGAATTCTTTAAAGACTTAAAGCCAAGCTCCCGGCTTTGTTCACTGTGAGATCTTTCGTGGGCCTGAACGCTGGTTGCCTGGCGGTGCTGCCCCGCCCGCTCACCGGGGTGAGCATTCTGAGGAAGTGGGCAAACGCCCACTTCCCATCCCATCCTATTCCTTCTGACTTCAGAAATGATGTGTGTCTTGGGTTTCCGTTCTTCATTCAGCCGTGGTGTCCTCGCTTTAGTTGAGAATTTCCCAAAGCGGTGAGCCATCTGGCAGTGACGGGTGTTCATCTGCGGTGTCCTCTTCCCCCGGCGGGCAGGCACCTCACCGGCCGGTGGAAACCCGTGGAAGGAGAGGACTCGGCCCTTGTACACAAACCTAGTTGCCAAATCCAGCCTCAGCTCCTCCTGGCCCAAAGCTTGAGTGCCGTTTTGAGGTGAACCACCAGTGACACGCAGTAAAGAACAGGACATAGCTACCTTTTAAAAAAAAAAAAAAAAGTATTTTTAAATATCTCGTTTGCCCGAGCGTGCTGGGTGTGTCACTTCTCCGACCCGGGCGAGGCTGCGGCTAAGTCTACGGCATCCTCGGCCGATCACTAATTTTAACTACATTAGTTGAATACGGTGGATACATCTGTGGCCTAGTTTCTAGAAAGAGCACACCCAGCACCGTCGGGACGTGACGTGCCAACCTAGATGTATTTAACTATTAACATGGAAGTGTATGATGTCCAACTGTGTAATATTTCTAATAAATATATTTTGTTTCCGTCCGATGGTGAATTTTTCCCGGCGACGCTGATGGTTGGCATTTTGTCGGAATGCCGAGCCTGCGTTCAGACTAGCAGCTTCGCGTCCCTATTCCGTGTTGGGCAGTGGTCGCCCCCCACCCCGCACCCCCGACAACTGAGCTGCTCTCGCTGGCGTTACTAGAAGTTGCCAGAATGGACTGGGGTCCTGACGGCTCTTCTACCTTCTCCCATTCGCAGCAAGAGGGCTGCGACCACGGTCTCCTGTGAAAGTCACCCCCCAGGGCTGACAGGGTGCCCCAGGGCCGCGCAGATGAGCCCAGCACAGGTGCCCGTACAGGCCGCCCCCACTCCAGGTCCTGGAGACCACGGGCGGCGATTATGCCAAGGTTGAGCCCGTGTGAACTCCCACAGACCCAGGACGCCCGTGTGTTCAGACCCAGGTGCACTGTGCGTGCCGAGGCATCAGGTGACACGTGGCTCTTTGGGCGTCATCGGAGGCCACCGTTCCCTGGTGTCTTGGGTGACCAGCCCCGCCCCCAGGAGAGGAGAAGGGAGGCTGCCCACCCTCGAGAATCTTCACTTCTCCCTCCTCCTCCCAGGGAAGTTCCACCGGGCACTGGCCTTTGTCTCCTGAGGGACTCTCCCATCTTGTCAGAACGGCACAGTCTCTGATGAGGGCTCAGCAGGCGGCGAGCCAGGGCGGCAGCCACGGCTCCTTGTCCTCCGTGGGCTGTCGGGCGATTCTGCACAGCCACCTGCAGCCACTTGGTCTGCACACATGCGTGTACACGCAGACACACACGCACCCAGAGGCCTCACGGATGACCAGCATCTCAGCACTTGCAAATCGATCCCCGCCAAAGTTTGGTGAGCCTGGAGCCCTCCGCGAGCGAAGCCCGCCCCAGCGTTCGTGCCCTGCGTGTTGACGTAGCCCGTGTGCACTGAGTCGGGGTCGGGCAGGAGGCTCCGAGGGGCCTCTGTTGTCACATAGTCTGAGGGCCTGGTTTCCTGCGGCCACGGAGGACCCGGAACCGCAGGCCGTGGGCCCCACTGGTGCACAGCCAGCCCTCTTCTCTGTTCCAGATGCTTCTGCTGTTCCTGCCACACTTTACCCAGCTCCCTGAAGACAGAGCCACACACGTATTTGCTCACGGTGCCTCAGCCTCCTGTGTCATTGTTGCAGGATAAATCAGTTCTTGTGTGTTTTTTTAATTTTTTTAATATTTATTACTTTTGAGAGAGATAGAGAGCAAGCAGGGGAGGGGCAGAGAGACAGGGAGACACAGAACCCAAAGCAGGCTCCGAGCTGTCAGCACAGAGCCCAACTCGGGGCTTGAACTCACAGACCGTGAGATCATGACCTGAGCTGAAGTCGGCTGCTCAACCGACCCAGCCACCCAGGCGCCCCAGGATAAATCGGTTTTGATTAATTGGTGGAAACGTCCAGCTACCAGGAACTCTTCGTTTCAACTGGGAATTCCTCTTTGAACAGGAGGGGACAGACACCTCGGCACCTAGCTGGGTTTCCGTGCTGCGGCCGGTCTCATAAACGGCCATTTCCAGCAATTTCCAACTTGGTGGTAAAAAAACAAATATCCCAGAACTACAAACGGGAGGACCCTGGGGAGAAACTGGAAACTTGAGGGTTGGAAGGTCTTTGTCAGCTTTCCTTCCTTGCCAGCGTTAGGTCCATCCTTATGAATAGAGGACGCACGTTTCCAAGAAGAATCTAGCCTTCCCGACTCTTTAAATGAGTGCAGTTTGACTTAACCCACCTGCCCTACCAAACCCTCAGTGAGCTTTTTCTAGATTGCGAAAAATAAGCCGTAAAAAGATCTGGCCTGGACGTCTTGAGGGGTTGGCCAGAGAGCCCCATCGACTCCTTCCACTTGTCCATCTGGGTTACTATTTATACCGCTGCTTGCACCGCGTCCTTACCCTCACATCAGAAACACGAAGCAAACAGAAAATGGAACATGGGAAAAGTTAGCCTCAGCTTTCCTGTATCGCTGCATGTGACCTCGCCAGGCACGGCCACCTCGTGAAAAGTCTTGTCCTAGAAGATACGTCCAGCCGGTGAAGGTACTTTGCCCAAGAGGACAAGTCAAGGGCAGGACCAAGACAGAGTCTCTCAGACCTCCTCGGGCTGGGGGGACCTCACTGGGCTCTTCCAGTTGCCAGGAACAGACCTAGGCAGACACGGGGATGCTCACAGCTGAGAAAGATGAACCATTATCAGTCCCCAAGAGATGTTTCGAACTCACATTTAACTTCCACAAAGTCGACCACGCGTGTTTGGGGGAGGAAATAAGGTTACAGGGGCGCCTGGGTGGCTCAGTTGGTTACGCGCCCGACTTTGCCTCAGGTCGTGATCTCCCAATTCGTGGGTTCAAGCCAGGCGTAGGGCTCTGCGCTGACAGCGTGAGCCTGCTTCAGAGTCTGTGTCTCCCTCTTTCTCTGCCCCTCCCCCATTTGCTCTTTCTCTTTCTCTCAAAAATAAATAAACATTTAAAAAAGAAAAATAAGGTTTTAAAAAAAAAAGTGTGACTCTTGCCACCCGCCATCCCAGCCAATGATCACGTGCCCAGAGCAAGCATGAGGCATGGGACAAGTGGGGTTCCCTTCTGCCGTCTTGGTTCCTGTGAGCCTCATTGTGTGAGCGTCTCAGGACTGATTCCACTTCAGTGTTTTAAGCACTATGTTTGGGGTGCACTGTGGCCCCTAAGTGCAAGCCAACTGCCTCAGCAGGTCTCATTCCATCCCTGGAGGAAAACAAGTTTTTTCTTGGTGTTGGGCTTTCTTGTAGATGTTCAAGTGGGTATCTTGTTTTTTCTTAAGTTTATTTATTTGGAGAGAGAGCGTGAGTGGAGGAGGGGGAGAGAGAGAGAAGGAGACAGAATCCATCCGAAGCAGGCTCCATGCTGTCAGCGCAGAGCCTGACACGGGGCTCTACCTCACAAACCATGAAATCATGACCTGAGCCGAAATCAAGAGTCCGACGCTCAGCTGACTGACCCACCCAGCTGCCCCCAAGATGGTGTCTTCTTACAGAGGTTTTCAAGGGTAACTTTGCAAAAAATAAAATTAAAAAAAAGATTTCCAACTTCTTTTTTTTATTATTAAAAGTTTTTATTTATTTTTTTAGTCCTCTCTACTCCCAACACGGGGCTCGACCTCAGGACCCCGAGATCAAGAGTCTCATGCTCTTCTGACTGAGCCAGCCAGGTGCCCCGAGACTTCCAACATCTGTGCTGACTTCAGGTCCTAACACCTTAAACAGAGGCCCCTCTCCAGTTCAGGTCTGTCAGGGCCCAGAGAAGCACTTATTTTGTGCGGGTCTCCCTCCAAGGCTGGGGTCAACGCTCTTTCTCCGGTGCTGCCCCCCTAACACGCCCCTGCTACACCGTGGTATTAGTCTCCCATTGCTGCTGTGACGAGGTGGCTTCACCCAACACAAATCTATGATCTTACAGTTCAGGTTGGAGTCCAACACGAGTCCCAATGGGTTAAAACCAAGGTGTCGACAGAGGCGCATTCCTTTCTGGAGGCTTCGGGGGAGAATCCATTTCCTTGCCCTTTTCTGCTTCCCAAGGTCACCCACCTGCCTTGGCTTGTGGCCCGTTTCCTTCATCTTCAAAGCCGGCAATAGAGCCCCTCTGTGACCCTTCCTCTGCCCCCAGGGCTCCCTCTGGGACTCCGCAGCCGGGAAGGGCACTGTGACGTCGGGACCCATCGGGCCAATCTGGGTAATCGGGCTGTTCTCCCCGTCCCTGGTTCCCAGCCCTCCATCTCCGTCTACACAGCGCTCTCTGCCGTGGCAGGTAATGTAGACACGGGCCCCAGGGACTGGAGTGCGAACATCTTGGGGGGCCGTTTCTCTACACACTTCAGTCATCTTGTGTGTCTTCCCGTGAGCAACCAGTGAAATCTGTCTGCGTTTCCCAGTTCTAACTGCCAGGCTGCAGGATCGGATTGGCCTACTGTGAGGCCTCCTCATCCTGCCTTGTGGGCCCTGCTTTCCACCCCGGCTCCCTCTGCGGGTCACTAACCAGCCAGTAGTTAGCTGCCCTTGTGGCAGGTGCCTGTCCTTGACTGGTCATCGGGGTCGGGCGTCATGTGGGACCTGGGCGTCATGTGAGACCCGCTCAGGAATGAGCAAGCCTCTTACCGACTAGAGCAGTCACCCTCCAAATGCAGTGGCGAGTTGGACGGCTTCGCGCTGGCATGGTCCATGGGGTGCGGATCAGGCTTCTCCTGTCACGGGTGACAGAGGCTTGCGCTGCTGTAGCTGGGGGCCCGTACCAATGAGGTGCTGATTCGGAGGGCTTGGGACACCATCAAGTGAGATGAATATAAGGCCATCTTGCCAAAGAGGGGAACTGAGGCACAGAAGGCTAACTAATAATTTGAGACAACTCAGCCTGGAGAAGGCAAACCAAGAATTTGAACCCAAGCAGTCTGGCACCAAAGCCTATACCTGCAGCTCTCCATTGGTACCCCACCATCCGCCACCTGCCGTGGGGAAGGAAGAGTGTACTGGGGAGTGTGGGTCTTCGGAGCGATGCCGTTTAGTGCACCTGCTGTGACTTATTACCTGAAAAGCAGCTAAGTATTTCCCATCCCATGAAGTTTAGAAATTTCTAGTTCCTGCATCGAGACCTCAGATGCATCTTAGCCAAGAGGGAGTTTGTGCGTATATTTTTTTGATGGCAGGCTAAACAAAGACCGCGACACTTAGGTTCAGGATAACCACGTTCAAGGACAGGTCAAAAGCCTTCCCCAGAACCCACCTCCAAGCCTCTCGGGCTCTATCCCGTTGGCCAAAGTGGTGTCTCCTGCTCCTGCCCAACCAGCCACCGGCAAAAGGTGATGGAGCGATCTTCCGTGACTTCCTAGGAATGGACGAGGGCACCCTCCCTGACCCAGGGCACCCCCACACCTGAACAAAAATGGGAGTCGCATTAGCCTGGAATATCGGGGGTCACCGAGTGAGTACCCCAACATGCCAAAGCCATTGCACGAATTTGCCTCGGAAGGCATTCCCGAGGGGGGATAGTGATACCTCTCGGCATCTCCAGATGCGCAAGGGATGTCTCCTCATGGTCCCCCGAGCAGCCTACCTGGAAGCAGGTGGTGCAAGTAACAGCCAAGTCCGCCAGACACGGGCTGCACCTGCGCGGCAAAGTCCCCTCTTTCCTCGCAACCGCCCAGGACGTGGGGGTCGCTTGCAGAGGTGCCCAGAGGGGGCCACCGGGGGAGGCATGTTGACCCCGGGTCGGCCTGGGGCCTGCCCCCCCCAAGCGGGGCCCACTGACTGAACCAAACCAAACACCACAGAGGATGGAAGCGACATGTCTCGTAAGTGGTGGTCGGGAGCCAGGCGGGATCCCCTTGCTGGGTGACGGCTGGAGGGGCCCGTCCTGGGCAGCAGGCCCGCACTGGGCCCTGGGGCAGCCTGCCCGGTCCGGGCTTCAGATTAGCAGGATCTCCGTTTCCAGAACGACCTTCCCCAGAGGCCGGTGCTGACAGGGGGATGCCCTTATTTGGGGATTAGTTTGCTCTTTTCCACAGGAATTGGAAAGAAGGCAGCACTTGGGGATGTGGGTGGGCTCTGGCGGCCGTCCAGCGTCGGTCTGTCCCCGAGCTCCTGCACGGAATTCTTTCTGCCCGAGTCTTGGTGACCGACTGCTTGTCCCCAAGTCCAGGAAAGGAGGAGGGAGGTCTCTCTGTGTGCAGAAGTGGAACGAGCGACTGCCACCGGCTCTGTACCCTCCACTCCTGGGCAGGGGGGCTCCTGACACCCCCATTACACAGGCCAAGGGGCAGTCCTCAGCCCCAATGCAACTCTGTCATTACCTCGTCCCCCATGCCAGCCCCCATCCCCACCCCCTGAGGTGCTCCCGGCCCTGGACCCATAACCTCCTCTCTCCTCGATTTACCCCTCCTTAGGCCTAAGTGGTACCTTTCTTTAAAATTTCAAAAAAAATTTGGGGGGGGGGGCGCCTGGGTGGTTCAGTTGTTTAAGCCTCCGACTTCAGCTCAGATCATGATCTCACAGTCTGTGGGTTCAAGTCCCGTGTCAGGTTCAGTGCTGACAGCTCAGAGCCAGGAGCCTTCTTCGGATTCTGTGTCTCCCTCTCTCTCTGCCCCTCCCCTGCTCACATTCTCTCTCTCTCTCTCTCTCTCTAAACTAAATGAAGATTTAACAAAATTCTTAATGTTTATTTATTATTGTTTTTTTAATGTATGTTTATTTTTGAGAGAGAGACAGAGCCTAACTCAGGGCTCGAACTCACAGACCTTGAGATCATGACCTGAGCCAAAGTCGGATGCTCAACCAACTGAGCCACCCAGGCGCCCCTGGGACACCTTTCTTTCTACCGCTTCAGGCCCCTCAAAAGTCTTAGCTCAAACCTGTCCCCAGGTGGGGAGTTTGGGCCTTGCAGGAGGGAAGTGAGACCTACGGCATCTCGGGACCGCGAGGCTTTTCAAGAGAACTTATGCCAGGCGCCGATGAAGGGCCGAGGCAGTCTGGTCTGTAGGCTGAGTCCATCCCCGGATAAAATACAGGACGCCCTATTCAGTTTGAATTCTGGGCAAACAATGGAGAATTTGTTTTAGCGTCTGTACATCTGCGATACGCGGCCCATGCTTCCCTGTTTAAAGTGTTTGTTGTTTCTCTGAAATTCCAATTCCACTCCGTGTCTTGCATTTTTTTCATTATTTATTTTTTTAAAGCAGCTTCTTTTTTTTTTTAAGTTTATTTATTTTGAGGGAGAGCTAGAGAGCAGGGGAGTGGAAGAGAGAGAGGGAGGGAGAGAGGGGATCCCAGGCTCCTTGCTGCCAGCACAGAACCCGACGCGAGGCTCGAACTCCCTAACCGTGAAATCGTGACCAGAGCCAAAACCAAGAGTCGGACCCGTAAGCGATGGAGCCACCCAGGCGCCCTGCATTTTTTTTTTTTTTAAGTGATCTCTAATCCAAACATGAGGCTTGAACTTATGACTCTGAGACCAAGAGTCCCGTGCTCTACCGACAGCCAGCCAGAGCCCGTGGGGTCTGGCGTTTCTATTGGCTCCATCCGGCAAGCCCTTCAGGAGCCACGGGGCAGGCAGGGGCTGCTGGCGGTGCTGAGCCCTAGGGGAAGCCAGCTGCCTGGAGGCGCTCCACCTAAATAAAAAATTTTTTTTAATATTTATTTTTGAGAGAGAGGGAGACAGAGCTCAAGCAGGGAAGGGGCACAGAGAGAGAAAGAGACAGAGCTCAAGCAGGGAAGGGGCACAGAGAGAGAGAGACAGAATCTGAAGCAGGCTCCAGGCTCTGAGCTGTCAGCACAGAGCCCGACTCGAGGCTTGAACTCATGAACCGTGAGATCATGACCTGAGCCCGAAGTCCGACGCTTAACCGACTGAGCCACCCAGGGGCCCCATCTACCTAAACACATTTTAAACCCAAGTGAACCAAACCAGATGAGGCCCTGGTCCCCCACTGGCATCTGGTTTGGGTCCCTTCTTGGTCTTCAGGGGGAAGAGTCTTCTCTGCTCTGTTCTCTGGGCGGCGAAGGCAGGAGCGGAGGGAAACGGCGGCTGCGAACACACGCGTTTCAGGGCAGCGGGGATTTCCCGCCTCTTCCTCCTCCTCGGGAAGGAAAACGTAACCTCCCAATAGACGACCACAGTAGGTCCTTGGAGGTGGCTTGTTTGAAATGCCCAGCGGCCTGTTCCAGGCCACGTGCGGAGCCAGGGCCGGTCTGGATCGTTGGACCCAACTCGTCTAGCCAAAGCTTTGGAAGGTTCACCTCCCAAGGCCACGGGCGGTCGGTGGGGTGATCCGGGCCTCCGCCCTCCGCCTGCCTGCCTCCTGCTCACTCTGCCGCCACCTTAATAAGATAAGACGGCCTTCGAGAAGCATGCCGTGGGGCGCCTCAGTGGCTCGGTCAGTTGAGTGTCGGACTCTTGGTTTCGGCTCAGGTCCTGATGCCAGGGTCATGCGATCGAGGCCCGAGTCGGGCTCTGCACTGAGTGTGTGGAACCTGCTTACGATTCCCTCCCTCTCTTTCTTTCTCTGCCCTTCCCCCCCTGCTCACATGCTCTCTCTCTCAAACACACGAAGCATTCCCTTGATCCTCCCCCCCCCAATTAAATCGGGTCCCCCTGAAATAATCTCTCAACGCGGCCTTCACTCTTCCTCCAGGGCCACGGTCCGATGCACGACTATCCGGCCCTGGGTGTTACTTTGGGTTCCTGTCTGTCCCGCCCCCCCTTAGACGACAAGGCAGGGACCCGTCTCGGTGCTCTGATGCTGACGCCGCACTTTTCGGCAGGAGACGGGCACCTGGGAGCCCCGTGGTGGGCACCTGGGAGGCACTGAGAGTTGGGAGGCCGGTAAGCGGCCACTGGGCAACAGGGAGGCAAAGTCGGTGGTGGATCGCAGGCAGGCCTTGCGGGGGGGGGGGGGGGGGGGGGGGGCGGGGAGGCGGGGGAGTTGGGAGGGTAGAGGGGGAGGAGGCCGGCGGCGGCTAGTCAAGCACCTTCTTAAGGCAAGAGCCATCTTCCCCAAACCCCCTCCTTCATGAAGGGGTTGGGAGAATCGTGTAGACGGCACTGGAGGTTTCGCTGGGCCAGGGTATTTTCAGTGAGTCGGGGCTGGACAGCCTTTAGGCCAGGGCCTCAGACCTTTTCCCAGAGACAGACACGCACGAGTGGCACCTCGTGGGTCTCAGAACTCGGTTGGCAGCTGTGTGCCACAAGCCCTTGTCGCGGTCTTTTCTTTCGAAGCCTTAAGATTTTTATTTGAAGTCTTCATAAAAGGTTGAGAATCCTACGTTCCCATCGTAACACTCCAGTGACCGTTAAATATAAAAGTGGGCGCTCTCCCCGTAAAGATGCCCGAGGGACGTTAACACGCCGGGAAGCTTGGTCAGCCCACCGTAGAGGTGCGGCCCGCGGCCTGGAGAGCACGCCCGACCCCCCGGAGGACGGGGCGGCTGCAGCAGCGCGGGGCCGAGGGGCGGGCCGCAGACTGCGCGACAGGCACGCGGGAGCGGCGGGTCGGGTCCGATGGTTGTAACCGGTCTCCTCGGAGCCCCTGCCAACAGGTTTCCGGAAAGGTTCTCTCTCTGGAACGGTTCGTGCCTGGCAACGTGGGAAGCCGGTGCCGGACTCCGACCCCTCCCAGGTTGAGTCAGCGGGGAACCCACGACGCTCCCTGGGTCACGGCCACCGGCCGTGGAGGGTTCTCCCCTGCGGCGTACGGTTCGCAGACAACGGAAACCTGTTTCCCAGCAGAGAGCGGGCAGGTAGATCAGATCTGGCCCGGAGCACCTTCTAGGTCCTGTTCACAATTCAAACTTCTGTTTATGTTTGTTTATTTTTCAGAGGGGGAGGGGCAGAGAGAGAGGGAGACACAGAATCCCAAGCAGGCTCTAGGCTCCGAGCCGTCAGCACAGGGCCCGACGCGGGGCTCGAACCCAGGAACCGCGAGATCATGACCTGAACCGAAGTTGGACGCTTAACCGACTGAGCCACCCAGGCGCCCCAGTCCTGTTCACAATTTAAAGCAACAGGTGGCTTCTCATCACCTCGCAGGCCCGAAGCCTGCCCTGCAATGGAGTCTCTGCCACTAGAAGAGGGCCCCTCTGAGTGGCTTTGACAGACGTCAGACCCCATCATCGCCATCTCCTGTGACATGGAAATTCTCCTGCCACAAAACCAGAAGCCGTAGATCCGTTTGCAATGGTCGTGCAGAGGTTATTGTTTTAAAGTGACAGTTGTTTGGACGCCTGGGTGGCTCGGTCTGTTAAGCGTCTAACTTCACTCAGGTCATGATCTCGCGGTCTGTGGGTTCGAGCCCTGCTTTGGGCTCTGTGCTGACAGCTCGGAGCCTGGAGCCTGCTTCCGGTTCTGTGTCTCCCTCTCTCTCTCTGCCCCTTCCCACTCACACTGTCTCTCTTTCTCCAAAATAAATAAACATTAAAAAAAAATTTTTTTAAGAAACAAAGAGGAAGAAAGAAACAATTGTTTGGACACCTGGGTGACTCGGTCTGTTAAGCATCCAACTTAGGCTCAGGTCATGATCTCATGGTTCATGAGTTTGAGCCCCACGTTGAGCTCTGGGCTGATGGCCCGGAGCCCATTTGGCATTCTCTCTCTCTCTCTCTCTCTCTATCCCTCCCCCCTTTGTGCTCTCTCTCAAAATAAACATTTAAAAAAATAAATAAAGTGACAATTGTTATTAAAATAGGTGCTTAGTACAGAAAAATACCAAAAAGCACAAAGAAAATAAAAATCTCCTGGCATCATAGTAAAAAAATGTTTTACCAAAATTAACAGCCTTGTGGTATTTTATCGGTGCAGTGGTGCATTTATGTATCAGTTAGGATTAGGTGAAGCTGCAAGGATAGAGACCTGAAAAATACTGGCATTGGACAAGATAAGAAGCTTACTTACTTTGCACAAAAAAAGAAGTCCGGAAGTAGAAAGTCCAAAGATGGTATGTGAGAGTCATAAAATCATCAGGCACCCAGGCTCCTTTCCACTTCGATATCCCTAAGGGGGTGGCCTTGGTCTTCATGATCTAATATGGCTGCCAGAGTTCCAGTCATCACAACTGTATTCCAAGTGACAGGATTAAGGAAGACTGCTCTGTCCCTTTGAAGTCTTTCTGGAAGACCTATGTAACATTTCTACTCCCATTTATTTCACTGGGCAGAATTTAGTCCTATGGCTCTACCTAGTTGCAAAGGAAGCTGGGAAATGTAATTTTTAGGTGAACAGCAGCGGGGCTGGCTAGAAATTGGGGCTCTGTTACTAAAAGGAAGGCAAGAATCAACATTGAGAAGGCACCTAGAAGCCTCTGGGACCATGTATATTCTTTTGCATCTTAAAGCTTAATTCTTTGAATAGGTTCGAAACTGTATTTTTACTTGGCTCAAAAATTAAAAATTATGAAAAGGTGTACAGCAAAGTCCCCCAAACACACGGTCTCTCCTCCCCTCTCGAATGCACACTGATAACCATGTTATCAGTTGTTTTGTATTTCTTTCCAAAGGGTCATGCATTACATAAATGTGAGTATTATAACTACCCTCCCTATATCCCAGCTCCCCTTTTTAAAAATTTTTAAGATTTTTTTTTTTTTGAGAGAGAGTACAAATGGGGGAGGGGCAGAGAGAGGGAGACACAGACTCTGAAGCAGGCTCCAGGCTCTGAACTGTCAGCACAGAGCCCGACGCGGGGCTCAAACTCACAGACTTCGAGATCATGACCTGAGCCGGAGTTGGATGCTTAACCCACTGAGCCACCCAGGCGCCCCCATACCCCACCCCCTTTTAACCCAAAAAGTGGCACACTGTGTATGTTGTTCTGTAGCTTGCTTTTTCTTTTCCCTTAGCAGCGAATCTGGAGATATTTCCCTGTCGATACCCAGAGAGCAGCCCTGCCGTGTGTCTGCTGCCTGGTACTTCACTGTGTTGGGGCAACATAAATCATGTATCTGGTCCCCAAAGGGGTGGCCGTATAATCTACCCTCCAAACCGGGACACTTTGGGGAGTGAACGTAGGGGGTCTCTATTATTAGTTACATAGAAGCCGAGGTGTCAACACTCCCAAGCACATGGAGACGCAGGGCCCCCCACAGATGCTGAGCATCAGGCTTGTCTCCAGACCGGGCTCGATCCCGTGAACCTCGAGATCATGACCTGAGCTGAAACCGAGAGTTGGATGCTTAACCCACCGAGCCGCCCAGGCGCCCCGGGGTGCCTCCAGCCTTTTGCAATCCATTACGACAGTGCTGTAGTTATTCACATACGCGTGTATAGATAGGTTTGTCTGCGTAAGTTTCAAACGTGTAATTGCCAGGTTGAAAGGTACGTGCATTTGCGCTTTGGATAGAAACTGCCAGACAGGCCTCTGTAGGAACTGGACGGGCTTCCCTCCTCAGCACGGAGGGAGGAGGTGTGTCTTTAACACAGCTTGGCCCCCAGAGCGCGTTACGAGACCTTTGGATTTTGGCCCATCTGATAGACGAGAAGTGATATCAGAATTTCGTTTTAATTTGCATTTTATTATGAATGAGGCTGACTATGCTTTCAATCCCATCCGTGTTTCTTTGTCTGTGATTTGTCTTCTCATATATCCTTCGCCCACTGTTTTTTTACTGGCAGTTTGGAAATCTTACCTTGGAGCTTTTTTGTATGCGAAAGAGACGAGGTCTGTGATTTGAGATGCAAATCGTTTCCCCAGCTGGTTGCTAGGCTTTTCGGCTTTTGGTGTGTTGTCTTTGCCATACAGGGTTTTAAAAATTTCTGTCTTTACTTTTGTGCGTTTGGGTTTTAAGTCAAAACTCGAAAGTTCTTCCCTGGCCCAAGGTTTTCCTCCAGAATTTTCATCGCTCTATTTCAAACCTTGGGTGCATTTGGGATATATCATGGTATACATGTTGGGCATGAAATTATCTATGTTTTAGTAAGTATATTTACTTTTTTTTTTGAGAGCACACACTGGGGAGAGGGAAAGAGAGAGACAGAGAGAGAGAGAGAGAGAGAGAGAGAGAGAGAGAATCGTAAGCAGTCTCCATGCCCAGCACAGAGCCGGGATTCAGGGCTCGATCTCAGGACCTGTGAGATCACGACCTGAGCCAAAATCAAGAGTCGGACACTGAACTGATGGAGGCGCCCAGGTGCCCCAAATTTACTTTTTTGATTGTAATACAAGCTCCTAGTTAGAAAAATCATAGTCTTTATTTATTTTTTATTTATTTATTTATTTATTCGAGTTTCCCCTGGACATCGTTAGCCAGTTTCCAGTCTTCTCGAAGTTGGTTCTCAGATTTACCTTCATATTTATAAATAGTAATGTACACAGCTCTGTATTCACTTTATCAGTTTTAAGCACGCTCCATTTCATGGTAGGTGAGAATTTAAATCCTCCGCCCCCACCGCCACGCCCCTGCCGGTGTCAATGGGACCGTTCACTGGGCAGCTGGTCCTGGCATGGACCACGTTCTATTTCTGTTTTTAAAAACGTTTTAACTTGTCATTTTTCAATAAACGACCCGAGTTAGTCATTGTAACCTCCTTTGTAAAAGTATAAAAACCAGATATATTTGCAGAGAACGCATTGTAGGGAGAACTTAACACTATCTTATCGGGCGAGGTGGCTGGTTGCATTTGTCACTGAATAAGCAGTAGCCGGTGTTTGTTTTCTTACTTCAGTGCTTTTCAGCAATCACGAGCAACCCTAGGTTCATCTGCAAACGTTCCCCGTGTCCCCTCTGGGCCAGGCAGAACGCCAGGTGCTGGGGATACAATAGTGAATAAGGCGGACTCAGCCGGGGTCCTTTTGGAATCACATTTTGGTAGGGGAGGCAAACAAGAAACAGAGGAACCTACAAGATGACAGGTATTGATAAGCCCCAGGAAGAAAAGCAGAACAGAGGGAGAAAATCTAGGGTGCCCCCGGGGCAGATGCTCGTTTAGGAAAGATGGTCACAGAAGCCTCTTTGAGTAAGTGACAAGACAGATACCTGAAAGATAGGAGAGGGAGCCATATGAAAATGGCAGGAAAAGCTTGATGGGTTAGGGAAACAGCATGTACAAAGGTCCTGGGGCAGGAACATGTGAGCTGTGTTGGGGTGGGAGCAGGGCAGAGCTGTGTGTGTGTGTGTGTGTGTGTGTGTGTGTGCGCGTGCGTGCACGTATGTGAGTTGGGGACATAGCAGGAAGGCCAGTGTGAGCAGCAAAACTGTGTGAGATGGCTGGCCGGAAGAAGTAGGTAGGTAAGAACCTCCCAGGCCTTATCAGAAGGAATCGGAGGGGCCTGAACTGTGGTCTAATTATATTCTTAAACATGCTCTTTGGAAGTCAAAGAGAGAAGTGATCCTAGAGAAACTAAAGTGTGAAAATAAAAATAAGTTAAAATAAGAAACCTGGGGAGGACATCCCGGAAACAGGACGGGTGAGCGAGGAGGAGCTTAACCAGGATGCTGGCAGAAGCAGGTAGATTCATATTCTGTGTCTCCTTCTCTCTCTCTCTCTGCCACTCCCCTGCTCATGCTGTCTCTCCCTCTCTCTCAAAAATAAACAAACATAAAAAAATTATTTTTAAAAAAAGAAAGGAATCAAGGTACACGTGTGAACTGAGCATCTGATCCCTCCCAGGGCCGCTCGCTGAACTGGAAGAGATTCAGAGAAATCGGGAGTCAGGTTGGGTGGAAAAGTGGGGTCGACTGGAATCCAGAGCCCGGGAGGAGAGAGAGCAACCCTCGGGAAGGTGGCGCCGGGGGTCCCCCCTCCCACAGCAGGCGGAGGCGCCAAGGATTCGCTGGCGAGCTGCAGGGGTGCAGGGGGGGAGAGCGGCCGGGAGCGCCTCGGGCAAGGGGGCCGACAGCGGGGGCCAGAAGCTTCTAGAAGGAGGAAGTGACGCCGCGGCAAAGGCTGCCGGGAGGGCCAGGAGGGCGCGCCGGCGCCGCTGACTGTCCCAGACGGAGGAGCGTGTGCGGGGAGCACGCGGAGGCGGCGAAGGCCCCGCTTTGGAGGCGTTTTGCCGGGAAGAGGTAGGAAGAAAGGGCGAGGTCGCAGGGAGGGCTGTGCAGGGCAGGAGTGGGGGGGGGGGGCGCTGGTGCGGGGAAGCAGGAGGCCGTGCGGTGGGCCATTCCACAGCAGGTGCCGGAGGGCAGGTGGATTGGGGGGAGCAGTGGCGGAGGAACCGCGTGGATGCGCAGAGGCGCTGATGGGAGCAGAAATTCTGAGCCGGTTCGGCTGCTGGCAGTGACTCGGGGGGCGGGGAGGGAAGACGGGGGCAGGGGTGCGAGGGAAAGCATGCCCACCAGGAAGCTGCGAAGCAGGAGCCACAGAGGGTCCGTGAACAGACACTGGAGACGCTCCCGAGAACGGGGCCAGGGGCGTCCGGGCAGAGAGGGGCCGTGGGGGGAGGGGGGCACCCGACGGCTCCTGGAGGTGAGCGGATGAGTGTGGTAACGGCGGTACAGGGGGGCCGTCGTGTGAAGCTCGAAGGAGGGGGGAGAGAGAGTCCTGTGGAGGGAGGAGGGGAACGCCGGCAGCTCGGATCCCCGGGGACGCAGGACAAGGGACACACGATCCACGCCCTCTGGAGAGAGCTGGGGGGCGGGGGGAAAGCAGGTGGCGGAGGGGAGCTGGCTCCTCAGAGTGAGAGGGTGATGGGAACGTTCAGAGACGAGGTAAAGGGTTCGGGACATTTTCTGGTGACACCATGAGATCCCAGTAAAAATTCGAGGGTCAGAAAGTGGTGGACACTTGGACCCGTCGGCAGAATGCTTTGGGCCACTCGGAGATCACAACAGTGTGGCACATGAGACGGAATCTACCCCAGATCCTGAGAGTCAGGGGGACTTTCTAGAAGAGTCGGAGGAGTGGAACCCCCCTTCCCCGCAGGCAAGCCAGGAGCCCTGGGGTGGGTCCCAAGAGGAGCCGGGCTTTGAAGGCAACATCAAGGAAGATATTGAACTGCTATTTTCTGCCCAACCCCTGGGGGCCCCCTCCGGCTGAGGGGGTGCTCTCCTTGTGGGGGCGGCCAGGAAGCAACGCCCTCCCGCTGTCCATCCTGTCTCCAAGCCACCGTGGCGCCTGCCCCCTTCCAGAAGCATTACTCACTCTAGCCAGAAGGTAGAACTGCGATCTGTCCACACCGTGGAATGTTACTCGGGCTTAAAAAAAAAGTAGGAAATCCTTCTGACTTCAGCTCAGGTCATGATCTCGTGGTTCGTGGGTTCAAGCCCCGCCTCGGACTCCGTGCTGACAGCTCAGGGCCTGGAGCCTGCTTCGGGTTCTCTGTCTCCCTCTCTCTCACTGTCTCTCCCCTGCTTGCTCTCTCTCTCTCTCAAAAATAAATAAACATTAAAAAAAATTAGGAAGTGCTGACTTCCATGTTCCAACAGGGATGAACTTCGCGACATCATGCAAAGTGAACTAAGCCAGACACGAGAGGACAGATACTGTTTGATTCCACTTACACGAGACGCCTGGAGTCATCAGAGTCTCAGAGAAAGTAGAGGGGTGGTTGCAGTGGCTGGCGGGGGGAGGTGGGTGGGGGCTCGTGTTTAATGGGGACAGGATCACTTCGGAATGGTGAGAAAGTTCCGGAGATGGGTGGCGGTGATGATTGCACCACAGTGGGAACGTACTTAATGACCCTGCACTGTATGCTTGGAAATGGCTAAAAAGGTTTATTAAAAAAGTCAGCTTGGGGAAACTAAGGCTACTCCGTGGCCTCGTGGCCACACACTGGATCAGAATCAGTGTCCCGACCCCAGGGCTCTGTGACGGACTCTGGCCCAGGAAGAGGAACGAGGGTGGGTGGGGATTTGAGGAGATGAGCGCCGCCCCCCCCCCCCCCCCGGGGCAACCCTGGGCGGGGGGCTGCTCACGGGTGCCTCTCAGGAAGCGCTTTGGCTTGCCGGCTCATTTGCTGCACTCGGATCTCACGCAGAGACGTCCGAATTCCCGAGGGTGCTGGTTCGCGTCGGGGGGGGGGGGGGGGGGGCAGGGCGCCGTGGAGTTGGCGTAGCTCGGGGCTCAGCCACCAGCCCGAACGCTCACGGACGGCCGGCCCCGCACTACGGTTGTTTTCCTGGCCTCGATCTCGAGTGCCAAAGCTCGACGCTGTCATTAAAGTGTCCAGATTTTTTCATTTCGAGAAAATAGTGTCTCCCGAACTCCATAATATTCACCTGAGCGCTGAGCACTCAGTGCCTGTTGGGGGCCCGACAGAGGCGTCTGAGCTCGCAGAGAACAAGGCCGAGAACGTTCTGATTAAGAATCATGAAGGACGGACCACCAAGATGCAGAACTTTTCAAAGAGGGTAGTACCGGCAAGGGAAGAGAGGAAAAAAAAATTGATTCGTAACCCAGAAGAGTCCAGAAAGGCGGAAGTACTTAGGATGGGGGACCTAGCATCTGAGCAGGAAGGTGTTTCCACCCACGGGGAGAAGACAGAAAATGACCTGTCACCACAGCGGGGGTGGGTGCCTCGCAGCTGGCGTAGGGGGGAGAAAAGAAAAAGCTATTTAGATTCTTACTTTCTGAGTAAGACACCAAACCCAGAAGCCATAAATGGAGAAAGAGACTGACATGCTGAACCACATGAAACGAAAAACTTCTGTACGACAGACGACACTGTTACCAAAACTAAAAGAGGAAAAAGAGACTGAAAAAAAAATTGCAATCCATAGCAGGCAACACGTAACATTCACTACATAATAACTGATACACAGAGGGCCCCCCAAAAGGGATAAGACAAACAAGCCAGCCAAAAAATTGGGTCTGCAGGCAATTCTTAGAAAAAAAGTGCCAAATCTTAGCCATAAGGAAGGGAGATTTGACTTCACTAGAAAGCGATAAAGCCGTGAGGATCTACCCATTTGCTTATCAGACTGGAAGAAATGAACAATGTTGAGAATGTTTGATTTGGGCAAAATTAGGCAGAAACGGATATTCTCATACACGCTGGCAAAGGCTAAATGAGTAGTATCTTCCTGGAAGTGACTGGCAATGTTAATCCATTAAACGTTGAGATAACGATGTTAATTATAAACTCTTTTGTACAGAGTTCCCAGTTCTGGAAATTTACCCTTCAGAAGTAGTCAGAGATTTTCAGGAAGAGCTACAGACAGCAGTAACAGCAGGGGCGCCTGGGTGGCTCATTTGGTTGAGTGTTTGACTCTTGATCTCAGATCAGGTTTTGATCTCAGGGTTGTGAGTTCAAGCCCCATGTTGGGCTCTCTGCTGGGCATGAAGCCTACTTAATTAAAAAAGAAAAAAAAAAAAGAGGGTCCCCTTGGGTGGCTCAGTCAGTTGAGCGCCCGACTCTTGATCTCGGCTCGGGTCTTGAGCTCAGGGCCGTGAGATCGAGCCCCACGTCGGGCTCTGTGCTGACGGCTCAGAGCCTGCCTGCGATTTTCTCTCTCGAAATAAATGAAGATAAAACAAAGAGCAACCACAAAAGTTATGAAAGTAAACTGGGAATTTCCATGAACAGAAGAGTGCTAGAAAAGAAACTGTGTGTACCCAGTAGTATGGAATAGAGGGCATCTCCCAGAAAGATGTGTTCTCAGAACAGGTGTTCTCCGAAAGAGAACCTTTTGAAAACAGGCTTCTTGACAAGTGCAGGTCTCCTTCGGCTCTTCAGAATATCCCTGTGTGTGTAAGCGCATACGCTCCATTTCACTAATCCCAGATCGCATGTCCTTTTCACGTTTGTAACAGGATATGGCATCACTGATATCTCTGACTCTGTAGTACATGGCGCTTGGTTTGTATAAGCACACAAAAATATCTGGAACAGTACTCAAAACTGAACCGTGGGAGGGTGGAATTAGGGAGGTTGGGAGAGGCACGTCTACTGTCTGAAACATTCATAAGTTTACATTTGTCCTGTGAGCACGTATCATTCCGGCAATATCTAAAAACAAAACATTAACGACAGATGCACCAGACTTGGCCGTGGCCAGCACCACCAGACTTTATCCTGAGCCTCTAGAAGGCCGGGTTTGCTCGCCCAGCCCTGGACCACCTTGATTTACTTGTTTAAAGTTTATCTACTTATTTGGAGGGAGGCAGAGAGAGCTTGAACGAGGGAGGGGCAGAGAGAGAGAGGGGGAGAGAGAGAATCCCAAGCTGGCTCTGCGCTGTCAGTGCGGAGCCCAATATGGGGCTCGATCTCATGAACCGAGATCATGACCTGAGCTGAAATCAATAGTTGGACCTCCAACCGACTGAGCCACCCAGGTGCCCCCGGACAACCTTTATTCTTAAGGGGTGAAATTCTCCTTTGATTATTTTTTTCATCTTCCCCAGAATCCATGCTGTTACCCCAGATGCCAGGAAGAACAGAGTGGGGGCTGAGCGAAGGCTGGAGCAGGTGCTGCCCCCCCCCCACCTTTTCCATTGTGTTTCTTCCGGCCAATGCAGCAGTTAGGATTTCTGTGCTGCGGGCGCCTGGGTGGCCCAGTTGGTTAAGTGTCCAACTTGGGCTGGGGTCGTGGTCTGGCGGTTAGTGAGTTTGAACCCTGCCTCCGCTCCGAGCTGACGGCTTAGAGCCCGGAGCCTGCTTCGGATTCTGTGTCTCGCTCTCTCTCTGCCTCTCCCCTGCTCACACTGTCTCTCTCTCTCTCTCAAAAATAAACATGAAAAATTTTTTTTAAAAAAGTCCAGAGCAAGCTGTTCAGATGTGATCGGGTTCACAAGCTCTGTCCTCCGTCTTTCTCCCATCACCTGCAATTGGTTTTCACATCAGATTAGTTACCTCACGGTTGCAAGATGGCTGCCACAGCTCGAGAGAGAGAGAGAGAGAGAGAGAGAGACACACACACACACACACACGCACGCACGCACGCGCGGCAGTGCCCAAAGCGGGAAGGAGGAGGTCCAAACCTCACCGGATACATTCCCTCGAATCCTATTGGCTAGAATTTGTCATGTGACCATTCCTTAGCCCAATTGTTGGCAGGGGGGAAAAGGGATTGTCCGATTGGCTTAGAGCAATCGTGGTTCACGGTCTGAGCTGTGGCTGCTACAGCCACGCGGGAGTTCTGCCCGCAAGGGGCGTTAGCGTTGGGGAGCTAAAGAGCAAAGCTGCGACACAGTTTTGGGTAGTGACCGTCCTGAGCACGTGGCTTGAGGTCATGTTCCTCCCTTCTCCTGGGAGCAGCGAAGTAACTAACGGTTATTAATGGAGAATGACTAGCACAAACATGCGGCGAAGAGCCGATTAGTGGCTTCTAGAATTTCTGAGGACGCCTCCAGCATCCTCACGTGAGGTGTTTTGCAGACCACACTGGTGAAAAATGACCTGTTGCACCTGAGGTCTCTGAAAGCAGCTACAGACACGAGTGCTTCGTTTTCAGATGAAGGAGCCGCAGGAGTCCCCAGGGACAGGACGCGGGGAGGCAGGCTTGCAGCTTCAGCATTCGGTGGAAAATAGCCCAAGCTTCCCAGAAAAGAGGCTGCGGAGGCAGGAGGCTCGCAGGTGACAGGAGAGAGACGGGGTCCCCTCCCCGGGGCCAGGATGGTGACCGTACCCGCGCTCCTGTTCCTCCTTCCGTTGAAGGAAAGGCAGCGAGGTTGGACCCAGAGCAGAACGAGCAGAACGCTGCACGGAGGCGGGAAAGAACACAGGAGGGCAGTCGGGTGTCCAGGTTCAATTCCATGTTATCTCGCCAGGCGCTTTCCCCCTTGGAGCCTAGGGCTTCAACTGCCTGCCTTTCCTAAAAGCCTGAGCCGGAAGTCACCCCTGGGGCAACTCTTCAGCCTATTCTAGAAGCCTCCCTCAGCACCGTTTCCGTGTAACGTGACATCTGATAGCCTTCAAGCCCACTGATACTGGAAAGCAACCACGTGTCCGAGAAAGACTTCAGCGCCAGGAGAGCTGTCTCTGCGTGGGGCAGGTGTGGGCGTTGCCGGGAGGGCAGCTTGGAATGCAAACAGACCTGCTTTTAGGGGACAGCCCTGCCACTTACCAGCTGCGTGTGGTGGCTCTGGGAGAGTCGTCGGTCACTCGGCCTCAGCCACTTCACCTCTTCTGCACAGCATCAGCCTACAAGCTCTGGGACTTGTTGGTGTGTGTGTATCTGCTTTGGAGAAACATCCATTCAAACACTGCCCATTAAAAAAATTGGAAACTGGGTCTTTCTGTCATTGAGTCGTAAAGGTTCCTTGTGTATTCTGGATACTAGACTCTTCTCCGATATGTGATTCGCAAATATCTTCTCCCATTTTGAGACTGTTTCTTCACCGTCTTCATAGTGCCCTTTGATGTACAAAAGTTATACATTCTGATCAAGTCCTCTTTATCTATTTTTTTATGTGATTGTTTGAGCTTTCGTTGTCCTATCTAAGAAATTGTTGCCTAATCCAAAGTCGCAAGCTTTACATTACATCTGTGTTTTCTTCTAAGAATTTTATACTTTTCGCTCTTCTGTTTAGCTCTTTGACCCATTTTGAGTTAATTTTTGTGTGTGGTATGAAGTAGGGGTCCAACTTCTTATTTATTTATTTATTCATTCATTCATTCATTCATTCATTCATTTTTGCATGAGTCTGTCCAGTTGTCTAAGCACCATTTGTTGGGAAAAAAACGGTGCTAAGACATTCTTTCCCCACTGAATTGTCATGGGACTTTCACTGAATATCCACTGACTGTAAATGTAATGATTTATTTCTGGACCCTCAGTTCTATTCCAGCAAGCTATATGTCTGCCTTTATGCCAGTACCACATTGTCTTGATTACTGTGGATTTGCGGTAAGTTTTGAAATCAGAAAGTGTGTCAGTTCTCCAACTTTGCTTTTTTTTTTTTTCTTTTAAATATTGTTTTGGCCATGCTGGGTCCCTTGCATTTCCATATAAATTTTAGGATTAGCTTGTCAGTTTTTGCAAGGAAGTCAGCAAGGATTTTGAAAGAGATTACACCAAACGTGTAGATCGATTTGAATAGTATTGCCATCTTAACAAGATTTTAGGTCTCCCAATCCATGAACATGGAATGTCTTTCCATTTATTTAGGTGTCCTGTAATTTCTTTCAGTGGTGTTTATAGGTTTTCATTGTATAAATCTTGCGCTTCTTTCAATTTATTCCTAAGAATTTTATTCTTTTTACTTCTATTGTAAGTGGAATATGTTTTTAATTGCATTTTTGGATTGTCCATTGCTACTGAATAAGAATACAGTTGATTTTATATTTTGTACAAGATATTGATCTTGTATATTACAGTGTTGCTGAACTCATTTATTCATTCTAATGGGTTTTTGTTTGGTTGGGTGTTTTTTTGTTTTATTTTTTTATTTTTTTATTTTTGTGGATTGCTTAGTTTTCCATATTCAAGATAATGGCATTTGTGAATTGAGTTAGTTTTACTTATTCCTCTCCAATCTGGGTGCCTCTTATTCCTATTTATTTATTTTTTAACATAAGCTCTATGCCCAAAGACTGGAGATCAAGAACCACATATTCTACTGACTGAGCCAGCCAGGTGCTCCTCCCCCCATTCCTTTTTCACTTTTCTTTGTGCTTCAGTGTCTTGGCTTAGAACCACCAATACAATGCTAAATAGAAGTGGCAGAAACAAACATCATGGTCTTATTCCTGATCTTAGAGGGAAAGCTTTCAGTCTTTTACCATTAAATATGCGATCAGCTATTATGAGTTTTCCATAGATGGCTTCTATTAGGTTGAAGAAGTTTCCTTCTGTTTTTATTTCGTTAATTGTTTTCTATCATGAATCGATGTTAGATTTTTGTTAAACACTTTTTCTGTGTCTATTGATATGATCGTGTGATTTTTAAATAATCTTTTTAATATTTATTTATTTTTGAGAGAGAGAGACAGTATGAGTGGGGGAGGGGCAGAGAGAGAGAGAGACACACACACACACAGAACTCCAAGCAGGCTACAGACTTTACACTGTCAGCACAGAGCCTAATGCAGAACTCAAACCCACAAACTGTGAGATCATGACATGAGCTGAAGTTGAATGCTTAATTGACTGAGCCACCTAGGCACCCTGGTCATGTGATTTTTATTCCTCCCTCCCTCATTTCTTGCTTGCTTTCTTGCTTCCTTCCTCCCTTCTCTCTCTTTTAGAGAGAGAGAGAGAGAGAGAGAGAGAGAGAGAGAACTCAAAATCAGGGGAGAAGAGAGAGGGAGAGAATCTCTAGCAGACTCCATGCTCAGCACAGAGCCCGGCACAAGGCCTAGGATCACAACCTGAGCCAAAATCAAGAGTTGGACACTGAACCAACTGAGCCATCGAGGCACCCTCTCCTTTATTTTACTAATAAGGTATATTACCTGGATTGATTTTTGTAGTTAAACCAGCCTTGCATTCCTTGGGTGAATCCCACTTGTTCTTGGTGGATAATCCTTTCTATATGTTGCTGGATCCAGTTATGGTTTGAGAATTTTTGCATCTACATTCATAAGGACTGTTGGTTTGTAGTTTTCTTTTCTTGTTATGTCTTTCTCTGGGTTGGTATCAGGATAATACTGGCCTCATAGAATGAGATGGGAGTTGTTCCTCCCACTTTTTTGTGAAACTGCTTTAAAAAGTTGGTGAGGGTTGGTATAATTTTTCTTTAAATGTTTTGTAATATTTAAACCAGTGAACCCATCTGGGCCTGGACTTTTCTTTGTGGAAAGTTTTTTGATCACTTTACTCGTTATAGATTTATTCATATTTTTAATTTCGTCGAGTCCATTTTGGTAGTTTGCATGTTTCTAGGGATTTGTCTATTTCATGCAGGTTATCTTATCTGTTGGTATACAGTTGTTCACAGTATTACTGTATATTCCTCTTTATTTTTTGTATAGTTGGTAATGTCTTTTTTTCACTCCTGATATTAGTAAATTTGTCTCTCCACCCCCCTCCCTTTTGATTAGTCCAGCTAAAGGTTTGTCAATTCTATTGATTCTTTTCCAAAAGACAAATTTTGGCCTTGTTGATTTCCTCTATGGTTTTTCTATTTGTTATTTCATTTGTTTTCCATTCTGGTCTTTATTCTTTCTTCTCTTCTGCCTGCATTAAGTTTAGCGTGCTCCTCTCTCTCCAGTTTGTGGAGGTGGAAGGTTTGGTTACTGATCTGAGCTCTTTCTCCCTTTTTAACACAGGCATTTACAATCATAAATTTCCTTCTAGGCACTGCTTTCACTATATCCTACATATTTTGTATATTGTGTTTTTGTTTTCTCAAAGCATCTCAAAGTATTTTCTCATTTCTTTTATGATTTCTTCTTTGATCATTCGATTATTTGTGAGTGTGTCATTTAATTTTCAAATATCTGTGATTTTCCCAAATATTCACTTTTCATTGATTTTTTAAATTTCATTCCATTTGTTTGTACAACATACTTTGTATGATCTCAGTATCTTAAATTCACTGAAGTTTGTTTTATGGCCTATAATATTGTCTATTTTGGAGAGTGTCTCACATGCACTTGAGAAAAACGTGCATTCTGTTTTTCAGTAGAGTGTTCTATGGATATTCATTAGGTGTATTTGTTTTACAGGGTTGTTCAAATCTTCTATTTCTATGATGATCTTCTATCTAGTTGTCTGGTTGTTCTATCCATTATTGAAAATGGAATATTGAGGTCTCCAACTGTGATTGTTGAATGGTCTATTTCTCTGTTTAATTCTGACAATTTTTACTTTACATATTCTGGAACTCCATTATTAGATACATATGTATTTGGGGCGCCTGGGTGGCTGAGTGGGTTAAACATCCGACTTCAGCTCAGGTCATGATCTCACGGTTTGTGAGTTTGAGCCCTGCGTTGGGCTCTGTGCTGACAACTTGGATCCTGGAGCCTCCTTCAGATTCTGTGTCTCCCTCTCTCTCTGCCCCTCCTCTCGGTCACACTCTGTCTCTCTCTCTCTCAAAAATAAATAAACATTCAAAAGAGATGCATATGTATTTATAATAGGTTGAGTACTATAAAATGTTCTAATTTTTTCTTAAAGTCTTGCCCTGTATTAGTGTAGCCACTATTTTGACTTGACTATCTTTGACTTTGGATTTGATAGTTTGACTATACTGTGTTTAAATGTGTATCACTGGTTATATTTTTTTAATCTAATTTGGGGAGTTTGCCACCATTTTTTCTTTAAATTTTCTTTCTTCTTTTTTTTATTTTTTAGAAAGAGAGAACACAATAGGGGGAGAGGGGAAGAGGGAGACAGAGAGGGAGAGAGAGAGAGAGAGAGAGGGGGAGGGAGAGAGAATCTCAAGCAGGCTCCACACTCGGCATGGAGCCTGACGCAGGGCTCAATCCCACGACCCTAGGATCATGACATGAGCTGAAATCAAGACTTGGACGCTTACCCAACTGAGCCACCCAGGGACTCCTCTTTAAATTTTCTTCTATTTCTCTCTCTCTCTCCTCTCTTTCTGGAACTCTCATTTTGCATATGCCAGTACACTCGGTCATGTCCCGCAGGTCTCTGAGACTGTTCGTTTTTCTTCAGTCTTTTATTTTCCTGTTCTTCCACTTGGATGATTGCAGTTGACCTTTCTTCAGTTCACTGATTCTTACTTCTATCAATTCAGATATGCTTTCGAGTTCTTCTGTGTTTCATTTCAGCTATTGTACTTTCCAACTCCAGAATTTCTGCTTGGGTCTTTCGCATAATTTCTGGCTCCTTATTGAGATTCTCCGTCTGGCGAAACATCATTTTCATACTCTCCTTTAACTCTTTAGACATGATTCTCTTTAATTCTATGAACATGTTCATGATAGCAGATTTGAAATCACAGTCTCGTAAATCCAACATCTGGGCTTCTTCAGAGACACTTTCTACTGACTGTTATTCCTGTGTATCGACCATGTTTTTCCGATTAATATATATATCTCATCATTTTCTGTTGAAGAGTGGACACATGAAAATCTGTAACATGCCAACTCCGAAAAATCAGATTCTCTCCCCTCCCCAGGGTGTGTAGTTGCTGCTGTTTGTTGCTGTCGTTGCTGTTTGTTTAGTGAATTTCCTGGACTAATTCCGTAACGTCCATATTCTTTCTCATGGGTGGCAACTGAAGTCTTTGGCCCAATTAGTTTAGTCGTGTCAGCTAATGATCAGAGAGAGACGTCCTTAAATGCCTGGAAGCCATAAGTCTCTCTCCTTTTACCAAAGGGCTCAGAGTGTGTGTTGCTTTCAGTGTTCTGGCAGACAGTTAAGAAAATCTGTCTTAGTCTTTATTTCCTGTTGACACATGGCCTCAGAGTCAGCCACTAGCAAAAGCTCGTGATCTTCTCAGGTCTTTCCTGGGCATGTGCAGATGTATGTGGTCTTCCACAGTCCAACGAATGTGTGAAAGGTTTTCAAAGCCCACTGAGATGTCGTTTTCTGGGTTTTCTTTCCAAGTTTCTGACCAGCCTCTTGTTAGCCTTAACTGGTATTGCCACCTCAGGCATCTGTAAACATCTTCCAATCTTTTTTTTTTTTTTTAATGTTTTTATTTGTTTTTGAGAGACAGAGAGACAGAGCGTGAGCAGGGGAAGGGCAGAGAGAGAGGCAGACACAGAATCTGAAGCAGGCTCCAGGCTCTGAGCCATCATCAGCACAGAGCCCAATGCGGGGCTCGAACTCACAGACCGTGAGATCATGACCTGAGCTGAAGTCGGCCGCCCAACGAACTGAGCCACCCAGGCGCCCCCCCATGTCTCCAATCTACACACACACACACACACACACACACACACACACACACTCACACACGCGTTTCTCCACCTCCCAACTATCGTTTCCTCAAGAACGTTTTATCACAATTTTTCATTAAGTCAACATTCACTTTTACATCGGAATTTCTCAGTAAGAACAATATTGCCATTTTGGTGGGGTGGTTTTTCACTATAAAGGATATTTAACACTCCTGGTCTCTGCCCACAAAGTGCCGGTGGTGGCCACACAAAATTGGGAACGAAAAACATATGCACGTATTTCTAAGCAGTCCCCCCTTTTTTTTTAAGTTTATGTATTTATTTCGAGAGACACAGACACAGCATGAAGAGGGGAGAGGCAGAGAGAGAGAGAGAGAGAGAGAGAGAATCCCAAGCAGGCTCCATGCTGCCAGCCCAGAGCCCAACATGAGGCTCAAACTCACAGAACTGCGAGATCATGACCTGAGCCGAAACCAAGAGTCAGATGCTTAACTGACTGAGTCACCCAGGCGCCCCCTCTAAACACCCTCTTAAGCTTAAGAGTCAGTATCGCTTTGGTTAAGTATCACTTCACAGTACTGTGACTTTGGTGAAGTACCACTTCACAGTATTATGACTGTACGATTATGTTTACACGGAGACACGTGTGTACTGTTACTGCCTTTTCTTCCTTGTTTAACTTACTTTTCTTCCTAGAGTTATTAACCACTTCCTTTATTTGCTTCGTTCCCAAGCACCTATTACTAACCATTTGCCAAGTTCTACAAGTGTATGGGAAGTGTCTCTCCAGAACGTCAAAGAAAGCAAACAATAAAGCTTCTTTCTGCTCTTTTTTGGAATCATTCCTTCTGTCGTCTTGCTCCGACCCAAACTGCTCATCTAGGAATGGTGTAGAACAGTCCTCCCGGGGACTACTGCCCTTCATCCTTGTGGTTTCACCTATTGTAAATTTTGCAAACTGGCAAATCCAAGTTATCCCTACTGCCCGATGAAGGGGGGGGGTGGGTCAGGAAGAAGATCAGGGCAATTGAAAGAATAAAGAAGTTGCATTTTCTTGGATTGTCTGAGGGCAGAGTAAATAAATGTGTGATGTTGCTTCATACGTTAATAGAATAAGTACTTTTTTTTAAGTTTTTTTATTCACTCTTGAGGGGGGAGGGAATGAGGAGGGGCAGAGAGAGAGGGAATCCCAAGCAGGCTCCGCGTTGTCAGCACAGAGCCCGACGCGGGGCTTGATCTCACAAACCGGGAGATCCTGACCTGAGCCAAAATCCAGAATTGGTTGCTGAACCAACTGAGCCACCCAGGTGCCCCTAGAATGAGTACTTTTTAATGTGGTTCTCTATTTATCATATAATTTGATTTTTTTTTTATTGTAACCTCCTGTTGCATTTCACATATGAGGAAATTGAGGTCTACTCCCTGGTGCCCATTTTACTTCTGGAATAATACGTAATAATACTGCAGTATAATTAAGTATTCGCTATTTTGTGAACACCATTCAAGGGCCCTAGGAAACATCGTACAGAAGAAATAAAGACAGTCTTTTTTCCAAGTCCAAGAACTTGAAATCCAAGGGTTGGGAGTTTGTGGTGTGTGTCTGTGGATGTACAGGAGTCTGTCTGCCCTGTAGCCTCCTCCTGTGTCCATTTCTGGGGTGCAGACCTGCATCTAGAGACTCAGCAAGCCCAACCCACCAAAAGTTCACGGATCAGAGGCTCTGGAGCCTCCTGGGAAAAAAAAATGGAGCCAGCTCCAACTTGATCCAGTGAGAAAGTCTTAGATGTCAGAAGGATGTAGAAATTCCGGAACTACTAATACACCCTCTGTAGATTCCCAGAAATGTTTGCTGGATTGGGGGGTAACGGAGGTCAGGAAAAAGTAAGAACCAATGAAGTGTAGGCTTTTACGACCAATGTGCCCCCATCTTTATGTATAAGCCAGTGAGGCCTGGGAGGTTATAAGTTGAAATTTCCCTCTGACAGTCACCGGGACAGTGGAAAACAACGTGCATCGTCTTCTCTTTCTGTTTAGCTTGCAGAACCCCAAGATTATTTAGATGGCGACACATTTGGGGCGGGTGGGCCTCTTCCTCTGTCCCACAGATTAAACCGTATTTGGTCGAGGCCAGGCATGATAATTCCATTTTCTCATAATAATTCCATTTGCTCATGAGGGTTTTAGAGTAGTGCGTGATCTAAGACTTTGCCCAATAGGGAAGTGAGCTCCCTTACGGCTTCCTTGTGCTTGCATGAGCAAGTGATGCTTGTAGTAGTGGCAGCCTTTTTGTGACCATGAGGCAATAAGCCTAAGATGAAACACGGCAAAGCCAAAAGACAGAGAGTCCGGGTCTTTGTCTACATCTCTAAGTATTGCGCCTACACTGGGGCCCTCTGGATGCCACCTGGATTCTGCTCTGGCAGCTGAGGCAAGATGGAGCAGGAGTGGGAGATGGGAGAATGGGTGCCAGCCACCCGGAAGTCCACAGAGGGTCGTTTGCTTCACAAAATGCACCCTTCCACTTTCACCAATTAAAGACCCCACTTGGGTTTCTAGGACTCTCTACTCCTAATCTATCCCAATGCTCCCATCACTGCCAGCGTTTTCAAGGAGTCTAGGTGCTCCACGGGCAGCTGCGAGCCCCTTTGAGCCTGACCCCTGTGAGGTAGGTGTCATATTCCATCTGAATGCATGAGAAAACTGTGGCTTAGAAAGATGAATTAACTTGCCCAAGGTCAGCCTCAGAGTTGGGAACCAAACCTGGGTTCTCTGCTGCTGAGACCGGGACTCTCTTCGACTGCACCCAAGCTGCTTTCGAGACCAAACCTCAGGACTCCCTCCAGACTCCACCCTTTCTCCCGTTTTCTCGACAATAATTGACTCTGCCATTACGGCCACCCCCAAGGACCCTATGAGTCCCGTTCAAATTCCAGCATGGGTTTTGGCCTGGGGTTTAATGAAGTCAGGATAAATTCAGTACATTTCACGTAAACTTGGTGAAGCGGAGAGGCTGGCTGTGAAGCGAAGGGCACTGTGCGGGGGACGGGGGGGGGGCTGACTAGGGGGAAGACGGAGGAGAGGGAGCCTCTACTGGTGGGTGTCCAGAGGTGGACACCCGTCACGTGGAACTCAGCAGGCTGCAACCCAGGCTGGGGGAGGGCACAGCCTTGCACGGGGCGGGGGGGGGGGGGGGGGGGGACAGCGTTCCTACTTGGGGCGATTCAGGGAAAGTTTCCTGAAGGAGGCTCTGAGAAAGGAAAATGGGGATTCCAGGCACAGGAAATGCTGGAACTGAGCCCGGGGCCCGGAGGCTGCAGAGCGTCCGGGAAACGCTCACAGCAACCAGCTGGCTTCCGTCCCGCCTCGCCTCTTCCTGGCCAGCTCTCCGGCTCCCTGCGGCCAGAGGATGCTCTGATCTGTCATCACTCTGCTCCGACACCTCCCTGGGCTGGTGCCCCACACCTCCGGAACAACCCAACACTCCATCCTTGAGGTCGAAGTCTTCCCTTGGCCAGGCCATCATCCTCGCTCTCCTCTCCTGACCACCGCGGTCCCGGAGCGAGCCCTCACCTCTGCCCGGCATGGCACCCCGCCAGGATACCTCCTCACTGCCAAGTTTTGTCCACTCTGCAAAAGCCACCTGTCCAAGGAGGCTCCCCTGACTCTTTCACCCTCCCCCACCCCAAGGAAATACTCTTGGTCAAGTTCCTGGACCTCCCCAAGGTTCCAGCTCATCATCCAGGTGGTAACAGGAGTTTGGGTCGAGTGCTATGGGAATGTAGGGTGGTAGAGAAGGTGGTATCAGATCTCAAAGAGCCATGGCATGGCATTTGTGGGCTCTCCGATATTTTAACATAAAATCAAGGGTTGTTTTTTTTTTTCATTATAGAAGTAACAAAACCACCCGGAAAATAGAGAAAAAAAAAATCCCCTATAGTAAGTAATCTCACCCATCCAGGACATTTACTGTAAATGCTTTTGGAAAATTTGTTGCTCTTGTTATATGGAGGCAGATATTACTGGCCACGGCTGTTGGAGGCTGATGGGTTTTATTGTTATTATGGCTACGTTGAGATATAATTCATACACCATACAACCCACCCATTTAAAGTGTACAATTAAGTGGTTTTTAAAGTATATTCAGAGTCGTGCAACCATTACTACATTTAGTATATTTTCATCCCCCCGAAAGAAATCCTCAACTGGTTAGCAGTCACTTCCATGTTTTATAATTTTTTTTAATTATTAATTTTTTTCGCTTAACATGATTTTACAAGCATCTTTTCCACTCCCTGGCAATCTTTCTAACCATCTTGTCTGGTGACAGCTAGCAAAGGATCTGGGGTAAGGCAATGGCTTGGCCAGGTGTGCTCTAGAATGCTAGCGTTTGGTGGGGACCAGAAGGAACGTGGCTCAGGTCGCCAGCCAGAGCTGAGGGAGGGATGATGGGAGCAGGCTGTGAAGAGGAGCCCACGTGACACAGGCTTTAGGGTGGAGAGGAGCAAAGCTCTGGAGGCAGTGTTGGTAACGCTACCGATTTGGATGTGGGGAAGGCGGGAGGAGGGTGTCGGAGCATTTCCGGGAGTGGGTGAAGGTAGGTGGTAAGGGCAATAACTGAGTCCCAGAAGGGGCAGAGATGAAGAAGACCTTGATTTTGGACTCGCTGGGTTCGGGGGCCCTCAGGCTCTCCTGGCGGAGTGGAACATTCGGCAGTGGGGTGCTCAGGGCTGGCACTCAGGGGGTACTTAGGGCTGCCACGGAAGGGCTTGTAATTTAAGGGTATAAGGACCGCGGGTGAAGCCTTGTGAGCCTGAGCTTAGCCAGGGTGGTCGTGAAGGACAAAGAGAGGGCCCAAGAAACATGGGCCTCTGGTGGGGGCGGGGCAGGGTGTTCGAAGAAGCGAAGGACGCGGAGCGTCGCAAGGTAGGAGAAGGCAGAGCTGGAGCCGCCTGCACAGTGGCCGGGAGGACAGGAGCGCAGGTGAGGCCGTGGAGGCAGGCGCGCCGGGTGCGTGGGGTAGGGATTGCGCAGAGCCTCAGCGTCTCAGAGCGATCCTTGCCGTCGGGGTGCCGCGGCTTGAAGGGACAGGTCAAGTGGAAACGTGTGGCTTAAGGAAGTCTGCGAGTTCAGGCCCCTCGTCCCTTCCCTGCGGCATCTCGTCCAGTTTGCAAGGCGAGCCCTGGCTGACCAGTGCCCCGGGTTCAGGTGGGGGAGCCCCCAAGGGCTTCGCGTCCTCAGCTCGCCGCGCCCGACGGCGGCGTGGCTGGAGGTGCGGGGCGGGGGTCCTGGCGGGCGCCCGCGGCAGAGTCCGGTTCTCGACTCCGGGGCGGCTCGGCCTCTGCGTGGGCCGCGCCGCGCCGCTTGGCACACAGTGTGTGACCGCCCGGGACACACCCACCGAGTAGGAGCTTTAGGGAAAGTTGGGGAACTTGACTTTGCCTGATAGCGCCACCACACGGCGCCTCGGGGTCCGCCGCCCGACCCCGGCCGCGGGCTGCCGAGACCCGTGCGGCCCCGCGCGAGCGCAGACTTGGGCGCGGGAGAAGGGGCGGCGCTCCGCCGGGGGTCCGAGACGGGCGGGCGCGCCGTCCAATGGGCGTCGCCGTCTCCCCGCGGTCCCGCCCCCAGAGCCCCGGCCCCGAGCGCGCGAGCCTGGCGGGTCAGACGCGACTGGCGGACGCGCGGTGAGGGCGCTCCGGCCGTGCCCGGCGGCGCCCACGCGGCTGCCCCGCGCCTAGCGCGGCCCGGGTAGGCGACGCCGGGGCCGGGTCGGCCCGGCCATGCCGCTGGAGACGCAGGACGCGCTGTACGTGGCGCTGGAGCTGGCCATCGCCACGCTGTCGGTGACGGGCAATGTGCTGGTGTGCGCCGCGGTGGGCACGTCGAGCGCGCTACAGACGCCCACCAACTACTTCCTGGTGTCCCTGGCGGCGGCCGACGTGGCCGTGGGGCTGTTCGCCATCCCCTTTGCCATCACCATCAGCCTGGGCTTCTGCACTGACTTCCACAGCTGCCTCTTCCTCGCCTGCTTCGTGCTCGTGCTCACGCAGAGCTCCATCTTCAGCCTCTTGGCCGTGGCCGTCGACAGGTACCTGGCCATCCGCGTCCCGCTCAGGTGAGGCGCGCGGCGTCCCCGACCCCGGGGCCCCGTCGAAACCCCTCAGAGGACCGGCCGCTCCAGGCCCAGGTTGCCGGCCGAGTCGCGCGGGGCGCTCCGAGCTCGGGTTCCCAGCCCGGAGGACGCCGGCTATCCCCGACACACGTGCGCCCGGGCTGCCCAGACACTCTCGGTGCCCGAGGCCGGACCCTCGAGGCCTCCGCGCCCCTGGATGCGCACGTGTTTTTAGGGGGATCTCCGTAGGGACAGCCCGAGGCGTTCTGGGGAGTGCGGTCCCCGGTCGCTGGCCCGCGGTGGAAACTCCGGGGAAAGCGCCACCCCAGCGGGCGGGGTAGGGGCACGGGGCGCAGGAGCTTTGGCGATCGCATCTCCGCCTTTGTGGTGAAGATGTTTCCTCTCACCCGTCACCCGCTGCCGACCCAGAGCGGGGGCCCCAAACTGTTTCCTCCCACCCCTCACCCGAGGCCGGGCCCGGGGCCAGAGCAGCGGGCAGACGCTTGCTACCCTGTTGAGTGCTGGAGGTCCGGGAGGCTGGGGAGGCCCCGGGGCAGCTTTGAGCACTGGGGCTTCTCATTGTCAGAATGCATGCGACTCAAGACCCAACTTCAGAATGTACCCGCCACAAAATGAGGGCGGGGGGGGGGGCCGGGGGGGGCGGTTGGGGGAGGACCCAATTAACTCTAGGGAACATTAGGAGCATCTGTGCCTGCATGCTAACCGGGGACTTAAATCACCTTCATCCACTTTAAAAGTCAAAGTGCTGCCCCGTCGGCCAGCGCGAACAGCCTTAGAGCTGCATGCCCATTGTGTAACCTGCCCTGTCCCAGCGGGTCCGGGAAGTGCCACCTCCACTTCAGAAAACTGGAGAACTCAAGAGGGGTCTCTTTCACTCAGTGTGAAAATGTAGGTTCAGGGGATGGAGCCAGCCCCAGTTGTAGCTGATGATGAGGTTCAAAGTTGAGTGTCTGAAGGGCACCTGGGTGGTTCAGTGGTTCAGCATCCGACTTTGGCTCAGGTCACGGTCACGATCACGATCTTGTGGTTTGAGCTCACATCGGGCTCTGGCTGACAGCTCAGAGCCTGGAGCCTGCTTTAGATTCTGTGTCTCCCTCTCTCAGTCCCTCCCTCGCTCACGCTCTGTCTCCTGTCTCTCACAAAGACATAGATGTTAAAAAATTAAAAAAAAAAAAAAGCAAAGTTAGGCTCTTGAGAGCAAGAGTATCAGGGAACCTTAGGGCTTATTGAAATTATTTCCTGTCTTCTGTGCCTGGGGCCCCTTAGGCATTTCTGGGTTAGGTGAGCTTGGGATCTCTTCGGGTTTGGAGCTGAGAAGGGAAACTGAGTCACAGGAGTAGGCGGGAAGGGAAGGAATTGAGGCGGTCGATACTCAACTTTTATCCTTCCGTTCCTGCAGTGATTGCAGAGGGTAGGTACCTGCGTCTGGTGGATGAGGGCGTGGCGGCTCTGGAAGATGAGAGTCTTGCTCAGGACGGTGCGTCTGGAATGAGTGTCAGAGCCAGAACTTGAACTCAGAGTTGGCACCATATTCCCACTGTGCCCTCAGGCTGCCTTGCAGGGCGGTGTGTGGTGGATGTGGGCAGAAAGCAGATCCTGCCTGTGGTTAATGGGTGGTTGTGAGGGATACGAGTTTGAAGGAATTGACCAGGAGAAGGCTCCTAGAAGCCTCTTTCGCAGGCGGACATGTTGAGCCTGTCTGCTGTGGGTTGTGTCCTGGGAACAGGAACCTCCTGCTTGGCTGGGCTGGGCCGGGCCATGAGCCCGATCTGATCTGCGTGTCTGGGCCTTTCCACCTACTGCTTCCCTTGGCGTCTCACCAGGGGGCCTCATGCATCCCATCAGGCCCGAAAGAGCCGAGGGATTTCCGGGGCTTGGGGAGGCATGGTATCGTCTCTTAGGAGTCGCCTTTCAGCCTCTTTTCTTCATGTCGGTTACCTGATGGCCTTTTGGACTGTTTGCATCCAGCGGGCGGTCGCAGGCCCCCAGCTCACCCGGAGGTGCTGGAAGAACCCCCTCTGGCCCTTGGAGCAGGAAGTTCCGTAAGAGTTTAAATCTGTTAGTTCTTGTCCTGGTGCTGGGTGGGGTCTTGAAAGAAACGGGTGTGGGTGTGTTCAGGGGAAAGAAATGTGAATCACAAGCCCCTAACTTCTCCTTCGCATTTGCCAGGGGAAGGAGGGGGAGACGGAGGAGGAGGATGGGAAGAACGGTCGGTAGAGAGGCGCCACCGAGCTCATCCGTGCCTGCCCACCAGAGTCCCGCAGCCCCAGCGCCCCGCCCCAGGACCCGTCCCTGGCACCAGCCCCTACCCTTGAGGGTGGGAGAGGGTGCAGGCTCTCAGGGCTCCTGAGCCCTCCCGGGGGCTGGTGCCAGGGCAGGCCTTCTTCCCTCAGCTGTTAGCGCTTCTTGCTTCTGGGGAGTATGGCCCGTGTGAGCAGGCTGAGATGCAGATTACAGGGCCCCGCTGGGCCCTCCTGAGTCAGAATCTCTGGGATGGGGTATGGGGAGCGGATTCCAGTTATCAGTATCTTTAGCTGGGGAACTGGCAAGTCCTTGGACTTGCCCTCGGATCCACCCATTTCACTGGTGGGGAAGGGGGACTCCCATGGCATCTGTGCCCCAAGGCTCTGAGTGCGAGGCTCCGGTGGTCAGCTGTACGCACAGCCCCTGCCTGCCGCCCTGTTGCCACGGTGTTTGGTAACGTCGGGGAGATCACAGTGCAGAGGGAAAGGGGGCGCCCCAAGGTGACGCTAGGCACAGAGATGACAACCTTGGCCGAACTCCAAAAGGAGGAGTGTCTGCTCACACCAGACTTTGTCGCTGACCTACCTTCAGAGTGAGGGGTGTCCACAAACAGAAGGAAGTCCACTTCCTCTAGTTCAGGTCCACGCAGCTCTGAGGTCGGCCCTGGCAGAAGGTCCACCCGCACTGGAGCAGAGATGGGGGCGGGGGTGGGGGGGCAGCACACACAGCAGAGCTGGGAGTAGAGCCTCTCCTGCTGCGGAGGTGGGGACGGGCTTGCAGGGGAGTGGGGGTGGGGGGAGAAGGGGAGGAGGTAGGAGGTGGGAGCCTGCAGGGGGGAGCATGGGGGGTGGAGGGGGGGCCATGCGGTGGGGAGGGGCCGTGTCTGCCCACAGCTGCTCCTGCCCCTCACTTCACCCTCAGGCCACTTCATCTGGAAGGAGCACTTCCTCCCCCCTAATCTAATCCTGTTCCCCTTCGTGCCACACCCCCAGCTGAGCTGCGTGGCCGGGGTGACTGTGTGACTCTCCTACGTCTGGGGGCTTGCCCTGCCTTGCTCCTGGACTCCGTTTCCAGTGGCATTGAGTCCCCTGTCAGCCGAAGGCCAGGTGTTTCCCCAGTGCAGCTGAAGGAGGGTGTTTTCCGGGGAGTGTTTTGTTGGCTGCGTTGGTCATCTGAATGGAAGAGGGTGTGTCCGTCTGTTCTGTCCGTGGACCCTGACCCTGTCACCCTCCCTGTTCCCTTTGCTACACGGAGGCTGTAAAGTTGTCGGTGCCGACAGGGCCAGTCTGTGAGGTAGGTACTGACGTCTTAGCAAGACTGCCTTGGGGGACATGGAGCCTCCTCGGAGCCTCCCTTCGCTGACTGAACTGTAGGGTAGGGGTTGCGGGGGTTTTAGAGCGTTTTTACAAAACGTTTTTTCTTTTTCTTTTTTTGGAGTTTATTTCGAGGGAAGAGGGGCAGAGAGAGGGAATCCCCGGCAGGGGCTGTGCTGTCTCAGGGCTGGACCGCACGACCCGTGAGATCATGACCTGAGCTGGAATCAGGAGTTGGATGCTCAGCCGACCGAGCCGCACACATGCCCCTTTTCTTTTTAACTTCGAGCTGCAAATCCCAGATGATAAATTTCACCTTTAGCGCTGTTTTGAAGTAGAGCTAGGGAAGACTTTCAGGCCTGGGTCCCATCCCTCCCAAGGACGCTCCTTGGGAAGTCCTCTGTCTTGTGCCTCAGTGTCCTCTTTCTCTTCCGGACCATTCCCACTCTAGTGGGTTGCATGGCGGCCCCTCTGAACGATGCCCAGAACCTGCGAATATCACCTTCTGTGAGGAAGGAATGAATGTTCCCTTACTGGAATCTTGGGAGGAAGAGTTTATCCTGGATTGGCTCTCTGGTGGCCCCTAGATGCCATCACATCCTTTAAACTAGACCCGCAGAGAGGAAGGAGGGGGCTGTGTGAGGTGGAGGCAGAGATACAGCCCCCGTTGAGGGATGCGGGGTGGGGGGGGGCGGCCACCGGGACCTGGGAGAAGCCTGGGGCAGATTGTGCCCTAGAGCCTCGGTGGCGGGTGGGGTTGGGGAGCCTGGCCCCGCCCCCTCGATGTCCTGCTTCGGCCTCGAGCTGTGCGGGGCTGCATCCTTGCAGGCCTGCGTGGCCCTCCCTGGTAAGCTGTTCCCACGAGCCCTCTTCCCACCGCCTCCCCTGCGTCATCCCCCGTGGTGCCCCCATTCTGGTCCAACCTAAAGGTCACTTCTGGGCCCCATCGCCCATGTGCTCTCAGGATCTCCGGGCCAGCTCCTGGGTGTCCCTGTGGAGCCCCTGCCTCGTCTCCTGCTCCCCTGTAGCCGTTCTCCAGAATGCTGCCAGAGAGGACGGTTTGAGCCTTCAGTCGGATCGGTCCCCTGCTTAACCCGGGCCTCAGGACCCTGCGCCCTCCAGCTTCCGCCCACCTGCCTTGCGCCCCACTTCGCGCTGCCCCTCGCCTCCCCGTCTGCAGAGGCTTCTCCCGGCCCCTGTGTTTATCTACCACTGACTCTCCTTAAAGGACTTTACTTGGTTGTAGGTCGTGGTCCCTTTCTGCCCCGAGCAGGAGCCCTGTGACCCTCGGAGCGGGGCTGGTTCTCGAATCCCCGCCCCTAGCCCTCCGCGTGCTGCCCGGCATGGGGTAGGCACCCATATTTTGGGTGACCGCGTGAGAGACTGGGCGAAGAGTGTGTGCCGGGGGAAGCTGGGACAGTGCGGGGGCCGGGGGAGGGACAGTTCGAGACGGCGGAGGCAGGCAAGGGGCAGAGCTCTCTGGTGAAACGACGTCAGAAAAAAGATGGTCCAGGAAGTTGTAATGAAGGGAAGGGGGGACACCATCTTCTGAAAGCCGTCCCAGGCCTGAGGGGGAGCAGGGAGGAGAGGCCGTCAGAGAGCCGGCAGGTGCTGCGGCCAAGGGCCGGCCCGGGGACAGCAGGTGCAGGCTTCCGGGCATGGCTGTGCGTCCGTCCTGGGGCCATCCTGGTACCTACACCAGGGAGCCTGGCTCTCAGCACTGGCAGAAGAGTCACCCAGGACTCGGGTGCCCCTAACCCTCCCCTGTGAGTGCACGCTCCCCAGCCCCGAGCCAGCATGTTAAACCAGCAGCAGGTGTGACCGTTGCTCGAGTCTGAACCCATGTCCGGAAGCACCAGTGGGAAGCTCCAGCCTGGCCCGGGGCTCGTTCCTGCGGGGTTAGTTCCCTGCTGGCACGAGTGCCCGCTCTGGGCAGTAAGGCCTTCCAGAGCTGTCTCAGAACCCGGGTGCTCCAGTCTGGAAGCGAGGTACCTGGAGCTTCTGTCCCCTCACTGGGGGTAGAGTTCAGCCAGCTGGGATGGCCATCCAGGAGCATCCGGGAGCCACGGGGCAGCCTGTGGGGACTCAGGGTTGTGGGCAAGAACACCCGAAGTGTCGGGGAAGGAGGGTCGCCCGACCATCTGAGGCCAGACCACAGCCCGGAGCTCCCGCGCAGATGGGGCCACAGCCTGCACCGCTCTGCGAGTCTGGCCAGGGACATGGCGCTGACTCAGTGTTTAGCAGGAATTCCATGGAATTCCGCAAAGCGTGGGTGGTTTGCTCCTTTGATCATCTGGCGAATGAGTGTGTGCAAAGGGACAGGACAGGTGATCTGTGCTCCTTCCTCTGTGACTTCATGCATGGAGTCGGCAGCCTCAGGGGCCCTCCCTGCCAGGCACTCGCAGGGCCCAGTCTCTGCATCACACTCTTTTGTTCTGTCAGCCTTGTGAGCACGGCATGGACATACATGTGCTACAGGGACAGATATGAGGACTTATGTCCTCAGCCTCTCCGGACATCAGAATTTTTTTTTTAATTTTTTTTAATGTTTATTTATTTTTGAGACAGGAAGAGACACAGCATGAGTGGGGGTGGGGCAGAGAGAGAGGGAGACACAATGTGAAGCAGGCTCCAGGCTCCGAGCTGTCAGCACAGAGCCCAACGCGGGGCTCGAACTCACAGACCGCGAGATCATGACCTGAGCCGAAGTCGGACGCTCAACCGACTGAGCCACCCAGGCGCCCCAGAATTTTTAATATTGTGGATGGCAGCCACTCAGCAGGCTTCTCTGCACGTCGGGCACCACACATGCCTGATCCCGTCTGACCCTGACGAACTCTCACGGGGCAGCGTCTGTTACCTTTCTCGCTTCACAGATGAGGACAGCAAGGCTCAGAGGGTCATGGTTAGCCCAGGGTCACACGGTGGTCGCAACGGCGTAGCATGTCTTCTTGGGAGCCCTTCAACCAGCACGTGAGCGGCTGGAGGGAAAGTCCCGTGGTCGTCCGAGAATGGGCGAGTGGTCCCTCCTAACAGTGGGTGAGTGAGGACGCCCGCAGATTGTGCTTGGGGCTCTCTAGATGCTGTGCAGGACAAAGAAGATCGTAGCTAGGTAGCGATATGGCCGAAGGAGGGAGAAGAAAGCCATACGTTGGCCATCGTGGGTGACATGGCACAGAATCGATGGTGGCGGGCCCCTCAGGGGGTCTCCCGCCCGCCGCCTTTCTCCTCAGATTGTAGAACCGAGGCCCGGCCTTTCCTGCAGCTTGAGCTCCTCACCGACCCTCTAGGACTCGGGCTCCGGACACGGTTATTCTCCCCCTGAGGGCGTCGACAGAGTCTACTCTTGATCTCCGAGGCTGACAGGGCTGATGAGACGCTGCCTCGGGCAGCCAGAACTCGAGGGCTGGTGGCAAATGCGCCTTCGTCGAGAGAATTCAAGTTGAGAACAGAGTGTCCCAGGCTCCGGGGTGGCCTTCTAACTCTGCCTGGGCCGAAGGAGGGGAGGAGTGCTCTTTCTAGAGGGCTGAAGCTGGGGTTTTGCGTGGGGGCGAGTGGGGGGAAGAGAATTCTGAGCTGAGACGGAGCCACGTGCAGAAGTCTCCCCTCCCTCGGCCCTCACCAGGCCGTTCTGCTGGCATGGCTTCCGAGGGTCACTGCCCTCCGGGAGGCACCCGGGTCTGTGCTGCCATCTTTAAATAGAATCTGCTGGCCCTCTCCCGGGTCGCAGGCGGGCCACACACCCTCCTCCCCACCCTGGTCCTCCCAGTTTCTTGTTACATTTGGATATTTTTCTGGGGATCGTATTTCCGCCCCGATTTCTAATTCCGTCAGTTGTAGGCAAGATCTGTTAACTGTCGAGGAACACGAGGAGAAGCAAACCGCCAGCGTCCCCTCCGTGCCTCTCTGCCTCCCGCTGGCTGTCAGCACCCTGCCTACCTAATCGAGGTTTTACTTTCGAAAAGGTAGTTCATGCCGTTGCGAGGAAACCAAGTGTCTTACAACATGAGGAACTGGAGAGTCAGTCCCCATCTCTGATCTGTGGCTTCCCACACCTGTCAGGGGCGCCGCTGTTTTCGCGCCTTTCCCTACACGATTCCATGTCGGACGCGTTCAGATGGTAGCGGTACTTTTACATTATCGAGGTCAATGCCGTTCGCGTTTTATCCTGTCACTGTAATAACGTTCCCTGAACCCTGCAGAGAGTTTCCGGAAACCGGGAACCGATCAATGGCATTTAGAATTTTTGACTTGCAGATTTACTCCACCCCAGAGCAGGGCAGGATGATTGCAGTAGGGCCTATACTCCCGTGATTAAGCTCTGAGTCCCAAGGATGCGGTGCCAGTGACCGGGTCAGACGAATTCTGTTTTTAGGTGCCGCCAGTGCTCAAAACCACACCACATGGTAGTTGGCCTCATGTTTAGATGGTGAATTACCTATCTGGAAATTAAGAGACAGTTCAGGAAGAACACGGCTTCCCAGATCCTTAAGATGATCCGACTTCATCACCCGTTGCCGGCTGACCTAACGGGCCCTCGCAGCGTGCCGTACGACGGTCCCGTGGTGCCTGCCTGCACTCTTGGCGTTGTTCTGCGGAACCCGAGTTCCGTATTTTCTCCCCTCTTTCTGGGACGCCGTATTTGTTTGTTTGTATTCATACCCGTAGGTAACTTTTTCAGGACATGGGAGATAAACGTTCTGGGGTCTTCTATGCCAACGGAGTTTTCATTTCTCACGTGTCCTCGGTAGTGTGACCGGATGCAGTTCAGAAGTGTAAGGACGTTGCGGCCATGCCCAGTGCTGCCCAAGGAGTCTCACGGGTGGTGATTCTTATTTGTGACCTATATTTCCTCTCTGGAAGCCATTGGGATTACTTGCTTTTGCTTGGTGTTCTGAAATTTCGTGAGGCTGGGTCTAAATACTGACCTTCAGTTTTTCTCCGTTATGGGGGTAGAACTTCTAGGTGAACCTGAGCCTTTCCGATCTGAAGACTTATATCTGTCTTTAGTTCTGGGATTTTGATAAAGAATATCTTCTTGATCATTTTCTTATCTCCCTTTTCTCTGTTCTTCTGGGATTCTTTTTTTTTTTTTTAAACTTTATTATTTATTTTGAGAGAGGGAGAGAGAGAGAAAGAGTGTATGAGTGGGGAACGTGCAGAGAGAGAGGGAGAGAGAGAATCCGAAACAGGCTCTGCACTGTCCGTGCAGAACCTGATGTGGGGCTCCATCCCACCAACTGTGAGATAATGATCTGAGCTGAAATCAAGAGTCAGATGCTTCACCGACTGAGCCACCCAGACACCCTCTTTGGGGACAGGTTTAAAAGGACTTGGTGACTTGGTTGGATGTTGGGCATAAGGAAGAGGGAGGAATCCAGGGTGACTCCCGAGGTTCCTGGGCAGCCAGATGGCACCGTCCCCCCGAACATGGGGGCTTTGGGAAAGTGTTGCATGGGTCATGGTTAAGGTGCCTGCAGGTTGAGCGGTAGCAGTAGGTGGTTGAGTTTGGAGCTTGGGGAGTTTGGGCTGGGCGGTCCTTCCACTCGGCTCTGGACTCACCTCCGCCTGCTTCGTGGGAGCCCAGCAAAGTTCTTACTCCCAGCCTCGTGCATGGCAACCTCTTCGTCTACAGGCTTCTCAGTTCACTAATCACACTCAAGCTTCTCTCCCCTCTCTGAGCCTCACCTTCTTTGGTTTACTGCCTATTTTGCTCCAATCCTACCACCCACCAACTTCCCAGAGCAGCTTTTTGTATATGACATCTTAATTTCCAGTGCTGATTTCAATACCACTGCCAAACCTGCTGTTTTTTTTTTTTTAAGTCAATTAATTTTTACTTAAGGAATTTTAGTGACTCCTTCCACTGCCAGTCACCTTAGTTCCTCCAAAGTCAGACTCATAATCTTCAAATTAGCTCTTTTAGAAAGAACTTTTGTTCAGTCTACAGCGGTCCCTGTCAGCCACAATGCTTAGCTTGGATTTCTTTGATCTCCATTTGAATATGGACTTGATTCAAAACTTCCCTCCTGTAATCTTTGGGATCCACTTTCTTTAGGGCCGCATGTAGGTTCAGAGTAGATGGATCTGCCTGGTTCTCAATTTCAGACACCCTCTAAACACGAATAAATTCCAATCCTATTCACCCCTGTCACACCCTAGAGCTGTGCAGATTGTTGGGATATGCCAATACCTGAGGTTTAAAAAATGTGACTGTTAGGGGGCGCCTGGGTGGCTCAGTCAGTTAAGCATCTGACTTCGGTTCAGGTCATGATCTCGCAGTTCATGAGTTCGAGCCCCGCATCAGGCTCCATGCTGACAGCTCAGAGCCTGGAGCTGCTTCGGATTCTGTGTCTCCCTCTCTCTCTGCCCCTCCCCTGCTCACACTGTGTCTCTCTCAAAAATTAAAAAAAAAATTTTTTTTTAATGTGCTGTTAGATCTTTCATAATTTTAGATGATCGAGGCCCGGGAGTTCTTTGCCTCAGATCTAACACATAGTTCTGTGAATAAAGGAAACCATACTATGTTATATGAGGCATTTCCAACAATGTAGGTCTGTAGAATAAATCCCATCGGGATAGACGTCAACTGCTTTATTTTTTCTAACGTAGAGAATTATAAAGCTTTATTGAAAGACATTAAAGAACAGGTCGGGTCAGGGCACCTGGGTGGCTCAGTTGGTGAAGCACCTGACTTTTGCTCAGGTCATGATGTCACGTTTGTGGGTTCGAGCCCTGCGTCGGGCTCTGTGCTGACAGCTCAGAGCCTGGAGCCTGCTTTGGATTCTGTGTCTCCCTCTCTCCCTGCCCCTCCCCTGCTCCAGCTCTCTCTCTCTCTCTCTCTCTCAAAAATAAATAATCGTTAAAAATTTTTTAAAAGAACAGGTCCTGTCAGTTACACTTCTGAAATCATTCCCTAATCACTTCTCTTTTGTCTTGTCGCTACTTCTGCCCTGTTCCAGGAGAATCCTGTCTGGCCTCTTTGCGTCCGTGCTCACCCTTTTAGCCCATTCTTCATATAGCAGCAGTCTTTCTGATGTGAAAACCCGATGGCACCCCCTTCCTTTACTCCCAGTGCTTTAGGATACAGGCCCAGCTCTCTCCCTCTATGAGTACTGTCTGCATGATGTTATGTCCGTTTCAGCCTATCACGTGAGGAGGCATGCAGTCTCAGTGGGTCCCATTTTTGGGTTGCTAAATCGCATCACTTGGTTAAGGCTGTGTCTGCCAGGGCTTGTCATGCACTGTAAGGGTACGTTTTCTTCATCGATGAGTCTTGCCTGAGTCCTTTATGACTATATAAAATGGTAATTTTCTTTTTTTTCATTCCTTCCACCTTTATTGGTTGGCATTCTTCATAAAGAAGAGTTCTGGGGCGCCTGGGTGGCTCAGTCAGTTAAGCGTCTGACTTTGGCTCAGGTCATGATCTCACAGTTTGTGAGTTCAAGCCCCACGTTGGGATCTGTGCTGACAGCTCAGAGCCTAGATAGAGCTTCCTCCAGATTCTGTGTCTCCCCCTCCGTCTGCCTCTCCCATGCTCATGCTCTGTCTCTCTCTGTCTCTCAGTAATAAATAAAAACGTTAAAAATTTTAAAAAAAGAAAAAAGAGTTTTGCCTTTTTCCTGCTCTTCCTTACTTTATTTTTTCAAATGTCAGTATGGACTTACGGAATTTTATTTTCATTCAATGTATTATAATCCGTTTGTGTTTTTCATTTTGCTACCCAGAATTGGCCAGTGGGAGCCCATTCAAATTCACTTCTGTAAGTGTTCCATCACTACAAACAGTGCCAAGTTTGTAGCACTTCCTTGCTTTCTGCCACAGAAAGGTTTTTTAAGCTCACAGTGTATTTTCCAGCTTTGGAGTCAGCCATTTCTCCAAGGAGCCCCATTTCCTTTTCAGTGGAGAATGGTATTTAGAAACCAAGTTTTGGGTCTGTGTGCTCATTGCTACTGGTGCGTCATTTCTTCTGGGCTCTCACAATGAACAGAACTCAGAGATTTTCTTTTTTTAAATACTGAGTCGGAAGAACTCTTGCTTACAGTAGAATGCCATCTAACTAATGAGTAGGAATGCTTGAGTTAAGCAAGTCGGCAACTATCACAGTAATAACCGGTTCGGGCAAGAATCGTAAATAGATGCTAAAACTCATTGGGGAAAGTCTGATGACAAGCAAGATATTTAAAGTCTTGGAGTATCTATTACAAGATATCTATTAATTACAAAGGGGAAACCGGTGACAGTGGAGGAATCTGGCAGACACCACGACAACTGGGTGATCTGAGTTGACATCATCAGTGATGGGACAGATGGATCATACGTGCCTCCCGATGTCTTTTAACTGACGGTTTGTGTATAGACAGGCTGATGCTTTTGACCCTAATGTTATATCTGAAGCAGTGTGTTTTAACCCTAGCTCCGGGAGGGTACTTTACTCTCAGTGAGTCGAATCAGACCTTCTGGACTATTTCCACCTAGTAAGCTAGTGGGGAAAACTTTCTTTTCTGCCACCCGTGTTCGTCATCTGTTGTTCTTGGGCGACTATGAAGGACACATGGCATCCTTTCTGACCACCTTTACATGCGGCAGTGGTCTCAGCTCAGGCCCCAGCCAGGTCCGCCACTGGGATTCAGACACGTCTGAACTTGTTAGAGTAGATGAGACCCCCTCCACTCCCACACTGCCGGAGCCGGAGTAGCAGAGGGTCCCGACTTCATCAGAAGTGCATAGTCTGAAGGTAAGCTCTGGTGACTACCACCTGTTATCTGGTGGGTGGGCAGGTGCTGTCCTTCTGTCAGCCTGCCCCGTACACTAGAGCCAGGGCCATCGTACATTGTGACCATGGGGACGAGGCAGATGGCCCTCAATGCATTTACCGTAAATGGTAAACGAGAGACCTTCTTCCCACTCCCAGACCTGAAGTTCACATAAATAGAACCAAATAGTGTCTCTTCTTTCTGTGTAAGAAAGGTTTTATCTGTTTTTCAAATGTTTGGTGGAATTCATTGGTGAAGTCATCTCAATCTTAAGTTTTCTTTGTGGGAAGGTTTTTGGCTAAGTATTCTATTTCTTTATTACTAGATACAGTGCTATTCAAATTCTCTTTCTGTCCACAACTTTAAAACAAAAATTTTTTAATGTTTATTTATTTTTGAGAGAGAGAATATGAGCAGGGGAGGGGCAGAGAGGGAGACCCAGAATTTGAAGCAGGCTCCAGACTCTGAGCTATCAGCACAGAGCCCAACGTAGGGCTCAAACCCACGAACTGAGAGATCATGACCTGAGCTGAAGTCCGACGCTCAACTGACTGAGCCACCCAGGCGCCCCTTTAAAAAGTTTTTTTATTGTTTTAATTTTTTTATGTTTCTGTCCATGACAACTTTTTAAAAACCTTTTTAGTCTGGTACCATGAGAAATCTGAAAAACAGGAAGCAACTACTCAGCATAAAGATTTCCCTCATCTACAGTCGGCCTCTTGTGAACTAGAAGCTGAAACTCAAGACCGTTCCCATGCCCCAGTGCCTTGTTTTGTTTGAGCTACCAAGTGGGTGTTAAAACCCATATATGTGACTAAGAAGCCAGGGTCCTTTCTCTTCTTACAAATTCAGGGTTCTATTTAGCACTCGTGTGCCAGGCCCATTATGGCTGTTTTGGATTCAACAGTGAACGAAACAGTCTTGCCCTTGCTGGGCACATGCTTCTGTGGGAGGAGACAGAAAACAGGGCTTCGTGGGAGGTATTTGGGGAGGGCTGCCGCGGGAATCCGGAGGTGTCCCGGGAGCACAGTGGTGGGCTTCGGTCCACACTGGTCTGCTTCCCAGCGAATTTCCGCAGCGTGAGCTCGGCACGTGTCACAGGTGAAGAGGGAACGCGCTGGTCCAGGGCACGCTGCTTTGGTGCATCTATGAATTCTAGCAGGAAAACGGAGCTGGGATGGGGGAGTAGTCTCGTGGTTCAGTGAAGAGGAAAAAGCGCTCCGTTTGACCGCAGTGTCACAGGAACCCCTGTGGGCTCCCAGGAACAAGAAGGAATAAAAACAAAACAGAACCATGCCCAGTTCTGGGCCTGCTTCCTCAGAAAGCCACATCCCAGCCTGTGGTCCTGGCGTGGCCGGCCTCCCTGCCCGCCGTGCCCCACTTAATAACAGCCCCTCGGCTCACAACAGCTCTTTCATCTGCATTGTCTGGGCACTTACCGGCCTTGCTCTAATTAAAGTTTGCCAGAATTCCTGCTAGACTTTTGGGGTGCATGTTTAATATTCATTGTGGCAGCCTCCAGCCCCGCTGAACTGCCTGCCTGGGCGATCCGAGTTGTTAAGTGGTCTAATTAGAAAATTTTGTAGGTTTTGAGGGGTCTGCCCTAAACCCGTTTTTACAAGAAGTCCTGTCATTACTCGTGTACACTTTTAGAGAATATGAGGTTTTCTAAAACTGGAATATTTACACGCTTTAAAGCAGAAATGTTTGTATTACAAAGGAATACAACTGTGAGCTAGACAGAATATAAAGAAAAAGTCCCTAGGCAAATAGGAAACGATTCAAGTGCATTCACTTAGAGATCTGTATTCATAAAGTGTTTTGAACACATTGTATCTGCCGACGCCGCCGCCGCCGCCGCCGCAGCAGCAGCAGCAGCAGCAGCAGCAGCAGCAGCAGCATGGAGGTAGGTTCTGCAGACACTTTTATCCCCATTTTTCTTTTCTTTTTTAAAGATTTTATTTAAAAAAAGTTTTTTAATGCTTATTTTCTTTTTGAGAGAGACAGAGCACAGCAGGGGAGGGGAGGGCAGAGAGAGGAGACACAGAATCCGAAACAGGCTCCAGGCTGTGAGCTGTCACTGTCAGCACAGAGCCTGATGCGGGGCTTGAACTCAAAAACCATGAGATCATGACCTGAGCCAAAGTCGGACAGTTAACTGACTGAGCCATCCAGGCGCCCCCCCGCCCAAACTTTTTTTAATGTTTATTTTTGAGAGAGAGAGAGAGAGGCAGAGAGCAAGGGAGACAAAGAATCCAAAACAGGCTCCAGGCTCTGAGCTGTCAACACAGAGCCCACTGTGGGGCTTGAACCCCTAAAGCTTTTAAGTAATCTCTACGCCCAACATGGGGCTCGAGCTCAGGACCCCAAGATCAAGAGTCACGCCCTCCGCTGACTGAGCGAGCCAGTTGCCCCGGCGTCATTTTTCTGCCGCCAGAGCTCAGATGCTGTGCAGCCCCGGGCCGCTGCCCAGGGTGGCTGCCCGCGGGCACGTGCTGCACTAGGGGCGCCCCAGAGTTGGGTGCTCTGCTCTCTGACACCAAGAAGGTGGCCTGGTCTGAGCCCAGGCTGCAGAGCCAGAGAGGGCGGAGACCCTGCCCAGAAATAGGCCAGCACTTGTTATGCGGCACTCGGCGATTCCTCTTTCGTTACGTAACCTCAGGCCCACACTGTTCCCTTTGTGGATTCCCCTCGTGTGACGGTTTTCCCGTCAATCTCCTTAGCTAATGAGCCCTTCTGTGGAGCGGGTGGGTCACAGCACCGCTTCGCACCCAGCAGTGCCGTGTAGCCACTTCCCAGAGTGCGGACTTGCCCAGAACGCCCTCTCCGAGGGGGGTAGAGTTGTTCCTGCTTGTTTGGAATAATAAAACTGCTTACGCTTCCTTTATTCATCCCTACATTGCCCTTTATATACACCTCCTGCGTTTGGGGCAGTATCCAGCTCCCCGGGCCCTAACAGCTGTGTTCAGGGCCCTTCACAGCAGAGCGGAGACCGGCATAGGGGCAGATGCAGGAAAACACTTAGTCCCTGCCTTTCAGGAACGTTTTGGAGACACACACACACACACACAGACAGGAAGATGTTCTGGGAGCCACTGGTGTATAAGGAGCAAAGCATGGAATCCGCAAGCAAGAGGTGGGGCCAGGGAAGGAGGCCGGCATTTAGGAAAAGGAGGGGCATCCAGCTGGAGGGAGAGAAGACAGGACAGGAGACTACTAGAGCCTTAGCGAAATGCAGAGCCCAGAGGTAACCCCTTCCAGCAGCCTGCCCAGCGCAGGGACACCTGTCTGCTTTCTCCAGCATCTCTATCTCACACCTGCGCCTGGGCCCAGGCACGGGCCTCATGGATACTGCTGTGCCATTATGGGTGCTGGAGCCCCAGTGCTAAAAATGCTCTCAATTTTGGAGCCCACACTGGCCCTGTGGGCCTGGCTGTGTCGTTCAACAGAATACAGGAAGTCTCTGTGCTGCCTTTTAAGGACTGCTTCCCAAGAAAGTAGCAGGGCCTTCATCCCTCAAGTCTTCAATTCCCATGCGGCGGCTCCAGAGGGGAGGCTCCCTGGACTCGGCAAGCAGCTCTGGCAGGGGTGGATGTGTCTAGGGGAGAAGGTGAAGCAGCCAACCTGTGGCGTGGCTGGCCGCAGCCATGGTGCGCCCATGGCTGAGGGACCAGTGGAAGCGGGAGCTGGGATCCGTGGAGAAGCCGTATGTTCTCGAGCAAGAAATCAGCTCCCTTTGGCAAAACTGGAGTCAGATTTGATTGCATTTGTGTCCTGACTGCAGTTAGGGACAGCAGGCCAATCACGTAACCTCTCAGAGTCTCAGTGACCGCGTCTGTAAACTGGAGAGAGAGCAGCCCTGACCTCAGAGGCCTGGACCGAAGGGATGGGTTGGGTTGGCTGTGCAGAGGCGGTGCATAGACAGCAGAGGCTCCGTGTTACTGCAGTTCTGTGGGCCTGCAGGTGCGTGTCTCTGAAACCTAGCGTTGGCTCATGTGGTTCAAAGGCTGCCAGAATGGGAAACTATCTTTAGTTAGGAGGGAGTGAGGAAGGAAGACTTGTCTTAGATTAAGCAGGAATGATGGGGGTGCCCGGTGGCTCAATCGGTTAAGCATCCGACTTCGGCTCACGTCATGATCTCACGGTTTGTGAGTTTGAGCCGTTGGGCTCTCTGCTGTCACCATGTAGCCTACTTTGGATCCTCTGTCTCCCTCTCTCTCTCTTCCCCTCTCCAACTTGTGTGCATGCTCAATTTTTTTTTTTAAGACAGGAATTTTTTTTTCTCCTTTAGAGTTTCAAGTGCCATTGGTGTATTAAAGATGAAAAGGGAGCCGTGGCTTCAGTGTCAGCTTTAGCCAAGTATTTCAGGGCCTCACAGTAATTCAGTTAGTTTTCGACCCCACAATGCTCTATACATTCCCTGGCTGACTAGACCCAAGCACTGTGCTCTCTGGGTCACCACCACATGCTTAGGTCTTTGACCTCTTCTCTGAAAAAATGTTCCCTCAGTCTCCTGGCCTTGACCCAGATCTGTGCTCCCAAGGACACGGTTTCCCTTATTTCTGCTTATACCCAGACTTCAGGTGGGAACTTGGCTTGAGCTCTTAGTTCTCTCCACTCTCCTTTCCAGGGCAGACATGGAACTCTGGTGTTCCCAGTGTCCAGACACACTGCCCCCGTCCTCTCTCCACCCCACTGCCATCCCCCCTGCTCCCCTTATTCTTGCCGACTGCACCACCCACCCGCACCCTCGTCTCAGGTCTTTGATCTCCTCAGTCTTTCTCTCTCTCCCTTGGCCTCCTGATTCCATGGCGAAGCCTGCACCTCATCAACAGAAGCTGCACCACTGTTAACCACTGTTAAAGCCACAGTGGCCATCATCCCGCCATTTTCCTAGTGAGCTCCCTCTTCCACTCCTGAGACCGCTCAAGGGCCCTAGCCGTCCCCTCGCCCTCAGGGGGTGCCTTTTCTTCCTGAGTATCTGGGGACAGGAGCTCTCATGGGGCTGCTGCCCCTGCCTTCTGACCACCCAGGCCTCCCCTCCTGCACTAGCCCCGTTGTCCTTCCTTGTGCCACAGCAGAGAGGTGTCCCTTCACACGTGCACTGGACCCACAGCCTCCAACCTCCTCAGGTTCGTAGCTCCCTGATAATCTTGCCTTTTTCCTCCATCTTCTCTCTCTACTGATCGTCTGCATCAGGACACTGACGTCCACCGTGCTCCTGATGTGCATCTCCTTGCAACCCACCCTCCCTTTAATGCCGTTCCCGTAGAACTGGTTAATGCCAGTACACTGCCGGGAAAATCCTAGGAATATCCTGGACTCTTCATCTTCCTACGTCCAGTCCATTTTCAAGACTTGCTGGTTCTACCTCCAAAGTGCGTATCTAGTTGCACCACCTTGCTATCACCCTGGTCCGTATGCCATTTTCTCCTGAATTAACCACCCAAATAGTTTCCTGATTATCTGCTTTCTTTTTTGCTTCCCTAAACATTCAGTCTCCATACCGTGAGCTATATAAAACATAAGTCACTACCGTTCCCACTTAAATGTCTTCAACGTTCCCACTTAAATGTCTTCAACGGCTTCCCAAGGCACTTCGAATATCCAAATTGAGATTCCTTCCCATGGCCTGTGAGCTGGCCTCTGCCTCATCTTAGGTCACTCACACTTCCTTTTGTTTCTTTAGGGAAGTGAAATCCTTTCCTGTCCGAAAGCCTTATTCCGTTCTCTCTGCCTGGAATGCTCTTCTCTCCACTCTTCAAATTTCTTTACCCCTTTGCAGCCTTCGGCTCTGCTCAAGAGGCCTTCCCCGGCACCCTATATCCACGGTCTTTCTGTTGTTCTCTTCTCTGCATCCTATTCGTTTTGGTTTGGCCAAACACATTCTGATTTGTAATTACACATTTGCATGTTTACTTGTTTACTTTCTGTCTCTTTCGTTAGCTTTACAACCCACGAGGGCTATGATTATGTTTCCAGTGACAGCAGAGTGCTTGGTACAAAGAAAGAACTCTGCGTGAAATCATGAGCCAACAGGGAAGAGAGGCTCTGCGCGGGGGTTCACAGAGTGGTGATAGCTGCCGCCCTGATGAAATCCTCTGCCTCTCCTGATCTAAGCCAATTTAGAAAAAAAGTAGTTTTTCAAGGGCGCCTGGGTGGCTCAGTCCATTGAGCATCCAACTCTCGATTCTGGCTCAGGTCATAATCTCACAGTTTGTGGGTTTAAGCCCCATGTAAGGCTCTGTGCTGGAGGCGCAGAGCCTGCTTGGGATTCTCTCTCTGCCCCTCCCCTGCTTGCGCGCGCTCTCTCTAAAATAACATTTAAAAAAAGGTAGTTTTTCACATTTGCAGGATCCAGCAGCTTTGTGAATTCCAGCTGTTGTTTGGCACTCTGGCGGGAAGCCACCCCGTGCTCCCTCCATGTGCTCCTTCTGTGTCTAATATCGCTTAAAAAAACGTCAAGTACAAAAAGCAGCACAATATGGTGCAAGGAACACAGGCCTGAGAGTCGGACCTAGCTCTGCTCTTCGGTTCTCATACTGCGTTTGTCACTCACAGACTTTGTATCTCCGTTTCCTTGTCTGTAAAGTGAGAGAGGTTTCATTAGAAGAGAGAAGAGTCCCTTCCGGGGCATATGCTTTTGGCTGCAGGTTAACAGTAGCTTCAGCAATCGATATTTAATGATCTCTTGAACTAGAATGTGGAGCCATGATGGTTCTGGGGTTTCTCCCCTTCTGCTTTGCCATCGCTCTGTCTCCAGGCTGGCGCTCGTGGTCACAAGACGGTCGCTGCAGCTGCAGGCATCCCGGCCTCCTGAAAGAGCATCAAGAGCAGAAAGGGACGGGCGTGGGGAAGGGCTCTCCTCACGGCTCTCCCTCCTTTTATCAAGAAGCAAACAACTTTCCTGGAAGTACCCTCGCAGACTTCCGTTTGTCTCATTGGCCGAGCCACCTCATTTATCCATCCCGGACCACCCCCTACCAGAGGATCTGCTTAGCCCAAATACAGTTCATCCCGGCCCAGGACCGGCATGTATTCGACGGTACTTGATTAAATACAGTTGAGTCCTGTGAACAACAGAGGAGAAAGGGCAGGACTGTTGATCTCTGAGGCCCTGCCTCATAAATCTAAATCCTGTGATTCTAAGTGCTTGGCTTTTAGGGAGGCTGCCTTGTTATCCTGCAGAGACTAATGGATTCTCTGGTGAGGTAATGGACAGGAATAACATTTTTGTAAGGAAGGGCTGTGCATTCCTGAATGAAGAAGGAAGCAGAAAGGTTTAGAAATAGATGGATTTCTTGGCCAAGGAAAATTCAGTGAGCAACTGAGCCCAGCAGGTCATTTGTAGTAAAGGCCCCACAACTGAGCTGCCCATTGTGGAGAGCTGGCCTTCTAGAGAGAAGAAAAGATTAGGGATCACGGTCACTTACCAGCCAAGGTCTCCGTTAACTTCCCCCAACAAACGGTACCGGTTCTCCTGCCTGTCCAGGCCGTAGCATCAGGTATTCCTAGGTAGAATCTTCTTTTAAACGGTTTGGTAATAAATGAGGTACTCATAATGGCCATATTATTAAGAACCCACCATATATGTCAGACACTGTGCTAGGTCCTGGGATATCAATACAAAGGGACAAGGTCCCAGTCCTTAGGAGGCTGACATTCTAGTTGAGGGAAAGCAAACATAATAGATAAACAAGCTCTGGGCCAGGTGTGTGTCTGGGGCCAGGGAATGGGAGTGGCTGCCTCAGCCTGAGAGGTGATCAGGAAAGGAGGTGAGCCTTGAAATAGGAACAGGTGTTCCATCAGTATTGAGGGTAGTATGAGCCAGGAGCGAGCCGTTGGCAGGCACTGGGCAGGTGCAGCTGAGGCCTAGAGGGTTCTGTGGGCCATGCCGAGAAGTACAGGCTTTATACTGCAACCACAGGAAACTGGGCACCTTCCATAGACAAGTCTTAAGGTAGTGTGTATCGAATTGTTTCATTTTCTCAATGCATTACATTGAATACCTATGATGGATCAATTATTAATAGCAAATTTTATAGCTTTGCTATAAACCATATATGGACTAGTTAACGGCAGAATGTCTACAGTGTATATTGTGATTCCTGGAAATTTTAAAATAAGATTTTAAAGGTTTAAAATTACTAAGAGTGATTTCATATTTGCTAAGTTATGTCCCAGTTTTTATGCACTTTGCTGCTAGCAGATAGAGGGGCATTGTCAGAAGTGGTGTTCTCTAGCAGTTTCCAGAGGTATTCCGGGAGGATTCCCCCCATCATCTGAGACGAATCTCTTGTGTATTTGTGGGAGACCAGAAGGTTCTTGCCCAGGGCCACCAAGGAGTGCTGACTCCAGGCCTCACTTCCTTAGCTTTTGTTCAAGTGGCGCCTTATCGATGAAGCCGCCTTGGAACAACTTCTTGAAAAGCACAGTCCCTGCCAGTCCTGTTCTTCCTTTCTCCACTTTTTCTCTTTTCATACTACAGCGCTCCTTCTAACACACCACACAACGTACTGACATACGTTTGTTGTTCATTAGAATAGGTCTCCCCCGACTGGAATGCAGGGATCATGTATGTTTTCACTGATGTAGCTTACCACTTAGAGCAGCACCTTCTAGAAGACCTGCACTCACAGGTTGGTATGTGGGTAACCAGAAAGCACCCTCTGAGACTTCTCCACTTCCCACTGACCGTGTGTGGCCAACTGAGGTGAGCTCGTAAGTCAAGCATGAAAATTTTATTGAGCTTGTTAGAGCAAAATTGTTCCTACTGATTGCGCGGGTCTTCGTGTTGAGGGTAAAAGGCCGCAGTGCCCTTTGAGGGTGAACCTTAACGGTTGTTAACGGGGAAAGGCTACGGATCAACAGCAGAGGTGGGAGTCTCGGACTCTGGTTACAGGGTGCTGTAAGCTGACAATTGATGATAACAGATGATGTTCTTTTGAACAGGTATAAGAGTTTGGTCACTGGGCCCCGAGCGAGAGGAGTCATTGCTGTCCTCTGGGTCCTTGCCTTTGCCATTGGACTGACTCCATTCCTGGGGTGGAACAGTAAAGACATTGCCACCAACAACTGCACGGAGCCCTGGGATAGAACCACAAATGAAAGCTGTTGCCTCGTGAAGTGTCTTTTTGAGAATGTGGTCCCCATGAGCTACATGGTATATTTCAACTTCTTTGGGTGTGTCCTGCCCCCACTGCTCATCATGCTGGCGATCTACGTCAAGATCTTCACGGTGGCCTGCAGGCAGCTCCAGCGCTCCGAGCCGATGGGCCACTCCAGGGCCACCATCCAGCGGGAGATCCACGCAGCCAAGTCCCTGGCCATGATCGTTGGGATTTTTGCGCTGTGCTGGCTGCCGGTCCATGCCATCAACTGTGTTACTCTTTTCCAGCCGGCTCGGGCTAAGGATAAGCCCAAGTGGGCAATGAACACGGCCATTCTCCTGTCACACGCCAACTCAGTTGTCAACCCCATCGTCTATGCCTACCGGAACCGAGATTTCCGCTTTACTTTTCACAAAATCATCTCCAGGTATGTTCTTTGCCAGACAGATGTCCTCAAGAGTGGGAATGGGCAGCCAGGAGCACAGCCTGCTCTCGAGGTGGGCCTATGACCTAGGTCCTGGCCTCTTCAAGAAGGCACGTATTCACAATAAAGGGACAGATGGGATGTGACCGGTTGATTCCAGTTGTTAAAGACAGCTACACCTTGTAAGCATATGGACTCTTTTAAGTACTTCCCTGGAATTACCACATACCTAGCTAATATGTACATGTTATTAGTAGGCTCCAAAGGTTCACAAATGTATTTATGGTTCTTTCTGGCTGCTCCCACTGTTTGGATGATGCTGATGGCTTGAATGGATTGTAAAAGACTTTTTTTTTTTTTTAAGAGTCCGTCTCTTTCATGGTAGAAAATGAAACTATTTTACTGTGAAACACTGTGAACTATTATAATACAAATATTTTTTAACTTAGAGGCAATGAAAAAATAAAAGTTGGACATACTAAAAATATATACTTATTCCTAGGAAGGTGACCAGGAAAATTAAAAGTTTAATTCTTCGCTCAAGAAACTGCTATATTTATTTGGGGAAGTGATACTCTAATAAGTTCTGAAGTAGACTATCAGAGAACAATTTTCGTAACATTCTTCTCCACATACTGCAAAGCCGTACCCTAGAGGAAGAAACTGGAGAAATGGGACCCTCCTCTACCAGACTGCATCTTTCCCTTCTAGAGTCAGGCAGTGGAGTTTAGTTCTCTACCAAGCTGAAGTTTGGCCAAGTTGCCGGAGCCCAAGTGTGAAAATTTTAGTAAGTAAAATCCTAGAACTGCGTATGTGTATTACGTGAAATAGAAATAAAACTTAAAAAAACAAAACAAAACAAAAACAAGCTCAGGCTGCTGTATCTACCTTCTATTCTTTATTCTGAAGACTGCTTAAGAAGTCAAGTTTATACCCAGCCCAAACTTCCCAAGTAGGAAAGTCCTGACAGCTTTTGTGTGCTGCGCCTCCACGAAACCCAAGGCTCTGGCCGCCAGAGAACACCGCGCCGTCTGGGAGCCGCTCACACGGCACTCCCGCACCAGCACCTCGTGTTTCCTGGGCCGCAAACTCTCTCCCCTCTGTTCACTGCTGCGGTTTCCGCACAAGGATGCTGCGGGTTTGCAAGCCCCGCAGAGAGCATGCCTGGCCTTCCAGGCTCCCGTTCTGGCCGTGAATGGCTTTCCTTAGTAAGTTCTCCTGGGCTGAGGTGGGCTCACCTTCACTGCCATCTGTCCTAGTCCCCTCTCGGGGTCCGGACGAGTCCCATCTCCCTCCCTTCCAAAACTCTCCTCTTGGCATCTCTTGCGTTTTCTTGTTCAGATTGGAAATCCTGGGTGGCTTCTCTGCTTCCTTCAGGGCATGACTTTCAGTCTCTTCCTCCATTTGGCTTCTTGTCAGGCTCAGACACGCACGCAGAGCAAAAGCTCACCTTTCCTGGCTGCAGAGACACCTTTCTCACAGTACCACCTGTGTAAGCTTTTTTGGGCACCAACACCACAGGGACCTGAAGCTCGGTGAAACTAGAACCCCTGTCTTTTTATAGTTGCTGCTGCTTAGCTACAGCTCTGCTCTGCCCTTTTACTGCTGCACAGTAACTTCCTGGTCCCAAAGAAAAGAAGTAACACTTAACTCCTCTAAACTTTTTCTTACCAGTTTCATCTACCATTCCAACCTCTTAAAAATTACTAAGTACTTCAGTAACTTAATCTGATTGCAGACAGGGTGTGATATTAGGGTTTGTTTGAGTCTAAAATGCCTGATTCCACCTCGGGAATTTGTCCAAGGGCCTCACAGGCTGGTTCAGACTTTCCACGAGAATGGTACAGAGCTTCAAACCATACACACATCCTGGGTTGCAACCCACAGACTCTTGTCTGGGAGGGAAGGAGGGCAGTAATAAGTCTCCAGAAGATTATTACACCTCTCTTCCGTGTGAACCACGTGTTTCTTGGTGGGACCTCTATTTTGAAAGATAATGATGCTCAATCTATACCTTTTATGCTTTTTGTTTCTTCTCCGTGAATAACAGGTCAGTCAGTTGCTTGTCAGAGACCTTCAGCTGCCGACAGGTCCCCGTTACCTGGCTGAGATAAACCGCCAAGAGATGCTTGCACTGGAAGACAAAACACCAACCCGTTAGAAATCGGCAGGGCCGAGCTAACCAAGACCTGTCACCACAGTTAGCAGGAAAGGAGTGGGGCACACAGATTGTGGACTTGCTGCCTAGAAACTGCAGATAAAGGTGACATGCATCTCTTCTCTTCTGGAAATCAGAGGGGATAAGGAAGTCTTACTTTGCCTGTTCTTTTGGGAAAGTTTAGGCCCAGCTGGCACAGGTGTATCCCCCACAGTGAGAAGCAAGACCAGCCCCTTGTAGTCTTTGGCTCTGCCTTTCTTCCGGCCTTCAGAAAGCTATGTGCAGCGATGGCGAGCATTCCTTGACTCACTGTGTTGCTCAGTGCTTCCCACGGATTGTCTCACTTAAATCTGTCAGCTACCCCATGAGGACAGGTCTTATCCCCATTTTACCCACGTGCCCGGAGTCTACACGCCCTTAACCACCGTGATGTACGACGGGGAGCGGGGACGAGCAGACACACAGACAGCCGCCCGTGGGGAAGTGCTGGGCCGTATGTCACAGAACACACAGCTTAGATACTGCAGGGGCCCTCGCTGAAGCCTGTCGTTTTTCAGGTGAAACAAACTTAGGGCACATCAGCTGTTAATCCGGCCTTTCAACGATGAGATGCCCAACTTCCCACGGCCATTTCCAAGATGTTTACAAAGTTAACAGTGTAAAAGAAAGGGGAAGAACGGAGTGGGTACTCTAATTTTCCTTGGCAAGACTTACAAAACAGTTACCTGCTCTTAGGCGGGTAGTGCTTTCTCCTCTGGATCAGGGAGTTGTGTATGTCTTGCCCCTGCTTGGTGCTCTGGGCTCCTGTGAGCTCGGCAGGAGCATCCATGTGCTCTCCTGCCCCACGTGAAAGTCAACATGGCTGAGTGCCGGGTTGTCTTATGGGTGTAGTGGGAAGAAACACCTCGTAGCTGGAGTTGGGGCTGTGCAAAGTCGCCAGCTCGCCAGCAATCACTTTAGTTCATATTTTTGTCGGGCCGTCTAATTCCCCAGTGCCAACTTTTGAGATTATCTTGTTGCCCTCCCCAAAGCTTCACCTGTGACGTCTTAAATAAAAAATCAGGAAATGCATGTAGATCTAAAAAATGACACTGCATTTTGGGAGGATAAGCCCAAAAGAGGGGACTAACTGAAATCCAGGAAAAGAAGCCATTTGTCTCAACAGGCAGTAAATTCCCATTCTGTACAACTCTCAAACCATGCCGTGAGCCCAGAATTCCCCTCCTCATCCCACTGCAGCGGGAGGAGCCTTCCCCATCCTCACCAGCAGGCTGTCGCCCTTCCGCAGCACCGAGAAGGCAAACGCGGGACAGGAACAGTAATGACAAGAAGCCAAACAGGTGTACGTTTTCCCAGAACTTCCAAGTACCTATAAAGGAAAGGACAGGGTGGGCTCAGACTTCAAGAGTTCCGCTGGGAAAGTGCTTCCTTCCCCTCCTTTATCCACCTGACGACTCAGAGCTGCTCTGCGCGCTGTACTGGGAAGGACTACAGGAACAGTTTACACAGCATGGACGCTCAACCTCCCCGTGTACCGGTTCTGTCCTTGAGGACTTCGTATAATAAAACAGGAGTTTCAGGCTAGTTAAACCATCCACACGAAACATTTTGTTCCTCCGCCTAGTGATTTACAGGGTCCACTCCACGGGCTGCCTAGAAGAGACGCGGACGGGAAAGGTCTCCTCGGATACACTTTATCCTGGTGTTCTTCAACTTTTGGTCTTGCGCAACACGCGTGTGCCTTCCTGAAGCTTCTGCCACACACCTAAACAAAGTGTGGAACAGGTAAAGAGCAGGCAGTGAGGCAGAAATACAGGTCTTCAGAAGAAAGGAGGAAAGGCCTCTTGAAAACCGTTTGGGAGCAGGGAGAATAAATAAAGCAAAGAATCTTGCAAAAGGGATGACTCAGCTGCTGAGGGTGGAGGTCTCAGAGCAAGGCACGCCTGGATCTGCCGGTTCACCTAGCAGGATGGAAGGAGGACGCAGGTAGGAGGAGGGGTTGGGAAGAGGCCTAGTCCAAGAACAAATCGCCTTGTTGGGACGCAAGGGACAAAAAGGAGACCCACGGTGAAATTATGATGTGTCTGTGGTGGACAAACTTGTCAGAGAAATCACTTGTTTAAACCTCTCTACCACCAGGGAGTCCAAACCAAAAATGTTACGGGCTTCATCCCTGGAGTTAATTTCCAAACTGGAAGTGTAAAATCAGTATCCAAGGAAGCAGAAACATCCTAAGGGTTATTTTCCCATGATATGCCACTTAGGAATCTGCCACAGGGCTTTCAAATTAGTTTTAGGCTCCAAGATGGCAATCTGAATGAAAAGGCCAGGATAAAGAAAATAATAAAAAGTCAGCACTCCTGAGATTCTTCCTTCTTTCTCCCCAACAAAGAATAAAGCAGCAGGTAAGGCGTCAGCAGAAGAACAGCAGTGTTCCAGGCGTCGTGCTGGTTTGTGGAACCACAGCAGCTGGAAAGCGGACTGTTTTCCACTGGATCCTCGGGAAAAACCCCATATCCGGCAGTGACATGAACAATTCTTAGGTCTCCAAACCATTACTGATGAATAAAACTTTAGATGTCTTCCTTTACCTATCGCCTATATTTCTTCTCTCTAGATTTAAATTTAAGCAGGCACAAGCCTCTGGAATTCTACACGGACTTGAATTGTTCCCCAGTTCCCTTCTTTTTTGTGGGTCCCCTGGATTGGGGATATACCCTGGACGATGCTGATAAATGCCAGGTAACTCAGGGATGGGTAGCACTTCTACAGCGGTTACCTTGCCTGACCCTTTCACAGGCTGGCTAAGACTAAAAGTAAAATATTCAAGTGCCCAAGGCAGTAAATTCTGTCACGACAGCAAATTTTGAATTTGCTCCTTCCTTATCCAGCATCAGATGACTAACCCAGTAATCAGGTAAAAACCTGAGTCAGAAGTGATTAGAACTGGAAACTGACCCCAGGGATCGTCTACTTCAGTGGCTTCACCCTCAATGGAAAAATGATCTCCTCTTGCAGGAACTACCCCCACTTCTCCCACTCATAGTCTGGAATGTTCATCCCCAGGAGGAGACAGATTTTAGAAAAAAGAAACATGTGGGAAATGGGATACTGAGATCCAAGAGCAGACTCGTATGAACCTCACGTGGAGGAAGTCTGCTGTGCTTCCAGTTGGTTCTAAGGAGTGTGACCCACCTAGGTGGGCACATCCATTCACAAGTAGAGTTTCACTTTATGATTGCTCCAAGCCTTTTAGGAGCCATCACAGTGCTCAACTGTATTATTTATTGTTCCCTGTGTTTGGTGCCTCTCTCTGAAGGAAGATTATACATTCCTGCCCTATTAAATACCCCTGGCTATGTGACCTGCTTTAGCCAGTAAAATGCGAGTAGCCAAGCAGAACATTAAAAGTTGGCACACACCACATCTCTCCTCTCTGCTATGAGATCCACAATATTCCGGAGAGGGGCTGCCACACCAGCTGCAATCGGCTCTCAAAGGATATGAGGCATGAATGAGACACAAAACTTTGTTTCTGTGAGCCTCTGAAATTTGTTAATCCCAGCGTAACTTAGCCTCTCCTGACTGAGGCCTCCCCCTCCCTACGTGAACCAAACAAAGTTTACAGAAAAGCACCTCGGGTGACAACATAGTGGTGACTTTGCAATATGATCGCGGTACCTGGAGGGCAGTAGGAGTATTAGAAGGGTGACCTACGGAAGGAGCACTAGCAGGAGATCAAGACAACGTCTGACTCAACTTTTATCACGTCAGAGAACCTTTGACTAAAGCCAGATTCTGACCATATTAGTACACGCGGAAACCATTAAGGTTATTCTGAGGGTGTATGTAAGATTTCTACAGCCTCGTTTAATTCAAAGTCCAAGCTGAAAGCCACAGTACTAGGAAGTTAGCATTTTTATGACGAATAAAACAATGTGATACGGTACAGGATGGGAACGAGGGAAGTTAAGCAAGCCGTGACAACCTTGGGAGAAACAAAAAGTCAACATTAATGAAAATATCTCCAACAAAATCTTCCAGATTTTAAGTAATGACTAGATCACAGAACTAGAGGACTAGAGGTGCAGGTCAAGTGTTATGCTAATATTGGAACGGAGACAAAAAATCTGAAACTAAATGATGTGGGAAAAACTCAAAGGCCCTTCTTGTTCCGGGTACTTCAGCTACATAGAAACCCCAAGTAAACACTCGGGCAGAGAAATGGAAACACCTCGTCAGGCACAGTATCATTTAATCGCTCTGATCCATTAAGCCTTCTGTCCTCTAGTTCTGTGACCCAGTCATTACTTAAAATCTGAAAGATTTGTTTGAGATATTTTATCTGTTAGCTTTGCCCTGACAAAATTCTAACAGGCAGCCTCTTTTAAGTAAATATGACCTGAAGTTTCTAACTGCAGCACTCAACATTAGTCACCCCATTTTCCTTGAATGAAAGAAATGAACAACGAGTTTACCACACCGGTTAAGTTACGCTACCATGTGTCTGAAGTGGCGGGTTAATTCAGTAAGCAAAGGCACCAAGCAGGCTTTGCTCAATTCACTCACTAAGAATTAACGGACATGGTCTCAGCTCTGAGAAGTTCTTCATAAATAAACCAGAACCCAAACACTGAAGAAGTCCCCTCTCTTCCTGGTCTTCAGCAAGACCTAGATTACGTACTAGAGCTGATGGTTTCTTTACTCCTTCCAAGCCAGACACAGAATGCCAACATTTTTTATTTCATTCACGACCTTCCCTTCCCTCAACCTCCCTGCACTTACACGGTCTCACGTAGCTAAGCTGGGGGGCGGGAGAGTGGGAACGTGGTGTGGCGCCATTTATACAGAGAGAGAGGCAGTACTGGGCAGCGGTTACAAGTCCCAGCTGCCGGATGTGGCTGTTAATTTACTCTTCTGCGTCTCAGTTTCCTGAAAGATGAATGCCCTGTTGGGTTTTCAGTGGGAATTATCAACAACACCTGGAAATCTGAGTCTTTCAGAGTCTGGTAAGAGGCTATTACTTTACAAATCTACCTATCTTAAATTGTAGAGGGCAAAATTAAGGTCCAAGTGGACTGCCTGCATCCGGCACAGCCTGACCCTTAATAAATACTTCCTGACAACAGTTTTGGAAGTCATTTCTGACAGCTCAATCTGAGCACACAGAAGGACCTCAAAATACATTTTGGCTTTTGCTTGTAGGCGAGAGATAATGAACAAGATGAAAATTTCAATCCAGTTTTTGGGGTAAAGTGCCTGTTCTCAAACCTGGGAAAGCAAAAGCCGACTATACTCCATTAGACTTGAGAAAACAGCCTCTCCACACCATTGCTGGTTCTGTGTGTTGCTCTTGGGCAGGGTCAATAAGTCATATTATCCTGATCTTAATTACTAACACACTAATTTTACTAAATTGGGTCAAACGTTTCTTCAATAATCCAGGAAATACTTAAGGCTGGTGGTCATCAGGTTCCACTGGGATTCATGAAAACATTTTGTCCTACGGGGTTTCTTGCTGAGCTAATCCCCACCTCTGGATTTCTACCTGGTAAGCACGCCTCCCGCTGGGCGATGAGATTAAGGTGATGGACTGTCGATCAACAAGGTCCAAGGCCTGGATGGCTGATGGGCCAAAGATGAACTTGAGCCTGAGAAACAGAGACGCTACAGGTTAGACTACCTGACCCTCACGGTCACCTCAGCAACTCCGCCCAAAGGATCACGACTGGCAGTTGTAAAAACGGAATTCATTTTAATTTGGAAAAAAAGACAGTATAGGAAAAACCCCTATAATCAACCTCCCAGATTGTTAACATGTTTGCAGATACAACCCCGTTTATACTTTAGTGCTTCCTGTTCTTATTCCCAACTTCCTTTCATCCCTGAGGCAACTGCATGCATTTGTTGGTTTCTTTCCTGTTAATGTTTTTTATTGTACACAGTACATTAAATATGTATACTTAGCACACACACACATACATATGGTATTATAAGTTTTTTATATATTTAAATATTTTTTAAATCCAGGGATGGCTGGGTGGCTCAGTTGGTCGAGCGTCCAACTTCGGTTCAGGTGATGATCTCGAGGTCTGTGGGTTCAAGCCCCGCATCTGGCTCTGTGCTGATAGCTTGGAGCTGGGAGCCTGCTTCGGATTTTGTGTCTCCCTCTCTTTCTGTTCCTACCCCACTTGCACTCTGTCTCTCTCTCTCTCAAAAATAAAGATTAAATTTTTTTTTTCAATTTTTATTTAAATCCAAGTTAGTTGTCACGTAATGTAATAATGGTTTCAGGACGTCTTATAAGTTTTAAAACATAAAAGATATATTGTAGGCTTTTTTTGGCCACCTGTTTTTTCCCTCTCAATGTACTTTTAAAAATGATGCATATTATATATGTATATTCACATACCTATCTGTATATCTATTCATATGTCTATATCTATTAAGATTTTACTTAAAGTTTATTTTTTTTGAAAGAAAAAGCATGAGCAGGGTAGGGGCAGAGAGAGAGAGGGAGAGAGAGAATCTCAGGCGGGCTCCATGCTGTCAGAGCAGAGGCCCGATGTGGAGCTCAAGCTCATGAACTGTGAGGTCATAACCTGAGCTGAAATCAAGAGTCAGACGCTTAACCAGCTGAGCCCAAGGTTTTATTTTTAAGTAATCTCTATACCCCGTGTGGGGCTCGAACTCACAACCCCACGATCAAGAGTTGCATGCTCTACCGACTGAGCCAGCCAGGGGCCTCGATATAGGTTTTTTAACTTTTGAATAATATTCCATTGTATGTACACTCATCTTATTTTTTAAGTACCCTATTGATAGGCATTCTAATCGTTTCTATTTTACATTATAAATAATATTCAATTTTTCCCTGTACATGTCTCTTAGTGCACATATATGAGAATTCTTCCTGGTTACAGAAGTAGAATTGCTGAGCCTTAGGACGTGTGCATTTTTCAACTTTAATAGGTGTTGCCAATAGTTTTCCACAGTGGAAACAGCAGCCCCACCAGCATTGTCAGAGCTTTTTTTTTTTTTAACATTTTTATTTTATTTTTGAGACACATAGAGACAGAGTGTAAGCAAGGGAAGGGCAGAGAGAGATGGAGATGCTACAGAATCTGAAGCAGGCTCCAGGCTCTGAGCCATCAGCAAAGAGCCCGTTGCGGGACTCGAACTCACAGACCGTGAGATCATGACCTGAGCTGAAGTCGGACGCTCAACCGACTGAGCCATCCAGGCGCCCCTTTTTCTTTCTTTTTTAAAAACAATTTTTATTTATCTTTGAGACAGAGACAGAGTATATGCAGGCAAGAGGCAGAGACAGAGAGGGAGACACACAGTCCAAAGCAGGCTCCAGGCTCTGAGCTATCAGCACAGAGGCCGATGCAGGGCTCGAACTCACAAACCCTAAGATCATGATCTGAGCAGAGGTTGGACGCTTAACCAACTGAGCCACCCAGGTGCCCCTTGTCAGTTTTTCATGTTGACCATTTGATGGCTGTTAATTTGTTCTTTTTTGCATTAGTAATAAAGGCTATCCACCTGTTAAATAATGTATCAGAAAAAATTTGATATGTGGGAAAATTCTTGTGTTAGGTGAGAAAGGCTGGGCACAAAATTGGTATTAGGAACTCTTAATCATGCTAAAAATTTTTTCTTAATAAAACTCACAATTATCTCAAAATAAAACATCTAAAAGGCAATAAACCCAACTGTAACCGTGATTATCACTGGGTGGTATGATAGTTGACATTTTTCATGTTTTCTTTATTTTCCAATAACATTTTTTCTATGGGTAGGAGTTATTTTTATAAACTGGAAAATAAAGTGGCCCGATTGAACTAAAACAGGAAAGTTAATGTTTTAAAGAACTCATAAGATCTGACCCAAAACATAAAGACAGAGCTACTAAGTCTTCAAAATTAAAATGTTCAACTTCTTTATTTTCCAACAAACCAGTCTCTTTATACGACGAACCATTTCAATGAGAAGACTTTTAAAATTTTTACATTAAACGTATGAAGATTATCTATGGACAAAGAAAAATAAAACTTGGTCATAACTTTATTAATCACATTTAACTTTACAAATAAATGAGTAAGAAGTTTTAAACCTGCCTTTGTAACTTTATTGTGAATACCTCTTGAATGCAATATTTTTATATCGCTCTTAACGGTTACAAAGAATTCCACTATAAAGATGAATTACTTTACTTTTCCCCAAACTCCATTTTTGGATAATTAGGGTTTATTAAATCTAATGTGAATAACTAGATTGTTTCCAGGTGGTTTCGGTTTTGTTTTTGCTACTATAAGCAATACCGGCTGACTGTGCTCACTGTAAAATCTTTATGAACATTCGTGATTACTTCCTTGGGATACATTCTTTTAAGTGGAATTTGTAAGCCAAAGAATAGGTATGTTTTAAAGCTCTTGCCACCTGTTGCCAGGTTACTTTCCAATTTACACTCCTACCAGCAGGTAAAAGGGTATCAATTACCCTTTTCTCCATGCTTTTGCCAACATCTGGGACATTCTTACCACCTTTTCTGTGTAGCCAGTTTTATAGGTGGAAACTTGTGTCATTATTTTAATTTGTATATTTATGATCACTAGTAAGATTTACCCTTTTCCCCAGAATTCTTGGCTAATTTACATTTTATTATTTGCCTATTTTGTTTGTTTTAAAAGTAGTAACTTTTTTCTAATAATACGTAATCTCTGTAAAAAATTTAATAGAGAAAAGGTTAAAACGTTTTCTAAACCTAAATTTTATTTCTTTTCTTTCTTCTAAGAAAATCACTGGCACAGGTTGGCATATGTCTTTCTAGATTTTTAAAATAAAAAGGTACTGGGGCCCTTGAGTGGCTCAGCCGGTTAAGCATCTGACTCGATTTCGGCTCAGGTCATGATCTCATGGTTGTCAGACTAAGCCCTGCATCAGGCTCTGTGTTGGGTGTGGAGCCTGCTTTAGATTCTCTCTCTCCCTCTCCCTTGCCCCCCAACTCTCTCTCACTCTCTCTAAATAAATGCGTACATATGCATATACAACTAAATGTTACTTATTCCTAGGTAGCTTTCACTTTTTATTGCTATTGAAAGTACAGTTATATTTTTTAACTTTGTATATTAAGGAAAACAATTTTTAATTTCTGTAATAAAAATACTTTATTCTCGTTTTTTAAAAAATTGTATCATCTACAAATAATAACTGTCTTTCCTTACAGATACATAAGCTTCTAATTTCTTTATTCTCATTTTTTAAAAAATTGTATCATCTACAAATAATAACTGTCTTTCCTTACAGATATGTAAGCTTCTAATTTCGTTTTCAGGTGTTAGGGTAACAGCTACAACTTCTAGAACAATGTTAAACAAAAGTAACAAATAGGCCCACACAAGAATGCTGTGTACTGTCAAATGTAGTACTGGCTATTGGACAGATTTTTAACAATCCTGTCAAGAAAATATTGTCTTAGTTTAGTAAGAGTATTTTCAAAAATCAATAGTTGATGTTGAAAGAATGTGGCTTTTAAAACACATTAATGGAGGTGCCGGGGTGGCTCAGTCGGTTGAGGATCTGGCTCTTGATTTGGCTCAGATCATGATCTCAGTTTGTGAGATCAAGCCCTGCATCAGGGTCTGGGCTGACAGCGCGGGCCCTGCTAGGGATTCTCTCTCTCCCTCCCTCTGCCCCTCCCCTGCTCATGCACACATTCTCTCTGCCAAATGAAATAAACTAAAAAAAAAAAAAAAAAAAAAAATTAATGGTTTAAAAAAAATTACAACAGGATACTTACGAGGATAGGTGCTCATCGGGAACTGTAAAGCAGGAATGGGAAAAAGTTAATCATGTTAAACCAGTGACCCCATAGAGACAAAAACCTTTAAAAGACTATAACCAAAAAGGTTTTCGTGTAAGGTGGTGAATTAAGTCTTTGCATCTAATTTTACTTCTTCCAAATACCCCAAAAACAGTAACACAAGGATTTTTTTTTTTTTTTAAAGCATAAACTCCCAAGGACAAAAGGACAGGGAGAGACAACTGCTAAGATACACTGGAAAATAATTCACAAGACCTGAGGAAACTGAATCCTAAGCTAGCAAGGGAGAAAACCAAGCAATAACCTACTCTCTTCCCCCTAAAACCCTTAGACATTAGTAGCACTAGGTAGCTTTACAGGTAGGGATGAAGCAGGGGGCTAAAATAACAAAGACTCTTTTAAAGTAAGTTTAGGGGCTCCCAGGTGGCTCAGTCAGTTAAGTGTCAAACTCTTGATTTTGGCTCAGGTCATGATTTCACAGTTCAGGAGTTCAAGTCCTATGTCAGGCTCTGTGCTGACAGCACAGAATCTGCTTAGGATTCTCCCTCTCAACCTCTCTCTTGCTCTCTCAAAATAAATAAACTTAAAAAAATTAAGTTTAAGAAGCTAGTGGAATAATGCTTTCGGATGTCTGAAGGAATATTATTTCCAACACATAATTCAATACCTAGCCAAACTATCATTTAAGTGTGAGATTAGAAAAAACTTTTCAGGGGCGCCTGGGTGGCTCAGTCTGTTAAGCATCCGACTTTGATTCAGGTCATGATCTCACAGCTCCTGAATTTGAGCCCTGTATCAGGCTCTGTGCTGACAGCTCAGAGCCTGGAGCCTGCTTCAGATTCTGTGTCTCCTTCTCTCTGCCCCTCCCCCATACGTGCATGCACACTCTCTCTCTCTCTCTCAAAAATAAGTATTAAAGAAAAAACTTTTCAGACCTGTAAAGGTTCAAAAAGTACACCTCATGTACTCTTCTTCAGGAAGCTACTAGAGTATGTGCTCCGTAAAATATGATAGTAAACACAGAAAAACAAAATTGTAGATGCACTACACATACTGCTCAACATAGGTAAGAGAATTCCTAGAATAATGGTGAACGAAGATCTCAGGAGATATCCAGGCGAGCAGTCAGCCCATATGGATCAACTCTAGGCTCTAGGAGAGATTTCTACAGGAAAGTGAAATTGATAGACGCCTCACTCATCTGAACACCTCGAGCAGACATTTGGAACACTGGTAAGGAGTTTGAGGTTGAATTAGGGATAAATACATAGAAAACTAAAGAAACAAACACAACCACAAATCCTTGGAAATCCACAAATTCCAACGAAAACAAAAAGTTGCATTCAGAAAGGACAAATAATCATAGCTTCCTACTGGCCCAAATGTGATATATCTCACATCATCATACAAGTATAAACTCAAATCTCGATCCAAAAAAATTATCATTGAAGGATAGGTGTCAGGAAGAGTGTATTACTATCTAGAACAAATATTTTGAAATAGTGGGAAAAGGTTCTGCTGGAAATAAACATGAATCAATAGCAGTGGGTCCTCTGTCTCAGCCATGAGCATTAGGGGCACCTATTGGGCCTCTTCCAAGAGTGTTGCAATGTATGGATTAACCCATTCAGAACAGAAACCACTTTTGGCAACCACTGTTTGAGCTAACAGATTGGTTTTTCTCCCCATTCTTTTGGGGATTGGAACATGTCTGACTACCTGGCTGACCTAATCTTTTAAGGCTATATACTATGCTTGTGTTAGCATGGCTTACTTTTCTCAACCCTTTAAAAGCAGTAACTCAAGGCAAACCCTCCCAGAGTGCAATCCTTTCATTTTTTTTAAGTTTATTTATTTTGAGAGGGGAGGGGGGAGGAGAGGAGAGAAAGAGAATTCCAAGCAGACTCCACGGGGTCGACGCAGAGCCTGACTCCGGACTTGATCTCACAAAAGCAAAAAATCATGACCCTAACCAAAGTCAAGAGTCCCACACTTAACCGACTGAGCCTCGCGGGGCGCCCCCAAAGTGCAGTCCTTTTAAAACCAAAGCCATCCAAGTGAATAAGCGGTGGCAGTTTTGGGTCCTGAACTGCTGCTATTAAGTGGTTCTTTTACACAGGTTAAGTAATTCTAATCTGTCGATGCATTTTCATTCGAATTATCCTCTTAATACTAGTATGCTGCAAACACATCCTGAGAGCACCTCGGTGATTTGGTTAAGCATAGTCACAGAGCATCCTCTGCTGGTGAGAGAAATAATAGGACTCACAAAATCCCGATTTACATACAGTCATTGCGTATGCATTTGGGTTTTGTGGGTCTAAAATATTTGGTGCACACGGTGTACGAACGGGATTAATTTTAAAGTTAATTTAAGATTCTAAGGGCGGGGAGACTACAGGCAAGTTTAGGAATTGAGAACTCCACCTTTCCGAACATCCCTGCAGACTCCTGTGCCATCCGCCCTCCCAGCCCGAGGCGCCTTCTCAACGGTTTCGGGGCAACGCTCAGCACTTCTGTTCCTACTGCGCTGCTCCCTAACCAAATCTAGCTCTTCTTTTCCTTCCTTTCTTTTCTATTTTTTACGAAGTGGCGCTTGGGGATAGAACCAGACGTAAAAAAGGCACCCAGAGGCCAGGGCTTGGGGCGCAAGGGCGGGGCCCCAACCCCGCGCCCCGCAGGCCCAGAGAACTCCGCCTCTCGCCTCCCCGCCCCGCGGGGCCAGGTCCACCATCCACAGCGCTGCTACGCACGCCCTCCGGCCCGTACTTCGCGCGTTCTCCTGCACCGCCGCGGCCATCTCGCTCAGGAGCTCCTCCACGACAGCGGGCAACGTGAGTCCCGCCAAGGCGACGGCCATGGCGTCACAGATTGCGGCTTCCTGACAGAGCCCAGCAAGCGCGACGCCCCGACAGATCCACTGAGGATTCCCGCTGTCGGCCGGGGGCGGGGCGAGGCGCAGTGACGTGAGCGTGCGTCACGCGCATGCGGGCGGCCATGACGACGCCTCCTCCTGCCTCACGGCCCGACCAATCCGGCGGGCGCTCGGCACCGGGGGCGGGACGTCCTGGGTCCGGCTGGGCCTGCAGTGCGCCGAGGACGCCGCGCGAGCATGTACAGGCTCCTGAGCCCGAGCTTGGGCCGAGGCCTCCTGCGGGCCGCGGGGCGGCGGTGCCGGGACTGCTCGGCGCGCCTGCTCCTGGGGCCGGCAGGAGGCCGGGCGCCTGAGGTGGGGGTGCCGGCATCCCGTGTCGCGCCGCGCGGTCGGGGCCCGGGCCTGCTGCCGCTGCTGGCAGGTGAGGGGCGCGGGCCGGGCGGGGCCGGCCGGGCGGGGACCGGGGCGCAGGCCGGGCCCGGTGACCTCAGAGCCCCTTCCCGCAGCGCTCGCCTGGTTCTCGAGGCCCGCTGCGGCAGAGGAGGAGGAGGAGGAGCGGCAGGGAGCGGGCGGGGCCGCCGCCGAGGGCGCGGCGGACGAGACCGAGGCCGAGATCATCCAGCTGCTGAAGCGAGCCAAGGTGAGGCGGCCTTTGTGAGCGAGGCCTGTTGTTGGCCTTGCGAGTGCGCGACCCAGTTCCCGCAGACTGGATGGAGGCTCCGAGGGTAGAATTGCCCGGAATTCGATGGGTCATGGGTGGAGGTGGGGGTAAGGGGGGGCGGGGCGGGGTTGGCATCCGTCCAGGCTCCTCAGACTCCAAAGCCTGCAGTCAGACCGCTGCAGTCTCCAGTGCAGATGGAGACGGCACCAGAGGCATCGTTCTTTTATCCAAGCAAAATGAGCGGAAATGTTTTTGTAGTGTTTTTTGTGTTTTTTTTTTGTTTTTTTTTGTTTTTTTATCAGGGAGCCAGCCAGGCCTCAAGGACTGGCATAGAGAATTTTGCACGTAGGTGGCGTCCTGAAAATGCACTTCAGTGTTCGGGTGCACGGGTTGGTTCCGATCTTTCTAATGCCTTCCGTTTCTCCACATTTCTTCCCTGTTTTCTCCTCAGGTTAGCTCCTCTCTACCAATGGGCTTCCTACCGCCCGGGATGCTCACGACGTCCGAATTTATAGCCCTGTGCTGCAGAGTGCCACCGACACCCCGTCTCCACTTCGAAGCCTCCCCTGCTCCTCAGACTTAACGTGCCCAGAGCTAGACTCTTGATCTTGGTGGCCTACCCTGGCCCAATCCTTCACCGTCTTCTCGTTGCTAGCCCCTACCTCGTTTTTTAGCCTGGAAACCTTCTAGTCATTCTTAAAACTCGCGGTACCCTACCACTGCCTCTCCGTACACTCACAGCCCAGCCACAAATCCCGTTGCCCCAAACCTAAAATATTTCTGAAATCCGCCCTTTTTCTCTCTCTCCTCTGGTATCACGCTGGCCCCATTGCCACAGCCTGCCGTCTGGCAGTCTTGCCCCCCTGTTGGCTCCCACCCCTCCCCTGCAATCCCCTCTCCATGCAGCGGTCAGAATACCTTGTTTAAAAAATGTAAATTGGGTCATATTACCTCTTTTGAGTGACTTCCCACTGCTGCATTTAAAATAAAATCTAGACTCCTTTACCGTGGCCTGCAAGACCCTGCATAACCTCTGCCACCCTGCCTTCCTTGCCCACCAACTTGGCAGTAACCCCTCTGCTTCATTGTTTTCCCTTCACATCCGTTTCCGTTCGTTTCTTCGATGGTTCTTGAACACCATTCTCTTCAGCCTGTAGTGACTTTGATCGTCTCCTGCTCCGTGGGTCATTCCCCCCCCCCACCCCCCCGTAACTTTTCCCCATAATTCCTGGTTGACTCTTTCCTTCCTGCCACAGTTTAACCGTCACTTCCTTGGAAGGCTTCTCATTTTAGAGGAGACCCCTTATTGTTCCTTCCCTTTACTTTTCTTCGTAGTTTGTATCATTAGTTGTGATTAAGCTTATTCATTCCACAGGTGACTTTCAGCCTGTAGGAAGAGAAAAAAATGTAGGGCAAGCAGCTTCCTTATAAAATACGAGGGCATTGCTTACAAAACCGCTCACATTCCTGCTCTCCGCATCCGCTGGCCAAATCTTTGTCTTATGGCTGCACATAGTTGCAAGGGGAGCTGACAGCTCCGTCACCCTCGTAGACAGAAATACCGGTGCATCGTTGGGAGTTCCATAAATATTTGGCGGATTGAATGGCTAGCTTTCTCCTGTGTGTTGGGACGTATAGCCGTATCCACTTCTGTCTGGTAGCGCATACATCTGCTTTCCTTACCTTTCATTTTCTGTTGTTTTCTCTTTTCAGTTGAGCATCATGAAAGATGAGCCAGAAGAGGCTGAGCTAATTTTACATGACGCTCTTCGTCTTGCCTATCAGAGCGATAACAGGAAGGCCATCACTTACACTTACGATTTGGTAACTCTTCTAACCAATCTGAGCCACTGAGGAGGACGGATGGATGCAGGAGGAGGGTTGTTAGCTCCCCTGACTTACACTCCTGCCTCTCAGGATGTTGTAAAGCTCTTTGGTTTTTGTTTTTACTAAGTTTTCTTTTGGTTTCAAATGTTATTACCCCTGTCACTTATATGAAGTCTAAATCCCAGACCGAAAATTAAGTGTTAGTATCTGTTTCTTCAGTGATGAAGGGATCTAGATTTAGCTTGTCATCAGCAAAGATTGTGCAGCTGTTTACACTGTATTATGTGCAGCATTGCTATTCTTTGATGGTAGCAGATTAGTGACAAACTTTTCTCTTTGAACTGTTTTTTTAATTTCGAGGGCAAAAGCAAAAGGGAGTCATTAGCTTGAGGGTTTTGAAATAAGTAGAATACAGTGCTCGAAACTGAAAAACAATTGTAATTTGCTTTCAGATGGCCAACTTAGCATTTATACGGGGTCAACTTGAAAATGTAAGTAAGTAAATCACTTTGTAATACTTTGAATTTGTGAAGAACTAGCTTCAAGGGACTTCTGTTAGTAAGGGTGCAGGCAAAGCTGCTATAACAAAGAGGCCCCAAAATGGAGTGACTCAAACAAGAAGGTGTATTTCTTTTCAAAGCATTGTTCCACAGGTAGCTACCCTAAAGAAGGGTAGGTACTTCTGCTCCATGAAGTGGTCCATAAGCCTGAGTTCTTATTTTTTATAAGTTGATTTATTTTGAGAGAGAGCATGTGCACATGAGCAAGGGAGGGACAGAGAAAATCCCAACCAGGCTCTGCACTGTCAGCACCGAGCTGGATGCGGGGCTTAAATGCACGAACAGTGAGATCATGACCCGAGCCCAAATTAAGAGTCAGACGCTTAGGGGCGCCTGGGTGGCTCAGTCGGTTGAGTGGCCGACTTCGGCTCAGGTCATGATCTCTCTGTTGTGAGTTCGAGCCCCGCGTCGGGCTCTGTGCTGAAAGCTCAGAACCTGGAGCCTGTGTTCTGATTCTGTGTCTCCCTCTCTCTCTGCCCTTCTCCTGATCACGCTCTGTTTCTATGTCTCAAAAATAAATAAACATTAAAAAAAAAAAAAAAAGAGACGCTTAACTGACTGAGCCACCCAGGTGCCCCTGGGTTCCTTCTGAGATGCGTTCTCATCTGCATAGGTTAGCTGATTCACCTCCAGCTGCCAGGAAGGAAGACGAGGAAAGTGGCAGGCAGCTTATAAAATAGGATTTAGAAACTCTTCCCCTTCCTTCTACCTGAATCTCTTGGCCAAAACTCCCATCATGTGACTGCACCTAGGCGCAAAGGAGGCTGACCTGTTAAAACAGAGAAGATTCTGTAACTAAAAAGATGGGGGAGTGAATAATGAAGGGACAGGTTGCAGTCTCTGCCACAGGAGGTTTGGATGAAAAGTTAATTTCTGTAGTTGGTTTCTGCGCATCACACAATAGTTTTTAAGGTGCCCAGAGGATGTGGGGTCTTGGTATTCTTGTCCGTTTTCTGTGTGTGTGAGCATGTGTGTGAGGGCGTGTGTGTGTTGTGTTTTACAAGGTAGGATGCCTCAGACTAGTATTTAGAATCCAGTGTCATGTAGGTAGTGGGGCCCAAGTAAAAGAAAAATCTTTTCCTTATGCTTTTAGGCGGAAAAACTTTTTAAAGCAACCATGAGTTACCTGCTTGGAGGGGGCATGCAACAGGTAAGAACATTGCCTAAGACTGGGCCCCAGCTGAAGCAGTTTTCAAAATAGTTTTGCTTCTTGGAACTTCCACCCAGCCCCCAACCTGTGCTTTGGCGAAAAAAAGGTGGATTATTTTTTTCTCCCCTCGGACCTGTATAGAAACTACCAGTCTTTCACTCGTTTAAAAACACGGTTGCTGAGTTCAGTTGACTAGTTCTTCCTAAGGGATAAAGGCTATGGCTTTCAGGCCAAAGTCGGCGTAGACGTTGATGAGAAATAACCCGTGAGGAAATTTAACTTGTTGTGAATTTTCTTCATTTTTCTCTCTCCCAACAGGAAGACAATGCGATAATTGAAATCTCTCTAAAGCTGGCCAGTATCTATGCTGCTCAGAATAGGTAAGTATAGTCAGAATCTGGTGTGGTGGCCACCAGGGAGTCGGGCCGTGGGCAGATAGCTTTAACCCCAGGATGTACATACTTTTCTTTACCTTTCAGTCATCTGGGTCTCAAAAACACTGGGTGTCACACTCAAAGGGTTCCCTCCCTCATCTTTGAAGTCTTTAGTCTTTTCCAAGTTTTACCCTGCTGTTTCCAGTAGACTCTTGAGCGGGGCGTACAGCCCTCCCGCCTCTGGCTGCACTGCGACGAAGCTAATCGAGCAGTCTGTTCCTGCCTGAACCGGGAAGGGAAGTTACCGCTAGAACTTTAGCTCTTCCTGGAAGAGGGAGCCGTGTAAAAGTTGCGGGGGATAATATACTTTGAAGAAACCGTTTTTGGATAGAAGTATCAGCAAACCACGGAGCTAGACATGTAGCTGATGGTGAGGGAGTCGGCGTGGGAGTGTCTCAGCGGCCAGTCCAGAGGCAGGTGTAGTTGAAGTGTGTGAAGGGGATCGGGCAGCTGGGTCTGTAGAAGGGGAAAGAGCTAGGAGTGGAGAAGTGACCGCTGGCCCCGTAGGATAGGAAATCGGTGCTCATTTAAAAGTACTAGCGACTCTAAAACCTCGTAGAGAAGGATCTTCATGCCTCCCAGGAAAGGCTTTGGAAAATAGTGTGGATGTGTGTCAGAGGCCCCGGGAACACTGACGCGTGAGGCCTGGTGCCTTTCATCCTGTCTAGGCGGAGTTCACAGGAGAGACAGCCAGGGTGCAGGCAGAGAACTCCTCTAGAGTTAGATCTGTTAGAGTACATTCAAGGGGAGATCTAAGACCAGCTCTAGCGGCTGCGGTCGTTGGGTACCAGAAGTGTGGAATGACCTCACACGTAATGCTGTACCAAGAGTACTCATTGAGGTCGGGGGCCCTGCCACTGGTCCCTGCCGCCCTAGTCACCGGCTCCTTCACTCTCGGCAGAACCCGTCTATTCTCCCTGCACTTGGTTGGACGCTAGATAGAGTAGAGCTTCTGAGGGCCTTTGACTTTAAGTCTTTGGAGGAGCTTTGAGGTTGGCCTGTGCTGGGGAGCATCGCAGCTGGGATCAGTCTCTTTCGGAGGAGTAACAGACGGGCCTGAGTGTCGATGGGGTATGAACTCGTAGGATTAAAGAAGGCTGAAGCTAATCCCAGTGGGGAGTAAGATGAGTTCCTGGTCTCATTCAGGTACAAGCATATGTAGTATGATAATTAGTCTGTGAGTTCCTCTGTGCCCTGAAATACCTTGAAAAAGTATTTTTTCATTTAGTTTTATTAAGAGAAGCATGAGGCCAGAAGATATACAACTAATCTTGGGGTTTAGGAAAGCTGATATTAGTAGAGGAATTGTTAATAGGCCTTTTGCTCTGGCTAGAAGCATCTGGTGAGCAGCCTTCCCCTGCCCCATGTCCTGGCTGGATAGGTCCCTCCTACCAAGGTTTGGGTCTGGAGAAGCTTCTGTTCTGAGAACAGAGCACAACGGTGGGGTCATCCATTCTTCCCCAGCAAAGCACTAGAGGAGAAGGGGCGAGCTTTGTAGTGCTGCTTCTACTGAGAAACTAGAGCCGTAGCAGAAGGGCAGGAACCGGGGGTGAGCTTCTGGAAGGAGAAGGAATTTCTTTCGTGTTTGTGCATAACCAGCAGTCGACAGCTGGTTCTCTCCAGAGTCAGCCTGCCTGACATTTGGGTGGCCTCTCCAATTGATTGAGGGCCCAGGATTAGAGTCGGGCTCAATGCCTTCTAGTGCCGTACCTAGGAATTCCATTTATGTAAAAGAAGCTTTCATCGAACACCTAGAGGTTGGAAAGCTGACAAAGCTAGTAAACCTCTCCAGAAACTGCCTAAGATGAGTAGTTAGAACCCTTGGTGCGGGCGGCCTTAGCCTCTGCTCGTAATAGTATTGCTTGGAGCAGGTGTAAGTCTCTCCCAAATGGAGAAACTCACTTGGAACCATTAGCGGGAGACGAAGCTTCCCATCTTACGCTTCCTTTACTAACAATACTCAAACCCAAGCTGGGAAAATGCGAATGAAAGAGGATTTTGTGAAAAGGTGAACAGCCGATTGCCAATCTTTGCTTTACAGACAGGAATTTGCTCTTGCTGGCTATGAATTCTGCATTTCAACCCTAGAGGAAAAAATTGAAAGAGAAAAGGAATTAGCAGAAGACATTTTGTCAGGTAGGGAGACCTGACTGTTTTCTGGACGTTGCCTTTTTGCCACAGAGCTTCACTGTTCTACCGTGATAAAGGGAAAGGTGTCTGAATCGGGGGGGAGGGCAAGTCATGCATTTGGGGGATTAAGTGGCGATTTTTAAGATCTCAGCAGAGGGTTTGGGATAAGATGTTTTGTTTCAATAACTTGACCACTGTTTGTTTGTCTGTTTGTTCGTTTAACCTTGTGGTTAATTTATTTTGTTGACTTTTATTATATATAACCTCTGGAAAATTGGGGAGCAGAAAGGAGAGGTCTTTTTCTTTTCTCTTGGTTCAGCTACCAGTCACAAGGCTAATTAATTGCCTTTTGGTACCAGATATGACCAAGTCATGAAAGATGAAGAGAAACAGGTTTTTGCACTTCATCCTCATTACAGAAGGAAGAGCCTAAAGAACGGTTTTAGGAACAAAATGAGATGGTCAGGAAGCTCTAGATCTCGACCGTTCGGGTTTCTTACTATGGTTCGAAATATCGGGAATTACCAGATCAGCATTGATTCGTAATTCTTACTTCACACATACTCTATGCCAAGAGCTACAAGATGCTGTAGAGAAAGAGCAGTCAACTCTTGTCCCTAAAGCAGTAACTAGGACTTGAAAGAGTTATTTTTACTCTGTTGTCTTCCAGTTCTCTCTTAAACATAAACCAGTTTTTCTCTTCCACCACTGCACCGAAGCCATCTTTATCAAGATCACCAGTTCTCAAGCCTTAGCTACTCTGCTTATGAGCAGCTCTGACCCAGGTGGTTGCTCCTACGGGACGCCTTACCGGTCACTCACCTTCCCCTTTGCCACCTCTAAAGTTAGCAGACCTTGGGGCTCACACCCGAGGAGATAACATATAGTCCCATACCTTTAAATATCAGTTATACATCTTCATCCCCTCTTACACGTGAACTGCAGACATGAACTGGGTAAGATTGTCTGCCTGCCATCTTGACCTGAATGTCTAATGGTCATTTCACACTTACCATGTTTGAAATGGGTCTCTTGATTTCTGCCACTCACAAAGCTAGCTTCTCTGCCAGTCGGCCCAGTCAGTAAATGGGACCAGCGTTCATTCACTTGCTTAGCCAAGAACCTAAGAATCACCTCTGATTCCTTCCTCATTCCTGATTGTAATTCATCAAGTTATATTGGATCAGCCATCAAAATATATCCATATCAGACCGTATCTCATTCTCTTGCCCTACTGCTTTGGCCCAGGATATTATCGTTTCTTGCCTGAACTCGTGTAATAGTCTCCTCAAGGGTTTTCCTGCTTCCTTGCATCCCCTTACAGAATCTGTTATCCATACAGCAGGTAGAGTGATCTTTTAAACTTCAGTGCCTTTGCATCACCTTTAGAATAAATTTCAGAATCCCTGCGTGGACCTGTAAGGCCCTGTATGATTTGACCCCTACCTACTTCTACGTCGTCTACTGCTTCTCTCCCCTTTGCTCATTCCACTTTGACCACACTGGTCCTGCTGTTCTGTACAAGCTCATTGCCATCTCAAGGCCTCTTCACTCGTTCCCTCCGCCTAGCCTCTTCTCCCATAACTTACCGTGGCCAGCTCTCTTCATTCAGTTTTCTGCTCAGGTGTCACTTCCTCAGGAGGCCTATACTTCTCTTCCCACCTGTCCTTGACTTTTTTCCTCACACTTGAAAGTAGGAGTGTGTGTGTGTGTGTGTGTGTGTGTGTGTGTGTGTGTGTGGTGTGCTCATGTTTGCATGGCCACTGAAAGTATATTTTTGTTTGAGTGTTTTTAGTCCTTGTCTTCCCTAGCAAAGAAGGATAGAGATTTCAGCTGTTTTGTTCACTGCTAAATTCTTGGTACGAGAGCAGTGCCTGGCACGTAATATAGGCTCAGCACTTGTTGAATGTAGAAACAGAAGACCAGACAGGCCCCAAGTAAAGTTTCAGTGTGGTGTGGAGGCTTTGAGGGAATTCACAAAAGATAGAAATACAAGCCTAGCTATCAAATAATTCATTTTTGAACTATCCACACTCTTGCTGTCTTTCATTTATAGAATTGACTATAGACAGTTCCTTAGAAGTTTCTGACTCCCAAAAGTAATACCAGTGCACTGAAGACAATTTAGGAAAGCATTAGGAAGAAGATAACAAAATCAGCTGTGATACTACAACGAGTATGACTGTTTATCTTTTGGTGGTCTTTTCAGGCTTGCTTTCCCCCAGTGCTGTGCTGTTTACATCTTAAGAAATAAGGGATCGGGGCGCCTGGGTGGCTCAGTTGGTTAAGCGTCCGACTTCGGCTCAGGTCATGATCTCATAGTTTGTGAGTTCGAGCCCCGCGTCAGGCTCTGTGCTGACAGCTCAGAGCCTAGAGCCTTCTTCCCTTCTTCGGATTCTGTGTCTCCACCTCTCTCTGCCCCTCCCCCATTTGTGCCCTGTCTCTCTCTGTCTCTCAAAAATAAATAAATGTTAAAAAAAAATAAAAAATAAAAAGAAATAAAAAAGAAGGGATCATACTGTATATACTTTTTTTTTTTTAATTTAGTAGTATATGGTGAAAACATCTTTTTCCAGGCACAGGAACTTTCATCGGAGACAGCAAACTAATTTCTGTTACAAACGTTATTTTTACATTTTACTAGTTACACCATTAAGAAAATGTTATATTATTCTTAATCTTGTTTTTCTAAAGAAATATATTATCATTCATTCTTTTTTTTTAATAGAGAGATGGGGAGGGGCAGAGAGAGAGGAAGACAGAGAATCCCAAGCAGGCTCTGCATTGCCAGCATAGAGCCCGATGTGAGGCCGAACTCACAAACTGTGAGATCATGATCTCAACTGATATCAAGAGTCGGAAGCTTAACCGAATGAGCCACCCAGGTGCCCCAATTATCACTCAATTTTAAACAAAGTACATCCATTGTCGAATTTATATGCTTAAAAAAAATATTTTTAATGTTTATTTATTATTGAGAGAGACAGAGCATGAACGGTGGGGAGGGGCAGAGCGAGGGGGAGACACGAATCTGAAGCAGGCTCCAGCCTTTCAGCACAGAACCCGACACAGGGCTTGAACTCACAAACCGCAAGATCATGACCTGAGCCAAAGTCAGACGCTCAACCGACTGGGCCACCCAGGCGCCCCAAATTTATATGCTTTTTATTTGCCTGACTAACTCTGTCTCAAAAGTGTGTTACTTAAGTGCGTGTATAAACTTGGTCTAGGGTACTCATTTTGTTTCTCATGAATATATACGTAATTACAGAGGAAATATACATACAAAATGAAGTGAAAATAGTAGATTACTAAACAGTACAGTTAGGAGGAGTTCAATATAGATATAGATGTAGGTATAGAACAGGACTGAATGGTACCAAAATACAGACAGTGATTACCTCTGGTTGGTAGGTTTATAGGACATTTATGTCTTAATGTGCGTTTTTCTGGATATTCTCTGATTTTTTGGAACAAGTTTTTTAAATTCCTTTCTTATCTACATAGTATAAAAAGTCAAAGGATCTTATAAGACTTAATTTAAAAACAGCATTTCTTTGCCACACATCTTCCTAGAGTAATTTTCAACTCGTAACCAATGTCTTCTGGTATTTTCGTTTATATTTCTAAGTAACATATAAAACTTTCTGGAATTAATATTTTTAGAATCTGTTAACTTACAGAAAAGGGAACATTTAGTGTAATTTTTGGTTTTGTCTATATTATGAACATATAAATAGTTTTAGCTGTTGAAACGAGCATTTTCTTTTGTGTACAACTTTTTGTTTCCTCTGAAGTCAGTATTAAGTAGATTTTTTTGTTGCTTGTTTTTTGTGTGTTTGACAAGGTTTTCTGTCAGTCATAGTATTTGCTCTTAGTTCCTAAGCTTTTCTGGGGCTCTGGTACCTATTGGCTTACTTCTCCGTGGCACTGCCGTCTGTAGCATTCAGCCCTGGTCTTTCTGTTGTGTGCTCAATCACTTCCCGCTTTTTTCTCTGCTTGTCGTCTCCCACGATTTTTGATCTTTGTCCTCTCTACTTTGCTTTTCCTTGTAACTTTCTATCTTTTTCATTCTTTGACTTTAGTAATGTTTTGGGAGGGAGGAGAGATAAATGAATGCACGTATTCAGTGCAGAACAGTGTGTCCGCATGAAAGTGAATTTTCTCTTATGACATAGGTAGTATCCAGATCTGTTCTTCAAGATGGATTCTGAGCACCGAAATTCCAGGTCAAAGGAGCAGATTTTAAACTTGTTGACGAATGTTGCAAAATTGCCCTTGAAAGGACTGTAGTAATTTACATTTTCAGGTTCTGCTCATTTATTTGCATTGTGACTTTGGTCAGATTAATTAATCCCTGTGTGCTTTTGATCCTCAGAATGGGGGTAAGAGCAGTACTCTCTCGTAGGACCATTAGGAAGATTGAATGTGTTAATATCCATAAAGTGCTTAGAACAAGGTACATAGATAGCAGCTGCTCGAGCGTTGGCCGTTGTCAGTTTTTATTAGCGTGGTCAGGCAGTGTGCCCCTTCTCCGCAGAACTCACTGATTTTTATAACCTTTGCCAGATTGGTGATTGGCAGTGACGCATTAACCAGCATTTCTTTGCTAAGCAATGGGGTCGATCATTTGTTGGTGCTGTTTTGTAAGAATATTAACCCTATCCTGTGAGGGTTTTTTTCTTTTCCCTCCCTTGTGTCTATAGATTTCAGAGCTTTGGGGTTTTTTGTTTGTTTTAATTAAAAAAAAGAAATGTGTGAGGGGGGCCTGGGCAGCTCAGTCAGTTAAGTGTCCGACTCTTGATTTTGGCTCAGGTCATGATCTTGCAGTTCGTGAGTTCGAGCCCCATGTTGGGCTCTGTGCTGGTAGCTTGGAGCCTGCTTAGGATTCTCTCTCTCTCTCTCTCTCTCTCTGCCCCTCCCCTACTCACACTCTCCCTCTCTCTCTCAAAATAAATACATAAACATAAAAATTTTGTTTTAAAAAATGAAATGTGAAACTAAAATTTGTAAAGTTTAAGGAGTGATGAGAAGAACAGGCAGTGACCCAATACTAAGAGTACCTTTGCCTTAGTACTGCAGCCTGTTTGTGTTTGGCTCCAGCCCCATTCTCCTTCCCACCCCAGAAATACTGTTCTGCTGAATTTTGTTTTGTTTTTGTGAGTTTCTTTTTAAAATTTTTATAAATGAATCACACAGTATGACTTCCACTTTAATCTTTTTGGAATTAGATCTGAATTCATCTATGTGTATGTTCTTTGCTTTTATTAATTTAATTTTTAAATGTTTATTTTGAGAGAGAGAGAGAGATCCAGGGTCCCAAGAAGGCTCTGTGCTGTCAGCGCAGACCCTGATGTGGGGCTCGAATGCAAACCATGAGAACATGACCTGAGCCGAAATCAAGAGTGAATGCATAACTGACTGAGCCACCCGGGCGCCCCTGCTGTTACTAATTTTAAATACGTGTTGAGTAGCCGTTGTATGCCAGGGATTCTGGGATTCAGTAGAGGCAAGCGAGGCAGAAGTCCCCACTCTTCCGGACCTTAGTACTTAGAAAGGTAATTTTCAACTTTGAAATCAGGTAAATACTCACTCATCTTTTTTAATTTACTTTTTCTTTATTCCCAAGCAGGATTACCCTGTAACTTCTTAACATAATTGCAGTTAATTTTGGTGTGAAGTCGGTCACTGCTTTCCTAAAGATGGCCATCTATTGTCGTTATGTACTTATTACAGGTTAGCACATGCTTGTGTTTCTCTTGGAGTTTTCCATTCGGTTCATTCATCTGATGACTTTTCTAACAGTATATGTAGTTTGAATCCTATGGTAGCAAAGTTTAAGTTACGTATAAAACAGGTTTCATGCGTGCCGCTTTTGTAAGATTTCCTCCCATTTTATTTTTGTTTTTTATGTGCATTTTAGGTCATTTTGTCAAATCCCCAAAATTCTTTGAGACTGAATTATTAGATTTGCATTATATTTTTCAGTGAGTTTGGGGAGATTGCCATCTGAATAAGTTAGCATTTCACTACAAATAGCAAAAAATTTCAGTGCAGCATGAAGGGCACTAACTCTCTCCCGTAACTGGCAGCGCATCGAAAAGGGGCAGGCTGCCGAGTTACTTGACACACAGCTCACTGAAATCCTGAAGAAGATTATTTCCATCCCTCCTCACTCATTCTCAGTGTGCCTTGGCTTTCTTTTCACATTCTGCTTGTGGTTGAAACGTGACTGTATTAGGTCCCAGGAACTTTATCCAGAAATGGCAACGTGCAGAAGGAAAGGAAACTTTTTTGGTGTTTCTCTTAGAGTCAAGGCAATCTTTGCTAGAAGTTCCCGAGTAGGTTTACCCTTACTTCTCTTTGGCTGGATTGGGTCACATGGCATTTCGAACCCATCCTCGACAGGAAATGTGGGATTGCCGTGATTCTCTAAAACCGACCAGGATCCATTCCTAACAGGACGGATTCCCCTCCGCGTGAATCACGTGAGACAAGAGTGGATCCTGAACAGACAGCAGCTGTGCTAGCAAGAGGAGTCACTCACTGCACTGTCTCTGCGGCACAGGCACACAGCAGAAGGGTTGCGGGTCGGTTCCAGACCACCGCCCTAAAGTGAATAGGGCAATACAGTGGGTCAAGTGAATCTTTTTGTTTCCTAGTGCGTGTACAACTTAACGTTTGCCGTGTGCAAGAGCATTATGTTTAAAAAATGTACATCTCCCCCAAAATGTATATACCCTAATTGAAAAATGCTCCGTTGCTAGAAAGCATCATCTAAACTTTCAGGGAGTCGTCATCTTTCTGCTGGTGGAGGGTCTTCGCTCAGTGTGGACGGCTGCCGACTGATCGGGGTGGTGGGCGCCGAAGGTTGGGGCGGCCGTGGCAACTTCTTAATAGAAGACAACAATGAAACGTGCCACAGTGACTGGCCGACTCTGCCGCTCACCTACGATTTCGCTGTGGTTCGGGACGCTGTTGGATAGCACCTGACCCACAGGAGAACTTCTTTCAAAATCCGAGTCAGTACTCGCAAAGCCTGCTGCTGCTTTGTCAGCCGAGTTCTTGTAACGTTCCTAATCCTTTGTTGTCGTTCCCACAGTCTTCACGCCATCCTCACCAGGAGTAGATCTTACCTCAGGAACCGCTTCCTTTGCTCGTCCAGAGAAGCAGCTCCTCATCCTTTCGAGTTTCATCCTGAGTTTCATCCTGAGATGCAGCCGTTCAGTGTTCAGTCATGTGTTCAGGCTCCACTTCTTTTTTTTAAATTAATTTCTTCTTAATGTTTTTATTTTATTTTTGAGAGACATAGAGACAGAGAGTGAGCAAGGGAAGGGCAGAGAGAGGCGGACACAGAATCAGAAGCAGGCTGCAGGCTCTGAGCCGTCAGCACAGAGCCCGACGCGGGGCTCGAACTCACAGACCGTGAGATCATGACCTGAGCCGGAGTCGGCCGCTTAACCGACTGAGCCACCCAGGCGCCCCTCAGGCTCCACTTCTGACTCTAGGTCTCCCGCGGGCTCCACCCCGTCTGCCTCCACGGGAGCCTCGACCCCTCAAAGTCTTCTATAGGGTTGGAATCAACTTCTTCCAGAGTCCCGTTAATACGGATTGTCTGACCTCTTCCCATGAATCACAAATGTTCTTGAAGGGGGGGGGGGGGTCCTTTCCAGAAGGTTTTCAGTCTGTTTTGTCCAATCTGAAAGTCACAATTACTCCTCGATCCATGGACTGCAGAACGGATGTTGTGTGGGCAGGCGCAAAAACATGACTCTCGCTGTACGTCTCCATCAGAGCTCAGAGCTCGTGGGGGACCAGGGGCCTTGTCAATGAGCAGAATATTTTGAAAGGAATCTTTTTTTTTCTGAGCAGTAGATCTCAACAGGGGGCTTAAAATATCCAGTGAACCATGTTGTAAACAGATGTGCTGGCGTCCAGGCTTTGTTGTGCCATTGTTAGAGCACAGGCAGAGTAGATTTAGTGTAATTCTTAAGGGCCCCAGGAGTTTGGGAGCGGCAAATGAGCATTGGCTTCAACACAAAATCACCAGGTGTGTTAGCCCCTAGCAGGAGAGTCAGTCTGTCCTTCGAAGCTTTGAAGCCAGGCATTGGCTTCTCCTCAATAGCTAAGAAAGTCCGAGATAGAATCTTCATCCAACAGAAAGCTGTTTATCTGCATCGAAAGCTGTTATTTGGTATAGTGAATTATCTTTTTTTTTTAAGTTACTTATTTTGAGAGAGCGTGTGCAAGTGCATGAGCAGGGTAGGGGCGGAGAGAGGGAGAGAATTCCAGCAGGATTCTGGCTCAGCATGGAGCCCAGCTTGGGGCTCGATCTCATGACCGAGAGATCACCACCTGAGCTGCTATCAAACGTCGGATGCTCGACCGACTGAGCCACCCAGGCACCCCATGTATTATCTTAATGGAGATCTAGAATCTTCTGGATAACCTGCCGCAGCTTCTGCATCAGCACTTGCTCTTTCACCTTGCACGTTCGTGTTACGGAGACGGCTTCTTTCCTTAACCCCCTGAGCCAGCCCCTGCCAGCTTCAGACTTTCCTCCCGCAGCTTCCTCCCCTCTCTCCGCCTTCGCAGAACCGAAGAGCATTAGGGCCTTGCTCCGGATTAGGCTTTGGCGTCCGGGAACATTGGGGCTGGTTTGACCTTCTGTCCAGACCCCACCAAACCTTTCTCCACATCAGCAGTAAGGCTCTTTTACTTTGTTACCATTCGTGTGTTCACCAGACTAGCACTTTCCCTTTCCCCTTTCCTTCAAGAACTTTCCCTTTGTGTTCACAGCACCACTGTTTGGCACAAGAGGCCAAGCTTTCAGCCTGTCTCAGCTTCTGAGATGCTCAGTCATGTACAGGTTTTGATTTAAAATGTACATGTGACTCTTCCTTTCATTTGAACACTTAGGGGCCACTGTAGGGTTAATAACTGGCTTAATTTCAGTATTGTGTCTCAGGGAATAGGGAGGCCCCAGGAGAGGGGGAGAGGTGGGGAAACAGCCAGTAGGTGAGCAGTCAGAACCGCACACTAAGTTCACCATGTGGTATGCACCGTCTGGTATGGGTACAGTTTGTGTGCCCCCCAAGTAATTACAAGAGTAACATCAAAGATCACTGATCACCAACCACCACGACAAATATAATAATGAAGAAATTTGAAATATTGTGTGAGTATGTGACATAGCAACACGAAATGAGCGAGTGCTGTTGGAAAAATGGCACCGATTTATTTGCTCCATGCAGGGTTGCCACAGACCTTCCATTTGTAAAAAATGCGCCATCTGCAAAGTGCAGTCAAGTGGAGTGCGGTACAGGAGGCATGCCTGTGTCGAGTCTTTCCGTCGAGGACCCTGGCATGGCTCTTACAGACTCTTTCATGTAGACGCGACAGGTATCTCTTACATTTGGTTCTTAATGGACACTTTACTACACTCTTTGCTTTTCAGTCGATAGCTCTTATTAGCGCATGTATAATTTTACACTTAAGAAGTCATGATGTTTCCTTTTAGATCTACTTCTGTGTCTCCTTCCACCCTTCTTAAATTTAGTTCATTGCCTATGACCTCACAACATTAAATAATAGTGGTGTTAGACAACTTTGTTTTATATTTAATTTGGTGCCAAACTATGAAAAGATTTATTTTTATATATGTAGGGCAAACCAGACTTGCTACTTTTTTTAAAATTTTTTTTCTAATGTTTATTTATTTTGAAAGAGAGAGACAGAGCGTAAATGGGAGAGGCAGACAAAGAGGGAGACACATGTTTGGTTTTTTTTAACGTTTTTTTAAATTTATTTTTGAGAGACATAGAGACAGAGTATGAGCAGGGGAAGGGCAGAGAGAGAGGGAGATACAGAATCTGAAGCAGGCTCCAGGCTCTGAGCCGTCAGCACAGAGCCTGACGTGGGGCTGGAACTCACAGACCGTGAGATCATGACCTGAGCTGAAGTTGGCCGCTTAACCGACTGAGCCACCCAGGCGCCCCAGTTTCTTCCATTTTCTTGATTTGATTTCAGTGTCTAGGTCAGTGACAAGAACATGATGTTAATAAGTACCTTGAGGAGCGCCTGGCGGCTCAGTTGGCTGAGCTTCCGACTTCGGCTCAGGTCGTGATCTCATAGTCTGTGGATTAGAGCCCGAGGTCAGGCTCTGTGCTGACAGCCTGGAGCCTGCTTCCAGTTCTGTGTCTCCCTCCCTCTCTGCTCCTCCCCCATTTGTGTGCTCGCTCGCTCTCGCTCGCTCTCTCTCAAAAATAAATATTAAAGAAATTAAAAAATATATCTTGAATAGGGGTCCCTGCTGGCTCAGTTGGCAGAGCATGCAACTCTTGATCTCAGGGTGGATAGTCCAAGCCCCACTTTGGGTGTGAAGCCTCCTTTTAAATAAATAAATAAACAAATGATTAATTAGTTAATTCAGTATTTTGAATAAGTGAATGCATGGGTGAAAGCAGTTTGGAGGCCTATATTTTCCTAGAAGGAGCTTTATGGAATTGTATTTTTAAAGCACAATTGACAGTATTCTGTTATGAGATGATATTCCTTTCCCAATTCTTTTTTTAAATCTTTTTTAATATTTATTTTTGAGAGAGAGAGAGAGACAGAGAATGAACAGGGAAGGGGCAGAGAGAGAGACACAGAATCTGAAGCGGGCGCCAAGCTGTCAGCACAGAGCCCGACGCGGGGCTCAAACTCACAAAGTGAGATCATGACCTGAGCTGAAGTCGGACGCTTAACCGACTGAGCCACCCAGGCGCCCATTCCTTTCCCAATTCTTAGTTTCATGATTTCCTCTCTTCTGTAGATTTTTTTTTACACTGTTCCATTCTCCTTCTCTCCTTGAGCCGAAAGTTTCGTTTGTTTTCATATTTTAGCTATCAGTGGAAGTAATTTTGGTCGCGTATTTGGTGTCATGAATGTTTGAAGTCTGGAGCCTGAGTTCGAATTGTGGTTCTTTCGCTTCTTCACAGTGTGACGGCAGACAAGTTACAGGACTTCTGTCCTCTGGGTTCCTCATCAGTAAAACAGGGGTAACAGTAGAACCTATGTCTGCTGTGTAGAGTTAGGGGAATTAGGGTGGCTAGCACTCATCAAGTACTTACTGTGTAAGATTTGCTGGAATGTGATGTACTTACTATTAAATGGTTTGGCTCCTCCGTATTGTGTTTATGACTCAATTTATGTGGGACTTCCTGACTGTTCGGTTTCTCCTTGGTTTATTTCTCCTGCTTGGGTTGGGTTTATTTTGTTCCTTTTTAAGTTTCTTAGGTGGAAAATTTGGTTGTTGATTTAAAGCTTTCTTTTCTAATACAGTATAGGTGTTTACAATATAAATTTTCCTCTACTACTTTAGCTGCATCCCACAAATTTTGGTGTGTTGTGTTTCCATTTTCCTTTACCTCAAGGTATTTTCTAATTTTTGTGATTTCTTCTTTGATCCTTTGGATATTTTGGAGCGTGTGGATTAATTTTCATATATTTATTTCCAGTATTTCCCTCTGTTGTTGACTTTTAAGTTGATCCCATTGTGGTCAGAGAACATGCTTTGTATGATTTCTGTCCCTTTACTGTATTGACACTAGTTTGATGGCCCAGTGGACAGTCGTCCTGGAGACTGTCGGATGTACATTTGAGAAGAATGTGCATCCCTTTGTCGTTGAGTGGAATGTTCTGTGCATGTTGAGTAGATCTAGTTGGTTTATTGTATTGTATTGCTGATTTTGTCTAATTCTAGTCAAAATGATTTGACTTTGTGGTTTTTTTCTTCATACATGTTTTTATTCTTGCTTAAACAGTTCTAGATAAGTATCTTCATTGTGAGTTATCCGTTCATCTGAAAAATGATTTTTTTTTGTCCTACTTAAGGTATTTGTCACAAATTTTACTTTTACATTGTTGACTATATCTTACTCTTAAACTTTTTCTAAGTCATTTTGTTTTCAGTGTGTGTTTTGTAGAAGACTGTGTTTGGATTTTTTTTAAACCTAATCTGAATGTCATTGTCTTGTTATACAGAATCTCAAAGCCTATATAAAATTAGTATTGAGAGTGATACTAGTCTAATTTTTGCATTTTTTAAATTTTTTTAATTATGTTTATTTTTGAGAGAGAGAGAGAGAGAGAAAAAGAGTATGAGTGGGGGAGGGGCAGAGAGAGAGGGAGAGACAGAATCTAAAGCAGGCTCCAGGCTCTGAGCTGTCAGCACAGAGCCCGACGTGGGGCTCAAACTCAGAAACCGTGAGATCATGACCTGAGATGAAGTTGGATGCTTAGCCGACTGAGCCACTCAGGCACCCCCTAATTTTTGCATTTTAAAAAATGCTTTTCATTTTGTTACTTCTTTTGGCCTCAGGTCCCTCTTAGAGGGACCTTTTTCTTACTCAGATTCCACTTTCGGTTTGGAAGGAAGGCATACATAGGGTTTTCAGTGTCAGGGTTTTATAGGAGTCAGTTCTGTGAGGGGTAACCTAAATTTTCTGTAAGATATATTTGACTCAGGAAAAAAATTGCTTTCAGTGTCTTGTTAAGATGAGATGAGTACAATTTAACATTCTTCTGCCTGTCCTTTCTCCACTTGTTTTTTCTCAACGATCTGGAATTTTGACTTACTGGGATTTATTGCAGAGAATTCTGCAGCCAACTGTTTTGCCGCCTTTTGGAGATAGCCCGTTTCCTCCTGTCTGGTTGCTTTGTAGGAGTGGGAAGTTTTATTAGCATAAGGGTAGGGGGCTTAGTCTCTTTCTGAACGTTGCCTGGTCTGCAGTGAACCTTCATTCACTCTCTTGAGCTCACTAAGATTCCACTCTCTTGAGCTTCTAGTACATCTTTGATTCTTGCTCTAATTCTGCGTGGTCTGGTCCTTTATGCAGGCATGTGATCTGCTGGTGCGCAGCCTCTCTCTCGTCTGTCCTTTCTGTTTTTCCTCTCCCTCTGTTTTCTTACCTGTATTTTGGGGATTTCTCCAGTCGTATGTTCCATATTCCTGTCTTACCATTCAGAAAAGTTAGGTCTGTGCCTTTCTTCTGATTTTTTGTTTTTGAAGATTTCAATTAAAAATGAAGTGTAGCGACTTTAACTGATGCCTGTATACCTTCCCCTTTGCTTTGTCAAGTCCAAGTATTTTGCCATATGCGCTTCAGAATTCTTTCTTCTAAGTTTAAACCCTGGTGGACTCATAGTGGGTGTAGGTACTATTCCGAATTCGGTTTTGATCTTTATCATTCTTCGGCCTGTGTATTACACTCGCGTAGATCAGTGAACAGCATACAGTGGGGCTGGTATGTTTCTAAGTGAATGGTATCTACTGTACGCTTGTTTCTGCAGTTTTTCACACAACGTTATTTTGAGATTTATCCATGTTGATACGAAAGCGTTAGTTTTCTTGTGACAGAGGTCTGTTTACTTGCCAAACCACATGTCTGCTGGGGTTGCATCTATCTAGAAGGGATGACTCCCTCTAACTGGTCCATTGTGGCAGGGAGTGAGGGGTATGGAGTGATATAGGCTAGAGATGGCCCGGATTGGCTCATTCTTTGCAACTGTGGTCTAGTATCCCACTGGAGGGACGTACTACAGTTCTCGGTAGGTGGTCTTGAAGCTTCTTCATGTTTTACTATGGAATATATAATATCTCTTTGATCATTCTGGGACCTCTGTCTCTGTGCCTGCCTATAAGACACTCCCTAGGGTACCTACCAAGAGTGGAAATACCAAATTGCTTATCGATGTGGTTTGATATCCTGCCCTGAAAATTGTCTCTTTATATCCTTTGCTTATTTTTTTTCGAAGGGTTATCTTTTCTTAATAATTGGTAAGAATTCTTTATATATTTGAACAAAATACAAAAATTTATAATTTGTGTATTTTGCGTCTTGTTTAATGAAATACTTCTTTCTTTAAGGTCAGAAAGGTAGTCTCTTCTAAATATTTGGCTTTTTTACATTTAGTCTTCACGTAGAATTTTAATAGGATGTGAAGTAGTGATAGAATTTTTCTTCCTTCATAGAGAGTTGTAGCTGAGGACTAGCGAATGGTTTTACTCATCACTCTTTTCTCACTGATCTGCGATGATGTCTCTTTGTGGAGATTTCATAGATTCCTGGAGCACCATTGTTGATTCTGTAATTTTTAGTTTCCTTATATCTTTTCCGTCTTTAGTTCAGTACCTTTATGTTTTTAATTCTTTCTATTTGATCACTCAGGCAGTCATTCAAGAAATTATTTCTTGAATACCTATTACATGCCAGACACGTCCTAGTAGGCACTGAGAGGCAGCCATACATAAATGAAAGTTGCTGCCTCCTGGAGCTTAATTTCTAGGGGAGGAAAAACACCATCATAAACACTATCCATTCGGGGCGCCTGGGTGGCTCAGATGGTTGAGTATCCAACTCTGAATTTCAGCTCAGGTCGTGATCCCAGGGTTGTGGGATCGAGCCCTGCATCGGGCTCTGTGCTGAGCATGAAGCCTGCTTGGGATTCTCTGTCTCCCCCTGCCTCTGTCCCACACTCGTGCTCTCTCTCTAAAACAAAACAAAACAAAACAAAACACTATTCAGTAAGTGGTCTATCCATTCAGAGACGATGGAGTGCTCCGTAGATGTGTATGTGAGGGAATGCGTGTACAGGGGAGGTGTTGGGGCCGCATGCTGTTGTATAGAGGGGCTGGGAAAGGCCTGGTCAATAAGAATCTTGAAGAATGGGGGGGATAAGCCAAGAGGCAGTCTCTGAAGGAAGAAAAGCGTAGGCATGCAGGACCAAGTGCAGGGCTCTGAGGCAGATCATACTGGATGTATAAGTCATTATTTTAAGCCTGCTTAGTTTATGTTGTTGGATTAGTTGATTATCTAAAATTCTCGAGGGTGAGGTCTCCTTTGTTATTGTGTGCTGATTCCCAGTTGTGGTGGATTTTCATGCTTAACTGCATTTGGATTCTAAATTCATCTTCAGCAGGGTTTTAGTTGTAAGATGAGAATGGTTTCATTTATTCCAGACACTCAGGTCCAAGCCTAAATGGATGGATACATGTAGACCTCAAGCTCCATGTGGCTCAGGCCTGTGATTGTGGAGATTTCCATGGTAGTCCTTGTCCCATCTAGATCCTAGGTTGGGCCATCCCAGTTTCCTTGTGGTCCCTGCTGGGGAGGGGGTGTGGGGGAGGCTGCAGACAAAGCCTACGACAAGGGTCATTCTGGTTTTATGCAAGGGGCTTCATATGAAATTCTCTGATTTGCAAAAGCTGAAGAACTCCATTTCTTTATTATTTTTTTTAAATTTTTATTTATTTTTAAAATGTTTGTTTACTTTTGAGAGTGTGGCAGAGAAAGAGGGGGACAGAGGATCCAAAGCATGCTCTGCACTGAAAACAGTGGGAGTGACGTAGGGCTCAAACTCATGAACCGTGAGGTCATGACCCGAGCCAAAGTCGGGCACGCAACTGACAGAGCCACCCAGACGCCCCTATTTGTTTTAAGCTCATTTATTTATCTTTGAGAGAGAGCATGCAAGTGAGGGAGGGACAGAGAGAGAGGGAGAGCATCCCAAGCAGGCTCCACGTTCTCAGCGCAGAGCCCAGTGTAGGGCTCAGTTCTGAAACAAACCGTGAGATCATGACCTGAGCCGAAATCCAGAGTCGGACGCTCAACCAACCGAGCCACCCGGGCGCCTCAGTTCTGCATCACAGAGACATTCCGGCTGCTCCACAAAACCCACACAGGCTGGGCTTTTGTGTTTAAGTCCCATACTTCTATTTTAGTTTACTCTGTTTGGCCCTTGGGATTTCCTTCTCTTGGGAGCTCAGCTGTGCATGTAACAGGATGTCCTTTATCTCACCTTTGAAGCAAAAGGGTTTTCAGACAATTAGTCATTGTTGAAATCAAAAGCCTCCGTTTGGAACCAATACCTTCTCTCATTCCTTTGTAGTCTGCTTTAATGAATGTCTAATTCGATGTTGATACGTGAAGTATGCTGACCCTTCTCCTATTCCTGGAGTAAATGCTGCCTCGCTGTTTTCTTAGTGCAGCTGACCGTTCCATTTGCTAATATTTTGAGTAAAAGTTTCTGTGATGAATCTTGTTTATTTCATGGACCAGTTTGAAGTAGCTTGTCTTTTTCTCTAGTTAGAAATAATCTGTGAAAAAGAATTATTTAAAGTTTGAAGAAGTAAATATAACCTCCCTCTCAAATTCCCAGTGTATTTCTCAGCCATTATATTGGCTGATTTGTTCCTAATTTCTAGCAGTTTTTATATTAATATTTCCAGAAATTATTTTTTTTAATTTGAGAGAGAGTATGCACACAAGTTGTGAGTGGGGATAGAGACAGGGAAAGAGAATCCCCAGCAGGCTCGGTGCTGTCAAGCACAGCGCACAATGTGGGGCTCCGTCTCACAGCTGAGATCAAGAGTTGGATTGCTTAGCCAGCCGAGCCATCCAGCCGTCCCCAGAGACTGTATTGTTCCTGCTTAGGAAAAAAACTCTTTTTTGTACATTATTATTTTTTTAATGTTTATTTTTGAGAGAGAGAGAGTGTGCACACAAGCCTTGGTGGGGGAGGGGCAGAGAGAGAGGGGCACAGAGGATCCAAAGCAGACTCCATGCTGACAGCAGAAAGCCCAGTGTGGGGCTCAAACTTGCAAACCATGAGGTCATGACCTGAGCCGAAGTCAGATGCTTAACCTAACTGAGCCACCCAACAGCTCTTCTTTTTTGTGCATTATTAAAGCTATGAAGATTTGTCTTAATTTAGCAGCATGCTAAATGTTTTATTATGGAGCCTTTTATTTCTCTTAGTCTTGTTTTTAGGGAAGTAGGTTCTCCAAAAGATATTTTCATTTTTCATATTACAGTGTGATGAATTTGCATTTTTTAACAATGAAAAATTATTACAGCTAAAATTTTATCTCATTATTTCTAAAATGCTTTACTTCCATTTTTCTTCCATCATTTCTCATTATTTCTAAAATGTTTTCTTCCATTCTAGTTAAATAGAATAGAAATCCCAGAAATCTGAGTCAGTAGTCATTTTTGAAGCATAGAATTTCTAGAATTGGAATAATTATACATTGTTTTGTGATATTTTTGGTATATGGTAAACAGTTTGTGTCTTTAAATGTTCTCAGAGAACATGTATTTTAGTTCTGAATCTTCTCATTGTTAAAAATTTCTTACCTTGGGCCTTTGTACTTGGAGGGAACACAGAGATTTGTCTCTTTATTCTTATTTTTAACTACCTTTTCTCATATTATCTCACAGAACTGTTAATGTCAAACTGCTGGTTATGTAAGCTTTTCCTCAGCATGTTTAAAAGAGTGCTCATAGTTAGATATTTTGTTTCAGTGTTTCCTTCCAGTGGAGAATATGGGATCTGCAGTTCGTGTTTATATTGGTACTGTAATTTATCCATAAGTTTACATATACTTTGATATTTAGGAAAATAATTTTCATTTATGTTTTTTAAAAATATATTTGTAAGGCAACCTATTTAAAACTACTTCTAGTTTGATTTCAACATGATTATATATCTTTGCATATAATTAAGTCAAGGCAAGTAACTTTGGATGTCTGCTTTGTACCATTTCTGAACTCTTGCTCTCTGATAGTGTGTTAACAGCTATTTTCACCCACCCCAACTACTCTGTCCTATTGAAACTCTCTCTTCAATAACTGGTCATCCTGCTCTTTGGTTACAGTCTTCAAATTCTGTATGCCATTTGTAAGTCTGAAACTTCGAGAATAGGGAAGGAAAGGGGTTTCACGTGAATTTGCTGGTAAATAAACCCAACTGACCATCATCTGTCGGGTGTGTAATAGTTTGGTTGTATACGTTTATCTGAGGTAAACTCTCTTTTAAGCCTTTTCTGTAAACATTTACTTTTAGCAGAGCTGTTTGCAGAATGTCCTTGTAGTCTGGGTCATTACCATTTCTACGTGATTCGTATCCTCTCGTCTGGGTCTTGTGCAAGTTCCTGTTCTTGAGATCCGCGTTCTCCAGGTCATGTGGCGTCAGATGTCTTAAGTCCGTTCATTTTCAGACACTGCGTAGTCAGCACTGTAGTTTGTCAAGAGTTGCCGTATCATTGCAGCCTTTATTATTCTTCAAAAAATGGATTAACTCTTCTTTCAATTTGGCTTGTGACTTTTGAGTTCGGGATTCTGAGTGTTTTCTGTTCCTAATTGCATTGCCACTTTTACACCTCAAAACTTTCATTTGCCCTATACTTTGTTAACTCATTCTTAGAATTTATCTTTACCTGTTTCTACTAAATACAGTTTCAACCTAAAAATAATACTCCATGCTTCAATATGTGGACTCAAGGTCTTACTTGAAATGTGGGGGAAAATTCGCCATGTAACTGGATATTGCAGTATTGTGATTTTAAGATACGTTTGGTCATTCATGTGACCAAAATACGTTTCACATCTTTATTCGATGTTTGTCTACAGTTCCTGGCTCAGAGTTCCCCAAACCCGTGGAATTTTTTAAGTGTTGAGAACGATAAAGGTCTTTCGTTAGGTTAGCAGACACACCTAAAGGTGATTGTTAAGAGCTGCAATTCAGTCACACCAGTGTAATGGAGCCTCCAGAAACACTCAGAAGACCGAGCTCACAGAGACTCAGGCCTGATGGTGCTCTGGGAGGGGCACAGAAGCCCCGCCCCTTCCCACGTCCCTTGTGCGTGCTTCTCTTCCATCTGGCTGTTCCTGAGTGCCAGCCTTTTATGATAAACAGTAATTTAGCAAGTAATATGTTTTTCTGAGTTCTGTGAGCAGCTCTAGCAAATTCCTGTAACCGAAGGAGGGGGTCCTTGGGACCCTCTGATTCACAGCCAGTTGCGGAGCAGCACAGGCCACAACCCGGCATTGCAGTTGGCGTCCTTAGTCAGAGGGGGTCATGGCGGACACCGCACCGCTAGCTGGAGGTCAGAGGCGCAGTGCTCTGACTGGCGTCTGACGGAGGAAGGGGCTGCAGTCTGGGTGGACTGAGCCGAGCCCTTAACCTGTGGAGTCTGACGCCATCTTTGCACACACATGGTCCCAAGCGACCAGCTGGTGTCTGAGAATCACTTCTTGTGCCTCCCGGGCACACACTGAAATTGGGTCCAGGGACCAGTTTAGAGGAGAATCCACCTAAATTGTCACCTTTGTGTAACAAACTGGAAGGTTAGAAGCACTTCTTAAATGACAGGAAACATTCAGGGGGTCTGGTACTGTGAAAATATTTGTGGGCCTTGGTAACAAGCAGAATGTTAAGGAAGCTCTCCCAGTTCTCTGCCTTGCTTCCTCTGTTGTCCTTATCATATGCCAGCAATGCTCTTATTTCCTCCTTAGTGGAAGAGAAAGCCAACACCCACCTCCTCCTCGGCATGTGCTTAGACACCTATGCCCGCTACCTTCTGTTCTCCAAGCAGCCGGCACAGGCCCAGAGGATGTATGAGAAAGCTTTGCAGATTTCTGAAGAAATACTAGGAGAAAGACACCCACAGGTAAGGGAGGAAAGCAGAGAGGAGAACTGTACAACACAGGTTTCAGAATTTCTGGGTGTGAAATGCCACCCTCGTAGGGAACAGATGATCAGCAGATGGTGCTAGGTGCTGGGTGTTCCCTCCTCCGCCCGCCCCCAACTACTCGTTTCAAAAGGGGTGTGAGGGATCCCTGGCTAGCACTGACTCTTCGTCCTGAGGTCGAGGGTTTGAGTCCCACGTTGGATGAGGGATTACTTAAAAAACAAACCAACCAAAAAGGATTTGAGACCTCTGATCGGTTATCCAGAGCATTCTGCACGCATTTTGGCTCACCGAGCAGAGCAGCCTTTATAAAAAGCAGGTCTGACCAGGCACCCACAAAGCTTCCAGGCCTTCGGGGTACACGGCATGGTATTTTGTCACAGTGAACCTTAGGAAGAATCTTAAGAGGAGCAGGTTAATACATAAAGATGCTTGCCTCCCTCACCCCACAGGTACAGTGCCAGGGGAGGTGGGGGGAAAGCAGGAGGGAGAGAGGGGCTGCGTTATACAGAGCTGTTAGCACAGCGAACACACTGAACGGACGTCTTTCTCGTCTCTCAAATTAAATTCTTAGAGGGAAGAAGTGATCACTTATCAGAATGCCTGGTACCCCCCCAGCACAGGACACAGACATTTTGACTGGACCAAACACGTCCCTAGGCTTGGGTCGATGGGCAGGGCAAGTTACTAGGGCCGTGAACTCTTCAGGAAAGGGATTTAGGTTAGAGTCCCCTTAATGGAATGTCACTGAGGAATAAGAAGACAAACTTGGAATTCCAGTCACCGAGTGCTAGAGCTGAGGGGAGGAGGTAGGGTCTGCTTCTATTAGTACCAAATCTTAATGGGAATCTTCTTAAATCAGTAACATATGGAGTTCTTCTCGATGAGTCTCAGGAGTCACCAGTAGGAATGATATTAGATAAAGCCCTGGAAAGGCCGGCTTCTCAGGATTCCGAACCTTCTAAAGGAGATCGTTATAGCTTCATCTTGCTGTGATTAGTATTCTTCTTGGTGCTTCTAATTTGATAATTAGGTTAATAATATCCTGTTTCTTACTTGGTAGAGTCGTGTCGTTTTCCAGAGAGCCAAACGGAGGCCGTCCCCTGTACGTGAACGATGAACGTGCCAGTCTGTTAAAGGCTGACGTCCTTCACCTTTTGTGGAACATGCTGGGAGGCGCGAACTCTTAAGCACATATTCAGTTTACCAAACTCCGAGTTAATGTTAAACTCTGTGTGGCTGTTTTTTCTTTTGTGTCTAGACCATCGTGCTGATGAGCGACCTGGCTACCACCCTGGACGCACAGGGCCGCTTTGACGAGGCCTGCGTTTATGTGCAAAAGGCCTCGGATCTGGCGAGGCAGATCGAACATCCTGAGCTACACATGCTGCTCAGTAACCTCGCCGCCATCCTCATGCACAGAGGTAGGGGCGGCGGGAAGGGGCCACCGGGTCCACGCGGCTGCGGAGCGGTTGTAGGCGGGCAGGGGGCAGTCAGGAAGCCGCGGAATTCAGAGGCTGGCTGGGTGTACTAGGAAGGAGGTGTGTTTGGTTGAAGGACTGTTGTGTTCAGTTCACGTAACTCGGGCCGTCCTGCGCTGGCCTGTTGGATACGTGGAGGTAGAGAAACCTTCTGTAAGCCACGTGGAGTCGGGGCCCCAGGCCGCCAGCGCTCTGCAGCTGGGCCAGCTGCCAACCGGTCCGAGCCAGCGTGTGACTTACCGAGCACACAGCAAGTTAGACCTGAACTGTCACTAGCGCTCGCTCTTCAGAATCTTTCAGAATCGCTTTGAAAGCCTACATTTCTCTTTGTTCTCCCTTCTCTCTGGGTTATTTTAGAACGATATGCACAAGCAAAAGAGATCTACCAGGAAGCACTGAAGCAAGCAGAGCTGAAAAGAGATGAGGTTTCTATTCAGCACATCAGGGAAGAGTTGGCTGAGCTGTCAAGAAAAAGCAGACCTTTCACTTAATTTTATGAATCGCTGAAATCCCTTTTTGTTGTAGGGAATTTTATGTGACAGTGGTTAGTCCAGTCTCAGTGGCACCCAAATCAATGGCCTAAACCCTTTCTCCTTGATAGTCACGTCTCGTCAGTTAGCTGTGGTGAAGGACAAGTTGTACGCACTGCTGCTTTTGTTCCTTAAAGGAAAGACTTTCACCCCTGGCTGATTTTGACCTCTAAGGACAGATGTCAAGTGATGCTTTCCGTCGTAATGTATGGTGTGGTGCTGTCGTGGTCTAAGTGTACCTGTAGGTGGAGACGGGCCCGTTGGCCTTTGGGGTTTGGGGTGGGGGTGTGGTGCTTCTGCCATGCACCTCTATCCTACGATTTTGATCCATTGATTTGCTACCCTTTTCTTCATTTCACCAATATCTGGAAGAGCAACTACCTGTCTCGTGGCAAAGGGGGATTACGGTGAGTTATTTTTCTTCTCTATTTCCTGAAGCTCAGTGTGGGACTTAATGGCATAACGGAGCAGAAGTATGGTCTTGGTTTGTGCCAGCGCCCAGCATGAAGTGTAAAGTAGGAAGCGAAGCAGGGCCTTGAAAACATACCATTCTGTAGGTTTTCAGACCTGGTTATACACATGTGACTGTGAAAGGGGGGGAAAAGGAAGGGTATGAACGCTTGTCAGTGCTGTTTGAGGACTGCGCTTCCTCTGCAGCCTAGGTCCCCTGAACAGAGCCCTCTGCACGTGCCCAGGCTGTACCCCCAAACCTCATCTCAGGATAGATAGGGCCTGTAGTATGCAAAATCTCCCCAATGATTCTCCCGTGTACTGCTTGTACAGTGGAAGGATCACCGATCCGGATCCTGGTCCTAGCTTCTCGAGCGTGGGCCCCAGTGTCCTCCTCTGTAAGTAGGGAATGAATGAGATTCTCTTGTAGCCGTGGGAGAATGTATTTTGTCAGCTGACCCTAAATGAATAGACTACTGTGTTGAAAGAGCCTTATGACACTGCCTCAAAGCGTATCAAGTGTATACATACAAGATAGGTAGATGGATGTTTTTACCTCAGAAGTATTGCAAAGAGCCCCTGGCCTAGGGAAAAGGCAATTTTTGTAGGTGCCATAAAGGAACACTGTTATTGATGGTAAGCCTTTGGGGGTGGGGGTGTGAGTGGGAATGGTAAACAGATATTTTTGTTTCTGTGTACATATTATTGGAAGAATCCTTTCATAATAAACTAGAGACTCTACAACAACATTGTATGTATTCCGTAATCTTTGAGTTTCTCATAAAAATAACTTACTAAAGAGTTAAGAAAAAATATTAGAAATCCTGAGGTCCAAGTCCTCAAGGATTAGACTAAAACTTGAATTTCTTCCTGCTTTCTGCCTAAGCTCATCTCTTACCACCTGGCTAGCTCCTTTAATCGAGTCTAATGAGAAACTAGAATATAGATCAGATTGAGTTTCAGTGCGACCCAGTCTTAATTTATTGGTTCGTGATTTTTGAAAAATTATGGTCAACCAGCTGACTACTCACCTGCCTGAGAGAATGGAGAATGTTTTTGCTTTTTCACAATTGCAGGGATTACTGATGGTTAGGATGGTCACTCCAGGTCTTATTTAAGAATTTTTGATCCTCCACAGCAATTCCGCTCATAGTTCCGTCCTGGTGCTGGAAAAACCGTGGGTGTTTTCAGGGAGACCCACACTCCATGTGGGTGTCTCCACGGAAGTTCATTTGCACGGTTGTAAAACAAGGTAGCAGAGCAGGAGGGCAGACCCCTTTACTGACTGAATTCAAAAGTAAAATGTTAAAAACCGCATAGTTCAAAACTTTGAACTATGTCACCAGAGTTTTCAGGGCATAAGTATTTAAAAAATGGGACCCGCGAACCAAAGTTAAAGTGCTGTGGAACTTGCAGTGACAAACACGCGCTGGAGATCTGGCTGGCAGCATGCTGCTGTGAACGGTATCCGGAAGACCTTAATTCAGATCCGGGGTGCTAAAAAAAACCATGCAGAAAGATGCAGCTTCAGAATCCTGAAATCTCGGCCTGCAGAGAGTGTCGCGCCTTGGTTTCTTTCAGCCGACTTCAACAAGTCCTTGGTCACTCTCGGGGCAGTCTGCCGTTTCGGTCCTGCCGAGGTGGACGTCCACCCTCCCAGACAGTTTGCTCCATAGGTAAGCCCGCGAGACTTCTGTCCTCTCGTTGTTCTCAACTAAGAAATGGTCCTGGACTCACTCTCCCGTTCTGACCTCCAGGTGATGGCAGATGGCATAGGAACACACACATGCACGTGCGCTGTGAGGAGGGGGGGAGCGGCACTCACTCTCGGGTTCTGGAGGAACCCCGCCCCAGTAACCACCTAGGGCTCGTGAGCCAACTGCTCTCAAAGGCTGTTCTGACTTGGAATAGCTCAAGGCCTTCAGGGTCGTGGAAGAAACATCCTCATCATCTCTTTGTCAATAATTTACTGTGTCAGCTGACCCAAAGTCTCAGATCTTACTGGCAGCAGAAAACGGTCAAGTAGAACATGCAGTTAGTTTTCCATTCGCATGAAAATCTTACCTATCATAAAGTGGTGCCAGCTTTCCAAGAGGAAAGAATCTGATCACTAAAGCCCCTCTCAAGTTTACCGTGAGCACCTCAGGTCTACAAGAGTACAATGGTAGCAGGCATGAAGGCCTTAACTTAACCATGTGGGCAAAGTACTGAGCCTGCGCCCTCACTGTTAAAATCGGGATTGGACGCCAATGCTAAGGGTGACGCGAGGCTCGTTACAAAGGAGGCACTCGGTCAGTGGTTCCCACACATCTGCTTTCTTCCGACGCTTGCGTACTTTTGTTAAAAAGTTGAGATCTACTTAGAAGTCCATAAAGTGCTCACGTGTATCTTCCTGAGAAACCTCTGCCTCTCTCCCTTCTCATCTTCAGTAGCATCCTTCCAAAACGGTTAGTATCCACGTGCCACGGAAGGGTGCTGAAGTTGAACCAAAAAAAAAAAACACAAACCACCACAAAACCTCGCAGTTCAGCAAGCAGTTACCAAGGGTGAAACTGACCCCTCTGGTAATTATTAGCTCCTTGAGATCCATCGAAAAGACTCACCAGTAAACTCTAACCCACGAGGACTCGAAGGGAGAGGAAGCACTGGCACGTGGCAAAAGGGGAGCGAGGCTTCAGGATACACAGCACAAGGCAAACCCAAGAGTCAGATTCTGTGCGGATCGTTCCCTTCTAACTCCACCGTTAACACAGAGCAACCCACTCCTCTGAAACCTGAGACATCAAGAGCCTGGAGTCACACGTGATCTATGTGGCTGTGGACAGGGTAGTCCAATTTATTTCAAAACAAAAGCTCTGTTGGGCTGCACCAAATGCAGGAGAAAAAGAATACTTAGGGCCACGGTTAGGTTACCAGTGTGCATAACAGTGAGGTATGCCTCAAATTAGCCTTTTTTTTTTTTTTTTAACTTTAAAAACTGAACTATAACATACCCATGCAGTAATATTTTTCAGTGCTAATTAAAAAAAAAAAATTAAAGCCTGCACTGGAAATTGACAGTATGGCAGAATTTTGTTTCTCCTACCTTTGACCCAAATACGTAAAATGTACAGATTTATACAGGGTCTGTGTTAAAAATCTAAATGTTTCCACAAGATTTTAAACATCACTGGAAATCTGAATTTAGAGGAAACAAAACTGGATGAAAGTACAATGCCCGTGACAGCCAACATTATGTAACTGGGCTGTATGAGGTTGTTGAGAAGGCAAGGGTTAAAAAAAAGATAGATGCAATGTTTTTTTGTTTTTTTTAAATTACCCCCAGAGGTGATGCGCTGATTTGAACATAAGTACACCAGATACTACGGCAAGGGGAAACACTGCAAAAAGGTAATCTATTTACAGAAGAGTGATTTAAAGACATTATGGTTTTCTTTACAAACAGATGTAAGAACAGGAATTGTCCACTTTTTAAAAACTCTACATTTCAACCCTCCACTATTATTATCCATCAAACTGCCTGTGTCGGAGGCAGTCCCCCCCGTCCCTCCCCCCCATTTAACTCTCCAAATAAACTCCATCATTTCTTCATCATCTGTGGTCCAGGCTCTCCTGAAAAGTCTCTGGGCACAAGTCGTAGGATGACAGGCTTTTGACCTGCCGTTAAAAATGAAACCACCAAAAACGAGAGCTCCCCACCCCACACCCCAGCCCCAGCGAGACCCCTTCTGTGCGTGGTTCAGTCATCACTATCCGACAGTGTCTCGTACTGTGCAGAGAGCAGCGGGGCAGGCTCTCGCTCCCAGATCCTGCTCTGCTGGTGAGGAGCCGCTTGGTTCACAGAGGAGGGGGCACATGCGATCGGGGTCGGTGGCGTGCTGCTGAGCATCCGCATAGTCAGAGGGTTGTACGGAAACTGAGTCGAGCCTGACAAAAGAAAAATTGTTTTCACTGTCATGAGCACAGCTGCCGTTTCATACAACTTCCACAGGGTGGGGAAGACACGATTACTCTGTTGAACTGGTCTTGTGACACTGGGAGCAAAATGAAACCACACGGAAGGGCCAGGGTTTCACGAAGTAGACTGTAGCCTCTGGTGAGGCACCAACCGGTGAGAATCTAGGAGGGACGAATGACAGGAGTGAGCGTAAGCTTAGGGCTGCTAAGGCCAGAAATGAAAGCTCAGGGCTGGACTTTCAGGGAGTTCCAGAACCGGGTGTTTCCATGGAGAATCCAAATAGAACTACTGTATATTAAGCTCAAAGAGTCTGGATACACCAAGAACTTTTGGACTTTTAAAGACCAATGCAGCAGTACGTGCTCAGAGGATGAGGGGACAAGGAATTTCTGCAGGTCACAGGCAGCAGGATGCAGGTCACGTGCTGGGTCTCACTGGGCAGATTTAAAAGGTAGAAGATCTGGAAGAGGGGTACGTGACCCTAACAGCAGCACTGCTACCTCCTGCCACTTTCTAGATTGTCTGTCTCACTGTCCCCAAAAAGCCTTTTACAGCTTAAGCAGCCAAAAACAAAACATACCGTTTTATCAAGTAATTTCACAAATAAAATTCCTTCCCTAAGCGACAGGAGAAGAAACAATCACTGGTTTAGGTTAGAAGCTGTCAAACTAGAACACGATCACTCTGCATGTGATGTGAGTTTCATGAAGCAAAGGCCTTCAGTTATGCTGACGGAATACCCATGGGAAATGTGCACATAAGGGGGAGAGCACATTTCTACTGACGTACCCGTATTTAACTCCTAAAAGATGGCTTATGATTCTCTGAAACCCTTAAATCTACACCAAATAATCCCAATTTTATTTAAAGAACAAAAAAGCAGAGTCTGTTCCCTTTCAAGACAGCCATTATCATGGTTATTAGGTTTGAGAAGAAAGCTTACAGCAAGCACAAAAAGGAAAATACTCGTAAATATCCTAGAACATGCTTTTTCACCAGTTTGTATAAATTTAAGTGAGCCCACAATAGAGACGGCTTTTTACGCTATTTCCATTTCTTACTTTTCTTACTTTGATTTCTTAATATTTTCCTAAGAATCTTCTCTAAGAATGTCTTTCGACAGGCTAAGGGTGAAGCTTGGGAGTGGCCCGTCACGCTCACGTGTGGTTCACCTAAGAACTAAAACCACAGACTTCATGGTTTTGCAAGCAGCAGGTGCTGGCTCCCAGCACAATACAGAAGTGAGGGGGATGGAGGGGATGTTTTCATAGTTCTCCTTTGTTCGTGGTAATCAGACCTTGCGTTCTGTACATTTTTAAGATTCCATGCGTTCAGCGACTGTTTTGGAAAGTGGAATCCTACGGATACAATCACGGAAATTGAGGTTTCCAAAGTTTCTGATTTTAGAAGTACTAGCCAAGGCTTGATAAAAAGTACTTTATGACTCCTTTTCTAGCAGTAAGTTCCTCACCTGTTGAGGAGGGCCTGTCTTCCCAGGCCCACCCTGGTGTCTGCCTGTGGTAATCCCCTTCTGAATGTACAGAGGAGACGGAAGAGGGCCTTTCAGTTCCTAAGTAGCCTTGCCCAGGGATGGGAGATTTAGATTTCCTGCTGTTTGACTTGCTGATCAGCTTTGGTTTGCAAACTCCTCCTAAAAGTGAAATAAATTAACTCTTGACATATAGTAATTATGTTCTCAACTTAAAAACCTACCCAAGTGCTGATGGGTTATACACTGCCGAGAGAAAGCCGGAGGATGGCAGACAGTGCCAAGAACCCAGATCCTAGGACCCAGCGAAGCTTCAAAGTTAGTATTTAAAAGCCAGAATTTACTTGTAGCAACTAAAGCAAAAGGGGTGTGTCCTCATGCCATGAACTTGAAAAACACGTAACCAAGGAAATTAGATTTCTGGAACATCATTTCGTTCCTGGTCTTGGAGCACAGAAACTGCTGTGAAAATTAAAACAGGCTAACAAAAATCTTAAACCCTCACTACCTCCCTCCTCGCCCGCCAGTTTAGAGAGAAGTGGAGGAGTCTGTACACCACCCCAAGGAGGTTTTATGTCCAAAGAAAAAACGTGTGGGATAGAAGCCGCTTCGTGGCCATGCTACTGGTCCCCAGCAGAAGCTCGGCAAGTCTTGGTGGCCCTTTCTGTTGTTTCAGGCTCCGGTCTACAGAAGTTCAGAGGAGTGGGACGCCCCTGACGGGGCTCTAGAACAAAACATGGAAACCATGTCTGAAGAGAGCAGAGCCCAGGCGAGCAGCAGATGTGTTCCTCTGCTCCCGCAGGACCGCCTCACCCTGCCCCGAGTCCCGCTGCGCCCAGAGCAAGGTGGGTAGAAGGCAACTCCGACCCCTTCAACTATCTGCCCAAAGAAGAAGTGCAAGTCCTTGATGGTCAGAGGAAGAGAACAGAATGGGACGAGGGGGAAAGATGCTTACGGAAGATAAACTTCGAAATACACAAAGCCAGTATGAGCTCCTTTTGGAAAGAATAGATCATCGAAAAGGAGGAGGTGCGAAGCTTAGGAAACAAAATACAGCCGGGATCAGAACAGACACAACAAAAAGGGCATTAGTATGAAAGGAAAATGTGAGCTACAGTAAAAGCAAAAGAGATCAAGATGACCGAAATAATTAGATCAAGATGACTAAAATAACAAGGTAACAGATCTGGAGGACGAAGACTATCTAGCAAAAATGTAATTGTGTTTTTGAGATGGAAAGCCCAACAAAAGAGGCAAAATAGAACATTTCCAGGAGTGTAGAAATCAACCTGCAGATGCAAACAGCCTCCCTGTGGTCAGGAAACTGACAGAACAAACACCAACATACTAATTAACTTCTTCGAACTGAGGCAGAGGCTTCTTCGGGCAGATAAAACTGTCACCTGCCAAAAAAGGGGACATCTGGTAACAACCAGATGCCAACCATTGATGCAGGGGGAGAGGGGGGTGTAAAAGTGTCAATGGGACGTTTCCAGAAAGGTGCCACACGCTGTCATTTCACACATCAAGGCAGCAAGAAGGTATTCTTGAGTGGGAACAGTCTCGGAGGAGAGCAGCCTCTGAGAGAAAAGAGTGTGTGAAAACTGGACCAAAAAGAAATTGCAACCGGAGGGGTACATGGCCGGGATTGCTTTAAGTGCGTAACCGGCACCAGTGACCACCTTCGAATACACGCGGAGTTACTAAAATGAGGGGAGAGCAGAGGGGAAGAGAGTGCGCGTCCTTCAGCGCAGGAAGTGAAGCCATGTTGCTGTAAAATATACGTAGGTGTAAATAAGTAAAAACCTCTGATCTCTTTGATCTTCCTAACCTCACTGAGATCTTTTGCTTGAGGATAACGGGCAAAAACTCTAATCTAACCCTGAGATACCGCTGACCTGCCGGTAAAATTGTAAGCAGAAGAGATCCTAGTTCTCAAAGATTCAGAAAAAGGTGTTTCGAAGCTTAGGGTCAGTTTTTTGTGTGCTTGCTTTTACCAGGACATATGAATGATTGGTTCTGATGTCTGTCTGTCCTTTCATGTGTCCGTACAGAGACACTCAGAATGATTCTCATGAGAAAAGAACACTAGTTTTCTGGATGATGTGATCTGAAGGTTTTCTTTTCTTACTCTTTCCTCTATGGCCTAAAATTCGTTTATGCTGAACCTATCCTTTTTATTACAACAATAAGTCCCTTTTATTCAAAAGCAGAAAGGAAACCGCACTTGTATTACAGTTAAAATGTGTCGACCCAGATAAGGACTGGATGCAAACAAAAAAACCCAACACTGAAAGGTGACGTTCAGCGTAAAAAGCTCCGTCCTTTTAAAATTTCTGTTCATGTTACTAAAATGTCTAAGGGGTCAAAAACAAAATTTTTTTTTTAAAGTAACTAAAACCCTCAGAGGGGACTCTGGGAGCACATAACAGGAGATGCCTTGAGGATGCATTAGGGATGCATTACAACTTAGAAATGGATGGGCTTCTTCTTGGGAAAGGCAGCAGAGCACAAGGATGAACACTCTACCTGAATGAGGTGAGGGGTCCCCTTCCTCTCTGCGGGTCTCCCCACTGGTCACAACAGAGGTGCCGGCGCCACCGGGCACCACGCCGACGGGTTGGGACAGGACGACTCCGTGCTCCTCAACTTTGTCATCAAAGCTTCCCATGAGCGCCTTCCTGATGATGTCTTCCAGACCGAGATTACTGGCAGGATCAGCGAAAGAATGACCTCTAGAGCTAACTGAGCCTGAAAGAGACGAGCACGCCGTTTCTGCTGATTTCCGAAAGGCAGATGAAGAGACAGAGACGAGCCGACTCCATATAGCCTTCAGGGCCCATGGGACACAGGACCCGGGGCTGGCTGCCTACAACACCGCAAGCGCCCACGCAGGGGCGCCCAAATCTCTCCTCTGGCAGATTTAGTTTTTCTTTGCTAAACGAAATCGGTCAGCCACTTTTCTTAAAGTTACTGGTTTTTCTCTTTTCAGTTCCCTAGTTCTCACACTGTTCTTTAGTGGTTTTGATTCTCTTTGTTCACTGATCTCTCCAGCAACTGTTTACTGAATCTCAACTCCCTTTTATTGCTGCTGTCTCCTCCCCAACTGTATTTACGCGTACTGGAGCAGCGCTCCTGGTGTGCAGTCGGTATCGGGACTCGATGGGTGTCGGGTGGACTGCCTGCTACCACACACTGCCTTCGTACTGGCAAATATATATATTTGGAATCTTACCTGAGGTAGTGACTGCCGGCAGATTGAAGATCTCAGTTCCTGGTTGAGCAGCTGCTGTATTTAAACAAACATTCGAGTTAACTGAGATGTGATGATCACGTTCACTGAAAGAGATAAAGTCTCAAAACCCTACAATGAAATTAACCTTTTTATTTCCCATGATCTCAACCTTACTTTTCACCAGTTAAGATAAAGAAATAATTACTTAAAAAAATAAATCAGGCAATACAAAATTGGACGAGGTGGGAAAATCTGAACAGGAGCCATGTGCCCACAAGAAGACAAGAACCTTTGCACTGCTGAGAAACCCCAACAGGAAGGGGTCCAGTTTGCCGGAGAAGAGGGGGGCTCTTGGATGAGTCCCGGGAATGCCAGCCGGTCCAAGGCAGCCTGGCCTCAGACCCCTCCATGAATAGCATGAAAGCGTGGGCTTCCCCAGCACGCTTTACCGGGAGCGGCTCCCGCAGCCAGAGGATGAGCCCGCGATTTGTCATTTGCGCAGCAAGAACGACACAGGCGGGACGGCCTGGGAACTACCTATGAAGCACCGAGACAGAAGTAGAAGGAACCTGAAAACGCAAATGGTGTTTTCACCACAACTTCCAACTTGCTGCTGAGAACTCGAACGAGAAAGAACAGGGAAGCAGGGTGGGGGGCCCTGCGGGCTCCGCAGCAGAGTGGACGCTCTCCGAAGCCGTGCTGCATGTGCTGGAAGCTAACTTCCTTCATCAAGGCAACTTTAAACTGGCAACAGGAGGGGAGAAAATCTCCGGGAAGAACTACATAAAACCATGGCCGTCTCCCCACTCACGGGTCAGGTAACACTTGCAGTAAACAAACTGAACCTGAAAAAGTACAAAGTGACGAATACACAGAAGTTTGTGGAACAGGACTCCTTCATTCACTCAACAAATATTCACTGAGCAGTTATTTGGCTGAATCAGAATAAAATCACCTTCTTACTGATCGAAATGGTCAGATAAAGACGATTTCATATTTTTCAACCAATGAGAACACTGCGATCCTGTACTTTACCTCTGGAGCTTAGAAGTTCAGTGTGGTACTTTCTGAGGCCGTCAGGACAGAACCACCCGAGTGCCTCAGTGAAAGTGTCAACTTCCTCCTTGAGTCCCGGGGCCTGGGGCTCACATGCTTAACGAGCGCTCCAAAGACGGGGATAGATACAGGAGTGTGAGGACCCCTGGCTTAAAACAGATGGGCACACGTGTGAGAGAACGTGATAACCACTCAGAAACGAGCAAGGAAAGACCGACGGGGGACAGCTGTTTAGGAGGCAGACTCGAGAGGAAGAGGTGCAGAGGGAGGGCTGCCCAGAAAGCAGCTAGTGGAGCCACAGTGGAGGGAAGTGTGGCCGTGAAGGAGGGGCGACACGCTTCTCCGTGTGGAGAGAGGGAACGTTGATTCCTTTTCAGACACTGAAGAAGCCGAATACGCAAGAAGACATGACGTCCTCAAAGGTACACGAGTGAAAGTTCGTAGAAAAAGCCAAACTCCACTCCACATACAAGTTTGGGAGTTTTCGGCACACAGTTTAAACCTCCTCAGGGAGGGAGAAAGGCTTCGGAGGCTCCGGTGCATGAGGAGAGCACTGGGAAAACCAGCTTTCAAGGGCCAGGCAGAGCAGGACTGAGCTGCTAAGAAGACCTAAAAAATAGCCAGAGTAGAAGAGAAAAAAACAGGAGAACATAGTATCTGAAAGTCAAGAGAAGAGATTTTTTCTAGAAGGGGAAATGGCTCACGGGAGAGCAGATAAAGTGCGTTTTAAAGCATTACAGTTTTTGAAGAATGAAATCACTGATGTCCCGAGTGGGAACTCAGGACCGAACTGAGAGACACCGAGGTGAAACAAAGTGGTCTTGGATGCTGAGGGCTTTGATGTCTTGGCTCTACTTCCTGGGGACCCATCGGCCCACTGCTTCCTTAATACAATTCCTTACTTAAGTGTCCCTTTCCACAATGGAAAAGAGTTCTGGCGATCGAAAAAATCCCCAAGCAGTTTTGTTCGTACTTGCATTAAGACCCTCACGCATTTTATCCTCTGTTAAAGTCAGGGGCTTGGAACATTATACATTTTCAGAGTAAAGACCACCTGTCATTCTAAAAGCATCCCGCACCACACGCTGCTCAGTAAGTAAGTGTTGAATGAACCAGAGAGCTACTGGCTGAGGACAATGGAGAACAGAAGACAAAACTGTAAAGTGGGCCTCGTCCAAGTCACATGTGGCATTTTTCTGTCAGTAATTTTTTCCCGCTAAAATGAGGCAAAACCAAGATTAGAGAGGATGAGCAAAAGCCCCTCAAGGATGAAACACTTCTAAACTGGCTGCTCTAGCGTCTGTAGGCCTTCGCACGCCGATTCCTCTCTGCCCCCTGACAGAGCGTGAAGATGAGAGGACCGTATTTTTGTTGGTGACATTTGACATTCTGTAAATAACAGATGAAAACCCATGACGAGACACAGAAATGTCGTAATTCTTTTTTAAAGAAGAAAGGGTATCGTAAGCCTGAGAGCAATGCTGGCCAACATTCTAAAGTACTTATCCTCGAGAGAAAGTGCACAACAATAACCGACACGATGTTCGACTTTTATTCATCACAAAGCGTCAGATCCAAACACACATCCACCTGGCGGTTTGTAGTTCACAGCCCACCATTTCCTTTCTTTTGACAGGATGGGGAGACTAGTAGATCGTGGATCACAGAAATAAAGCAGATTGTGGAATGCCCAGATCCCACAAACCTCACCGCAGCACCGGAGGTACGTGAGGGAGAGACGGAGACGTGCGGCTGAGCGGCCGTGTGAGTGTGCGGAGGGACAGGGTATGAGGAAGGTTCCAATTAAAGCACGCGTATCAACCCCAAGGGAAGGTCTGGATGCCACAGAGCTTTATCCTACCGGGTATCTACCAGTGACATGACGTGGGTGACGATGCCGTGAGTGCAGAACTGTCAGCAGCCAGTGAGCAGTGCTGCCACTGGGGGCATGGGGTTGGCACGCCGGAGCGGGGCCACCGCCCAGGACTCACCAGTGAGGCAGTCTGCACCGGCTATTAAACCTCCCTAGGCTTCCTCGTCTGCACGATGGAGACCACTGCACCGCATGGTGTGCAGGGCTGCCGTGAGGATTCAATGTGCTGGTACGCGCTTACGAGCGCCCGGAGTCCTGGGACCACGTAACTGTTTGCTGCCACTACTGTTGTTGTTCTACTTTCACATGGTGGACGGGTCGCATTTGCAGATGAATGCCGAATGACTGGACAGAGTTCCAGAAAGACACTGCTGGCGTAGGAAAAGCGACTGAATGGCACACGCACGGACTTGGAGCCAGTGAGTCCGGAAGTACAGCAAGGGAAGGTGTGGATCAGAGCAGCGCGTCGAGAGACCCTGCTATTCATGCTCGTATTAGGTGCTCTACATCCTCACTGCACTGGTTGCCAGACACCCTGATACAACCCGGACTCTCGGAAGAGTGACGCCTTTGGGGCAGAGCGCCCCACACGGCTCGGAACCTACTGAAAGGCTAACTAAGCTAAATAAAGTGGTCTTCTGTGGAGGGACACTCGGAGCCGGCAGTGTGAACAGCTGAGGACACAGGACGTTTAGAGAGAGAAAACTTGAAGGGCATGATCTGTCTCCAGACGGCTACAGATTGGTCATGCAGACACGGCCCAAATGGATAAAACGAAGACCGATGGGTAAAAAAAAAAAAAAAAAACACTACGAGGAGCCAATCCAGCCCCACACTGGCTCAGAGAAAACGGACAGCTTCAGAAAGCAGCGAGTTCTTGCTCTCTGGCTGGCAGTCGTCATGTAGTGGCAGCCATTTGAGAAGAAACTTTAAGATCAAATGCGGTTGTTGGACAGACGGCTACGAGAGCCTTCAAACTCAAGGATCGCATGAGAACCAACACCGGAGATATAATTATTAGTGCAGGTTTTATTTTGGGATTCATGAAAGAAATCCCACTTACCCATATCAGAGTCACCTCCACCAGAGGAGTTCAACTTACGAAAAATCTCCTGCTTCTTTGATTTAACCATGGGTGACGTGTTTTCGAGCTTGGTGAAGAAGGAAGGCAAGTAGCTTATACTCCCTGGCGAGCGGGAATCATTCCTGTGGGGAACACAGTTATGCCTATTATGTCTGTTTCATCGTATGCAACCTTGAGGACATTCACAGAGCAAGTGGGAAAATCTCACGCTGCCATTACTGTTACTCTATTTCACATGGTGGACGTGTCTGTGGTTACAAGCCTACATCATATATGAGGACACAAACACTTTAACACGCTCATAAAATCGGACTCCAGTGGAGATAATCTGGGATGGAGACTCTTACTGAACACTGAATAAGCAACAGATAATGTCAGCAGGAAAGCGAGACACCGCTCACCATGATGCCGTCTGCTTAACGGCACTGCATTTATAGCTGCCACACAGACCGGGAACTATTCTAGCAGAGCTGCTATGAAGTACAAGAAATTAAAACTAATAGCACGACTTGCCTATAACACAGCAAGAGCTCATACCTAAGCAATTGAAACTGGGGGCCTTCAACGGAAGAGCCACAATGTAGAAATAAAACTGCCTCTGTTAAAACCATTCCATGCCTCCCACCGAATGAACGGAGTTTCATGTAAGGATTTCGCGATCATTTGCAGTTTCCTATACTAACACGTTTTTAAAAACCCACGTTTCCTTTAGCCACGATGATCTAGCTAGAGCTGGAGAGAATAGCGAAGAACAAATGGAAGGCTGCTGATAACCTAATCCGGTCGTGTGGATTGGTTCGTCATTCAAACATAAGAATACCTGCCGTATGCCAAAGAGACACGAATACGTGATAGAAAATGAGCAAGATACGGTCCCTGTCCTCAAAAAAATCACAAACTGAAGGAAAAACATGTGAACATATAATTAAATTGAACATCACCCCCTTTCTAAAAACAGATTTTCCTCGTTTTGTTGAAAGGTACCAACGTCTATTTGCTTGCCTGTGAACATTATAAACCATAAATAACACGAACGCACTGTGAGAAGTGCACTAGCGGTTTGGAGTGAGACCTTGGTTTGAAGCTGGACCCTCCCTCTATCTGACCACGGGCACATCCTAGAATCACCTCCAGGAGCATCACGGGAGGGTGTTCTACACCAAGGAACCCTCCGTGAGCAGCAGGTCCCGTGTCAGGGACCGTGAGCAGCCTGACATGGGCACAGAGCGCGGGGTGAGGGGGAAGCGGCAGGAAAGCAGACGAGTAGCATGAACCTGCTCATAAAGGAATTCGGGTGCCAGCCTAACGGCGCAGAGCTGGACTCGGCGAGTCCTAGATCACTCTGGTGGACGTGGGCCAGCCAGGGGCCAAATCGAAGGTGTCTGATCCAGACGGGAATAAAAACCGAGTAATTCACAGGGGCTGGGCTGGGGTTAGTCACAGGGAAGACAAAGGACATAGAGCACGTCAGCAAAGGTGCTCATCACGACTTCCCTTCCACGTGCAGTCCCCAAGGCTTGGTGCACGATAAACACAAACAGGGCTTCGATCAACAGCTGACCACATGGACAAAAAAGGTTTTTTAAAAAAGATCTAGAAAGGCTTAACTTCAAGAATAATGAACACTTTTTTCTATAACCTGTTTAAATGTAGCTTTCTCACTAAAATCCCCTGGTGTTAGATCACCAGGAAGACAGACTACATGGTCCTTTGAGAGTCCTATCCTGACACGAAACCCAGAGGGGAGAAAAGGCATGGGACACACGCACACTCGGACACGGGAGCTGCCACCCGGGAAGCGCTCGGCCCCTCACCTCTGCTCCGCAGGCTCCGCCCCTCTCTGAGACAGGAGCAGCACGCTGTCCTGTTTCTCATGCACGACTGGAACCTGGGGTGGGGAGATGGGCTCGTAGGACTCGGAAGAGACGTGACTCCTCTCGGGGGATTTTCCAGGCCTGGTATGGTAACACATAAAACATCAGACTGTGCTCCTGCGGCCCGCCTACGCATTACCCTAAACAGTTTGAAACTGGTTCATTCATTACGTCCTTCAGGAGAAAGGAATAAAAGTTGCCGCGGATCCTCACTGTATACCCTGGTTACGGAAAGTCTGCTGCTGCTGCTTTATCCGTGCGCGCACACTGGGGGCATATGACGACCCAGGACAGGCAGCGGCTGGAGCTCCGAGGGAGGTGAGGTCCAAGGTCATCGTGTGCTTGGGCCTCATACCCCACCACCCTGCCCTTGTTACTCCGGTGAGCCCTCCAGGCTTTGACCGCGCTCTCTGAGTAGGTCAACACTTAACAGGTGTTTCCCCGTGAAGTTAAAAGACAAAGGACTGCAGTACTAAACTGAACCCTGAGCGCCTGTCAGGGGAGTCAGGACAGGCTCTAGTTACACCCTGCTAGGCCTGAGTGATTCTCTGCAATTTCATGTTCTTCCTCTCGATACCACGTTGGAAAAGATAATGTGACATAAACATACTGTTTAGACCAAAACAAGGTACTGGCTTAGTGATTATACATATTAAGAGCCACCTGTGACCAGTAAGTATGATTATATCTAGGAACATGACCTGTCATCTCCTCTCCCGATCGACCCCCAAACAGGTGGCCTTTTTTTTTTACCATTTTTCTTTTAGTTCTTTGGTGGTTACCTCAAAACTAAACAATCTTATACTTTCCTTGATTTACCAAACTTGAAACTATCACCTCCTTTCCATGAAAGATGAAGGACTTGACTTTTGAATACACGTTAAAAAGATAGAGTACCAACTGGCCACGCAGCGGACATCCCAAGAATACACAGAGGGAAAACCCTCATTTGTACTTCCCAAGGAGTGAAGGGGAATAAACTTTAGGTGTAAGAAATTAATCTTCTATCTTGTAGATATATTCAGATTGTACAGTTTGAAGTAAAAACGATACTGAGGCGCCCGGGTGGCTCAGTCCATTAAGCGTCTGACTCCTCATTTTGGCTCAGGTCCTGGTCTCCCGGTTCATGAGATCAAGTGTCGTGTCCGACTGCGCTACAGCTCGGAGCCTGCTTGGGATTCGCTCTCTCTGCCCTCCCCACAATTGTACACCACGCTCTCTCTCAATATAAATAAACTTTAAAGGAGAAAAATAAAACCAAGAAACATACCTTCCCCTGGATTTGTCCACAAGATTTTCTGGAGAGACCCTTGAACCTGGTCTTTGATGGTGGACAGACTGAGACTGGGATTCTGGGCTGTAACGATTTGATGTTTTAGTCCTCACAGGTGTAGACACCAAAGCAGATGGTGAATTCTGGAATGTAGAAGTGGGAGGCTGCTGGGGAGGCTGTGAGGAAACTTGATTTCTAGCAAAATCTTGTGTGATGATTTGCTGTGAATGAAGAAAGGAGGAACTGGTTAAACCCACTGAGTAACTGCCCAAAAACGTAGCATAAGAAAACCAGGACATCTCTTCTGTGACTCTCTGTGAAATGTCCTTCCCCATGATCCAAAACGGAAGTATTAACAGAAGAACTCACACAGATGTGATCAGCGAGTGTGATCAGTCGGTGGGTCCTGGGCACTTGCCCCACCCCGTCGGCCTGTGAAGAGGGGGGCAGCTGTTGCTGCGGAGACAGGGATTCCTGCTGGGGTCGGTAGTGATGCAGTGGTCCTTCGTATGGTCTGCTGGCTTCACCTAACGGAGGACAGACAGGTAGATGTCTTACTCAGGAACGCCCCTGCCTCGCACTCACTATCAGAGGTTAAACATAACTCAGGGACACCAGGGCGGGACGGAGGGACGCGGTGCTATCACTAAACAGAATTCATGATCTTAACTTTGGAGGAAAAAATACATATCAGGACTATATAAACTGTGAAAGCATGAGTGGACAAAATATCAACTGTTTTCTGTATCGTTAAATACAAACAAGAGAGAAATCAATAAAAGCTTAAAAATCATTTTCTGTCCGTGCAGTCTTAAATGGTTCTAAAGCCGACTCCCTACTCAGACAAAACCAGTTGTTCCTGCACATGGTCTGGGCAGATGATCAGAAGCAAATGACACATGCAAATATGAAAACAGGTAAACCGGTGGCTCAGAAAGACCTACTTTCTGCTTGGTTTGCCTTGACCACCTCCGGCTGATAGGCCTGCAGCTTCTCCTGGGGCGGCGCCGGTGAGCTGGCGGGGCTGATCACCTCGATCGCGTCGCCAGGCGTTTCATACCGATGAGAGGATACTTGAAGAAAAGGAAAGAATCATATTTTAAAACTAATCCTATGGAAACTTTCAAAAGTCCAAATTCTTCAGACCTACTCGCATATTTTTGGCACCCGGGTTAGTGGTAACAACCAACAAGCTCGATGCACTGGTTCGAAGGTTCCTAAGTGCCTCCTCGGGTGTCCCTGGTCTCCGTGGGACACAGGATTTCCTCAAACTGTGTGGCCTCTAAGACCTTCGGACGAGGCAGGCAGGGGACAGATTTGTGACGTTCTCCTGGGGCTGGAGAAGAACCCCAGGAAGGACCTTTCTTAGAGGGTAGATCCCAACAGTTCACTGCTTCCGATAATCACAGTTCTGGCGGACAGTCGGCTCTCAGAAGAACTTCCAGGCTACACAGTGGCTTTGTTACCATGATTTTAAAGCTACAGATTAAGTAACATTACATAATGGTTTTTCTCAAATCACTGGAGTACTGCTGACAAAAAGTATTACTTCAAACAACTTCTTGGCACTGTTACACATGAGAACACACAGAAATGTCAGGGAATGTCTGAAAAGTAGCAAATGCACTCTCCCCGCAGAAAGGATGCCCACGCCTGAGAAGGCCCCCTCCCAGCGACAGTGCCCAGGAAAACAGGGGCAATGCAGAGAGGGTCCGGGCAGCTGTTCCCAGTCTTGCCATGGCCTCAGATGGACAGGAGAGGCACATGCAACCTTCTGTTCTGGAACCTTCTGATTTTGGAGTGCTCTTTGCATCTATGGGCCGTACTGAAGAATCCGAGAACACTACCAGAGGCCCACAGGGTCTGTGGCCTGTGAGATCGGCCGAAGGGTCGCGGACACAGGTACAGAAGCTCGAGATGAACTCTATTACCAGGTTCCCACATCTGTGATCCTCCAGGACTCAACGGAACGGCCCTTTCATCCTACCCCTTCACCAGGCCACGCAAGGTATAATTAGCTGGGATCTAGTATGCTCAGGAGAACAGGAACCTGATAACTGGGATGGAAATGATCTTTCAGAAACTAAAATGAATCACTATATTCAAAGTAACTGATACTACTTTGCAACTTCCGTAGCCACTGGCATTCATCACTTTAAACACCCAGCAGCCTGAATCTGCTCACCTCGGCCAGTGCACAGTCAGTAGACTGTCTAATGCTAGATGTGCACCCACTCCTCTTGAAGCCAGAGGTGCAGGTGCAGTGCTTCACCCCAGGGGGAGGGAGGCTCCGAAGAGAGAAACTGGAAACCGTACCGAGTAACAGTAAGTAGCCTGTGGGCTTCGTGCCAGCCATTTACCCAGTGATACACGAGATAACCCCAGTCAGAAAAGGAGACAGATTTTCTATCTTCAGACCTTCTGAAGGTCAAACTCCTAGAGCAAGGTCTGGCTCGTCATGCCACCTGAAAGGCGGGGGGCTATCCAGTGACTAGAGAGCGCGTGCCCCCGCGTTCGGGAGGCCGCAGGCTGGATTCCCATCCCGGGAACTACGGATCCTCCCCGGCTAGCAAGTTTCTGCACGTGTCACACCGATTTTGCAGATCTTCATAATCCCAGGCTAACAGAAGTTTTCTTGTCTACACAACAGACTACCAAGCTGCCCCCTTCTCTCCAAAAACCTCACCCATGGGGTAGATATTTACCCAAACAAATTACAATTAATTAGGCACGGGGATAAAAAGAATTACACGTTGCATGCTAGTGCACAAGAAATCTCCGACTCTGTTCAGTTTCGTTAATGGAGACAGCCGAGGCAGGACTACGGATGGTTAATTGCTGCAAGCATTAGCTAACACTCGCTTAAATACCTGCGGCTTCCTTCAGGGATTCCATACAGAACTTAGGCAGCTGTTAACGATAAATTCAAAGTAACTTTTCCAGCATCTCGCTAGATTTGAACCCTTACGGACTTAGAGGGTAGATATCAAAATCCAAGTATGGAGAGTGAACGGCCAGTCACCGGCGGGGAGGGGGTGGGAGATGGGGGAACTCGGCGACGAGGATCGGGAGCACACCAATCGGGACCCTGAGTAATGTTCGGACGCGCTGCATCACTAACGTTCGTGTCTGAAGCTAATACAACCCCGTATGTTTATACTGGAATTAAAATAAAAGTTAAAAAACAAACAAAAAAAAAAAACAACAAATACGGGAGAACAATTTTAGAAAATAAGCAGAGAATATGAGATATGCATAAAGAACAAATAAAATGACCCATAAATATATGAAAAAAAATTTTTTTAAATCCAACTTGCAAGAAAGGTGGACTGTAACTACCAATTACCAGTAACACGGTGGTCTCACTGTTTAAAAATTTGTATCTCAGCAAAAAGATGTAAGAGGCTGTGGGGTATCAAATACTGAACCCCATCCTAGAAGACGCGGAGGCCTCTGTAGCACAGAGCTTGACGACACGTCTGTCACCTTTCAGATGCCTGAAAACGTCCACAAGCTCCGTCCTACTTCCCAGCTTTTCTTTATAAAAGGCACAGGGTTCTCAAAGCCAACACCGGGACAGGCACACTTCAGAAACTGAAGCTTAAATCATCGTGACAAACAAACAGCAGGAGAGACATTTTTGTACTACCAACCCGCAAAACCCTTCCATTCCCATTACGAGCCAGGTCAGGATTTTCTTTATGCCGAATAGCTCTGCTTTACCTAAAGGAGAAAGTCATTCTTTACTCAGACATCACATTGCGAAACTCAGATGGAGATACATACAGCTACTAGAAGAGTCTGAGCTTTGAGGGCCACGCTCCCTCGCATCCTTGTCCGAGGCAATCTGCCGGGTGATGATCACGTCTATGAAGTTAGCTGCGGTAATGGTAGTCTTCCCTCGGGTCCTTAGCTCTTCCTCATATCTGGATTTTGGAGGAGGCCCTTTATCTTTCCCAGCCTCGGAATACACTACTGACGAGTGAGGCTGGGGCTTGCCACTTGGAAAGGCTGCGGAAGTGTACAGACACTGAACAGATCTCTTCTCCACCTCCAGGCTTCTCTGCTCTAGCTGCTGCTGTTCACTAACTGCTGCTGACCTGCTTCTCAAAGTTTCTTCTAACCTGGAAGCTTCATGCTTACTCTCTTTCGTTTTGGAAACCTCCATCTGGGGGGCAGAGGCTGCGGCGTCCACGAGGGCGGCCAGGGCGTCGGCGGCGGTGCTGTAGCGGGAGGCCGGCAGGCCCTGGCTTACCGACGGGCCCCCGGCGGGCAGCGGCCTGCGAACAGAAGCAAACCACACACAGCTCCGTGAAGGGCGGGCTCTACCCGGGGCACGCTGGGGAGGCGGCGGGGCCCCCCGCGCAACAAGAGGCGTGTGGCGGCCACCAATCTGCAGGTGTGCAGTACGCGAGAGACCGTCGGGTCTGTCCTTGGTCCAAACGTGTCCGGGAGACTCACATGATTCGTAGCTGAGCGCTCGGATCCAAAGGTGTGATTACACTGGTTCCGTTGGTTCCCTGGAAAACGCTGGGTCTCTGCTGCAACATGCTCTCCTGAGCTCTCACTGAAGGGGACGGGGAGCGGACATACCCATGACTGCCAGGTCGGCCTGGCTGTTCGGAGCCTGCGAAGGCCAAAAACAATAAATAAATAAAATAAAGAAGAGGAGAGAAAAGACAAGCCATAAAGAAGAACCTAGAGATGGCAACACTGAAGGACTGTTAATTTCTTAATTATTCCTAAAAAGAGAAAACGTTAAGAAACTTGATATCCCACTTTTGGGCCTTTCTAGAAATACGTTCTATAAGAGTTTCTCAATAAAGATGTAATAAAAACTACACTAGTAACTCGAAAGAAAAACATCCGCTATCATTTACTTTCACGTTCATTTCTGTGACAAGTTTCTTGCTTCCTGAGACAGACAAAAGTACCACCACCAGTGAAGTACAGCTGGCCCTTGAAAAACAGGGATTTGAACTCTGCTGGTCTGCCTACACGTGGATTTTTTTTTTTTTTTGAGAATACAGAATTGTAAATGTGTTTTCTCTTCCTTATCATTTTCTCATCGGTTTCTTTTCTCTAGCTCACTTTATTCTAAAAATACAATACGTATAGCATATAATACATAAAATACACATGTAAAATGATACATACACACAAAATATGTAGTAACCGACTGTGTTAGTAATAAGGTTCCCAGTCAACAGTAGGCTACTGGCAGTTAAGTTTTGGGGGGAATCAAAGTTATACTTGGCTTTTCCACTGCGTTGGGGGTCAGCGCCCCTAACCCCCGAGTTGTTCAAGGGTCAGCTGTACTAATACAAATCCGGGCAGGGGCACCCAGGTGCCTCAGTTAAGCATCTGACTCTTGATTTCGGAACAGCTTATGATCTCACGGTTTGGGAGCTCAAGTCCCGAGTCAGGTTCTGAGCTCACGGCCACTGAGCCTGCTGGGGACTCACTCTGCCCCTCTGCAGCATTTGCACACGCACGCGCGCTCTCTCTCTCAAAACAAGTAAACATTAAAAAAATTCCCCTAAGTTCGTTCTCAGATTGTTCCTCAAACTCTGGTGTGTTTACCATTTCCAAAATCCCATTTGGTGCAGCTGTCTCGGCGTCACGGCGAGAACAGCACCCGTGAGGAGAACTGCCACCACCGCAGGGTCTGAGGGGGTTTCACTCACCCACATCTCTCCCTGCTCCGCACCAGCTCTGCCTGCCCCCCCCCCCCCGGACAGCTTCTCTCAGCCGGCTCTCTGGACACGTCACCATTCACACTGCCCTCCCCCACGTCGGCTCCACTAACCACACTTCTCCAACAGCTGAGCTGTTTTTGTTCACTTGACCTTATCTCTCCCGTAAACTTGGACTTGGACAGCACTGCTCCCTGGGAAGATCTCAAACTCCCTCTCTATTCACTCTCTGCTGTGAATCCGTTCTCTGCCCTCAGAGGTGCCGGCAGCGTTAGCACGCGCCCCTCTTCCCACAGCAGGTACCGCCTAGGAGAACCTCTTCAGCAATTTTCTCCCAACCATACATCGGCTTAGAAGCATTTCTACATTCCTTGGAGAGGGACTGCTATTTAAATTCTTGAATCTTCGCAAAGACTATTCCTGTTTATACTGCCGCTTGACGACGTGTGAGAGTCAGTGTTTCTTTAGACACACCGACAAAGAATATTCATCAGCCTTTCAAACGTCGGGTGGAGAGAAGTGGCATCCCATCGTGGTCCGCAGTTATTCGTTAGTGGGATCACAGCCTCTTTAAAATCCAGTTCCTACCAAAGCGACCCTTTCTTTAACTAAATCCATTTCCACGTCTGTATGCGGTCAGCACGTAAGCGGTAGTCGGGGGCTACCTCACAAGGCATCACAGCGTCTCATGCGGTCAGACACGGGGATTCTTGCCTCTCTGCAGACGGCAGATCACAGCTGCAGGACCTCAGCGTCTGCAGGCACTGGATTATTCAAGGTAAGTTCTCGGGAATGACTGACGTCACTGGGTGGAGTACAAAGACCAGCTTTGGGCACCCCCCACTCTATACTGCCACCCCTTTGATTCCAAGGGTCTGTCCCCCATGACAACCTCCTTGCTCGGTGCCCTTCGGTTCCACACGGCCCTCTCTGAGCAGCTCTGCATCTGGAACACCCCTCCCGGTCACCTCTAAGGACGACCGACTCCTCTCTGCACAGGCTTGCTGCCTGGAAAGCTCAGCCAAGCCAACGTTTCAGCACTTGCAGGTGACTCCTGGGTCACCACGTCCAAGCTGCCTGTTGTCCTAAGTACCCGGCAACACGGACCCAGGAAGCGGTTTCATTTCACTGATGGAGCCAAGTGCAAGAAGACGACTACGCCTCGGATAAGAACACATGTCCCAGAGACACGTCAAAAAGTGGCCCGTGGAAAAATCTGTCGTCACTTCTGGTGATGCTGTTCTATCTCACGTGAGGGCCGATCTTCTTTCTCGTCTCTTCCTCGCCCGCCGCGTCCAGTTACTGCCGAGTCCTCATTCGCCTCAACAGCATCCTTCCCGGGCAGTTCCCTGCTGGCCTCTCCCGTCGCCAAACAGCTCAAGCCGCCGCGAGCTACCGCCTCGGCCTTGCTGTCCTGGCCACAGCCCACGCCCCGCTCCGGGGTTCTAACCCACCTCAAGCCCCTCCTGTGTTCGTGCCCCCCGGTGTCCCCTGCCTCCCTGCCGAGGGGCAGCACTCATTATTTCCGAGCGGCAGCCACCCTCCTGACTGTATTTCCTCTCTTCCCCAAAGTCCAGATCGACAACACGCTGTGTCTTCGTGTCCACGAGCCTTTGCTCACGCGGCTTTCTGCTTTAAGGGGCTCTGAACCCAGTGTCTTCAGTACCGTGGCCAGCTGCTGGGAGCCAGGTCCACGAGGCCTTCCTCACGACAACGTCACCTTCCTGCTCGAAATTCACATTCGCACCATCTGAACTATGACAGCTCTTTCACCTGTCCTTCACTGAAGGCCCGAAGTTACTTTCTGTCTCAGGATCCCCGTGTGTGAGATGAGCTCGGCAGCCCCAGGGCAGGAAGCACGAGGCCCACGAGCCGGTGCGGGACGAACAGAGCCACGCACTCACCCGACCGCAGGTAGAGGTCTGAGGACGCCGCGGCTATCCGCTCGCGCTCCTTCTCGCGCTCCCGCTCCCGCTCCGCGCTGGCGGCCGCTGCGAGGTGCGTCGAGTGTCCTGCAACACACGTGAGGTCGCCACTTCAAGACAAAAACATCAACCTGGCAGGTACCAACAATTTTTAAAGTCTCAAGTGGCTGAAAATGTTTCAAAATGCTCCAAAGTCGACATGTGGGAAGTTTTAAGATTTCTGGATGACAGCTGAAGCCAAACACGAGCTTTTAGGATGTTTCTAGAGTCTCTGGTGACAAAACAGCATAGAAGAACTACTACTAGTAAGTATTAAATGAAAAACAGCAGACCCAATGGGAGAAATGTGCCCAAAACACCTTCAAAGGCTATGCTGTCAACACCTCGGCACGGTGGTCGTATCGGAGGGGGGTGTGGCCGCAGACTCTTACCTGGAGACATGGAAGCAGAGTTGTATGGCCTCGGAGGGAACGTAATCTGTGTACCAGGAATATAAGTGATTCTGTCCATCGGAGGGGTACTCGTTCCCCCCGGATGAGGCACTAAAATTGCCGGAGGCATGTTGGTCAGGTCAATGATTCCTGCTCATAAGACAAATACAGTAAAATTAGGTTAAATGTCAGTCTTTCTAAAGATACAGAACTGTATGTGGCTATTCTATACGGTTTATCTCTATAACCCAGTGATTACCTTGTACACAGTATAAACAAAAATGGTTAAGATCGTCGTCACTTTGGAAGGCCTTCTTTAAATCTACAGAAGGCTATGAAATACGGAGCCCCACACCAGTAACCTAAAAGCACGAACGGTTACAGAGGGAGGCAGCAAACTGAAAACACAATGATTTCAAACACCCAGCGCAAGGACGTGCTTTGAGGATTTCAGTGTTCACCGAAACACCCCGTCTGGACACATTTCTCCATCTGCCTTCGAGGGCTAAAAGCTACACAGACCAGGATACGGCTGCCTTTTCGTTCCTTCCATTATTCATTCAACAAGGACTCCTTGACACTCAGGACACGGAACACGTTCTGTGAAACCGAGACACAAAGACACACACCCCTCGTTGCCGGGTACGGGAGGCCCAGCTGCTGCTCCCTCGGGGAGAGGCCGCGGGCCACGTCTGGGCGCAGGTTCACTTGCATCTGCTGTGAGGTGATGTAATCGTTGAGGATCGTCTGTCTCGTGTTCTCCATGGCATAAAGCTGGTACTGACTCGGGTAAGCTGGGGTGGGCGAGAGCTGTCTCTGAAACAGGTACGCGGCTGCTGCTGGTGGAGGGAACACGAGAGAACGGTCAGCCGACTGAGTGCACGTGAAGTTCCTCTGCTGAACATCCCCCACAGAAACAGGCGGGGCTCCTACTCTCCAGCTAGTACGCAGGTGCTTTTATTCAGTGCGGGTGGGAAGGTAACAGGGCGTCAGGGAGATTCGTTTCAGACCCTGACACACCAGCAATAAGAATATACGAATTCTGAAGTCAGATGTGAAAGGGGCGCCTGGGGGCTCAGTGGGTTGAGCGTCTGACTTCAGCTCAGGTTACGATCTCGTGGTTCGTGGGTTTGAGCCCCACATCGGGCTCGGGCCTGTGACAGCTCGGAGCCTGGAGCCTGCCTCGGATTCTGTGTCTACTTCTCTCTCTGCCCCTCCCCTGCTTATACTCTCTCTCTCTCAAAACTAAACATTAAAAAAAATTTTTCATTATAAATGAACAAAATCAGATGTGATGGAAAAGAGGGAGAAACTAGACACAACAGGAGTATGAACCTGTTAGCCGGTAGAACGAGAGCTAAAAAACTTCCCACTAGTTTCACTTTCAATCTTTGCCACATAACTTATATCTTCACCTAAAAATTATTTTCGTGGTACTGATCATTCAACACAAGCAAACAGAAATAAATGTGAACACACTTTCCTGGGGCTGAAGAGGATTAGTGTACAAGCATTTAATTAAGGCATGTGTTTAGAGCAGAGAAGAGCAAACTTAAGGGCCAGATAGTAAACACCTTAGGTTTGGTGGACCACGTGGGCTGTTTCACCTACTGCACTCTCCCACGGTAGCATGAGAGCAGCCATCGACAAAAGATCAACGAATGCGTGCCTCTGTTCTAATAAAACTTTATTTACACAGACAGGCAGCAGCAGGATTTGCCCCCCGCCCAGTCTGACCAGCCTAGGAGCAGGACACGAGATGCTAGGAAGGGGAAGTTATGTGTGGTAGAAGGTAGAAGGTAAAGTCTCTATGCTCAAAATATTTAGAATCCAGCTCAAGCTCAAAAATAACCAGCAAATAGGGGCGCCTGAGTGGCTCAGCTGGTTAAGCATCTGACTTCGGCTCAGGTCACGATTGCATGGTTCAGGAGTTCAAGCCCCACGTCGGGCTCTGTGCTGACGGCTCAGAGCCTGGAGCCTGCTTCGGATTCTGTGTCTCCCTGTCTCTCTGTCCCTCTCCTGCTCACCCTCGGTCTCTGTCTCTCTCAAAACTAAATAATTTATAAAAAAAGATTTCTTTAAAGTAACCAGCAAATAAACCTGCTACAAAGTGAAGGACCATGACAAGACTACATGAAAGCATAAACATTTAATTTTATCTGAAAACTTGAATGAACTATTTTACATATATACATTCTCCCTGGAAAAACAAATAACCAGTTTTCTGGAATGTTTGCTTCCCTCTTCTTCACCCAGAACTCCGAGCCAGGTGAGCCTGTTGGTGGACTCTGTGGGAACTTCTGCCTCAGTTCTGGGAGACAGTCCCTGAAGAACTAAGTGTAGGCTCCTCTGAAACTTCGTGTTCTCAAGTGACAAACAATCTGATGGCATTCATACGGCCCTCAGAAGGTACAGGGTTTTCTACAGTTACCTCACTACCATACAGTCGAACTAACACTTAGAAATCTTGGCATATGACTAACGAACATCTCTTCCCTGAGGACCATGGTGAAACAGGGGGTGTGTGTGTCCCCGATCCAACTTGAAGGATGTCACGAGCTAGCAATTTAGGAAGGATGAGAGATATGAGCAGAAAACGCATCTGAGGAAGGCTCAGCGGGCGAGAGGAGGACAGGGTGGAGCTAGCAGGTCTGTCAGGACAGCAGAGTGCACCGCCGGAGCCCAGCACAGCCTGCTCCCTAGAAAACCCACAGACTCCCGCACCTACACAGGGTGTGCTCGCCCACAGCCAGAGGCCGTCTGTCTGTTCCAAAGAGCTTTCCTGCTGTACCTGCCGCTGTGATTACATCACTGAATGAAAGAATCTGGAGGTTGCTGAGAGAAGACCAAAAGTGGTTTCTCTGGAAACTAAGTCAGCTGCTATGGAAAGACTCAAGACAGAAGCTAAATCACGTATGGTCGAGACAATTTTAAAAGACCAAAAAAAAAAAAAATCTGAAAGGATTCTGTAGCGAGATTCCTTTTGAGTGGTTTTAAATTCTAGCTTCGCTTTAAAAAGCAAACGTTTATGTAGCAAAGAAAATGGTGCGGTTTCATCGGTGGACCCCGGCCTGAGATCAGAACTCTCCTAAATGAATGTCTATGCCATAAATTAAAATGTTTAAGGTATGCCTGTGTCATTTAACAGTAATTCTTCACACGGGCCCACGTTTTTAATCAGCTCAACCAAATGCCATGACCTATTTGTTTTTGTTCTGTAATGGGTGCCAGTACTGCTTCGCTTCGGGATTTCGGAACTGGGAACGTGGTGGCGAGGAGTGGAGTGAGCGGCAGGTGCGTGAGCCGCACACTAACGACAAATGCAACAGTCTGCATATTATACTTTAATAAATGACGAGAGTGGGAAAAGTCGTACGGGCGCAGCATTTCCTTGCCGTGAGTCACGACCACAAACACGCAGGGCTTACCCGGATCCAGAGCCCTGTGAAAGGGCAGGGCGGGATCCAAATGCGTGGGGAGGTGGCTCCGATAAGCCTCTCCCGCGGCGCCGCCCCTGTGATGGGGATCGAAGGGGCTGTGGCTCACTACCGGGTCCACCCCAGGCACCGGAGACTTCGCTGGAATACTTTCCCTCTGCGTAGGCGTCAGTGTCGATTTTCTTTCGTGATTGGCAGACTTGCTAGAAGAGATGGTAACTGGAAAAATAAAAAAAAAAGCCAACACCACAACTTCTTAAGAAGAGTTGTGAAGCAGGATTATACAGCTGACCCTTCAATGACGCAGGGTTAGAGGCGCCAACCCGCCCCCCCCACAGTCAACAATTCATGCATAACGTTAGACTCCCCCAAAACTGAGAGCCTACTGTTGGCTGGAAGCCTTACCCATAACAGAGAGTTGATTAGCACGTCACCTTACAGGTCATAAGTGTTATGTCCTATATTCTGACAATACAGTAAGCTACGGAAGAAAGTGTTAAGAAAATTCTAAGAGAAAAAGACATTTACAGAGAGCACTGTATTTATTAAAACAAAATCCACGAAAGCGGGCCCGCACAGCTCAAACCCGTGTTGTTCAAGGGTCAGCTGTATTTCTCCATTTCTCCCCCAATCAAATACAGACTACGTTTATATTTTTATCTGCTTCCACCAAACATTTAATAGTTAATCTCGCAAAACACGCAAATGTGAAGAACTAGCAGAAGCTTTTGAGATTTGGCGATCACCACCTTCCGGACCACAGCGCCAGCATTTATCTCCTGATGTGAGATTTAAAACGAAGTTTCACGCTCTCTTTAAGTCTCATTATAAATGACTCTGTTTTCTGTAGGACTCTAACATTCCAAATTCTTTTCGATCCCACATGTACATACACCAAATCACAACCCCCTCTCTCTACCTGCACCACCGGTCTCTCCTTGCGGCCCACTATTCCGGAAGTGATGCTACTTTTCCTCGCTCTTTACTTCCACAAAGACTGCTTCACGAGCTTACCAGCATCAACCACCTCCCTCCTTCAGCCTCGTCTTTTTAAACGATGTTGTTCAGAGGTTGGCTTACCGGCCCGATGCTTACCGTATGCCAACACCAGTGGCCACCGCCCTCAACGGTTTTAATAATTGTCGCAAAACACACAAAACATACAATTTACTATTTTAAAGGGTACGGTTCCGTGGCATTGATACATTCGGTGTCGTACGGTCCTCGCCAACATCTAATTATTAATATTTTGATACTAGACAACACCAAGAAATCATGGTGGTTTATCACGTCCCCTTCTGAGCCCCGGCTGGCTCAAACATAGAGCGTCTTCCCCCTTGATGGGGCAATTCTCCTTCAAAACTGGGCCCAAGGCTCTGCATTCACCATCCTACTGCCTAGCAGACTCTTCCCTCTTCTCTTCGCCCCCTCCCACTGCGCGGAGCATTTCTTTACAGCTCTCGTGGCGTCCAGCCACGACCTTGCACGCGAGCCCTCAATAAGCATGCATCGCAATAAAGTTTAAAACGATGAGTGAGGACATTGCTAAGGTCCACAGACCGTTTCAGGGACCGCCTGGTGAAAATCAATGCCTCTCACCTTCCTCATGTCCCTGCCAGCAGCAGGAAGCCCAAGGCGGCAGGGAGTTACAGTGACAACAGTAACAGTGCCCGCGATAACAACGGTCCACATTTATCGAATCCTTCACACAGGCCGGGCACTACCCGTTCTTTCCTTCTGAAGGTTTTTAGATACATTAGCACGTGTGACCTTCACAACAGTCCAGGGAGGGAAGTCTTAATATTATATTAAGTAACTTGTACAAGTTCACGCAGACCTTAATTCGAGTCTAGGCAGTCCTGCTCTGCGGCCTGAGCTTTCAACCACCACGCCCGACTGCCGCGGAGCAAACAGTGGTCAACACCAACTTCCAGAAAACCTCGGAGGATCAGCTGCAAATCCACTCCAGAGAATTTCTGGACTCCGGCATGCCCTGCACTTGATTAAAATATTAGATATTTTTTACCTGCAATTATACCAGCTTTTAATTTGGTAGCCTTGCACGCAGCCCTCGCATCCAGCACAACCTACAGATCTCGAGACAATCGGAAGCTAACTTAACATTTACTCTTTGCCAGAGGTTTGGAGAAAGCAAATAAAAATGAGCAGACAAGGACAGAAGAGTAACGCACCATCCGAAGTTCTGTTCATCATGGGCGAGCCTCTGGACATGGTGCTCTGGTAACTCACGGGCGTCCGCCGGGCACTACTGTCGTCATAAATCCCCGGGCTCAGTTGTGCTTTGGGAGCTTCATGAAGCGTTGACCTAAGAACTGAGGGGCCGGAGCTTACCACCGATGTGTGTCGGGAACGCACGGGCTCGCCTGCCTTCACATCCTCGTATTTTCCCCGTTCTACCACTTTGATGTTCTCTGGCACAATTTCCAGTGGAGGCATTCCACGGGGTAGCTTGTTAGGCCCCGTGATTAAAGACTTGACATTGTGTTTGATGGCGGATTGACCTGAGTTGCTGTCAAACTTTATTGGCGTACCCTAAAAAAAACAAACAGCACAAGTAGCCCAAGGCAGCCAAAGATGTCTCCATCTCGGGTCAGTCTGGCCCACGGCAACTACAGTTCGTTCTGGTGATCTTTACCGTCTGTGTGGATGTCTCGGTCACGAGCTCACCCATCCAGAGCTGCGTGCCTTCTCGCGACACACACTCCACATCACAGACACAAGAAAACGAATGATAAAGCATACGTAAGCCCTTCACGTTTAACTTCCAAGACATCAGACCTCACGAGAACTACGTATGATTATTAAGTCGCGCTTTTTAAAGTGCTCCATAAATATCACAGTCTGAGGTGGAACGGCTGACGGAAAGAACGCTCTTCTAGTTACCTGGGAGATGGAACCCTCAATGATTGGCCTTGTGCTCTGGACCACCTCTGGAGTCTTACGGCTTTCCTGAGTTAAAATATCTTGCCGTGGAATCTCGTGAATGGAACGCCCCATCTCTTTGATGGTGGTAATACCGTCGTACGGTTTTCCTTTGGTAATGGCGCCTTCGAATGCTCGAATGGGAGGACTCTCCCTTTTAATCTGTTTCGGGTATTTCAGACCATCTTCAAAGCTTTCAGTTGTTGCTCTTGGTGTGCCTTCAAGAACAAAGTCAAAATAAAAACTCATTAAAATAATGCCAACGGTCACATAACAATGCCACTGAGCTGAATGCTTAAAAACTGTGAAAATGGTAAATTCTGTTACATTTTGCCGTTATGTTAAAAATTTATCATCTTGCAGTTTCTAATCAATTTTCTGTTTACAAGACATCCTTAAACATTCAAAAGTCCTCATTTTTGGGGGGTTGTTCAACATTTAATACATTTGTTCATCACATTCAGAGAATGGTTCTTATATGATAAACACATCTCTACATTCGAAGATTAGGCAACTATCATCTTCAAATAAACTATGTAGCCCAGAAACAGAAGACTTAAAATCAAGACTTAAGTATCTAATATTTCAAAAGGGGAAAATACTTTCAAAACAGGTTTCATGCACTGCAAAGTAATGTCGAACTACTTTGCCAATGAGGCCATCGTGAATAAAAGCCAAAACAAGCAAAGCGTTTACCCTGCATGATGGAACCAGACAGCACGGTCCTCTCTTTGAGGTCAGAATGAGGGCTCCCCCTGGGTAACGCTCGGCATATCAGCCCTTTCAAAACAAGAAAGCAGTAAGGATTAAACATGATGTGTATTTCAATTTTCACGTACTTTATACTGACCATAGAGTATATACTTTTTGATAGAAAGACTGCCTTAAATTTGTGAGCTATTCAGAAGGGTATCGTGGAAAAAGTAAAAGCTGGAAGTACCCAACATGACATCGTTTGCTCCCCTCTAAATGTTCTCCTAACCAGAAAACAGCCACAGGAGACATCCATTATAAAACAAAAAGGAAAGAAAGATACTTCAAAGCGATTTCTAAAATCCCAACGCTTCTTTCTCCAGGCGGGAGGGCACACAGAGGCTGAGAATCACTGTCTGGCTCTGAACGAGACCTCTGAGAAAGAGAAAACACGAAGACAGGCACCGCATAAACAGGCAAAATACATGAATGAAAAGATGCAAATCTTTTCAAAATGAAAGAGCTGTAAATAACCTCTTAAAAAAAGCTTCACATCATATCAGAAAAAATCTGACTCAAGGACTGGAAATAACCACATGTGTTTACCCTAAAATAAAGGGAAGTGAGATATATATGTATTTTTAAATATACAGAGAATCTAGCTCTTAGAAAATTACACAGGACTTCTAAGACTGAGGAATCCTTGCCCTATTTTTACTATTTCACCTAGATTAACATTAAACTCTTGAGGCCGGTTAAGATTTAAAGAAAGTGAGCCATTAACAAAATAAAACCACAACTGTCACGTACGCCACGGACCACGTATATCGTGCACAGTCAGCACAAGGCTGGACGCCTGTCTCTAATGCTCGCACAACAGTAACTACAATCCCTTAATCTAGAAGACGAAACTCCTGCGGAGAAATTCAACAGGAAAGGGCGCAGCTGAAATTCAAACACAGGTCTTTGTGCATTACACCACTTCGACTGCCTCCCGATAAAAACAAAATGCTCACAATGAATTTTACATTTTTCAATTCGCTTAACCCTAGCAGCAGTAATCTTCAAATTGAGTATTCGAATAGTTACCTGTGATTAACAACAATGTTTAATTTTACTCCCTTCCACTATCATGTACTTGATGTATATGTAGATTCAAATGTAAATTTAAACATATTAACAAGTGTCATATTAATATAAAGTATTAATTAGTATTACTTTATTATATTTATATTATTAATATAAACTATATATTATATACTTTATTATATTCACATTATTAATATAAATTCCACTTATACATTAACATGAATATGAATCTCAGGTAGAAATAACAGAGACTGAATACAACCTAAACCAGGCATGCAAATTTGCTACGCAAAGTTAAATGTATCTAAATAATATTCTGGAAACAACATTTTACCCTCTAGCGGTGCTGACACAGGAGATTCCCTCATTGACAACCCTGGCTTTATATTTCCTTCCACGGATTCATAGCTTCTTTTTAAACTGATTTCATGAGCGGTTCTTGGACTCCTTGTCCCTTCTCGGGCGTTCTTAATATCTGTGGGATATAGAAACAAGAACGGCTCAGAGCCCAAGGCCTCTTCTACAGTAAACCAGTTATCTCAGTTTCATAGTCTACCTTGTAGAAATAGTAACATGAAAACTAGTCAACTTCCAACATACTACTGTGTGGAAGATATTCATGAAAAAATTTTTCATTAATTCAAATATATCTGAGTGCCAGGCACACGCTAGGCTTGCAGAGAAGGTTAACTAATTTTAGGCCTCTCCCCTCGTGAAACGTACCCATCGCGGCGGATGAGCACAGGCAGGACTATGAAGAGAGCGGTGCAACGTCCTGTAAGAACGGGGCGGGGGAGCCTAACACCTGAAAGGCTCCGATGGGGCTGCCGAGAAGTCACGTGCTAGCGGAGAACTTAAGGACAAGTAGGAGTTGCTTCAGGTCAGAGGTAAAGAGAGGAGGCGGCAGTACAGGCCAAGGGAACACTGAGCACACAGATCCCCTAGGTGAGACACAGGGGACAGTCACCGGTGTGGGGGACGGGGCTGGAAGGGAGAGTGCACGGCAGGCAGAGCCACGGCGGGGAAGGGAGAAGGTGGGAAGGGAACAGCCTGGGAGAGGCGCCTGCGGCAGATGGTGGAAGGGGATGAAGCCGAGGGAAGGGGCTTATGATGCTCTTAAAGCAACAAAGAGTCAAGCAGGAAGGGACGTGATACAGTTCTGAACGTGGCTGTGAGGACAGGTGGGGCGGCCGCGGAGGCGGCTGCAGGGTCGTCCCGACCCGGTGAAAGACGATGGTGGCAGTGGGCAATACAGAGGGATGGATGGATTCCAGAGAACTCAGAAAAGAGAACGGGAACAACTTATGACTGACTGCAGGGGGACAGAGAAGGAAGTGTCGAGGAGGACATCCAGATTTCTGGCTTCGGCAATGTCCGTTAATTTCTTCCTCCAGAAGCAAAATGCAAATCGGTGTATGCCAGAAATGGTAAAACAGGAGAGGAGGAAGGAAATAAAGTTACCGTGGTGTTTTACCTCAGGCACTGGGTGCTGGCATACCTTATGTCTCTGTATTCAGAGAGAAAGATAAAGCATGACTAAGGACTACTCAGATCACGAAAACAGTTGCAAATGGGAACTCAAATCCAGTCCCTTGCTTGGCTGTGATACCGTAACTGAACGACTGTTGTAACATTAATGAGAAAACATACCCCAAGAATACATCTAAAGAATATAGGCACATTAAAATAGATTTAAGAAGAATTTAAATTCAATACCCTTTCCAGGTTTATCAGACTAGTATCTACTCTCTAATTCTTTTTTTTTTTTTAAGTTGAGAGAGTGAGCGAGTGAGGGAAGGAGGGGCAGAGTGAAAAAGAGGGAGCGAGAGAATCCTAAGACGACTCCACTGTCAGCACAGAGCCTGACGAAGGGCTCGATCCTACGGATCGAGTGAGATCATGACCTGAGCCCAAATCAAGAGTCGGACGCTCAGGTGCCCCTACTCTCTAATTCTTAATGCATAAAACAGAAACCCCTTTAAGATAAAATGATTCTACTAAAGTGAAACACAGATAGTTTTCTTAGGCTAAGTCGACGCCACAGCTGATGTCAGCTGCCACTCACGGAACCACTAAACTCTAAGTGGTTCATCATTTTTCATCGACCATCTCCCTCTGAGTTAAATTTTCACAAAATTCCATGGGAAGGTACTACTGTTAACCCCTTTTACACAGATTAAACTTGGGCTCAAGAACGAAACGAACTCCCCCCAAGCAAGTATGTGGGGAGCCAGAGTCCATGATTGTAGTCACGCGTCACAGCGCTGGCTTCGGAGTACAGACATCATACTTACTATCATACGACAAGATGTGTCCACTCTTGCCTTCATAAATAACGTGGCCTTTTGATGCAGCTTCCTCTCTGCCCTTCTCAGGACTGCTCTCTTCAATGGGCATTCTAGAAATGGATCCCTTCACCAGAGCCTCAGTTGGTATGCCGGCCTGTGACAAAGCTGGGGTACCCTGCCATCAAATCAAACACAAACACTTGGGTTCAGACGAAAGACGAGAGACGCTCAGAAAGAGATCAAACCAGATCTTCAAAGAAGAAAGGACAAAGACACAAGAGGAAACCAGACATTAAGTTTTTATAAACATAAGGGAATACTGTACCTTCTGGTCCTTGAACCCTGCCACGCAAAACTTAAAATACTGACAGGTATATGTGAGTCAAATCAGTTTTCTTTCCCACCTTGAAGTCAAGCCTCTTAACGCTCAGGGGGAAAAAAAAATCTGTCTTTAAGACCTAAAATCACGTAAATGTGATACTTATTTTTCAAAATGTCTAATAAAAAAGGTAATAAATAAAGTTTTAAACTTAGAGTCCACAACTTGTTCTCACATTGTGGTAAGAGGGAACGAGAACTTGCAGTTCCCAAACTGTCTCCCTTATGGTCACCAAAGGGGGAGGTGGAGGCAGGACGACAAAACTCCGATGCCTCCATTCTGTGGTGTGGGTTCAGTTGAGGCCGCATCATCTGCATTCTCACCATGATTAAATAGCCCTCTTCTAGGGTACCTAGGGCCGTGGTTCTTTCTACGCCTTCCTTGAAGCAGTAAACCCTTCCTTCCAGCAAAATCGTTCACGGCACCTACTGTGTAGAACACTCTGTAAAGCGAACTGCTTGGGTTGAAATGAAGAGTGCGAGGCCCCGACCGAGCCCACTCCCACACTCGGTGTCCCCAGAACTCTTGTGAGGACAATCTGAAACCACATGCTTAGAGCAGGAAGAGAGACAAGCACAAAACATCTACTCGTATGGCCGTTCGGCGAGCTTGGTGGGAAACATCTGAAAATCCCGAACGCCCACTTCGGAAGTGCTCGCGTCACGTGGACGGGCTGGTTTGAAAATAAACAGAGAAAAGCCTAGCCTCATTCGATCCAGTTCATTCTGTCTTCCTACCACAGCTCGGTTATCAGAGTGAAAACGAACAAGAAGAGACAATATGCATAAGCCATTTACTTCTCTTCTGTCGCTCCTGAAGTGTGTGTCTGCTCATTCTGAAAACTAACCTCAGGGGATCCTACACGTCGAGGTCGGATTTAGCAGAAGAGATGTGAAGAGTTAATGTGTAACTTTCTAGATCACTACACCATACAGTCTCTGGACCGGGTCTCGGAAAGGAGTCACGGGGAATCTTGATAAAACGGAATTTCCGATTCGATATCTGAAGCGGGGACTAAAATTTCTGTGTTATTCTAACAGGCTCCCAGGAGGTGCCGATGCCCTACGGCCCAGACTACCCCGGGTCAGCACGGTCCTGGGGCACGGCTCCCCACTGGACAGCCGGCAGGACCACTGCAGGGCTGGGAACACGGGCTGCTGGGCCCCGCCCCCGCGGGGGGAGGCTTTGTTTACCTGCCTGACCACTTCCTGGGCTTCCTCTAAAGCTGCTGGCCTGGGGACCACGCTTTAACCACCGCTGCCTTAGGGAACAAGGACAAAAGACGAGGAAGAAGAGAACAGAAATCCTGTCCATATGACAGGTTCCAGGTGCAAAAAATCTGTTTACAATCGTTTCCCAAAATAGACTTTTCCCTTCCCAGATCTACAAGAATAAAGAGGCTAACGGCTATTAGGCTTCAAACTGAAATTAACATCTCACGGAGGAAAAGAAAGACCTCTTCCTAACGAAAGCCGGCATTCATTTAACCTCGAACTGGAAGAAGATACTCGACTTGCGACACTTTTATCAACGTCATCCCCGTCTCCCGGTTAGCATTAGTTTCTAGCAAGGCAGCTTGTCTGCCGGGACAGGAGACCTTCTTTTTCGCAAGGGGCAAAGGCGAGCAAATATCTGTAACGATTTTCTTCTCCATTTCTGTTTACGCTGAACACATGCTAAAAGCTTTGCCAGGAAGACAGTAAGAACTACATCGGTCAGAACTCGTTTCTTCTGCCAATTGCAAATAACTGACCTTTTCAAATGACCTGCAGAACAGATAATACAGCTCGTGGTCAAAATGAGCACATTAATGTCTTTCTGCAGACAGTCTTATAGACGTGGGTTTATTACCACTGAGACCCAACCCAGTCCCAGAGCCCAGACGCCCAACCGCCTAATCATAAAACCACAGTGCCGGCAGAGCCAGAGCTCTGGAGACCTGACTTCCAGTGTTCGCATGGGCTCTTGTCCCGGATTCTGGGAACGACCACAACTCACCTGAGTGATGGAGCCCCGCAGGGATGGGAGGCCTTCCACGGAAACCTTGCTGGCCGGAGTCCCCCGAGTTATACTTCCTTCCTGAACGGCTCCTGGAGCACCTGAATGAAACCAAAACTGTGAGCGGCTCACACCTTCGGCCGCTGCAAACAAGCAAGCACCAGTCCCTCCTTGGAGGAGGGTTGAGAGAAGGAAACAGCAGCACAGAAAGAATAGCTGTGTTTTACTGAAATGCACTTTTAAGATAACATTGCAATTATTAAAAAGGATTACTAAAATACGGAATTTCAAAGTTTTAAATTATTTTTATACGGAAAGAAAACTTTAGAACGTGAACGTTCTAAATTAAAACGCCATAATTAAAACATATTAATGACTTACTTTAATAAATTTACTGGGAAGAAAAGTGTAACATTTCTGCCAAACAGCGTATTATTTTACCTCTGACCACTCCTTCATGCTGTGCCCTGACCAGTAAACCTTCAGGCTGGGAGTTTTGGCTTCGGGGAGAAAATTCTTCCTGCTTGATGTAGGGCACAGGAGCTATGGACCAAAGCAAGAGACACACGAAGAGATCAAGGGCTGAATTACCGAGTGGTGCTACGAATGCAGGAACATGGGGAGTATTTACTCACTGACCTGATTTGGCAGATTCCTGTTGCCGTGGCAATCCAAGAGAGATAGAACCCACTGAGGGCTTAGCTGTTTCTTGAGTGTAGGAAGTCTGATTATGAGAAGTCAAATAAGTGCCAGGTGTTCCCTAAAAATAATTTTAAAAGACTAAAATAACATGGTCTTTTCGCAAGGTCAACAATACATTTAATGCTCGTGTTTCTGTTTATAAACGTTTACACCCCCACTGCCCAAAGTTAAGAACAGGTATTTGCAAAGCAGAGAATCCTTATCATAGATGACTTACATCAAAAATATTTTCAAAAGGAGCAAGATAGGTCCTCTGAAATCACCATAAATAACATAATATTTCTTGTTAACAAATTACATAAATAAAGCGCTTAACAGTACACTCGTAACGTAAGCCACTATTGTGAACAAATTTTTTCCTCTTAAAAATGCTATAGGAGACTGGCATCGGTGAAAAGGAAGAATAAGGACTTCTGAAAACTCTCCTCCAGAAAGGCGACCAGAAAACCTGTAAAAATTGTAAAAACAAACAAACGAAAAAAAAAAAACACTTTTAATCTGGAAATTAACCGAAGGGTTGTGGAAATCTGGGTGCACCTGTTTAATGAGGAGAATCCAGGTAAGGACAGAGAGCTTCGTGGCATTTGAACTTGTTCTATTTCCTCTCTCTCACATACTCCTTTCCGTGGCAGCAAGGAAAGTCGGCAAGCCCTCAGTCGTGGTGAAAACCATCAGCCCGGCAGCCATCGGAGGGGAAAGAAGAGGGTTGAGCTCCTTAAAAGCCTCATTCCCAGATAACTGCGGTCAGTCATTCGGTCTGGAAGACCCATTTGCAAGGCTGTCTTTGTTTGACCTGACTGTGGTGGGGAAGGAGGCGCATGCTTGTCAAGAACTATCAGAGTCAAATGATTTTAACTCTTCGCTGCCTGGGGCCGTAGATAACCCCAAGGCAAACAAGGGGCTAACCAAAAACCTTTAAAGGAAAAGCCAAGGAACGAGACGTTCAAAGGGATCTGAAAAGCTCCAGCATATTCCTAAGAATCTAGAAGGCCACGTGCATGTACAAGGTCGTGCAGATGCCTAGGAAAGGTCTGAGCAGGCCTGGAGTTCTCCACTCTGGCTGACCTCAAAGCTCTGTGGAAGCAGGAAGTGAAGACTAAGGCAGAGTCGTCAGGTACCGGGCTGAATGTCGAAGGCGGGCTCCAACACACACAGAGCCACTCAGTAAAGACTGAGACGCTCATCCATTCCAGGCACTGAAGTCTGTCCAGTCATGAGCTGGCCGCCAGGTGAACCAAGCAGTGACTTCAACAGCCACACAGGTCACAAGAATACGGACTTTACAGAGTTCACTCAGAAAAGTCACAAAGCAAATACCGACACAAACAAACAGCAACAGCAGCAAACCCTAGGGAGAGAGGAAAACCTGATTTCCACAGGGGCCACCTTCGGTTCTGTAAAATCTCCAGTTTTTAACCAAACGTTACAAGAAAGTATGGCCCACACACAGCGGGCAAAAAAAGCAGTGAATAAAAATTGTCCCTGGGCTTTAGACTCCTAGAAAAAGTCTATTAGATCATTAATCCGTATTTTAAGTACATTATGTTTTAAGTACATTCAAAGAACTACAGGGAATCAGGTCTAAAGAATCAAAGTATGAAAACGATGTCTCCCCACACAAAGAATATGCACGAAAAGAATTCATAAAAGAACCGTACAGGATTTCTACAGTTGAAAAGTACAAAAACTGGAAAGGGAGGAAAAAAAAAACCTCTCAGCAGACAAAGAATATAAGGAAACCTCTTCAGCCTGATGAAAGGCACCTATGAAAAGTCCACAGATTAACACGGCGGCCAGGGAGACGAGGACTGCCCTGCTCCTGAGACGGGAACCCGGAAAGCAGAGCCCCTTCACCACTTCTTTGAAGCACTGGACTAAAAGCTCCACCCTAGCCTGTTCAACAGAACAAGAACAAGAAAAGGCACACGGACCGGAAAGGAAGAAGGAAAACTGTCTTGATTTGCAGATGACACACTTTCATAGATAATCCTAAGAAATCTGCCCCTCTCCAAAAAAATGAAAACAAAAAACCCTACTAGAAGCAAATAAGTGAATACTGTAGGAGAGAACGCGATGCTCTAAAAATCGAAATGTTTTAATTTATTCCTAAGACTGCAAAATGAAATTTTGAAAAATACTGTTCATTAAAACAAAATACGTTACAAATTAATTAACTGAAAATAAATCTAACAAAACCTCTACAGTGAAAACTATGAAATACTATGGAGAGAAATTAGAGACCTAAAAAATGGAAAGATAAACATGTTCATGGATTCGAAGACCCAACGTTCTCAAGATCTTCGTTTCTATCCCAAGATAATCTGTAGATTTAAGGCAATCCCTACTATAATCCCAGCAGAATTTTTTGTCAAAGTTGACCCGACCTCTGTAATTTATATGGAAATGCCAAAGCCATAGAAGAGCCAGAGCAATCTTGAAAAACAAAAGCCCTTACGAGGACTCCTAGCACCTGATTTCAGGACTTCTACAGAAAGCTACAACAATCACAACTGTGGTCCTAATAAAAGGATGGGCAGGTAGACCAGCTGAACAGCATACAGAGTCCAGATACAGACCAAACATACAGCCAAATCATTTCTGACAAAGGCACGAAAGCCACCAAATAGTAGAAAGAAAAGATTTTTTAACCAATGTTACAAGAACTGCAAATCCAAACGGATAGAGGAATGCTGATCCTGACCCTCACACCGCACACCGCAAGTAATTTGACACGGATCGCAGACCTAAATGTAAAATCCAAAATGATAAAGCTTTCAGAAGAAAACATACAAGAATATCTCCACAACCTTGAGGCAGGCAAAGATTTCTTAGGAAAAGAAAAAAAAGAATAAGAGAAAAAAACTTATATTATGAACTTCGCTAAAATTTCTGCTCATCAAAACACACCAGTAAGATACAAAAGCCACAAGAAAGAGAAAAAATTTTAATATGAAACAGAGACCTTTCATCCGCAATATGTGAAGAATTTCTACAATCTACTAACCAAAAAACCCAATAAAAACAGATATATTAAGACAGTAACTTCACAATCCGATGCATAAAGACCCATAAACATACGAAAAAGTGCTCAACACCATTTGTTGTCAGGGAAACGCAAACTACAAGCATCGTGAAATGTTACACACCCACTAACAAAACTAACATAAAAAAGATTGCCAATGGCAAACAAAGCAACGTGAAGGCTTACACACTGGAGGTAGTGGTGGAAAACTGTAGACCCACTCTGGAAAAGTATCAAGTAAAAGAGACCATATACCCAGCAACTCCACTCTCAGGGGGACTATACAAGAGAAGTGAAAACGTAGGTCTATACAGAGCCCAGGATAATGTTCATATCAGCTTTAATCACCGGAGCTGAAAACCAGCAACAGCTCAGGCTTCCATTAACAAGAAAACGGATAAACAAACCAATCTGTTCACAAATGCAGTATTATTTGGCAATAAAAAAGGAGAAATTACTGATGACACAAAACCCTGGGTGAATCCCTAAAGCCGTTACGCTGCGTTAAAGACGACAGACACAGACGAGTACATGCTTTATGAGTCCTTTTAAGTGAAGTTCTCGAAAAGGCAAAACTAATCTCTGCCAGTAGAAAGCAGAACTGTGATTGCTTCAGGCTAAAGGGGCGTGAGAAAACTTTCTGGGGTGATGAAATGGTTCTATAACCTGACAGGGGCGTGGTCACTGCTGGTCTTGCACATTAAGCAAAACTTTAAACCATTAAGAGAAAACCGTATCTGGAGCGCCCGTGTGGCTCAGTCGGTTAAGTGTCTGACTTAAGCTTGGGTCATGATCTCATGGTATGTGAGTCTGAGACCCACCCCAGGCTCTGGGTTGACAGCTTGGAGCATGGAGCCTGCTTTGGATTCTGTGTCTCCCTCTCTCTCTGCCTTTCCCTTGCTTGAGCTATGTCTCCCTCTGTCTCTCAAAAATAAACAAACATTAAAAAAATAAAAAAATTTAAAAAAGATAACACCGAATTAAAAAAAAAAAGGTAACACACCAGGAAAAAAAAAAAGGTACAACAGCCTAAGTCAGAATGAACTGGGGCTTACCAATCATCTATAATTTAGTATTTAGACCCTTTGTAATAGTGAGTCAACACGTATTTGAGTACTTGACAAGATTCCTCTGAAAAAATTCCTCTTTCGTCTACACTACACTCAACTTCAGGGCACAGAAGTGCCTTGTAGAAGTTAAAACCAGGCTGCGCGACACGGCCACTCACTCTGCGCACCCGACGTGCACAAACTTCCTGTGCGCGGCACGGAGTTCAGTGACGGCCATATTTCTGGTCATGGCCTCTTCGCATATAGAGTTGTATTTAAGACTGACAAATTAGTGATAGACGACAATCCTCCACAGAAATCTCCTGGGAAGAGACGGCATTTTTACCTGTGAGATGGAGCCTCCCAGGATGAACGATGGTTTTTCGGAAGCCACTGTGGTTTTGGATGAAGGGATAAGAGGAGGAGGTGGCCTCGTGGGTCGAGTTGTCGGAAGCCGAACCGCTTCGGGCAGATTAGTGACCACTTGATGTGGCGCCGGCTGCAGAACTTTTAAAGGGAAGACAAAGATGACTTAAGACCGTCGATTTCGTAGTTTGCAGCACCCCACCTATCTCAGTCATTCCTGACTTTTTAAATCACAAACAGAATCTGGAGTGCGAGATGAGGCCGAAGATGAACATTTCTATTTTAAATTTCTCTCCACTCGAATTAAAGCTGTGTACACATTCAGGTCACACATGGTATTTGGGGGGCTGAAATATTTAACTCCCTGTCAAACCGGAGCTTTCAAGCTGCTGTTCATTTCAACCTATTTCTGCTTAGCATCAGCTAATGGCAATCTTTAATAATCCTCTCTCTCTCTCTCGCTCTTTGGACCTGCTTCTTACGAGCAGCTGATGCTGCAACTATGGAGAACACACAGACGCAACTGACAACCAGCTGTGCGTCCTCCTTCCGCGTCCTGCAGAATTTGGGCAGCACTCACGGATTCCGGCTCTCACAGACTCGGGAATCTCTTGTGGTGGGGGAGGGGATCTCGAGATTTTTCAAAAGCGCTGGTAGTCGTAGCAGAGAAGCCGGTCAATGTCACAGTGGACACACGTGGACACACACTTCCCAGTGGCCCTGGTACATCTCAACTGGATACAACCGATGATGGGACGTAGAGAAACCAGGAGGGACGTTTGAACCGGGAAGGACACGTCCCGGAAACCCCCCACGTGTGGCACCGGGAGGTAGGTGGCCAGCAGCCACTGCGCAGAGGAACGGTATTTACCTGGCGGGACACTATAGCGGGCTGCACTCCTACCGGGCTGTGGAGCGGCTTTAGTGGCTCCTCTCGGAGAGAGCCTACACGGTGACGCTGACCCTGCTGCGGTACTGTGCATCTGCGCTTCCTGCTCTAGGGCACGTGTGACCTCAGCATAGGGCATATAGGCGACTGATTTTCCTATGAAAGTTAAAGTTATCAAAATAAGGGAAGAACCCCAAATGCAAAGAGTAAGTGTGAAAGGACCAAGCCCACACCATCCAGGGGCAGATCCAACTATATACTAATAAATTAAAACCTGAAATTCCTGGGGGAACCCACCCATACGGAGGTTACATCTGTGTACGCACCATCACTAGAACCTAGTAAAATCTTCAAAATTTCAGTTATGATTTTTCCCTTTAAAGGAAAAAGTACTTCCTTTTCTTCTCAATAGGATCATTAGCGTTCTCACGTGCAATAAAGATCACAACAGGCGAACCTCAGATTATCCAGCCACTCTGTGAATTCGAGTCTGGCTTGAATTAGATCTCTGAGAATTTCAACTCTTTTATTTAGCCTGTTGAAACCCACCACTGAACAGTCAGAAAAATAAACATAATTAAGAAATGGAAGAAGTCTTTCAAAAGGTGCAGATCAAACTAATCCAAAACACCTACCCAAGTTTATAAAACTATGACTTTTACCGTAATAATGCTAATAAAAATTACTCCGTATGATTTGCCTCTACGTTAAGCCAAAAAAAACTTTAAACATTACATCAGATAGGCAACCACAATAATATTTTAAAATACATATAATGATATATAACTTTTTTCCCTTTTAAAATAAAATTGACATTGTAATTTTGGAAAATCAGAAAGTGCAAAGAAGAAAGTGACAATCATCTGTGACCTAAACCACTTAGATTTGGGGTATTTTAATGTCTGCAGGAACAAATTCCTATTCATTTTATTACTCTTTTGCTTACTTAGTCTACCCATTTAGTCTTCGGGGTAAATCGAAATTTAAAATCCTTCTGAGCAGTTCCTCTCCAAACAAAATGTCACTGGAATTTGCATTAGACTTGTATTAAATTTATGAACACAGGAGACCTGATATTCCCTAATAATGAGTTTCTGAAATCTAGACTTTCTCACATGTCTTTTCCACACATTCCTTGTTAAAAATTATTTGCAGGTATTCAACATTTTGTTGCTAGGAAAACCATCATTTTCACGTGCACGCGTTTACATATAGAACTGATCACTATAGACATATAGCAAAGAAAGATGTGGATTCCTGTGTATCATTTTTTTTTTCTCAGAAACTTAATGAACTTTCCTTTTAGTTCTAATAACTTTTCAGTTCATTCGTTTAGGTTTCCTAGGTAGACATTTGTCTTCTCCCTTCAGACAGCTACACTTATTTTTTATACTTTTGTTCTTTACTGAACTATACTAAGTAGCAATAGTTCCTATCCAAAGAGGATGTCTCTAGCATTTCACTATTAAGAGGAAGATTTATAATTAGTTTCAAATAAATATTTATTAGCACAAGGCATAAAGAGTTCTCCGGCTTACTAAGATTTTTTTTTTTTTAAACAAGAAACAATTATAATAATCGTCTAGTATTAAGTTATGTCCTTCAGTGGGGAGCCTGAGTGACTCAGTGAGTTAAGTGTCTGACTCTTGATTTCAGCTTGGGTCCTGATCTCGCAGTTCATGAGTCTGGCCTGGTGTTGGGCTCTGAAGTGACAGGGTGGAGCCTGCTTGGGATTCTCTCTCTCCCTCTCTCTCCGCCCCTCCCTTGCTCTCTTTCCCGCTCTCTCTCTCTCTCTCTCAAAATACATAAACTTTTTAAAAATAGGAAGTACCTCTGAGAAAGACAAATATCACATGATTTCACTCCTATGTGTAATTTAAGAAACAAAACAGATGAACATATGGCAAGGTGGAGGGTGAGAAGAAAAGGAAACAAACCAAAAGAGACTCTTAACGACAGAGAACCAACCAAGGGTTGATGGAGGGAGACGGGTGGAAGATGGGCCGGATGAGTGACAGGTGCTAAGGAGGGCGCTTGTGATGAGCACTGGATCTTGTATTTTAAGTGACCGATCACTGAAGTCTACTCCCGAAGCCAACACGGCACTGTACGTTAATTAATATTTAATTTTTTAAAAAGTACGTGCTATGTGCAGGGCACTGTGATTACGTGAATTACCTCACTGAGCCCTCGTGACCAATGAGATTATTAACGCCGGTTCACGGCCGAGGAAACCGAAGCTCAAAAGAATCACACCTTATTGCCCAAACAAGGTCACGCTACCAGGCCTTTTTCAAAAGCAGTGTAAGCCTGACTCTGAGCTCTAAACCACATGGCAAAAATGGCTCCCTGAAGCCCTGGGTGTTGAATTTCAGATGCCTCTGGGGTTCCCACCAAGACGATGGGACTCTTCCCTTCTCGGACTTATTAACATAACAAATTAGATTTAAGTGTCCTAATGCTGTGCGGATTTATAAAACAAGTCAACTTCAAAAGAAAATGTCTCCCTTTCTAGAGAATTTAACAGCCTAGTGTATTAGAAACCCTGTGTGACTGTTTTGTCACTTCCAGTAAGCTGACGATTCTGTGGAGACTATTTGCCATGGTACTGTTAAAGAAAAAGTAGAAATTGAGATGGTTCTAAATACAGGTTTGAAACCGTCATGTACTCAGGACTGAAAAAAATAAAGAAACTAACAACAAAATAAACAGACTGGGTTCAGCTGCACAGACACATTAACACTTAATCGAATTGATCTTGTTAAATGAAAGTTCTATTTTAACTCTCTCTACATGTGTATGTCTGAGCTCCTTCCCTACAGGAAAAAGGCTTCGAACTAAAGCAGGGGTCAGCTTGTGTCAATGTTCCCGGAGAGTGAACACAATTGTGGAGATTCTCCTTAAGCTATTCTACAGGTGGAAGGGCCCCCGCCACCCACAATAATTCTTGGTGCCACTGACGTTACGGGGACTACAACCGAACAGCTGGACGACAGGGCTGCCTGCCACTTTCTAAGCGAGGCCGTGGAAACACAAAACCGTGGTCCTAATTCAAGTGGACTGTACCGTCTGGTGAGTGTTTATACATTAAATCCACGTTCTCACTGTATTTTCCATTCTATTAACTATTTTGTGATGCTGCACTGAAAGCGTTTATAGGAACCATGCTGCATACAGGCAACGTAACACCAAGCACACAGTTACATAAGGGATGTAGAAATGTAAGGGAAATTATCCTTCACACCGAACCATGAATAGCTGTCAACTGTGGAGAGTCTTTAGGCACTTGGTTAACAAATTACTGGACAAACATACTAGGTAGATGAGCTACAACAAAACTTAATCTTGGGACAAAATGCAATCACCTGCCCCAGTTTCCGGGCTCACCTTGAAACAAACTATGTCATATTAATAAACACCTTGGTATCCTATTAACCAAAAATATAATTACGATGTGGTTTTAAGGCCACTGCATCATGATTAAAACTCAGGATACCACTCTATCTAAACCACATGGATCAGTGTCACTGACCACAGAGAAATGAAGTTCACTGTTTAGAGTCTCGGAAGTTGGGCTCTAGCCTGATTCAGTCTCTCCAGCTTCCAAATAAACCCAATTTGTGAAGCAGACCAAGAAAAGATACTGAAGTCCTCAAGTAACTGTATGATATACATATTAGAATGGTCCAGGAATCACTAACTAAAAATAATACTCAGCTTCAGCAGGAATTTGGCAAATACCATTTGAATGTCATTTCTTCTAGGTTTAATTCTTCCTCCCAACATTTATTCTAAATCATTTATGTAAGGAACACATTGAGAGACTTTTAAATTACTCTATAATTTTTATCATTCTCATCATGACAGATTTTTCTCGTAATTGGACTGCTCAAAGGATAAGCACTTCTGCTCAATCCATTTTTACTCTAGTTCATTTAACTCATTCCTTCAACACATAATTACTGAATTAGTGACTGAGGATTCTCTACACCCAATATACTACAAGGCCCCGATTCATTAACATTTCTACCTTCATTCAAGAAATATTCATTTAGCACCTACTATACACCCAGCCTTTCTAGGTGTTATTTTGACTAGCATAAGATTTATACTTAAAACATTAACAATCTTATATTTAAAACTCTAACATTAGAGGCTCAGTGTGCCATAGAACAACTCATCATTGGTGTGATTGGGGGAGGGGGTGAAGATCATTGAAGTATCACAGTTCCTGTTTTACATTAAATGGCCCTTGAAATGCATGGCATTCTACAGCTAATTGCTCTTACTTATTTATATAAGATACTGCAGAGTCTTTTGAATCATTACCAAAAAATCTAAACCATAGTAACAAAGACCTTAATAGTCTCATACTCTAAGCACATTATAGCGTGTAGTCAGTAAGTTAACTATCAACACATGCGCCATTTCCATGCCAGGAGAATTTATTACAATTTAGAAATCACTCCCCTCTCCCCTTTTTAAAGACGCTAAGTATCTATCATCCACGACTAAAAAGAGCATGCACAGGGGCACTTGGCTGCTCAGTCAGTGGAACATGCAACTCCATCTTGGGACTGTGAGTTCGAGCCCCATGTTGGGTGTAGAGATTACTTAAAGATAAAAAAAATCTTATAAAAAAAAAAAAAAAAAGATCGAGAGGAGTGCCTGGGTGGCTCAGTCAGTTAAGCGTTTGACTTCGGTCAGGTTATGATCTCGCGGTTGACGAGTTCGAGCCCCGCGTCGGGCTCTGTGCTGACAGCTCCAAGCCTGGAACCTGCTTCAGATTCTGTGTCTCCCCCTCTCTGTCTGCCCCTCCCCCACTCATGCTCCATTTCTCTCTCTCAAAAATAAACATAAAAAAATTACAAAAAAAAAGCATGCACAACTCAAATCTGTCACTTGAAATAACAGTGATAGAACAATGACAACACCTTCGCGGTGTCTATTATACTGTGTGTATACTAGTGCGTTAATTATTATTATAAATTTTATATTATTGCATATAATATTATATAGAAATAATGCTGAGCCATATGTGACAAAACAATACTGACTGTTGATTCTTTTTTATGGATTGTAATTGCAGCGAGGGAGGGAGAACGAGAGAAAAGGAGACAAAGAGTGAGAGAAAGAAAGAAAGAAAGAAAGAAAGAAAGAAAGAAAGAAAGATAGGTAGACAGATATAAGACAAATAGGTAAGTAGGGAGGTTGACAGGTAGACAGAATATAATAGACGGATGGACAGACAGACATCGACCCATAACTTGCACTTTACAGATGAGAGGACTAAAAGTCAGAAGACTTAAGGGACTTGTCCTTGGCCAAACAACTAAATGCTGGGGTGAGGGTTGAGTCAGGGTCTGACGGGCACGACACGTTACACAAAGTCGTCATCAGAAGATCAGAGTCTTACCCTGCTGTTACATGTGATTTGCTTGGAGGACGGGATAACAATTCCCACTTACTCTGAAAACTCAGATGAGTGGAGCGGAAACAATGGCTTTTACAGACTTCCCGCATAGAGATAAATGCCGGAAAATTCATATTAATGAAAACCATTCAAAATGTTACTGCCACCCTTCAGGGTCAATAATACAAACATTCCTCAACACTCTGAGATCAATTTGGAGGAATTCTACGTGTTGGGGCAAGAGAAATAAGTCAACTGACATGCTGATAAACTACAAAGCACAAAGAACCCGCTTCGGAGTATAGTTTTGTTTCCCTTCAGAAGAGTTCTTTGTGATGACGGCTCTGCCTACCTTCCCACTCTCTGTTTGGACTCTTAGCGGTGCCACACGGACTTGTAGAACTTCTACATTCCAAATCTATCTGTTCTTGCCTCTGTCGCTGTTCTTCCAGGAGGGCGGACTCATGCATTGCTTTAATGTGTCGCTGGTAGAGAGCATAGCCGCTCACTGGGGTTCCAATTGGTATATTACATGGGGTACAGGAAACCTACAGAAAGAAAAAACAAATCTAAATATGCCAAAGACCAACGTCACAACAATCCTCTGTTGCGAATAACGCTTATTTCTGAAACTGGTTGATAGGATTTTGCCATTTTCTCCTAATGTTTACTTATATTTGAAAAGAGAGAAAGAGATGGGGTGCAGGTGGCAGAGGGGCAGAGAGAGAGGGCGGCACAGAATCTGAAGCAGGCTCCAGGCTCTGAGCTGTCAGCACAGAGCCCAACGTGGGGCTTGAACCCATTAACTGTGAGGTCATGACCTGAACCAAAGTTGGACGTTTATCTGACTGAGTCACCTAGGCACCTGGATTTTGCCGTTTTTTAAATCAAAATAACTTTCAAGTGTAATGCTTAAAATGCTGGACATTTTACTTTCAGAACTGAACATAATATAAAATCACAAAAGGGGGCGCCTGGGTGGTTCAGTCAGTTAAGTGTCCAACGTCGGCTCCGGTCCTGATCTCACGGTTGGTGGATTCCAGCCCAAGTTGGGCTCTGTGTTGACAGCTCGAAGCCTGAAGCCTGCTTCTGATCCTGTGTCTCTCCCCCAACCCTTGCGCACACACTCTCTCTCTCTCTCAAAAATAAACATTTGGAAAAAAAAATCACAAAAGTTGTGATAAGAGAAATCAAAATATTTCTGTCTGCTTTTCACTTATGATGGCCAAATCCCTGTTGGCTCAACCCCTCCCCTCTAGGCTCGCTCACCAGGTGACCACACCCACTTCGGTGGATTTAACCCTCAACTATATGTTGACGACTCTTCAATTTCCATTTCTAAGATTTTTGCTCCAAGTCCCATACTCACAGAATGGCTGCATAATAACTCCACTTGGATATCTCAAAGCACCTCAAAACCTGCATTCAAATAGAAACTTTTCATTTCCTAAATTCAATGCTTCCTTTCAGGGACCTCCATCTTAGAAAATGGAGGCTTAGCAGCTTCAGCCAGAAACCTGGTGGACATCCTGGACTCATCAACCTCACCTCCCACAACCAGTTCGTTAACATCTCGGGGCGGCTGTTAAATGTTACTTCTTCAGACCTTACCATCCAACACACTTCAATAACTTCTTCCCCACCGTCCTTCACACTGCAGCCCCGTTTCTTTCTTTCAGAGGACACAGCGCTTACAACAGCAGAATCTGCAATGTTTTCCATCTCACTTCATGAAGGAAAGCACCCAAACTGTTCAGTTCAATACTAAATAAACAGCCCCTAAGACAGCCCATTACTTCATGAATACAAACACTTCCGGGGAAAAATAGGGATCGGACATTTTTAGAAACTATTATATAAATAAAGACTTCCATCATTTTTTTCTGCATAATATTACAAACAGAATTCTTCAGTGACCCCAAAGTACACACATAATTTACTTGCCTTTGTGCATTGGCTTATATGTAAACATGGCTCTTCCTCCTTTTCTTATAAAGCCTAATGAATTGTTTTGGTCCAACCAAAATGTTATTTCCTTTTTTTTTTTTTTAATGTTTATTCTTCAAGCATATTGATGGTTCCACAAATGTCCTGGTTAGTAAAGCTGGCTATTTAGTGAGATGCATTCTAATTTTTTCTTTTTAATTTAAAGAGAAAGAAAGAGCGCATAAGCAGAAGAGAAGGGCGGGGGAGGGGGGGGAGAGGGGGGGGGGAGAGGGGGGGAGGGGGAGAGAGAGAGGGGGGAGGGGGAGAGAGAGAGGGGGGAGGGGGGGAGAGAGGGGGGGAGGGGGAGAGAGAGAGGGGGGAGGGGGGAGAGAGAAAATCCCAAGCAGGCTCCACGCTCAGTGCAGAGCCTGACGAAGGGCTAGATCCCACGACCCTGGGATCATGACCTGAGCCAAAATCAAGAGGCGGGCGCTCAACCCAAGTGCCCCCAAAATATTATTTCCTATGTGGAGTCTTCTTTAAGTGTCTCATTAAGAAGGAAGGGCTCCTTCTGAAATACCCATACTGTATTTTCTAACTTAATAGAGCATCACATTTTAATACTTCATTTTAATTTTTATTATATTTTTCTATGCCTTATTATCAAGACCAATCTCTAAATTCTTTGAAGTCAGAAATTATGATATATAAATATTCCATACGGCATTAACGATGTTGTCTTGAACTGGACACTCAATAAATGTCCGTTTGAGTAAATCGATGAATGGGGAAATGTTTAATGACTTTTTGTGTGTTGAGTCTACCATAAGCGCATAATTTTTTTTCAATTATCATATGAGACAGGAAACAAACCCATATCCCCCGCAATAAAGCAAGAGCTAAAACGTTACTAGGTAAAGGAGCAATGACGCAAGGGTCAAAACGGAGTCAAGCTTGTAGAGAGGATTCAAGTAAGATGTAAATAAAACCAGATTTGGAATTTAAATAAAACCAGATTTGGAATTGTATCCTGAAGTCAGCCATAATCTTTATAATGCTTTCTTGATATTCAAAAGCTGGTTTTATATTTATTTATTCTATTACTGTTTTATAGCAAACAAACAAAATAAAAGCAAAGCTTGCTAACATTTATGGCTCGAGGATTATATTTCTTTGGTGTTTGTTTATTCCTGAAATGGAAATGACCATTTCAATCAACTACCACAATGAATCCATTTGAAAAAGCAATAGAGTGACAGACGACTGGAGAAACAAAAGATGATATATACATACAACGGACGACTGGAGAAACAAAAGATGATATATACATACAACGGGAGATTCTTAGTCTTAAAAAAGAAAGGGATTATGGCACGCCATACCCTGGGTTAACCTCAAGGACTTCATGCTGACTGAAACAAGCCAGTCATGAAAAGCCAAATACTGTATGACTCCGCTTATCTGAGGTATCTAAGTAGCCAAATTCACAGAGGCAGAAAGTAGAACGGTGGCGGTCAGGAGCCGGGGGAGGGGAAGAACAGAGTGACCGTTTAATGGGACGAGAGTTTCGCTTCTGCAACATGAAAAGTTCTGGAGACCTATCTCACAAGAACATAAATATATTTAACACTACTGAACTGTACACTTAAAAACAGTGAAGATGGTAAATTTTATGTTGTGTGCTTTTTACCACAAGTTTTTAAAAAGTCAAGTACTGATTAAGAAAGAGAAGAAAGATCTCTAAAGGTCTTTGTTTCTCAACTTTACTTCTCTTCCCCACTCTGAACACTTACCATCGGCGGGATAACGGCAGCTCTGTGCTGAAGCTGCGGCAGGTCCAGGGGGTTCGGTTTTATTGGGGACGAGACCAGTATAGATCCGGGGGGGTTTAGCAATGAAGGCTTTGAGTCCATGGGAAACATTCTACAATTGCAATAAAAAATGGTAAGTTAACATATTCTTAAGACTTTAAACGTACAATCATAATTCCTTCTGAGTAGTTAATATGCAGGCACGCACGCACGCACACACAACACATTAACCTTGGAAGAGACTTGAAGAGTGAGGAAAAAAAGGGAATCTGTAATGCTAATTTTCCAAGCAAAGAAACCTAATATTGATTCACAGGTTGAAATTTATCTGAATTTAATCCTGGGCATCGAACCCAGCAGTCTGAACAAATTCCACTGCAAAGTGGAATTCTGCGAAGTCCTGATCTGCCACTGTAATAGATGACAAACTAGTCCTCTGTTACAGGAGGCGGCGCCAGGATCACACAGTATTTTTTAAAACAACTGCCCGCGACCATTTTAAAACCTGAGGATTTCACCCAGATTCCAGACTCCTGGTGTCTCACGAAAAAGGGGAAGAAATGGCAGCACAGAATCGGCACTCCGTCGCTCTTCCCGACAGCACGTGCTCCTGTCCCCACAGTCCCTTCCTCCCCCATCCCACTTGCTTCCCTCAGGTGCTTTACGGCACCGGAGTTTAGGACGCCCCACCCAGTCCACGGACGGGGCGCTCACACGCCAGTGCCATACCCCACACCTTTCAGGCTTGGTCATACCTCCCAATGTCACTGGAGGAGAAGAACATTTTCAAAAGTAGAAGTTGATGAGAAAATCAGAATGTAGAGAAGAAAACAATTAACATTTTACACCTAGAATAAAGGTGGTCTCGGAGATGTAGAAAATCGGGAGTGTTCCTTGACAGTCTGGAAGTGACGCAGACTTTAGGGTGTCGGTTAAAGGCCACCATATATTTACAAGGAACTTCTGACCTTCCAGACTCCTACCACATTCCTCTCTCGGGGTGCCCCTCCAAGCTCACTGCCATCCTACAGTTCCTAACACCACAGTGAAACCCACAAAGAAGCCTCCTCCTAGATGAACGGAATCTGGCACTCAGCTGAGTGCCTTATTTGCCTTTCTTTTTAAAGAGAAGGAGACAAAGAAAAAAAAGTTGAACTGGGTTTCTGAGGAAATGAGGTTTTAGTCGAATTCATTTCTAGAATTTGCGCCAAACATTCTACTGTGGTTCTCAGGGATTCTATTTCTTTCAAGGCAAAGAAAGTCTCAAGGAAAGTACACATATTAAAGAAAGGGATATCTAATCCTATAAAATATTTATCTCTTCACTGTAACTTATAAAAACCATAAAGAAAATATTTTTATATCATTAATTTAGGGACTGAAAACACTTCTGTATTAATGTATATTATGCATATTTTCAATTACGGATATGAACAATCTAGAGTTTTAACTGGTATAAAAACTGATCATGATGATTACCCCTAGCTTGTATTTAAATTAGGCCTTCTAAGATATTTTCAGAACACACAACATGTTTCTCCTCCCATCGGATCCTACCCTCTAACACACAGGGACAGTAGGCCTTGCTTCGAGGCCGTGCGCTCTTAGAGCGAACAAGCCAATGGCTCTTGCCTTCACCATGTCAGTGACTTTGCCACCTCGTCGTCCTGCTTCCAACGCCAGGAAGGGCATTCATCTGTGGTTTCTGTTCACAAGTTTTGTTAGATGAGATCTCCTTTTCTGCTACATAAGGGATGCATGTAACCAACAGGAGAAAGTATCTTTTTCATTTGAAGCTTAAAGCACACACCCGTTCTTGGTTATTTAAACAGATGAAGAGCATCATAACTCAGTATTAAGGGCAGAGAGACCACCTTTAAGAGGCTTGCGGAGGTTTATACAGGAATAACCTACACGGCCAGCTCCGTCTGCGACTCAGCCTCAGACAGAGCGAGGAACAGGACGGTGTTAGAGGAACGAGTCTCACCTCTGCCTCTCGGGCTCCCCGTCCACATCTTCGTCGGCGCTGCAGGTGGCACTGGAGTCGTTGTCCGACTGGGGCTCGGGCCTCGGGGCGCCTATCTGCTGGGCCACCGCCAGGTCTTCATCTCCAGGCTCCGTCTTCTCGCCGGCTCTCTCCGGGTCTCTCTCTTTGGTATCGCCCTCGACTTTAGAGGAGCTGTTTTCGGCCACTCTCATGTCAACATCTGCGGAGTCTGTTCTGGCGGTCGCGGGGAGGTCGAGGACAGAAGCCGCCTCGGCACTGTGCCCCTGCCGTTCGACGTCCATCGGCTCTGCTGCCTCGACGGCGCCGCCGTCATTCGCCGGGGTCTCCGCGCTTTCGTTTTCAGCGGGTTTTGTACTTGGCACTGCTGAGGAGGGAGAGGCACCGGGCGCAGGTTCGGAGGAGGACCCGAGCTCGGCCACAGGTTCCGTGTTCCCTCGAGAAGAGGCATTTTCAGTGCAATCTTCGCCGGGCTTGACAGCTTCAACTGGTGAAGGAGAAGGAGCACTTTCTGTATCAGAACTATTTTCAGCACCTTAAAGATAATGATACAGCATAAAAATCTGATAATGGACATGTTTCAGGGGGTGGCAGAAGCCATGCTTCAAAGTGGGTTTAGGATGAGCGAAACTCCTCGCATGACCTCACTGGAGTATGCCAGCCACTGGGAAGGGAAAGTGTTTACAGAGCAAGAAAGGGAGAGACCAAACGGTCTTCACCTTCGGAAACTGAAAGTGTAGAAGCTCTTGACATGGAAAAATCACTGACGAGAAATTTGAAAAAAGGAAAAGGATGGAAAAACGAAAGTAAACAAAAAAAAATCTGTTCCCAGAAATGGTAACATTTTGGTTTATTTCTACCAGCCCGTTTCTGTGCTTCTCCTTTTTACCCAGGAGGCCTGACAGTCTGTTCTAGAACAGCGCCAGCCAATGGGAACATAATGTGAGTTACGTCTGCCATTTTAATTTTTCCGGTTGCCATGTTAAAAAACTAAAAAGAGATAAGTTAGCTTTAAATAATGGATCTTATTTAACCCAACGTTAAAACATTACCTTCTTAACATATAATCAGCACAGAAAACAAGTAATAAGATTTTTACCTTTTTTGGTACTAAGGCTTCAAATCTGATTATACTTTTCATTTTGAGCACGTCTCGACTTGGACGAGCCACATTTTAAGAGTTCAACAGCCACAGGTATCTAGAGGCTACCACACTGGACAACAAAGCTCTGGAGTAACATTACATAGCTTTTCACTTAACGTCGTAACCCCGGTCTTTCCCGACATCCCAACATCGTTTGTTTCATTTTATAAATGCAGTTTTAATCTCTGACATCTTTACCTAGATATTTCAAAGGAATCAAAAATTCAATATTTCCTACACTGGACTCGGACTCGACACACCCAAATCCTGTTCTTTTCTACAGTTTACTACCTAATTAAACCAGAAGCCTTCAAGTAATCGTTTAATCCTTCCTCTCATTGATGCCCATATTCTGCGCAGACAAGCATCTTAGATTTTCTCTCTAAAAACATCCCTTGTGGGGCGCCTGGGTGGCTCAGTTGGTTGAACGTCTGACTCTTGATTTCAGTTCAGGTCATGACCCCAGGGCCGTGGAATTGAGCCCCATATCTGGTCCACACTGAGCACAGAGCCTGCTTTGGACATACTCATTCCCCACCCCATCCTGCCCCGCCCCACTCCTCTTCTGCTCGCTCATGTGCTTGCTCTCTCAAAGAGAATAAAAACATTAAAAGATCCCTTGAATCCACCCACTCAACCTCACAACTGCTGCTCCAGTCCAGACACCACTCCTCTGACCTTCCGCCTCACACCATTCTCCACCAGAACGCCAGAGCAAGCTGCTTAAAAGCTGAATCTTACCAAAACTCACCCATGCACTTGCCCTTGCCATCACCCTTCCCTCCATGAGGGCAGGGGTCCTCTATGTGGCTTATCGTTTAGGTCCTAGGGACAAGTCCTAGCACACGTGAGACTCAAATATTTGCTGAAGGATAAAGGGACTAAATGACTGCGAACAGGTCTTAAAAATTTACTTCCCTTTTCCTCGATTACTGGACTCTCGGGCTACTTCCAATTTGCCACTCTTATCAACAGCACACAGACATGTTTACTGCAGCATTCAGTTTTTGATTCTTTTTTTTTTTTTTTCAACGTCTATTTATTTTTGAGAGACATAGAGACAGAGTATGAGCAGGGTAAGGGCAGAGAGAGAGGGAGACACAGAATCAGAAGCAGGCTCCAGGCTCTGAGCCTGACGTGGGGCTTGAACTCACAGACCATGAGATCATGACCTGAGCCGAAGTCGGTTGCTTAACCGACTGAGCCACCCAGGCACCCCTTGATTATTTTCTTAAAATAGACAAGACAACACGAAAATTTAAATCTCCCCCAGATTTAATATATATACCTCCAATGAGAATCCCAATGGTTGGTAAGAAAGATTTTTTTTTTAATTAAAATAAGTTTTTTTTAATGTTTATTCATTTGAGAGAGAGAGAGAGAGAGAGAGAGAGAGAACGCGAGCAAGCACAAGTCGGGGAAAGGCAGAGAGAGAGAGAGAGAGAGGAAGACACAGACTCCGAAGAAGGCTCCAGACTCTGAACTATCAGCACAGAGTCGGGTGTGGGGCTCGAACTCACAAACCATGGAGATCATGACCTGAGCCGAAGTCAGACACTTAACCAACTGAGCCACCCAGGCGCCTCAAGAAAGAGTTCTTAAACTAGATGAGCTAATTTAGAGTTCCTACAAAGAACACATCCCTGAGAAATTCTCAGAAAAGTGTGAAAAGCGGGAGTGAGAGGCCTGCCTCTCCAGATATTCAAACCCAGCACAAAGCCAACGTATCACATGTTTGCAGCTGCCAGAGGGACGGACAAAATACAGCAGCAGTACAGAAGACAACGTCCAGGAACAGACCCTAGAGCAGACGCAAAATTAATATATATCAAAGGTGACATTTCAAATCATTGGGTCAAGGATGATTCTTTAATAAACGAGTCCCCTCCGAACTGGCTCCTTGTCTGGAAGAAAAACATGGGCCCTACCTTACGCTACACACAGAAATAATTCCAAATGGAATGAAGAGTTTTAAAACTTCTAGAAGAGGGGCGCCTGGGCGGCTCGTCGGTTAAGCATCTGACTTCGGCTCAGGTCATGATCTCAGGGTTCCTGAGTTCAAGCCCCGCGTCGGGCTCTGTGCTGACGGCTCAGGGCCTGGAGCCTGCTTCTGATTCTGGTCTCCCTCTCTCTCTGCCCCTCCCCTGTTCACGCTCTGTCTCTAGGTCTCTCGAAAATAAATAAACGTTAAAAAAAAAAAATTTAAACCTCCTAGAAGATAACTTCGGACAAGATTTGATTAACCTCAGGAGGTATGCAGAAATGTCTTAATGCAAAACAGGAAACTCTGAAGCACAGGTATATCGTTTACACAGAAAACAATAAAATAAAGATTTAAACGACCATATGGGAAATGATACTTTTAAAGCCTAACATAGTATTTTAAAAACCTACAAATGCATCCTCTCGTTCATTCAGCGAGGTACCAAACACCCACTGGGCACGGTGCACTGGGGACCGAGCAGGGAAAACACCAAACTGCACTCCGGAAGAGCCGATAAGCTACTGTCTGACGGGCAAGGAACAATACATACATGATGTATCAGGAGGTCGTAAGTGCCGTGACTAACAAAACTGAGGAACCAGCGAGGAAGCGGGTATCACAGAGGTAAAGTGGCATCTCGACAGAGGCCTAAAGCAAATGATGGAAGGGACCTGGGACACCCTGGGATAGAGTATCCCAGGTAGAGAGATTAGCACATACAAAACCCCCGAAGAGGGGGGTTGCTCTACTCAGGAACAGCAAAGAGGACACCGTGGTTAGAACAGGAGAGTGAGCAATCACCTCACACCTGTCAGAATGGATAGGATCAGAAAGGCAAGAAAGAACAACCGTTGGTGAGGTCGTGGAGAAAAAAAAGGGAGCCCTTGTGCACTGGTGGTGGGAATGTAAATTAGTATGAAAGGGAGTATAGAGGTTCCTCAAAAAATTAAAAATAGAACTACCGTATGATCCAGCAATTCCTCTTCTGGGGATGTATCTGGAAAAAAATACAAACGCTAACTCGAAAAGATACATGCACCCTCATATTCATCGCAGCATTACTTGTAAGAGCCAAGACAATGAAACGACCTAAGTGCCCATCAATGGATGAATGTATAAAGAAAATGGGGGGTATAGATACAGACACACACACACACATTAGAGTATTGTTCAGCCATTTAAAATAAAAAAAGGAATTCTTGCCATTTGTAACAACACACAATGGCCCCTGAAGGCATAATGAATGCTAAGTGAGGTAAGTCAGACAGAGGAGGGCAAATACTGAATGATCTCACTTGAAAGTAGAATCTTAAAAAACAAAACAAAACAAAACAGGGGCACTTGGGTGGCTCAGTCAGTTAAGGGGCCGCCTTGGGCTCAGGTCATGATCTCGTGGCTCTTTTGAGTTCGAGCCCCGCGTCAGGCTCTGTGCTGATAGCTCAGAGCCTGGAGCCTGCTTCGAATTCCGTGTCTCCCTCTCTCTCTCTGCCCCTCCCCAACTCGTGCGGTCTCTGTCAAAAAAAAAAAAAACAATAATAAACATTTAAAAAAATTAAAACAAAACCAAACAATGAAGCATGGGACAGATTTGTGATTGGGACAGATTTGTGATTACACAGAGGCAGAAGGTAGAAACGAGTGAAGGTAGCCAAAAGGCTCCAACTTTCAGTTATAAGATTAAGTAAGTCTCAGAAATGTAACGTAAGCACGGTGACTAGTGACACTGTATCATACATCTGAAAGTTGCTAAGGAAGTAGATCTTAAAAATTCTCGTCGCAAGATAAAAATTGTAACCATGTGAGGTGATGGATGTTAACAAGACTTAATCTGATCGTTCCTCAATAAATAAAAACACTGAGTGACTGGTTTGGACATCCGAAACCAGTATTATGGGCCAGCGAAACCTGAGTTAAATTAACGACAACAAAGAACACAGCGAGGAAGCAGAGAAGTGGTTTGCGAACTGCTCCCTGAGGCGTAAGGGCCAGTTCGTGCAGGGCCTCAGGAGCGCTCGGCTTCCGAACGAGACGTGAAAGGATCCCGGGATTCGGACAGAGGAGCGACGCAGTCTGACTTCTGGGTGTGGTGCGAGGGCACGGAGGCGTCGCGGGACAAAGTGCAGCAAGACGCCAAGTGGGGGGCTGCTGCAGTGAGCACGGGCAGCAGCAGGAGGGTAGGGAGACGGGAGGAGATGCTCAGTAGCACCTCTAAAGAAAAGCCCAGAATATCCACTGACGGACCTCGTGTGGGGGCGGAGGGCGTCATCTGTCGGCCCGGGGAAAGACTGGAGGGCGACGAGGCCGACAGCAGTGGGGAACGGAAAGTGTGTTCCGGATGTTAAGCTGGCTCTTGGGCGGCCAAATGGAAACGTCAAGTGGGCAGTCAGATGCACGAGCCTGGAGTTCCCAAGACAGTTCAAGTCACAGACACAAAAACAAAACACCGGCAAAAGCTCAGGACAGGGCCTCCCACTCAGTAAGGTCTAAACATGCGGCAGCGATTACTGGTAATGAAAGGGGCCACGAAATGTTAAAAGGCTAACAGAAAGCCTCACTTCATTTCATTCCCATTCAATGGAAAACCTCAAACCCGAGGGCACGTTAAAAAGTCCTTTGTCTTCACAGCCTGAGAAGCCATGTTCCTGACCGTGCAGCAGACATCGCCTGTCATGAGCACTGCCTCCAAGCCACGGAAGAGTACCAGTGGTTCCGAGGCAGGATGCTTTGCCGAGCACCAGCCAAACGAGTGGCTTTTTTATTTTCCCTTAAAGAAGGACTTAGGGGGCGCCTGGGTGGCTCAGTCAGCTGAGCGTCCGACTTCAGCTCAGCTCATGATCTCGCGGTCTGGGAGTTCGAGCCCCGCTTCGGGCTCTGTGCTGATGTCTCAGAGCCTGGAGCCTGCTTCGGATTCTTTGTCTGCCTCTCTCTGCCCCTCCCCCACTCATGCTCTGTCTCTGTCTCAAAAATAAATAAATATTTTTTAAAAAATTAAAAAAAAAAAAAAAGGACTTAGAACAAGAGAACAAGAGTAAATCCAAATTTTGGTCAAGTTTCCGTAGTTTTGCTCCAACTCCTGTCAGAGACTCACACAGTCGCTCTCTGCTCGCGGGCTGCCTGCAATCTCCCGTGGGCACGCCCGGCGCCACGCACGTGATCAACAGGACAATAAGCATGAAATCACAGGCCACGTAAACTGCATTGTACTGACTTTTCCTTGACACCTTGAAGCTCAGTCAACAGGAAACGGAGATCGCACAATTCTAGGGGCGAGTGCATTTCCTACTCGTGAGAATAGGAACTCGTGAGAATGGGTCTGTGTGCCCACCACCTCCCACACCTGGTCAGACAGAAACAGTACTTTTATGCCTCACTTAACCTTAATTACCTTAACGACCTTATTTGTAACCTAATTTCATAACCTTAATAACTTTATGTAACAATTTGAAAAAAGTTTCACACCAAAACAAAGTAACAGGAAGAAAACAGAAGGAAAAAAGTCACTTTTTGGTGCTCGGTTTCTGCAAATCTGTTAGCCCACGAACGGATAGGGTTCTCTGTTCTGAAATAAACACATTTATGACAATTAGGTTTGGGCTTTGTTATGGACTAGATTATGTCCCCACAAACTATATGTTGAAGCCCTAACCGTTACCCAATGAGACTGTATTTGGAGACAATGCTTTTAAGGAGGCAATTAAGCTTAAATGAGGTCATGAGGGTGGGGCCCGAATCCACCAGGACTGGTGGTGTCCTTAGGAGAAGAGACATTCCAAGAGCACACGTGTCCAGCGGGAAGGTCACGTGAGGACAAAGCAAGAAGACTTCCTTCTGCAAGCCAGGAAGAAAGGTCCACTAGAAACCAATCCTGTTTGCACCCTGATCTGGGACTTCAACCTCCAAAACTGGGGGGAAAAAAAAAAAAAATTCTATTGTTGAAGCCACCCAGTCTGGGGTCGTCTGTGCTGACAGCCCACGCGGATTAACAGAGGCTCCATGTGCATTCACAACCCACAGAATACTACCTCCCAGCAACAAACCTAGGAAAATGGACAACCTTGCACGATCTCTTCACAAGCACCATAAACACGCCATCCTGACATCCGGTCTGTGCACCCTTCTGCTACCCCGGAGGGCGCTTGCTCCAGGGTTCCCATTTTCCACAAAACCTCACAGGAAAAAAGCTGTTTATTATTCAAAGCTAAAACACATTCAAAACAAAACTTCAGTTTAAAAGCTGACAACATGGGCACCTGGGTGGCTCACTCAGTTAAGCATCCAACTCTTGATTTTGGCTCAGGCCACGATCTCCCGGTTCAGGAGTCTGGGCTCTGTACTGACCATGCAGAGCATGCTTGGGATTGTCTCTCCCTCTCAAAATTGATAAATAAACTTAAAAAAATTTTTTAAGTAAAAGGCAACAATGTGCAGAAAAAAATAAAACAAAATCTAGTATTTCAGAAACTCCTGGAAGGTACAGAACTTCCTAAGCTTAAAATATGAGCGCCTACCGAGGAACATATATAAACAGCTCTGATTACATACAAAATTTAAACTCTGGTATTTAAAATCAAAACAGAAAAGTGACTGAGATGGAAGAAATATGTGCATACATAAGACATGAGCATATCTAAGATATTATTCATAGAGAGCAACTAAACGCACCGAAAATCCCCACATCAGAGCAGTCAATTCACAAATCTACAGAAACGTTAATAGTAATGTGAACTGAAATAAATTAGGACCTTTTTCTTTAGCAAAAACCCAAGAAAACATTTACTTTTTCAGGAGGTGGCCGATTTCATTTCTAAGTTTCTGGGGGTGACATTCTTTTCTACTGGGGCTTCTAGGGTCCTTAATTCTAATACGCAAGCATACGTATGACATATGTAAGTCAGTCTTCGTAAAAATCAAAGTAAATCAAACTCGACCCAACGAAGAGGGAAATGTAACCGATGATACTAAGTGGACAGATAAAAATGGCAATGACCTAGACGCACAGGTATCTTCTAGATGACAACTGCCGTTTTAAAGACGCTCTGGTTGCGGCAACTGGACCATCTCAGGTGCTGCGTAAATCTTTGTTGACGGAATAAATACACTGTGCTCAAGTTTAAGGTCTCTATGCCATGAAAACACCAACAATACTTTTTCCTTAACGAAGCAATTCTTAAATAGTCAAAGGACTAAGCCAGCAATTACAGATTTGGCTAGTGGAAGTCACAACTAAATTTAAGACTTTAAGATACCTTCACTGTCTTCTGGATTTTCTTCTTCATTAGAAGCTTCAATATCTTCATCCTCCTGAGCAGAAACAGTGGAAGCTACACTTTCACACTGTGACACATCTCGCTCTTCACGAGGCTTTCGTGAAGTCTAAGGAGTAAAAGAATATGAAATTAGGGGCGCCTGGGTGGCTCGGTTGGTTAAGCTTCCGACTCATGATTTCAGCTCACGTCGTGATCTCACGGTTCATGGGATCGAGCCCCACGTCGGGCTCTGCACTGACAGCACGGAGCCTGCTTGGAGTGCTCTCTCTTTCTCTCTCTGCCCTTCCCCCATTCACAATCTCTCTCGCGCTCTCAAAATAAACATTAAAAAAAGAATATTAATTTAGGATTTAAATAACTAAAAGAAAAAACCCAAACCTTTTCACGTCTGAAATAACCTAGAACACGAATACGCACGTAAAAAACAAGAAGGCCTGCACGCCTGACGCCTGTTCTGGTTCATGTGTGGTTTCCTCTAGGGAACCGCTAACTGGCCTTTCTGTGCGGATGGATCGCTTTCATCAAAACAATCAAGAGTTACATTTGGACAATTTTTCAAACAACTCACCACCATACATGTACAAAGAGCCAAAAGTGACAAAATTCCTGCTATTCTCCCTCTCCAAATACTGCATTTTTCTACTAAAAACATACACATTTATTTTCTAACCAAAATAACATATTGATTAGAACGCTGAAGACCCAGAATTATGTTAAACACAAAAACTGCTCATAATTCCACCAGCAAGAGATCCTAAGTATGCTGATACATTTCCTTTCTGCCGTTTATATTCGTGTACATATGTATATACATGGAAACAGAACCAGGATGGCCCGATGGAGTTACATATCTTACCTTTTTAACCTACTATAATCATGAAGTGAACATACCTCTCTACATTATACATTCTTCAAAATTATATTAACGATTCCATAAAAGCAATCTATACTGATATAAAAAATATCTGGCCTCACAGAGATATGTGGTTGGAAAGTGAAGTGTATTTTAACATCTTTTCGGACAAGCATGGATATTATTCCTTGATACTGTACCAAAATTCAGCATGTAGTCATCTCTTAAAAGGTAACTGTGATATGAAATCTGAAACCATATCAATAAATTTTTTGTACTCTTATTAAAATCCATTCATCTACCCTGAACTTTGGTGTATTAAATCTTCTATCCACACAGGATATCCACTGTGACATCACGAACTGGTCATTTGGAAAGCTCGGATTTACACACACTTTTAAAATCTGGACACGCTTCACTGCATATCAAAATATCACACATTTATCTTATCGGAAAAGTCTTTGAGTACTGGGAAGATGCTAGGCTCATGGGGAGGAATACAAACTTTCCAAACTTCCAACCCTTGCTTAAAAGTTTGAAATTTAAAAGTGGCAGCAAACACTACTGCTTGCTTGCTTACGTGCTTTGAGAGACGGGGTCACCTATTTTCAAGAAATTATCGACTCTGGATCCAAGTCTGAAACCACAGTTTTTCTGCCATTTTGCCCACTGAAACTGACATCCCATAAAAAATGGCTTGGGACTCAAAAACAACTGCAAAGTGCTTTCCCAGGACCGAAGTGGGCACCTCAGGGTGGAACAGAAGGGCTTCACGTGACACTTGTCACTCCATCCCACCCACACGTAGCTCAAGGGTCAGGACTTAGTCAAGCTCGTTTTGACTGCTTCGCCGAGGACAAGGGAAGCTGGCATATTTGTTCGGAAACCGCAAACGCTGGAGATGAAGAGTACAGGGAGAATTTAGCACAGTGGTGTCCTGCCGTGATTCGTGCGAAGGCACCGACGTTCTCCCTCCCAACAACTCTGACACCGTCTGTGCAAATTCAGCACGGTGGGGGAAAGTAAGGACCATCTGAGTATTTTTACAAAATCAGTTCTGACCTCATGGAATCCTCAAAGAGCTCCGTGGACTCTGAGAACGTGGGAACTTCCTCGCTAAGGAATTTTCAATAATTTACACTTTCGGGTTTTAGTACTTATCTCTGGGACTCTTTCTTTCTCTCTAACAGAATGGCTTTAAAACGCCAAATCAGTTCATTCAACAAGGTCTAAAGAACTCCAACTCAACTTTTCAATTCAAACTCCAAAATGTTTCCATTTTTCAAATCCCATTATGGGAATTCGAAAGTACTGAACTGCCATCACTACTAACGCGAGTTTCACTCCTTGGACAGTAAACAGAGAAAAAGTCGACCTGTGCCGAGACGCCGGCACATCCTTTTACAGGTAAATGCAATCAAGAAAAACACAAGATGCAACAAAGTTTCTCTCTGAACCGGTATTTCAAGCTCGAAGACAAAGCGAAAACAAAACAGAAACAAGATTAAAAAAGATGCCGACATACTCACCTTCTGCTTATGCTGCTGCAAAAGGTTGTCCAGGTTGTGTCGCCTTTTGTAGTTAAAATAGAAGTTTTTACACTGCGCTTCGCTTTTAGTTCCCACCATTTTGGCGATCGCTGCCCAGTTGCGACCATGTTCCACGAGACCTAGGTTGTAAAAAGAGACCAGACATTAACTCAGCAGCCACCTGACAAACAAGAGAAATTATAATAAAATCAATCTAATCATGGTGTTCACAGTCACTAGCTCTAAAAGTATGTTTTCAATTATTCATTGGTATGTTTCAATACTTCCTTAACTATGTACTGACTCACAATGCACCGACAGCTCTATTTTGCCCCTCAAATTTTCAACATGTTCGCAAATGAAAGGGCTCAACCTTACCCTTGCTATGGGTTCCTGGAGAGCGAGGACAATGCTGGACACAGAGCAACAACCCAAGTACTTGTAAATTGAGTGATTAGGTACTTCTAAATCTTTGGAAACAGTGTATCAATATAAAGTTAATAATCACATAACACAAAATAAAAACATATATGACTATATTTATAATTAGCCTGTCTTTAACCCATTCATAATCAAGAAATACCCTCAAAAAAATAAACCAGTTGTTTTTTTTTTATTTCTGTTTTTGTTTTAAAGCCTGTTGTAGGGGCCCCTGGGTGGCTCAGTCAGTTAAGCATCCAACTTCAGGTCAGGTCATGATCTCCCATTTTGTGGGTTCAAGCCCCGTGTCAGGTTCTGTGCTGACACCTCAGAGTCTGGAGCCTGCTTTGGACTCTGCATCCGTCTCTCTCTGCCCCTCCCCTGCGCATGCTCTGTCTCACTCTCTCAGAAATAAACATTAAAAAAATTTTTTTTTTTAAAATAAATAAAAAGCCTATTAAATGCAATGCATCGCAGAAACTTATGCAATCTGACACTCTGTAGTCCAATTATATCCATACATACACCATGTCTGCAAGGAATGTGGCTATACAAATGTACATATGCACAGAGAGCTACACGGACAGGGATACACTTTAGACACAGGTGTATCCAAACAGGAGCTTCCAGTACGATTTAACAATTTATAGGAAGACATCAGTTCTTCAAGTAGCTGCTTTACTAATGACAATCAGAAGACCACTTCCAAATCCTGCCTGATGCAGAAGCAGAGCTGAAAGGAGGCTAAACAGTCACAGGGGGGTGCAGCTACCTGAAAAAGACGGCTCTGTGACGGAGCTAACAGCCACTTGTTCCGCTAGGACATTCTTTAGTTTTTTTAATGTTTTATTTTTTAGAGAGTACAAACAGGAGAGGGGCAGAGAGAGAGGGAGACACAATCCAAAGCAGGCTCCAGGCTCTGAGCTGTCAGCACAGAGCCCGACGCGGGGCTCGAACTCACGAACCATGACAGCATGACCTGAGCCAGAGTCGGGTGCTGAACCGACTGAGCCGCCCCTCCACCAGGACATTCTGATAATCAGACGAGAGTAAATGTGAATCTTTTACATGTAATCACGACAAAGCACAAATTTGCTAATCATGGCAAATAAACTTCAAACAAAAATATTTTGAACACAAACTTTAAACTGCTATACCTTTGGTAAAGGTGGTTTACAGGATTCCTAAGTGTATCATTCATTATAGATTACACAGAAAATAAATCTGAAATGTGTCACTAAAAAGGTCAACCCATTTACAGTAACTTCTCTTCAGAACTTTAAGGGAAATACTTAACCCCCAAAGAAGTTGGCTCATCGTTCTCAAAATTATTTTATCTAAAACAAACTATTTTTTATTTATAAACCAATTATTTATCCTATCAGAAATTGTACTTCAATTTTAAATTTTACTACATTAATAAGCAACAACAGAAAAATAAAAGATTCCTAATGCTCCCGAGTAAGTAAGATCAGGGCCACACAGCGATGAGTGGCAGAGACAGAATTCAAACCTTTGTCTGGCTCCAAAGCTCATGCCCTCCCCTTTGAATCGTGGTGCAGTTTCTCACTAGTTTATAACCAAATGCCTTACCAAATACAAATCGAAAAAATATGTACCATGCTATTAATTCCAAGTTTTAAAAAATAGAAAAGAGAGACTCTTTACATTAAAATGCCCTCCAAAACAACTTTAATAGCATTTAATCACAACTATTCTGGAAGATGAAAACAGCCCACTAGCTCTCTAATGAAATAACATTCAAAATAAAACTGTACAGGGGCGCCTGGGTGGCTCAGTCGGTTAAGCCTCTGACTCTGGCTCAGGTCATGATCTCACAGCTCATGAGTTCAAGCCCTGCATTGATTTCTATGCTGACAGCTCAGAGCCTAGAGCCTGCCTCCGATTTTGTGTCTCCCTCTCTCTCTGCCCCTTCCCCACTCATGCGCGCACACTCTCTCTCTTTCAAATAAAAAAAGCATAGATTCTGGGGTACCTGGCCAGCTCAATCGGTTAAGCATCTGACTTTGGCTCAAGTCATGATCTCACAGTTCATAGGTTTAAGCCCCGTGCCGGGCTCTGTGCTGACAGCTGAGAGCCTGGAGCCTGCTTCACATTCTGTGTCTCCCTCTCTGTCTGCCCCTCCCCTGCTCGCATTCTCTCTCTCTCTCAAAAATAAAAATAAACATTAAAATAAAGTCTTTAATAAATAAATAAAACAAAACCGTACAGAGAGTCTTCAATCCCTCCAAAGGGGGCCTCTTACGGCGCAGTGAGGTACCTGAGAGGGTACGGTACCATCGTAAAGAACTCGAGTCTACTTCTGAATTCTACTTACCACTGTAGAAGAATTTCCTTCTTTTTGCAATTAAAACAATTGGGTCCCTCTGACTTATTACCAATAACCCTAAAAAAAACAAACCAAACCTAAACCAAAACAAAAACCCTGAAGAATCTCAAGTACTATCATTTACCTTTTTTAGCAACTTCCATTTCTTCTTCTGTCCATCGAGAGGTTTCTACAGGTTCTGTGGAAACTGAAATATAGACAGAGAAATACGAAGATCGATCCTTCATTCGCGGGTTATACGGCCCCGGCCTATTCACTGGACATAAAGCCTGCTTGAAGCAGAAGGTGGAGTCAACTATGGAAACAAAATGGTGACCAGCCTCTCCCCCACCAACTACCGGGGAATGAATATTCAAAACCTCTCAGCCTCAGGATCTTTTACAATGTTCTTTGAAGCTCCACCCGTGTCTTCATGTTTGAACATCATTAGTTTATGTTCTAAGAAGTCCCACCTCACCCAGTGCCTGCACGCGTTATCCGAGCTCTGTCCCTCCTCTCCTACGGTGTCAAAGAAGAAACAACGCCCCCCCCCACTTCCTGTCCACTTCTCTCCTGTTCTCTGAACCCCCATCTCCTCCTCACTCCCAGAGGCCCTTCTGTCCATCCTAAGTGCCTGACAGCTGGTAAACACAGATGGATCCCGGACTGAACGCGTTCTCTTTCACTGTAGAAAGGAAAACAAAGACTATCACGCACGAAATGAGCTCTTGCTACATTCCCCGTCTCAACAGTACTAACATCCACCCACTCCTCAGACTAATTTTTTAATCTTCCCTCCTGTTTCCTACTCCCGTCCATGGATTATGTCCAATCTGAACCCACCTTCCTCTTGCCTGGGGCAGGGCCTGCATAATGACGCCCTTCCAGTCGGTCCTGGTCCCTCCGCCTCCAGCCCTTACCCTCTCCAACCTGACCTCCGCAATGGTCACCAGTTGGCTTTCTAAAACACCAATCTAATTACAGCATGCCTCTATTTAAAAACCTCTGTAAGCTTCCACTTGGTAAGCAAAGCAGGATGTAATTTAAACAAGATCCATCGTGACCTGCCCCCATGTGCTTGTCTAGTTATTTCCCTTCCATTCTCCTGGTCATCCCCAGAACCTGGTTTCTTTCCTCCCTCACATTATGGTAAAATTGGTACCACTGAACCACTGAGGGCACACATCATACTCTTTACATATTCTTTACATACTCTTAACATACTCTTTATAAGCTAATGAGAAAATACTCGGAAAAAGAGAGAAAAATGCTTGGACCCTTAGACCCAGTATTCCCTGGTCTAATAATTTATACCTGTAAGAAATAATTTAACAGAAAAAAAATGTCATGTGAATCAAGATTTGTTTTTTCCTTATAGTCTTATCTATATTAGTTTAAAGGGGGTGGGGTGGGGATGGGGGATGGGGCCAGCCTAATCATTCAGCAACAGGAAATGGTTCAAGAAATTGTGTGCCTCCGGGAACACAACGCCAATATTTCACAGCCAGCAAAAAGGAACAATGAAGATCGCTTGGAAACTAGGAAATATTTGTAACATATGCCAAGTTGAAACAGCAGAAAAAGTGGCATGCACACTAAGGTTACAACTAAGTCAAAAGAAAAACTACTATATTTAGATAGCAAGACTGGGATGGATCTTTTCCGAAAGACACTGATATTAAAGTTTAAAAAACGTATAGGCCACGAAGAAATAAAATTTTCACTATTTGCAGATGACACGATATTATAAACAGAAAACCCAAAAGACTGCTAGAACTGATAAACAAATTCAGTAAAGTCTCAGGATACAATATCAATGTATGGAAATCTGTTGCAATTCTATACATCAACAATGAAGCAGCAGAAAGAGAAAATAAGAAAACAATCCCATTTACAACTGCATCAAAAATAAGAAGATACCTAAGAATAAATTTAACCAAAGAGGTCAAAGACCTGTACTCTGAAATCTGTAACACACTGATAAAAGAAATTCAAGAAAAAACAAACGAACGGAAAAACATTTCATGTTCATGGATTGGAAGAATATATACTGTTAAAATGTCTACACTACCAAAGCAATCTACCCATTCAATGCAATCCGTATCGAAATACACAGAATTCACAGCACTAGAGCAAACAATCCTACAATTTGTATGGAACAACAAAACACCCCAAATAGCCAAAGCAATCTTGAAAAAGAAAAGCAAAGCTGGAGGCATCACAATTTCAGACCCCAAGTTGTATTACAAAGGTCTAGCAATCAAACAGTATGGCGCTGGCACAAAAATAGACACAAAGATCAACGGAACAGAACAGAAAGCCCAGAAATAAGCCCGCAACTATACGGTCAACTAAACTTTGATAAAGCAAGAAAGAATACCAGAGGGGAGACAGTCTCTTCAACAAATGATGTTGGGAAAACTGAACAGCAACATGCAAAAGAATGAAACTGGACCACTCTCTTACACCACATACAAAAATACACTCAAAATGGACTAAAGACCTAAATGTGAGACCTGAAACTATGAAAGTCCTAGAAAAGGGTACAGGCAGTAATTTCTCTGACATGGGCTAGAGCAACTTTTTTCTAGATCGATCCCCTGAGGCAACGGAAACAAAAGCAAAAGTACACTATTGGGACTACGTCAAAATAAAAAGCTTCTGCACAGCGAAGGTAACAACAAAACGAAAAGGTAGCCTATGGAATGGGAGAAGGTATCTGCAAATGACGTAACTGATATAAGGTTAGTACCCAAAATATATTAAGAATTTATAAAACTCAACACCCAAAAAACAAATAATCCGATTTAAAAATGGGCAGAAGACATGAACAGACATTTCTCCAAAGACATCCAGATGGCCGACAGACTCATGAAAAGATGCTCAACATCACTCACCATCAGGGAAAAGCGAATGAAAACCACAATGAGAGATCACCTCACCCCTGTCAGAGTGGCTAAAACCAAAACCACAAAATACAACAAGTGCGGGCCAGGACGTGAAGACAGGAAATCCCAGTGCACTGCTGGCGGGAATGCAAACTGGTGCCGCCTCTGTGGGAAACAGTCTGGGGGTTCCTCAAAAAGTTAAAAACAGAACTAAGCTACAACCCAGCAATCCCACTACCAGGGATTTACCCAAAGAATACAAAAACACTAATTCAAAGGGATAGACATGCATCCCTATGTTTATAGCAGCATTATTCACAACAGCCAAGAGATGGAAGCAGCCCAAGCGTCCATCCATTTATGAATGGATAGATGTGGTATGGATCTTCATCCATTCGCCAAATATCATTCAACAATATATATGAAGAAAAGATTATTCAACCATAAAAAAGAATGAAATCTTGCTGTTTGCAACAAGATGAATGGAGCAAGAATACAATGATAAATGAAATAAATTATCAGTCAGAGAAAGACAAATACCATATAATTTCACTTATCTGTGGAATTTAAGAAACAAAGGAAACTAGCAAAAAAAAAAGGAGGCAAATCAAGAAACAGACTAGCTTTTAGAGAACAAATGGACGGTTAGCAGAGGAGAGGTAGGTGGGCAAATGGACGAAATAGGTGATGGGGATGAAGGAGGGCCCTTTCTCACGATGAGCACCTGGTGATTAAAATAAAAACTTAAAAAAAATTTTAAGGCCAGAATTTCAGAGTATTTCTAGGTCGTGGCTATCCCCCCTGCCCGACCCGAGCACTGAAACGGAACCCCCAACGAAATTATGGCCCGTTCACTCCAATCTCGGTCCACTCACTGGGTTCTGGTGGCGGAGGCAGAGGCGGCGGGGGCTCCTCAGTGGCAGCAGCGGCCGCAGCGCTGGCAGCCGCCGCTTCGTTCGTCATGGACCTGGTGATCCGGCCCTTTCTGCGGCCCTGACTATTGGCGGTCTTTCGCCCCCGGGGCGTGGCCTGCTCTCTCTCCTCCATTTCTTCCGTTGCACCTTCCGTCTTGTCCTTTTCCTTGGTATTTTCTCTGGAAGCAAGAGCAAATGAAAATTTTGTGTTATTTAGAAGAACACATGCATCTAAGGAGCTTGCGGCTTTGAATTTTTTAAATAGAATTTAAATAAAATTACCCGATCTCTCAGTTACTAAAAACGAAATTTATGAAAAATGTTGCCATACCCCAATTTTGAAGAGTTCTGACTAGCTCAAATTAAGATATTTCACAAAGGTCTGTTTTATTCATTAATGGACTTAAAATTTAAGCGCATGTCAAGTCACCTGTCACATAGAACACTCTGAGGAAGTAACGAGTGGCCGCAAAAAGCCCCTAGAGCCGCAATCCACAGGCGGCGTGGTACACCAAGGGGCCGGAGTTCGGGACTTCTGATCTTTGCTCCAGCGAAAGTTTTCTCCTCTGTGAAATGGAGAGGCTGACACAGATGCCCTCTCTGTAGCAATGACGAGGGACCGCAAGGCAAGCTGAGGGCCAAGCACAAGCTAGCACAGCTCCCTCCCAAGGTGGGATATGTGCACTATTCCTCAGGAGCTCCTGGTTGCCCCAAAACAGCAAAGGACAAAAGGCAAACGCTTAAACTGGTGAAGTCTCCTCGGGTTTACAAGAAAAAGACAATCCCATCAATAGCCTGCAGTCCAGGAACTCCCTACAGTCTTAATGTTAATGCTTTGCTAAAAGGAAAAACAACCTTAGCTTGACAATAGCCAGGCGTCCAATAATCTGTGAGTCTTTAGCATATGAAAATCCCTTTAGGAAGTCCCTGCTGACTTTATCCCCTCTCCATTCCATAAACCAGTCACCCCCCCACATTTATAGCCCTCAGGTCCTGTCCCGGGCTTTTAATGAAATCACCCTTTACACCAAAGAGGTCTTCAAGAATTCTTGGCTGTTAGCTCTGAACCCCATCGGTAATAATCTACAACACTGTTTCACTAAACCAGGCTTAATATTCTCAGCTATGTGCAATACTACTTGTATTGCTCAGTGGTTGGCAGAATGGTCTGGAGCCAGGGTGCCTGGGTTGGTACCAGAGCTGTGTGATTTACCAGCTTTGTGATGACCTTGAAAACCTACCTCACCTCCACAGGCCTCATCTGTAAGTGAGGATAATAACAGTATGTTCCAGGGGCGCCTGGGTGGCTCAGTTGGTTAAGCGTCCGACTTCGGCTCAGGTCATGATCTCACGGTCTGTGAGTTCAAGCCCCGCGACGGGCTCTGTGCTGACAGCTCAGAGCCCTGGAGCCTGCTTCAGATTCTGTATCTCCCTCTCTCTCTGCCCTTCCCCTGCTCACGCTCTGTCTCTATGTCTCTCAAAAATAAATAAACGTTGAAAAAAAAAAACAAAACAAAACAGTATGTTCCATAGAGCCATTTAAAGATCAAAGGAGTTAATTTATGTAAAATGCTCAGAATTGTGCCTGGAACAGAGTAGACATAGCCTGTGTTTGCTGTATTAAGGCTAAACCTCCCTCGGGCACTTAGGAAAAACTAAATGACCAACCAACCAACCAATCAATAAATAAATGGCCATTACTATCACTAGCAATAGTACTACATGTAGTACTGGAAAATTATTCTCTGTACAACCATCTCCCAGGGTTGTTAGATTTTGAAACAAAGTCCTTAACATTTTTGCAAATGAATGGACAGGTGGCAATACTCAAAGACTCAACTAATCTTGCTTAATGGAAGGTGTTGATTTTTTTCAAATTTTATCTACTTCAAGCAAAGATCTGTTGTAGCTTGGCAGGTTACGGTTTTCCCCCCAAAATAAAACAGTTCTGCAAGAACTTTTCCCCTCAGTCCTAAACTGCCCTTGAAGTCCCCATGTAGCCCGCTCCCTTCACCTCTGTATTCTCTTACCTATCTGGCTACTACTACGGCCTCCTCTTAAAGTTGTTTTGTCAAAAGTCACCAAAGACTTACAAACCGCAAATCCAGTAACTTTTTCTCAATTCTTGTCACGTTAATCATCCTGCAGCAACGGACCCTACGGGCAATTCCCTTTATATTCTTCTCACCTGAGCTTTTTAGGACTTCACGCTTCCTAACATCCCTGCTGATATGCTGGCTCTCCTTCAGGGGACCGCCTCTTTCCTCTCCTCCTCTCGATTTCCCAAGGCTCACCGTGGCCTTAAACCTCTGTGCGGTTACCCCATTTGCGTCCGTTCCACTGGGACGACTCCCATCCCTCATCTCCTAAGGCTCCTAAGATCCAGACTTGTCTTCCCAAGTGCCTGCCGGAATTCCCCACCAATACACCCGGACCCTCCAACAATACAAGCTCGACGTATCCAAAATCGTGCCCGTCGCCACTCTGCTTCTCGCTCCACCCCATCTCTCATCATCCGTGGCCAACAGTACGACGACGATCATACGCACTCACGTTCACAGATCGGACGTCAGCTTTGGCTCTTCCCCTCTTTCTGCAATTCCTCCACGTGAGCTCATGCCAAGGTTGGGTTATTACATTCTCGGCAACGGTTCTCCCATTCATTCCACCGCCTCGACTTCTACTGCCACTTTCCTCATCAGCGCCTCGGTACCCCGAAACACTCTTCCCTGACTTACGTCTCCAATCCATTCATTCTGTGCTGCTCGTGGGTCACCATTCTAGCAGAATAGCTTTGGCAAGAAACCATTCTGTCCAAACCACTACCTACTCCCAAACAACTCCCAACATAGCCTCCTGAACAAAATCTGCTTTAGCTTCCTTAATGCTTTACATAACATAACCCCGACCCGCGTTCCACTTTCCTTCTTCAGCCACCCTATGTTCCAGTCTAACGAAACCACTATCCGCCGTTTCTCAGAGCGGCACGTCAATCCATGCTCTTCCCTTTACTCCTTCCACATTGACCCCTCGCTCCCGCGTAAAGTCCCCCGCACCGTCCAGACGGAAGCAACCCTGAACCTCTTCGCAATCTCCCAACGTCCTTTAGTGGTTCGGCTCATTTCTTTAAAAATAAAAAAAATTTTTTTAACGTTTGTTTAATTTTTGAGAGACCGAGCATGCGCGAGGGAGGAGCAGAGAGAGAGGGAGACAGAATCTGAAGCAGGCTCCAGGCTCTGAGCTGTCAGCACAGAGCCCGACGCGGGGCTCGAACCCACAAACTGTGAGATCATGACCTGAACCGAAGTCGGACCCTTAACCGACTGAGCCACCCAGGCGCCCCTCGTTTCTTAAGTAGTACTTGCACCCTCCCTGGTTTTCCCCTACTGGATCATCAACTACTTGGGAAGAGTACACATCTTCCGTATTTTTGCATCCTCCAGAAGAGCTGGCTCGTATCACTAATAAATGAATGCTTGCTAATAGAGAGTTTAAGAAAAAACTAAAAACTGAGCCCGTGGGAGTGGAAATGTTTTACCTTAACAACTAAAAAAACCAAAACTGTTTTTAAGAGTTATCCTCCTAAAGTGCCAGAATCAGAATGGCAAAGCATGAATACCTCTTGAACAACCATACTAAGTGACGTAAGCTGTGGGTGTCACAAAAGCAGATAAACCTTCAGTATTTCCAAGAGGGTTACAGAAGGAATACAACAGATATTAAAAAGAAACTAAACTACTAAACCAAACCTACAGATACATTCAACAAACTGCATGGGGGGTAGGGGGTGGAGGGTGGGGGGTTGGCCCTAGTGCAAAGGAGCACGTGGGAACTTCTGGGAGTGATGGGAACGTTCCACATCACAGGGTCACGGTAGCGGCCATAGTTACATCAGTGCACACACGTGTATGAGTGTGCACTACTGTAGTCCATCCCTTCTGAAAAGGAACACCTCCCGTCTTGCAAGTAAGTCCGCTAAAGTCCAAAGTTGTATTTAGCAGAATACCCCATTCCTTAGTTATGTCACATAATAACTAGTACAGAGTCAGAGCACATATCCCATTTATCCTCTTATCGAAAATTTTATACCCTTGATAAATTTCATAGGTTCATTATTTAGAAATAAGAACAGGGTGCCTGGGTGGCTCGCTCGTGGAACATCTCACCTCTGCTCAGGTCAGACTGTCCCGGTCAGGATCTGGTGGTCTGTGAGTTCGAGCCCCGCATCTGGCTCTGTGCTGACAGCTCGGAACCTGGAGCCTGCTTCCCATTCTGTATCTCCCTCTCTCTCTCTGCCCCTCCCCCACTCACTCTGTCTCTCAAAATTAAACTTAAAAAAATTTAGAGAAATAAGAATCTCTAATCATTTAACTCACTTAGAGTCCTCCTTGTCCTCTTTCTCTTCTTCGTCTTTCTTTTCTTCTTCTTTTTTTTCTGTTTTTTCTGCTTTATCTTCTTCTTTTTCTTCTACTTTTTCTTCTTGTGAGGGCCGGGCAATTTGCTGCTGGAATGAACCACCACTTGTCAGATTCGAAGGTAAAAGAAACAGCTCCTCAAACTGGGGCCACAAATTGCAATAAATATCTTTGCAAGAAACTTATCACTTACTCATTTACAATGTAATCAGGAGTAGAGTATTAAGAACCAGCCTAACGCTCTTTAATATATTCCACCTGTATTGTTTAAAAGCGCAGTAGCGTTCCCAGCGTCTGGACCCCCCCGAGAGGTGAGAGTGTTAAGATTCCACTTAGAAACCTGAAATCCTCTCTTTCTGTAACTCCCACATCTCAACTGTCACTCAAGCATCTCAATTCTACCTTACAATCTGATAACCTATAATTTACCAACCCATTCCCCTGATATTAGATGCCTAATATGCTTCCTACTTATTCACCGCTACGGACAATACTCTAAGAAACATCTTTATGGTTTTATTCTTCTGCACAAACATTCACTTAACAGAACAGTAGAAGGCTGTGATCATCATCAAGACTAAAGTAATTTGAAAACACACTAAAGATATAATAAAGTAAAAAGAAGTAAAACGTGCATATGTCTCTAAGCTATAATTACAACTCTGTAATTATAAATATATGAGCAAAGACTAGAAAAAAAAAAGATTATGGACTCTTACCTCTGCTAAAATTATGAGTCCAAAAGAAAAGATGAAATTAAGTTTGTGTTACTATTATTTTCATCTAACGCAGAAATCAAGGCCGTCTATTACAAGGGCACTGAACTGCCACGTGGCGTCAGAGCGCACAGCCCCTACCCCGGGTGCACCTCTTCCGGTCCTCCTCTACGGGGTGTCACAGCTCACGGCCCAGCCTGGGGTGCACCCCTCCTGCCTTCCTCCATGCGGCGCTACAGCGCACAGCCCCTGCCCCGGGTGCACCTTCTCAGGTCCTCCTCCACGGGGTGCTACAGTGCATGGCCCCTGCCCCGGGCGCATCACTTCCGGCCCTCCTCCACGGGACGTCACGGGCTTTACAGCACAGAGCCCCTGCCCCGAGTGCACCCCGTCCAGCCCTCCTCCACGCGGCGTCCAGCTCCTGCCCCGGGTGCACCCCCTCCGGTCCTCCTCTAAGCAGCGCTAAAGCGCACGGCCCTGCCCCGGGGGCACCTCCTCAGGTCCTCCTCCACAGGGCGTCATGACGCACGGCCCCTGGCTCGGGGGCACCACTTCCGGCCCTCCTCCACCGGGCGTCACGGGGCATCACAGCGCACAGCCCCTGCCCCGGGTGCACCCCCTCCGGCCCTCCTCCAAGCGGCGCTACAGCACACGGCCCCTGCCCTGGGTGCACCTCCTCAGGTCCTCCTCCACACACCGCTACAGCGTACAGTCCATGTCCAGGGTGCACCACTTCCGGCCCTCCTCCATGGGACGTCACGAGACGTCAACGCACAGCCCCTGCCCTGGGTGCACCCCCTCTGGCCCTCCGCCACGGGGCGTCACAGTGCACAGCCCCTGTCCCGGGTGTACCACTTCCTGCCCTCCTCCACGGGGCGTCACGGGGTGTCACAGCGCACGACCCCTGCCCCGGGTGTCCCTTCTCCGGTCCTCCTCCACGCGGCGCTACAGCGCATGGTACCTACCTCAGGGGCACCTCCTCCGGTCCTCCTCCACGGGGCGACACAGCGCACAGCCCCTGCCCCGGGTGCACCCCTTCTGGTCCTCCTCCACGCAGCGCTACAGCGCACGACCCGTACCTCAGATGCACTCCCTCTGGCCCTCCTCCATACTGCGTCACAGCCCTCGGCCCCTGCCCCGGTTGCACCCCCTCCGGTCCTCCTCCACGCAGCGATACAGCGCACGGCCCCTGCCCCGGGTGTACCTCCTCCGGCCCTTCTCCACACTGCGTCACAGAGCACAGCCCCTGCACCGGATGCACCCCCTGCGGTCCTCCTCCATGTAGCGCTACAGCCCACGGCCTCTGCACCGGATGCACCCCTTCCGGCCCTCCTCCACGCAGCGCCATAGCGCATGGCCCCTACCCCGGATGCACCCCCTCCGGGCCTCCTCCACGGGGCGTCACAGTACACGGCCCCTACCTCTGGTGCAGCCCTTCCGGCCCTTCCCCACGGGGCATCACAAGACGTCAACACACAGCCCCTGACCTGGGTGCACCCCCTCCGGCCCTGCGCCACAGGGCGTCACAGTACACAGCCCCTGCCCCGGGTGTCCCTCCTCCACGCCGCACTACAGTGCACGGTACCTACCTCAGGTGCACCTCCTCAGGTGCACCCCCTCTGGCTCTCCTCCACGGGGCGTCACAGCGCAAGGCCACTGTCCCGGGTGCACGCCCCCGCCCCGGCCCTCCTCCACGCTGCGTCACAACACACGGTACCTACCTTGGGTGCATCCCCTCCGGCCCTCCTCCACAGGGCGTCACAGCGCACAGCCCCTACTTCGGGTGCACTCCCTCCGGTCCTCCGCCACACTGCGTCACAGGCGTCACAGCGCACAGCGCCTGCCCCGGATGCACCCCCTCGGGTCCTCCTCCACGCAGCGCTATAGCGCACGGCCCGTACCTCAGGAGCACGCCCTCCGATCCTCCTCCATGCTGCGTCACGGGCGTCACAGTGCACAGCGCCTGCCCCGGATGCACCCCCTCCCGCCCTCTTCCACGCAGCGCTACAGCACACGGCCCCTGTCACGGGTGCAGCCCCTCCGGTCCTCCTCCACGCAGCGCTACAGCGCACGGTCCCTGCCCCGGGTCCACTTCCTCCGGCCCTCTGCCACGGGGACGTCACAGAACAAGGCCTCTGCCCCGGGTGCACCCCCTCCGACCCCCTCCACGCTGCGTCACAGCACACGGCCCCTACCTAGGGTGCACTCCCTCCAGTCCTCCTCCACGGGGTGGTCACAGCGCAAGGCCCCTGGCTCGGGTGCACCTCCTTCGGTCCTCTTCCACGCTGCGTCACAGCGCACAGCCCCTACCTCGGGTGCACCCCTCCAGTCCTCCTCCACGGGGCGTCACAGCGCACAGCGCCTGCCCCGGATGCACCCCCTCCAGTCCTCCTCCACGCAGCTCTACACCGCACGGCCCCTACCACGGGTGCAGCCCCTCTGGCCCTCCTCCACGGGGCATCACAGTGCACGGCGCCTGCCCCGGGTACACCTCTTCCGGTCCTCCTCCACGGGGCATTGCAGTGCACAGCGCCTCCCCGGGTGCACCTCCTCCATTCCTCCTCCACGCGGCGCTACAGCGCACAGCCCCTGCCTCGGCTGCACCTCCTCCGTTCCTCCTCCAGGGGGCGTCGCAGCGCACAGCACCTGCCCCGGGTGTACCTCTTCTGGTCCTCCTCCCTTTCCCACACTGCTTGCTGCTCTGGACCCGCCTGAACGCAGCCCGCATTTCTCATCTTGCCCTGGAACACCCTTCTCACCCCTCCTTGCCTAGTAGTCTCCTGCGCGGCCTCTGAAATTCAGTTCAAAATACTCCATCTCCTGTGACGCTTTTCTTAATTTCGGTAAGAACTTCCGGGTCCCCAGTCTCCCTACCTTCCCCGCCTGCGTGATTCGCATCTGTTCACAGGGCTCACCACAGGGCGTAGAGTAACTGGTTGTCAGGGTCTGTCTCACTGTGTTACAATCTCCTCAAGGACAAGGACCCAGTCTGAATCATCTAAGTTTCCCCTAAGTTGATCCTGCCTAAGTATTAGGCATCTAGAAGCATCTGCACGTGCTGGATACGGCAAAAACCAAGTTCTCTCATTCTGGCTGTTTTAAAGTGTTTGCCCTTCTACCTCACTCTTTCATTCTGATCCAGGCCAAAGTCAATCTTGCCTCATAATAACTGCCTGTCCTCTTACCTTTCCTGTCACCAGACAACATAAAGTACTCATTAATCTGAGGTAAAATTTTCCTGAACTCTTAAAGGCATCTCAGAGTCCTTGACCTACTCACCAAAGCTGGTTTTTTTCTTAAGATAACTTAGACCTTGCTAGTCCTCTCCAAAAGAGGTGGCAAACTATGCCTTCTTCGAATCCATGGCAAAAAGTTTAGAATCTGTATCCTTCTTGCTCCCAAATGCCACTTTCAAAACATTGCTGAACTGTGTGGTATTTGAAAAATTACTTCTTTGTTCAAATTTCACAGATCTACCTATGATGCCTTTTGTCTCTGGTGTTACAGACTGACTTCTCAAATATTCCTAAGGACAGATAAATGATTTTATCACATGGCTCATTATGCCTTGCCATTATTCTTCCGACTTCAAAATGCCAACCGATGCCTTTTCTAGCAGCATAATATCCTACAACTTAAATCCTTTTGGGGCACCTGGATGACTCAGTCAGTTGGGTTCGAACCCCACATTGGGCTCTGTGCCCGCAGTGCAGAGCCTGCTTGAGATTCTCTCTCTCCCTCTCTCTGCCCACACTGTCTCTATCTCAAAAATAAATAAATAAAACTTCCAAGAAAAAAAAAAAGACACACTTTCAGGTCACGCCCATTAAACTCCCTAAATGGTAAGTCACAACTGCCACCCTCAGTGGGCACTGCTATACCGCCAAGATCCTGAAATGGGAAAATCTTCCCTATAGCGATCACTCGTGCCCCACCCATCCCACCTTTTCATGGTTGTTGATCCTGGTTGTCCTCATCGTGACCTTTGATCCCTTTGTTCTGTGAACTGTCACAGTGCATCAGGAAGAACTGTATCTACTTTTCCATCATGACCCCTCACGAACTCATTTCAATGCCACGGTTCCCTCACTTGCTTTATCTGACTTTCCTGATTTCTCACCTCGGTAAATGTCAGTTTCCTTTTCTTCTGTTCATTGTTACTAGAAAATACTATGAAATCAGGAAGATTTTCACACCTCCACTTTCCAAACATTGACAAGGTCAGCTTTCCAACCTGGCATGTTTTATTCACCTTGATAAGGTGCCTGACTCCCTAGTATGCCTAATGGCGTCGAGACTGGTTTCAAATGCTAATAACCTCAAGCCACCCACCTGCCACAAATATAGCATTCGGAACAGACAAGATGGCGCACCAACAATAAACCTGGCTCTTTGCAAGTGGGCTACTGAACCCAGAAAATGGTTTATGGCCCTAAAAAAATGACAGGGAGCTATCAACTCAGCAGATGAGTAAAGAGGTTCAATATTCTCTTAGATTTGGTGAATGTATAATTTAATCCCCTAATACTTTTCTATCTCTAATGCCAACCAGTGTTCTGAAGAAAGCAAGCGATCCCTCAAATTCCCTGCTGTCTGGAATCCAGCCAACAGCTGACTTTGCTCCTCCTTCCTTCGTGTCAGGGACTGAGAAGCAAGGTAGCACCTGCTTCAACCAGTCAATGGGAAGACGAGGTCAGGATCTCTTTTGAAGCCCACCCCCAATTCTGCAGAAGGCGTGGACAGGATCCAAAGAAGCTGATGGAGTCGCTAAACAGTCTGTGGAGGTGTACGACACCTCAGGGCAGAACCTCCATCAAGGCAGAATCCACATGAACTGGGCAGGAGTGGGTGGAGAGGGAGAGCCAGGGAGGCCAGGGAGAACAGTCGGTATTTACCTCTGGGTGACGTGCATCGAGACCCACTGTAATGACCTCCAAAGCGTTAAAGAGAGTAAGGAATAACCTCCGATTTTAACAAGCGATTGGAATTGCTTTTGTTTCAGACAAATCTGCAAAGAGAAGTGTCAGTCCCACTGTCCGGGATGGGGGTTACAGGTTACAACCCTCAAAACCTTCGGCAGGTCAGCTGGAGTAGAAATCCATGGTTTCAAAGGGAAATTCATCAAAAGGTCCCCTAAGAGACAGAGGTATTCCCATTAGCTTCCTGTCCGGGTTTCTCCCTCCTGAAGGCCAACACTTCATAGTGCATAAAAAAGAGGTTTCATTCTGTGAGGGAGGATCTCATGGCATGACATTCAAAAGAACAAGCCTATAGTCAACTAGAAACATACGGGACACAAAAAGAATGAAGTCCTACCTCAGCCACTGAGTTTTTTAAGTAGTTCAGGCAGTAAACAGAAAATGTCTTATCAAAATATACTTAAAAAGTAATGCCTTGAAGCCAACTGAATTTGAGACTACTTTCCTGAAGAATAAAAGCTGTCAACCGCCAGAAAACCCCGCTGTGAAGGTGACAAAGGTACTGGTCGCTACCATTTACTGGGCACTCCCTTTGTGCTCGACACCACACTCTAAGGACTTCACGTGGACACATAACACCTAGTGCTCACGTCAGCCCTACAAGGGAAGTATTACTGTTCCCTCTCTCTCCGATGTGTAACCACGGCTCGGCAAGTGAAAGGACACGTCTAGGGTCACATAGAGGCAGAGCATTTGGGGTCTAAAGCTCTTTCCATTACACCCAACTTTTCGTTTTTTTACATCCCACTTCTTAAACCTATCTAAAACCATCTATTGTCTATCCAACAACTTAGTCGGAAACTCTCCCAGCTTCAAAAACTAATACGTTTACATAAGTATATGCTTGCTCAATACCTTTGAGGAATAAAAACATGCTGACATATTTAAAGAGGAAGATGTTGTCAGAAGGAAGGAAGGGTACAAATTCTTGTGAAATGTAATCAAGTATTTGGAAATGAAGAATGCGGTTTCCGAACAATGACTTGCTTTATTGTAGGTCACTAGCAGGTGCCACAGTAATTCTAGCTGCACAGTGACAGACTTATTAGATGGGAGTTTATGCTGGAAAGTAAGAAGAAGTTCTTAGTTCTAACAAAAATGTTACACATAGAATCAAATTACTACTTGGCATGGTATTTATAAATCTAGACCCCAAATAGTAACACTTGATGAGTGGCTTTTGGCTTCCCATCTTTGATATGTATTCATCGCTTCAACTAAAATTTATGAAGAACACACTTGCTCCTGTCATGGGATGCTAGGAAGTTGAACGGTGAAACGGTTTAGGCAGTAGCTAATGGAATTTTGAGTTAAGACTTTTGCCAATAATAATCTCTGAACACAAGTCTAACAAAAATACGATTATCTGTCTCATTTCCCTATGATTCTAAGATTAAACTCATTTTCAGAATAAATAATATGCAAGGTTCCATACAGCGATAGCAGGTTAAAAAACGAACCTCGCAAAAAGTTTGGGGGGCAGGGGAGATGGGAAAAGCAATCAAATAAAAACTGAAAGGATCAGGCATAAACTTCAACAGAACTCTACAGTCTTGAAATGCATCTGCCCAAGTGCTCTGGGGTCACCTGTGGTAACTCCTACTGATTCACACTTGATTGGATAACAGAGCAGTAAAGTGATTTTCAAATTAGTTGGATCTCTGTTATCTACCAAGGTAAAATCAAGACACACCGATTTAAAAATTCTTAACTTGTAACTAGATTCTTTTTTTAAAAAAAGAAGTCATTTCGAAACTTTTTTCTATACAGCATATTTATACATTCTCAATCCAGATCTGTTTCCTAAACTCCAGGCTTCTACGTCTAACTTCCCACCTTACATCTCCACTTGGACATCTAATATGTATCTGAAATTCGGCACGTCCCAATTCTTCCCCCCAAATCTGCCACTCCTTCAGTGATGCCTACACGGCAAGGCAACCCCACAAGCCAAATCTTGGGTTACCTTTGATAAGTGTCCTCGAATCCCCCACAATCAATCCATCGGCAAAACTTTGGATTTTACCTCATCTTCGAAAATACATCCAGAAACAGACCGGATCTCCCTACCTCCCTCACTAGAGTCTAGTCCAAGCCACTGGGAGGATTAACAGAACCTCCTGGATGGTCTCCCTGCTTCTGCCCCAGCCTCCCTTACAATCTAGTCTCAACAGAGCAGTCAGAATGATCCTGCCACTACTAAAATCTGACGCCAGTCTTCTGCTCAAAAGTCCAATGGCTCCTCCTCTGGTATCAGCTCTAATGTCATTCATTTCTACAAACACGAGCCCTTAAACTCACACCACCTAATTTTGGAAAACCTGTCCATCTATTCGGACACAAATGGAATGAAGTACGCGGCAATAAAGACACAGAGATAAGATTCTTCTGGTCTGAGATGGTGCTAGGTTTCCAGCATTCAACGCTCTCCTCTCCCAAATTCCCAGTGAAATAACCAGAAAAACATAAAACTAGAGAAAAAATCTTCGAGGTAATAACTCAAAAGCTAATGTGGGTGAGAACAGACTGATGGAAACCCCAAACTGAGCCTACCTAGGGTCAAGGTGAGGGCACACATGAACAATCTCAGTTCCGTAAATGCATGCTGGGACGCACTACGGGTGTGAGCACACAGAACAAGAATGTGCAGAGACGATGCTAATACGGCTGGAACTTAACAAGCCTAGGTATGCCACAGAGAGTGGTGGGATAGGGTACCAGGTAACTTTAGGCTGGAAAATGAATGCTTCAGGGTAACAGAGACATTCTCTGTCACACAGAATTTCCTGCTAGAGCCTTCTCTATCAATACAAGCAACGGACTGCTAACTCTACAAAGGTAAGATAAAATAAATATCAAATTACCCCCTACATTCTCTGGGATTGAAAATTTGAGACTATATATAAATACGAAATATGTACCTTCTAACAATTCAAATTACAAATAATACTCGGTAAGAAGGAACAAAGCTATTATTAAAAATCTGCAGCTGAGGGGCGCCTGGGTGGCTCCGTCGGTTAAGCGTCTGACTTCAGCTCAGGTAATGATCTTGGTCAGCACAAGTCTGTGCTGACAGCTCAGAGCCTGGAGCCTGCTTTGGAGTCTGTGTCTCTCATGTTAAAAATCTGTAGCTGAAACTTGTTTAAAATGCAGATGGGCTCCAGCATCTCCAGCTAATTTGTTCGATTCCACTTTCTCTGTGGGAAGCGCTGGTGCCTTTTAGCAGAACAGCATTTCCTGCCTCACTGCCAACATTCGGTGTGCTCCCCGGCAGGTAGCGACGCTTGGTGGAGCTCCACGTCGTGCTCTCTCTCTGTGTGTCTACAGTACCAGCTGCGTCGCTGTACGAGCAGGCTCTCTCCTCCCTTTCGAACCTCATCACCCATTTCTCTGTTCCCCGTCATAAGCAAGTCTTACAGACGGGGGCACGCCTGCACTGCGGCCACCCGCGCACCTTCCACACCCCCTTCCGCTCACCACCATCTTATTTCCGGCCTCCTCACCAACCCACTGAAAACGCATGCTGAGGGCACCTCAGCCACGCAACCTCCAGCAGCATTTCACACAGTCGGCTCGTGAACCACTCCCTATACTTTTACTGACCAAGAAATACTGTTCCCGAAGAATGTGTAATCACACATCCTGTCCTGTAAGGTAGCAGTATTCTGTAGGAAACAGTGACCCAGAAAACGCAACAGGTTATGGCTACAGATAAAGAGAGAACTTTACAGGTCAAATAATCTGTATCTGGTGAGCTGATACAGCTGTACCTGGTGAGCTGTATCTGGTGGCTAAGGAAAGAAAGAGTGGCTGTGCGGGAAACCGGGAGAGATTCAGGATCACTAATCAGCAGTCAGTGGCTGAGTGCGAGACGAACCCGGGTGCGGAGAGCAAGGGCGGCCTCGCTGGAACCGCACCTGGGAGCAGCGACAGCTGCAGGTCTCTCATCTTGAAGAAAATAGTTTTTGAAGTACTGCACTGCAACTGTGAAAACATACACTGCGCTGTATTAAAAGCTATCTTTTAAGATCAAGTGCTTTTTAAGATAAATTATCTAAACTCCAGGAATGAAGTGAATCTGAAACAAAGGCAGGTCCCCGGTATGCCAGTAAATTACCTTCTACGCTAATTACCGTGCTCTATGTCTCTGCATTTCTCCCATATTCTACCTGCCCTCCTCAGACAAAAGGACTGGTAAGGATGGCATTATTAAATGAGGTGCTATGGGCCCCTTATTTACATGATCACTGTGGACACTGACAGGCACAATTTAGACAATACAGAAGTATAAAACTCTTCTCATTAATTCCAGTACATTCAAAATAGATGATGTAACACATTAAATATATATGAATTTCAAAAGAGTAACATGTTCGTAACACCCTAGTTATTCAATGAAATGTCAATCGCTAAAATACACATTATTAAGTACAAGACTCCGGGTGTAACATTTTTCGTCTCCGTATCTCCACCAAGCCTGAAACACCTTGGATACAGTAATGAAACACACCTGGTTTCTTCCTCTGCGTTTTCCATAATTCCTTCTTACCAGGGCTTTATAATTCTCATTTTTCTTGGTTAAGTAGTAATACAAAACACAATCAGGAACACTCTGTAAGGAAAAAAAGTATTTTGAAGAGCCAAGGAAATAATTTTTTTTTTTTAAGAATCGAGTAACACTTTCAAGGGAAATCTCTGGTGTTCTCAAGGTATAAATTAAGGAGAAACATATGGGTAGCATTTTAAGGCATGTCTAAGCTCTAAAAATATATTCATTAAATTTACTATTTTAATGATTACAGTTGTCCTAATCCAAATTATGTAAAAGATACCAGGAGCTATCAGAAACATGCAAGCACTTCCTTATTAAGGAGTAACTAAATTCTCTTTCTTGTTACAGGTATGTAAATATTCAAAATGTCTCTTTAAATATTTTGCTCAAAAACACTATGGCCAATCCGTTGTAGGAAAATTTTTCAGGGAAAATCAGGATTCTGAGATTTTAATCAGAAATTGAGTAAGGTTTAAAATGCATTACAGTCTCTATGTTTCTAGGAAAATCCAAGTTCAGGCTGTTTTGCATGGATTATGAAAATCAGACTATGTTCTGTGCTTACAATTTGTTACGTAATTATAAATATCGCTATGCTGGTCACAAGAGAATCTTTATAAAAATCTATTCTATGTAACTACTTCTGTATATTAGAGCACAAAAACTTCAAAGTAGCGACCACCACAAACCTATAAACATTCTCAAGGCAAACCGTTTCTTACCTTCCTTTCCAAGTAGGATGCAATTAGTCCAAAGTTTTTTGGATGCTGGATAAACCTGAGTAAAAAAAAAAAGAAAAAAAAAAAAAGAACACATACACACATACACACAAACATTTTAACAACTTAAAAAGAGGTGGAGCGGGAAGAGGGGGAACCTCGAGAACAGAAATATTAGTACGGCCTCTTTCCCAGGGATCCCTAACTGCCAACTTGAGGAACAAGAGCAGAATCACTAGAGTCTTTTCCGGGCACAGATTCCTGGGCACCATCCACCAGGAACCAACTGGGTTGGTCTATGGTACAGCACAGAAATCTGGACTTTTAAAAAGCACCCCCAGGTGATTCGGACATCACCCAAGTTTGGGTACCACACTTCACATGACTCTGTAACCCCAGTTCAGATCTCGTCTGTTACCCATGTCCCCATCTGCGAGCCTATGGGGAGATCATATCAAATCTACATTCTCTACTTTCCACAGGATCCATTCAAATGTCAAAAGGGGACCAAGTTTTTGGAGAAACACTTCAATTTACAAGTGAATGCCAAATATTGTTCACGAATTTATGTAAGCTTCTATTAGAAAACAATTTAAAGTTTGAATTACTTGTCCTTAAAGATCTCCTTCTCGTGGTCAGTCCAAACATTCATAAACTGCCTATCTTTATAAACTTTCATAGGGTCTTCCATGAGTCCGTTCATGTTGATGAACTTGACCCGTCTCTGTTCTGCGTCAAACATCATAGGTGGGATCACAGAGAGTTGCCGCATTTGTTTCTCATTATTCTGCAAAAAAGAAAAAAAAAAGTAAACAAACATGATTTCTGGAGAATATAATTTAAAGAGGGCCATAGACCAGCTATCATAATAGAAACCAGAGGAACCACATACGTAATGTCAATAGCAGTGTGTACCATATCATCTAACATATAGTAATTACTCATATACCTAATAAACACTCATTAAATGAGGGGCACCTGGGGGGCTCAGTCAGTTAAGTGTCCGACTTCAGCTCAGGTCATGATCTCACAGTTTGTGAGTTCAAGCCCCACGTCAGATTCTGTGCTGACAGCTCAGAGCCTGGAGCCTGCTTCAGATTCTATGTCTCCCTCTCTCTCTCTCTGCCCCTCCCCGGCTTGTGCTCTCTCTCTTTCTCAAAAATAAATAAACATTAAAAAAAACACGCTCATTAAATGAATTCTAGGGACAGAGGTTATACATGTTATTTTTTATATCCCACTACCACAATTTAAGAAGAGTTTTTCACTTAAAAGAAGTAGATATCTCAAGTAATAAATGTTTATTTATTTTATTTTTTTAAGTAGGCTTCACACCTAATGAGGAGCCCAACACAGGTCTTGAACTCACGACCCTGAGATCAAGAGTCTGACGCAGAGGGGCACCTGGGTGGCTCATTTGGTTAAGCATCTGACCCTTGATTTCAGCTCAGGTCATGATCTCACAGTTTCTGAGATGGAGCCCCATGCTGGGCTTCACGCTGACAGTGCAGAGCCTGCTTGGGAGTCTCTCTCTCTCTGCCCCTCTCCCACCTGTGCACTATCTCTATCAAAGTAAATAAACATTAAAAGAAAAAGTCAGACATTTAACCAACTAAGCCACCCAAGCACCCCAGATAATAAAATTTTCGACCTAAAGGATACAAAGTAATGTCAAGTTCATTGAAATAATGATCTTAAGAAACATTTAATTACATTAACAGTCTTATTTTTAAAAGTCTTAATGTCATTTTAGACAATAAATATTAATGTCATTTTAGAGACCAATAAATAGGGAAAAAAGCGAACAGGCACCAAAGTCCTAAGGGCACTGATTTAAATTAATTAAATTCACATGTATAATACTTCTTGCTAATCCTACATAATCTCTCCACTGAAAATTGAAGACTGTTATCCTTAGAATTTCAAATAAAACTTTGTTCCGTCTATATAATTAGTTTTTCCCAAAGTTTAATTTTGGAAGTTTATAAGCACAAATTTCTGTGAAAAACCTTTAACCAAAATTACAGGTATTGACCCCAACACAAAGCTAGGTTTTTTTCCCCCAAACCTTTTCCTCACAGAAGTGGATACCACCTTACACTCCATCCTTACGAAGTGTCTAATTTTGTGGGGTACTCTCAATCAGTCTGAATGGCAAAGAACAGCTTGGGGCAAACACATCAGCTTGAAGTACCGCCTCAGGTGGTACCAGTTTGGGATGCTTACAGATGCGTCCTAATGAAATCAGTCAAAAAGCAAGCAACGAAATTAACACAAATTTAGTCATCATTGCAGGGATTATGACCACAAATTTTGAAATGTACAGCAATTGAATCACTGTCTTTGATCATTACTTAAGGAGACCACCACATTCAAATAAGCAAGACCTTCAGGACTGCAACATGAGGTTTTCTGGCGATGGGGGTGGGGGGTGGGGTTCCGGGGCGGATGGTGGTCGTGGGGGGGGGGGGGGGGGTGGTGGTGGTGTGTGTGTGTGTGTGTGTGTGTGTGTGTGTGTGTGTGTGTGTGTGTGTGTGTGTGTGTGTGTGTGTGTGTGTGCGTGCGCACTCTTTAATTGTAGTTGATAACACAGATGAGGTTTATAAAAAAAAAAATAGTATATAAAATCGAAACCAGAAAAACTAAATAAACGGGAGCTGGCGTTTGGACCAATCTTCAGAGATGGTCTGAACGGGAGCTAAGAAGACTCATGTTAAGGACGGAAGCTTCTTCTTACTCAGCACTGACTGACTGATGCCACGTGACATCTCTCCCCCATGCTCCCCTGGCTAGAGAACACTGGAGAACCGACCCGCACCTCAGGTCCACAGCTCAACACACAAATACCCGCACAATACACGCTCCTTCGTTCTTCTAGAAAATGGCAGCACCGCTCAGCCCTCTAACCTAGAAACGGAGGAGTCGCTTTCCACTTCTCTTCTTTCTCAATCCATCTTGCTCTGCCCACTCCGCCGCGGATGAATCTCTCCTGTCAGTCTGCTCCCGTACATCCATCCCTGCCGCTCTTGCCCCGATTCAGGCCCTTATCTTTATCTGAACCGCCTCCTCGCCTCTTTCCAGGCCTCCTGCTGCCAAAGCCATCTGCGTAAAATGCCAACAACCATCGTGCGACTGCCTGGTTTAAAACCTTGAGTGGTTGGCCAGTCTTTGGGACAGTCCAAGCTCTATAAATGTTCCCTCATTGATGTACAAGCAAACCCTTAGTTCCTGGGGTAGGAGGCTAAAATGCCTGAATAATCAATGAATTAAAAATTAAATTAACTGCCTTACCTCCTGCTCAGAGAGCCCATCAATAATTTCAGAAATCTCATGCTCGCTCCTGGCAATGGTGGCTGAAAGACCAGCTCCCCTCTGCCCAACTCTAAATACAAGAAAGAAAGTATAATATATTTAAAGGCATTTCATAAAGAAGACATAAATTAAGGTACTTTTATATACATTACTCTTCTGAATGGGACTTTTTTAATGACTAGAAGTCAGAGAAGAAATGCTATTGAGCCACTACTTTTAAGTAATATGCTTGAAGATTAGAATTCTATATAAGAAACATTTAAATGTTGAGATTAGGATTTTTTAAGTTTTTTTCATTTTTGTTTTTAAGGGTTTTGTTTTTGTTTTTTTGAGCAAGAAATAGAGAGCAAGCAGGGGAGGGGCAGAGAGAGAGAGAGACAGAATCCGAAGCAGGATCTACACTGTCAGCGCAGAGCCCGATGCAGGGCTCAGACTCACAAACTGTGAGATCATGACCTGAACTGAAGTCAAGAGTCAGACTAACCAACTGAGCCACCCAGGTGCCCCTGAGGTTTAGGTTTAAAGGTTACATGTCCAAGTTCAAATGGTAGAATCACTTATGGGAAACTTCTGGAAAACCACGGGTATTGGTGACATTTCCATTTCAAATAGTAATCTTTGCCTTCCAGAGTAGACAGCCGACTTTGAAAAAATACATTAAATATTGTTTTAAAGGGGGGAGAACAACCCTCAGCCCTCACAAAAACTTAATCATGATGAAAAGAATTTAGGCTTACATCTATCCTTACAAGAGATAGTGGAGAAGAAGCATCCACTTTTGCAGAAAACTTGTTCCGTAAAGTAAAAACAAATCAGAAACTACCTGCCAATACCAAAGAATTTCTTAATTAGCAATCTATCTAAATACTCTTTGGTCATGTTGCTAGGTAATGTCTATTCTTTTTAACTATCATTTCTAAAGGAATGGGTATCTTTAAGAACAGAAGAACTGGGGCGCCTGGGTGGTTCGGTCAGTTAAGCAGCTGATTTTGGCTCGGGTCATGGTCTCGCAGTCCGTGGGTTTGAGCCCTGCGTCAGGCTCTGTGCTGACAGCTCAGAGCCTGGAGCCTGCTTCAGATTCTGAGTCTCCCTCTCTCTCTGCCTCTTCGCTGTTCACAAACTGTCTCTGTCTCTCAAAAAATGAATATATGTTAAAAAAAATTTTATAAAAAAAAGAATTAATTTCAAGATATTCATTTAAATTCAGATTGAACAGCATCACTAAATATAAAAAATTAGGGGCGCCTGGGTGGCTCAGTTGGTTGAGCGGCCAACTTCAGCTCAGGTCATGATCGCACAGTCTGTGAGTTCAAGCCCCACATCGGGCTCTGTGCTGACGGCTCAGAGCCTGGAGCCTGCTTCGGATTCTGTATCTCCCTCTCTCTCTGTCCTTCCCCTGCTCACGCTCTGTCTCTATGTCTCTCAAAAATAAAAAAACGTTAAAAAAAAAAAGAAAAAATTAATTAAAAAATATATATATATATAAAATTAATATTAAAGTCACCGAGACATAATCTTTGCAAGCTGGGAATGAAGTTTTATATTCACAATGAAAGTTCTTCCTGAACTTTCTTAAGACCAGATTCAGGTAACCACTAACACAGGAAAGAGGGCAAGAGCGACTCCTTCGGAGAGGAAGAGCCTAGCCATCAGCCAGGAGAGCACAGCCACTAAACATCCAGCTACTTACCGCTGAAACCTTTCTTGTTGTTCTCTCTGTTTTCGAATTTCTGGAAACTGCTTTTCATAGTACTCCCTTGTTTTGCTTTCTTTAGCTTTTCTCCGGGGATTATTTTCTATTCTGTCCACTTTTTTCTCCCATGCCTCCATGAGCTGGTCATAACGTTGGCAGATTTTTTGTTCCTATTAAACACCCGCAGCAAATTAATAATGAAACTAAACTCTGTCATTCTGACAAACCTAACACTTTAAAGTAAATGCTACTTCTTAAGGCTAAGTCAGGAGTACATTTGGCCTAGGACTCAACTGTGAATGAAAAGCTGTCCTCAGTCTGAAAGAGAGAGAGAAGAGCTCTGCTTCCTAGGAAAGTCAGCATACAGAGCACATTCGGCTGGACTGTCTTAGTTAGTGTTAAGACTAATACAAATTAATTACTTAAGGAGCTACTACGGGCAGCCGATCAGCTTTTATTATTTTCCCGATAACAAGGTAGGTCTTCGTTGTCAAAAAAAAAAAAAAAAAAAAAAAGGAAAATTAATTAATAGGAACATACAAATAGTTCATAATCCCAATCACCAATCATATTAGCATTTTGGTGCTTTCCTTCCAATCTGTCAGAGAAAACACTCCCACTTTGACCCTTCCTCTGCTACTGGAGGTTTTGGTTGCCCGAAGGTTTTTGTTACTATAAATAATGCTACCTAGTACACATTTTTGATAGCCTGGAAAAGGCAGAAGTTGGTCGTACTTTATAATAAAAACAAATGCAATGAACTATATGAAATCAAGAATCAATCCTTTTGGAGAAATGAGTAATGTATGATCTCATTTTTTTAAATTGAGAAGAAGCCTCCGTTATGAGCACAAAACTGCGAACGTGTCTAACACACAGAGAGAAAAAGGTGTCGAAGGACTCGTGAAAAACCACGAACACTGGTCATCTCAAGAAAGTGGCACTAGAGAAGAGAAGATTATCCTTCTCACACTCCACGCCACCCCCACACACTTTCCAATCGTTCTTTCCAAGTCCTGTACGTCCTGTGTACCCCTCACACTTTCTCCATGTCACCCGCTGGCCCCTCAGGCCGGGCCAACATCACCCCTCACCTCCATCAAAGTAAGAGCCTCCTCAAAGTCTCTCATGCATTCTTAATGGTGTAGCCAGATGCCAATTCTTAGAATACAAACCTGGACATGTCACTTCCTCAGTTCAAACACTGCACACATGCCCTGGGGATCTAACCCAAAGTCTCTTAGGTGGACCTCGGGTGCTGTGCAGCTCAGCCTGAACCTGCCCCACTCCCTCCACCTCCCAGACCTTCACGTAAGCTACTCCCTGCGCCTGTTCAAATTTCCAGACTTTCTGGTTTTCCTGCAAACTCCCCCTTATGATTCACACATGGTGAATCGTCTGCCCCTCGTGCGCAGTCCCACAATCCTCTGTGTGTCCTATGCCACAGAGCGATCATGATCCTGTAATTCCCTGCTGACTTCTCTGCCTCCAGTTATACTGCAGGCTCCCTAAGGGTTAAAGCCATATGGCTCTCTTGCTCGCCTCTGTAGAATAAGACATGGGACAGAGTAAAAAGCCAACAGATATTTATTAAACAAATCAGCGACACAGAGACATTATAGCTACTGTCAAGTCCAAAACCTCCATGCTTCTGGGTTTGCGTCGCCAGACAGCGAATTTAGCAATTACCACAATTACGACAAAATTACTGGAAGGAAAGAAATACTTGAGCTAGTTTCTTAGTTAATATCTGTATGATTTTGGCCGAAAAGAGAAAACAAAACAACAGCAATTTCAGATAGTATCTGAGGGACCAGACTGGCAAATTACATGAGAAGTTGTAGATCGAGTAAAAGCTGCTGCTGACTCTTGAGCTTCCAAGTCATTAAACTGCCATGTCATTAAATATGATGCACGCGGTTCATTTCTGATGTGAATTAAAGAACATCGCCTATTTGCTGAGCAACTGAATTTCAATGAGTCGAGCTTGTCTAGTTTGAGTATGAACACATTTGCAACGTAGTACACTGGCATTGCATTTTCTGTAACTTCGTTTCCATGAAGATCATAACCACCAAACTTCTGGACTGCGAGAGTCGTATAATAAATATGAAAAAGTGTCTGAATTTCAAAAGGCTGAACTTTAGCTGACCCCGTTCCTAGTAAGAACGAACAGTAATGTCTACTTAGCATGACCATAACTTACCCACGTTTGTTTGAGGGTTTAAGAGACTAAATGTAGAAGATCCTAGTTCTTTCATTTTCTTTTTTAACTACTCACCATTTTCTTTATTTTGACTAGATGAAAATGTTATACACAGGTGGCCAAAGAAATTAATTTGATAATGACATTAAATGTCAACTGCTGCTAGGATTACATTTGTATTTAAGTTCTACCCAGAGTTCCTTTCTACAACAGCACCTCCTCTCTCATCAAGAGCCATCCTCACTAATAAAGGGAAAGCAAATGCCTAAATGAGCATGAATGGGAAAGTTGTACAAATTTCAGTGAAAGGATAGGACCTCACCCTTTGTTTTCTTGCATGATTTCTTCTTTTAAAAAATAAAATGAGTTTTTTCCTCATCACCTGGTTTCTAGAAGAGAAAAATACGGTTGTATGACATTAAGAAAAAGCACAATTTAATAATGCGCTCACTTTTTTTTTTTTCAGAGACACTGAAAAACAAGCAAGATCACTTAGGAATATCTGATGTAATCAAAGTTAATCTTAATTTTTTTCGCCCTGCAAAATAAGACTTTTGCAATAATTAGAACTGACTAAAATTCCTCCCACCCTACAGCAAGATTTGATACAAATAGTTCATTTTAAATTATGACACCCAAGTATAAAGCAAACATTTTCAAGTTATAATTACACAGTTACTGATTCTTCTTAAGAACTCTGGTGATACAAGCGTCTCTGTGGGCTCTTGGAGGAGGGGAGGTAGAGGAGGGGGAGAAGCTTTTAAAGTTACCTCCCTGCCCCAGGTATGGTGCTGATCTCCCCTCTAGGAGAACGTACACCCGCAAAGAGAGAGGGGACTTCTGCTTTACACAGAAGATTTTCTTCAGTCACAGAAACGATACGATCCACTCTAAGAAGTCATGGAGGGCAACGGAACAAGACAGGAAGACTTCTCTTGCGTCTTAATGGAACAGTTACACTTTTTAAATATGAAGCATTGTGATCTTCAAAAACAATGACATGCAGGTTCAAATATAAATATTTATACCCCACCTACTTCCAGAAAGGATTTCAAGCTGATTATTCAAATATAAATACAAAGCCAAGGCAAGTAGAAGTAATTTTTTGGGTTATCTGCCACTCGGGACTAACAGTGACACTGGCTCCACTCAAATTAGCATGGACAGTCAGGAGCTGGCTATATGGAAAAGTAGCCAAGACATGAAAAGAATTATTAAAAGGTATATTTGCTATTTCATACAAAGCAAATGACGGCGACGAGAGAAGAGCTACCACACGATTCATATGGGTGCATGCAGCTGAGGAGACGATTATCGCAGAAGCTGACGTACAGGGGACACGCTACCATCAATTCAGTTTGCTCTCATTTTAATTATGTGCTACTCAAAAGCAAATGACAATCGATAAATATAATTTAAAAGGTTTCCTAGGATTTAAGTGAAGAAGTCAGCCGGTCAGTAACCCATCCCAAGACAGTGTGCTAGGCACTGTAGTGCGGCAATGTAGACAACATGAAATCGATCAGACAGAGCTGGTCTCCAGCTAATACTAGCGGGGAAAAGACAGAACACAAACATAACTGAAGCTCTGGGGGGAGGGGAAGGAATCATTGACAGTAGCCAACTAGATTTTATCTGCTACTCTCCTTTCAAAAAAGTGTTAAGACAGCTAAACAGTCCAAAATAAGGTATATTTTATGAGTTTTGCCTAAACCTACTCCTAAGGGTTGTCAAGACCACAGTAGCATCTCACAGAAAAATTCTAAGTTATATGACTATTATAAACCACTTAACAAGTTAAAATTATTCAAATTTCAATTGTTTTCATGCATACTACCATGCAAATTATATTTGCCACCAATTCTGCAAAGTAGTCAACTATTGCACATACTCTCAGTAAGAAATGTTTTAAAAGAAAAAAATATAGATGATATATAAATAGCAATGCGCTCATCAGTTACTGTACTAGTAGATAATTAAAATGTTCTGATTATTATTCTTAATAAAACATAAAGTAGAAATATCACATTTTTGTTACAAACTAAGAATCATTCACCTCAATTCTCTTAAAGTATGATAATTAAAAAAAAAAAAAGATACCTATCTAGCTTCCTCTCTTACTTTGATCAGATCGAGAAATTAGGTTTTCTTTGCACTTATGCTCTTATTCCAGAATCCATCCAGAAAGGCCTGGTATCTAGGATGAGCAAGGCTAAGCAAACTACATTGTGGAGCAGTCTCCTCACCCACGTGAGGTGACAGAGCGCTTCCAAGGCACCAGGACATTAAATGGCAGAAGGGTCTACAAATACCGTCATTAGCAAGAGTCATGGAAGGGATTTCCCTAGAATAGGATTTTGAATAATGATAAAATGATCCGTGGCACTTCTACTTTGCAATGGCAGATGTGGCTTGGTGGGGGACGGTGTCATCACTAGTCTTAAATGAAAAAGCTTCATTATCTTACTTCATCATGCGCCTTGCAGGTACTCCACTGAAAAAAAGACAAAACAGGAGGCAAAAAATTCAAGCCTCAAGGTAAGCCATTTCAATGTTAAGTATTCACCTTTTTTTTACTAGCAGATCATAAAACCAGCTAGTTTTATGCAATAATTTATTTCAATTTTTGGCCTCGGAAACTCAAAGCTGTTACCCCAACCCCCAAGAAGCCAGAGGAAGATAACATATAGTAAAACGACAGCAAATTACACAAATCTAAAACACACCTACACTATATCATAATAATATGTCAGCAGATAACATAAAAATGATCTCTTTATAGAATATATGGTCTTTAAGTGAAGAACTCCAAAGATGATAAATACTTACGTCTTGATGTTCTCATGATACACCTTGGTATCTGATGGCTGGTTATAGAGTGGCTAAAAAATAAATCAAATATTTACATATAAAATGTTGTACACATGTCTATGAAAATACAAAGACACAACGTATATTTTAAGGTAATCCCTAGGCGAAGTACTCATGGGTCTACACAATACATGCCCTACCGAAGCCTCCAGATTTTCAGGTTCCCTAAACAAGTCTCTTTACCCAATCTCCTATTAATGGGACTACTGTAAAAATGTTTACAAATCCCCTGGAGCCCACAGGAAATACATTTATTCACAGATTCTGAATCTCAAAGGCAAAGAAGAACATACGTCCAAAGAGCTTTCTATTTCTGTTCTCTCTCTTCCCGCTTTCACCTGGTGCGATTAAATGGCTCTTCAGGGGAGGGGGAGGAGGGGGGAAGCCCAGGATAATACTTCTACAAAGATAACCAAGTTTGTACGGGATTATTTTCAATGTAATAATCATCCCCCTCATTCCAAAGTAGACTGTATCCTATCTTATCCCAAGAAAAATTACTATAAAAAAGCACTCGATGTGAAAAAAGAAACTTCTTGAGGCGCCGGGGCGGGGGGGGGGTGGGGGGGGGCAGTCAGTTAGGCATCCAACTTCGGCTCAGGTCATGATCTCGAGATTCTTGAGTTCAAGCCCCGTGTTGGGCTCTGTGCTGACAGTTCAGAGGCTGGAGCCTGCTTCAGATTCTGTGTCTCCCTCTCTCTGTCCCTCCCCACTCACACGTGCTCTCTCGCTCTCTCTCTCACAAACAAACATAAAAAAAAAAAAGAAATTTCTTACCAGTTCCACTTTTGGGCCAAGACCTTCAAATATTTTATGAGCTTCTTCTGCTTTTTTCTACAGATAAAGACATCATTACATTATACAATTAAAATTGTATTACCTCAGTGCGAAATCACTACCAATTTAATATTTTCCATTGTTAGCTCCCATCCTGATTTACTTTCTCTGAGACTACTCTGGAGTTGAACTTATCTGTATTTCCAAAATTCTTGCCACCTGATTGGCTGAAATATTCTATTTTCATACCTTCCTCACCAAATTCAATCAATGCTTCACATTTGTACTAAAAGTAATACCTAGAGATTTGTTAAGTTCTTAACAGCAAACAGATCTCAAGATTCTAGGGAGAGGGAACACAGATTCATTATTAGATATGAGTCCCCTCAACACTTTGACTCATAATGTCGTTAATAAAAAAATTTTTTAACATAAAATACCATAAAGTCACCAGTTTCTACTGGTGTAAGCTAAACTGATCTCTTGGAAGAAAAACTTATAATGAGCTTATATTCTAGTTATAAGAAAACCTTCGTAATAACTGAACAGAGGAAACGACTAGTTTGAATTACTCAAGTGTTCAGTAGTAAATAAATAAATGCTGAATTACGTATTTTTTTTTAATTATGTCATTTTGTACAGTCTGCTTTCAAAAGTAAACTGATCGACACCAATGTGCTGGCTAGCAGAAAGCATCCTTGAAGGGACAGATGAAATATAACGAATGTGATGCCGAGGATGTTTAAACGGGAATCGTAGGACTACCGACTGTGTCCGTGGGTCTCCAATCCCTCTCGCTGCCAACACATTCCGGCTGCTAACAATGGCTCCCTGTCAGCTGCCCAGACCCCCACCGCGAGGCATTTGCTGCTGGGAGACTCTCCAGGGCTTCCGACAGGGCACACAAGTGGGAATGACATTCATCGGTATTTCCCAAGTGGAAAGATGTGCCTTAAAATAAATTCTCTCCTCTTCATCTCATTTATCAATCAGAATCAAATGTTTATTTCGTATATAATGTGAAAAGAACTAGTGCAGGAAGCACAAAACAGCGTAATGCAACTTTCCAAACTTCGGGAAACTGAAAAGGTTATTAGGATGAAAAATAAATATATCAAAAGTGTCAAATATAAAATTCCATTAAATTTGCATAGCAGATCCTATTTCTATAGACAGTTTTAAGGGAGGATTTGTCAGTCTTGGCCTTATTAACATTTTGGGCCAGACACATGTTCTGGGGACTGTCCCTATGCATTGTGGGATATTTAGCAGTACCCCACTAGATGCCGGTAGCAGCTGTGTCTATCCTCCAAGGTGTAACAACCACAACAGCCTCCAGTTGAGAACAAAGCCCTGTTCTAAGGTAACTGTCACACTAACTCAAGGAGTCAAAATGTAATTATCACGAAATTGAAATTTATTAGCTTTAAGCATATATTAAATAGCATGCAAATAACATCATCATAGATGATGAACTTGGAAATTTAGTTGCACCCACAACTTTCTCCAGACCCAACACTCACAGTTTTTAAATTTGCTTTTTTAAATTTATTAACTTACTTTTAGTAACCTCTACACGTAACATGGGGCTCAAACATGTGACCACGAGATCAAGAGCCACGTGCTCTACTGACTGAGCCGTCCAGGAGCCCCTTAACTTCGCTTTCTCAAGGCACTCTGTATCAGAGTCTACACCAAGAACAGGCAAGCTACGTGGAACTGTACACGAACGACACTGAGAGACAAGGGAGTAAAATCATACTCTGGCGAATGCTGGTATCCTATTACGTGAAAGCACTTACCTTTCCAGAGCTCATTTTAAACGCTGGTGTTTAAGATGTTTGCAGGCCCCAAGATTTAGGTTTTGCAAAGTTTTATTAAATATTTGACTTCATGTTGGCTTAGCTGCTAAGAATATATTAACCTATCAAGTTTGGCAGACAAACATTTTCATTTAAAACCCTCACATTCCCATATTGTAATTTTTAGTGTAAGTCTATAGACAGAAGTACTTAATTCCTCAAACATGCTGACGTGTTCTGTGTGCCAGGCGCTTGCTAGACACCAAGGAAACAACAAAAGTAGGACGATAACAGGTCCTGAAAAGCCTCAGAGGGAAGACGACGCTTGGCCAGAGTCTCGAAGTCCGAGCGCACTCAGACAACAAAGACGAGCTCCCGGAATGCTGCAGGCAGGCACGTCCTGGTTTAAAGGTATTAACAACTTCAAGGGACCTTTCCAACCTATTCTGATAGGACGGCTTTAAGAAAGGAGGACCGGGCCCACGGCCAGGCACTGATAAAAAGTTTGGGCTATTCTGCAGGAAGTGGGAAGTAACCAAAAGATTTCATTTGGAGAATCACCTATGAGGACTCGAATATAAAGGTCTGGTTAGAAAGAAAAAAGACTGAAGGAAGGAAAATTCACTATGTGTGTGATGAGGGCTAAAATAAGCTATTGTCAAAGGAGGAAGGAGAAACAATTGACAAGACACTTTTTAGGAGGTGGAAAGGTGCTCATGGTTAGGTAACTGAATCTGCAGCGTGGCCGAGAGAGGGAAACAGGGACTTCCCAGGACACAGGCCTGAGCGACCAGAGGCTGCTGGCAGGGAGGAGTATACTTTCTACCCTCGACCTCTTTCTTTCATCTGCTGTCACTTTAACTTGCAAATCACGCGATCAAAATATAAACAAGCTGTTTTTGAAAACTATACTCCACACACACCCTTCTCTATACATATTATAATTCTGAAATTAGAGCATTTATAAATATTTTTGGATCCTACAACTGGGGAGGGTAACAGCAAATTGAACTGTTACAAACAGTCCAGGAGAAGAGTCTGTTTAGAGACTAAATAAATCTCAGTCTAAAGTTTAAATACGATGCAAGACAATTTTTCTCTCAGGAAACCAACTTTCAAATTAAACAGTCACTTTTGGGTAGTTTTCTTCCTCCCGCTAACTTTCTTTTTTTCTTTTTTTTTTTAAATATTTTTAATGTTTATTTAAACTTGAGAGAGAAAGAAACAGAGTGCAAGCAAGGGAGGGCCAGAGAAAGAGGGAGACAGAATCCGAAGCAGGCTCCAGGCTCTGAGCTGTCAGCACAGAGCTCGATGCGGGGCTCGAACCCACAAACTTCGAGATCATGACCTGAGCCAAAGTCGGACAGTTAACCGACTGAGCCACACAGGCGCCCCCCTCCCACTAACTTTCTAAGGAAACCAAAGAGGCTTCTAATACAAGATAATGGCCCCCATCTCTTAAGCCACATGGGGCTTAATTCCCAAACAGTGGAGGTTGCTGCCACAAAACGGAGAAGAGAGGAATGTCCTCTTGCCCTCACCCATATCACCTTTCCTCTGGTGTCAAAACAGAGAAGGTCATTCATTAAAGAAAGCTAAAAAGGCCGCGAAGGCCTTACACAAGGCAGCATGGCGGGAAGGCCATGAGAAAGCCTGGGCTCCGGGCCCAGCCGCGCTCTCGTGGCTTCCCCTCCAGGAACCCCTGTTCCAAATCCACCGCCGCTGCAAACTAGTAGCAGGGCAATCAGAAAGAAGCGATTTGTAAAAAGAGGATTTCCACAGTTACTATGAGTGAAAAAGAACCTTCGCTCACTACAAGTCCTATACTAAGATCTCAAGTTTGGTTGTTCTGTTCTTCCCGGAATGCACAACGAATCTGAATACACAGATGCTACCGGGGGAAGCAGAGGTCTGAAAGTTTTCAGCTTTGTCACCAGGCATCAAGAAACATTCACCGCACAAAGTCAGGAAAGCGTGAATATATATATCTATATATCTATATGGAGAGAGAGAGCGAGCGAGCAAGCGCACAAGGTAAACTCTCCAACAGATCTTGTTCGATAGTATTCGGTCCTCGCAGCCTAGTCAGGCAATCAGAGAATTCCCTAGCAATGACAAGGCTAGTTAAGAAATTCAATCAATTAATACATATCAATTTAATTCAATTTCTTTGAAAGCTGACTTACGCTAAGAAGTCAGCGTTTTATTTTCCAAGATTCTTTTCCATGGTGACCTCCAATCCCTATTTACTGTATCTCTGAGGTCATGAGCTGGCCATGAAGCCCGTCGGGCCACAAAAGTGTTTTATTGTTATACAGAGCATTCTTTAAAAAGCAGGAGATTCCACATAAAACGCCACGTTCTCGGCTTTCCTTAAACAAGGGAGCACCTGTCAACCTTGGGCCACGTCTCTGCTTGACCAGAGTCACTGCCCCTTCAGGTAAATCACGAGGCTGCCCTTGTCACTCACTTCACTGACTGCCGTTCGTCCTCTTGGATAGATATTTAAAGAGACCTTCAAGGAGATGGCTCTGTCTATTCGATAAACTGGACTAATTTTGAAGCCAGCCAAGAAAATAGTATCAATCGCCCATGTTTTTACCTGCTTGTGACACTTAACCATTATCCTAAGTATTATACATCTGATGACTTTCAGGGACCTACCTAGTACACACACATACGTGTATACCTGAGTCTAAGATCATTCTTATAACTGTTTATGTAACAATTCACAGTTGCCCTTCTTAAGGCCGATTTCTTTTAGGGCCTGGGCTGTCATAAAGGTACAGGCTGCCCGTGTAAAACGTACTGTCCTGATGACTCCAGTCGCTATAAAGTATACCAGTTGAAACAACAATCTCGACTTCAACCTCATGGTCATCGTTAGCTAACGAGCCCATTCTCTCCCCTACTTAAAGTATATTCTTTTTCAGACTGGAAACTCCTGGAAGCTCAGTGTTAAGCAGCTCTGTTGGAAAGTTTGCTTTATATTAAGGTGAACTCACTTCCAATTTAACTGCTAGTTTTCTGGGCTGGATTCCAGCCAAAAACTAAGTTCAACATCACAAAAGTACTTGTAGAATTGAGGCCTGGCTTTCCTAAATCAATGAATACTTTTAATTATGAATGTGAAAGAAGAAATTGTTTTAAAATAGCAAAGTCTACCTAGAAGTCAATGGGCCTCACACCTTATAACTAAGATTCGAACTACGGCCCAGCTATCAACTCTAAAGCTGATAAAGCACATTATTTCTGCGTCCGATGACCCATCTCTAATAGGACGTGTCAGAATCTGGCATCAAGTGAACCTTATAAAGTGAGAAACTACAGAATAATGCTTGTTTTGCATTACGTGCTACAACTTGCTAGCCGATTTTATGTGATAGGAAAGAGACTTAGTTGATAAAATTATATTCTCATTAATATTTATGCAATATAATATACAAATGAAAGATTAATTTAAGACACAGCTATCAACTTTTCTTCGATCTATAAGGAAAAAAACATCAAGCTTTAGTCAAAGTTTAAGAACATTAAAAATTACGGCAGAAATCAGGTTTTAATACAATTAACATTACCAGAGAACACAATGACAATTTTACAAGGCATAGTCAAGCGCTTTTGAAGGCCTGTGCCATAAGAAATGGCATGAGCTTACCCGATTCTCATCATAAATAATTTGGACAATACTGCGGTGCTTTTGCTCCACGGGAGGAGGGGACACGGGCTTCTCAGGCTCCGGAGGCTTAGCTGCTTCTTCCTCGAGCTGTTGCTAAGAGACCCGGAAAGAAAGAATCAAGCATCTGATGCACGTCACCCCTACCAGTAATTAATCGCCAAAGATAACACATGCTACTGAGCGATGTTTTGAGGATTCTATAGGGTAATCTCTTAATCTACTAGGGTCTCATGGACCCAAGGGTTCTAACAAATCCAGTCAGATTTATTCTGACTAAGGACTAAGTAACATAATCATTAGACACAGAAATCCTTTTATATTTGAATTCTGATAAATTTAAAGCAAAATAACAAGAAAAACTAACCACATGAATCTACGCCAGATATCACCATCACAATGACCTTCTGCAGCTGTAGCAGAGGCAGAAACACATTTACATGTTACAGACCCACACTCCGTGCTACGGTCTGACAGGAAGACGTGGCAGCACGGCCCTTATGGAGCAGTCCTCCGCTCAGAACGGCACCAAGCTCGGCCCTGCAGCTAGCCTTTATATTTTGCAGCCAAGAAGCACTGACCAAACTGCAAGTTTGGGTACAATTACAAAACAGAAAGCTATCTGCATTACTCTGCCTGGGTTTGAGCCTTTGGGTCACCCTTAACGAGCACTGTGATCCTGGGATCCTTTCTAGGTCTTATTTCAATCCTGAACCACTCATATTTTATATATATAAATCTTTATATATATATATATATATATATATATATACACTACTTTATATATATATATATATATATAAACCACTCATACGTCAAATAGAAACATTAATCCTATCTATCGCATAGATTTTGGAGAAGATTAAATAACTCAATATATATCAAGTGCATTACAACTATGAATAGTCAGTAAATATTATCTACAATTATTACTGAAGCAAGCAGAGACTGTGGTTGGTTCACTGTTTTTTATTTTTCAGCACTTAAGCCAGGGCCTGATACCTAGTAAACGCTCAAGAAATAGTCTTGTGAATATAAGTATACTGGTTAAGAGGACAGAAAAGACACTGGGTAAAGATGTTATGTCTACTAAAGCCTAGAGGAAAAATTTAACTGTACTACAAAGACTGAGAATCAAAACTCCTAGTCAAATTGGTCAGATCACACCCAACCTAAGGATAAAATTCCTCCAAGCGACAAGCTTCAAGGACCACTTCCACCTTGAAATTCAAAGTACTTTGGCAGGCTGCTATCTGTATAAGCAAAAGACAGATATTTGGAGTTGGGAAATCACTTTTATGGGGTTGAGTTCTTCAACCATTCTTTCTTAGCTTTGCTCAGAAGCCTTCCTTGAGGGTCCCTGTTAAGTAGGTATAGAGAAAGGAATAAACAAACTTCCAGAAATCACATATTGTTCTTAGTACTGAAGTAGCCCCGGGACGAAACCATGATAACAGAAAGACCAAAAACAAAGGAAACAAAAAATATAAACAAGCTTTTCCTCACTTTATTCTTTTACAGGAGATTTACAATAATTTTGCAAATTTAAAATATTTTAGTTGGCATTTTTGTTGAATTGTATAAAACATATACGATTATCTATGTTAATGGTATTAACATTATAAATTAACATTAATACTGTGTTTCCATGCATGTATGGCGTGTTTCTTTATTTACTCAAACTGCCCTTTATATTTCTCAATAAAATTTGTAGTTCTTGTACATCTCATAATGGTCATGCAATATATTTTGTTATTTTTAATTATTATAATGGGTTATACATCACTGAGCATTTACTATATGCTACATATTAAATATATTCATCATCACAACTCATACAGCCATCACGTAAGGTAGCTGTATTATTGCCATTTTACAAGTGAAGAAACTAAAGAAAAGACAAGACCAGATCAGACCAACCCAGCAGAATCAGACCCACTAAGACTTAAAAGAACTGTCAGACACATTATTATAAATTTAATAGGACTCAACAAATAAAAGACTGCTCAACATTTTTTTAAAGCAAGGTAATCTTTTTTACGTGAGATTTAAAAATCAGCTTAAAAGAAATTCCAGCAGTAAAAACATTAGTGAAACTTAAGATATATTTGACAGATTAGATAGAACTGAAAAGGCAAATGCAAACTAAAAAACAGAAATGAAGAAACTGCCCACAGTGAAACCCAAAGAAGCAACCAGCTGGGAGAGAAAAAAAAAAAAAAAAGACATGGAAGACAAGAGTGATAAGATGTTATATCGAACAGGAATTTGAAAAGAGAACAAAGAAACTATAGAAAGAATTTTATTAAAAAAAAAAAAAAAAGATCATGGCTTAGAATTTTCCAGAACAGATTAAAAACTAACATATTCAAGAAGCCTAATGAATCTTAAGCCAGACAGTAGGTTAAGCATCTGGCTCTTGATTTCGGCTCAGGTCATGATCTCACAGTTGGTCATGAGATCTAGCCCTGTGTATGGCTCCACACTGGGCGTGGAGCCTGCTTAAGATTCTTCTCCCCCCTCTCTCACCCCCACCAAAAAATAAATAAATAAATAAAACAAAAGCGAAAACCCACTCCTAATACATCATAGTAAAAACAACAGCACACAAAGTGTGTGTGGCAGACTTCAAAGTATTGAAGGCAGTCAGAGAAAAAATTCAGACTATCCACAAAATAAAAATTAGACCGAGGGCCGATGTCTTAACAGTGGAAGCCAGAAGACAGTGTGCTGGTACAAAAGAACCACATACCGAATAAAAATATCTTTCAATAAACAGGCATAAATAAAAGACATTTAAGTCTCAACAACTAAATACTGAATTTGCCAACTAATGGATCCTTCACTAAAGGAAATTCTGTAGGATGTTCTTCAAGCAGAAACACATACCCCCAAATGGAAGCTCTGTCTTGCAAGAAGGAATGACTAGCAAATAAGATGACAACTCTGTGGGTAAACCTAAATGAACACTGACTGTATAAAATAATGTCTTTGGTGGCTGAAATAAAACAAGGAAGAACTAGAAAAAAAAAATAACAAAAGTACCATAAAAGTTGGGAAAAAAGAGAAAGAAATCAAGAAGTTCTATGCCCCCTTACTTCTCAAGAGTATGATTAAGATACTAATTTAATTTTAGGCTTCAAGTTAAATAGGCTGATAAATTTGAGGGGAGCCATTATAAACAAAAAAAATAGTGTATAACATCCAAACTAGTGGGGTGGAAGAAAACGTAGTAAGACAAATAATCAATCCAGGATAAGGATTGGAAAAAACAATTAAGAAGATCATAAAAAAGACAGGCCAACAGTATATACTAAAAACAACTGAGATACTACCAATCATCATAATCGGGTTAAAAGAACTAAACTATCCTGTGGAAAGACAGGTTGTCAGACTGGATAGAAAACAAAACCCAGCTATATACCTAAATAAGAGCTATCTCTTAAATGTAAAAGCACAGAAAGTAAAGGAAGAAAAAAAGATAGGCTAATATCAACCAAAAGAATGCTGACCTAACTATGTCAGTATCAGGCAGAACAAATTTTATGGTAAAAAGCATTATATAAGAGATAGAATGCCATTGCCTTATAACAAAAGGTTTCACTGACCAGGAAAATAACAACCCTAACCTTGTATAAACCTAAAATAAGGGTCTAAAAGTACATACGATAAAAACTGAGAACTGGAGGGGCACCTGAATGGCTCAGTGGGTCAAGCATCCAGCTCTTCATTTCAGCTCAGGCCATGATCTCACAGTTTCGTGAGTTCGAGCCCCACACGGGCTCTGCGCTGACAGCTCCGATTCTGTGTCTCCCTCCCTCTCTGCCTCTCCCCCGCTCCCGTTCCGTGTCTCTCTGTCTCTCAAAAATGAATAAACATTAAAAAATAAAATTAAATAAATAAACTTTAAAAAAAACTGAGAACTGGAAGAAAATATTTGCAAACCATGTATCTGATAAAGGGTTAATACTCAAAATACACAAAGAACTCACACGACCCAATAGCAAAAAACAATCTGATTAAAAAATGGGCAGAGGATCTGAATAGATATTTATCCAGAGAAGACATACAGATGGCCAACGGGCACACGAAGATGCTCAACATCAGCAGTCATCAGGGAAATGCAAATCAAAACTGCAATGAGATACTGCCTCAAACCTGTCGGGATGGCTATGATCAAAAAGACAAGAAATGACAAGTGTCGGTGAGAACGTGGGAGGAAGGGAACCCTTGTGGACTACTGACAGGGAATGTAAGTGGATTCAGCAATTCTGGAAAATAGTATGGCGGTTCCTCAAAAAATGAAAAATAAAACTACCCTATGATGCAGCAATCACACGCCTGCATATTTATCTGAAAAAAACAAACATACTAACTCAAAGAGATATACGCCCCCCGCCCTGTGTTCACCGCGGCATTATTTACAATAGCCAAGATACAGAATCAACCTACGTGTCTATGGATGGATGAATGAATGAACAAAGAAAATGTACTGTGTACATACACACACACACACACACACACACACAATGGAACAGTATTCAGCCATAAAATAAAAGAATGAAATCTTATTATTTGTAACGACATGGATAAACCCTGAGGCCATTTCACTTTCACTAAGTGAAATGAGTCAGACAAAGAAAGACAAATGTTGTATGATTCTCACTCATATGTGGACTCTAAGAAAACCAAGCTCATAGGAACAGAATGGTTTTGCCAGAGACCAGGAATGGGGGGGAGGGGAGGCAAATGGGTAAAGGGAGTTATAAAGTACAAATTTCCAGTTATAAAATTTAAAAGTCATGGGGATACAATGTACAAAGTGGCAACTATAGCTCATAATTCTGTATCGCATATTTGAGAGTTGCTAAGAGATCTTAAAAGTTCTCATCACAAGGAAACAAACATCTGTTTGTATGTACGTATGGTGACAAATGTTGACTTAGTGCGGTAATTGTTTGCCATAAATACCAACGTCACATCGTTATGCTGTGAACCTGAAAAAATAATCGTGTACATCAAACTTCACCTCAATGTTTTAAAAACTCAGAACTACCAGGGACAAATCCAAAATCATACTGGTAATTTGATAACTTGCAGACAAAAATGAGACAAAATACAGATAAAATTTTTAAAGTAAAGAATTTACATTCTTCTCAAGTATGCCCTATTTTTATAAAAACTGACCATCATACTAGGCCAAAATTCAAGTACCAAAAATTTCAAAGGACTTGGCACTAAAGACCACACTCTCTGGTCACAATAGTTCAGTATCAAAGGGGCACGTGGGTGGCTCAGTGGGTTAAGATTCTGACTCTTGAGTTCAGCTCAGGTCATTATCTTGTGGTTCATGGATTCGAGCCCCATGTCAGGCTCTGCGCTGACAGTGCAGAGTCTGCTTTGGGATTCTCTCACTCCCTGCCTCTCCCCTTCTCATGTTGTCTCTATCTCTCTCAAAATAAATAAACTTAAAAGAAAAAGTATTTGATAAAATTCAACATTCCTTCATGATTAAAACTCTTAGCACACAAGGGCGCCTGGGTGGCTTAGTCAGTTAAGGGTCCGGCTTCAGCTCAGGTCATAATCTCACGGTTCATGAGTTCGAGCCCCACACTGAGCTTTGTGCTCACAGCTCAGAGCCTGGAGCCTGCCTCAGATTCTGCGTGCGTCTCTCTCTGCCCCTCCCCTGCTCGTGCTTTCTCTCGATCCCGCTCTCAAAAATAAACATTAAAAAAAATTTTTTTGAACTCTTAGCACAGTAGAATAGAACAGTTATTTCCCAACCTGACGAAGGATGTCTACAAAAACTGACATCAAAATCAGTGGCAAAAAGTAAGTCTTCCTTTAAAAGCAGACAAGAACAGAAACAACCACTTTTGGCACTGTATTACAGTCCTAACGAGAGCAATAAAGCAACAGACAAATAAGGAAAAGGGGCGCCTGGGCGGCTCAGCGGGTTAAGCGTCCAACTTCAGTTCAGGTCATGATCCCGCGGTTCGTGAGCTCCAGCCCCGCCATCAGGCTCTCTACTGTCAGTGCAGAGCCTGCTTTGGATCCTCTGTCCCCCTCTCTCTCTGCCACTCCTCTGCTTGTGTGCACACACGCAGGCTCTCTCTTGCTCTCTCTCTCAAAAACAAACTTTAAAAACAAAACAAAACAAATTTTAAGTAAGGAAAAGGTTTAAGGACTGGAAAGGAAAAACAAAAATGTGTTGTTATTGTTGTTAACTACTGATATGACCATTACCTACATAGAAAGCCCGAAAGACTCTACAAATAAGAAATTAGCAATAAAAGGATAATTTAGGAGACTTCTGGTCTATATAAAAATGTCAAAAGCAACAAAAAATGTAATTTTTAAAAAGATATTATTAATAAGGATATCAAAAATATAAAGTGCCTCGAGTTTAATTAAATGCAAGGCATATAGGTTATTTATGGACAGAAAGTAATAAAACATGAAAGACCTCCTAAATAAATGGATACGCCATGTTCGTGGATCGGAAGACTCAATGTCCTAATAATCTTTTGGGAAGATTTCATCCTTCCCAAATTGATCTCCGTATTCCATGATTCCAATGAAAATTCCAGAAAGATGTTTTGGAGAATCAAAAACTGTGATTCTAAAAGTTACATGAGATTGTAAAAAATTTTAAACAGCTAAAATATGCCTTTAGAAGTGGGGCTTACCTCACTGGGAAAAAAAAATTATTATAAGCTCTAGTAATTAGGAGAATATATATTGCATTTCTGCATGAATACCACAAAGATGGCAATAAATAAGAATTTTCTTTTTTTTTAATTTTTTTTTAATGTTTATTTATTTTTGAGAGAGAGAGAGGGACAGACAGAGCATGAGCAGGGGAGGGGCACAGACAGAGAGGAAGACACAGAATCTGAAACAGGCTCCAGGCTCTGAGCTGTCAGCACAGAGCCCAAGGCGGGGCCCAAACTTGGGAATGGTGAGATCATGACCTGAGCCAAAGTCGGATACTCAACCGACTGAGCCACCCAGGCGCCCCTAAATAAGAATTTTCAAAGCCCAGAAATCAACACGTACATAGATACAAACTTGAAGTATAATAAAGCTAAAATTGTAGAACAGTTGGAAAAGGATGAACTTTGCAATTCATTATCCATAGATAACAGAATGAATGTGACCCCTACCTTGAGACAGACATAAAAAAAAAGTCAATTTCTGGTGGATTAAGAATAATGTAAGAAGCAAAACTATGAAGATTTTAAAAAGACAAATAGGCAACTATTTTAATGATCCCAGGGCAGTCTCCTATAAATCTAAACAGATCCTGTTCGCCAAAAAACACAATCAGGCTCAAAGACCTAAATATCAGAGTTAAAACAATAAAATGTACAGAAGAAAACACAGGAATAAGGGTCCTCGTGGGACCTTAGATTCTGCAGCAGTTTCTCAGACAAAACACCAAAATCTCAAGCAATGAAAGAGAAAATAAACTGGGCTTCACCACAATTAACACCTTCTGGCCCTGGTGTGATTCGGTCCTACCCAGCCGTTCTCTGGACCAGGAGTCACTTATCTCCGGCTGCCCTCTCTCCCACACAAGATTCCCACTCCCCAGAAGATCCCGTGGACACAGACATGACCCCCGTGAGGCCCCAGAAATGCCTTTTCAGTTGTGAGGCCAACAAAGGCCACAGATTATCACTTTAAAATGGGTAATGATGAAAATGAGCACCGGCTGCCTTTAAGAATGGTCAGTTTGGGGGCTGACGCAAAGGACGAGCTGCACGCTGTGGAAGCAGAGGCAGTGAATTATGAAGGCAGTCGAGTTAAAGTAACACAGCAGCTCTGAAAGCATCTGTACAGCCAATGGTTTCCCTTGGGGCTCTGAAACACCACCACCTGTGATCTAAGCGTGGTTCAGGGCCTGCACGTGGGTAGCACCCTGTAGCGGTGGAGGAAGATGGAGAAGAGGAAAGCGTGAAACTCCTAAGCACGTCTGGAAAGTGCTCTGCCCCTGTAAGTCACAGCAAGTTGCCACAGAAAAAAAAAGTGAAACTGGCTGATGGGGATGAGGACGAGGAAGTTGAGGAAAAAGCTCCAGTGAAGAACTCTATACTGAATACCCCAGCCTTAAAAGGCCCCAAAAAGTATCAAACCAGGATGGAAAAGACTCAAAACCATTAACACCAAGATCAAAAGGTCATGAATCCTTTGGGGGGAAAAGAAAAAAAAAAAGGAGGAGGAAAAAAGTCTTAAAACAGCAAAAAGATCTATTTCTGTAGAAGACATTAAAGCAAAAATGCAAGCGAGTCTAGAAAAAGCTAGCTGAATGGTCTTGGTAAATTAAGCCCAAAGATGGGGAGAGGAAAGAGAGACAAATATAGTCCCTACTGAGAATCAACAATCTAGACGAAAGTTTTCTATTTTAATTTCCCTCCCCGTTCCCAGTTTGCCGCCCACCCGCACCCCCCTTCCAGGCTGGAAGCAACCTCCCTCCTGATTTCCCAAAGCACTTTCATCTGGCTGCTGGGATCCAGCGAAGCTTATACTTCGCTTTCTGGGACTTGTGCATTTGACTCAGCTCTTTGGCCATGTTTTAATCGCCTTTCGGACCTCCCTAGCTACTCAATAAATACTGAAGTGAGTCAAGTAAGAGGGGGAAAGAAACCTTTTTTATGAGCAAAAGCGAAACGATAACTCCCAGAATGAGAGAAAATATCTGCGAATCACGTATCTGAGGACCCAGAATACAGAAAGAACTCTTATAACTCAACCTAAAAAGACAACCCAACTAAAAAATGGGGAAAGAATCTGGATATTTCTCTAAAGAAAATATACGAAAGGCCAACAAGCACAGGTGCCATTAACCATTAAGGAAAAATTAAAATCGAAACCATAAGGAGACACCGCTTCGCATTTGCTAGGATGGCTAGCAAAAAAACAAAGCGTTGCCAAGGAAGTAGAGCAAGTGGCACCGTCCCTCATATGCTGCTGGTGGGGAACATGGCGCAGCCACTTGGGAAAACATTCTCGCAGTTCCTCAAAAATTTAAACACAGATTTGTCAAAGGACCCAGCAATTTCGCTCCTGGGTCTATATCCAGAGAACAGAAAATGATACCGCCACACAAAAACTTACACATGAACGTCACGGCGGCAGTATTCACAACAGCAAAAAACAGCCAAAATGTGGACACAACCCAAATATCCGCCACCTGATGGATGAATTAACACGACATGGTATCTCCATGAAATGGAGTTTTATTCAGCCATAAAAAGGAATGGAGTATTGATACAAGACAGAAAATGGATGAATCTTGCAAACGTACTAAATGAAAGCAGCAAGACAGAAACTGTCACACATACTATAGGATTCTATTTACCCGAAATGTCCAGATAAAAATCCATATAGACAACACATTAGTGGTTGCCAGGGGCCAGGGAGAGGGGGAAATAGAGGGTAACTGCTAACATATGTGGTTTCTTTTTGAAGTGGTAAGAATGTTCTGGAATCATATAGTGGTGATAGCTGCACAACTTTACGAATAGGTTAAATTTTTTTTAGTGTTTTTATTTTATTTTTGAGAGACATAGAGACAGAGAGTGAGCAAGGGAAGGGCAGACAGAGAGGGAGATACAGAATCAGAAGCAGGCTCAGGCTCTGAGCCGTCAGCACAGAGCCCGACGTGGGGCTCAAACTCACAGACGGTGAGATCATGACCTGAGCTGCAGTTGGCCGCTGAACCGACTGAGCCACCCAGGCGCCCCACGAATAGGTTAAAAGTCACTAAGCTGTATACTTTAAAAGGATGAATATTTTGCTATGTGAATTTTTTAATTTCAATACAAAAAAAAGAAAATCCTCCCTGCTCCCATCCCCAAAAAGCAAAACGACAAGCCACAAATGAGGAGGGATCTACCACAGACACTGACAAGAGACTTTAGGAAATACCAGAACTAGAATTAAGAAAACAGCAAACTAACAATCCACATAAAGAACACCAATAACCCACAAACGAACGAAAATAAGCTCTCATTCCTCAACAAGGACATGGAAATGAAAACCTCAGTGAGAACCATTTCACATCCAACCGCAAAATACTCCTCAGGTGAGGACAAGCGTTTGCACAAACTGGAACCTGTACAGGTACTGCCATTTTAGCACACTGGGTATCACCTAATACACGCCCAGAGAAGCACGCACCCTCGAGCCAAGCAATGCCGTTCCTGGACACATGCCCGCAAAAATCTGTTCATACGTGAACCAGAAACACAGCACCACTGTATTGAAATAGCAACAAACTAGAAACAACCCATCCAATGAGATCAAAAATAGAATGGACAAACGAGTTTTGCTGTCTGTAATCACACAATCAGACAAAACGGCTGGGACCCGAGTAGATGCAACGAAAGAAACGTAAAACCAAAAAAAAAAAAAAAAAAGTCAGAGAGTATACAGGCTTGATTCCACTCACATAAGGTTGAAAACTATGGAAAATTCAACATTCTCTTCTTTAGAAAGACAAAAGTATATTCTTAGATAAAATATCAGTAAAATCAAACACTTACTTGTTTCTTTTTTAGTTTAAGGATCTGCTGTTCTACTTTTGCAATTTCTCGATCTACACGATCCATACTCTGTATTAACTCTTCCTTTGAAAGTTTTGAAGGTGATGCATTTTGATCGTCTCCACATGGCTGCCCAGAGATTGGAGAGGATGGAGCTTCATGTTTGCCTCCAAATGCTGGATCCTTTAGAGAAGAAAATCAAGAACAATTTATTCCTCACTAATAGCCAATATTAATGTTGGGATTCTCTTCACTGAAAAAGTCCACTTTAAAATATAGCAGAGCCATAGATGCCATAAACTCTCTATCTGGTGTCCTACACTAGCAATTTTCATACATGCACACACACACTCCACTCCACTGATGTGTATACTGCTTTCACGGTCTGCACAGATCATTCACTATTCTGAATATCCAACAAGCTATTTAGATGAGACGGCTAAAAGGCTGAACAGCCTTTAATGTAATAGTACCGAGACTGTAGAGAATATCTAGGGAAATAATAATGCAATCGAGAAAAAGGAAGGTACCATTTCTTAACCATTTCCTTACAAGGGTTCTTCAAAAGGTCTGAACTTGTAGGCTGGAAAAACCATAAACTCCACATACAAGCTGTGTGCCCACCCTGCTTAACAGCTATGATATGGCCAAGAGTTCCTAACAAAAAGTTTTCAGACTTTCTGAGGGCCCATAATCAGATAAGGAAGTCAGAGAAATGACCTAGGAGCTTTTGTTGCTACTATCACCTAGGCCTGTCTTATAACCGGCAAGCAAACCTGCCCACGCTACAGCTCACACAACCTTGATGAAGCCAAATATGTCATTCCATTCCACCTCCAATCAGAATGAAAGCCCCTGCACCCAAAACCGACCACGCTGCAACACGCACACATACACACACACCCTCACACAGAGAGTCTATTAATATCCAGTCTAAGGCAAACATATAGGCAACATTGTAAAGCAGATGAAGTTTTGGGTTTTTTTTGTTTTATTTTTATTTTTATTTTTATTTTTGACAGACATAGAGGCAGAGCATGAGCAAGGGAAGGGAAGGGCAGAGAGAGAGGGAGATGCAGAATGTGAAGCAGGCTCCAGGCTCTGAGCTGTCAGCACAGAGCCCGACGCGGGGCTCGAACTCACAGATCGTGAGATCATGACCTGAGCCGAAGTCGGCCGCTTAACCGACTGAGCCACCCAGGCACCCCGAAGTTTTGTTTTTTAAGTAGACTCTGCGCCCAGCATGGAACCCAACGAGGGGCTTGAGCTCACGACCCTGAGGTTAAGACCTGAGCTGAGATGAAGAGTTGGACGCTTAACCGACACAGCCACCCGGGCGCCCCAAAGATAACTTTTAGATGACGGCACTAGTTTTCTTCGGGCTTTAAGAAGCCTAGAATGAGCATAGTTCATAGGATGATACAGCCCTAAACGTATTAAATAATGACTAAGTAACTGTGAGAAATCAGTAGTTCTTAACAAAGAATGCACATAACTATACTTGGATAGTTGTTCCAAAACAACTTGGAACAGAGATTTCAGCTAAAATATGTGTATTTCTGAAAAATCTCATATTCTGTAACAGTATATGCTAAATATAAGACTTCGGGGGGCACATAGGCGGCACAATCGGTTAAGCATCTGACTTCAACTTAGGTCATGATCTCACGGGTTTGTGAGTTCGAGTCCCGCATCAGGCTTGCTGCTGTCAGCACAGATCCTCTGCCCCCCTCTCTATCTGCCCCGCCCCGGCTTTCGCTCTCTCTCTCAAAATAAACTTTAAAAAAAAAAAAAAAAGACTTCCGGGAAAATAGGATTGTGGCTATTACTTAAAACCTATACAACTCTGTATGCAGAGCATTAACAAAAACAGCACCAATTCTAATAGAGGTAATAATATATTGAAGCTCCAGTATCATTTGCAATCAGCCTGCAGTCAAGCTTTGCTAGCTTCGAACTCTGTAGTCCACGCTTCTGCTGTTAAGATGTAAATCCCTGAAGTCATTTGCTTCTAAAAGAAAACAATATGTTTCATCAAAATAAAAAATACAGGGGCGCCTGGGTGGCTCAGTCCGTTAAGCATCTGACCCTTGATTTCGGCTCATCATGATCTCACAGTTCATGAGTTCGAGCCCCGCATCAGGCTCTACACTGTTAGCATGGAGCCTGCCTGAGATTCTTTCTCCCTCTCTCTCTGCCCCTCCCCTGCTCACTCTTTCTCTCTCAAAAGAAAGAAAGAAACATTAACAAAATTAAATAAAATAAAATTCAGGGTATAATCATCTTTATCAACCTTTAAAAACGAAAAATACAGAAAAAAACATAGGCGATAATATCTTCACGTTTTCTTTTCGACACTTGAAATCTCCACTAGTTAGCTTTAACAGTGAGAAGCAGAGCAGTTCTTGAATGCAATAATTTTCAAATCTTCTTAAGGTCTTCAGACATCATGAAGGCTACTTCTTTTAATTATGGGACAGCTTGATCCTAAGAGCTTTTGAAACATTAATGTGCAGAGAAAAATCATTTATGAACTACAGAGACCTCCATGTTACATTAATATATCCTCCTGCCATATGCAAATGAGTTTGTGTGTGTTACCAAACACGTACAATAACAAAACAGATATTTCAACTGCGGACTTCGCCAATGCTCCTCAGGTGATCTGGTGTATGCGCTGAGAACTACTAGTACAAAGCAGTGTTTTCCACAGACTTCCTTCTAGTTAAACACTGAACACCAAAACAATTCCTTAAGTGCCTACTATGTGACAAGCACGAGGCAGAGGGGTGAACGAAACAGACATGATGCTCGCCTTCATGGAGTTTATAAGCTTGTGTTGGAACAATGATAGCAATTTTGAAGAAAGAAAGTTAGATTCCTACCTTATATCTTATATCACAATAAAAGCCAAATAAACGATAGCGAACAATTACATGAGCTTTAGTAGCAAATCACGACAAGCCTCAAACGAAACAGGGTATTCATGCTATCTTGGGCTCAGAAAAGCCAACGGCAAAGGACATTAATAAAAAAAAAATTTTTAATTAAGAAATAAAGACCAATGGATTAAAATAAACACAGTCTTCTGTTTATCAAGAGAGCAATAATATAAAAGCAAATGAGATAAATCATTTCCAAAATGTCAACTCTACAACTCAGTATAAAATCAAAAACAAATCGACAGAAAAATGTAGGAAAAATGAATAAATGAATAACCAATAAACAAATGAAAAATGTAAATTTTACAAAAGCAAATAAATACAAGTTAAGATTTTATCAGCTTAACAATGATTTTTTTAAAAAACGACATATCTGTGGCATTAGCAAGAATGATAGCGCAATAATTGGGCACCCTATATTCTGCCATCAGGAATAAGAATTGGTCCTACTCTTTGGCAGGGCAATCTGGAAATACCCACGAAAACAGGCCAACTCTGATCAGAAATTGATTATACGAATAGGAATTTACCTTAAGGGAATAAATAAGAAGGAACACCAAAAAAATCACCCTAAAGAACATGTCATTACACTAATGAATCAAGAGATAACCTTACATGTGTGACAAATGACCTTATATCCATATGAGATACTAAGTAACCACTAAAAATACAGTCACAAACTTACTGCAAAATACAGTTGAAAAGAAGCTCATGACACACTTAAGCCAAAGTAAAGCGGTAAACAATGTACGAAGTGAGCACATTAAAATACCTGCCCAACCGTCCCAAAGTTAACAATTTCTAACTGGAGAGGCCGTAAAGGAACTTTCTCCTTCAAGCTTGTCTAGTTCTTCTATAATAGATACTCCTGGGCTTAGCGATATTAAGAAAAACCCCAAAACTAACAAATAGTACTTCTTTCAAAATCCGTACTTCTAAAAAAGTCATGGTTTGCGGCTTGGGGGAGGGGGAAGCAGGACCAGGAGTCAGGGGTCAGGGGTCATGGGTTTTCATTCCAACTCAGGAGGCACCACCTAGGTTGTTTAATTTTGCTTAACATCTGTTTTCTCTACTATAAACTGGAAATAGGATGTACAGTGATCCAACATGTCATATTTTAATGAATGAGACTTTAAGATCCCTTTCTGCTAAAAAATTCTATAGCTATAAATAATGTTCGTAGCAATTTATTCATCCTTGAATAAATTCTTCTTAAAAGAAGACTTTTATTCTTTCTATTTTTTCTTTTGTTGTTAGTGCTGCAAAACATTTCTTATAAACCCTTAGACTATAACACATATCCCGCACAGGGAGGTAGGCCTCGAAAATCCCAGAAGTTGAGCTTATTTCTAAGGGGTCAAAGAGCTCTCCCCACCTATCCTATCGTTTTGTAAATTTTCAAATTTACATAAAAGTTGAAAGAACATGCATTTATCTTTCATCCTCACTAGTTAACATTTTTATTATCTTTGCTTTCCCTAGAAACATATCCACACACCTACTTCTTTTTTGGGGGGACAGAACTATTGAAAAAAATTGCAGATATATTCACTATCTCTTAAATCACTTTTCACTACATAAAAACTCCAAGAAAATGTGTGGGTACTTATTTATCTGATATCAGGGTGGAAAGGGCCACTCGCCATAAAGGTAAATAAACATTATGGAAGAGAGATTTGCCAACAGAATGGGAAGGGGGATGGGGACAGTAGGACGGTTAACACTACACTGTTGAAAGAGTATCAAAAAATTAGTTTATTCTTTCTAAAACAAGTATTTATTCAGTACCTATTAAGTGCCAGGTACTTCCTAATCTGCAGATTTAATGGTAAGCAAAATACACAGGTAAAAAAAAATAAACTCAGCAATAAAATAAAGGCATAATGCACAAACATTCATTTCACAAAAGGCAAGTAACAATCACACAGGAGGAAGAGAGATTTGATCTTAATAGAAACCTCCTCATAAATTCACAATATGCTTTGTTCAAAATGCCACAAAATACAGCTATATATTAAAAGGACATGTTTCTCTCCAACATACAGAACTATAGGAAACTTTTTTCCTCTTTTCCTCTGTATTTGCAAGTTTTCTAAAGAAACTATTTTTGACAAAAATTCTAAGAAAAATTTATTTTTCTTTATAAAAATCGTAAGCACAGACAAACCTCACCTAAAATGTCTCTTCTCCTATACAGCAAGCTAAATAAACTGCAACTGAATTTAAGAGGATTTTCTTAAGTTTAATCTAAATTTAACAAAACCGTGGCTGTCTTGAGAACCGCTGACCACATTTTACAGCTCAGCAAGCCGGTACAAAAATGCTGGACAGTTATTCAATAGCAATTTTTCTTTACGGCAGTTCCCAGATTGTTTTCATTTACCAAAAAGGCAGAAGTACTGACTTTAAAAGGCTGGAGCACTCAGTCTGTGGTTTTCAGTTTTGTTTAACAAAATTTTTACTTTCCCATAGCACTAACCTTTAGAGACGGGCACAACCGGACTTTCTTTAGGCACTGTGCCTGAATATGGCTAAATAAACATTACAGACCGACAACTCCGCAGGGGAAGAGAACAAATATTTACCTTCTTAGCATCTGCAGAAGACCTCAACCCTTCTGGCAGCGTGTGCACTAAAGGTAAGACCGCAGCACTGACGCGCTGGAAGTGGGCGTCCGAAACCTGATCCAGACGTGGTCGCTTGGATTCCAGCGACTCGTGGTCCACCGGGGATGGCCCTGGGTGAAACTGTTCATATCCAGTTCTCCTTTCTTGAGGCCTGATACATAAAAAGAAAAGAAACACTTGAAGTTTTTTAAATGAGGGGTGCCCGGGTGGCTCAGTCAGTTGGGCGGCCGACTTCGGCTCAGGTCATGATCTCGCGGTCTGTGAGTTCGAGCCCCACGTCGGGCTCTATGCTGACAGCTCGCAACCTGGAGCCTGCTTCGGATTCTGTGTCTCCCTCTCTCTCTCTCTCTCTCTCTCTCTCTCTCTCTGCCCTTCCCCCACTCATACTCTGTCTCTATGTCTCTCAAAAATAAATAAACGTTAAAAAAATTTTTTTAAATGATGTACAACTTCCTGCTAACATCCCTGGTTGGGCTTTGAAATAAACGTGGAAATTATGTTTACTTTGAAACTGAATCCCTGCCCCCTGCTTCCCGCACCGCAGAAGAACATATATAAAGTGCTCTTAAACTTCTAATTTTTTTTATTAAATTATTTTTAACGTTTATTTATTTTTGAGAGTCAGAGAGACCACGAGCAGGGAAGGCGCAGAGAAAGAGGAAGACACAGAATCCGAAGCAGGCTCCAGGCTCTGAGTTGTTGGCACAGAGCCCCACGTGGGGCTCAAACTCACGAAACCTGAGATCATGACCTGAGCTGAAGTCGGACGCTTAACCAACTGAGACACTCAGGTGCCCCTAAACTTCTAATTCTAATAGAAAGTTTCTTCAGGGGAGGTGCGAATGGTAGTCGTAAAGAAGTGAAAGCATAACAAAAGATTTCCATTTGCAGAAAATTTTAAGTTGCTAAAGAATACCCCTAAAATACAACTTTTAAGCCTATGGCATAATAATTGAATTTAATATGACCTAAACCAGAAAAGCTACCATTTTGAACCAATAATACAAACAAGCAGGAAACAAATCTCCCAGCAACTGTACATGGAGATGGAAATGACTCAAGTTGTGAGTTATTACTAAGACTTAAAGACAAGTCTCTTGAGTGGAAATGTACCATTGCTTTGAAATTCTGACCCCCGAAATAGTCTGTCTAGTTTCTACCAGTACGTGTCTTGAAAGTCAGGAATCAGTCTGTGACTCCTTTAAGTGAGGTACTGTACAGAGTACTACCTGTGGGTGTTGATTAATTTCACTTTCTCTTTCCTATCAAAGCATTTATAGAATCAACGCTTTACTTTGTGGCCAAGCTTTAAATGAACATCTCGCAAAATATTTCTCGATGAAAAGGATTATCACTGGGTTTCCTTTTTCAAAGAGATGATGAAATAAACCCCGAGGTCTATAAACTTATTATATTTCAAAAATCTGAACTCTCATTCAAGACGTAAATCCTATAATTTTCTTAAAATTCACAATGATGTCACAAAACCCAGCGGAGCAGAAGCCTTAGGAACAAGCTGAGGACTGTTTGTATTCGATACAGTATTGGGAGTTCTCATAAGAGCATCAGGCAAGAAAAAGAAAAAAAAAGTCCTCCAAATCTGAAAGAAAGACATAAAAGTATTTCTATTTGGATGACATGATCCCATACGGAGAAAAACCTACAGAATCCACCAAAAATAGTTACAGCTAATAAATGAATAATGCAAAGCTACATGATACACATTCAACATGCAAAAATCAGCTGTATTTCTATATATTAGCAATGAACAGTCTGAAAATGAAATTAAGAAAATAATTCCATTTATAGTAGCATCCAAAGGAATAAAAGCTAGGGATAAATCTGACCAAGGAGGCCCAAGACACTTACGCAGTGAAAACCACAAAACACTGTGGAAGAAACTATGGAAAATCAAAGCAGTAAGACAGCCCATGCTCACGCACCAAAGACTTAATATCATTAAGAGGACAATACTACACAAAGGTATCTACAGATTCAATGTAATCTCTATCAAAATCCCAATGGCGTGTTTTGGAGAAATAGAAAAACCCATCATAAAATTTATATAGAATCTCAAGGAACCCCCAAAGAGTCAAGACAATTTTGGGAGCGAAATCCAAGATCAAAAGAACTTGCACTTCGCAATTTCAAAGCTTACTACAAAGCTGATCAAGAGTGTGCTGCCCCCCAAGGGTAGACATACAGACCAAGGGGATAGAACTGAAAGTCCAGAAATTAACTCTCACATCGGCGGCCAGTCGACTTTTAACAAGTGTGCCAAGACCATTCAAGGAGGAAGGAACAATCTCTCCAACAAATGGTGCAGGAGACTCTGGACGCCCAGCCTGCAAAGGAGAGAAGCTGGACCTTTATCATAGGCCACCTGCAAAAATTAACTCAAAACAGATTACGGGTTTAAAAGATAAGAACTAAACTCTAAAACTCCTAGAAAAAAATATAGGGAGAACTCTTCCCGATGTCGCATTTTGCAATGCATTCCTGGATATCACACCAAAAGCCCAGGCAACAAAAGAAAAAAAAAAACCTGGTAAACTGGACTTCATCAAAACTTCAAACTTTTGGACATCTAAGGATACTATCAAGACAGTGAAAAGAAAGCCCACGAAATGGGAAAAATTATCTACAAACATGTATTTGATAAGCTTTTAATATCCAGAATATTATCGGCCTTCCACAACTGAACAATAAAAAGATAACTGCCTCCGAAGGAGGGGGAAGGAGGGGGAAGGAGGGGGAAGGAGGGGGAAGGAGGGGGAAAATGGGCAAAGGATGTGAATAGACATTTCTCCAAAGACATACAAATGACCAAAAAACACATGAAAAGATGCTCAACATCATTCATCATTATGGGAACACAAATCAAAACCAAACTGAGGTACTATTTGGCCAGACTTGTTTGGGAAACAAAGAACAAAGAAAAATAATAAGGGTTCACACAGATGTAGAAAAATCGGAGCCTGGCGCACTGCTGGGTGCGGACGTCAGACTGTGGAGCCGCTGTGGGAAACCTGCAGTTCTTCAAAAAGCTACACACAGAATTACCGTACGGCACAGCAGCTCCCCCTAGGTGTGTGAGGTATATATCCCAAAGTACTGAGAACAGGGACTCATGCACAGGTATTGAAACGGACTCAAACGGATATTGTACACCAACGCTCATGCGGCATTATTCACAACAGTCGAAAGTGGAAACAATCCGTGTCCACTGACGGACGAATGGATAAACAAAATGTGGTACTACATCCGCATTTATATATGGTGGTGTACAGTGGTACAGAGTCCACACGCGGCAATATGGCTACACCTTAAAACATCACACTAAGTGAAATAAGCCAGATACAAAAGGACAATTGCTGTATGACTATTTATATGAAGTAACTCAAACAGGCAAATGCATAGAGAAAGTAGGTTAGAGGTTACCAGGGCCTGGGGGAAGAGGAGGCTGGGGAATTATTGCCTAATGGGAACAGAGTTTCTCTTTGGGGTAATGAAAAAGTTCTGGAAATAGTGGTGATGGTTGCAAAATCCTGTTGTGCACTGAATGCCACTAAGCTGAAACATTTAAAAATGGTCAAAATGGTAAATCTATGTTACGTATATTTTCCCAGAGTAAAAAAGATCACATAGAAGTTAATTCTTGGAATCATTATTAATAAAGACTAGCCTAGGGGATTCTAGCATATAATTTTATTTCAGAAGCTTAGTACTACTGGAGTGAGTGATTTATGCTCTTTTTCAACAGTTAACTCTTTTCCCCTTCATTCGACTCACTGGACTCGGACTTAAGGCCCCATCATTTCATTTTACTACAAGTACTCAGCACACACTGAAGTCAGCAATGACCTCCTGATACTGAAAGCAAACAAGTATTTTTAGACCTGTGCTGACCTATCGGCTACATTTTATACTTTCCTCACTCCTTCCTTCCTGACACTCTTCCACCTCTTGGTTTCCAGGACACAACCCGCCCTGGTTGCCAGAGTCTAACCATTTTCCCTCAGGGTCCCGAGCAACAGATGGGTTTAAAACCGGCCCTCTTTCAGCGATGCTGAGCTTCCTCATGCAGTCTTTGCTTAACCTGACCTGCTGGAAAACACGCCTGTAGTTCTCCCTTCTCTGCTTCTCTCTCACAATTGCCCTGCTCTCATTTTGCACACACAAAAAGCTTAAGGCTCACCCTTCCTGAACCTTACACTGGAGCACTGTCCCCTGAAGTATAAATGCCTCCGGAGCTTCAATGAAACAAACCCTTTTGCAAGATAATAGTTATCAAATTTGTGCCTCCAACAAAACTGAAGAACGTAAGTTGTTAACTAACATTTTCATCTTAGAGAAATTAAGTGATTTAGGACATATACCTCATAAGAAATTACTTTGGTGAATAAGGTTTCTTGGCACTTTCATCGGAATAAAAAACAATAGAGTACATGCTGCCTTCATTCTATCAATAAGTAGTATTTTGAAAACAGCCACCATCTATCTCATTAATGCATGGATGCATTTCCATGAAATTTTACTTATATCTGATTAATTTGTTTCTCATTTTCTTAAATGATTACTGTTTTGACCAATCTTAAAATATCCAATCTGGAAGTTTTTTTAAACAGATGTTGGCAAGGATGCAGAGAAAGAGGAACCCTACTACACTGTTGATGGAAATGCAAACTGGTGGAAAACAGTATGGAGGCTCCTCAAAAAATTAAAAATAGAACTACCCTAAGACCCAGCAATTGCACAAATTACAATTTGGATAAATTGTACAAAATTGTACAAAGGGTACAAAAATGCTGATTTGAAGGGGCCCACGCACCCCAATGTTTATAGCAGCACTATTGACAGTAGCCAAAGTTTGGAAAAAACCCAAATGTCTATCAACTGATGAACGGATGAAGAAGATGTGGTATATATATATATATACCATATATATGTGTGTGTATATATATATCTATATATATATACACACACATATACAGGAATACTACTCGGTGATACACACACACACACACACACACACACACACACTGAAATCTTGCCATTTGCAACAATATGGATGAACTGGAGGGTATTATCCTAAGCGAAATAAGTCAGAGAAAGACAGATATCCTATGATTTCACTCATATGTGGAATTTGAGAAACTTAACAGATGAATACAGGGAAAGGGAAGCAAAAATAAGATTAAAACAGAGAGGGAGGCAAACCATAAGAGACTCTTAAATACAGAGAACAAGGAAGGTGGGTGGGGGATGGGTTAGATGGGTGAGGGCATTGAGGAGGGCACTTTTTGGGATGAGCGCTGGGCGTCCTATGTAAGAAATGAATCACTGGGTTCTACTCCTGAAGCCAAGACTACACTGTATGTTAACTAACTTGAGAATAAAAGAAAAAAACAAAGAAGTTTCTTAAAATAGGGCATCTTTAGAAACAGACACGTTTCCATATTTTGTTGTTAAATAAATGTAAGTAAGATAGGTTGATCAATAAATGACTCGGAATAATCAAAGCAAATCGCGTTAGCATAAATTTTTTGAAAAAAGAAGAACACGTGAGCTCCAAGAAAATAAGGAACAGAAAAAGAAGTTTTGTTAGAGACAAGTTCATTTATACATAGTATCATTTTAAGTGGATGATGGTATCAAATCACTATGGTATTTAGATTCCGTCAGATAATTTTAAAAATGTATTGCAGCAGTTTTGCTTTAAAATGTCAATACTTTCAATATAGCAAATTATATTCATCTTTTAAAACTTAGGAAACTTTTAAATGTCAACTTAAAAATGTACAATATAGCTTTTCAAAATTCGTTTAAGAAATATGCAAGTAACAAGTTTGAAGACCACCATTTCAGTCCTTTTCCTTCCTCTCTCTCCCTCAGAGGCTTCCGCCTCATGGCATCTCCACATGCTGGGGAGCCTCTGGGTTCATCTCCAAACTGCTGCCCTCTCACTTCCCACCTGCCCTGGATCGCAGGCACCGACCTGGACCTTAAACCCAGATCCTCCCGGAGCGCGCGAGGCCCATCTCCAGCTGCCTGTGTCACAGGTACCTCAAGCTTAATTCGCACCAAACTCAAGTAGTCTTACCCCCGTTGCTCTTTCCTTAATCTCTCTCACACTGTCACGGCCGTGGGACCAACAGCCACCGGACAAGCTAGAAAGCCAGGATTCCCCCAGGTCTCCTCCCTCACCTTTGCCACTTGCTAGGACGCGACAGCCTTCCCCCTAACTCACTCCAGCCCGGCTGGTCTCCGCCTCGCTGTCCGATCTTATGCTCACACTGTCTCACGTGTGCTTTCTGCATCTAGTCTATCCACCTCAAATTCGTCCTCCGCAGAGCGGCGGCCAGAGGTAATCTATCAGAAACGAGCACCCAGCGTGAGCTAAAGGCCAAGGCCCTCGACACAGCTCTTAGAAACAGGGCCACTGCCGGCCTGCGAGAAAACTGAGCGCAACGTGCAGAAGCAAACGCAGCCCTCTGGTACACGGGGCCTGCCTGGTGAGCTGCCCAAGCTGGGTCTCAGTCCTCAGCCGTCCCCTCGACCTATAAAAGTTAACTTCCAGGTGTTACATTTTACCTCTAGGGAGGCTGCCTGTGACATTTACCAAAGCCACAAGGGACAGCTTACCTAGCGCTGGAGAAGAGCATACGGCCGCCAGTACACAGGACAACTGGGACGAACGCGGACAATACACAGCTCTCTTGGCATCAAGAAATCGGGCTATTTCCCATTTCAGTTTGCCCATCCTTTTAACAAGAACAAAACTATTCATGGATAAACAAGTAAATACCTAATTTAACATTTAAAATTTCAAAGAATTTTAAGTGAACTGTATGAAAATCTTTGTGAAAACAAATACAACTTTGTATTGGAGTCCTGGTGGAGTTAAGCATGAAATCTCCGTTTTAAATGAACGTATTTGCCTTTTAAAAGCTAACACCAGTGGAAAGGTATAGCCACTTTGGAAACAGTCTAGCAATTTCTCAAACGGCAAATAGAGAACTACCATATGATACAGCAATTCTACTCCTGGGCATGTTCCCAAGAGAAAGGAAAACCCATGGTCACATAAAAATTTGTGCACGAGGGCTCCTAGCAGCATTATTCATGACGATCAAAAAGTGAAAACTCAAATATCTATCAATTGATGAATGGACAAATAAGGTGTATAAAGAAAAGCAAACATCAGATTTTCACACTATAAAACCTCTGTAGACTTTTAAACTTAAAAGTTCTTATATTTCACGGACTTCCATGACCTCTTAGTACGTCCTTTAAATACCTTTAAAACAAATTAAAGTTTTTAAATGGGTCTTTTACTGTAATATACCTATGCCTTATAGTTTTAATTTTAAGGAAAAGATAACCCTCGTTAGGGGGAACATAGCTATTCAAAACGGTGGTCCACAAAACGCATCTAGAATTATATCAATTGATTTTATTTATTCCTAGCTATGGAAATTTATTTCACCTGAACTTTCAAATGTATAAGCATGATTTGGCTTCTTTTTTTGCTCAAGGGAAAACCAATTATCTGAATTTCGGTGAACCTTTTATAATATCTGAAACTACCTCAAGTTGTTGTGCGTCTTTTTATTTAAATACCCAAATACTCTAATTATGGGGACTAATTTTTCCAATGAAATCTAGAAAACACGATTGATGATATTCACCCAGAAATGACTCTCGTATTTTAAGACTATGGTTTATAAAACGATAGACATTTGCTAACCAAAAAAATTCCAGGAATACAAAACAAAACTAAGCAGCAAATTGCCCCAAATCGCACCACATTCAGACAATGCTAAAACTAGGTGAATCCCATACCCAAACATCACTTTATTTTTACATATGGGTAAATGGATATTCAGACAAAAATAAAACTTTAAGTGAAGAATATTTGGTTTGTTTTTATATAGGTATTAGGGGAAAAAATAAAATGAAATAAAGCTTAAAATGGAAGGAATTGTTCCTTTGTCACAAGAAATTAGTTCCTAAAAGATTACTGCTAGGGGTGCCTGGGTGGCTCAGACGGCTGAGTGTACAACTTCGGCTCAGGTCACGACCTCATGGGTCATGTGTTCTAGCCCCACATCAGGCACTGTGCCAACAGCTCAGAACCTGGAGCTTGCTTGAGTTCTGTGTCTCCCTCTCCCTCTGCCCCTCCCCTGCTCGTTCTCAGGCTCAGGTTCAGTCTCTCTCTCTCTCTCAAAAATAAACACTAAAATACATTGCACTCCAGGCTTATCTCAAGAAACAAGAAATATCCCAAATATAAAATCTAACAGCACACCTAAAGGAACTAGAAGCAGAAGAGCAAAGACAACCAAAACCCAGCAGAAGAAGAGAATTAATAAAGATCAGGGCAGAAATAAACAATATAGAATCTAAAAGACCAGTAGAACAGATCAATGAAACCAAGAGTTACTTTTTGGGGGAAAAAAAAAATGATAAACCTCTAGCCAGGCTTCTCAAAAAGAAAAAAGAGAGAAAGAAACAGATAAAATCGCTAATGAAAATGGATTGATTACAACCAACCCCTCAGAAATGCAAGCAATTATCAGGGAATACTATGAAAAATTATATGCCAACAAACTGGACAATCCAGAAGAAATGGACAAGTTCCTAAACACCCACACATTACCAAAACTCAAATGGGAAGAAATAGAAAATTTGAACAGACCCGTAACCAGTGAAGAAATTGAATCAGTTATCAAAAATCTCCCAACAAATAAAAGCCCTGGACCAGATGGCTTCCCTGGGGAATTCTACCAGACATTTAAAACAGAGTTAATTCCTATCCTTCTCAAGCTGTTCCAAAAAATAGAAATGGAAGGAAAACTTCCAGACTCATTCTATGAAGCCAGCATCACTTTGATTCCCAAACGAGACAGAGACCCAGCAAAAAAATAGAACTACAGGCCAATATCCCTGATGAATATGGATGCAAAAATTCTCCACTAGATACTAGCAAATCAAATTCAACCACGTATAAAAAGAATGATTCACCAGGATCAAGTGGGATTCATTCCTGGGTTGCAGGGCTGGTTCAATATTCACAAATCAATCAATAGGATACATCACATTAACAAAAGAAAAGAAAAGAACCATATGGTCCTGTCAACAGATGCGGAAAAAGCATTTGACAAAATACAGCGTCCTTTCTTAATAAAAACCCTCGGGAAAGTCGAGATAGAAGGAACATATTTAAACATATTAAAAACCATTTATGAAAAGCCCATAGCTAATATCATCCTCGCTGGCGAAAAGCTAAGAGCCTTCCCCCTGAGATCAGGAACAGAACTGGGATGTCCACTCTCACCACTGTTGTTTAACATAGTGTTGGAGGTCCTGGCATCAGCAATCAGACAACAAAATGAAATAAAAGGCCTCAGAACTGGCAAAGATGAAGTCAAACTTTCACTTTTCACAGACAACATGATACTGTACGTGGAAAATCCGACAGACTCCACCAAAAGCCTGCTAGAACCGATATATGAATTCAGCAAAGTCGCGTGTACAAAATCAACGTACAGAAACCGGTTACATTTTTATACACCAATAATGAGGCAACGGAAAGAGAAATAAAGAAACTGATCCCATTCACAATTCCACCAAAAACCATAAAATACCTAGGAATAAACCTAACCAAGGATGTAGAAGATCTGTATGCTGAAAACTATAGGAAACTTATGAAGGAAATTGAAGACAACACAGAGAAATGGAAAAACATCCCATGCTCAGGGATTGGAAGAATAAATATTGTTAAAATGTCAATACTACCCAAAGCAATCTACACATTCATTGTGATTCCAATCAAAATTCTTCTCAGAGCTAGAAAAAATAACCCTAAAATTTGTATGGAACCACAAAAGACCCCGAATAGCCAAAGTACTACTGAAGAAGAAAACCAAAGCAGGAGGAATCACAATCCCAGACTTTAGCCTCTACTACAAAGCTGTAATCATCGAGACAGTACAGTATTGGCACAAAAACAGACACAAAGACCAATGGAATAGAATAGAGAACCCAGAATTGGACAAATGTACAGCCAACTAATCTTTGACAAAGCAGGAAAGAGTATCCAATGGAAAAAAGACAGCCTCTTTAACAAATGGTGTTGGGAGAACTGGACAGCAACATGCAGAAGAATGAAACTAGACCACTTTCTTACACTATACACAAAAATAAACTCAAAATAGATGGAGGACCTGAATCTGAGACAGGAAACCATCAAAACCCTAGAGGAGAAAGCAGGCAACAACCTCTTTGTCCTCAGCCGTGGAAATTTCTTACTTGACATGTCTCCAAAGGCAAGGGAATCAACAAAAATGAACTACTGGGACCTCATCAAGATAAAAAGCTGCTGCACTGCAAAGGAAACAATCAACAAAACTAACAGGCAACCAACGGAATGGAAAAAGGTAGTTGCAAATGACATATCAGATAAAGGGTAGTATCCAAAATCTATAAGGAACTCACCAAACTCCCAAAAAATAAATAATCCACTGAAGAAACGGGTGGAAGACATGAATAGACACTTTTCCCAAGAAGACATCCAGATGGCCAACCCACCCATGAAACGACACTCAATGTCAGTCATCATCAGGGAAATACAAATCAAAACCACACTGAGATACCTAGCCTCACGCTGGTCAGAGTGGCTAAAATGAACAAATCAGGAGACTATAGATGCTGGTGAGGATGTGGAGAAACGGGTGCCCTCTTGCACTGTTGGTGGGAATGCAAACTGGTGCGGCCTCTCTGGAAAACAGTGTGGAGGTTCCTCAAAAAATTAAAAATAGAACTACCCTATGACCCAGTAATAGCACTGCTGGGAATTTGCCCAAGGGATACATGAGTGCTGATGCCTAGGGGCATGTGTACCTCAATGTTCAGAGCAGCACTTTCAACAACAGCCAAATCATGGAAAGAGCCTAAATGTCCACCAACTTACCAAATGGATAAAAAAGATGTGGTTTATGTATACAAAGGAATACTACTTGGCAATGAGAAAGAATGAAACCTGGCCATTTGTAGCAACATGGATGGAACTGGAGGGTATTATGCTAAGTGAAATTAAGTCAGACAGAGAAAGACAGATACATATGTTTTCACACATAGGTAGGTTTTGAGAAACTTAACAGAAGACCATGGGGGAGGGGAAGGGGAAATAAAAAAGTCACAGAGAGGGAGGGAGGCAAACTGTAAAAGACTCATGAATACTGAGAACAAACTAAAGGTTGATGGGGGGCAGGGGAGAGGGGAAAGTGGGTGATGGGCACTGAGGACCGCACTTGTTGGGATGAGCACTGGGGGCTGTATGGAAACTAATTTGACAATAAGTTATATTAAAAAAATAAAAATAATAAAATAAAAATTTTTTAAATTTTTAAAAAGGACTATTGCCAAAGGGTAAGGGGGAAACTACAAAAAGCATTAAGACAGGAATATTTTTATCGACCTAACATTTTCATTTTAGAAGTATCAGATTATTCCAGACACAACCTTCTAGTGAACACCTTTAAACGTCTCCCAGTACCTACAATATCTCTAGATCCTGTAATTAAATTATTATTTTGTCAAGATTTGCTATTGACCTTCAGTTATGGAATCGTAACTCATCTAGGCGTCTCCCGTGGACTTTTTACCGAAAACGGTGTGTGGCTTACTGCAGTCCTTTTGCCGTGGCTTCCGTTCTTCGGCTCGATTCTAGCACCTAAAACTCTTCCAAGAAGTTTTAGATGATCAGCGTTTTCAAGTCTAAGACTGTCTGCCTATTGCTTTCATTCTTAAACTCGAGTGGTACAGAACATTCTCGGATCTCATTTCTTTTTCTCAGAACTCTGTGGCTACTGCTCCCCTATCTTCTATCCCTGTCGTTGCTTGGAGCCAGACTCGCTCCTCCCTGCCAACGATTTCTTTTGCTTCCTGGATTCCTGATTCTTTTACTTACCCTTGACCTTTGACAAATGAACCAAGTGCTCTCCTGACACTGGTCATTCTGTGTAATCATCCCTGGAGCAAGCCATGTCCTATCAACCCTCGGAGTTCTTCCTTCACTTTACAGAGAAAAAAAGCATTTTTAAAATGACCGATATTACTTCCTTTCCTTGACAGGTTTTCCATCTCAGAAACACACGTTCTCATGAAATGTTGGATGATTTTAATTTATCAACCTCTTTGTAATTGGTTTAATTTTTATTCTTTCCTTCTGCATCCACTCTGTCTCTGGACTTTCTTGCGTGACAAAGGTCTAACTTTTAGCCACACCTGTTTTTTCCCCGAGTTCTTTCTTATTTTATATATTGAATTTACAATGCTGGGCCGGCGGGGGCGGGGGGACTGGAATATATAGTCTTTCATTTTATCTAATTGGGCTGTCTTGTACTGTTTTCGAATATCTTCTTTTTAATTTTAAGTCTGCCCACAGTGTATAGCGCTTAGGGGGCAAGTTCTTCATTGTTTTTGTCTTCTTACACACAGAGCTCTTTGTTTTTGACACTCTGTATTGCTTTCTTTAATCTTCTCTTCCAGGAATACCTTTGCCCCACCCGTGGCTTCTTGCCCTCCTGCTCAGGGACGTCACGTGCAGCCCTACTCAGACTTTGTCTTCGGTCTAGAAAGGTATATGTGAATTTTCCTTGCTCGTCTCCACTTTGCCTGGCGTTTGTCTACAGATGGAGGACTGGGGTGAGCTTTCTATATGCTTTTCTGTAGCCTGAGGGAACAGGGAACTGGGGCGAAGGAGAAGAAGACTGAGTTGGGGCTATGTTGCCTTTCTTGAGGCTCCTGGCCCGCTCTACGAGCCAGACACGTACACCAGACCCGAGGCCTTCGGCTCTTCAGTTCAGGAAATGGCACACGCGCCTGCCCTTCCTGCGAGATGGCACGGGGGGTTGCCAAGCAAACGATTCACCGCTGCTACACCCCCACCGTCCACATTTTCTCAAACTAGGGAATACTTCTGAGAAACCCTAGGATTTTGCTGACCCTCTTTCTTTCTGCAACACTGCTTCGTTGAGAGCACAAGTAGGAACTAGGCGCAAGAGTCTTCTGCTTCCTTCCTGAAATGCCGTTCCTCCAAGTTTACGGCAGTGGCTGCGTGCCTTTACTGCTTTATGCAGGGTGGTTTTTAGCCTTTTTTCAGAAAGCTATTTTTGTGTATTTGCTAGATATTATGGAGGGGGGTGATCTGAATTCCCTCCACAGCCTTCGCCAAGAAATGTTTTTTATAATAATTGTAAACACAGCCAAATAATTTCAATCCTTTTATCATCTTAAAACTTAAACAGTAAACATGTCTTTAAGACAGGAAATCAAGTTCTTTATAAAATTGCTAAAATGAGAAAGGCAGAAAGGCAATTTAACAAAAAGTAGTGATTATACTTTAGACTGAGAGTGAAGACGGGGTGAGAGAGAGCAGAGATGGCAAGGACACCACGGAGGTGCGTGCCTGCCATGAACAGGGCCGACGCTGCCTGATCAAAGACTATCCTTTGAGGACAATCTCATTACTATTCTCATTATTACAGCTGAGAAAGCTAAGGTTTAAAGAATCTAAATCAGTAATTTGCAACCCTCGCTGCAAATGAGAATGACCCGGGAAACTCTAGACACACGCGAGCACCTGGGCCCAAACCCAGGGACTGATTTAATCATTCTGAGATGGGGCTTCCATTATGCCACCTAAACTGAGAACACCAGGTCACACACGTGACCAAGGCCATCAGCTGACCAGGACGCAAACCTCGCCCGCCGACTTCCCAGCGCACAGCATCAACTGAGAACTGGGGAAACAAGTTGGAGGAGTTTTTGTAACTATTATGGTAACTCCTCCAAAAGATCGACAGACAGAAAAGAGCTCAACATACAAACAGTAAGTGACCACTCGCAGCTTGGTTAATCAAATTATCAAGGAAAAGTAACACTAATGCAACGGCGCGCTTATGAAGTAAGCATACACGCGCCGCAGAACCTGCGTCCTCGACGGAAGCACGGAAGAACCCCATTACCTGTCAGAACCTGGGTGAAATTCCGAGAGCAAGGACGGCCGTCTGCGGAGCTGCTGCTGCTGCTGCTGCTGCTGCAAGAGCTGGGACGCCTGGCTGACCTCGAGATGAGAAGAACGGTAATCGGGGACCGCAAACTCCTAGCGTGGAAATAGCCACAAATTAATTATTAGCCAAAACACGAAGGGCACCACGAAATCAAACCGAGTATCAGTGCACAGAGGCGGTTACGGGCCGCTAAGTAAGGAAAGGAGCGGCGGCGATGACTGCGACGATGACTTCAACCCTTCGCTGGCCTAACTCTTCCCCACAAATCTGAGAGTCGACACTGAGTATCGTTCAGAAGAATTCAAAATGAAATTTTGTGTCCAGTCTACATTTGCCTCGTTCTACTGCCACGTGCATGACAAGTAACTCCCACTCCATATTACCCAAACGGTAAGCCCTCAAACTCATGTGTTCCACAGGAAATCTGAGAAATCATTCCAACCTTAAATTCAAAGTCGGTAAGCTGGCAGGGCCACAAAAGCCACTGAGTTAAATCCATGAAAACTTCACAAACGAAGAGACAGAAGTCCAGAGACTCCATCTGCTAGGTAAGAGTAACAGTCTCTATCATTCTAGGTGGGTAATTTCAGGTTCCTTTTCCTACTTTTGACTCTTCGCTGAAAAAACAAAAGCTCCTTTTCAAAAGTAGTCTATTAATGCTAATAATTATAAACAGATACTTATACCCAGAAATAATCCAGGAATTCCACTCCTAGGTATATACACAAGGTGTATGTCTATACACAAAACTTTGTACACAAATTTTCCAAGCAGCATTATTCACAATAGCCAAAAACTAGAAGGAATTCAAATGCCCAGGGACTCGTGAATGGATCAACAAAATGTGTGGCATCTATACAGTGGGATATTATTCAGTCCTAAAAAACACTGAAGGGGGCGCCTGGGTGGCTCAGTCGGTTAAGTGGCCAACTTCAGCTCAGGTCATGATCTCACAGTCTGTGAGTTCGAGCCCCGCATCGGGCTCTGTGCTGATGGCCCAGAGCCTGGAGCCTGCTTCAGATTCTGTGTCTGCCTCTCTCTCTCTATGCCCTTCCCCTGCTTACGCTCTGTCTCTCAAAAGTAAATAAATGTTAAAAAAAAAAAATTAAAAAAAAAAAAAACAACACTGAAACAACACTGAGCCTGGGTGGCTCAGTTGGTTAAGTGGCCGACTTCAGCTCAGGTCATGATCTCACAGTCTGTGAGTTCGAGCCCCACATCGGGCTCTGTGCTGATGGCCCAGAGCCTGGAGCCTGCTTCGGATTCTGTGTCTGCCTCTCTCTCTCTATGCCCTTCCCCTGCTTACGCTCTGTCTCTCAAAAGTAAACAAATGTTAAAAAAAAAAATTAAAAAAAAAAAAAAAAAAAACACTGAAGGGGTGCCTGGGTGGCTCAGTTGGTTAAGTGGCCGACTTCAGTTCAGGTCATGATCTCACGGTCTGTGAGTTCGAGCCCCACATCGGGCTCTGTGCTGATGGCTCAGAGCCAGGAGCCTGCTTCGGATTCTGTGTCTCCCTCTCCCTCTGCCCTTACCCTGCTCACATTCTGTCTCTATGTCTCTCAAAAATAAAAATGTTAAAAAAAAATTTTTTTAATAAAAAAATAAAAAAACACTGAAGTACTAACAATATACACTACAACCTAGATGAACCTAGAAAACATAATACTAAGTAAAATACAAATGGACATCAAAGGGCACATATTTTGTAATTCCGGTTATATAAAATGTCTACGAGAACAAATCAAGAGACAGAAAGTAGATGAGTGGTTACCAGGGGGTGGAGGGAAGAGGGGAATTGGGATTAACTACTCTGAGGTACAGGTTTCATTTCAGGTGACAGAAAAGTTCTGGAATTAGACAACAGTAATGGATGCCCAACATTTGTGAATATACTAAAAGATATTGTACACTTTAAAATGGTTTTATGTTATATGGATTTTATGTCAACAAAAAAATTTTTAATCATAAACAGATAAAATTGAGCTGCCCAGACTGAAACATGGAATAAATAAGAGGTCCAGAGGTCTGCTTTGCTATAAGCAGTAAAACATAATTCATACATAGTCTAAGAAAAGAACATCCAACTTGAAAACATAGCCAAGGAACACTAAATACTGAAGAAAAATCAAAGCCACTTAAAAAAAAAAAGGAAAAAGCACCAGGGCGCCTCAGTCAGTTAAGCATCTGACTTCGGCTCAGGTCACGATCTCACGGTTCATGAGTTTGAGCCCTGAACTATGCTGTCAGCAAAGAGCCTGCTTCAGATCCTCTGTCTCCTCCTCTCTGCCCCTCTCCTACTTACACCCGCATACTCTCTCTCAAAAATAAACATTTAAAAATACAATAAAAAATTTAAAAGCACCAAAACTCACTCAAAAAATAATTTACAAAGAAAAAGATAAAGGGCTACGTACAAAACACACAAGAGTAAGTATAAATGATATACTCAAAAAAGATACCAAATAGCAATCAAAGAAATTAAAAAGATGATCAGTGAAATTAATAGAACAGGCGATGAGCAAATGAAGGTGGAGACAGAACGGAGGAATTCTCTCAGAACAACACTGAAGCACAAAGATACAGAAATTAGAGAAGAAAAGTTAGAAATCGCAGCTAGAGTAAAAAGTTCAACATTCGGTATCTACCAGTGAGAGGCAATATTCCAAGAAATAACAGAACAGCATTTCTCCGAAGTTAAAAAGACAAAGCCCTTGGATTAAAATGGGCTTGAGAGAAAAGCTGGACATATTTTAAAAATTAATCCATCACATTGGATGGACACATCAAAACTTTCAGAAAGGTGAGAATAAAGAGAAAATTTGGGGGTATCTAAGTAACATGGATCATAATGAAAACGGGCTTCTCATCAGCAACACTGTGTAGCAGGAAACAGACAACACATTCCAAGTTCAGAGGAAAACAGCTTTGAACCTACAAATTCAACCACCAAATCCTCTCAAATCTTAGGACTACACACTTTTCAGAACTCGAGAACTCAGAAAAGTTACCAACCACAGCCTCTCTCTCAAAGAATTTCTACAGGATGTATCCAGCAGGACAAATTAGGAGTACGAAGTGACCTAAAACAAACAGTGCACTCAGGTTCCAGCTGTGAGCAGGTAACTATCCAGAATTACGTTCCCATAGTAAACGGCCAGAAAACTGGGCAAAACTTTTGCAGGGACTAGTTTCAGACAGCGGAAAGTACACTGCACAGGACTCAATCTCTGAGAAAAATCATACGAATGAGGTAAGTCCCAATCTCCAAACTGTGTCCCTGGGAAGGGAACCCAAACAGTGTCCTGTAATCTTGTTCGCTGAAGAAGCAACCATACTAGTTTGGTAAAGCCATGTGGACAGGACACTTTCCTGGAGACTTCCTGGGGGAAGAGAGTTAAACAGAGAAAGATTTCCTGAAATGTGAATTTGGGGTCTCCTAAGTCTTTGGCCAAATTCCAATCTGTAAACACACAGGGGAGAGCATACCCCAGTCTTAAACAACTCTGGTTGTTCTTAGAAAGAATAGTTAGGAGAAACTATACAACACACGTTTCCCAGAGTTTACAGGGGGCCAGAACTCATTCACATTTCTGCCAGCCAAAGGGAAGAAACTTCAACGAATGCATGAAACAATCACTAGATACCTCAGGAGGACAAATAAGACCTAGAATAAAGACTACTCTAGACTTGCCCTTAAAGAGTTTAATAAACTTCCAAAGTAATCTAACTGCCTACCCGAAGGAATCCAACTTTCTTTAAAGGAATACAACAAAAGCCAGTAATAAAATGTGTAATATTCAATGTTCATATTCCATTCAAAAATGAAAAATCCAACGTCTGTAACGAAAATCTCACTGGATGAAATGAACACTTAGTTGGAACTGCAGATGAAACAAAAATCACTGAACATGAAGTCATAAAATGAAGCAAACTGATAAAAACAAACAGAAAAAATAAAATGAATAGAGGTCCAGTGGTTGGTAGGATAATATGAAATACCAGTAATTTGTGATTCAGAATAAACTAGGGGGAAAGTAGAGAGAAAAACGTATCTGAAGAAATTATAACTGAAAACTGCCAAATTTCCAGTTAGATTACTTTGGAAGCCCTTAAACTCTTTAAGGGTTTAAACTCTTTAAGTCTTTGGCCAAATTCCAATCTGTAAATGCACAGGGGAGAGCACAGCCCAGCCTTAAACAACTCTGGTTGTTCTTAGAAAGAATAATTAGGAGAAACTATACAACACGTTTCCCAGAGTTTACAGGGGGAACATGAAGTCATCATAAAATGAAGCAAACGGATTAAAAAAAAAAGAAAAAAAAAGAAAAAAGAAAATGAATAGAGGTCCAGTGGTCGGTAGGATAATATGAAATACCAGTAATTTGTGTTTCAGAATAAACTAGGGGGAAAGTAGAGAGAAAAACGTTTTTGAAGACATTATGACTGAAAACTGCCAAATTTCATGAAAATTACAAATCCATACAAACACGGAATTCAGTAAATGTCAATACTTATATATAAATAAGGATAAGAATGACCAAAGGTCAGAAACCAGCCAGAAACAAGCCAGGCCACAACACATGGCATGTCTAAAAGCGCTGAAAGGAAATAACCGTCAGGGCAGCTGGCTCAGTCGGTTCAGCCTCTGACTTCAGCTCAGGCCACGATCTCACAGCTCACGAGCTGGCGCCCTGCATCGGGCTCTCTGCTCTCAGCGTGGAGCCTGCCTTGGATCCTGTCTCCCTCTCTCGGTCCCTCCCCACTCGCCCTCTGTCGCTCTCAAAATAAATAAACAGAAAAGGAAATAAAAGGAAAGAACCGTCAACTTAGAATTCCATATCCAGTAAAAATATTCTTTAAAAATAAAGCTGAGGGGCACCTGCATGGCTCAGTCAGTTGAGCGTCAGACTCTACTCTGATTTCCACTCAGGCCGTGATCACGGGGTCGTGGGATCGAGCCCTGCGGCAGGCTCCGTGCTGGGCGTGGAGCCTGGTTAGTATTTTCTTTCTTTCCCTCTGCCCCCTCCCCCATTCGCACACGCTCACTCTCTCTAAAAGAAATAAAATAATAAAACTGAAATGAACTTTTTCAGATAAATAAAAACGGAGAGTTCACTGCCAAAAGACCTGCACTAAGAGAAATCATGCTCTTCAGACAAAAAGAAAATAGTATGAAAAGGAAACTTGCATATATACAAATGAGAGGAAGATGCCAGAAATGTTATACATGTGGGCAGTGAGAGAAGGAACAAAATGAGCAGAAATAAATAAAATTTAAACAATAGTCAAAATGGATGAAACCAAAGTTAGTTATTCTCAGAAAAGACTCAATTAAATTGATAAACCTCAAGGCTAGACTAATAAAGAAAAAAAGGAAGAGAGAAACACTTAGCAACATGAGGAATGACATCACGACGGATCTCAAAGACACTGAAAAGATAAGGGGAATAGTACAACATCTGAATTTAATATACTGAACAACAAAACTTATCCAAACGGACTCAACAAAAAATAAGGAATGTGAATTGTAACTATTAAAGAAATGGAAGGCATAATTTCAATTCTTCCCACAAAGAAAATTCTAGGCCCTGATGACTTCACTGATAAATTCTATCAAATTTCTAAGGAAGAAAAAATACTAATCCTAAGAAAATACAGGAAGAGGGAACACGTCCCAAGCTAACAATATTCTTTTTTTCTTTTAATCGAAGTATAATCAGCATATAATGTTATATTAGTGTCAGGTGTATACATACTGTTTTGACAATTCTAGACATTACTCAATGCTCCCCAAGAGAAGTGTGGTCACCAGCTGCTAACAACATCCCTAATGGTGAAAGACTGAGTGCCTTCCTCTTAAGATCAGAAACAAGTCAAGGATGTTTACTCTCACCTCTTCTATTCAACACTGTACTAGCAATTAAAGCCAGTATGACAAGGAGAAAGATAAAAGGCATCCAGTTTGGAAGGGCACAAGCAAAACTGTCTACTCTCAGATTACAGATCATCTACATGGTAAATCTTGTGTAATCTATTAAAAAGCAACTAGACTAACGAGTAAGGTTGCAGGATTCAGGATCAAAGATACATAGTTGGAATGAACTGAAAACTAATTTCAAAAGAGCAATATATTTACAAATGCATCAAAAGTATGAAATATTTAAGAACAAATGTGACAAAAGATGTACATGACATGTGCACTGAAAACTACAAAACATTACTGAGAAAAATTAATGAAGACCTAAATAGATGGAGAATGACATCATGTTCATGGACCAGAAAAATCAAAGTTGTTGAGATGTCAATTCTCTCCCAAATCTATCTCTAGACGCAATACAAGTCCAATCGAAACCCCAGAGGGGTGCCTGGGTGGCTCATTTGGTAAAGCATCCGACTCTTGGTTTCAGCTCAGGTCATGATCTCATGGTTCATGAGTTTGAGCCCCACGTCGGGCTCTGCGCTCACAGCACAGAGCCTGTTTGGGATTCTCTCTCTCCCTCTCTCTCTGCTCCTCCCCTGCTTGCTTGCTCTCTCACTCTGAAAATAAATAAATAAACTTAAAAAAATTAAAACCAAAAACCCAGCAAGCATTCGTGTAGAAACTGACAAGGTGATTCTAAAATGTATGCTGGGGTGCCTGGGTGGCTCAGTCGGTTAAGCCGCCGACTTCGGCTCAGGTCATGATCTCGCGGTCTGTGAGTTCGAGCCCCACATCGGGCTCTGTGCTGATGGCTCAGAGCCTGGAGCCTGCTTCAGATTCTGTGTCTCCCTCTCTCTCTGCCCTTCTCCTGCTCACGCTCTGTCTCTATGTCTCAAAAATAAATAAATGTTAAAAAAAATGTAAAAAAAAAATAAAATAAAATGTATGCTTTCAAGGGGCGCCTGGGTGGCTCAGTCGGTTGAGTGACCGACTTCGGCTCAGGTCATGATCTCACCGTTTCCGAGTTCGAGCCCCAGTCGGGCTCTGTGCTGACAGCTCAGAGCCTGGAGCCTGCTTCGGATTCTGTGTGTGTGTCTCTCTCTGCCCCTCCCTGCTCATGCTCTGTCTCTCTCTCTCTCTCTCTCTCTCTCGAAATAAATAAATGCCAAAAAAAAAAATTAAAAAAAAAATGTATGCTTTCAAAATGAATAAACTTAAAAAAAAAATCTACCAAAATATATAGAGAGGGGCACCAGGGTGGCTCAATCAGTTAAGCCTCCAACTCTCGATCTCCGCTTAGGTCATGATGTCATAGTTGGTGAGTCTGAGTCCCGACTCAGTCTCTGCGCCAACAGCACGGAGCCTGCTTGGGATTCTCTCTCCCTCTTTCTCTCTCTGCCCCTACCCTAATTATGTGTGCATACACACATGCTCTCTCTCTCAAAATACATAAACATTTTAAAAAGAAAAAATTAAAATAAAATGTATATAGAAATGGCAAGAACTAAAATATTCAGAATAAGAATTTAGAGAAGAATCACACTATTCAATTTCAATTTTACTATAAAGCTATAATAATCAAGACAGTGTGAAGAGCTTTATTTTTTTTTCTTTCTTTCTTTTTTTTTTCATTATAATAGTTTATTTTCAAATTGGTTTACATATAACACCCAGTGTTCATCCCAACACGTGCCCTCTTTAATATCCGTCACCCCCTTTCCCCCCTCCCTCACCTCCCTCACCTCCCTCACCCTCAGATTGTTCTTAGTCTTTGAGAGTCTCTTATGTTTTATCTCCCTCCCTCTCTGTGTCTTTTTTTCCTTTCCCCTCTTCCCCTCCCCCTGGTTTTTGCTTAGTCTCACAAAGTCCACCTATTCGTGGAAACATATGGTATCTGTCTTTTTCTGACTGACTTATTTCACTTAACATAATACCCTCCAGTTCCATCCATGTTGCTACACATGGCCAGATTTCATTTTGTCTCATTGCCACGTAGTAGTCCATTGTATATATGTGCCACATCTTCTTTATCCATTCGTCAGTTGATGGGCACTTGGTTTGCTTCCATGATTTGGCTATTGTCGAAAGTGCTGCTATGAACATTGGGGTACACGTACCCCTATGCATCAGCATTCCTGTGTTGAAGAGCTTTATTAAAAGACAACATTTTGGGGGCACCTGGGTGGCTCAATTGGTTAAGCCTCCAACTCTTGATCTCAACTCAGGTCATGACCTCATGGTTCAAAAGTTCAAACCCCATTTCGGGCTCTGTGCTGATAACACAGACCCAGCTGAAGATTCTCTCTTTCCCCCCTCTTCATCTCTCCCCTGCTCTTTCCCTCTCTCTCAAAAAATAATAAACATTAAAAAAAAGACATGTTTGTTTACACAAAAAACCACATAGATGTGAGGTAAAGATACACAAAACACATCAATAGGACAGTATAGAGAGACCAGAAATACACTAACACATACAGGATCGACTGATTTTCAATGAAAGTGTCAACGCAATTCAGTGGAGAAAGAAGAATCTTTTTTTTTTGTAGTTTATTTATTTATTTTGAGAGAGAGACAGATAGAGAGTGCATGCAAGTAGGGGAGGGACAGAGAGAGAGAGAGAGAGAGAATCTCGAGCAGGCTCTGCCTGTCAGCTCAGTGCCAACTCCAGGCTCTATCTCAGGAATGCGGACATCGTGACCCGAGCCAAAATCAAGAGTCGGACCGACGGAGCCACCCAGGAGCCCCCAGAAGAATCTTTTCGCCAAGTGGATTCTAGAACAAGTGAATATCCATAGGCAAAACAAGAACCTCAACCGTTACTTCACACCATAAACAAAATTTAATTCAAAATAAGTGATAGACTGTAAAACCTAGGATTATAAAAATTTCGGAGGAGAAAACCTTAGTGATCTGGAGTTGGCAAAAACCCCTCAGATACAACACTTAAAGGGCAAGAAATATAAAAGATGAAAATTAACAAATTGGACTTGATAAAAATTATAAAGATGAGCTCTCCAATAATACTGTTAAGAAAATAAGGCAATGCTTTATTTAATCTAGATAAAACACAAAGATACATGTTTTCTAAATAATTTTATTTGTAACAGCCAAAAACTGGAATAGGTAACTAGATACACAAATGGTGATATATCCACAGGCAGCAACGAACAGAAACCAACTACTCAGATGCAGCAGAACTTGAAGAAATCTCAAAAACACTGTGAGAAGCAAAAGAAGCCACGGATAAAATAATTCGTGTAAAATTCAAACCAAACATAATCTGTTATGACAAAAAGCAGAGCAGTGGTTTCCTGGGACCTGAGTTTGTGGAAAGCAGGAGAGGAGGACTAACCTGGGATGGGGCACATGGGAACTTTGTGGGGTGACAGAAATACTCTATGTCTTCACTTTAGTGGTGGTCTTATGGGTGTATGAATCTGTCAAAATGGATACATATACTAAGATTGTATTATATATAAATTAAACCACAGAGTTGATTTAAAAAAATAAAAACAGAGGCGCCTGGGTGGCTCAGTCAGTGAAGCAATCCGACTTTGGCTCAGGTCATGATCTCACGGTCTGTGAGTTCGAGCCCCGTGTTGGGCTCTGCGCTGACAGCTCAGAGCCTAGAGCCTGCTTCAGATTCTGCGTCTCCCTCACTTTTCCCCTCCCCCGCTCATGTCCTCTCTCTGTCTCAAAAATAAATAAGCATTAAAAAGAATTTTTTTTAATAAAAACAAAGAAGAAGCAATCTAGGAAATCAGTATTCAGATGACAAACACCGGTTGAGGGAAAACAATGCAACCAAAATTCAACACCCAATAAGGATTAAAATTCTCAATCTAGCAACAGAAAGCAACTTCTTTAACTGAAAAAAGACATCTACGGGGGCGCCTGGGTGGCTCAGTCAGTTGAGTACCCAACTCTCAATTTCAGCTCTGGTCATAATCTCACAGTTTGTGGGATCGAGCTTCATGTTGGGCTCTGTGCTGACAGTGTAGAGTTTGCTTGGGATTCTCTCTCCCTCTCCCTCTGCCCCTCCCTGGCACACACACTCTCCGTCTCTGTCTTTCTTAAAATAAATAAACTTTTTAAAAAAAAGACTTAAAATATACACATTTATCAAATTAAACATATTTATAAGTAAATATATTTACTGATTGAATTGAAGGAGAGAGAGAACCCTAGTCAGCTTCATGCTAACGGTGGGGCTCAATCTCATAAATCGTGAGATCAGGACATGAGCCAAAATCAAGAGTCAGATGCTTAACTCACTGAGCCACACACCCAAGCCCCCCAAATTTGCTTTATCTCTGAGATGACCATTTAATCCCTTTCCTTCCTCTTTTTCTTCAAACCTTACACTCCTGTCCCCACCCTGCACTGAGTTAATAATTTCACCTCATATTTTACTTTTCACAAGTTACCCCGCATACAAACTCTTTCACCTTCCCAACATCAGCCTCTTAAGAAGGTACAGGCCCTATCCTGGCCATCGCTCAAGAAAGGCCAAGTTATCTGGCCAGGTTAATACTCAACCAGAACTTGAAGCAATAAACATAGGTCTTAACCTGGAAACCCTAAACAACTGATATTTTTCTATCAACAACTCCTATAAAAAGGGAAAAGGAAAAAAAAAAAAAGACATGGTCACCAGTTGCAATCTGACATAAAGCCAAATTAAGACAAAGATAATTAACCCCCAACCTTGGGCTTCTCATCTTGGAGAACGGTTCTTGCCATTTAAATTATATAGTTAGAATAATTGCATTTGGTTTCTGACCAACAAATGTATTAAATAGGAAAAGGAAAACACACACACACACGCACTACTCAGGCAAGTGCCCAGTAGTTGATCCTTACCTGCTGGTGACGCGAGCTGGGAAAGGTGTACTGAACAGAGTGAGGAGGATAACGACTTTGTTCTGTGCTGAATGCTCCTTGGTTGGGAGGATAACCTGAACTTGACATTATCAGTAAAGAAGTCCTCACCAGGCTGTGAGATCAAGTCCAACAAACAATCATGTTTCTAGGAAACCACCTAAACAGGATGGGAAAAAATAGAATTGATAAGAACCAAAGCACCAGGTGTACTTCTAATAAATTATAACTACGGCTATATAAATAAAACCACAATTACCAGGAAAAGCCTTCTCTCATGTATTTACTTAATATAATAGAAGTTACTGAGGTTTGAAAACCACGAATGGGTCTTTTCCTGTCTACTTAGAAAGGTGTTCTTTAATATATCCCAAATAACAATATCAGTAGCTATATAAAGTAAAAAGATATATACATAAAATCTCAGCATGGGACTTCGCACATTGCAAACGCTCATTACATGTCCCTTTTTTTTGGATCAATGTCTAAGAATCAAATGTTATATATTATAGAAACAAAAATCTATGATTGTAAATGTTGGCGTTGTGAAAAGTCAACTGTTAAAAAGATACAAGATTATTTCCAAGGTAAGCATTCGTGCAGAGGAAATATTTTCTTTATTAAAAAATTCTGCCCTCAAAACAGCCGAGGACAACAGTGAGGATGAGAAAGCATTCAAGGAAGAACCCAGTGAGCTAACCACTTCAAGGAAAACAACTGCCAGGATGTATGAACATTAGGACTTGGGAAAGACTTGTACTTGCTTCCATGAGCTTGACGGCTTCCCCACATTTAAAGACTTTTCTGGCAACACTGGTGGTGATAGTAACAAGTGTGAGCTTTGGGTACTACATAATGAAATATGTCAACATTTGAAATGTCTGTATAACTCGATGAATCAATATTTTCCAAATGACCAAGGTAGAATGTGACTAAATTATTCATGAATGCAATATTTATTTAGAGTACAAGACATTTTACTACAAATAAAGTACAAGACAACCCAATAAATGTTTAATGTGATAGAGTATGAAGAGTTCATTGATGTGGCTTCAGATTCTACACAGCAATTAACCTTTAAAAAATTGTCACTTGTCTGGTTTGGGCGTGGTATCAAAGAATATCTACGATTATCTAAAAAGGCTATTAAGGAGCGCCTGGGTGGCGCAGTCGGCGGAGTGTCTGACTCTTGATTTCAGCTCGTATATGATCTCACAGATTGTGAGTTTGAGCCCTGCATCGGGCGTGCTGCAGTTAGCACCGGCTCGCTTGGATCCTCTGTCCCCCTCTCTCTGCCCCTCTCCTGCTTGTGCACTCGCTCTCTCTCTCAAAAATAAATATTAAAAAAATAATAAAAAGGCTATTAAAATCCCCTCTCTTACCAAATACTGCATGAGATTAGGTTTTCTTCACAAACTTCAATCAAAACAATATTGCAAGACTTCATGCAGAAGCAGATATGAGAATAAAACTATCTTTTTTAAGCCAGATATCAAAGAGGTTTGCCAAAATGTAAAACAATGCCACTCTTCTTATCAAATTTTGTTTTTAATCCAGACAGCAGCTACTTATCATAAAAATGTTATTTACCTTAGCATATTCGATGAGTTTACAGTATTTTTACATGAACTAGTATCTTTAAATGGCCATTTTAGTATCTAATATGGTAAATACCAGCATATATAACCCACATAAGCAAAGGCTCTTTGGAGTCCTAAGTTAACTTTAAGAGTATAAAGGAGTCTTGAGATCCAAAAGTCTGATGACCACTCACCTGGAGAATTAAGTCATCATCTTTAGATTGACTAGCATTAATGACCTAGAGAGGCCAGCCACACCAGGTCCATGCACGCACTGCTTTTAGATAATCTACCCCCGGTTACGGTGAAGTTTTGATACCCCGTTTATATCACGTGAACTCCCCTACTGGACAAGGGATGTACAAATTAGATCCCTCTCCAGGAACGTGGAATTGAGAATGTCAGCTACAGGGAACAGAGTTGCAAAGTGGCCCGAGTAGGAGTCAAGGTGAGCCAAAGCACGTGCAGAGAAGTTACGGATGGAGCAGAGAAGGCCAGTCTAGACAAAGACTAGAGTAGGCTTGCAGAGACATGTGGAGCCAAGAGAACTTGCAGGCCCTGGAGACACAGTAGCAATTGCCTTGGCTCCTGACACTTTGCTCCAGGGTTAGTCCCCATGAGAAGGTGCTAGACATCTTTCCTTTGCCCTTGGACACATATTAGACTACCTACATGGTCTTACAGTAAGGCCTCCTTTACTTAATATAGATAGAGTAGGTTTTTATTGCTTAGAATCGCCAGAGCTCAAGTGAAGTCCCAAAATAACCATACAAACTTTGGAAAAACCCCAAATGTCATGTTCATCCATCAAGTGATGAATGGATGAATAAAATCGGATACATCCATAGCAGGGAACATTAATCCACCAAGAAAAGAAGAAACTACGGATACACACTCTAACTTGGACAAACCCTGAAAACATCACGCGAAGTGAAAGAAGCCAGTCACAAAGGTCCACACTTTGTGTGATTCCTTTCAGACCGAAGTCCAGAACAGACGCATCTACACGACGGAGAGTAGATGAATGGCTGCTTAGGGGTGGGAGGGACAGCAAGCAATGGGCAAAGTGTATGGGATAGCTTTTGTTTCTACTGCAGTAGAATATACATAAAATTTACCATTTTAGTCATTTTTAAGTGTGTAATTGTGTAGCATTATGTACACTCACACTGTTGTCCAACTGTCACCACCACCCGTCTCCAGAACTTTTTCATCTTCCCCAACTAAAACTCCACATCCATTAAGCACCAACCCCCTGTTTCTCCTCCCCTCAGTCCCTGGCAACCACACTTCTAGTTTGTCTCCAGGACTTCCACTACTCTAGGAACCTCATATAAACGGAATCAAACAGCATCTGTCCTTCTGTGACTGGATAATTTCACTTAGCACGAGGTCTGCAGGATTTACCCATGTGGTAGCACGTATCAAAATTAACTACATTTTTAAGGTTGAATAATATACCGCTGTATTGGAATTTCTTTTTGAGGTGATAAAAATGTTCTAAAACTGACTGTAGTGATATTTGCATATATCTCTAAATATACTAAAAACCGCTGAATCGTATACTTTAAGTGGATGAATTGCATGGAACACGAATTTTTATCTTAATAAAGTTGTGTTGAAAAAATTACCAAGCCAAAAACGAACAAAACTATACAAAGCAACCATGAAATATAAAAATGATTGTGTATGGGGGGGAGGCACGTGGGTGGCTCAGTCGGTTAAGTATCTGACTCTTCATTTTGGCTCAGGTCATGATCTCATGGTTCATGGGATCGAGCCCCGCGTCCGGCTCTGCACTGGCAGTGTGGAGCCTGGTTGTGATTCTCTCTCTGCCCCTCCCCTGTTCACTTGCTCTCTCACAATAAATTTTTTTTTTAATATTTATTTTTGAGAGAGACAGACAGAGCATGAGTGGGGGAAGGGCACAGACAGAGAGGGAGACACAGAATCCGAAACAGGCTCCAGGCTCTGAGCTGTCAGCACAGAGCCCGACACGGGGCTCGAACCCGGGAACGGTGAGATCATGACCTGAGCCTAAGTCAGACACCCAACCGACTGAGCCACCCAGGTGCCCCAATAAATTAAATTTTTTAAAAAATGATTGTGCAGGGGCGCCTGGTTGGCTCCGTCAGAAAAGCATGCAACTCTTGATCTCCGAGTCATGAGTTCAAGCCCCACATTGGGTGGAGAGATTAAAAAAACAAAAACGAAACCTTTAAAAATATTTTTTTTAATAAAAGAAAAATGATAGTATAGCAGTCTAAGTTAACATGCACATTTCATGGATTCTAATAACCACGCATCCACATCTTAAGAACTCTAAAGTCAGGGAAGCTGAGTGGCTTGGTCAATTAAGCATCTAACTCTTGATTTCAGCTCAGGTCGTGACCTATGGTTCACGAATTCAAGAGCTGGTTTCAGAGCACAGCCTCCTTGGGACTCTCTGTCTCCCTCTCTCTCTGCCCCTCCCCTGTTTGTACTTTCTCCAAAAATAGATAAACAAACTTTTTTTTAAAACTCTAAAGTTGGGGTGCCTGGGTAGCTCAGTTGATTGGGCGTCCAACTTCGGCTCAGGTCATGATCTTGCGGTCCGTGAGTTCTAGCCCCGCGTCGGGCTCTGTGCTGACAGCTCAGAGCCTGGAGCCTCCTTCAGATTCTTTGTCTACCTCTCTCTCTCTGCCCCTTCCCCACTCATGCTCTGTCTCTCTCTGTCTCAAAAATAAACAAACATTAAAAATTTTTTTAAAAAAAAATGTCTTCTTATAATGAAGAAAGGCTCATAAAAAAATAAAATAAAATTCTAAAGTCAATATGCATCCTACAATTGATGGGATTAGATGGTCTAATTAGCACCACTTTTTCTCTAATCTTAGAGGTAAATAACATTTTATATGCAGACATCTTTTTAATGAGATACAGTATTAGAGAGTTACTGCATCCAATAAGTCTTTGGTTTCTGCCTAAATTTTCCCCTGGAGACCTCACAGTACAGAAATTACTACCTGCTTATTTTCCCTTTAATTTGTTCATCAACTCTCAGGATAAAGAAAAAAAAATTAAACACACCAATATTATAGCAATTCACAGTACTTTCAAAAAGCCTAAAAGAAATACATATATAAACTAAGGACAGAGAAGCACATCCTAAACACAGTCCCAAAAGCACAAACAAGACGGGCATCTTGGCCTTATAAAATATATTTTTTTTTATTTTTGTATACAAAAATAAAAGAACGAATTACCAACTAGAAAAAATAAACCAGCAAAGTTTTGATATAACAAATAAATATATTTCTTACAAAGCAATAAGAAAAAAAGATCACAATGGAAATATAAGACATGACAGAGATATGGGATTAACGAAAGAAAAAAATTAATGAACATCGATAATCACAGAAAAATAAAATCATTCTTTCCAAAGAAATTGGCAAAATATTACAAATAATACCTCCTATTGGTAAAAGTTTGAAGAAAAAAGCACTCTTTTACACACTATTGGTGTGTATGTAAAATGGGTACAAACTGCTCTCTAAAGAAAGAAGAAAGGAAATCTACACGATGAGCCCTGAAAATACACATATCCATGGGGCACCTGGGTGGCTCAGTCAGTTAAGTAAGTGTTCGGCCCTTGACTTTCGTTCAGGTCATGACTTCACAGTTCATGAGTTTGAGCCCTGCATCAGGCTCTGCATAGACAATGCAAGCCTACTTAAGACTGATTAATTGATTCATTCATTCATTCTCTCTCTCTCTCTCTCTCTCTCTCTCTCTCTCTCTCCCCTTCTCCCCCCTCCCTTCCCCACTCTTTGTGTGGTCGCTCTCTCAATATAAATAAACTTAAAAAAGAAAGAAAGTATGCATATCCTCTCCTACAACAGTTACACTTTTAGGAATTCATTTGATTATTCAGTACAGAGACACCCAAAGATGAATGCCTGAGAATGTTTCTCAACGAATTGTCCTAAATATCCAATACATCAGCTTAGAAAATTATTCTTTAAAAAATTTAGTTTATAGCAAATATTATTTAGACTATGCCACAAGAAGACCACATGTATGAGAACATTCTGTTTTATAAAAGTTTGATTTGTATATATAACATTTGTATCCAGTGTTTCAAGTGTGCCTGTCTATCTTCACAAGATTTTAAGACCAAAGGCAGAAATATCACTTTTTCAACAAATGTCTATTGAGCAGCACACTACTATGTACCAACACAGTTTGGCATAGAATGGTGACCAAGATATGTCATCTTACTGTGAAGTGACACAGAAATAAACAATCACAAGATATGATAAAGTGCTATAAATAAAACAGGATGGGAGAAGGGCGCCTGGGTGGCTCAGTCGGTTAAGCATCTGACTCTTGATTTCGGCTCATCATGATCTCACAGTTCATGAGTTCGAGCCCCGCATTTGGCTCCATGCTCAGCATGGGGCCTGCTTGGGATCACTCTCTCCTCTCTCTGCCCCTCGGTGGCTCTGCACTCTCTCTCACACACACAAAACAAATAAACATTAAAAAAAAAAAAAAAAAGCAGGGGCGCCTGGGTGGCTCAGTCGGTTGGGCCTCTGACTTCGGCTCAGGTCATGATCTCACCCTTGTGGGTTCGAGCCCCGCGTCAGGCTCTGTGCTGACAGCTTGGAGCCTGGAGCCTGGTTCAGACTCTATGTCTCCCTCTCTCTCTGCTCCTCCCCTGCTCGCACTCTGTCTGTCTCTCTCTCTCAAAAATAAATAAACGTTAAAAAAAACAAAAAACAAAAAACAGAAACCAGGATGGGAGAGAAGGGATAAAGGGAGACATTTCTGATGGGGTGATCATAGAAAGCCAATCTCAGAGAGGATGACCCTATGCCCTGATTTCCTGAAACGGACCATATTTACACCTATTGTCCCAGTGCAGTTATTAATTATGCTCCATTTCCTTCTCAAAACTGTCCCAGTTTGGGTAACAAATTATATTCTAAGATGACTTTTGAGCCAAAGCTTGAAAGATGAGAAGAAAGAGCTAGGTAGCCGTGCAGGGACAAGAGCAGCTCTTGGAGCAGAACCACGTAAGTCCTAAGGCAAAGGGAGGAGGCCCACGGAGAATACGAGAGGATGGTAGGGACAGAGGCTGGAGAAGGGGCAGGGGGAAGTTGGCATATTTTTGCTGGTGTATGTTTTGAAAATGAAATGGTTCCCTCTGTATTCTGAATATTAATCCCTTTCTACCTTTATGTGATAAATATTTTCTTCCAGAATTCATAACTTGTTTCATGTTTCTGAAGACTTTCTCTAGCCCAAATCAAAAAAAAATTCTCTACATTCCCCTCTTATACTCAAGATTTTATACATATATGTATATATACATATATGTGTGTATGTGTGTATGTTATATATACACATATGTGTATATATATATTCAGCTCCTTGATCACCTAATTTTTTTTCTAAAAAATGCTAAGGTAGCAGTCTAGTTATATTTTCTTTACCAATTAATTGATAGTTAATTGTCCCAATAAAAACATTTCTGAACATGTCTGTCGTTCCACACTGACCTGAAATGCCACCCTTATTACAACCCACCAACTTCAGAACATACTCTAAAGAAACTCACATACTGTACATACATACAAAAGAATGTTTACTGCAGCAATGCAACTGGCCACATATTAAAACCACCTGGTCACTAACGACAAAACTAAAAGTCAACCAACAGAATGGGAGTCGATATTTGCAAATGACATATAGAATAAAGGTCTAGTACCCAAAATCTATACAGAACTTACCAAACTCAACACCCGAAAAACAAATAATCCAGTGAAGAAATGCACAGAATATATGAATAGACACTTTCCAAAGAAGACATCCAGATGGCCAAGGGACACATGAGAAGATGCTCACCGTTGTTCATCATCAGGGAAATACAAATCAAAACCACCTGAGATACCACCTCACACGGTCAGAGTGGCTAAAATTAACAACTCAGGAAACAACAGATGTTGGTGAGGATGTGGAGAAAGGGGAACCCTCCTGCACTTGCTGGTGGGAATGCAAACTGGTGCAGCTATTCTGAAAAACAGTGTGGAGGTTTCTAAAAAAATTAAAAATAGAATTACCCTCAGCAATAGCACTACTAGGAATTTATCCAAAGGATACAGGAGTGCTGATTCTTAGGGGCACATGTACCCCAATGTTTATAGCAGTGCTATGAACAACAGCACTGTATGGAAAATGCCCAAATGCCCATCAACTGATGAATGGATAAAGAAAAATAAATAAAAAATACATATATGTATATATATGTTATATACATATATATATATATATATATGTATATATATATATATATATAACGGAATACTACTCAGCAATTAAAAAGAATGAAATCCTGCCATTTGCAACAACGTGGATGGAACTGGAGGGTATTATGCTAAGTGAAATCAGTCAGAGAAAGACAGGTATCTTATGTTCTCACTCATATGTGGAATTTGAGAAACTTAACAGAAGACCACGGGGGAAGGAAAGGAAAAAAAATAGTTACAAACTGAGAGGGAGCCAAACCATAAGAGAGTCTTAAATACAGAGAACCACTGAGAGTTGATTGGGGGGGGGGGGGGGACAGGGGAGAGGGGGAAATGGGTGATAAGCATTGGGAAGGGGACTCCTTGGGAGGAGCACTGGGTGTTGTGTGTAAGTGATGAATCATGGGAATCTACTCCCGAAGCCAAGAGCACACTGTATATTCTATATATCAGCTAACTAGACAATAAAATTATATTTAAAAAACAAACACACTTGGTCAACATTCCCCTCCCAGTCACCTGCATGTGTTCCATGTGGAAGGGGAAAAGCCAACACATGAGGTTCCTGGTGGTGGTGGTATTCGTTTTGGTTTTGTTTTTGAAAATAGGTATTATATGTATGATTTGAGAGTTCTTAAAAGTACCACGGAATACAAAGAGAAAAATCTCACCCTGGTCCCCCAGCTCCTACCCAGCTGTCCTTCCAGAAGGCAACCAAAGTTACTAGTTTCTCAAGTATCCTTCAGAAATATTCTACATACGCATATGCGCCTGGCTGACTCAGTTGGTAGTGCATGCAACTCGTGGTCTCAGGGTCATGCATTCAAGCCCCATGTTGGGCATGGAGTCTACAAAGGAATGGGAAAGAGAATGGGAAAGGGAAAGGGAAAGGGAAAGGGAAAGGGAAAGGGAAAGGGAAAGGGAACGGAAGAGAAAAGAAATATCCTACACACATACACAATTCCGCCAAACATAAATGGTAGCAGAGTAGATATATACTGTTCTAAATCTTGCTTATATTAACATATCTTTCTCAATATATCATTCTCATGAGTCCATAAAGAGCTTCTTCATTCTTTCTATCGCTGTAGAGTATTTCACGATATGAGCATTCACAAATATTTTATAAATGTTCTCCAAGTAATTCTGATCGCACCCCTAAGAAATGTTGACATGATCTGGGGCACCTGGCTGGCTCAGTTGGTGGAGCGTGCAACTCTTGATATCGGGTTGTAAGTTCAAGCCCCATGTTGGATGTAGTGATTACTTAGAAACGAAATCTTTAAAAAAAAAAAGGAAGGAAGGAAGGAAGGAAGGAAGGAAGGAAGGGAGAAAGGGAGAAAGGGAGAAAGAGAGAGAGAGAGAGAGAGAAATGCTTACGTGATCGGTCTCTAAGCTCTCCTCCCAACTCAGACCTCTTCAGTAAATAAGGCTATAAATGGAACGGAGAGGCAAAAGGGAAGATCTTAGCTCAAGGTCACCCAGATTTTTTCCAACAGGGGTCCACATGATGAGACACCCATGTAGTATGGTGGTGTTTGTATTTGCATTTTTGTTTTATTTTAATTTTCAGCAATGAGGAGTCCCTGAGTTCAACACCTGTCTGCATTCATTGTCACTCAAATACGATTTGTCCAGGCTTCCTTTTTGTCGGTAATCCTTCACAAGATCCTAGTTCTGATATGTGACTTCAGGGAAGTTTGACTTGAATAATCTCAAAAATAAAATGAAGTCAGGTACTATCAGCCCAACGCAAGTGGCAATAAAATATCGGCGAAATCAGAGATGAGCCCTCATAGGCATACAAATTTATGGGTCAAAGCAGGCCCTACCCTTGGTCACAAGAGAGGTAGCATGAAGACCCCTATGACTTCCTTCCTCAAAACTTACTCATGAGACACACAGCAACAGTTCAGAACTTACCCTTTTTTAAACTTTTTTTCATGTTTATTTTTTGAGAGAGAGACAGAGGACAAGCGGGGGAGAAGCAGAGAGAGAGGGAGACACAGAATCCGAAGCAGGTTCCAGGCTCTGAGCTGTCAGCACAGAGCGGGACACAGACCTTGAACTCACAGACCGAGAGATCATGACCTGAGCCGAAGTCGGACGCTTAACTGACTGAGCCACCCAGGCGCCCCTAGAACTTTTGGTTTTTTAACCAAACTCTTCCCTCAAACACCTTACGTGGAAGCCAAATGTAAAAAATATACACAGGGGAAATACTCCGATTCGGTGAGAATGGGGACCCTCAGTCTGCTCCCCCATCCTGCCTTCCACCCTCACGCCAGTCAGGGCTCACCAAGACCCCTCTTTTAAAAGAACCCAGTTTAAAGTGAAGGCTGAAGGGGAAAAGACCTTAGGTGGCAGTTTCAAATTTTACGTTCAATCCTTAGCACCAAAACTCATTAACTCGGGGTTAGGTACATTCTTGACACTTGACAGCAAGACGGCAAGTCCTATTCTTCCTCCTCCCACGCACCGTAAAAACTCTGAAGTGTTTAAGAAATGCAGTCGAGGTTTTATGTGCAACCCCCTCATATCATAAACATACACAATCATATTTTAGGATGAGAATATACTAAAACTAGATCCCATTGTTATAAGTGAGAAGAACAAATTTCATCTGAATTTTATGAATAAACCCCAAACTAGCCTCCTGTATTCTGTAAACAGGCAAGGAAAAGTAGTAAAATGAAAGTGGTCTATTTAAATTCATTTTTGAATCTTCCCATATTAAAAAAGACACACATGAATTTACCCAACAGGAAACTTCCGATGCAACAACAAAATTTCAAATACAATCCTCAAAAAAAGTAAAATAAAATAAAAATCCAATCCCTTCTCACTAGGAACTCCTGGCTTTTGGCCTACGATCTTTGCATAACCAAAATGTACTTGGATAAGTTTTCAAGGTGGCCTAAGCTATCTTGGAAAAAATAGCTAAAAATATACTTCCCTGTGGCAGGACTGCAAATACCTCTTCAGATAAGCAAGAAGGAATCCACTGAGGGTCACAGCAGAGGGATGCCCACACTTCACCAAAGCAGAAGAAATACACTATTCAATTTTCTTTTAAATGATCAAAGAATAAAATCTTTTGATACCGAAGTATGGGTTAGGAGAATGGCTTCTGTGACACTGCACATGACAAAATATTATTTATTAAATTGAGACAAATCAGGTCACACGAACTCTCATGAAGCAGCCCCGCTCTAGTCCAAATCCAAAGTATTTTAAGCAAGGAGAGGCTAAGGACCACCTCCCTGGATTATCCTAGCCACCTAAGACTCCTGAGACTGGCCATTACTTCAAGAAAGTGGGCCTCCTGAGCCCATCAGTCTCCAGTAGACACTAGGAATCATCTAAGTGGATTCTGTAATTTGTAGGAGATCGGAGAGGTGTTGAACTGGACTAAAATTTCTCCTGTAAAATAAACTAAAGCATTCTTCCCTTTAAAACAACAACAACAACTATAACGACAACAACAACAACAAAGGAGCTACTCTGGGAGAATGCCATTAACAGGATATTTATTTTACTTGTAGCCTCTTTTGACGTTATGACCTCACTTACAAGGAAGGCAGATAGATGAATGGGAACTAAAGACAAACAGCCTTTCAGGTTAAACTATCCCACCCCCAGTCAAATACGATACTGAAAGGTACACATTAATAAGGGTATCACTGTTTAATTAATCTAAGAATACAGGCATTCAATAAGTAATTCTTGAACTTAGGAAAAATGCTGCTTTTGCCCTAAAGTGAGAAAGGAGGAGGTTCCCAAGACAGGAGTAATAGAAACACCACTTATGAGCATTTATGCTTCAGCTGCACTCTGTTGAACTAATTCTCTGAATTCCTTCAACTGTAAGAATGAATGATTTCAAAGCCAAAATGGACAAGTCTTTGCCAATTCTCTCCTCCATTAACACACAAAAGAGCAGTAATCCAAGATGAGAAAAATGTTAAGTTTAGATGCTTGACCAAAGTTAATAGATATGACAATACCTAAGGAGAATAGTTTTTAAAGTTCCCATTTAGTTACCAGCACACTAAGAGCTTGGCAGACAAGCAGCTCACCTAAAACACTGGTTCCATTATTATCCCTCATTAAGGCTTTCGAGAGTCTAAGTAACTCCCCCAACGTAATTTTTTTTTTTTTTAACTCAGAGACAGACCTCTTAAAGATCCTGTTGTGCTGCCTCCCCTTTGACCTACTAACAGAGACTGCTAAAGGTTATGCAGCAAAGTAAAACAAAGCTAATGAACAGACTCTATTTCTAGTGCATATGCCAAACTAAAGTAGAAAAAAAGCAACTGACTTAAAATTTATTGAATGCTAGGGGAACCTGGGTGGCTCGGTGGGTTGAGTGTCTGACTCCTGGTTTTGGCGCAGGTCATGATCTCACTGATCGTGAGTTCAAGCCCCGCATCAGGCTCTACACTGTTTCTCAAAAGTAAACAAATAAACATAAAAAATAAGTACTGAACGCTATACAAAAAACCCCAAGCCACCAGATGCACAGGAGGGGCAGGGACTATCTCTATTTCGCTCACATGGCCTCCCCAACACCTAACAACAGAGCTTGGCTCTCAATAACATCCATTCCAAGAGCAAAACAGCAAGGCCCATTCTCCCTTCCACACACCACCCCCCAAGCCTCTGAGCCTTCTCCGTCTCTACTACCTTCCCCCCATCAGGTCATGCTACAAGAAACTCCTAACTGGACTTGCCACTTCAATACTTTTCCCTACGCAAAAGGCCATAAGCTCTTTTTAAACCATAAATCAGAACACATCACTCTTCTGCTTAAGACGCCCCAGGGGCTACCGAGCACTTCAAATAAAATTCCAACTACTCACCGTGGCCCACAAGGCCCCACCTGACCTGGCCCGCTTCCTCTCCCGATAGCTCAGTAGGCCCCAGCAACATGAGCTTCCTTCCAGTCCCTTCATCCCACACCAAGATCTTCCTTGCCTCAGGCCTTTGTCCTTCTTTACTCTCGGCCTGGAATGTTCTTCCTGGCTCATTCATGTGGCTGACTCCTCATCAAACTTAAGGTTTCAGTTCAAATGTTATCTTCTCCGAAAGGCCAGTCCCAACCACCCTATAAGGTGGCTTCCAATTAGTTACTCTCAACCACATAAGCTTTTGTGTTCCTTTATAGATTAATCACAATTTGAAATGGATCTCTTTTACTTCACTATACTCTGTCCCTCTCCACTAGAATATAAACTCTGTTTGGGTCCCTACCATATTTTCCCATACCATATTTTTTAACAAAAGAAATAAAAAATGGATAGAAAGGTTTGAAAATCTACTAAAGAACATAAAAAGCTCTATTTGAACAAATGGAGAGGGAGTACATAAAGTTGATCTTCCAAAATTACCCACAAATTCAATATTCCTAATCAATATTCAGTATTACCCATAAAAATCTCAGCAAGAGGTCTTTCTGAACCTCACAGAATAGTCTAAAGGTCATCTGGGAAGACACATGGGCCAGAATTATCAAAGTCTGAAAAATATAGAGCAATGAAAGGTGACTAACCCTATCAGTATTAAAATCACAAAACAATCGTAATTTTAATTTTTTTTTAACATGTATTTACTTTTGAGGGGCATAGAGACAGAGTGTGAGCAGGGGAAGGGCAGAGAGAGAGGGAGATACAGAATCTGAAGCAGGCTCCAGGCTCTGAGCCATCAGCACAGAGCCCGACATGGGGCTCGAACTCACAGACCGTGAGACCATGACCTGAGCTGAAGTCGGCCGCTTAACCGACTGAGCCACCCAGGTGCCCCAAAACAATCATAATTTAAAGGATATGGTATATACAACAAGAGATCAAGAACACAATAAATCAGAAACAGTTCCAAACATGTTTAGTAAATGACAAAAGCTGCAAAACTAATCAGTGGGACAAAGGATGAATTATTCACTAAACGGTGCTGACACAACTGGCTATATGGGGGAGAAAACATGCACACATATGCCCCCCAAAATATGTATCTCCATCTCACTTCCTACACCGGAAATAAATTCCAGATGGATTGAAAAATTAGAAGTGAATAGGAAATTTAAAAAATCCGTGAAAGTATTTAAATTAAAATCTGGGGGCTTCTTGGTCTTAAAAATACAAAAAGGTATATAGTTAAAAGTCTTCTCAACCACGTGCCTCAATCACTCAGTTCTTAAAACAGCCAACGTTACCAGTTTCTTGGGTTTCATTTGAGAAATATCCTACAAGATACAAGCACATATGTATACACTCTTCTTTTTTTTTTTTTTGAAGTTTGTTTATTTAAGTAATCTCTACACCCAACGTGGGCATCGAACTCACGACCCTGACATCGAGAGTCGTATGCTTTTCCGACTGAGCCGGCCAGGAGGCCCTATTTTTCCTCTTTAAAACAAGCAACAGCATGCTACACAGTACTATTCGTCACTTTACTTTTTTAGTTTAATAGATGGGTGAATATTTTAAATTTTAGAGTAAGGAGATCTTTTTACGTGGAGCATGAAACCCAGAAGGCATATATAGACTAATAGTGAAGACAGCTAACATTCATTATTTACTCACTATGTGCCAGCAAATGTTATTTATATTATCTACATTCTAAAAATAAGGACGTTAGGCTTAGAGAGGTTAGGTAGCGTGCCCAAGGTCACACAGCCAGCAGAGAGCAGGGTTGGATACACTGGACTACATATCAACACAAAAGAATAGCTGGGGGGCAGTAGAGCACACTTATGTTTACAGAAAGTGAGTACCTTTATAAAGAGCTCTTCAAATCAATCTGAAAAAAACCAGTAACTCCATCAAAAACTAACCAATTTGAAAATAAACTATTATAAAAAAAAAACTAACCAAAAGCAGACAATTTATAAAAGAAATACAATTTCCCTCATTAAAAAATGTCCAACCTTAGTAGCAATCCATAAAAAGCCTATTAGACTCGCTCTCCCCCTCCCCACTGCACTTCTTAAATGGTCAAAATGTTTTCATTTGTACCATCCAGTACTGGCCAGGACCTGGGACATACCCGACACTTGCGTCAATATCTTCCCAAATCTACACTATGCATTTAACAGCAATTCCACTTTTGGACTCTATCCTACACAGGTGCTTGCACAAGTATACAAAATAAATATACACAAATAATTCACCTCGGCTTTGTTTTTCTGGGGGGTGGAAAACACGACTAGCTATAAATTGGTTAAACAAATCATGGTATTTTCGTAAGACGTACTACGTAGCCATTAATGATAGAAGTACCTCTAAATGTACCAACTTGCAACAGTAGTATATAAAAGAACAATATGTTACAGTCTCATAATACAGGAAATCACACCACCAAAAATAAAATTGAAAGAATATGCAACACTTAAAAGATTATATCTAGGAAGTGGTACTTTCAATTTCTCTATATACTTCTACATTATACTTCTGTAAAATAACGTATTACTTATAATAGATGAAAGACAAATATTCTAAAATAACACATCCTCCTGCACTCACTAAAACGGTTTTGTGTGAATATTCAGCAACTTCTCCTTCCACCCTTCCTCTCCTGGTCTGTTCAGTTCCATCCTCCCTCCTCTCCCCCCACATCCCCCCAACACACACACCCACCCACACACAGAGAGTTAATGGACTATATACTCCCTACATCTGGTATATTACACTGTGTATATTTTAGGCTGTAACTCCTAGAAAGCACAAGTTTTGGTTTCATTCCAAATACATAAAAGTTATTGTAATTCAAAACTGAATTAAAAGAACTTAATCAAAAGTAATACAAAGTTAAACATCTTTGAACAGTTCAAAGACATGCTGATCCAATTTAAACAGACACTTCAAATTATACAATCTATACAAATCTATACGCTATTGCCAAAGGAAACGAACTGTCTAAAACAGATTGCTCTGATTCTGAACTGTGTATGACAGCTAAAATGTCAAGAAAAGAGTCTGTCGGTTAAACAGAAGTATGGGGGGAGAGGCAAACTGTAATCAGAAAGAGGACCCTCAAAACCAATCTAAGAGGCGCCTGGGTGGCTCAGTCAGTTAAGCGTCCGACTTCAGCTCAGGTCATGATCTCACAGTTCGTGAGTTCAAGCCCCACGTCAGGCTCTGTGCTGACAGCTCGGAGCCCGGAGCCTGCTTCGAATTCTGTGTCTCCCTCTCTCTCTGCCCCTCCCCAGCTCTTGCCCTGTCTCTCCCTCTCTCTCTCAAAAATAAACATTGAAAAAAAAAATCTAAAAGTAAAATTTTCCTAGAAAAGTGTAACCTCAACTTACTCTGGTTTGATATCAGTTTATTCAAATAGAACCAAATAAAAACAGAAAAAGCAGCCCAAGTCTTATTCCTCAAGTAGAATACTCGAGGTGGGGGGATCAAAATAATTTGGTCATCTGGACTTTCCTCCTCCTTTCCTTTCGACTAGTCTACTTAAAGATTTAAACTTTGATATAAAGCTAATCAGTACTATTCTTTCAAAGGGAACTTGTCAAAGGTATTCTATTATAATCCTAAAGACAAACGAATCCATACTCCGAATTCACAATTTTTTTCCTACCATGGAAACTATTCCAAAATTCCCTGCACATATAAATTAACATATTCTTGTTCTAACATTACGTGGAAATACAGTCAGATGAACCAATCCCATCTTTACTTTCTCTTTCTCCCCAAAATCCCAGTAAACTGACAAAAATATATTTTTAGAGAAATTCTTTGATAATTCATGGATTATAGATATTTTCTCTCGCTGACACTGGTAAACTTCTACCTGTTTTTTACTTTACATAAACTATTCATTAAGTTCCCTCATGTGTATCAATCAGCTTCTTCAACAACCGTACCAAGTAACTCTAGCAGCTAGGTTTTTAATGCAGCTAATGTTTTTAATCGACAGAATTACACACTTCCTGGGTGCAGTGTTATTCCAGGAGCAGGGTTAGCCACGAGACAGTGACAGGCTCCCGAGGAGCTTATGGTATAGCAGGGATTAAATGGACACGTACATAAATAACTATGATATTATAATAGAGGCATAAGCAAAGCATTAAGAACTTCCAGAATGAAAAATACACATCTTTGAAGAAGAAGGAGTAGGAGGGAGACTTCCTGGCTGAAGTAATATGTGATTAAACCCTCAAAAAATAGGCAGAAGTTAGATGTGGTAGATTTCGAACGAGTAAGGCACATTGGCAAAATAGGCATATTATCTAACAGCCCAAATGGAATAAATATGACACGCTTCAATATTCATGTGAGGCTATTGGCTGAAAAAGAATATGCTTCTTCCTCTAAAATAAGTTTTATGGCATAAGTACCCACAGAAAACTAACACTACATGCGCACTTTTTTTTTTTTTAATTTTTGAGAGACATAGAGACAGAGTATGAGCAGGGGAGGGGCAGAGAGAGAGGGAGATACAGAATCCAAAGCAGCTCCAGGCTCTGAGCCGTCAGCACAGAGCCCGATGCGGGGCTCAAACTCACAGACTGTGAGATCATGACCTGAGCCAATGTCGGCCGCTTAACCAACTGAGCCATCCAGGCGCCCCTACATGTGCACTTTTCAACACGGCATTAAGAATACAGTTTGGGGGCGCCTGGGTGGCTCAGTCGGTTGAGCGTCCGACTTCGGCTCAGGTCATGATCTCACAGTCTGTGAGTTCGAGCCCCACGTCGGGCTCTGTGCTGACAGCTCGGAGCCTGGAGCCTGCTTTGGATTCTGTGTCTCCCTCTCTCTCTGCCCCTCCCCCGCTCATGCTCTGTCTCTCTCTGTCTCAAAAATAAATAAACATTAAAAAAAAAAAGAATACAGTTTGGGGGCGCCTGGGTGGCTCAGCTGGTTGAGCATCCAACTCTTGATTTCAACTCAGGTCATGATCTCAGGGTTGTGAGATCAAGCCCCATGTTGAGCTCCATGCTGAGCACAGAGCCTGCTTGGAATTCTCCTTCCACCCCCTCCCCCGCCCCCTGCCCCCATTTGTGCTCTCTCCGTAAAAATAAATCTTAAAAAAACAAATACAGTTCATGTTCATGCTATTTATCTAAGCTTTTATTGAACAACTGTCCCTTATACTTAAAAAAATTTTTTTTACTGTTTATTCATTTTTGAGAAAGAGCTCAAGCGGGGAAGGGGCAAGAGAGACAGAAAGAGAGAGACAGAAAGAGAGAGACAGAAAGAGAGAGAGGGAGACACAGAATCCAAAGTAGGCTCCAGACTCGGAGCTGTCAACATCTGTGTCTTGAACTCATGAACCATGAGATCATGACCTGAGTCGAAGTCAAATGCTTGACCCACTGAGCCTCCCAGGCACCCTGCATATACTTTAAAAAGAAAAAACCCAAAAGTTTGAAAGTGAAGCAAGCAATAGCTAATTTATAAAGTAATTTAACCTGTTTGGGTTTCAGAAGTACCTAACCATTGACATGACAAGATTTCTACTACTATAATACTTAAATTCCATGAAATATCAGTAGCTCCAGATAAACTCAAGGACATTTTTATTTAAGAAGATATCCGATCATAGCAGATTAAAAACCAAGCAACCTAATCATTTCCTGGTGATCTTATTACTCATGTAGATCACCACTAATTTTTTTCGACCTGTATTTTCATTGAAGAAATTTAAAGTTAAGAAATAGCTTAAACTGAAGACCTAAGCTGAATAAGTAATCTCTCATTCCCCATCCACGCTGGTATTTGTTTTAACTGCCAATCATCACACTGAATCATCCCACGGACAAGACGGTATAAAGGAATGAGCCCTACACACCGGATGTCAGGAGACTGGATTCGACCACTGCCCAACTACAATGAATTAGGCGAATCACTTCACTTCCGTGGCCTTCAGTTTATTCACGAGTAAAAGACGTAAAACTAGATAATCTATGGCTATCTACTATAATTCTATAAATTGTTAGCATTTTTATTTTAACCAATTTAGATTTTATCTGAGATCACTTTTTTAAACTTTTTTTTAATGTTTATTTTTGAGAGAGAGCGACAGACCATGAGCAGGGGGAGGGACAGAGAGAGAGAGAGAAGGAGCACAGAATTTGAAACAGACTCCAGGCTCCGAGCTGTCAGCACAGAGCCCACCATGGGGCTTCGACTCACAAACTGTGAGATCATGACCTGAGCCGAAGTCAGACACTTAACCAGACTGAGCCACCCAGGCGCCCCAAGGTCACTTTTAAGTAAAAGTAACATAACAGTAGCGCACATGGATGAATCAATTCGGTAGAAACACTCACATGGCTTTGTATGATCTCACTTTCTTTTTTTTTTAATTTTTTTTAGTGTTTTTATTTATTTTTGAGAGACATAGAGACAGAGAGTGAGCAAGGGAAGGGCAGAGAGAGAAGGAGATACAGAATCTGAAGCAGGCTCCAGGCTCTGAGCCGTCAGCACAGAGCCCGACGCGGGGCTCGAACTCACAGACCGTGAGATCATGACCTGAGCCGAAGTCAGCCGCCCAACCAACTGAGCCACCCAGGCGCCCCTGATCTCACCTTCAAACGCAAAGAGAACAAACAAACAAGCGAACAAAAGTATGTTGTAGCTGAAGACTATCCACGTAATATTTTGACCACGCAAGCTTCTGGGGTAGAAAAAAATGGCAGAAGAACAGTAAAAATGTTCAAGGAAAACCACCACCACAAGAGTACCAAATAAAAAACAGATGCCCTACATACAGTTACTGCTACATGACAGAAGCTTTTCATAGCTTTTCAATACTCTTCGGTCCTGACAGAAAAAGAAATACACGAAATGTTTTCTTGACTATCAGTCTAAATGTGCTTCTTGCATCCTCGAACCTGAAAAGGACAAAATATCAAGCAATCCAGAGACTGAGTTATTTGTGCACATAATTGATCTGCTCAACTTTATACCTTTACAGCATCTCGTAATGTACCCTGAATATAAGGCGCTTCACACCAACTGAACGAGTGAATGGACTCTATCTGGATCTGTCTCTAATCAACAAAGAAGTCCAGACAGAATAAATTCCGGTCAACCTTTACTACTTCTTTGTAAGTAGTCTAGTAAAACGCAACATCTGAAGTCAGAAAAGACAGAAGTGACTAAATAACACTAGACCTCTATCATTCCCAGGCATCGGTAAGAATCTGAAATTGCAATTAAGACACATCACAAAATACAATTAAAACTGAATCCCTGGCCTATTCAGAAGCCTTTGCTTCCTGCAGCAGCGATGGCAAGAAAACCTCACCACTTCCCAAATTAAAAAAAGAAAAGCTTAAAAAAAACTTGACTGCGTTTGCCTCGCTTTGGAACCAACTTTTACTCCATTAAATTCAAAGAAACAGAAGTTCATTTCGAGTATTTTGTTTTCAAAAATTATGTGGGCACACCAAACGCTTCAAGTTTTAGTCCACGATTCCATCCAACAAGGTATTCATTTAAAACTATGTCTGCCTCAGAGGCCATGAAGGGAACCACAGCTTTACAGATATGTCACAGGAGATAACAGGCCTATTCAGGTAAGTTGTAATGGGAACATGTTTTTCTAATTAGAATACAATGTTTATCCATTCGACAAACATTTGCAGTGTCAATATCCTGCCCAGAAAATTATTGTCCTACCTGGTGCCTTGAATGTTAACGATAAAAATCTGAGAAGGGCCTATCCTAACCTCAAGAGGAGATAAAACTGATACATGAATACCTAAATACAAAGTAGAAAGTGTGAATGCCCCGAGAGATTTGCAGATAAGCATTTCAGGAGTGCAAAGGAAGTTGTCACTACCCTTTCAACCTGTTCAAAGCAACTTTGTAACTATTAACTTCCTTAGGCTCCCAGCAGCCAACCCTAGGGGAGCGGAATTCCCCCCCCCCCCATGGCAGATGAGGAAACCAAAGCACAGAAAGGTCAATCAAGTTCCAAAATGTCACATACTTAGTAAAAGTTAGAATCGGGGCTCTCCGTATTGTATTTTCTCTGGGGGAGTAGTTCAACATATGGTAAGCCTTTTGTAAAAGGAAAGAGTATTTTGGTATTCCCAGTAATCCCAACCTGATATATGTAAGGAAGTATGTGCATATTATTTATATATATGTGTGTTAACCTTGATTTACACTGACAGGTGTGCTTAAAGCAAGGCAACTGTGTACTATAAATATTAAAATGAATAAATAAGCTTTCACCAGGATTTAACAGAATGAGCAAATACAAACAATATTTCTTTCTCCAACAACCTGTGTGTATACCTTCAGTAATTTTTACGCATTTCTGAATAAGACTCTAAAATTGTTCTATCTGGGGGCGCCTGGGTGGCTCAGTCGGTTAAGTGTCCGACTTTGGCTCAGGTCATGATCTCACAGCTCATGGGTTGGAGCCCCTAGTTGGGCTCTGTGCTGACAGCTCGGAGTCCGGAGCCTGCCTTGGATTCTGTCTCCCTCTCTCCCTTTCTGTCTCCCTCTCTCCCTTTCTGTCTCCCTCTCTCCCTGTCCCTCCCCGGCTCATGCTCGCTCTCGCTCTCTCTCTCTCTCTCTCTCTCTCTCTCGAAAATAAATAAACATTAAAAAAAGCAAATATAGGGGCGCCTGGGTGGCTCAGTCTGGTTAAGTGTCTGACTTCAGCTCAGGTCATGATGTCACAGTTCGTGAGTTTGAGCCCCGCATCGGGCTCTGTGCTGACAGCTCAGAGCCTGGAGCCTGCTTCGGATTCTTTGTCTCCCTCTCTCTCTCTCTCTGCCCCTCCCCCACCCATGCTCTGTCTCTGTCTCAAAAATAAAACATTAAAAATAATAATAATAAAATAAAATTGTTCTGTCTGCTCCTGAGCCAGGGCCTCTTGGTGTATCCAAGAAATATCTTTATGAATGGGTACATGAAGACAATTTTTTAACTATTAAAAAATCGAATAATGGCATCAGCTCTCCAGCTACCGAAGGGACACTCGCACTTGACCTATCAGCAGGAGCTATTGATCAAGATACGTTGCAGGAATGAATGAGTATTTGTTGGCATTTTAAAATCCCGGGCCTGTTGCTCTTGGCTCAGGGTTCGGCCTCCCATCGTTGCCTCACCAGGGTGCGCACACGGAATGTAAATTTCGAGGTAATTCCGATACTATTAGGGCAGCAAATCTGATGCAGGTGAACACACTAATCCCGAAGATTAGAATTACCTCTATACACACTGCTGTCCAAGGTTAACTCTGCTCCGAGTGGCACTATGGCATGCGATGTCAGGAGAAGACGACCGACCCTTCCCGAGCAAACACTTCTCATCAATACCTCTGGTTTCCCATCCACACCTGGAACGCACGACTGTACCTAATCCAGTTAAATCGAAGAATTCAGCCTCCTCGCCCTTAAGACCGGTTTCTCAATTACAGTTTCTCCAATCCTTCTCCCTCTGAAAACCAAATTCACCGACTTCACGCAGTCAAGACGCCGACAATAAAAGGCAGAAGGTAGAGGGTTCCGATCCTCGCCGTCTCCACGGCCGCCCACCCTTCGCCATTACACCCCGAAGTGGCTTGGTGGGAAGGTGAACTAGTTTGCTCTTCGCGCACTTGTCCATCGCTGTCACCCTCCCTCAGCCCTTCCACACTCCCAAGACGGCCACCAACTCCGCCTCAGAGGGAGCCCAGGCCCGCCACCTGTGCCGGCCCCACCTGGGCTCCGCCGGCCCTCGCGGTCTCCCTCAGTCGGCCCGCAGGACTCCGCACGCCCCCTCCCCACAGGACGCCCGGCCGGCCGCAGCCCATTCTTCCTCCAAACTCCATAAGCCTCTTCCACTCGCCCAGCCCCGGCTCCGCGCCGCGCCCGACTCGCCCCGGGCGGCCGAGGGGAAGCGGCCGGGCGTCCGCGACGGGTCCCGACCCACCGGGCCCGCGACGCCCCTCGCCCGGCCGCGGAGCCGCTCCTGCGGCCGGCGCCCTGAGAGCCCTCAGAAGCCCCGGAGCGAGCGGGGGCCCAGAGGCCGGGGCTGCGGGCGCCGGGGCCTACTCACCGGGAGCTGGCGGAGCGTGGTAGCCGGCGCGCCCCCGGGCCTGCGGAGCAGGACGCGGCCCCGGCGCGCGTCCCTACCCCGGGACCTCGCTCGGCGCGGCGAGCCGGGAGCTCACTCCAGCCGCCGCCGCCGCCGCCGCTGCTGCTTCGCCACCTTGGCCGCCATCTTGACTCAACCCCTCTCCCTCCCCCCCGGCTCGGGCGGCCGCGGCTAAGGCGGCTCCGGCGCCGGCTCCTCCTCCTTCCGGAGGGCTGGGAGACCGACTCCCTCCGCTGGCCGAGCGCGGCTCCTACCTCGGCCGAGCTTCCTCGGTCGCCCCACGCCAGGTCCCCTCAGGTCTCCCCTCGGCCTGGCGGCGGCGGGCCCCTCGAGCCGAGACGGGCCGGGGCCGCGCCGCGCCCGGCGGGACCCAGCGCGCTGCCATCGCGCACTCGGGCCGGGGCGCCCGCCGCCAGCCTGCTGGTCCCCGCGCGCTCGGGGCCTTCCCCCAGGGCGTGGGAAAGGGAAGGATCCAAGCCATGCCTCGGGCGCTGAGACCCCTCCGCGACCCAACAGGATGGCGGCCGTCTGCTTGCGCGCCCGGCTGCAGGGAGGGAAGTCGGGTTCCCAGTGCTGGGAGCCAGAGGGTGCACGTCGACCTACCCAAGACACTTTCCGGGGCTGCGGCTGTAATTCGCAGCGGGACTTCCCTGATATGTCAGGCGATGCTGATCTGTCCATCATTGTCGTTCCTTAATCTAAAGTCACACTCGTCGGAAGAGCCTGGGGCCCTCGCGACTAGGAAGTGCGCTCCCTCAGCCTTAGTCTTCTACAGAAATGACTGAGCGGTTCATCGTAACCGCGTGCCTTTCCTTCTGAGGAGCCACCACTCCACTTCCCAAAATTATGAAGGAAAAACAAAGTCGGTTCATCTGGATAAGGAGCTAACCATATAATTATGAGAAAGTCACGGGTTTTCAGCACTGAGTTACAAAATGGTGCATTGAAGAGAGGAGGGAACTCAAGATGGGGAGGGCGGGTATTTTCAAACGCGAAACCTCCGGCACTGTAAAGACAGGGGTAGAAAACTAGACGGCAAGGGGTTTGTCTCTGAAATCGAGAAGGCAAAAAGGCGTCGTCGATGCTGCATAAAGTATAAGGGATGCTGGGAGGCATCCTTGTACAACCACAGCAAGAGCCCAACGTCTGAAATCTCTAGCCAGTCAAGACGGACTTAAACTCGGAACGCAAATTCGGTGAGCGCAGTTTTCCCGCCGGAGTCTGGGTCTGAGACAGCCTTCCTCCTGCGCAGGCGCAGTGCCACTTACAGAGCATGGAAGCGGTGGCTTTTCTGTGTTTGGCAGCGGCCGTCCTTGGATGGGGCTTCCTCTGGGTTTGGGACTCTTGGGAACGCATGAAGAGTCAGGAGCCGGCTGGCGTGCCGGGAGATGGAAGCAGGACCCTCCTGGTGATCGCGCACCCCGACGATGAAGCCATGTTCTTTGCTCCCACTGTGCTAGGCTTGGCCCGCCTGCGGCACCGGCTGTCCTTGCTCTGCTTCTCTGCAGGTAGGAGGCTGTAGGCGGGGCGCTGGGAGCCGGGGCTAGGAAGGGTGTTTAGGCGCTAACCTGTCTCAGTTGGCTTCTTCCCGAAGGGTTCTCTGCTGTAGGGAGCTAAATGAATACACCGAAGGTCCCTACTGTGGACACTTCGCGGAGAATCGGTGGCCCCATCCTGTGGACTGTGGCGGCCAGCTTCCCAGGTGGGTTGGGGGGCGTCCCCAGCTTCTGTACTTCACTGCCCGCAGAATTGAGGAGCACAAGAAATATGTTCACATTTCGTTGCTTTCAATACCAACGTTTCCGTTGGAAACTGCGACTGTACTCATTATTCTGTGGAACCTTTTTCTATGCTAAATGGACCAAGAATAATGATCTCACTGTGAGACACCAAACAGAATCTAGGCCGTATCATGCCTGCTCAACCCTTAAAATGTTACCACTCAAGGTGGCAGCGGACCCTCCTGCTGCTTTTAAAAATCCATTTTGTGCTAGGAAGATGTGTATGTCAAACCGAAGAGGTACTCAGAGCATTGGAAAATAGAAAAATTAGAAAATAATTTTATAGGCAATTTTAGAGTTCAACTCCACCAACTACCAGTGACGAGGCCTTTCAAAGAGTAAATCCTCCTTTACCATACAGAAAAGATGGACTGAGAAAACAAAACCTGACGGTGATACCGGATTATGGTGATAATTGCATGACTGTATAAGTGTAATTGAACTGTACACAGACCATGAGTGGGTGAATTTTACGTATGTAAAATTATACCTCAATAAAGCTCTTTTTTAACGAAATGCCCATGACCACTTTTCCCATTTGGTTGTGTATCATTACAGTTCTTTTTCTACCCAGATTTTTTTTTTTTTTACAGAAATCTCATAGTTTTCTATTTTTCACTGAACATTATTTTCCATTCATTTACCAGATTTTTAGTAAAGATGTATGTACACTGCGCGCTGTTAGAATGGCCAGAATCCCTCGCGCTGACAACACCAAATGCTGGTGAGGATATGGGGCATAAGATGGCCCATTGATGGTGGGAATGCAAAGTGCTTCAGCCACTTTGGAAGACTGTTAGTTTGGCAGTTTCTTATAAAAACTAAACATTTAGCAGTCGCCCCCCTGGGTCTTCACCCAAAGGAGTTGAAAACATGTCGACACAAAAACCTGCCCACAGATGTTTATAGCAGCTTTACTCATAATTGCCGAAATTTGGAAGCAAACCAAAACGCCCTTCGATTGGCAAATAGATAAATAAGTTGGTACATCCAGGCCATAGAATATTATTCAGCGCTGGAAAGAGATGAACTGGCAAGTCATGAGAAAACATGGAGGAACCTTAAATGCATATCAGTAAGTGAAAGAAACCAATCCGAAAAGGCTACATACTGTGTGATTCCAACCATACGACATTCTGGAAAAGACAAAGTTATATAGACGGTAAAAAATACCAGTGGTTGCCAGAGGTTGTTGGAAAGAAAGACGGGGGCGCCTGGGTGGCTCAGTCAGTTGAGCGTCCGACTTCGGCTCAGGTCATGATCTCGCAGTCCGGGAGTTCGAGCCCCGCGTCAGGCTCTGTGCTGACAGCTCAGAGCCTGGAGCCTGCTTCAGATTCTGTGTCTCCACCTCTCTCTGCCCCTCCCCTGCTCATGCTCTGTCTCTCTCTCTGTCTCAAAAGTAATAAACATTAAAAAAAAAAGACGATTAGGAGGAGCACAGAGGATTTTTCTATGGCAGTGAGAATATTCTATGTTGTTTAATAATGGATACATGTCATTATAAACCTGTAAAATGTACAACACCACCAAGAGTGAACCCTAACGTAATCTATGGACTTTGCGTGGTTATGATGTGTGAATGTAGGTTCATCAATTGGGGATATATGTAAAATCTTCCCCTCAATTTTTAGGGGCGCCTGGGTGAGCTCAGTGGATTGAGTTCGACTTCAGCTCAGGTCATGATCTCATAGTTAGTGGGTTCGAGCCCCGCCTCATGCTCTGTGCTGACGGCTCAGAGCCTGGAGCCTGCTTCGGATTCTGTGTCTCCCTCTCTCTCTGCCCCTAGCCTGTTCTCTCTCTCTCTCTCTCTCTCTCTCAAAAATAAACATTAAAAAAAAAACCAAAAAGAATAGTTTTACTTTAAAGAAACTTTTTAATTAAAAAAATGACATGCTAGGCCTTATTCTTTACCTAACTAGGAGTAACAGTGAAAACAATCTAGATTAGGATCCTGTCGTTGTAAAACATAATATAAACATTTACACATGTTAATGAGAACTGTAAGAATAATAGTCTTTTGTTTGTTTCTGGTTTTTATTTAAATTCCAGGTACTTAACATATAGTACAATAACGTTTCAAGACAATAGCCTTTTAAATGGTTTGCTTTTGTAGCGAGAAACCTTCACTTAGTCATCCCTTTAGTGTATGTATATTTAGAGGAGTTTTTTTCCCAGTTTATTACTGTTACAGATAACAGTGAACATCTTTATGTATTTCGTATTATTTCAATAGGACCGATTTCTAAATTTGGCTATTTCAAGGCTTTGCATGCAACTCACATTCCCCAAAACACACCAATTTATATTCCCACTGACAGGTGATAAGAGTATCTGCCTTAATATAGCATGCTCCCTAGCACCGATTAGCATTTTTTTAATATTACTCTTGGTATAACACTTTTTCCCCTCAAAATCTTTCTGTTGCCAATAAGATTAACCCATTTTTTATATTTACTGGAAATATGGATCTAAGCACTTTTTTCCTCGGCTTGTCCTATTAAGGATATTAATTGTAAACAAATACAGGTAATGGCCTCCTTGTTTGCTTTTAATGGTATTTATGTTTTATATTATAACTGTAGGAGTCAAACTATAACAAATTTGTTCCAAGATCTGTGAGAGAAACCTGGGTTTTATTTTCCAAGTATTATAGATGCAATGGTTTCTTTAGTAAATTTCTCCTTATTTTTCAGCAGGTTGACCCAGAAGTTAAAATTTTTCCAAGTGAAAACTTATAAAGCATGCCCTTGCTACATATTAAACACACAGTATCTTTGTCTTTCAGTGTTTCCTTTGAATTTAACTTACCATTTAAATTGTTCTCTCTCTGGGGCACCTGGGTGGCTCAGTCAGTTAAGTGTCCAACTTTGGCTCAGGTTGTGATCTTGTGGTTCATGGGTTCGAGCCCTGCGTCAGGCTCTGTGCTGACAGCTCAGAGCCTGGAGCCTGCCTTGGATTCTGTGTGTGTGTGTGTGTGTGTGTGTGTCTTTCTCTGCCTCTCTCTCTTTCTGCCTCTCATAAATGAACATTAAGATTTTCAAGTAACGTCTAGACTCACCCTGGGACTCGAACTCACAACCCTGAGATCAAGAATTGCAGGCTCCATGGACTGAGCCTGCCAGGTGCCCCTGAATGGCTGTAGCTTTTATACAACATTATCTGGTATGATGTTGTTCTTCAGGGTGTGTTGTGCTGTTTTTGACCTTTTTTCTTCCAAATACACTTCAGAATAAGTTTGGTTGTGTTCAAGGAAAAACATGCCTGGCATTTTTACTGGAATTTCACCAACTCTGTTGATGAGTAAGGGGAAAGCTGACATCTTTTCCATATAGTCCTTCCCATCTATGATTTTATAGTCTGTCTCTTCAATTATATCGGCCTTCTTTAATGTCTGTTAAATAGTTTCATAATAAGTCTTATATATGTATCGAGATGATTAGTAATTCTGTTCTTTTATCCGTTTCTCTTATCTGGAGGCTCTCTTTGCAAATATTATAGTCTTGTTACCTTCTCAGTGTTTGATGCTCTCTTTTATTTCTTTAAACATATTTATTGCTTTAAACATATTAAATATGCAGGGACCAAACCCAAATATGTTAGCTGTCTAAAGCTGCATAACAAATTATCTCAAAAGTTAGTGGCTTAAAACGATAATTATTCCTTATCGGTCATGGTTCCAAACCGAGCACAGTAGTCTCTGCCCCACAATGCTTACAACCTCAGTTGGCCAACCCAAAGGCCATTGGCCACAACATCCACATATGGTAAATCCACGTGGCTTGGGCTTCTTCACAAGCTGGTAGCTGGGTTGCTGGGCAAGAACCCCGGGAGAGAGCCTGTGCTGGGGGTAGCCGCATGACTTTTTATGGCCTCGCCTTGGAAATCAGGGAGTACCGCTTCCATCACATTCTGTTTGTCAGGGCAGCCACAGGTCCCCTCCAGATTCCAGGAGAGAAATAGACTCAGCCTGTTGATAGGGAGCAGCAGCGTTCTCCAAGTGCACGCGGGACTAGAAATATTGCAGTAGCTGTTTTTGGGAAAACACAGCGTGCCACACCAAATAAAGACAAACATGTAGTTAACAATTCTCAGGCGGTGACATGTTTCTTATTTTCCTTTGTACTAGACGCGGGTCTGAGACTGGGATGTAGCCACACCATCTCTGTCTAGAGTGGGTTTTTTCCTAGGTCCTCTGCCATAAACATTGCCTTCCAAAGGTCCTATCTTTGTGTCGAGGTCCCCTTATTTGTGCCTAACCTTTCTCTCCTCCTCCCCTGACATCAGGCCATAGACAGATCATCTCCGGGCACCCTGGCTCCAGGTGCCCTCTACCTGTCTGGATTTGTGCTTCCCTGTTATTTCAGACCTCCACAGAGAGCCCTTACTTACCCGCCAATTCAGCCATACATCCTAAAACATGTTTGCCTTTTATTTCACGTGCTCAGGTATTCTGTCCTAAGAAAGTCTCTCCAGACCTGTGAATCACTTTATTTCCTGAAACAGAACTTAATCAGGTTATTTTTAATATTGCTTTTTAACTGTGAATAACTCTTCAACATTTTCCTGATCGAGATATATTTAGATCCAACCTCCAAAGTGTTAGTCTCATTTAACATTTTTCTTTCTGATCTAACACATTTGAGATTTCTTTTTTTTTTTAATGTTTATTTATTTTTGAGAGAGAGAGACAGAGACAGAGTACGAGCAGGGGAGGGACAGAGTGAGAGGGAGACACAGAGCACGAGCAGGGGAGGGACAGAAAGAGGGAGACAGAATCCGAAGCAGGCTCCAGGCTCTGAGCTGTCAGCACAGAGCCCAATGCAGGGCTTGAACTATGAGATCATGACCTGAGCCAAAGTTGGACATTTAACCGACTGAGTCCCACATTTGAGATTTCTAAAAAAGCATGATTTTTAATATTAGCTGAAACCTTGTTGAGAATGGAATAAATTAGTAATATTTAAAAATACGAATTCTGGGGCGCCTGGGTGGCTCAGTCGGTTGAGCGTCTGACTTTGGCTCAGGTCATGATCTCGCGGTCTGTGACTTCGAGCCCCGCGTCGGGCTCTGTGCTGACAGCTCAGAGCCTGGAGCCTGCTTCACATTCTGTGTCTCCCTCTCTCTCTGCCCCTCTCCCACTCATGCTCTGTCTCTCTCTGTCTCAAAAATGAATAAAACATTAAAAAAAAAATACGAATTCTGTGTACACTGGAAACTAATGTTATACATCCATTACATTTTGATGAAAATCAAACAAAAAATTAAAAAAAATAAAATACATAAAAACATGAATTCTGTTTCTTTAAGGGAGTTACAGGAACTTCCAAACATGACTTAAAGTTTACATATATTTCCAGTCCTAATTTATAAAAATAAATAAAATAAAAATTTCATATTTCTACATATAAATACACATATAAATAAAATAGGTACTTTTCTCTAACGTTTACTTTGATAGGATCTCCATATCATCATGCCAACCAAGGAACACATAGGCATCCAAGGACTAACTTAAAAACAGTGTTTATTCATAAATGTTGATGCTGATTGGTTAACTGATAGGTTAGCTATTTATGAACATTTTATATGTTTCTAAGCATATATTTACTTACCTTTTTTTATAATTAAGCTTAGAATTTATAGGGCAGGTAACTTTATACACAACCCCTATTTTGAACCAACAGTGTATAAGTATCTATAAAAATGTTTTTTATGTCTTGCTGAGTATTTACCTAATTAAAGAATACTATATAACTTTCCGAACTTTTGTTTACTTCAGAAGTTAGAATTTTAAAGGACTTGCTTAAACTATGAGAAATCATAAAAGAAATGCTACTAAACATCAGAGAAGGAGAAAGAAAATGCAGGAGAACTAATCTAATAGAAGTATAGAATGGGAATAATCCACAAAACAATGCATTTCGAAGAGCTTGTATTAGAAATTCTTGTTACTACTGCTCATTGCAAAGACTTGGACACTGTTCTCATGCAGTGCATACTTGTAATTCCATCTGATACAAATATGCCCAGATAGTCAGAAAAAGACAGCTTCCCAAACGATTGGCCTCGTTGATGATGACCTATCTGTAAGTCACAGATCAGAGAAACTAACAAAAAGTGGTATTTCCCTTAGTAAAATCATTATTAACACACTCTTTTTAGGAATAATCTGAAAATACAGTACTTACTGCGCCTGAAACTAAGTAACATTGTGTATCAATTATACTTCAATTTAAAAAAAATACAGTACTTACAAGTAGGGTATGTTGGTTGATAATAGCATGCGGCAGTGTTTCTCAATCTTGGCCGCTTAATATTTTGTTTTTAATGATCTTTAAAACCTCATTCTACAGTTTTGTTTTATTTTTTTGTTAAGATTTTACTTTTAAGTGATCTCTACAGTCAGTGTGGGGCTCACAACCCCAAGATCAAGAGTCGCATGCAAGTCACGTGCACCACTGACCGAGCCAGCCAGGCACCCCTCTACTAGTTTTAAAGACATAATTTCTGTTTTACAGTGATAACTAGTAACTAAAATATTTTTTTTTATTCAATGCAAATCTAATATTTTTGAGTTTGTTTATTTTGAGAGAAAGAGAGAACAAGCAGAGGAGGGTCAGAGAGAAGGGAACAGAGGATCCAAAGCGGGTTCCGTGCTTGAGAGCAGAGTCCAGTGCAGTGCTCGAACTCACGAACCGTGAGATCACGACCTGAGCCAAAGTTAGATGCTTAACTAACTGAACCACCCAGACGCCCCACCGCAAATCTAATTTTTACATAAATTTTATTGTGGAAAAATATACATAACATATAATTTACCATTTTAGCCATTTTTAAGTATTCTGTGAGTGGCATTAAGTACATTCACAATACTGTGGAACCCTCACCACTATTTGTCTCCAGAACTTGGATCATCCCGAGCAGAATTCCACCTGTTAAGCAGTAGCTCCCCGCTTCTTCCTCTCCCCAGCCCCTGGCAACCGGAAACATACTTTCTGGCCCTAGAATAATTAATCTAGAATAATTTGCTTATTCTAGATAATTCATATAAGGAAAATCATGCAATAATTGTTCTTTTTATGTCTGGCTTAGTTTAATTAACTAATATTTTCAAAGTTCATCCATGTTGTAGCAGGTATCAGAATTTCATTCCTTTTTTAAGACTGGAATAATACCCTCATTATATGTATATATCACATTTTTCTTATCTGTTCATTTTTTTTTATGGACACTTAGATTGTTTCCATTTTTTAGCCATTTTGTGAATAATGCTGCTATGAACACAGGTATACAATTTATCTGTTTGAGTCCCTGTTTCCAGGTGTTTTTTCTTTTGGTGTATACCTAGGAATAGAATTGCAGAGTTACATGTTAATTCTGTGTTTAAATTTTTGAGGAATCGCCATCCCGTTTTCCAAGGCAGCTGCACCATTTTATGTTCCCACCAGCAATGCACAAGCGTTCTATTTTCTCCACATCCTCACCTACATCTGTAAGTTTTTTGTTTGTTTTTTGAGGACTCAAATTCAACAAACTGTGGGATCATGACCCAAGCTGAAACCAAGAGTCGATGCTTAACTGACTGAGCCAGCCAGGCACCCCTGTTTTGTTTTTGCTTTTGTTTTTGCTATAGCCATCCTAGTGGGTGTAAAATGATACCTCATTGTGGTTTTACCTTAATTTCCCTAACAACTAATGATACTGAGAATCTTTTCATGTGCTTATTGGCCATCTGTCTATCGTTGGAAAACCGGTTTCTGGTCAAGTAAATTGATCTTTTTTTTAAGTTTATTTATTCATCTTTGAGAGAGAGAGAGGGAGAGCCTGGAGGAGGGGTGGAGAGATGGAGAGACAGCATCCCAAGCAGGCTCTGTGCTGCCAGTGCAGAGCCCCAGGTGGGGCTCGAACTCATGAACCTTGAGATACAACCTTAGCCGAGACCAAGAGTCAGACGCTTCACTGACTGAGCCACCAGGAACCCCAATTCTGGTTTCATTTTTAAAACATGGTTTCTCCAGCTGGGTTCTGTGGACACATACTAATGCAAGAGAGGCTGCCTCTTTGGGTTTCAACTTCCTTTGGGGAACCTAGGCCTTTGGGTTCTAGAAACACTGCCTCCTCCTCTTATCTGTCCAACCTAGTGTTGCTGGTGTCGCTAGTTACTCTTTGCTGTCACTAATCTCTGGGCCACTTCACTGGTCCCCGACTGGTCCTCAAATCTTCCAGCAGTTATGTATCAAGTTATTTTCATTAAATTCTTACTGATGTAAGTATTTGGCATGGTTTCTGTTTTCCTGGGTAGACCTTAACTGGTCCAGAACCTAAAATCCTTCATTTTATGGTTGAGCAAATGTTGACCTTTTTTTCTTTCAAATATGTTTTAGAATTAGGGGGCGCGTGGGTGTCTCGGTTAAGCGTCCGACTTCAGCTCAGGTCATGATCTCACCGTTCCGAGTTCGAGCCCCGCCTCAGGCTCAGTGCTGACAGCTCAGAGCCTGGAGCCTGTTTCAGATTCTGTGTCTCCCGCTCTCTCTGCCCCTTCCCCGCTCGTGCTCTGTCTGTCTCTCTCAAAAATAAATAAACATTAAAAATAAATAAAATAGAATTAGATTGGTCATGTTCAAGAAAAAAACCTTGCTAGCACTCTTGAAACCTAGGAACTTCAGGAATTTCTTCAGTATTCATAAAGTTAATAGACAGTATTGGGCCTGTGATGTTTCACTTCTCAATTCATTTCTCATTTTAACAAATTAAAACTTACAAGGTAGGGTAACTAAAGGAGTGAAAGAGAGACTTTATATATATATGATATTGTTCCTTTTGATTTTTAACTATGTATTTTACCTACTTAGAATAAATGAAATTTTAATTTTAAAGCAAAATGAAATGTTTACCTTTATACACTGTGGTATGTAAGTGTGGGTCTTTACAAAGTAGCTTTAATTCCTATTAAATGTCATTATGATTACTAGTAATTATTGAGAAATATTAGTTATCACAAGATGGAAGACTTCATTAAGCATACAGTTATCCATAAGCTTATCATTTACACACACGTACACACAATATGGTTCTATGTAAACAAATCTACATTAATCCCATTTATTTTCTGTTTTCTAGAATAATGATCTCCAAACCTTCTTGGGTCACATTTTCCTATTGATAAAAACCTTTGAGCATATATGTATATATCTTTATAATTATATTAAGTCCATGGACCACTGAACTAATGTGTACATTATAAAACAGTTAACGAAAGATGACCTTTAGGAAGGACGAGGTAAACAAATTAAGAGGAAAAGTTTCCAAAGCTTTTCCTCTCCCCAAGAGACAGTCCTGTGCATCCCAGCGTGCACCTACCCTATCTGGACATAGTTCTTTTTTGTTGTTGTTTTAATGTTTATTGAGAGAGACAGAGAGTGCACGCGCATGTGTGCATGTGTGCGTGGGTGTGCGTGTGTATGAGAGAGAGAGAGAGAACAGGAAAGGGGCAGAGATAGAAGGAGACACAGAATCTGAAGCAGGCTCCAGGCTCCGAACTGTCAGCACAGAGCCCCATGTAGGGCTCGAACTCACAAACCACTAGATCATGACCTGAGCCAAAGTCAGACACTCAACCGACTGAGCCCTCCAGGCGCCCCTCGACCCACTTCTAGAGTGATCGTGCTGCAGGATGTCAGGCTCTTACTCTGTTGAAGTACCTACATATTCACCAAGCTTAGGGAAAATATTTAAAATGATCTCCGACTTCAACCCCCTAACCTATTTTAAGTTCCTTAATTCAAACGCAAAGCAATAAACTCCTTAGCCTCCATTCCAAGCAGTTTCTCACAATCCTGACAGCCCGATGTGCACAGACTCTGGACTTAGGAATCACATCGCTAGAGCCCGTTAGACTCTTTATCACCAAAGATCAAAGAACCTGGAGATGAAATAGGAGACGGTGTGTGTATGGACTGGAGAGGAACCTAAAGCAGAATGACCGTCGTCAAGTTGACTATAGTTTCTATCTGACTTTTCTTTTAAAAAGGTGAAAAAAGGGGCGCCTGGGTGGTTCAGTCGGTTAAGCGGCCAACTTCAGCTCAGGTCATGATCTCATGGTTCATGAGTTCGAGCCCCACGTCAGGCTCTGTGCTGACAGCTCAGAGCCTGGAGCCTGCCTCAGATTCTGTGTCTCCCTCTCTATCTGCCCCTCCCCTGCTCATGCTCGATCTCTCTCTGTCTCTCAAAAATAAATAAACGGTAAAAAAGTAAAAAAAAAAAAATTGTGATGAGGACAGTACAAAACTAAATTATTATCTGGAGTCTTTTTAGGATTTGTCCCTTTGTTTGGATACAGTGTAATGACTGTCTCCTTCCTGGCTTCCAACAGTTCAAAACTAGCACTGGAATAACTCCTGCCAAAGTAGAAAGGTCTCATGTGGGGTTTTTTCTCTGCATTCTCTGGCCAGTAAACGAAGCCTCTCTCTATTCAGTGGTTCATGAGTGCCTGCAGGGAGCGGGACACCAGAATGACACAAAGTTGAATGAGACTGTGACTTTTAAGGTCAGTGACATTTAGGAATTAATAATCCAATCGCGGAGAAAAGTTCATACTTATGAGCAGAATCCTGGAAATGACTCCTCGCCAGGGGAAGAATGGAAGAGATCCCAGTGGGAGTGCTGTTTGGTCAGGACAAGGAAAATGAATTACGATTCGGGAAGAAAGGAAGCGGAGGAGGGGGAAGGTAAAGATACAGAGGACGAGGAGAGAGAAAACAGAGTACTGAACTGGATGGACGCGAACGGTCTCACGTCATCCTCAGGAAAGCCTTTGAAGGTGACCAGCATCTCCACTTTGCAGGTCGGGAAACTGTGGCTCAGGAGGGTGAGCTAACCAGCACATATTACATGCAGTCCTCGGCCGGAGAGCTGAATCAAGGCGTGCATTAGCTAGACGACTGCTCACAAGGGCAGTTTGAGTGGTCCTAAAACTTCCCCGTATATTATTCGTAAGGATACAGAGAAGCCGTGCTTACCAGCAGCATTCTTAGGAAATAGAGTACACGTGTTGGGAAAATAAAGGTTATATAAGCCATTCGGGGCACCGACGTGGTCAAAATCCCCAGGGACGCATTTTCCTGTAATACTTAGGAGTAAGAGCCTCTTCTTTGAATCAATGTTTAACAGATACTGGAGCGCTCTCAATTTAAAGGGGCCCAAACCGATAGCGTTCCCGGGTAGTGTATTCTGAGTAGTTTTAGAAGAATGAATTTTAAATCTACTTAACTGCAAAGCCAGTGGTCTCGGCAATGTGCAATACCGCCTATAGCAAGCAACCGAAATGCAGACAGACAGACGGACGGACGGACAGACAGACAGAAACAGAGACGGGGAAGGATCAAATGTGCTTCCAAAGACCGGGCTGCAGGCGGTCTCCTCAGCAGAGTAAACCTAGTGTCGTGTTTTCTTCAACTTTTTATCATAACCACACGTTTTTCAGGCAGCTTACGTCCCTTGAGGAACAAGATGAGATAAGAATGGGTAAACTAACACATGTCCACTGTTAAAGAAATCTACCACTGTGCGTTTGTCATCTTCAGGAAATTACTACAATCAAGGGGAGACTCGTAAGAAAGAACTTTTGCAGAGCTGTGGTGTTTTGGGGATTCCGCCCTCCAGCGTAATGATTATTGACAACAGGTAATTTATCTTTCAAAAAATGTAGAAATTTTGTCAGCAAAAAATAGTGGTATGCTCAAAAGACACACACAAAAAAACGAATGTGGGCGGGTAAGAACATCTTATTTGAGAAGTCTACTTAAAATAGCTTCGCATTTGTTTTTAAGTGACAGTGGAATGCAAATAAATGTTTTCCACGTCTGTTCAGATTTTGTCTCTGAAGATAGCTACTTTCATCTTTAAAAAAAATGTTACGAAATATTCAAAACTACACAGAAGTGTAAAGAACAGTGTCATGAACCCCGTATGCCCACTCCTAAGCCCAGTTAATTATCAGGCTGTCGTTATGGTACTTTCTTCGTCTATCCTCACTTGTGTGAGTGAGGCATTTTTAAGAAAATGTAGCCTTCAGGTCGTTTCACCGCTACATACTTAGATGCACCTCTCTTCAGAAGATAGACATTTTTTTTCCCATGGTCACAATGCCATTATCATTCGTTGGGCACATCCAACAAAATTAATAGTAACAGTTCCCTGGTGTCTCCCAGCACCTACCTAGTCCTTTGTCCAAGTAGCTCAACGTCTTTTTACAGTTGATTTGTTCAAGTCAGGATGTAAACGAGTCCACACGGCGTAGTTGGTTGATATTCTGCGTTTCACCGTCCCTTCCTCCCTTCCTCACCGTGTCTTTGATTGTTCAGAAAACTTCGTTGTCATACAGGACATCACGCATTCTGGATCTGTCTGCCTGCCTCCTCATGGTATTAAGTTGTTCTAGCATCCGTATTTCTTGCAAACTAGAACTTCACTGTAACTTTCAGGGGTGAGAATACTGCGTAAACTATAGTGCGCGTTTCATGTAGCGTCATTTCAGGGGACACATGCTATCTGACTGTCTCACAGTGATTCCACGACGGATCAATGAATTCACACGCCAACAGCTGCTCCTTTCATTTTAAAGACCCACACCCACCTTTCATGTAATATTTTCACGATTGCCTGAATCACTGCTTAACTAGAAATAGCCAAATGCCGAGTTTCTAAATGTCTCCTGCGTTCTAAGTTATTAGCTGTAATTCTTCTGCAAAGCAAAACTTTATCAACTGGGGCATTTTATTTAGTTACCCCAGTACATAATTTGATCCGAAAAGACAGGATGCTTAATTCTTTAATTGCCATTTGCAGAATAAGGAGTCGATGCCCTACATACCCTCAGTGGGAATCTGTTGTTTGTTGCTCGGATGGGGGAGGGCACTTTTTCATATCCTTGGGTACCGATGTGTTTTTAGGTATTCAGGGTTTCAGTTTCAGTCATGTTCTTCGATTCTCCAGTTGTCTCGCCTGTGCTGTTGAAACTCTTCATGTTAGCTCCTGTGTCCTTTTGCCGTGACCCCTTTAGTCTTACAGGGTTTGCTTGCTGTCGAGGACAAGGAGATTTTCCAGAACCTTCTTGTGTGCTTTCCTGCCTCAGTCCTGACATCAGCCATCCCTCCAAGGAGCTTTGGTGTCTCTTAGGAGGGTGTGGTGTTTAGAGACCATGGCCAGAGTTACCAGGAGTGTTTATTGCTACAGTGTTATTATTTCCTGTTGTTACTTGACCTTCATAGTGGACAGAGCTAGTATGTATGTATTTGTTTAAGGAACAAGGAGTCAGGAATACTAATGTAGAGTTAATATTTCAGAGGTTTTGTTTAATGCCTTTGATTTATACATCGAATCTTTTCTTTTATGCTTAAGTCTTGCTTTTTTTTTTTTTCAATGTTTGTTTATTTTTGAGAGAGAGACAGTAAGCGGGGAGGGGCAGAGAAAGAGGGGGACAGAGGATCCAAAGCAGGCTCCACGCTGACAGCAGAGAGCCCTGTGTGAGGTTCAGATTTATAAACCGCAAGATCATGACCTGAGTGGAAGTCAGACGCTTAACTGACTGAGCCACCCAGGCACCCCTGTAAGTCTTGCTCTTTAACAGAAGAAACATAATAATTCTTTTCTTTTAATCTTTTTAAAGGATTTTATGATAAAACATGAATGAATAAATACTTGAAAAGCAGATATTGAAAATCAAGGCTAAATGTAATAAGACTGATCATGATGTCTGTAATTTACTTTAATGGGGCACCTGGGTGACTCAGTGGGTTGAGCATCCGACTTCCACTCAGGTCATATTCTCAGAGTTCGTGGGTTAGAGCCTTGCATCGGGCTCTGTGCTGACAGCTCAGAGCCTGCAGCCTGCTTCGGATTCTGTGTCCCTCTCTCACTCTGTCCCTCCCTCACTCATGCTCTGTCTCTCTCTCTCTCTCTCAAGAATAAATAAAACATAAAAAAATTTTTTTTAATAACTTAGGAAAAAAATGCATACCTATCTGGATTAAACCAAAATACCACAATATTAACAATTTGAGCCTTGGTGCAAGGTACATGACTGTTCATTATTACTATTCTTTTTAACTTTTCTGTTTGTTTGAAAATTTTTATATAGAGAAAATATCAAGTACCATACAACACTCCTTTTCTCCTACTATTTTCTGACAGATATAAATATATTTTGGTATTTTATTATTGTTTAGCGTATTATTACTTAAAAAAAAATGAGAGGTCTATATAACAGCAACTGGAGTTTGTGAGTACTGCTACCTTTGGGGCTTAAATATCTGCTCCTAACCAGCAACATAGCTTTTGGGATTGATTATAAATTCGATTGTCCTTGCTTCCTTTTTCTGAGGTTTTTTATGTTACTGGGTAACGTGCAAGAAAGGGATAATACAACTTAAAACACGATGAAGACACGAGTTCCTTTACGTCAAGGCAAAGGAGGAAAAAATGATCACCCTCAAAACATGTAGAAGGCCAAACTAGTAATTCTGCTGATGCTTTCCGTTCATTCCTACCAAACAAAAGCTGCTCTGCCATTTTTATAGGACAGGAGTACTAAAGAAGTTACATCTTTCCTATAACCCGTATCTAGCGAGATCATCATTTTCAGATACTGTTTGTCCAGGAGCTGAGCGCTATTTGGATAGTTTACCTCTAAGTAGGTAAGCACTAACCAAATTCTAAGATGAACTGGTAACTTAACAGTTGACCTTAATTCTGAGACATACAAGGGAAATCTATAAGCAAGAGATAGCTCAATTGTCCGGCCTGTGGTTTCCGTTATCTAGATTCTAGATCTACAGCTGAGGACAGGGAAGAAGTGCAGAAGTAGAGGCCGCGAGGTCTGTACACAAAGAAGGTACCACTGGGGCCAGTCGGGTAAACATCCGGCCCTTGATTTTGGCTCAGGTTGTGATCTCACGGTTTGTGAGTTCGAGCCCCACGTCAAGCTGTGCGCTGACAGTGCGAAGCCTGCTTTGGATCCTCTGTCTCCCTCTCTCTCTGCCCCTCCCCCTCCGCAAAAATAAATAAATAAACATTATTTAATAAACATTATTCTGATGTCAGAAATATCTGCTGTCTAGGGACGCCTGGGTGATTCAGTTGGTTGAGCATCTGACTTCAGCTCAGGTCATTATCTTGCAGTTCACAAGTTCAAGCCCTGCGTCAGGCTCTGTGCTGACCACTCAGAGCCGGAAGCCTGCTTCGGATCCTGCGTCTCCTTCTCTCTCTACTCCTCACACACTCATGCTCTGTCTCTCTTTCTCTCAAAAATAAATAAAACATTTAAAATTTTTTTTAAAAAAGAAGAAGAAGAAAATACCACTGTCCTCACTCACCATTTGTTTATTCCTTGTTTTGCACCATTTCAACAAAGTCCCAGTTGGATTTTGTTTTTTACGCTTATAAGATTAGAATGAGTACACTGTTAGATGCAGGAATGGAGTTATGAGTCTAGGCAGGCGTGGGCGAGTCTAATAAATTACCAGTGAACGATGAATCTGCTGGGATCCACTTAGGTGGCTTCAACAGTAAGAGGTGTCCTCCGCATACGAAGTCACCAAAAAGCAAGATGGCTCCAGGTTGGCTCAACAACACCATCAAAAGCCCAAATCCTTCCCATCTCTCTGTGCGAATGTCTCCATCATGTCAGTGAATCTCCCCTCATGGTTGCAAGGTGATTATGGCAGCAGTTCCAGGTGTCACTCGCAGACACAACTATGTCCTGCCAAGAAGGGGGGACTTTTCCTTCTGCCCATCTCTTTATGTTATGCAGAAAAAGTGGGAGTGCCCGGCAGACTTTCCTTAGGTCTCCTGCCCTGCATGATTCATCACCACCACCACCTCTACCAACTTCTCACCCCCCGTAGTAGCTACTAGATACCAGCTTCCCCAGTAGAAGAGTGCTTTTTTCAGCATCAGAATGCTGGGAATGGCTCTAGGTAGGGAAAAAATGCTCATTTTGTCTCACTGTCTTGCAAAGACTGTATGCTTTATTCTCCACATAGCCTCGTGGTTTTGTTTGGTTAGTGAAGGTCTAAGGGATTGGCCTCGCCTGGAGCTTCCTGAGAGGACTGCGTAGGACACAGAGATGTATTTCGAGTGTCTAATCCATAGCCTTAGCAAGGAACGAAAAGTAGGTTAAGCAGAGGTAAACAAAGGAAAACAGGCCAAAAAGGCAGAACCGTTTCTGTGGAGAGCACCTGGAAAACTTGCTCGCCTCTCTAGAAGATGCACGGCAGGGCCTGGGGAAGGGAAGAAACTATAAATGACACCAAGTTGATTAAGACGACTATGGTGGGAAACTTCCAACAGACTGTCAGGCTCAGACTGTCCCCATGCATTGACCGTGAGCTGAGTCACTCTCCCTGGATTTCCTTTCTCATTTCGGCACCTGCTTTACTTAGCCGCTTCCTCCCACAATGGGAAAAGGGGGAGGTAGGAAAGTTTAGAGGAGCAGTAAACAAATGAGCGCTGGCAGCACATGCGTCTCTTACTGTTTGAAGCTTCATGGCATCACAACAGACACAGGAACAATGAACAGCAGAGACAGAGCAGGTGTCTGCCTTAGAATGACCCCTCTGATGACTCCGGTGACAGAATGGAGTGAAGAGATTAGGACCATAGACCAGTCCATCTTGTGCACTGGTCCTGATGAAAGGAGAAGGTCTCATTTTATTTTCTCTAATGTTTTTATGTATTTTTGACAGAGAGATTGGGGGGGAGGGGCAAAGGATCCAAAGCAGGCTCCAAGCTGACAGCAAAGAGCCCAAAGCAGGGCTTGAACTTATGAACCACGAGATCATGACCTGAGCCCAAGCTGAGGCTTAACTGACAGAGCCACCCAGGCGCCCCTGAGAATGTCTGAATTTAGAGTGCAGCACGTGTAAGAGGAAGATGAGGGATGGAAAGAGACTAAGTGTCCATCAACTGATGATTGGATAAAGAAGATGTGGTATATATTTACAATGGAATACTACACAGCAATGAGAAAGAATGAAATCTGGCCATGTGTGGCAACATGGATAGAACTGGAGGGTACTGTGCTGAGTGAAATAAGTCAGGCAGAGAAGGACAGATGCCGTATGTTCCCATGCATAGGTAGGCTTTGGGAGACCTAGGAGAAAACCAGGGGGGAGGGGACGAGGGGAAGGAAGAAAAAAAAAATAGCCACAGAGAGGAAGGAAGACATAATATGAAAGACTCTCAAAGACTAAGAGCAAACTGAGGGGAGAGGGGGTTGTGGGAGAGGGGAGAGTGGGTGATGGGCACAGAGGAGGGCACTTGTTGGGTTGAACACTGGGTGTTGTATGGAAACCACTTTGACAATAAATTATTTAAAAAAAAGAGGAAGATGAGGGGATGAATTCGAGTCTTATTTAAAGATGTTTAAATGGCAGGATTTGAAGAAAGAAGAAATCAAGGATAACGGAATTTACAGGCATAGGGATCTGGGCGGATAAAGATTAGCTGGCATAGTCTGCAAAGGAGAAGAACTGGGTTATTGGAAAGAACAGATTAGACATCCTTAGCACATAGGAGAATTAAAACCATCAGAGTGGATGCAATCACCCTTAGATCAGGGGGACAAGAAGAGAGTATGGAGATCAGGCGAGGCAAGAAGAGAAAACCAGACACAGTGAATGACGAGGAGAATCGTGTCTTTGGTGTCTTGTAATCCGAGGGGTGGGAGTAGAGATACTTAAACAAAATTAGCACCAGAGGGTATCAAGAATTCCGTATCCTACTTTTTATAACAAGAGAGTATGCTTAACATTTCCCCAGGTCATTAAATCGTCCTTAGAAAGATTGTAAAGATGTGATCACGAGGATGTACTATAACTTAATTAACATACTCCTGATACTGAGCATTTCCGTTTTTCCAATATTTCAGTATTTTAAAAGCTGTCAATAAATCATTGAAGTTCTGGCCCTTTCTTTAGGCAGATTCCCAGATGATGAATTATTGAGAAAAAGGGCAGGACTTCCTGCAGTTTTCCCCATCTGGGTACCAAAAACGTTCATAACTAAGGTCATTTTGGTTCATCTTGTTCTCTGTTATTGTTCTGAATAAGACTTTTCTGATATATCTTCTAAGACTTCGCCGCTGATTTAGAGAAGATTTACTGATTTTTATGTGTATCCTTTTAATAGCCATCCACATAAAGCCTAACAGGGGCGCCTGGGTGGCTCAGTCGGTTAAGCGGCCGACTTCGGCTCAGGTCACGATCTCACGGTCTGTGAGTTCGAGCCCCGTGTCGGGCTCTGTGCTGATGGCTCAGAGCCTGGAGCCTGCTTCAGATTCTGTGTCTCCCTCTCTCTATGCCCTTCCCTTGCTCACAGTCTGTCTCTATGTCTCTCAAAAGTAAAATAAAAAAATAATAATAATAAAATAAATAAAAATAAAAAGTCTAACAGCCTTTCACTCGATTCTGTTAGAGTTACACAGAAATCGTCTGCAAATAATACTAATATAGTCTTCCATTTTTCCACGGATGCCTCTTGTTTATGTTCCAATTCTTATTACTTAGAGTGGAATTTCTTTTTTTTATTAATAATTTATTTATTTTTAAATTTCCATCCAAGTTAGTTAGCATATAGTGCAACAATGATTTCAGGAATAGATTCCTTAATGCCCCTTACCCATGTAGCCCATCCCGCCTCCCACAATCCCTCCAACAACCCTCTGTCTGTTCTCAATATTTAAGTCTCTTATGTTTTGTCCCCTTCCCTGTTTTTATATTATTTTTGCTTCCCTTCCCTTATGTTCATCTGTTTTGTATCTTAAAGTCCTCATATGAGTGAAGTCATGTGATCATTCTCTTTCTCTGACTGACTAATGTCACTTAGCATAATACTCTCTAGTTCCATCCACATAGCTGCAAATGGCAAGAATCAATTCTTTTTGATTGCTGAGTCATACTCCATTGTATGTATACACCACATCTTCTTTATCCATTCATCCATCGATGGACATTTGGGCTCTTTCCATACTTTGGTTATTATTGTCAGTAGCGCTGCTATAAACATTGGGTGCAGGTGCCCCTTCGAAACAGCACACCCGGATCCTTTGGATAAATACCTCGTAGTGCAATTTCTCGTTCAGACGGTAATTCTTTTTTTAATTTTTTGAGGAACCTCCATACTGTTTTCCAGAGTGGCTGCACCAGTCTGCATTCCCACCAGCAGTGCAGAAGAGATCCTCTTTCTCCACATCCTCGCCAGCATCTGCTGTTGCCTGAGTCGTTCATGCTAGCCATTCTGACGGGTGTGAGGGGGTGTCTCATTGTGGTTTTGATTTGTATTTCCCTGATGATGATTGATATTGAGCATTTTTCATGTATCAGTTGGCCATCTAGATGTCTTCTTTGGAGAAGTGTCTATTCATATCTTTTGCTCATTTCTTCACTGGATTATTTGTTTTGGGGGTGTTGAGTTTGATAAGTTCTCTATAGATTTTGGAGAGCAACCCTTTATCTGATATGTCGTTGGCAAATATCTGCTCCCGTTCCTTTGGCTGCCTTTTAGTTTTGCTGATTGTTTCCTTTACTGTGCAGAAGGTTTTTATTTTGATGAGGTCCCAATAGTTCATTTTTGCTTTTGTTTCCCTTGCCTCCGGAGATATGTTGAGTAAGAAGTGGCTGCGGCCAAGGTCAAAGAGGTTCTTGCCTGCTTTCTCCTCGAGGATTTTGATGGCTTCCTGTCTTACATTTAGGTCTTTCATCCATTTTGAGTTTATTTTTGTGTCTGGTGTAAGAAAGTGGTCCACGTTCATTTTTTTACATGTTGCTGTCCAGTTTTCCCAGCACCATTTGCTGAAGAGACTGTCTTTATTCCATTGGATATTCTTTCCTGCTTTGTCAAAGATGAGTTGACCATATGTTTGTGGGTCCATTTCTGGGTTCTCTATTCTGTTCCATTGATCTGAGTGTCTGTTTTTGTGCCAGTACCATACTGTCTTCATGATTACGGCTTTGTAATACAGCTTGACGTCCGGGATTGTTGGAATGGAATTTCTTAAACTATGTTAAACAGTTACGGTGAGAGATTAATGATTTGATTGAGAACACATCTAGTGTTTTACAATTAACTGTGTTGGCTGCCAGTTATAAAAGATATTCTATATTGTGTTAGGGATTTTTTGTTGGGAATTAACCTTCATTGGGTTAGAGTTAGGGGCTCCTGTTCATTTCAGTGCCCTGCAGAGAGATAAGGAAAAAATATCTGGGGCGCCTGGCTGGATCAGTTGGAAGAGCAATGCAACTTTTTTTTTAAGTTTATTTATTTATTTTTGAGAGAGACAGAGACAGCATGAGTGGGGGAGGAGCAGAAAGAGAGAGAGAGAGAGAGAGAGAGAGAGAGAGAGAGAGAGAGAGAATCCCAAGCAGGCTCCATGCTGCCAGCTGTAGAGTCCAATGCAGGGCTCAAAACCCATGAACCGCAAGATCATGACCCGAGCCAAAAACCAAGACTTGGACGCTCAACCGACTGAGCCACCCAGATGCCCAGAGCATCTGATTTTGGGGTTGTGAGTTTGAGCCCCATGTCGGATATAGAAATTACTAAAAAATAAATAAATAAACTTTACAAAAAGAAAAAAAATTCAATTTATTCTCTATTTTACTTGACTCAGCGTAAACTATTGGGATCAAACAGGGGAATTTCCTCTCTTATCTACACCCGTAGGTTCTGATTACTGTGGTTATGGTAATACTCACTCTGTCAGTGGACATTGTGATTTCTTTGCTCACTATTAAGATCAATAATCATATGAATGGGCTTGTGCTCAGGCACCCCTATTGTACACACAGACTTCCTCCTGCGCAGTATCTGCCTTGGCCCAGCAACGTGGGGCATTTTCTCTGGGCCAGATCAGAGTGAAAACTGCCCTCAAACCACAGGTCATTACTCTCATTCTCTATCTTAATTTATTAATTTTTTTTTATATATTCTGAAGAGCATGCAGCTTCAGCAGCATCCCCTACTTGTGAAATGCTCCAGGAGAGGTAGTAAACTTGTCAAAAATAAACACTTCAAGGGGCACCTGGGTAAGTCAGTCAGTGAAGCGTCTGACTTTGACTCAGGTCACGATCTCACAGTTTGTGTTCGAGCCCCACATCAGGCTCTGCACTGACGGTGGAGAGCCTACTTGCGATTCTGTCTCTCTCTTCCTCTCTCTCTGCTCCTCTCCCACTTGTGCTTTTTCTCTCTCTCAAAGTAAATACATAAATAAACATATAAAAATAAATACATTTAAAAAATAAATACTTCAACAAGCCAGTTTGAAGACGCGAGGGAAGCATGGGTCTTAGTCAGCTCAGGCTACCATAGCCAAGTACCATGGCCTGCGTGGCTGAGACAACAGAACTTTATTATCTCACAGTTCTGGAGGCTGGAAGTTCCAGATTAAGGTCCAGCAGCGCCAAGTTTCTGCAGAGGGTTTGCTTTTTGGCTTGCAGATGGCTGACTTCTTCCTGTACGCTCACATGGAGAGGAGTGAGAGAAATTTCTCTCTCGTTCTCCACTTACGAGCCCACCAGTCCTACAGGCTTAGGGCTCCACCATCATGAGCTCGCTTAACTAATTCCTGCCTAAAAACCCTGTCTCCAAATACGGTCACATTGGAGGTTAAGGGTTTCTACATACGAATCCGAGGAGGACACAATTCAGTCCCTAGCAACACGCAAGCTTTATTCACTCTTTCCGGCTCTCATGTCATAACCCAGAAAAAGCAGAGCTTTGGAATCTTACTTTAGGGTATTCAGAGGAGTCATAGAGAAGAATCTGGGGGAGGAGGAGAAAGGAAAGTTTTATGGAGGACTTATACTCGTCATAACAATAATGGTAAATATATAGTCAGCCATTACTGTCAGTGCCAAAAACCATATTAAATACGTGATCTCACTTAATCCTCGAAATAATCCAATTACTTTTCCCATGTTGTAGGCAAGAAACCTGTAGTGTCGGGAGAGGCTGAGTAATTTGCCTGAGGTCATCCAGCTAAGTTAGTGCTGGGGCTCCAGAACCCAGGCTTCAACCGTCATGTCTTAACATCTTCCCCATGCCTGACACAGACTTCCTCAAAGGTCATCTCGTTTGAGTCTTTGACTAACTGTCCAAAATAGGTTTTCTTATCCTTTATTCGTTTCGCATGAAGAAACTAAAGTTCAGACGGATTAAGAGAACTCTCCGCGGTCACCCATTTAGTAAAAGGCAGGTGCTGAGATTCAAAAACAGAAAGGAAGACGGAATCGATTCCTGCCTTTCTGCAGGAAAGTAGGTCACCCGCTTGTTACTGCCGTTGAAAAGACTCGTGTGTATTTAAGAGTACATCGAGTGGGCATTGTGTGTGGTCAGTTCCTTTTTCCGTTGTTGTGAACCTCCTTGCTGGATTTCAGGGAAACATTTAGCCAGAGGAGCTCGCCCAAGTATACCGCTTACCTAATCACTTACAGAGGGGGAAAATGCTCAGTTGTCAAGAAAAGAAGGCATCATCTCAGGCATTAAGCAATAAATGGGTACTTCCGGAAACTTTACCCAGGTCTTAACACCTCCGGGCTCTGTTGATTTATTGAGTCATATGTTATTTAAATGTATATTGTTAACAGATACATATTGAATGCCCAGAATGGGCAAGGCGCCGTGCTAGATGTTGAAGAAAGAGAACAGTTCAAGGTATAGGAGCCTGACGAACAGGTGTTGGCCTGACAGTCATCGCAGCTGCTTTTGTGGAATGCCGTCTCGTTGTGCAGACATGCTAAAGGTCAGGCCTACACGGAAGACCGGAGACCCTCTCTGGGGTACTTGGGAATTGCACGTGGCTGGGAAATACAACCTACAGATTTCCTCTCCGCCTTTGCAAAGCTTCTTCATATATTAGAAGAGTCCGTACGATTATTTTGTTTATATTTTTCAAAACAACAAAAAACACACGCATATTTCTGCATGCATCGATAATTTCTAAAAAGATCCATACGAGACTTCTTAATAGTAGCCGGTCCCTAATTGGGACAGGGAAGAGCAATACTTTCACTTTGTAATTCTGATGAAATCTATACATTTTGATTTTTTTTTTTTTTTAGGAAGCCGCGATTTCTAAATTTTATATCTATTTAAAGACCACCCCACATACCTAATAAAATATCCTTCCCTCTCTACTTAGGTTCTTTTTTTTTTTTTAATTTTTTTTAATGTTTATTTATTTTTGAGAGACATAGAGGCACAGCGTGAACAGTGGAAGGGCAGAGAGAGAGGGAGACACAGAATTGGAAGCAGGCTCCAGGCTCTGAGTCATCAGCACAGAGCCTGATGCGGGGCTCGAACCCACAGACCGTGAGATCATGACCTGAGCTGAAGTCAGCCACCCAACCGACTGAGCCACCCAGGCGCCCCTCTACTTAGGTTCTATCCATACAAGTGAAAGCAAAATTAGAAATCATTCTGTGTACGTCGCGGTAAGACTCGATGTGACAAATTCAAAGCATAGAATGGAGTTCCTTGAAAATATAACAAAGCTTTTAAGCCTTTTTGTAAACATTGTGGTCTTTTCACAGGCCTCGTTCTCGGGGTGAGTGGGAAGAAACTCAGATACAGGGATCCAAAGTTCTCTGACTGGAAAGGGGGAGAATTCAAGAGAGGCCTGATCACGATGGAATAAACAAAACTGAGCCCTCCCGATTATAACTCATGCCCATCAAAGTGCCCGGGGGCCCAGTGGCCTATTGTTAGGCAAGATTCGCAAGGTCTCCAAGCTTCCCGTGGTCTGATCCCTATCTCCCTGCTTATACCCACATCGCATCTATTCCCGTGACAGAAATAAGCAGGACTGCGCAGCACCCCAGTCTGTGTTCAGCCTCACATCTAGCTAGGGCCTCAGAATGTACCGAGCTTTCTTGTGCATCCGCACATTTGCCCGTGCTAGCAGGCTTCCTCCCTCCCTAACACCCATCTGGTCCCTCTGGCGAACTCCGCTTCCTCCTTCAAACCTCAGCTGGAGGGTCACCTGAGAATCTGCAGCCTGCCTGATTTGCCCAGATTTCTGTGGGCACTTTAGTTACGTTCTGTCCTATTCTAGCCCGTTCTGTCCTAGCGTGCCCACTGATTTTTTGTTCTATGCCAGAAGCCCCAAACTCCATCGTAACCCTTGATACATAGTGGTTGCTCAATACACGTTTGTTGAATAAATGAATGACTCCACTTATTCCATAAGCTTTCTCCCTGTGGCCAGCATGTAAAGGCGTGGTCTCGAAGACCTGAGTGAGGTCCATACACCCCAGCCCCCTTTCCTCACTTTTGCTTTCCTCACTTTCTTTAGTGAAATTGTTTTCCCTTTCTTGAATTAAGTAAAAACAGTCTAGGTCCCTGCCTTGCATCGTTATTTTTAATTTTCTAGAAAGTTATCGATGACTCCCTTAGCTTGGAAGGATTTTTCTAGAGCTCTTTATTTTGCCGTTCTATAGACTTGGCTCCACGTTGTCCTAAGGTCGCAGCACAAGAAAAATCTCATCTCTCCCAGGGCTTGTCTTAACATCAGTTTGACATTAACAAGCTCCAGACTTCTACAGACTAATTTTAGCTGAATAGGGAAATAGAATCCAGTACCTACTAGGAAACATAAATGAGTCTGGCTTGCTAGCAGTTCCTGGAAGTCTTTGTGTTTTCCAATAAATCCATACAATCATACAGTGAAAGAGAAGCCACAAAGCAGAGTCTGGGACTATTGGGGTCATGTTGGTAATTAAACCCCCTCTCCTCCGGAGACCCTAAGAGCCTTTCCCCTACAAAAAAAACACAAAAAATAAAAATAAAAAAAGACCATATGCTGGCTGCCAAAGTAGATCTGACCAAGCATTCTCTCACTGCAAGAGATTAAAATAAAGCCTGCTGCAGTCCTTTCCTCCAAATACACAAAGAAGCGACTGGGCTGAGGCTCAAGGGCACGGTTCCAGTCCCAGTTGGCAAGAGCGAGTCAGGGCTCCCATCCTCCCAGAAGGCGCAAAGGACAACAATGTTTCCTAGAAAAGAAACCAGGGGACCTAGCGGACATGGAGCTATTATGTGAAAAGTGAAAGCGGCTTCAGTACTGCTTCAAAGGCAGATTATTCTAGAACGGAAGGGAGGCTGGGCCTTTCGGTGACAAGACTAGGGGAAGCAATGCAAAAGAGGTAAATGGGACCAGAGAGCGGCGGCCTTAACCACGCGTGCATTTGTGTCTACTATTATTCCTTGGAAGAGGTTATGGATATACCATAAAAATAGGATTCAGGGTGGGGCACCCAGCTGGCTCAGTCACGGGAACGTGCAACTCTTGATTTCAAGGTTGTGAGTTCGAGCCCCACATTGGGTGTAGAGATTACTTAGATAAATAAATAAGTAAACTTAAAAAAAAAATAGGATTCAAGGTGACTGTATACTATGGTATTTATTACAGCACTATTTATAATAGCAAGAAATTGGTAACAACCTATGATCAATTAGATAGCCGTGCTCCAGGGCATTAAAACCACAATCTTCAGGGGCACCTGGATGGCTCAGTCAGTTGAGTGTCTGACTTCGGCTCAGGTCATGATCTCCTGGTTTCTGGGTTCGAGCCCCACGTCGGGCTCTGTGCTGACAGCTCAGAGCCTGGAGCCTGGTTCGGTTTCTGTGTCTCCCTCTCTCCTGCCCCTCCCCCACTTGCTCTCTCTCTCTTTAAAAAAAAAATTAAAAAAAAAAACAAACACAATCTTTCAGTAACCCAGGAAGATATTCATAAGAAATACTGGGCTTTTTTTTTTTTTTTTTTTTTTTTTAACGTTTATTTATTTTTGAGACAGAGAGAGACAGAGCATGAGTGGGGGAGGGGCAGAGAGAGAGGGAGACACAGAATGCGAAACAGGCTCCAGGCTCTGAGCCATCAGCACAGAGCCCGACGCGGCGCTCGAACTCACAGACCGCGAGATCATGACCTGAGCCGAAGTCGGACGCTCAACCGACTGAGCCACCCAGGCGCCCCAATAAATACTGGGCTTTAAAAAGGAGTATATACTTTGCTTATACTTTTCTGTATTTTTCATAGTTTTGATAATGAGCATATATCAGTTATAAACCAAAAGTTCCAATAATTTTAAAATACATTATTTCTAAGTGGATCTTGTTCAGCCTTTATATTTAAAAAAAAAAATTGAAGAGGGATGCCTAGGTGACTGAGTCCATTAAGCAGCCAACTTTAGTTCAGGTCATGATCTGACAGTTCATGAGTTCGGGCCCCACATTGGGCTCCATGCTGACAGCTCAGAGCATGGAGCCTACTTCAGAGTCTGTGTTTCCATCTCTCTTTGCCCCTCCCCTGCTCATGCTTTGTCTCTCTCTCTCAAAAATAAATTTTAAAAAACTTTAAAAATAAATAAATAAATATTCCCATTATATTATTACTTTTACTTCGTCAAGGTTTATGACATGTTCTTTTCAAAAACCACCTTTCCTCGGGGCACCTTGACTCAGTCAGATAAGCATCCAATTCTTGATCTCTGCTCAGGTCTTGATCTCAGGGTCATGAATTCAAGCCCCACACTGGGCTCCACACTGGGCATGGAGCCTACTTAAAACACACACACGCATCTCACACACACACACACACACAAAATGAAACTCTATTCCCATAGTTGTTTCATCTTAATCCTGTGTTAGTCCAAGCAGTCTGTTTCACCATGTTTGTCTGATTTGAGGCATTCATCCACCAATATGTTTAGAAGAACAGTGAATGGATGCTGTATTTTTGTATATTTAAGGATATCTACTTATTGTCTTTATACTTAAAAGGACACATTGGGTGGCTACAGAATTATCAGGCTGTTCTTCCTTTTGCTGTCTACACACTGTTTCACTGTTTTCTGGCGCTAAGGATTGTGGAGATGTCTAATACCAACCTGATTCTTCCTCCCTTGTAGAACATTTTCTTCTACCTGGATACCAAGTGATTTTCTTTACCCTTGTAGTGTCAGAACTTCACCAGGTTATGAACTGGCATTGATTGTTCCAAATTGAGTTTTCTTAGGAAACAGTAGGCCTTTCAATCTGTAGATTCCATTTTATCTCTCTGTTCCATTTGCTTTGTCTTTTTCTTCAGAAATCCAAATTTGTGTATGTTGGATCTTCTTTGTCTTTCATAACTATCTTCTGCTCTATGATCCGTTTGTCAGTATCCCTTTTTTTTTAATCTTTTTTTTTTTAATATTTATTTTTGAGAGACAGACAGAGCGCGAGTCAGAGGGGCAGAGAGAGGGAGACACAGAATCCGAAGCAGGCTTCAGGCTCTGAGCTGTCAGCACAGAGCCCGACGCAGGGCTCGAACTCACAAGCCATGAGATCATGACCTGAGCCGAAGTCAGACGCTTAACTGTCAGGTGCCCCTGTCGGTATCCCTTTTAATTTTGAGATCTCTTCAACGTTTCCATCATGTCTCTCACTTTATTTTGAATCATTATTTTTCCCTATTTCCCAAGCTACACTCACTTCCATTTCTGTCATGCAAAAACCTCTTCTTGAAACCCTTAAGTCTCTTCTTTAAGCCTTTTTGTTTTGTTTTGTTTTGTTTTGTTTGACTATCGCGTTTTGTTTTCATATCATGTTTTAACTCTTTGAGACCCTGGAAGATATTTTGGAATTATATAGACTTTCAGGCTGCTTTTTGCTTACATTCTTTTCTCCTTCCTTCTTTCTTTCTATTGTTTTTAAAGTTGTCATGCATAGAGGATATCCCCTATTGGTTGTTTGGGGTTGTTTCCTATATTTGAGTAGGGCCAGCTACTTACAGGACAATAGCATTGGAGAGGCAGAGGAGGGTTCAGATATCGAGCTGGGGCCATCTGAAGCTTCTGCTGAATCTTATTGTCTACAGTAACTTTTTTTTTTTAAGTTTCTATTTATTTATTTTGAGAGAGAAAGAGAGAACCATCAGGAGAGAGGCAGAAAGAAAGAGAGAGAATTCCAAGCAGGCTTCACATCACCAGCACAGAGCCCAATGCGGGGCTCACACCCACAAACCATGAGATCATACCCTGAGCTGAAACCAAGAGTCGGGATGCTTAGCTGACTGAGCTCCCCAAGTGCCCCTCAGCTCAGGGCACTTTGGGCCCCGTGCTGGGCTCCGCACTGGGTGTGAAACCTACTTAAAAAATAATAATAATAAAATGCAAGTCTTATAGACAAATAATGTTAATGACCAGAGGAAAGGTTATTAGGTCAGTCTTTCAGATGGTTTCCTTATAGCACCAAGTTCCGAGAAATAATTCTTAGTCATTTGTGGGATGTTCTAGAGAGCCCTTGGGAAAAGAGAAATTGCAGCTGCCTAGCTATGTTCCAATCTAAGACGAAGTGGTGCTATGTCTGCTAGTTTGGTAGAACTGTCGTAGCTGGTTAGACCTCGCTCCTAAGGCTGATACACAGCTTAACAGGCCGTTTCTGTAGTTGAAAGATTTGTAGGCTTTATTCTTTTTTTAACTCTCTTTTTTTCTTTCTCTCTTCCTTTCTCTCTTCCTATCTCTCTTCCTTTTTCTCTCTCTTTCTCTTTCTTCCTTTCTGTCTCTCTCTCTCTCTTTCTTTCTTTCAATAATACATGCTGTCTTCACATATATAGTCAATTAATTTTCAACAATAGAGCCAAGATGATTAAATAGGAAAAGAATATCCTTTTTAAAAATGATGCCGGGACATCTGGCTAGCCACGTGCAAAAAAACCAGAGTTGGACTCCTCCTTCATGCCATACACAGAAATTATCTCAAAAAGCGTAACTATAAGAGCAAAAATATAACACTCCTAAAATGTAGAAACAAGCCTTCATGAGCTTTGGTTTGGCTGCTCTGTCTTAGGTAAGACACCAAAAGCACAAGCAGTAAAAGAAAAAATAGACAAATTGGACTCATCAAAATTAAAAACTTTCCTGCATGAGGGAACATTACCAACGGGCTCAGTCAGTTAAGCATTTGACTCTTGGTTTCAGCTCGGGTCATGATCCCGGGTTCATGAGCCAGAGCCCTGCGTCGGGCTCTGAGCTGTCAGCATGGATTCTCTCTCTCCCTGCTTGCTTGCTTGTGCGCTCTCTCTGTCTCTCTCAAAATAGATTAATAACACTTAAATAAATAAAAAGGGAAATACCAGGTGTTGACAAGGATGCAAAGAAATTGGAACCCTCATACGTGGCTGGCGAGAATGTAAACTGGTGTAACCGCTGCGGAAAACAGTTTGGCGGTTCCTCAAAAAATTACCATCACTCAGCAGTTCGCCTACAAAAATGCCTAAAAGAATAAAAAACAGATACTCAAGCAAAAACTTATATATGGGAAAAAAAAACAAACGGATTCCTGAATGTCCACAGCAGCCCTATTCACAATAGCCCAAAGGTAGACACAACCCAAATGCCCATCAGCTGGCGAGTAGTTCAACTAAATGCAGTGTAGCCATACATTGGAATACTATTCAGCCACAAAAACGAATGAAGTATTTATTCATGCTGCAGGCTGAATGAACCTAGAAAACATTATGCTTAGTGAAAAAAAGGCAGATACAAAAAGCCACACATGTACGCTTCGGCTTATTTTAAATGTCTAGAATTGGCAAACCCGCAGAGACAGAAAGTGGAACAGCGGTTGCCAGGGGGCTGGAAGGAGAGGGAAATGGGGAGTGACTCATGATGGGGTTTATTTTTGAGATGACGAAAATGTTTATTTCCGGGGATGGTTGCACAACACTGAATATACTGAAAAAAAATGAACCGTGCGCTTTAAATGAGTGAATTCTATAGTATGTGAATTATGTCTCGATAAAGCTGCTGTTAAAATAATAGTAACACATGCTCATTGTAAAAACAAACAGTACAAAAATATATCAAGTGTAAAAAATGAATATCTCCCATGATTCTCTCCCCATCCACTTCTGTCCTCGGAGAAAACCATCGTTCACCATTTGGTGTGTAGGTCTGCATTACACAGATATATTGACATACAAACACATAGTTTTCTTAATGCTTATTTATTTTGAGAGAGAGAGAGCGTGAGCAGGGGAGGGCAAAGAGAGAAAGAGAGAGAGAGAGAATCCCAAGCAGCCTCCGTGCTAACAGCATGGATCCTTCCCAGCAACTGTGAGATCATGACCTGAGCCGAAATCAAGAATCAGATGCTTGGCCTACTGAGCCACCCATGCAGCCCCATAGTTTGTTTTTAAATATTGCATACTATTCTTTACTATTCCTGTATCATAATTTCTTTAACTAGTAAAAATATCCCCAGCCTCGCCAGAAGAATCATTAACCATCGTAAAATGAATAAATTGCTGCGGCTGCTTGCTCTGGAATAATACACAGGGTCGGAAGCCGTTCAGTTATACGTGAGTGCCTGGGACAAGCATGTTGGGGCTGCTGCTCAAAGCCAGTCTCCATTTTTCAGACCTCAGGCCGATCGGCTTCTCCGAAAGTTGACTACCTATCTCTCTGAGACGTCTCACCTGGAATGCTCTCAAAAGGAATTTTGTGTCTGCCACCTAACCTCTGTTTTTGCTTTCTTTACATTTATTTATTTTGGAGAGACAGAGCAGGGAAGGAAAAGAGAAAGAAAGAGACACAGAATCCGAAGCAGGCTCCAGGCTCTGAGCTGTCAGCACAGAGCCCGACGCTGGGCTTTAACCCGCAAAAAATGAGATCATGACCTGAGCCAAAGTCAGACGCTTAACCGACAGAGCCACCCAGGCGCCCCCCACCTAATCTCCATTTTAAGACAAACCCGTCATCCCAAACATACTTTCCAAAGTCGCTGAAGAGCTGCCTCGCTATTTTCACAGGACAATGTGGACAAACAGACAAACTTAGTTTTTTTGTATTGTTTCGGGTCAATTTGTGTAGTACTTCGGAGACAGTCCCTTTAAGAGGACAAGGGTCTTCCTGAGAAATTGGGCAACCTGCTGCACAGTTGTGGTATCCTTTACTTTTTCCCCCCGAGTGAGAGGGGAAGTGACCTGTATGGTTAGGAGGTAACGGAGGGAGTTTGGAGAAGAACACCTAGGAAGAAGGACAACAGTGTTAACGTAGCAGTGACACCCAGGGAGTACCACTGAGTGTGAGGTGAGGACAGACTGCCTTAGGGGCGTTGCTTCAGTCATGGGCATAAATGGGCCGGGAGCAGGGGCTAGCCCGGTGAGCAAAACGGACTCACTCCTCACGTTCCCAGTCTAGTGAGGAAATTAGCACATAAATTTGGAGGCGCCTGGGTGGCTCAGCCGGTTGAGCATCTGACTTGAGCTCAGTCATGACCTCACGATTCATGGGTTCAAGCCCCATGTTGGGGCTCTGTGCTGACAGCTCAGAGCCTGGAGCCTGCTTCCGATTCTGTGTCTCCCTCTCTCTCTGCCCCTCCCCACTCATACTCTGTGTGTGTATGCCTCTCTCTCTCTCAAAAATAAACCTTCAAAAAAAATTTCATTTAAAAGAAAAGAGCTCAGAAGAGACGGTGCCTGTTCTCTGTGACCTGAGCCGGGTCATGAGTGAGTACAAGGAGGCTGGTGAAAAGGCAGCGTAAGAGGGTTACAGATGGGACGCCCCAAAGTAGCAGAGGCCCCACGCTGCATGGCGTGACTGTTAGAGGGATGGTAGCACGGGCACAGCGCGTCCTCTCTTCCGAGCCATTTCCTCTCTGTTGCCACTTCCTTTCTCCCTTTGAGTGAAACGTTATCGGCAGTTCGATGATCATAATAGCTGGCACGTCCCCACCCTGCGTCCGACCCTATTCTGTGCTTTAAACTTACTAACCTGTTTAAACTCTCAGTCCTGTGAGGCAGATACCGTTATTACTCCCATTTCACAGATGAGAAAACTAGAGGTCAGTTCACCGGCCCACGTGATCTCTCCTTTCTGCGTTAGCCTGTGCATAAGGCCGCGCTCCACCCATACAGACGAACTAGAGCGGGATTTTGTAAAATATCGGGAGGGATCTGCAGTTCAGTGCCGCAGAATTGTCCGGGATGTTTGTTTTTTGTTTTTTCAACATTTATTTTTGATAGACAGAGCATGAGCGGGGGGAGGGGCAGAGAGAGAGGGAGACACAGAATCCGAAGCAGGCTCCAGGCTCTGACCTGTCAGCACAGAGCTGACACGGGGCTCAAACTCACGTGACCCGAGCCCAAGTCCGACGCTTAACCAAAAGAGCCACCCAGGCACTCCTGGGGTGTTTGTTACAACACAGGCATCTAGACTCCCCTGTAATCCTCCTAGACCTCATGTCGTGGGGGATCAGGACCCGTATTTTATTTTTGCAAACTCCCCAGGTGATCGGTCCTCGGGCACAGTAATGTCTGAGAACCTCTGGGCCCCTCTCTGAGCTGCGACTCCAAATTCCCATAAGAGAGAGCTGGACAAAACACATCTGGGTGAAGTAGTCTGGAGAGTAGAATTCTTTGGTCTTTGAGCTCAGGGTGCAGGCCAAGGAGCAAGCTTTCTGGGAAGAGCACAAGGGCAGAGGGGCGCCGGCGTGTCTCAGTCGTTTAAGCACCCGACTTCAACTCCGGTCATGATCTTACGGTTCATGGATTCGAGCCCCGCATCAGGCTTTGCACCGACAATGCCGAGCCTGCTTGGGATTCTCTCTCTCTCTCTCTCTCTCTCTCCCTCTCTTTCTGCCCCTCTCCTCATCTCTCTCCCCTGCTCCCCCTCGCAAATAAAAACTTAAAAAAAAAAAAAGAATGCAAGGGCAGAGAGGATGATGGGCGTAAGGAAGAAATTACTGGAGTCTCCAGTCGCTTGGCATTCCTGGGGGACACCTCTGTGTGCACAGCCCAAACTATGCCATCCCCTTACCCGGTGCACAAGATAACAGAGCCTTAGCTCTGACCTCCATTACTTCTTACAAGACACGGAAGCAACTAAGTTCATCGTTCTAGGTACTTGGATGTGGCTCCTTGGACAGGGCCCTCCCTGCGTCTCCGCTTCCCTCTGCCTAACAGAGAATGAAGCTCCTGTCTTCTCCCAAAGCACTACTTCCCATGTACTCCTTCTCTGCCATCCCTCCCTCCCTCCCTCCCTCATACCCTCCCTCCCTCCCTCCCTCTCACCCTCCAATCCAATGTCTTCCTTCACTTTGGAAATCGCTGTTTTTCAGAGGGAAGGCTTGGATCTCTGAGATAAGGCACAGAGGCTCATCTTTTCACTGCTCCTGGCTGAGCTGAGGGAGAATCGAAATGTCTCTCTCTCCTCCTGTTACGCACCCTCCCCTCCCCCCCCCCCCCAGGAAGCCTGTGTAGTGGAGCTGCTGTAGGGAGCATCCCAGGTGGGGCTGGGATGGCACTCCTCAGGACCGGAAGTCAGGGCAGGGACTGTCAGACGCCAGAGCCGTGGAGGAGTCCAAGCTCCCAGTGCTCCAAGGAGTCAGGAAGGGATGGGAGGGGGTGAGCCAGGAGACGAGATCTAGGGAGTTGAGATCAGGCAGGAGTGCAGGGGGGCGGGGGCTCGTCTAGGCCCCCGAGCTACCTGCTTAGACAAACAAGGATTCCTTTCAAAGGATGAGTTCCTGCATCTCTCAAGGCTTCAGCCAAGATTATCGTCATAATCCCGCATGTCCTTCATCAGCCTTTACAGAGCTATAGAGCCGAATCCATGTCCCAACGGAGGTGTCCTCGGCAGGAATCTAGACTCTTACGGTTATAATCATGTATGTCAACTACACCTCAATAAAAAAATACACAAAAAGTAAAGGAATAGAAATATGTGAGGGGAAAAACATTATAATCAGACCCCAGCCCTGCCCTGAGACTCCATCTTCTCCATGCAGCATGTTTCATTCCCATCCTGCTGCCACCCCTGTTCTCATGTGGCAGGTGGTCTCCTGGACAGATCCTCAGCGATCCCACACTGCGTTTCAACTTATTAGATAGGACCCGAGATGACTTTATGTGGCCTTTTTTCCATTAGGTGACTATCATCACCTACGTAAACAACCGTGCTAGCTACTATCCTGGGAAACTTAAGTAGACACGGCCTCTCCCTGGGACTCCTATCCGGGGTAAACTCTCATTTCTCAACCTTTTTGGAACCGGGATACATTACGCATGATTGCTCAGTGTAACAACGCACCTTTTTCCAAAAGTCATAGAATATATACCATATTCCTTTGTTTAAATAAAGTACACTAAAATTAATTGGATTATAAGGCACCTTAGAGAATTTCATGATGTCTCCTGGAGACTCAGAAATAGAATTGGGAATTTCTTTTCTGTGACGGCCCCAGGGGACTGACCTATGATGTGGTCCCCTGTTGCACCTCTGGCCAGCAAGGTGACAGTGGGCAGGCGTATCTGTGCTCTGATCCTTATTCTTCTCCTAATAAAATACAGATGTTGACTTATATTATCTCTAAGGTCTTTTTTCACAACCAACATTTCGTGATTCAGTGAACAGAATAATTGCCCTACAAAAAGGTATGTTCCCTAAACAGGGTGCCAGACATACATAGTTCAAGAGGCCCAGTTAAATATGAATTGTAGATAAACTATAGTGTTTTAAACATGTTTTTAAAGTTTATTTATTTTTCGAGAGAGGGGGAGAGAGAGAGAATCCCAAGCAGCCTCCACATTTTTAGCACAGAGACTGAGATGGGGCTCTATCTCACTAACCAAACCGTGAGATCATGACCTGAGCCGAAATCAAGAGTCAGACGCTTGGGGCACCTGGGTGGCTCAGTCAGTTAAGCGGCTGGCTTTAGCTCAGGTCATGATCTCACCGTCTGTGAGTTCAAGCCCCGCGTCGGGCTCTGTGCTGATGGCTCAGAGCCTGGAGTCTGCTTTGGATTCTGTGTCTCCCTCTCTCCCTGCCCTTCCTCTGCTCACACTCTGTCTCTATGTCTCTCAAAAATAAATAAAAAACGTTAAAAAAAAAAAAGTCAGACACTTAATCGGCTGAACCACCCAGGCGCCCCTAAACTATAATAGTTTCATGTAGGTATATCCCCAGTATCACACAGAGCATAATTATATTCTTTTTCTTAATGTTTATTTATTTTTGAGAGAGACAGAGAGAGAGACAGAGTGAGCAGGGGAGGGGCAGAGAGAGAAGGAGACATAGAATCCAAAGCTGGCTCCAGGCTTCACGTGGGACGTAATTACATTTCAAAATTTTTCATCGTTTATCTGAAATTCAAAGTTTAGCTGGCATCCGGGATCGGCATGCTAACGCCATTGCCTTTCCTCCCATTTGTGAAGGTGAGTTCACCACTTTCCGCCCCTCCCCTGCCGTGAGCCAGCTTGTCTCCTCCTGTCTCTAGTCCTTAGCCTGAAACGGATTGCGAGTATCAGATTGCTGCTTGCTCCATTGCCTTACCTGTGAGGTAAATTCCCAGGACTCAGGGAGGACAGTTGCCAATGATCCGTTTCCTAGATGTGGCTGCCGGCACGACCCCTGGACATCTGCTACTTACAGCCTCATTTTTCTTTAAGTTTATTTATTTGTTTATTTATTTTGGTTTTTTTTTAAATGTTTATTTAATTTTTGAGAGACAGAGCATGAGTGGGGGAGGAGCAGAGAGAGAGAGAGACACAGAATGTGAAGCAGGCTCCTAGCTCTGAGCTGTCCGCACAGAGCCCGATGTGGGGCTCGAACCCACGAACCGTGAGATCATGACCCGAGCTGAAGTCAGACGCTTAACCAACTGAGCCACCCAGGCGCCCCTATTTATTTATTTTGAAAGAGAGCACACATGCGCATGCGCAAGCAGGGGAGAGGCAGAGAGAGAGAGAGAGAGAGAGAGGAATCCCAAGCAGGCTCAGCACTATCAACGCAGAGCCTGTTGCAGCGCTCGAGCTCACCAACCGTGAGATCATGACCTGAGCGGAAATCAAGAGTCCGTCGGTCGGTCACCTGACTGAGCCACCCAGGTGCCCCTGCATTTAATTTTTTTTTTTAAGATTTTATTTTTAAGTGATCGCTACACCCAACATTGGGGCTCAAACCCATACACCCAAGACCAAGAGTCGCCCAGTCCACAGACAGGGGCCGCCGATTTGCATTTTAGAAAACTCTCTGACAACATTTCAGAGACGGCTTGGGGGCCAGGGAGTGCAAACATGGTGCAATGGGACCAGTTGGCATGATCAGGGGAGAAATATGAGTCAGAAATAGGGGCGCCTGGGTGGCTCAGTCGGTTGAGCGTCCGACTTTGGCTCAGGTCATGATCTCGTGGTCTGTGAGTTCAAGCCCCGCGTCGGGCTCTGTGCTGATGTCTCAGAGCCTGGAGCCTCCTTCGGATTCTGTGTCTCCCTCTCTCTTTGCCCCTCCCCTGCTCACGCTCTGTCTCTGTCTCTCAAAAACAAATAAACGTTAAAAAAAAATTAAAAAAAAAAAAGAGTCAGACATAAAGTAGCAGCAGAGAAAACAGAAAGAAATGGTTTCTAGTGCTTTTGCAGAGGTAGTAGCATTGCTACTTGGAGACCGGTTGCCTGTCAAAGAATAAAGGAGAGAGGAAGGCAGGGGACTCCCGGATGTGTGGACTGGGGGACCGAGCATGTAAATCACCTACACTGAATGACTCATCTTTCCACCATCCCCATTCGACATGAATTTGCCTGAAGGGGGGAGAAAAGGAATAGTTTTTGAAGGCCTGAATTTGCCCTTTGCCCTACCACAAAACCGAGCCATTGGAAACGTGTGGGGACAGGCGTGTCAGAACCATGGCCAAGGCTCCTAGGTGAGCTGTGGACCAACGTTCTTGCCAGAAAAACAGTGTCAGGTGTCAAGTCTGAAAGTAAGGACAAGGCCAGAAATAGGAAATCAGGAGTGAGGCCAAAAGTGAGGAGGCTGGAACATGGTGTAAGAACAGGGTCAGAACAGCGAGGCTGGAAAAGGAGGAGGGGCTAGAATTCTCTCGCAGGCCTCCGCTGGAAACCTGGCTGCCGCACCGCTGTCCGTTGGAACGCGTGTTTACAAGCTAAATTTTGACACATCTTACAGGCCAATTCTTTATTTTTTTTAACTTTTATTTATTTTTGAGAGACAGAGCATGAATGGGGGAGGGGCAGAAAGAGACAGAGACACAGGATCTGAAGCAGGCTCCAGGCTCTGAACTGTCAGCACAGAGCCTTACGCGGGGCTCCAACTCCCGGACTGCGAGATCATGACCTGAGCCAAAGTCAGACATTTAACTGACTGAGCCAGCCAGGCGCCGCTCTTTTAAAAATTTTTTTTATAAATTGTTTTTTAACGTTTATTTATTTTCAAGAGACAGATTGTGAGCAGGAGGACAGAGAGAGAGAGAGGCAGACGCAGAATCTAAAGCAGGTTCCAGGCTCTGAGCCATCAGCACAGAGCCCGATGCGGGGCTCGAACTCTCAGACCGTGAGATCATGACCTGAGCCGAAGTCAGCTGCCTAACCAACTGAGCCACCCAGGCGCCCCTCTTTTAAATTTTTTTTAATGTTTATTTTATTTTTGAGAGAAAGAGAGAGAGAGCACAGGCAAGGGAGGGGCAGAGAAAGAAGGGTACTGAGGATCCGAAATGGGGCTTGAACTCACAAACTGTGAGATCATGACCTGAGCTCAAGTCAGGTACTGAACCGACTGAGCCACCCAGGCGCCCCAACATGCCAATTCTGTGAGCGATTAGGGCCTCTCTGTAAGACATAGGATTGGGTTTGCTGGCACCAAAGGACTGTGCCTTCTGATTTATGTGTATAATAAAGAGGTCTTTTCCCTAAAAGACCCGCAAGACCTACTTAGGATGGTCTCAGTCTTAGCATCCCTCAACACATTCATATAGATCCCTAAACTTTCAGTTTTCAGTTACATTTTGTTTTATTTTACTACACTTCCCAGTAGAGGATTTCCTATACATTCCATTAACTTATTCCCTTTATGCCCAAACGCGACCCCCATTCCACCTTTCTCCCCTCCAGACTGTCATCTCGGACATATACATCTGCTAGAGGCATAGACTTCAGCAGCACAGACCAGCAGGTCAGCCATCAGATTATAGAGTAGCCGGAGGATGATGTGAATGCAGGATTGAAACAGATTCCGTGTCTATTTCCAAGGAGGCCCCATCTAGTGGGTCAGACGCTGTAGCAAGACTCTCTGGCTTACAGGGATGGCCAAAGTCAGGCAGGTGGCCTCGGGGTGCTTCCGAGCGGGCCTTCTTCTCACTAGGCCTTAACATGTGCTCTCGCCGAGACCCTCATGGGGTCCTGGCCATGAGGGCTGGCTCCACTCTCCGTAGAGGAACATCCAGGCAAATCAAGGCAGAGCCCAGTGCCTGGACCTGGAAAACCACAGGAGTCCTTGAGGGAAAGACAGACATTTGCTGTGCACACAGATGCGTTAAGATTCACTTCGGAGGGGCCCCTGGGTGGCTCAGTTGGTTAAGCGTCCAACTCGGTTTCGGCTCAGGTCATGATCTCACTGTTAGTGAGTCTGAGCCCTGCATCGGGCTCTCTACTGTCAACGCAGACCACACTTCAGATCCTCTGACCCCTGCCCCTGCCCCACTCATTCTCTCTCTCTCTGTCTCTCTCTCTCTCAAAAATAAACGTTTTAAAAAACAAATAAAAATTCGTAGAAGGAAACGTGATATTTAGCATTAAAAAAAAAAAAAAGATTCACCTTGGATACCAAGTCCAAAACATGCCTTGACGTCTGTACTCCTATTCCTACTTGCTCCTGGAATCGGTCCCACCAAATGGTTACCCGAGTCTGTATTAATGCCACACGTAGGAGGCACTACAGGACCTACAAGGCTGTGGAGGGACAGGGCTGGTACAGATAGATTAGCCACCAATTGCCTAGGGAACACGGGCTGATTTTCAACCTCCAATACTTTGGAGCGGAGTTTGTTAACCCTTGAGTGATGTACGGGTCTTTTTTCCCCTCCCAATCTTCTGTCTATGTTTAGCTTACATACAAAGTACGGGGTCCTTTTTAAAAGAGTAAAAGCTTTGAGAATTCTCACACGTGTAAGCACACGTGCTAAAAATCACACAAACAGATCCGCTTTGTTGTCCGTGTCACAAAAACCATTTAGATCGTCCTCTAAGTAAAAAATACATTTTTGTAAGAACTCGTGGACCCCTGAGAACTGAGGCACAGACTCTCAGGGATTCGCAGGCCCTCGGCTGGAAAACACTGCTGCAGAACCATGCTTTATTTTCAACTCCTTTTACAAGCTCCATTTTGACATGCTTTAGCTGCTAGTTCTAGGAACGTTCCACCTTGCTCAGGAAAGGTCTAAGTATTTTTTAATTGCTCTGAAAGCCTATTAACTGCTTTTATGTTTCAGAGACTGGGTACCAGCGGTTATTAATAAATGAATGCCATCCTATCCCTGAGAATGTGTATATTGCTGTCTACAAACCCAAATAGGACATTTCATAGTAACTAAGGCTTTCTCCGGGCCAGCACAGCAAGTGTGTCCTTATATACACTTTCCAGTTACCACACCAAATAGAACCAACCCAAATGGGAATAATCTTGAAGTGATTTGGATTCTTTCTTGCATGCTTTCCTTATAAATCCTCAGGCTGGTAGCTGTATATGTCTTCTACTGCAATATTCAATGTTCAGTGCTTTTCCCGTGTCTGAAACATACTAACTTTAGAAAGATTTGGATGGAAGAAAAAGGAGATCCGTGATAGAATTTTCAATGGCAAGAGGGAAATAAAACCTTGGTCTCGGTCTTGGTTCGGGCAGCCTAGTGGTAGTGCTCATGCCTACATCTTCCGAGTGATAAAGACTGAGCAAGCCCCAGGGTAACTAGAGTGATGAAAACCTTTAGACCCTCATTCTCAGAAATGCTGACATTGACCAGAGACCGGAAGGAGGAAGGAACGCAGAAGAACACAGAGACCGGAAGGAGGAAGAGACCGGAAGGAGGAAGTGGTCCACAGGTGCACCACTAAAATATGGTTGACCAGTGGGCCAAGACCGTAACTCACCGTAGTGGTAGACTGCCCTGTTCTGGACACCACTGCTTTTCTAGGAGAATTTGCCCTTTAGAAGCCCTCTGACCACCAGCCAATAGGGTCTTCCTGGGAAACGTCACGTCTCAGATTCCCCTCAGCCTTTGCCTGCCCACAGTCCCCTGAAAGGCCTCACGTGTTCTGAGTGTGAGGGGAGCAGCAGAGGGCCCCTCGGCTTAGATGTCTTTGAGCCCCCAATCACCAGGGTCTCTGAGAGCATAGAAAAGAGATAGAAGAGGGGCTCCTGAATTGCTCAGTCAGTTAAGCATCCGACTTCGGCTCAGGTCATGATCTCACGGTTCGTGAGTTTGAACCCCACGTTGGGCTCTGTGCTGACAGCTCAGAGCCTGGAGCCTGCTTTGATTCTCTGTGTCCCTTTCTCTCTGCCCCTCTCCCGCTTGCGCTCTGTCTCTCTCTGAAAAATAAAATAAACATTAAAAAAAATAAAGAAAGAAAAGACATAGAATCCATATTGTTGTTCTTTACAACTTTAGAAAAGCCCAAGTTTAGGAAGGAGATGGCACGAGAGAATGCTGAGTTAGAGAGAGAAAGTGACTGGTCTGGGTTTTGTTCCACCAAACAGTGGATACTATTATGGCAGACACCTATTTCCATGTAGCCTAAACGCCTTCCCCCAGACAGCTTGAAAACAGAACCGTTTTACCTCCCTAACATACTAAGTCGGTGTTGGTTTCAAAAAGCGCCCTGGACTAACTCTCTAAGGCTAATGGGACTACTCAGGAGCCCGCCCAAGTCCCTTCTAACGCTTCCCTTCTCTGCTTCATGGATCAACAGTACCATTTGGGAGGAAGGTATGCTTACTCTTACTGCGAACCATCTTAGGGAATCCAGAGGGCTCGTTTAGTTGGCGAAAGGGTCGATGCAAATTGCAGCTTCTGGAAATATCCTTGATGTTTACACTGGGCAGGAAGCTGAGCAAGTAAGTCGTCCACGCCGGTCAGAGGGCCCAACCCCATTATGGGTGACCAGCCAGGGGTGGTGCATAACGCCTACTTCAGAAAATCTGCGTGAGGAGCAAAATAGTTCACTCAAGACTTATCACTCTTAGGTGGGATCTTAATCTATATTAAGCAATAGAACAATGAGGTTTTGTAAAAATTACAAATCATCGATTATGCAGAAGCTCTTAGAAAACCATTCCGAAGTTAGTGATTATTATTCATACTGGTGAGTTTGTATAGGAATCCCCTGCAGTTCCGTCAGAATCCACTGAAGAAACCTTAAGCCTTGTCTCACAGGAGGCCTCCTGGTCTGTCAGGGGTGCCTCAGGACTCAGTCACAGCCGTGGAGTCGTTCTTCCTTCGGGGACCCTCGGCAGTTTCTTGGTCACCGCGGGCCGCACACTGCGCTCCTCAAAGCGACTAGAGTTCTTCACACGGAGGGGATATCATTCTTCACGTGCCTCATCGTGAGCTTGGATGGCACCAGGACCTTGCTCGGGAAAGCTGCTTTTATACACTGTCAAGCCCTGTGCCCAGGTACCAGCACCTAGCCTAGTCCTCGGTGTGCTGGTGGTGCTTGGTACTCGGTTATGAACTATCCAGGGCAAGTCAGACAGGCGGCCCCCCAGCTGCTCCTTCTCGGTCTCCTCTGCTGGCTCCTCTCCTTACTAGCCCCTTCTTTGCGGATCTTCCTCAAAGTTCTCTTCTTCAGCCCTCTTCCGAAATTCTTCGTTCCCACGTCTGTGCTGCCGGCACCACTGGCCTCCCCAAAGAAGTCTCTGTGGTGTGTCCTCTTAGCTTTCCTTCCCCTCCTGGTCATGGAGCCAGACACTTAACCAGCTGAGCCACCCAGGTGCCCCCAGTGAATATAGCTTGAATCCTCAGAACCTTCAAAGGCCCGTGCCGTGTCTGCCAATAGTAGTCTGATCACTTTAGCGGGTATTCAAGACCCACTATGGCCTGACTCTGTTCTCATTTTGTGTTCTGGGACCTAACCACACAGAACTGTCTCCTCTTGACTGACCGCTTCTTTGTGACCTCTCCTACCCCGTTTCTCATTTCATTCCTCAGCACTGAATTATCTTCCAATGGAGAACCAGCTCAGGGGCGCCTGGCTGGCTCAGTCGGAAGAGCATGTGACACTTGGTCCCGGGGTTGTGAGTTTGAGCCCTGCATTGGATGTAAAGATTACCAAAAATAAACAAACAAACAAACAAACTTTAAAAAGGAGGAGGAGGTGGAGGAGGAGGAGAGGAATCAGCTTAATCACAAACACTTATTGGACACTTACTGCTTGCCAAACTCTGTTCTAAGTGATCTTCTAATATTATCTCATTTAATCCTCACGCAGCAACCTGCTGAGGCAGAGGGGAAGAGTTAACCCAGTTAAAACCAGTGACTTGTGCTCCCTGTTGGATGCACCACTCTTCTGCAGCCGCGAACTGCCCTGCTCTCTTACCCATGCCTCCTTTGGCCCCTTCTCAGTCACCTTGCCCCTGTTGGGTAGCTTTACTCTCTGCCAACTCTGGGTGATTTCTTCGCCTCACTCTTCTCACAGGCCTCAAGACTGTGAAACACCCTTCCCCAGACAGCCATTCCTGGAGGCTTCCGTTCTCTTGCTCACGGTCTCGTCTCTCTCAAACGTCGTTAAAACACTGCTGCTTTCTCACCACCTTCCACCCTCTGTCCTCATAGTTTAGCTTGTGGCCCCACCCCCCTTCGGTCGCACTGGTTTCAGAGGCCACTAATGATTTCTCAAGGGGTAAAATCCAATGCCCTTTTCTTTCTTTTTTTAAGTTTATTTATTTATTTTGAGAGAGAGTGCAAGCGGGGGAGGGCCGGAGAGAGTGGCAGAGAGAGAATCCCAAGCAGGCTCCAAACTGTGAGCGCAGAACCCAATGTGGGGCTTGAACTCACAGACCATGAGATCGTGACCTGAGCCAAAATCAAGAGTCTGAAGCCAAACCCACTGAGCCCCCCAACCGCCCCCCCAATGGCCTTTTCTTCAGACATCTTCCTTGAGTTCTCAGCGCTGTGGTCCCACCAGCTTCATTGTCTTCCACCCCGTCCTTCCCGCCTTGACCCTGTTCAAGAGTTTTTCAAGCAATGGCTCCTGCACCCTTGAGGCCGCCCCAGGATGGTTTCCCCATGGCCACAACTTCTTTATGAGAATTTCTTTTTTAATGTGCTGTTTTAATTTTGGTGATCTTAAACCAAAAACAGGAAGCACCACTTATGAGTTCTTTGCAGCTGGGCACCATCAAGTTCAAAGACCGTTCTGGCACTTTGGATCGTTATACCAAGTGCTCACTAAATGGAAAGATAGCATTTGCCTTTAATACGGTGTTTCCGAAACTGGGGTCCCTCGTGTTTGAAACTGGAGTCATCTGTGATGTGATTTTCTTCCTCGTTTATAGCATCTAATTAGCTGCAAAATCTGGCAAAGTCTTCTTTATTTATTCGTTTGCTTATTTATTTATTTTGGGAGAGAGAGAGAGCATGAGTTGGGGGGGCAGGCAGAGGGTGCAGAGACAGAGAGGGAGAGAGAGAATCCCAAGCAGGCTCCACTCTGACAGCGCAGAGACCGATGTGGGACTTGAACCCATGACCTGTGAGATCATGACCTAAGCCAAAACCAAGAGTTGGTCCCTTAACCAACTGGGCCACCCAGGTGCCCCCATGTATTTGTTTTTTTAAGTCTTCTTCGGTAAAAGCTATTGGCTCTTCACTCTTTTTCTTTTTTAATCATTTTTTTACGTTTATTTATTTATTTTGAGAGACCGTGAGAGAGTGAGCAGGGGAGGAGCAGAAAGAGGGAGAGAGAGAATCCCAAGTAGGCTCTGCACTGTCAGCATAGAGCCCAACGTGAGGCTCAAACCCACAAATCATGAGATCGTGACCTGAGCTGAAATCAAGAACCGAGCCCCCCAGGCGCCCCTCTTTGCTCTTCTTCATTCCCACGATCACTTCCTTTGGACTGTACCACAACTGTACTCACCTCTGCTTCCCCAATTTATTCCTCAGACCGTTTCCAGGTTAATTTCCCAAAGCATACATGTTCTGGCCACTCTCCTACTGGAACTTCTCCATAACTACTTTCTATACGCCTGTCTTCCATATGACGACAGGTACCGTATGCCCCAGCTAAACCAACTTCCTGTTCTCCAGTCACACCCCTGCGTTTCCCGCTGCGCACCTCAGCTTACTCTGTTTTCCTCCATCTGGGATTTGGCTCTTTAATCTAGCATAGATACCTCTTCCTTCGTGAAACTGTTTTTGATTCTCACCATAGAATCTTTTATTTTCCTTCTCTGAAGCCCCACGGCAATTTGTTTGACTTTTCTTATAGTGCCTTTCTGCCCCTGATTTCATTATTTGAGCGCATATCTGATCCTTCTGCCCATTTCCGTCCCTTATCTCATCTCATACCGTGCCTGGAGGCTCAGTTTAACCTAAATAATAATGTACCATTTCTGCCTTAAAAGCCTTCCCAGAGCTCCCCAGTTGCCCTCTTCGGGATTCTAGTGGGTACTTATCGGGAGCAAGGCCCTGGGTGGCCTAGAGGGATTCAAGGCCCCCGCCCTCTGGCTTTCTGTCTTGTCTCGTAGTTTCCTGGTGTATGACAGTGTTTGAGGGGCTTGCCAAAATCAAGGATGAACCCATCCTCTGAGGCAACTCTAATTTTGATTTTTTTAAAGACAGCAAAGAGGGCGCCTGGGGGGCTCAGTCAGTTAAGCATCTGATCTCTGATCAGGTCTTGCTCTCAGGGTCGTGAGTTCAAGCCCCACACTGGGCTCCACGCTGGACATGCGGCCAACTTAAAAAATAATAATAAAGTGTAAAAAAAAAAACACCAGCAATGAGGCAGAAATTTCAGGCACCAGATTTAGAGACCAATCCAAAGGTTATGGAACTTCCTCTTTCTTCTCCATTCAGAATAATACCACACAGCCCTCTGCCTAGGAGAGTCCTCTGACTTCATACATCCAAGAATACCTGCAAAGCCATTACCACCGCCACTCTCTCTGTCAGGGCTGTGGAAGCGGGAAGGAGGGATTTGGATGCCGGCATCATACACCACCCCTTTTGGGGCTGGAAGCACAACCAGAACCCTGAGACCTCATCGAGAGGGTTCAGTAGCGGGTTTTTCTCTGGCTTTCGGTAGCCGCGTGAGACGACAAACTGGCAATTTCTGGACAGATTTCTCGCAAGAACTTGGCGAGTTTTGCCTACTTTATTTGTTGCGGGTAATGTGAAATACATCTTTCTGAGCGAGGTGAGCCCAGGGATGGTGTAAGTGCCCTCAGTACAATAGCTGACAGTTGTGATCTGGGAGTCCCTTTGGTGACCCACGAGGAAGGAGAACCCTCCCCCCCATTCTATGGTTTGGATTGGGGCTTTAAGCCCTTTGTGGACAAAGGTCTTTTTGGTCTTTGTCTGGGCTCCAACCACTCGAGAATGGGGGCCCTTGTCAGCAGATACATAAAAAAGGACTGATTTTTTTTTCCCCATCTTCTTTCTTTTTCTCAGACTTTTCCTTTCTCTTTCTTCTCATTTTCTCCCTGTGTTTCTTTTGCTCTCAGTTTTTCTTAGGCCAGTCATTGGTGAGCCCGAGACACCCCAGAAGTTGCCTGGCCCAGCGTTAGAATGTCACCCCTCCAAACTTCCTTCAGCTTAGATGCAATTCCTTTGGACTCTCGGGGTCTCCCCTGCCTTCCTCAAGGGAGCCACGCTCCAGCTTGGCCTCAGGACAGAGACCTCCCAGAGTGGCCCACTGGAGGCAGTATTTGTAGTCTGAGGCCTCCTGAGACTGCACAGGCCCCAGGTAATCTTCCAGACTCGCCCTTGGCCTCAGCGGCCTCCTCTTAGCACTGAACTTGAATGACCTTTGCTTGCTTTGCATGACAAAGGAAGTAATCGAGTTTAGACGAGAGCCTGCGGTGGAGGGGGAGGGGCGGGTCGAACCTCCCAGCTCTGGCCCTACCAAGCCACAAGACCAAATAAGGGTGTGTGAGGCACCTCCGTCTGTTTTCAAGTTCAGAGTGCAGTGTGCAAAAGTGAGGCTCGGTTTTCAGAGAGATAAGCTATTACCCAACTCTGGTGGAGTTCCAGCAGCAGGGACTCTGTGTAGCTGGCCTCTGCCTGGAGGGCCGGGGCTGGGGGGGGGGGGAGGAGACCTGGGCCCTCTGCCTTTGCCAGCCTGGAGAGAGGAGGGGAGGGGGACGCCTTCCTTGCTAGAGCCTTCCGACTGCAGGGACTGACCAGCCCGCAGATTTTCAGAGCCTTTCCGTGACTCTCTAGACCCGGCTCTATCGAGTGCCAGCCAGGGTGAGTCATTAGAATGTGTAGGAAGGGTCAGAGTTTGAGGATATTCGGCCAGGAGGAAAACAAACATTATTTTTATGAACCCTCACAGGCGGAGAGGCCCGGCTTGTTTACCGAACACTGAGGTCTAGGGCCAGGCTGAGTTCGGGCCATTTTCCAGCAGTATTAACTCTGTGTTTGCTAAACACGCCCCAGGGAAGAGATTGTGAGGCTTGCAGTTATCGGACCAAAAGATTGGCAAGAGCTGGCATTCTCTGTTGCGTTCGGTAGCTTCCAGAACTCTGATCTCGTTCTCCTCGGGGCGGGGGGGGGGGGGGGTGCCGCTGCTGAGCCAGACCAAGGGCTGTCATCTCCATGAAGTGGGCCGGGGCGGGGAGGGGGCGTTAACAACCACTGAATGATGGCAGTGCCCCTGAGCCGGCTGCACTGCTACCCGGCCTGGGTTCCTTTCCTCCTGCCCTGCCCCTCCCCCCCACCCCCTGCAAATCCCTTCTCGTCCTGCAGAGGTGCAAACCTCACCCCCCTCCGCTGGGCTCACCCCTAAAGTACTGGAGAGTTAGCACCTATGGAGACAAATACTTCTGCCTTCTTCCTCCCTGACGGACAGTTTTAAGATGCTTTTAAGGGGTGCCTGGGTGGCTCAATCGGTTAAGTGTCCGACTTCAGCTCAGGTCATGATCTCACAGCTCACGGGTTCGAGCCCCATGTCGGGCTCTGTGCTGACAGCTCAGAGCCTGGAGCCTGCTTCCGACTTCTGTGTCTCCCTCTCTCTCTGCCCCTCCCCTACTCATACTCTCTCTCTCTCTCTCTCCCTCCTTCAAAAATAAATATTAAAAAAAAAAGATGCTTTGCATACAACTTTTCAGTCCTGTGGGATCACACCGCCAGTGTCCATCCATAAGGCCAAGTCAACAAAGCATCTGGTGTTGGCTGTCCCTCATGCTGCTTACCCCCACTTTGTCCCAAACTCCTTCTTCCTGGGATCACACACCCAGTTAAGGCCATGCCCAGGCTCTGCCTCCTAAGCTGGATAACCGAAGGCTCAGACGCCTTCTGAGCCCTTTATGTAGAGTTCCTCACAGAACTGTTGTATTTTCAAAATTCAATTCCTCAAAATTACTGTGTCTATTCCTCTTTCATAGGAGGCTTGTTCTTTCCAGGCTGAGAAGTCAGAAGCAAACTTAAAGTTTAATAACTCAAAGGGTTTTTTCCCCCCTGTTTTGCATCAAGATTCTTTATCTTGGGTGTATTTACACTTTCTCTGCTTTTACTTTGAACATCCCCCAAAACTCTGTTATCTTTAGCATTCCCCTCCTCCCCCGTAAGCCGCAATTCAGGATGTTGGGGAAATTGCTCCCCTGGTGGCAGAACAACAGAACTGCAAACTCTTTCCCCCGTAATTACAGTGAAAGTGATCTCCGCCTGAGCAGTTTTGGACTGTTAGGTTTCTTTAGATATTTCCTTAGAGTAATCTCGAGAAGGATGGGGTCAAAGGGCATAAAGAATCACGTCTGGCCAAACCGCCTTCTCGGTGAGATGTAGCGGCTGAAACGCGCGCCGCCGGCAGGTTAGACCAGCGCCTCAGGACGAACAGTGACCTGCACACGGACCTCGTGCTTTCCCGTCGCATTTCTTGGATTCTTTCTAAAACTCAGGAGAACGTATGTTGGCAGCTTACATTTCTCGCTCTGTAAAATGCCTGCTTTCTTTTGACAATCCCGAAAAGACCTTTGCGATGTTGGAAATAGTCCTCGGACTTCTCCGTGAATGACCTTGGAAGCTCCACCCTTTCTTCCGAGCTCCCTGTCACCGGCCTCCATCAGGAAACACCACCTGACTGGTGTCAGATGTGGGTTAAAGGAACAGCCTCTAAAGCAGAAAATCCGCTTAACGTCTCCGGGCTGAGGGGCCCCGTAGCCTGCGGTGTCCCCGAAGGGACAGAGGCACACCGTGGAAGGGCAATTCAAACGAGCGGATGCAGTCCCCAGCGTTCCTCACCCTCGGTTCTCCGAGCCTGTCCTCTCGGCTCTCCTTGGGCAAACTGGCCAGACACTCGCTCTCCGCCCCCCACATCCACCTGCGTCGGCCAGAAAGAATAGGTCGGCTTCGCATCTTAGCAAACTCCCCCAAGCACACCAGCATCTGACGGATTTCCAGCCTCTTTCATCAAAATCGCAACTGAAAACCCAAAAAGGAGGGCCCTTGGGTGGCTCGGACAGTTAAGCATCCGACTTCGGCTCAGGTCATGAGCTCATAGTTCATGAGTTCGAGCCCCACGTCGGGCTCTGTGCTGACAGCTCGGAGCCTGGAGCCTGCTTCGGATTCTGTGTCTCCCCCTCTCTCTCTCTGCCCCTGCCCCGCTCACACTCTGTCATTCTCTCTCTCTCAAAAATCAAATAAAACAGTAAAAAAATTTTTTTAATCACACAAAACCCAAAAGAACCTTGCTAACAATTAAAGGAAGTTCCAAGCTCGATAACTTTATTACCATTCCCTGTGGGCTTGGACAGCTCTGGCCCCGGGGAAAGGAAAAAGCAGCAAAGGAACTGACTGCTATTCAGAATACCTGTGTATTTCTGAAGCAAATCCGTCACACTTTCACGTTTGCATCAGCTGGGGAGTGTGATTCCGGGAGTTCTTGAGGTGTAAAGATTGACTCTTCTCTGGGGCTTGACTTCTATTTTCATATTGGCTTTGAATTACATACTCTGATTTCCCAAGGAGAGAGGTTGGCTAACAAGACGAATCCAGAGCCTTGAAAATAGAGGTGGTCTTTTACCTTCCCAGTCACCCGCCTGTACAGCTGCACATGGAACTCCAGTGTTCTCTCCTGACCAGCTCTTTTCGATTGTGCAAGGACGTGAATGAACCGAACTTTTCGGGGAACTCATGGGGATGAGAAATTGGGTGTAAAACACCGAGATTTTTAGGAAGCATGCAGCTCTTGATGTGAGTTATACTCATGAGTCTTCCCTTTCCACCTATAAAATGCACAAATCTCCTTCCCTCCTTTTTAAAAACACTCCCTTGGGGTCCCTGGCTGGCTCGGTCAGGGGAGTGCATGACTCTTGATCTCAGGGTCGTGAGTTCAAGCCCTATGTTGGGGCTAGAGTTTACTTAAAAAAAAAAAAAAAAAACACTCCCTTAATGCTATGCTTCTTTGAATTAACACACTTTTCACCTACTCTTCATAACATGGTTCTTTTTTTTTTTTAATGTTTATTTATTTTTGAGAGAGAGAGAGACAGAGTGTTAGCAGGGGAAGGACAGAGAGAAAGGAGACACAGAATCGGAAGCAGGCTCCAGACTCTGAGCTGTCAGCACAGAGCCCAATGCGGGGCTCGAACCCATAAGTCATGAGATCATGACCTGAGCCGAAGTCGAACATTTAACCGACTGAGCCACCAGGCGCCCCTTCATAACACGGTTCTTAAGAGAGTGACCTACACGTGTTCTCTTCACTTCACCTTTGACTGAGAAATTACATTTCTATAGTTTTATCCCAGGGAAATATTGAGAGACGCATGCAAAAAGGTATATTGGTGCACCCGGCTGGCTCAGGTCAGATGATCTCAGGGTCATAAGTTCAAGTCCCACATTGGGCGTGGACCCTACTTAAAAAAAAGTTATGTATAAAGATGCTCAGTACAGCTTCCTAATAATAAAAATTGGAAACAACCCAAATAATCAGTTAAGTGGAGGCTTTAAATATTATGGCATATCCAAATCTAGGATTTGGTTCTGCAGCAAACGACAGAAAGCCCACAGTAACTGTGAGCCAAGGAGGGATGCCATCTGAGGCCGGTGGGGTTGCCTCCATTCCATGAGTCCCCAGGGCCAGAACTTCTCTTTTTCTATTACTCTGTTGTGTGTGACTGTCACGCCTAAGATGGCTTCATGGGCCAAGATGGCTACAAACCCCAGCCAACAGGAAGAGGGATGGGACAAAGAGAAGTGGGGCAAAGGTCATGCAAGGTCTCCTCAAGGAAGACCTCCTGCCAGTGTGTTTACCTAAGGTGGAATTGTTAATCCGTCAGAGAAGAAAGGAACCGCAAATGTTATTGCTTGGACTCAAGCCTTGAGTTGATTAGGGTTGAACTTTGGGCAAAGAACCACTCAGGAAGTTGGGCTGAAAGGAGTTGCCTTGGTATCTGTGTGAAGGTTCCCAATGGCAAATTTTTGTATTTCCCTGCCTTCAGGGTAGGTGATCCCACCGGGATGCCTTGCTCCAGTAGACGATTCATACTTTTTTTTTTTTTAGTGCCTCATCTGTTTTATAAAGTTGCTATCTTCCAAAGCTCTTGCTTGTGTGTTTCCAACCCCCAAAGACTGGCATAGCTGCCTTTGGCTCGGCCAAATAGAGGCTACTTCCGTCAACCAGCTGGTGCTAACTAATCCCCTTAATGCAGTCCCTCGCACATGGCAGTAGCTCGATTCTTTATTGTTGTTTATTTAAATAAATTGTTCTTTGACTTGGATTGTACCAAGGGCCACATGAGAAATAGAAGAGCAAGAGATGCCAGTCTGTTCTCATATTTTGACTTTAGGTAGGGAGACACACCACAAAGCAATAGAAAATAATAGAATCCTAGTATCTTTTGTTTTTTTAATGTTTATTTGCTTTGGAGAGAGAGGCAGAGTACGAGTGGAGGAGAGGCAGAGAGAGAGGGAGACACAGAACCTGAAGCAGCCTCCAGGCTCTGAGCTGTCAGCACAGAGCCCAACACGGGGCTCAAACTCATGAATGGAACCGCGCGATCGTGACCTGAGCCCAAATCGGATGCTTAACCGACTGAGCCGCCCAGGTGCCCCTAGAATACTATATAATGAGGTGCCAAGAGGGGAGAAAAGTTCAATAAAGTCCCTAAGTGCAAGGAATGTTTATAGTAAAGAATTTGGCTTTCCCCAAAGGGAGATCCAGTCCTGGCCCTTGGCTTCTGTGAAGTAATCAGTGTCAAAGCCAAGAGCAGCATCTTTAGGGTTTTAAGGTCAGGGCTTTGGGCCATGCAGTGTCAGTCCACTCAGAGGCTGAGATCAACCACGTGGACAATGAATCAATCAGTCCTGCTAAGTAATGGAGCCCCAATAAAAACTCTGAACGCCAAAACCCTCGTGAGCTTCCCTCGTTGGCAATACTCCATGTGTGTTGTCACCCGTCGATCCTGGCAGAATAATGGGTCCTGACTCTTCAGGGAGAGGACAATAGATCATTCACATTTAGAATCCTCCCAGACTCTGCCCTGTGCACCTCTTCTTTGGCTGACTTAATTTGTATCCTTTCCCTGTAAAAAATTATAATCGTACATAAAAAGTTTTCACTGAGTTCTGTGAGTCCTTCTGGCAAATTATCAAACTTGAGGATGCTTTGGGGAAACCCTGACCTTGCCACTGGGGTCAGAAATGAGGGCAGTCAGGGCACCTGGCTGGCTCAGTCAAGAGAGCAGGTGACTCTTGATCTCAGGGTTGTACGTTTGAGCCCCATGTTGGCGTAGAGCTGACTTAAAAATAAAATTAAAAAAAAAAAAAATGAGGGCAGTCTTGGGGGCTGTGCCCTTTAACTTTGCAGTTGGCCCCAAACTCCTTCCAGAAGATTTTGTGGAAGAGGCAGCACTGAAGCAAGACCCTAAAGATAATGTTAGGTTTGGCAGGGTAGACAGAAGAGCAGGGAGGAATCCCAGCTTATCAGAGGCCAGAGGTCAGACACCGGCATTCCACATCAAGGGAGGATTCCAGCAACTTGGGAGCAGAAGGCTGTTTTCCTGACTTTGATGTCCTCATCTCTCTGAGAATGCTGGTCATGTTAGAGTTCCATCACAGACTTGGAGCTCTGCGGCACAAGACATGTTGGAGACAACATCCATATGTATGCTCGGCCCTCCTTCAAGGTCACAGATCAGCAGCTACTGAATGACACTAGTCTAAAAACCCCAGGGGCACCTGGGTGACTCAGCCAGTTAAGTGTCCAACTTAAACTCAGGTCATGATCTTGCAGTCCGTGAGTTTGAGCCCCACATCAGGCTCTGTGCTGACAGCTCAGAGCCTGGAACCTGCTTCATATTCTGTGTTTCCCTCTCTCCCTGCCCCTCCCCCCTCAAAAATAAACAAAAAATATTGGGCCGCCCGCGTGGCTCAGTCAGTTAAGCGTCTGTCTTTGACTCAGGTCATGATCTCACGGTTCGTGAATCCGAACCCTGCGTCAGGCTCTGTGCTGACGGCTCAGAGCCTGGAGCCTGCTTCCGATTCTGTGTCACCCTCTCTCTGTGTCCCTCCCCATGCTCTGTCTCTCTCTCAAAAAATAAACAAACGTTAAAATTTTTTTTAATCAATCCCAGTTATTCCTAATGATGATGAGTAATCCCTCCCTCTCTTGAGAAATGTTGAGGAAAATATTATGAAATAATAAGGGAAAAACATTTAATGAGTTTACCAGATCAGTGCATTCTAAGTACAAGGTACACAGCAGTGGACAAATACTGAATATAAATAGGTCATCGGTAAATACTGGGGGCTCGGCTCAGCTCCGGGGAAGGGAACAGGATCCCAGGAGCCAGGTTTTGACCGTCCCAGTGCTATTTACCATCCAAGACCTCTACTTTTTCCTGAAAACTATCGTCATTGCGTCCACCGTCGGTGTTTTCAACTCACTCGGAAATTGCTTCCAGCGTGCACGCCTAGATTTCGGAGCTGGAAAGGCCCCCGGGAGGTCATCGGGTACAGCCCGGGATTACCCAGGTTTATTGCTGATGCAGCTCCCGCCTGCATCCCATGATGAACAGGGAACTAGAACTTGGGTGTTCTGAAGGCCCCCCTGATGATCTGTGTCTCTACCACATCTCATTGCCCCCTGATGACACCGGATTGTTTTAATCATGTGCAGTCTCGGGGCGCCTGGGCGGCTCCGGCGGTTAAATGTCTGACTCTTGATTTTGGCTCAAGTCATGATCTCAGGGTTTTTCGTGAGGTCGAGCCTCATATACCGCTCTGTGTTGACAATGCAGAGCCTGCTTGGGATTCTCCTTTGCTGTGCCCCTCTTCTCCCTCCCAGCTCACGTGGTTTCTGTCCCTCAAGATAAATAAAAACTAAAAAAAAAAAAAAAAAAGAAGATACATTTAAAAAATCACGTGCAGTCTCTGTCCTTGAGCTTCTGGGATGGAGCCGATTGCTAACCCATGCACGTCTCCCTTCCCTGAGCCGTGAATCCTGCTTGCCCAGTCGTGGCCTCCGTGTCCTCCCTCCAGTGCTCCCCACCGCCCTCTGTACCCAAGCAACTAGTGGACCATTGTGTTCCGGAACATAGGGCTGGAAAAGTAGACTCCTTACCCACTGCGAGGCAGGTGGCCAGACTCCTGCTGTCTTTGGAAGGGTTGGGGCCAGGACTGACCAGCAACGGAAAATAAATAACTGTCGGCATCTGCAGTAAGCAAGACATTGCCAGGCCCGTTATGTCTTTGCTCAGCACCGATGGAGACGACACTTTCCAGGCGCCCTGCCAATCGACTTCTTACTAGGCTTGACCAATGGGCAGCAGACATGGAGGACCGGAAGGCACAAGGAAGGAAAACCAGGGGATTGCCCCCTTCCCTCCACCTTGTTTTCCATGAGCCCAGCTCCTGCCATTCTTGCCCCCAGCGTCATGGCCATCCCCTAGCTCTGGTGCTGTTGCCAGTCTCTGCATCCTTTCACTGTTCCCTGTTTGACCGCTCAGCTCTTCTATTAGAGAAGCAATTCTCTGTATTAAATTCCTTCTTTCTTTTGTTCACGTTTTTTTTTTTAATTTATTTATTTTGAGGAGTACCTGGGTGGCTCGGTCGGTTAAGCATCCCGCTTCAGCTCAGGTCATGATCTCATGGTTCGTGGGTTCGAGCCCCGTGTCGAGCTGTGTGCTGACAGCTCAGTGCCTGAAGCCTGCTTCTGATTCTGTGTCTCCCTCTCTGCTGTTCTCACACAACTAGCAGTTTCTTTTCTTTTTTTTTTAATGTGCATTTATTTATTTTGAGGGACAGAGTGTGTGTGAAAGCAAAGGAGGAGCAGAGAGAGAGAGAGAGAGAGAGAGAGAGAGAGAGAGAATACCAAGCAGGCTCCACACAGTCAGCATAGAGCCTGATAAGGGGCTCCATCTCACAAACCATAAAAGCATGAGCTGAACCAAAGTCAAGAGTTGGACACTTAACCTACTGAGCCACCCAGGCACCCCACAACTGGCCGTTTCTGTTTTCCTAGCTGAGCTCTGTCCATTAAATGGCTCACGTAACATCTGGCCGTCAGGGAACTTGTAATGGGTTGGAGAATGAAGAATTTAATACACGAAAAACCCTAGTAAAATAAAATGTACAAATTCCATACATTTACTAGAAAGTCACAAACTCTTACGTTTAAAATGGATGAACTTTATATTATGTAAATTATACCTCAATAAAGTTTTTTTAATTTATTTTATTTTTTATTTTATATATATATATAATTTTTAAACGTTTATTTATTTTTGAGAGACATAGAGACAGAGCATGAGCAGGGCAAGGGCAGAGAGAGTGGGAGACACAGAAGCTGAAGCAGGCTCCAGGCTCTGAGCCGTCAGCACAGAGCCCGACGAGGGGCTCGAACTCACAGACCGAAGATCATGACCTGAGCCGAAGTCGGCTGCTCAACCGACTGAGCTACCCAGCAGCCCCAATAAAGTTGTTTTTAAATATCCAGAGGGGGGAGGGGAAACTATCCAGAAATAAGTAAAGGAAAATATAGGGTGAATAGAGTAGACCAGTGATCTCCAAACATTTTTGATCATTATCGCCTGAAAAAAGAAATGAAATTTGAGTACATACTTCTAATATTTGTGAACGTAGCTATTTAAATTGTATACATATTAAACTCTGTTAGTATATGATACCTTATAAAACTAGCTGCAAGGGTGCCTGGGTGGCTCAGTCGGTTAAGCATCTGACTCTTGATCTCGGCTCAGGTCGTGATCTCACGGTTATGAGTTCAAGCCCCGAATCGGGCTCTGTGCCGTCAGTGCAGAACCTGCTTGGGATTCTGTCTCCATCTCTCTCTGCCCCTCCCTCACTCATGTTCTCTCTCTCTCTCTCTCTCTCTCTCTCTCTCTCAAAATAAATAAAGTAAAAAAAAAATAGCTGCAAGTTAGCAATTTAAACAGAAAAATGTAGAAATTCTAGTAGTGATTTCTTGCCTTGCCTGAGTGGATCATCTCCTACACCTCCTCGGACGCCTGCACCCACTTTGAAACCATCGACCACTAATGCAGGCAGTCAGCAGAGAGCTCTGTAAGGGGCTTCCTGAGCACGAGAGATGGGGGATTTCCGCCTGTTTCTTTTTCTTTTTCTTTTCTTTTTTTTTTTTTGGAAAGGTCCTAGGCTAATGCTCCAATAGCAGCCACTACGTCGCCACTTACCTAGCCCTTTACAGGTTTCGTGTGCTATCTTATTTGCTCTCTCAAATAAAGAGAAATGAAGCAGATCAAAATGGGAGGGAGACGGGGGGGGAATCTTACATGCCTGCCCAGGAGGAGTCGGAGCTGATCGCTAACGCAGTGCGAGCCGTATCAGATGCACCGGACTACAGAAGGTGTGTTTACATTCCAAAGCCCCCCAGATGATCAGCTTCCGGCTTCCTTATCTGAGGTGAGGTCGGAGGGAGGTGTCGCACCCGAGCCCACGCCAAGTGCAGAGCCCTGGGAGAGCAGGTCCCACGCCTCCGAAGGTCAGCGAGAGGCGGCGGCCAGGAGCTCTCCCACTCGGGGAGTCATCGTTCCGCACTTCAGAACTGAGACTTAGTACAGCAGGCATTCTCCCACCCTTTCTCTTAGACTGCGCCTCCATCCAGGTCAACAGTATCCGTGCACTCGTTTTCCAAAAACAATGCCTTGATAGGCTTACGTGGGCCTCCCAGCCAGGAGCCGGTGTGTAGCTGCTTTCACTCCAACGTGTGTTCCCCGATTCCCGCATCTCTCCAGCAGTGCGCGCCCCGCGGGTCATGATCTACGCGCCGTATTAGGCTCCGTGCCCAGGGAGCAGGGCTAGACTTTGACTTCGTACTGGTCCTTCCTCCTCCCCTTCCCCCTCTCCGTCCCCCACCAGCTGAGCTCTGACTGCAGGAGCATTACGAGAACCGCGTGGAATGGCCGGCAGGGTGGTGCTCAGGAAAGCATACAGCTGCCATCCGTAGAAGCCACCCTCGGCGTTGGGTAGAGGTAGCCAAGGAAGCAGTGGAAACAACTGCATTATTTAGTGCTGAGGTGCATGCCGTTTTCCTGCTGAAAAACATCCAGTAACTCTCCTTTAACCACGGTCTGAAGAAGGTCGGTTAATGGTCCTTGTCCCTCAAGAGGTTATAGCAGCTCGTCTGGTGGGGAACAAAGAGAGCCTGAGTCCTCTCAGTACCGCGGTGGGTGTTGCCACAGGACCTGAGCCAAAGAGAGACCATGTCTATTTATAAGACTATGAACTGGGGGCACCTGACCGGCTCAGTCAGTGGAGCATGCAACTCTTGATCTCGGGGTCACGGGTTCGAGCCCCACGTTGGGGGTAGAGATTGTATTTTAAAATTAATAAATAGGGGCACCCGGGTGGCCCAGTGGGTTAAGTGTCCAACTCTTGATTTCAGCTCAGGTCACGATCTCACAGTTTGTGCGATCGAGCCCGACGTCAGGCTCTGTGTTAGCAGCTCAGGGCCTTCTTGCGATTCTCTCCTCTCCCTCTCTCTCTGCTCCCCCCCCCTCCACCCCACACAAAATAAATAAACTTCAAATACATATATAAAAAGAAAATAAATAAAAATTTAATAAATGGATAAGTAAAAAGAATACGAATAACATCCTCAAATTGAGGCCTTGGTCTCATGTTAGGTGATGCCATAGATCGCTGTACGAAAAACAGACACGGGAGGAGACAGGTCTATGGCGCGGCCAAGTGGAGACACAGATAAGGTGCAGATTAATCCGCAGAGACTTCTGCTCCTGAGACCAGCCCCGTGTGGTGCAGCCCCACTGGAGGCTCCCTAGTGCTAAACCGTCTTCGCTTTGCGGTCCGAAAGCCTGGGTTCGAATCCAACTCTAGCAATCTTGCAAGCGGTCTTCTTAACTTCATCTGTAAAGACTCCCTCGGCAGGTGTGCGTGAGGTGACATGAAGTAACATAGCTGCGCACTTTTTATTAAAGCGCTATGGCTCTCATTCTTACACATCACCGTGCTGCCTCCACGTTTGCCGTTACCCCGCGTGCCTCCCCAGCTTGTCTCTTTGGTGCGCTTCCTCCCCTCAGCGGCCAGCGCAACGCCCCAAGAGCGTGTGTGAAATTGTGCTCCGATCTCTAGTTGTGTCACGCTTCTAAATCTCTCTTCCGCTGAAATCTGGACACTTACGGGTGCCTCCCCCACCCCCATACAATTCCGATCACAGGACCGGCACCCGCCTACCAGAGCTTGGGGAGAAGTTCACACCTGACTAGAAGATATGTTCAAGTTGTGCTTCTTCCTTCCTCCCAGGGATTTCCCGGATGACCCAGGCGTGCAGTGGGACCCAGAGCGTGTGGCCAGCACCCTCCTCCAGCACATAGAACTGAACAGTATCAACCTGGTAAGGGGGCGCCCTCCCAGAATGCAAAGCGGGGGGTGGGGGGTCCTGGTCACACCTTTACTATGGCCACCCTCCCCCCTCCAGACCTTCTCCGGGACCACTTCAAAAAGAGTCCCCAGCCCTCCCCACGCCACCCCTCCCCCCAGCTCTCTTTTCAAACTTCAGAGCAACAAACACACCTTTTGTGAGACCATGGAACCAAATCATCAGGCTCAGATAGAGCCAGAGGGTTTTTTCCAAACCATGTCCTCCTTAACCATTCCCACCCCCAGCCTCCGTCCCGCCACCTAAACACCCTGGGCCCCCGGGGCCTGTGCTGCGTATGACTCCTATCTGTGCAGAATGTTGCCTTTCACCAAGCATTGTCACGTTTAGAGGGCCATTCTAACTTTCAGAGGTAAATGTTGTTATAATTCTCATTTGACATGGAGGAAACTCGGGTTTCTGAGGCTGAGCAGCTTGCCCAAGGTCAGCAGGTGGTAAAGATCCTGGGATCTTAAACCTCAATTTCTCACTCCAAGAAAACGCAAGGGCAAATTCACCTGTACTACAAGGAGAACAGTTTGGTCACAGACGGGGCAATAATGGAGATTCACCCTCACCTGCAGAGGTGAGCGAGCGTGGGGGCCCCCGTCTCAGCCCCACCAGGATTGTCTGGACTGGCCGTCACCAGTGGTCGCTGTTAAGCCTGTCGAGAAGGCTTACTGTCCACTTGTAAAACAATAATCATAATAATCCTTCCTGGGTTAATGTCTAAAATCCTACCACTTAAAGCCCTAATCTTTTGGTTTAAGTTTTGAGGAGTCCCCGCCAGCACAAACGCATTAGGCTTTTATCAATGCTGAGTTCACTGAGTGGACTGATTTATTAGACCTTTTTATTTTATTTTTTTAGTGCTTATTTATTTTTGAGAGAGAGAGAGAGAGAGAGCCAGCATGAGCAGAATAGGGGCAGAGAGACAGGGGTACAGAGGATCCCAAGCAGGCTCTGAGCTGTCGGCACAGAGCCCGACCCGGGGCATGAACCGTGAGATCATGACCTGAGGCCGAAGTTGGACGCTTAACCAACTGAGCCACCCGGGTGCCCCCTGATTTAATAGATCTTTTCTTTTCTTTTCTTTTCTTTTCTTTTCTTTTTCTTTCTTTCCTTTTCTTTTCTTTCTTTCTTTCTTTCTTTCTTTCTTTCTTTCTTTCTTTCTTTCTTTCTTTCTTTCTTTCTTTCTTTCTTTCTTTCTTTCCTTCTTTCTTTCAGGAGTGAGAGCAAGGGAGGGACAGAGCGAGAGGAAGAGAGAGAATCCCAGGAATCCCAACCAGGCTCTGGGCTGTCAACACAGAGCCCGACATGGGGCTCAAACCCACGAATCATGAGATCATGACCTGAGCGGAGACCAAGAGTTGGACGCTCAACCGACTGACCCCCCCCGCCCCAGGCGCCCCTATTAGACCTTTCCTAAGAGCAGATTTTCAATGACATACTGCTCAGATCATTTTACTGTTGTTGTTTTTTTCTTATTTCGGGGGGGGGCATATTTCATGTAGCTTTTTTTCTCTTTCTTTTGGGGGGAGTCACACATTTTTATTTATTTATTTTTATTGAAGACCATCTTGTTTCCTCATGACACAAAACACAGCTGACACTCAGTCCACACAGGCCAAAAGGGGCACCTAAGCGTCTCACTGTGATTCATATGAAGGCGGAGATGCAGGGGACGGGACCCTTCCTCTTGCTCTGTGCACCAGCTTCTTCCTTTCTCCTGGCTGGAAAAATGGCCACCAACAGCTTGTACCCCCACACGTCCCAGCTTTACCTTCCAAGGGGGTCTGAGTGTGAAAGCCAGAGGGAAGGGCGCACGGGCTTCGGAGTCAGGTGCCCGGCCCCGCCGACTGGGCTTGCCTGGTTCTCCTGGCCTTCCCGCCCCAGCCCACGCAAGCAGCGTGTGTCAGGGCTCGAGAGCCCAGACCGGGAGACAGAGCTGGTCTTCAGGACCAGCCTGAAGTAACACGATGAGGTCGGTGAAGTGCTGGAACACCCCTTGGGACCCCGTTTTCCCACAGTTGTGGCTTCCCCGGACCAGTCCCCACACCCTCTCACAGCTGCTGATTTTCCCGGGAACTTGGCTTGTGAGATTAAACTCCCTTCCTTCTGAACTTGGCCCTCTTTGGTCTGGCCCTTAAGTACCGCACGCTGGTGGACGGCATTGGTCCTTGCTGAGGGGCCAGACCACATGAGAGCTGGCCACAGCTGGAGCACCCAGGAAGGGATCTCAGAGCACAGACAGGTCCACGTGCCATTCTGGCTCTCAGAAGAGTCTCCCGAGTTTGGGGCCTAGAAAAACGATCTGCGATCCAGGCCCATCTAAAGACCTCCTTCTCCAAGAAGCCTTCCCCGAGTTCTTGAGCCCTCTTTGGGATTGATACAGTATATGGTGTGTATCCTGCGAGTCGCTGTTTTTTCTCTGAAGTACAGACTGTGTCTTGAAAGTAGGCTGGTAGGTCCATGCAGGCAAGGACTCCACCGTGCCTTTTTTTTTAAATGTTTATTTATTTTTGAGAGAGAATGACAGAGAGACAGAGAGTGATCAGGGGAGAGGCAGAGAGAGAGGGAGACATAGAATCCGAAGCAGGCTCCAGGCTCTGAGCTGTCAGCACAGAGCCTGATGCGGGGCTCGAACCCACGAACCATGAGATCATGACCTGAGCCCGAAGTTGGACGCTTAACTGACGGAACCACCCAGGCGCCCCCATGACACCTTTTATATCCCCAAGAGCGAGAGCAGGCCCCACGGGGTGCTCGTCCTCAAGCCGCCACCACCGTTGACTGCCCCTGGTGGCCTGGAGCTCTTTCCTGCTGTCGGAGGTGCTCACTTTCATTCAGTGAGTGAGGGGCCTTCAGTGTCAGGACAATCCCGGATCGATTTAATTTCTGTACACAAGAAAATCGTTTTAAAAGAGCTCTTTAGGGGCACCTGGGGGCCTCAGTGGGTTGAGCGTCCCAACTTTGACTCAGGTCATGATCTCATGCTTCATGAGTTCGAGCCCCACATCGGGCTCCGTCCCCGACAGCACAGAGCCTGCCTTCGGATTCTGTGCCTCCCTCTCTCTCTCTGCCCTTCCCTCACTTGTGTGCATGTCGTGTGTGCTCTCTCTCTCTCTCTCTCTCAAAAATAAATAAGTATTAAAAAAATAAAAAAAATAATAAAACACCTTGTTGCTAATAAGGACACTCTCAAGCTGTCACAGGCCAGTCAGGATCAGTTTCCCGGGCCTGCACTGGTGCAGCTGCAGGAGTACAAGGCCATGCTGACACCATCCCCAGTATGGACGGAGGTGGCCATAATCCCACTAAGTACAGGTTTCCACTCAGCCCCCACGATGCAGTGAAATGCACCTTCCCACCCCCACGGGCCCTGCGGGGCCAGGGGCGAGGGGTTCGCAGTCCACCGGTGAGAAGTCCCTCGAGGGCAGGATCGGAGGGCCCAGGCGCCCCCTCCGGACCGGAAGCGGCGGCCGCACCTGGGAAGACAGATTCTCACCCGGGTTGTGCCGGGACGATACCTAAAGTTCTCCCCTGTCCAAACCAAAAGCTGGCTCGGCACTGGTTAGCACAGTGTGATGGAAGGATACCGGGCGCTATCTGGCCCCGGCTCCACCGCACGCCTGCTGAGCCGTCTGTCCCTGCTGAGCCGTCTGTCCCGCCCTGCTGCAGCAGCACCGGGAGAACCCTGTGGACGAGCTGCCTGGACAGAGCCTTGAAACGCGTTATAATGCTGCCCTCTACAGAAAACAGCCCAGGGGGTTGATAGCTTCTTTGGGTGACGAGCAGACGGGGTCCTGGGCCCGGCCCCTATCTTAACATTTCATTCAACAGAGTGTTTACTGACCACCTGCTGTTCGACAGTCACTACTGGCTGTGAACTTCGAGATAGCAGCGAACCAAACTCACCGAGGCCCTGCTCCCTTAGAGCGCCATGACCTTTGGGCCCCTATCATTGTTTTGTGGGCGACTGTCCTCTGCGTGGACCGTGCATCCCTGGCCTGTCCCCACTGACGGCCCATCTCTCTGCCCAGTGGCAACACCCTCTCTCATCACAGCAAATGTGTCTCCAGACATTGCCAGACGTCCCCGGGGCAACACTGCTCCCAGTTGAGAACGACCATCTTTGAGAAACCAGAGCAGCCCCACTGCTACCTCTGTTGATTGGGCTCTGGGGGAGATTTCATCTGAACAAAGATTTCTGCAACTTAGGGGTAGGGGGCAGGGATGGAGTTCTAGAAGGAGCTACAGGTGTCTGGGGCGCCTGGGTGGCTCAGTTGGTTGAATATCTGACTTCAGCTCGGGTCATGACCTCACAGTTCCTGGATTCGAGCCCCGCGTCAGGCTCTGTGCTGACAGCTCAGAGCCTGGAGCCTGCTTCCGATTCTGTGTCTGCCTCTCTCTCTGCCCCTTCCCCGCTCGTACTCGGTCTCTCTCTCCCTCTCTCTCTCAAAAAAAAAAAAAAACACATAAAAAAAAAAAGAGTACAGATGTCATTGTTGTCATGTACAAATCTGCAAAAGCCCAGGGAGCTGGGTACGATTCAGCTCAGCCCTCCTTGCAACAGAAGGAAAGAGGGAGACTCTAGGCAGATGCAGGAAGAGGAAGAAACAAAAACGCAGGAGAATTTCAAACCTGATTTGAGCCAAGCTCCATGGGGCCCCAAATCCCCGAACTTAGGGAGTGCTCCGCTGCCTGACCCGGGTCATAAGTGGCCCCACTACCATGCTCTGCGGACGGCAATGGGCTTGGGGTTGAGATGCTCTAGTCTTTGCTGCTGTCCTTACACACTCGGAAGCTCTTCCAAGTGGTGCTATGGTATCTTCACCTCAACCCAGTGAGGACAGCAGACTGGGCATTGCTTTTTCTGATCTCACAAGTGAGACAACTAACACATTGAACCTTGAAATAACTTCAGTGGTCAAGTTCTGTGACTTGCCCAAGGAGCTGGGGTTAAGTAGGGTCCGAGAGGAGAGTAGATCAGAATCAACACTGTGTTGCCTGGAACAGTGGGGTCTGAACAGCGTACTTGAGTTACACGGTAAGTAGGCTTCGTTCCCAACGTGGGGCTTGAACTCATGACCCCGAGATTAAGAGTTGGGTGCTCTACTGACCGAGCCAGCCAGGTGCCTCATGGTTTACATTTGTTAATAGACTGTATTTTTTAGAGCAGGTTTAGATTCACAGCAAAGAGGAACAGAAGGTACCCACAACCCCCCCCCCCGTCCCTCACAATTTGTTACAACCGATGAACCAACACTGACTCACGATCATCACCCCAAGTTCGTAGTTACATTAGGGTTCACTTACGGTCTTGCACATTCCATGGGCTTTGACAAACACGTGCTGCCACGTATGCACCATTACATGATTCACTTTTGTATGTGTTTTTAATGTTTGTTTTGAGAAAGAGAGACAGAGACAGAGACAGAGCGTGAGTGGGGGAGGGGCAAAGAGTGAGCAGACACAGCATCCGAAGCAGGCTCCAGGCTCCGAGCTGTCAGCATAGAGCCCAATGCGGGACTTGAACTCACAGATGGCAGGATCATGACCTGAGCTGAAGTCAGATGCTTAACCGACTGAGCCACCCAGATGCCCCTGACGTTTTTTTTAACAGAGAGAGAGAGAGAGAGAGAGATCTCACAAGTGGGGAAAAGGGGGCAGAGGGAGAAAGAGAGAATCCCAAGCAGGCTCAGTGCAGAGCCCAATGCAGGGCTCAATTCCACGACCCTGGGACTATGACCTGAGCTGAAGTCAAGAGTCTGACCCTCAACTGACTGAGCCGCCCACGTGTCCCCAAGATTCGCTTTTGATAAGCCTTTAACTCTTTTTTTTTTTTTCCATTAGGGAGAATTTCTAGCATGCAAATGTACGGAGAATAGTTTAACGAACCTCCGTGTTCCTATCACTCAGCTTCTGTAATGATTAACTCACAGTCACTATTAGTTTCATTTAAACACCTGTTCACCTCCCCTACCTCCTGTATTATTTAGAAGCAAATCTTTGGCATCATATTTCATATTTAAGTATCTTAGCATGCATTTCTAATAGACACTGAGTCCCTTAGCAATGTAACTATAATGCCATTGTCACAAAAAATTCACAATTCCTTAATATCACTGTTCTATATTTCCAGTAGTCTCATACCATAAGCATAATTCTATTTCATGTTTATTTTTACAGTTTGTTTGAATCAGGACCAGTTAACAGGACTTCAAATTCTCTTTTAGGGGTGCCTGGGTGGCTCAGTCGATTAAGTGTCCAACTCTTGATCTCAGCTCAGGTTTTGATCTCAGGGCCATGAGTTCGAGCTCCATATTGGGCTGCATGCTGGGCACGGAGCCTACCTAAAAGTGTTTTAAATAAAGGGGCCTGGGTGGCTCAGTTGGTTAAGCATCCAACTTCAGCTCAGGGCATATTCTCAGGGTTTATGGGTTCGAGCCCCGCATCGGGCTCTGCGCTGACAGCTCAGAGCCTGGAGCCTGCTTCGGATTCTGTGTCTCCCTCTCTCTCTGCTCCTCCTCTGCTCAGGCTCTGTCTCTCTCCATCTCTTCAAAATGAATAAACGTTAAAAAAAACTTTTTTTTAAAAAAAATAGATGATACAGAGGCAGTCCATGAATAAATATACCTCCATGATTTTAACCCCAGGGCATGGCAGACATTGCCCTTCAAAGCGTCTGTGCCCTCAATATGGCACAAGGAAAAGAAGCCAAATAAATCAGGCAGCGTCCACATGCACAAAGTTCACACAGCCGCCCGCCAAGAAAACTAACCGTGCTAATAAATGGCCAGGCAGATAAGAAACAGAGATACCCCGAACTCAGGTTCCCATTATGGCTGAATTCCAGTCCGCTCCGCTGGCCTGGAACAAGAGTAAACAGTAAAACCCACGGAAACAGTCTCCGCACAGCTGGTCAGAGCAGTAGTTACCCACCACCGATCTGCTCCGAAGTGAGTTCAGGTGTATGCAGTACTGCAACGCTCCTGGGTTCTGTGCACTCCCTTTCATCTCGAGGGAATGGGGACGGCTACTTTGAAATTGAGGCAGAGAGAGCATTCAGACAGTCATGAGTAAAAACTCTGTGTTTCTCTCCAGGTGGTGACTTTCGATGCAGGGGGAGTAAGTGGTCACAGCAATCACATTGCTCTGTATGCAGCCGTGAGGTAGGACTCTCCACGCATTGGAAGTGGGAAAGGGTCTTTTCCTTTGCTCAGGGTGAATGGATGGTTTCTAACTTTTTTAAAAATATTTATTTATTCTTAGAGTGAGAGAGAGAGCATGAGCAGGGGAGGGGCAGAGAGAGAGGGAGACACAGAATGTGAAGCAGGCTCCAGACTCTGAGCTGTCAGCACAGAGGCCAATGTGGGGCTCGAACCCACGAACTGTGAGATCATGACCTGAGCCGAAGTCAGGTGCTTAACCGCCTGGGCCCCCGAGGCGCCAACAAGAAGGATGGTGTCTACAGCACTTCCCCACTTGCCACCTGGGCCCCGGAAAAGTGGCCACTGAGTTATAGAGGGCCACTGTTGGCCACGTTGCTCACTGCATCTCACCACATTCTCTTGTAAGAAATCACTCCTAAGTCGTCTTATTACTGTTTAGTCTCCTCAACACCTAAGGTTTTTTCCCCCACAGAAAAATGGGGTAACATTTTATTTCTCTCTTTACTTTGGCCACAGAGAGCTTTAGGGCCAAATCCGCAGCCCCTCGCACACACGTGGGAGACTTTCAGGAGTGAGTTCTGTGAATCGGTGTGCCTCTTGGCTTCATCTTCCTTTTCCTCCTTTCATTCTAATTTATTTTGTTTTCTTCCGTTGTACATCTGTACACTTTCAAATCTTTCTTTGGAGAAGGGGGATATACATTTTGTTCTTCAAAGCCTCCGTTTTACCAAATAAATCTGCGTTTTACTGGTAAAAAAAATTGCACCTCCAAGATCTTGAGGGATTTACTGAGGGTCATACAAACATGTACCATGTGTCCTGCCCTCTAGAGAAGTGCTTCTCCCGGGCGTCTTGAGTGGCGGAGTGGGGGGGCCTGGCTTAGCTGCTGAGGAAGGGAAGGGACACCTTGAAGTGAAGCACTGACTTTATAACCTTCTTCTAAACATGCCCGACATTCTTAGACCAGAGCAGTGAAATGTGTCAGGCTGGAAATGATCCCACCTGTCCTTAAGTCCGACCACCTCATTTAACTGAGGAAGGCAAGTGGCTCTCCCAGCAGTGCCAGGCTGAACAAAGGCAGGAGCAGAACTGGACTCCGTTTCATATGAGCCTGTTGTGTGTGTGTTGGTGGTGGGATGGGGGCTACTTACCCCATCTTTCTCCAGCCCTTCACTTTCAGACGCAAGCAGGCAAGAGATGTAGAGTTCGTTGCTGTTGGATGGCCCCACCTTCCTCTTAGGGCAGGGAGTGCAGAAGTCAGAAGGTCGGAGCAGGGGAGGTCAAAAAGGAGAAAGAACCTATCAGGAAAGAAATATCAATTAATATTTTTAAATAGTCTCCTGCCATACTCGTGTTACGATTGCAAAAGAGAAAAACTTGACAGAGTCCATTGTAGTTATCGGCATCTCTAATGGGCAAAGCTTGGGCCGGAGCACTTCATAACCGTTGGTCAGCCCCCAGATTGCCTGACCTTGGGTGTGGTGCCCACCCTGGTCCCTTTAACTGTAGCCAGAGGTGTGGAATCCCAGAAACCTATTTGGTGATTGATGCAGAAGCAACTACCTAAAAACCTAGAAAAGGATCATGGGGTGTGGCAGGCATCAATGCTGCTGGGGAGGAAGAAATTTTCCTCTATCCAAGGTTCTTCTAGCTAGACGAAGAATTAAATTTCCATGAGACAATTAACAGGAGAAAATCAAATTTAATGTTGTCATATGGAGAATCCACACAAACATGAAATTCCAAAGACTATCAGGCGACCTGAGGTTTATATGTCATCCTCAGCTCAGGAGGAGGATGGGAGTCTGGGGTACAAAGAAGAGGAAGAACATTAGCAGGAAGGTGAGAGGAGATGTGTGGAAAACCAAAGGTTTCCCTGTTATGCAGATAAGTGTCTTAGGTAAAAAGGAAATCTCTTTGACTGGTTCTCTTCCTGGTACAGGCCCCCTTTCTGGTGCAAATTTAGGTGGTTGAGGGGGATGTAAAGCGATTTTCCTCAATTTGCTGGGCTTTGATTGCTTTTAACTCAAAATAATCTACATGCCATTGTGGCCCATGTTGGAGAGGCCCGCCCTTGACCTCAACATTCTGAAGGCTCTTCCTGTTAACTGCAAAGGAATTCTTGCTCCCTCTTACTCCTGTTCTTTCCTCCTCCAGAACCCTGCACTCAGAAGGGAAGTTACCTAAAGGTAAGTTGTCCCTTTGGCAAAAGTCCGCTAGTTACTATCCCTCTAAAAAAACGTATTGGGCAAAGTTTGTAAATGTATGAAAAACTGCCGTAGGCCAAGCAATGTTGGGGCTGGGGAGGCTGGACCACACTCTTTCTGACCCAGTTCAGTGTGTCTGTCAGTGTGGCCTTAAAAACAGGTTGTATTTTCCACTGGGAAGTGCCCTGCCAGCCAGGCTGCCTCTGGGTGTGAGGGGAGGCCAGATGGGTTACAAAAACAGAACCAATAGGAGATACATATGTGAAGGAAACTTATTATTAGGATTTGGCTCATGCAAGTACAGAGGCTGAGAAGTCCCACAGTCTGGCGTCTCTGCAAGCTGGGGACCCAGGAACCTGGCGGTGTCAGTCAGTTGGGTCCAATCAATGGTGCAAATCCCGGGTCAAGGGCAGGAGATGACCGGTGCCCCAGCTCAATAGGCAGAAAAGAAGGAATTCTCCCTTCGTCCATCTTTCCTTCTATTGAGGCCCTCAATGGATTGGATCACGGCCACCCACAGTGGGGAGGGCAACCTGCTTTCCCGAGGCCGCCGATTTAAATGCTAATCTCATCCGAAAAAAACCCTCCCAGACACACCCAGAAATAATGTGCAGCCCAATATCTGGGTACCCTGTGACCCAGAGAAGTTGACACATAAAATTAACCGTGACACCAGGCCTTGGCCGCTCATCTGTCTAGCCTTCTCACCAGGTGGGTCTTTTTCACCTCCAGTGTTCTTTCAGGCTGTCCCTCTGAACCCGCATCTCAGCCCCCAGTTACTTGTTAATGGCTGACGGGTGCTTGATGGGTTCGTCTGCTTGAGTTAGAAGGTGTTTGACTCCACTTGGCCCTTCACTATGTGACACTGACCTCTCTGAACCAGTTTCTGGTCTGTCAGTGGGAATAATACACCCCTAGCAGTGTTATGAAGATAAAGCAAATGACATTGTAAGTAGAGCGTGCTTCTCCTGAGTGGGCTGACCTTACCAAGCTGTGAGGGCTTTGGAACGGGACTGTAGTTTCTTTGATCCTTATATCAACGCTGTGAGACAGGCTCCCACACTGTCAACACCCAGTCTACAGATGAGAAAACTGAGGCTCAGAGAGCTGAAGGGACTTCCCAAATCTGTCAGGTCTGGAGCGCCAGAGCAGGAACTAGCTCTCTTGCCTCCCAATACAGAAATCCCGGTCTTCATCACCTTTCCCTTGGCCTGTGACGTAGCCAGTTCCCAACCCCTAGCAACCAACCGTATCTTGCTAAGGCATGTGGCAAGTAGGGGACACCCAGCCAGGTGTTCTGGGACCTTTCACTCTCCCTGTCTGTGAGGATGATGGGCAGACAGCAGCTCTGGTGCTACAGAGCCATCTGGCAACTCCGTGGCCACGGTCCTGCCCTGCCCTGAGCCCCAAGGGAGAGGGAGGGTGCTCAGGCAAAATCTGCCTGGAAGCAACAAGACTCTTCACTTCTCCCCTCCCTCCTCCCCCCAACCAGGGTGCTCCGTGCTCACGCTTCAGTCAGTGAACGTGTTACGCAAGTACGTCGCCCTTCTGGACCTGCCCTTCTCTCTGCTTCGGACTCCGGATGTCCTCTTCGTGCTCACCAGCAGAGAAGTGGCACAGGCCAAGGTGAGGAGTGTGAATTCCTGGGCACTCTCTCTCTAGATCTGTGCCCCAGACCCCCTGGCTCCTCGTGACCCCTAACCGAAGACCTGGCACAGTGCGGCAGCCTCTGAGTGGTAGGACCAGCTAGCTAGACCTTGGCAGTCTTCGATTTTCAAGGACTTCCACCTGTTTGCTTTTTCTTTTCTTTTTTAAAAGATTTTATTTTTATCTTTTTGAAATGTTTATTTATTTTGAGAAAGAGAGAATGTGTGTGTGGATACAAGAGAGAGAGAGAGAGAGAGAGAGAGAGAGAGCAGGGGAGGGACAAAAAGAGAGGAGAGAAAGAATCCCAAGCAGGCTCCATGCTGTCAGCACAGAGCCCAACTTGGGGCTCGATCTTACAAACTACAAAATCATGACCTGAGCCGAAACCAAGAGTCGGATGCCTAACCAACTGAGCCACCCAGGCGCCCCTAAAGATTTTATTTTTAAGTAACCTCTATGCCCAAAATGGGGCTCGAACTTACAATCAAGAGTCACGTCCTCCACCTCCTGAGCCAGCCAGGCACCCCCACCCTTTTCTCTGATTATAAAAATAACACATGCTTTTTAAAAAGTGAATAACAATACACGCTTATTGTAGAAAATCTAGAAATCCATAAAAGCATCGAGAAGAAAAGAAAAACAATCAATAAAAATTACCCGCAGTGCCACCACTCAAAGGTAATCATTGTTAACCTCTGTCCTCTATATAAAAAATATTATATAAATACGTATTTTTTAAATTATTTTTTTAATGTTTACTTATTTTTGAGAGAGAGAGAGAGCATGAGCAGGGGAGGGGCAGAGAGAGAGGAAGACAGAAAATGTGAAGCAGGCTCTGAGCTGTCAGCACAGAGCCTGACGTGGGGCTTGAACCCACAAACCGTGAGATCACAACCTGAGCCGAAGTGGGACATTTAATTGACTGAGCCACCCAGGTGCCCATACATATATATATATATATATATATATATATATATATATATATTTTTTTTTTTTTTTTTAATGGGATCGCACAGTGCCTACTATTGAAAACCTGTTCTAACATTATGCCTGTGTTCTTCTCTGTCCTTATGTATTTGAGTTGTCCTGGGTGCCCGCATTCCCTTGTGTGGACACACCACCAGCTTGAGCGTAAGACGACTTTAGATGTGCCAGGAGCCCCTCCAAGGGGCCAATGTTAAGAGCCAACAGGATAGACTGCCAGAGGCCCAGCTCCCTCCTGAGGAAACGGCAGGCCCAGGGAAGCCCTCGTCCGGAAAACCCTTGGCTGGCGGCGGGGCAGGTGATTCTAAGCACCGCGGAGCTAGGGAGCAGGCAGTTCACTTAAGGACACTGCTCCAGTGTGTCTCCAGGGGCGACCCCCCAGCTGTCCCGCGTCCACCAGGAAGCCAAGAGTAGCAACGAGTAGACCTGAGAGAACTCGAGACCACGTTTCCTTTTTCCGCTTAGTTTTATTTTCTAAACTGTCTGCAGTAAGCATGGATACCTGCCAAGAGGCACTTTGCCAGAGGCCGAGCACGCAACGCCGAGCGGAAATATGCGTTCGCCCTTGTTTATTTGATAGGTCGTTAATTTCTGTACTTGTTTCGTCCTTCTGCTTTACTCATGTTTGACGCTTTTTTTAATTTTTTAATTTATTTTTTTAATGTTTATTTATTTTTGAGAGAGAGAGACAAAGTGCGAGCAGGGGAGGGGCAGAGAGAGAGGAAGACCTAGACTCCGAAGCAGGCTCCAGGCTCCGAGCTGTCACACAAAACCCGATGTGGGGCTTGAACTCATGAGCCACAGGATAATGACCTGAGCCAGTGTCGGACGCTCAACCTACTGAGCCACCAGGCACCCCTGACACTTTTTTTTTTTTTAATTTCTTGGTCCTTTTTTTTTTTTTTTTTCATTTTCGGTCTTTTATTTTTTCCCCATTTTCAGTCTTTTAAAATAATACACTTCAATACTATTCATTTCCCTTGAGGTCTTCCTTTAGCTGCACCCGACAAGTTCTGATATGTAGTTTTTCTCCTGTCATTCGGTTATAAGTAATTTATAGTTTCCGTTGTGCGCTCCTCTTTAATACATGAGGTGTTCGAGGGCGTATTTTACAGTTTAAAATACGTATGTGTATATATACAATAGATTGTCCTTATCTACAGGTTCCACACTTGCAAATATAACTACGTCTAAGGTTTACTTGTAACCCCAGAATTAGTACTCAAGGAGCTTTTGCGGTCATTTGCGGACATGCGTATTTGCAAGACAGGGAAAGGTTTTAGGTCGCCACAAATGCACACACACAGGTTCCCAACTGCTGAACAAGGCGACCCTCTGCCTTCTAGTTTCAGCTCTCCTACCGTACACAAGTATCCTTTCCCAGTATATTCAGTGCCGCATTGTTCTGATTTTTGTGCCTTTCGTTGGTGACTTTGCTGTTTAAAATGTCTTCTAAGTATGGCATCGAAGTGCTTCCTAGTGACTCTAAGGGCGCGAAAGCTGTGATTTTCCTTCACGCGTGAGTTATAGCCCTGTTAGCTGTGAATTCAGTATTAACGAATTGATAACATAATATTGAATAAGGTGTCTTTAAACAGAAACACACAAAAAACAAGTTTACGTGTTGGGGCGCCTGGGTGGCTCAGTCGGTTGAGCGTCCAACTCTTGATTTCGGCTCAAGTTATGATCCCAGGGTCATGGAATCTAGCCCTGCATCACTTGGGATTTTCTATCTCTGCCCCTCTCACCTGCTCATGCTCTCTCTCTCAAAAAACAAAACAAAACAAAACAAAAACGAAAAGCAAGGTTATGTGTTTTTTTTTTTTTTTTATAATTTTTTAACATTTATTTATTTTTGAGAGACATAGAGACAGAGTATGAGTAGGGGAAGGGCAGAGAGAGAGGGAGATACAGAATCTGAAGCAGGCTCCAGGCTCTGAGCTGTCAGCATAGAGCCTGACGCGGGGCTCGAACTCACAGACCGTGAGATCATGACCTGAGCCGAAGTTGGCCGCTTAACCAACTGAGCCACCCAGGCGCCCCAGCAAGGTTATGTGTTAATCAGTTGATGAAAATGTTGTGACCAGGGCTCTCGGGAACCATCATTCAGTATTGACCAACTCGAGTGTCTGCAGTAACTGTATAGAACACAACTACCGTAACAAGAGTCAATAGAGAGCCTTTTTATTAGTTGACTTATAATTGAATTGCTTTCTGGTCATTACATGTGGCCTGTGTATTACTGGTTTTTAAAGACTTACTGAGAATTCCTTAGTGAATGACCTACTTTATGATCGGGTTTTGTAAATGTTAACATGTTTACCCAAAAAAGCTTGTGTGTGCTCTGTGGTTTGCATTTCAGACTCTAGATCTAACTAGTGAATCCAGCTTAGTACTTATGTAGGTCACAACTTGTGTATCCTAACTAATTTTTTTAACTTTTTGATCTATTACTTTGTGCTAGAAGTATGTTGAGATCTCTTCCCCTGAGTTTGGATTTGTGCATTTGTCTTTTTTTTTTTTTGGCTTTATTTGTGTCTTGTGCACAAAACGATCAAGGTCCTTGTGTCTTAGCAGACTATTCCTTTTATTATCCTATGTCTCTCGCCACAAGTGTGCTATGAAATCAAGTGGGTATATTTGGTTTATTTTTATTTGTGACTATTGATACATTTAGACTTTTTTTCTACTATCTTATTTTGTGTTTTCTGTTTAACATTATCGCCCCGTCCCCAGCACCCTTTTCCTGCCTTCCGTTGGATTGGTCAAATTTTCCATGCCCCCTCTCCCTGCTTTCTCCCCCCCTCTGTTTTGGAAGCTTGCTTGGTATTTCTGTGGTTACCCCTAAAATTGTAATATCATTCGTAACCATAAAATTCAAAGCAACCCGTTATTTGTCCTCCCTGCCACCAAACTTTAGCGGGTTTTAATTGCTCATTGATTTCATTGCTCTGCCCCACTCTGTGACTGTACTTTCTAATATCATCACTGACACATACTAGATTGCGGGCCCTCCCTTGTTTCTGGTATCCCACACGTTACCTCTGCATTCGCTTTGGCTGATGCATATTCTTCAGCATTTTCTTAGCGAGGGTCTAAGGCAGGCAACTTCTCTTAGCCTTTGCGTGTTTGCATGTCCTCTTCTGAAGGAGCGGAGCTGGAAATAAAGGCTTAGTTGGAGTTATATTCCCTCTGCAAAGGTGTTTGAAGACATAACTCCCGTCCTTATCCTGTGGCAACGGAAACCTGCTGTCATTGTAATCTTCTTACTCGTGCACGGTTCATCTCCTTTATGTTAACGTTTCCGATTATCTTTGTGTGTCTGGGTTCCGCAGTCTTACTACCGTATGTCTAGGGCAGATTCGCTCGTGTTTATTCTGCCTCCTACTCTCAACCTGGGGACCTGTGTGCGTTGGGAATCACCTATTATCTCTTCAAACAGCACTTGTGTGGAGTTCCCTCCATTCTCTTCCTGGATTCCTACTGAATACATATTGAGGACTCTTGATCTTTTTTCTTTTACGTTAATTTATTTAAGTAAATACACCCAACATGAGGCTCAAACTACATGCTTCTCTGACTGAGCCAGCCAGCTGTCCCTTGAGGACTCTTTTTTATTATTTTTTTAATGTTTATTTTTGAGAGCATGATATTTTTGAGAGAGAGAGAGAGAGAGAGAGCATGAGCCAGGGGAGGGAGACACAGAATCCGAAGCAGGCTCAGGCTCTGAGCTATCAGCATAGAGCCCGACACAGGGCTTGAACTCACAAACCGCGAGAGTACGACCTAAGCCAAAGTCAGACGCTTAACTGCTTAACAGACTGAGCTACCCAGGCGCCCCGTCCTTGAAGACTCTTAATCTATGGTTTGTGTCTCCTAATTGTTCTTTCACATTTGTTCTCTGTTTCATATTTTGTCTTCGTTTCCAAAATATCTAATTTTTTATTTTATGACCTCCTATTGTTTCACTTCCATTTTTTTAAATTTCATAATTTCTTTTTTTTATTGAGAGACAGAGAGAGAGAGAACACATGCGCACGAAAGTGGGGGAGGGGCAGAGGGAGAAGGAGGGAGAGAATCCCAAGCAGGCCCGTCAGCACGGAGCCGCACACAGGGCTCAGTCTCACAACTGTCAGATCATGACCTGAGCTGAAATCAAGTCAGATGCATAACCGACTGAGCCAGCCAGGCGCCCCAATAATTCATTTTTTAAGGCGGTTTTCCTCCCACTTAGCTCTTCGAATGTCCAAAATGTAATTAGTCTTTGACAAAGGGGTCTCTAAAACTACCTTCATCTAAAATATATTCATGGTCTAGTTGCTAATTTTATTAGATCTCTTTCTTTGTATCACATTACGTCATGTCTTCAGGAATTCTGGTTTGCAAACCAGGGGCAAGGCGGTTGGCTCTGGGGATGTTACTCCCCTCTTCCTCTGTGCTGCCCCTACTCATCTAGAGAGTTTGCAGTTGCTTGAAGGCCAGAATCAGGTCGTCACTGCCAGTTCCAGTCACAGAGCCAGCAGGTAACTCAGTTCCACGCTGATCTCAAAGCATTCAGCTTGCACTCAAAACAGTGGGTGGCATTTTTTCCCCCCAACCTCTTAATCTGATGAGGGAGCCCCCGCCCCCTCCAGCAGAGTCCCGGCAGTGAGACCGTTCAGAAGCAGGACTCGCAGCCGCCACTTTGCTCTGAGCCCTTGAGCCAGGAATCCTCTGCGTCGGCCTCTCACACCTCTGTCCACGTTCTTCAAGTCCATGGTGCTCTTGGTGGTAGTTTTGACCCGTTGGTGTCTCTTTGCATTTTTCTCTGTCACTGCTATGTGTTTGGAACAGGAAGCAGGAATTTTCTTGCCCAGGTCAGAACACCTGAATTATGTTGAGAATGAGAAAATTAAAAGCAAATACAGGGCCCCTGGCTGGTCAGTAGAGCATGCGACTCTTGATCTCGGGGTCGTGAGATCAAGCCCCATGTCAGGGGTAGAGTTTACTTAATAAAAAAAAAAGAAAGAAGGAAAAGAAAGGAAGGAAGGAAGGAGAAGGAAGGAAGGAAGGAAGGAAGGAAGGAAGAAAAAGAAAGAAAGAAAGAAAGAAGAAAGAAAGAAAGAAAGAAAGAAAGAAAGAAAGAAAGAAAGAAAAATTAAAAGTAAATAGAATTACCATATGATCCAGTAATCGTACTACTGGGTTTATATCCAAAAGAACTGAGAGCAAAGTCTTGAAGAGATATTTCCACATGCGTGTTCATTGCAGCGTTATACACAATAGCCAACAGGTAGAAGCAGCCCAAATGTTCATGGCATTTGAATGGATTAAGAAATCTACACGCTTACAGCGGGATATTATTCAGGCTTTAAAAAACAAGAAGAAGGAAATACTGTCACCTGCTACAACGTGGATGAACTTTGAGGACATTTTGCCGAGTGAAATGAGCCAGGCACAAAAGCACAAATACCGGATGATTCTACTTATATGAGATATCTAGAGCAGTCAAAATCACAGAAACAGAAGGCAGAACGGTGGTTGCCACGGACTGGGGGAGGGGGAAGTGGAGATTTGGGTTTTAGTGGGTTTAGAGTTTTATTTTTGCAAGATGAAAAGGTTCTACAGATTTTTTATAAAAGCACCAATGTGAATATAGGTTAAGACTACAACCGTAAGTGGTTAAGATGGTAAAAAAAAAAGTTTTCTATTTTGTGATTTTGACCAGTGTGGCTCAGAATCACAAACCGTGAGATCACGACCTGAGCCAAAGTTAACGGTTGGATGCTTAGCTGACTGAACCACGGGGGCGCCCCATACCTATGCGTATTCGTTTTTCTTCTCCTCCTCTTCCTCTTCCTCCCAGCTTTCCTAATAACGAAGAGTTTGAGCACAAAACATCCCCATATGTGTTATATATGCGACGTAGCAGAGCAAAGTAATTAAGAATGTAGGCCTCAGCGTCATTCAGATGGCTCTGGGTTCAAATAGCAGCTCCACTGTGTACCAGCTATGTGACGCTGACCTGTTTCCTCAGTCATTAAAAAAGTTTTTTTAAAGCAATAGTAACAGTACTTAACTCACAGCGTTATTAAATTGAGATGATGCATGGGGACTCGAGTGCTATGGCCGCCATTTGCATCATGGTATTTAAAGAAAAATTTTTTTTGTAACGTTTATTTATTTTTGAGAGACATAGAGACAAGAGTATGAGCAGGAGAAGGGCAGAGAGAGCGGGAGACACAGAATTAGAAGCAGGCTCCAGGCTCCAAGCTGTCAGCACAGAGCCCGACGCGGGGCTCGAACCCACAGACCATGAGATCATGACCTGAGCCGAAGTCGGCTGCCCAACCGACTGAGCCACCCAGGCGCCCCGCATCATGGGATAGGGCAGGGGAGGCAGTGAGTGGAGGCCAACCCAGGGAGCCTCGCGTGTTACGGGAAGAGGCCAGATGAGGCTACAGCGCGAGGCAGAAGCGAACCTAACAGAAACTGCTCCAGTGCGAGGGCTTCCTAATGGGTCCTCTCTGATTCTTCCAGAAAGCCATGTCCTGCCACCGCAGCCAGCTGCTCTGGTTCCGCCGCCTCTACGTGCTCTTCTCCCGGTACATGAGAATCAACTCTCTGCACTTCCTCTGAGGCCTCGGAGCGTCTTCCGGTCCACAGAAGAAGGCGAGTGGAACGAGCCCAGGACGCCTGGGGCCCGGCCGGAGGCCGGCCTGCCTCCCTGAGCCGAGAGGATTCCAGGGTAGGAGGCCCTTCCGGAGCTCTGCTCCCCCGTGCGGGGCGCCTCTGACAAACGGGGGGCCGTGCAGGCCGATGGGTTGTCCAGGCCTGAGCTTCTTCGTGGGTGGGGGAGACCCACAGCAGCCCAAACCAAACAAACCCAAGGATAAGAATAGCCACCCTGCTAGAGCCTCAAGTTCCTGTGAAAAACAGGTTAGGTTAGGACACGGTGTATGCCAGACACTAGCCCAGGGCCTGCCGGGTGACAGATGGAGGTACAAGGGCGCTGCCGTCCCCGCTTCAGGGATGCCGTGACGCAGCGCCTTACATCGTTCCCGAAGCAGGCTCGCCACACGCTCTCTCTCACACACACATTCACTCACACACAGTCACACACTCTCACACACACTCTCTCACACTCAACACTCTCTCACACACTCACACTCTCTCTCACACTCTCACACTCACACTCTCTCACACACACACTCACACACATTCTCTCACACACTCCCTCTCACACACAAACTCTCTCACACTCAACACTCTCTCACACACTCACACTCTCTCACACACACACTCACACACATTCTCTCACACACTCCCTCTCACACACACACTCTCTCACACTCAACACTCTCTCACACACTCACACTCTCTCACATACACACTCACACAATTCTCTCACACACTCCCTCTCACACACAAACTCTCTCACACTCACACACTCTCTCACACACACATTCAGTCACACACTCTCACACACTCTCTCACACTCAACACTCTCTCACACACTCACACTCTCTCTCACACACACACTCACACACTCTCTCACACACACATTCACTCACACAGTCACACACTCTCACACACGCTCTCTCTCACACACTCACACACACCCTCACACACACATTCACTCACACACAGTCACACACTCTCACACACACTCTCTCACACTCAACACTCTCTCACACACTCACACTCTCTCACACACTCACACTCTCTCTCACACTCTCACACTCACACTCTCTCACACACACACTCACACACATTCTCTCACACACTCCCTCTCACACACACTCAAACTCTCTCACACACACACTCTCTCACACTCACACACACAATATTGAACTGGTCTGACCATAATTCCTTTGGTTAACATTGGGGCCTGTGTATCAGATTTGAATCTCGAGGAAGTTCTCCATTTAACATCACTGACCGGGGCTCCCAAGGCCCGAGCACTGGGCCCGGCATTTCCTACCGAGACTGTCAGGATGTGGGCCCTGCCCTGAAGGAGCTTACAGTCAAATACCTCAGCTCCCAGTCTTCTGGGAAAAACAGGAAAAAGGAAGACCAATCTCGAACTGTTTTTTTTTTTCTTTGTTTTTTCTTTGTGTTTTGTGGGGGGATATGGGGGGGGTTTTGTTGTTGTTGTTTTAACACTCCCAAAATGGACGTCTTAAAATTGTGCTACAAACAAAAGCCCTCTGAGCGTCTGGCTTGGAAGCTACTCCCACAGTCCAGCTGCTGGTCCAGGGAAGTGGCCCGAGGCGGGGGAGCTCGGCGGGGAAGAGCTGGGGCTCCCTCCGCGTACTGCTGAGCCTGGGCGTGAGGCCGGATTTCCCAGCAGCGTAACCACGGGCAAGGTGTTGGGCCTTTCTCTGCCTCCCTTCTCTCGCCGGCAAAATGGGGGACCAGAAGGGTACCCACCTCGGAGGAGGCGATGCCTGGTGGACAGACAGCATGGGAAAGGGTCGGCTCGCAGTCAGGGCTCAGGAAAGACGAGCTGCTGGGATTCTGAGATCTACAGAGCAAGTAGGCATAAAGCAGAAGGGACTATAACGTAAGTTCGAGTCCCGACACAGAAAGGTGTGCGGGGTCCAGTGGGTAGGTAGCCTCTCTGCCAGCCTGCAGGCCCGCAATTGCCGTCTCCATAGCGACAGGGTAGCGACCTGCTCACCGGAGCTCTCTTGAATGCCTCCTAGGGGCCAGATGGGCCCGACGGGCTATCAGGCCCTGAAGCTGGAATCGAAATGCAAATCCGGTTGTGTTTCTGTCTACTTAAAATCTGTCAAAAGCTCCTAATAGCCTCCAGATGAAACCGTAACAAGAAAGGAGCTACTTGTTGGGGTCCTCAGATCGTCCCCCAAAGAGCACGAAACGCGTATGCAAAGGCAAGAGCGTTCATTGAGGCTCCAGCATGCGGGGGTCAGCCGCTCCGTGAAATGGCGACCCCGAGAGCAGCGCGTAGGCTCCTTTTAAGCACGTTTCCAAGACGGGAAACAGGTGTCTCTATTTGGGGACCACGGGTGCTCTAAGGATTGGTCCAAGCTGGTCTGGTGAGGAGTGGAGCCTCATTGATTGGTCCATCTTCTACTTCCTAGGCTTTTGGAGCAGGAAGTGTTTTAGGGTCGCCCTTTGCCCCTTGGGTCCGGGACCTTTCACTACTGATGCTCGTTAGAGTGTGGGGGCCAGGATGCCTCCCGCCCCACGGCTGGCAAGGCAGGCCCTGAACCAGCCTCTCTGGACTGCAAGTCTCATTATGTGTTAAGAGCTTATAAAATACCCCTACTCGGGGCACCTGGGTGGCTCAGGCAGTTAAGCGTCAGACTTCGGCTCAAGCTATGATCTCGGGGTTCGTGGGTTGAGCCCCACATTGGGCTCTGTGCTGACAGCTCGGAGTCTGTGTCTCCCTCTCTCTCTCTGCCGCTCCCCTGCTTGCACTCTGTCTCTCTCTCTCTCTCTCTCTCAAAAATAAACATCAGGGGCACCTGGGTGGCTCAGTTGATTAAGCGACTGACTTTAGCTCAGGTCATGATCTTGCAGTCTATGAGTTCGAGCCCCGTATCTGACCCTGTGCAGTCATGACAGCTCAGAGCCTGGAGCCTGTTTCAGGTTCTGTCTCCCTCTCTCTATGCCCCTCCCCCACCTGCACTCTGTCTGTCTGTCTCTCTTTAAGAAATAAATAAATATTAAAAAAAATAATAAACATCAAAAAATTTGAATAATAAAATAAAATACCCCTACTCTGTGACCTAAGGAAACCTAAGTTTAAAAATTAAATGGATATATACAGACATCATCAGAGTATTATTTATAATAACAAAAGTAGAAAAATCCAGTGATGCAGTCATATTTAGTAGCAAGGAAGAGCGTTTATGACATATTAAATTTTAGAAAGCAGGTTAGGAAGGGTACAGTCCCATTTTAGTTACATACAGGTACACAGAGGCGCCTGGGCGGTTCAGTCAGTTAAGTGTCTGACTTTGGCTCAGGGCATGATCTCTCCATTCGTGAGTTCGAGCCCTGCCTCAGGCTCCGCACTGGTGGTGCGGAGCCTGCTTGGGATTCTCTCTCTCCCTCTCTCTCTCTGTCCCTTCCCCACTTGCTCGCTTACTCTCTTTAAATAAGTAAACTTTAAAAAATGCACATATATATATATATACACAGGGGCGCCTGGGTGGCTCAGTCAGTTAAGCATCTGACTCTTAATTTCGGCTCAGGTCAGGATCTCACAGTTTGTGGGTTCGAGCCCTGTGTCAGGTCTGCACTGTCAGTGCAGAGCCTGCTTGGGATTCTCTTTCACTCTCTCTGCCTCTCCCCTGCTCTCTCTCTCTCAAAGTAAATAAACAAACTTAAAAAAAATCAATACATACATACACAAATATGTGTGTGTGCGTGTGTGTATACACACACATGGAGAGAGACAGAGATATATATACCCGAAATGTGATTACTGGCGTGCCTGGCTGGCTCAGTTGGTAGACCGTGTGACTCCTGATCTCGGGGTGTCGTGAGTTCAAGCCCCACACTGGGTGTAGAGCTTGCTTAAAAAAAAGGTACTCACTAATTAGTAAGATTCTCTTTCTAAAATGAACATTTATTTTAAAGGATTTTGTGGTTTATGAACAGTTTTGATGTGATAATACACTTTTGACAGAATGTGAGGTTTCAAAAAAATGTGTACAGCCAGGATAGTCTGAATTGTGTATGGAAATGACTCATTAAAGAAAAACTAGCCAATACACTGCTGACAGACACTAAGGCTACAGCCTCTGTGGGAGGTAAAGTCACAAACCCTCTGACCCGCATTTCTGCTTCTGGTAATTTATAGTGTAGCTTCACATGTGGCTAAGGAGGGGTGCAAGGGATGCAAACTGTAACATTTGGTAATAGATAGTGAACTGAATGTCTATCAGGTAGGGATTGCTTCAATAAATGTGTGTATACCAGTAAAATAGAATACCGTGAAACTATGAGAAATAATAAGGATGAGGTGCCCGGGTGGCTCAGTCGGTTAAGCGTCCGACTGTGGCTCAGGTCAGGATCTCACGGTTCATCGGTTCGAGCCCCGCGTCGGGCTGTGTGCGGACAGCTCAGAGCCTGGAGCCTGCTTCCGATTCTGTGTCTCCCTCTCTCTCTGCCCCTCCCCCACTCATACTCCATCTGTCTGTCTCTCTCTCTCTCTCAAAAATAAATAAACATTAAAAATTTTTTTTAAAAAAACCAACAGTGAAAGCTCGGGCCCTAGCCCAGACAAACCTGGCTGTTCCTCAGGAGTGGCCAAGTTAGTGATCTGGAACATCGGGGTAGAAGATACATCTCAGAACCCAGAGCGTGGGAGTGTGGGCTGGGGGCTGGGGGCGGGGAAGCTCAGAAATGGAAATCGTGCTGGAAGAGGGACTTTAAAAATACATCTAAGGAAACTAAAAAAAAAAAAAAAAAATCTAGGAGACCTAACATGTGAATAATGGGCGTTTCCAGAAGGAGAAATACTTACAGCCGGGGGATGATAAAGGGGAATTTACATAATCTGAGAGACCTGAGTCAGCGCGTCAGCAGGGCTCCGTCCATTCCAGCCGCAGGGCTCCGCCCATTCCAGCCGGCTTTGATTTTCTTACAAAGGTAGACCCGTGCGCTGCAGAATTCCAAATTTCAAATTGGGGAGGGAGATAAGAGTACTGCGAAGTCTCCTTCCCCCCATCCTCACCCCCACCCCCACTGCCGGGTTCAAGGGGAAGCTCGTGAGGAAAGCATCATGGCGGCGGCAGGAGGACGGAGACCAGTCAGGGGCCCCTCTGCGCTTTCGGCCCAGGGAAGGTGACCATCTGCAGCAGCAAGATGTGTAGAATCCCAATTAACTAAGGGGGAAAGAGGGGCGCCTGGGCGGCTCATTAGGTTAAGTGGCCAACTTCAGCCCAAGTCTTGATCTAATGGTTTGTGGGTTCGAGCCCCGTGTCGGGCTCTGTGCTGACAGCTCAGAGCCTGGAGCCTGCTTTAGATTCTGTGTCTCCCTCTCGCTCTGCTCTTCCTCTGCTCACACTCTGTCTCTCTGTTTCAAAAATAAATAAACATTAAAAAAATTAAAAAAAAAAAAAAACTAAGGGGGAAAGAGGAAACAAAGAGAAACTTCAAAGCCTGGAAAACCAAGAAAAAGAAAGAAACGAGGAAGAAAGGAAGCATAAAATGTAACAAATATGATGGAAAAAAATAAAATCAGGTATCAGTTACTTCCAAAAAACAAAAAAAGAATGGTTAATTTCCCTAACAAAACTGAGTTATAAAACAAAATCTAGCATCTAAAACTGACAAGGAGAGGCTAAAAATAGAAGGATGAGGCACCTACCAGATACCAAGCAAAGGCGCACAAAAAGAAAGAGACAAACATAAATCCAAACATCAAAACTCGTTAAACCTTGAACAGTGGGGGACATGAGAAGATCTGCACCGAATGTCACAGCAGCCGGATACATGAAATAAACTCTCAGAAACCCAAACTCTTTATTTAAAAAACAAAGCAAAACTGGGGCACCTGGGCAGCTCAGTCGGTTGAGCATCCAACTTCGGCTCAGGTCATGATCTCACAGTCTATGGGTTCAAGCCTCACATTGGGCTCTGTGCTGACAGCTCAGAGCCTGGAGCCTGCTTCAGATTCTGTGTCTGCTGCCTCTCTCTCTCTCTCTGTCCCTCCCCCGCTCGCTCTCAAAAATAAATAAAAACCTTTTTAAAAAATCTTAAAAACCAATAATAATGGAAATCTTTAATATTCTTTCAGAATTTGGACAAATGAGGTTGGCAAATAGTAAAAACACAGCATTTGGATGATACAAAGAACTTAAAGTCAATGTTCACTTCTTATGTAATAAAACATTTATGAAATTCAAGTATTTATCAGTCTCTGAGAAATCCCTAATAAGTTTCCCAAAGCAAATTTTGCAGGCCACATTTTTAAAATCGTAATTAAGTAACTTTCAATAAAATTATAAAATGGCCCCAAAAAACTCTGAGACACCAAGACATGTCCTCCCAAATAACCTCGACCTCAAAGAGAAAATCACAAATTATCTAAAAGGTAATAAAAATTATACTTTACGTGGGACCTATATTCAGGTAATTTGTACTCTTGGTTTTTAAAAAGATTGATCCGCTTGGGATTCTCTCTCTGACCCTCCCCCATTCACTCTCTCTCTCTCTCTCAAAATCAATAAATTTTTAAAAAGGGGCGCCTGGATGGCTCAGTCGGTTAAGTGTCTGACTCTTGTTTTTCCAGCTGAGATCACGATCTCACGGCTCGTTGAATCGAGCCCTGTGTCGGGCTCTGCGCCGACAGCACGGAACCTACTTGGGTCTCCCTCTCTCCTCTCTCCGCTCTGCCCCTGCTCTCTCTCCTCTCTCTCAAAATAAATAAATAACAAAAAGAATAAATTGATTTGATTTAAGGAAAGCAAAAGTAGGAAGAGGGATTTAATACAGACAAAAGAGAAAAATAAATAACGAGGGGAAGGTTAGTACATTTTCTTTGAACAATCACGTAAGCCAGCACCTGGCAAGTCCAATTCAGAAAAAGGGAAAGGGAAACTGCCATTATTGAGAACAGAATGGGTACTGTAGCCGCAAAAATGGAAAAGACTGAAAAAATTATGAGACGATACGCCAGTCCGTGGCGACAAAACCGAAAATCTGAAGGGAACGGATGGCTTCTTCATACATTTTGGACCACTGCCGGACCCTACCATAATGTCATAAGTAGGGTCCAAGCATTTCAATCCCATTAAATGCAGGACTGTATCACCGCAAGATTAAAGAAAACAGTACCACAAAATCTTGGTTTGCGAGCATAATTCGTTCCGGAAACATGCTTGTAATCCAAAGCACTTGTGTATCAAAGGGAATTTCGAGAACCATTGGCTCCGTTGTGATCACGTGACATTTGGCGCCACGTAGTACTCCTATCGCAAGACATCACTCGTTTATCAAGTTAAAATTTATTAGACATGTTTGCTCGTCTTGCAGAACGCTCGCAGAACAAGTTACTCGCGATCCAAGGTTTTACTGTATTTTTTAATCTTCCAAGGACTCAGCATTGGGCCGCACAGCACCGCCTCATCAGGGTTCCTGGGCCGCAGCTGTTCTGTTTTCCTGGCCCGGCCCCGGAGGGAGGGAAGGGGGGCCACCCCTGCGGCAGGAGGCTCAGCACCAACTGCAAGGCAAGGGGTAAGAGGGAAGGAGATGAGCCAGGCTCAGGGCAGCGGTCGGGACCCCAGGACAGACCGATGTCACACGGCAGCCATTTCTTTCCACTGGAAAACCTCACACCGACCCTTTTGCGTCCTTGCAAAGTGAAACATGCTCTCGAACTGAGCAAGTCCCTAACAGGTGGTCACCTCCAAATCCCCTTCTACCCTCACACTGCGGTACACCTCAGCCGGCCCATATGTGAGAATAGGGACGAGGCAGGGGACGGGAACTGGATTATATCTGAAGGCAGGACACCTTATTAAGGGAATTCCATATGACTAAAATTCACTTTAATGTTTATTTATTTTTGAGAGACATAGAGACAGAGTATGAGCAGGGGAAGGGCGCACAGAGAGGGAGATACAGAATCTGAAGCAGGCTCCAGGCTCTGAGCCAGCAGCACAGAGCCCCATGCGGGGCTCAAACTCACAGATCATGAGATCATGACCTGAGCCAAAGTCGGCCACTTAACCAACCTGAGCCACCCAAGCGCCCCTAAAATTTACTTTAAAAAGAGAATAGACCCAATAAACACAGAAAACATCCGACGAGTAATTATAATAGATTTTTTAATTTTTTTCTTTAATGTTTATTTTTGAGAGAGAGTCGGGGAGGGGCAGAGAAAGAGGGAGACACAGAATCTGAAGCAGGCTCCAGGCTCCGAGCTGGCAGCACAGAGCCCGACGCGGGGCTCAAACTCATGAACCGCGAGATCATGACCTGAGCCGAAGTCGGATGCTTAACCAACTGAGACCCCCAGGCCTCCCTTATAATAGATTTTTTTTTTTTAAGATTCCTAGTCTAGATGGTTTTATAGCTACCGAAAGAGAATTGCAATATGACGCAGAGCACAAAATATGTAGAAAAGAACTCCCATTCAGAGACAAAAGAGCAAAACGTGATGTAGCCCAAAAAGTAAAATTGACAATTTTATTAGTAAACACAGGCATACCTTGCTTTATCACGCCTTGCTTTACTGCTCTGCACAGATACTGCATTTCTTACAAACTGAAGGTTTGTGGCAATGCCGTATTGAGCATTTTCCCAACAGCGTTTCTCATTTTGTCACCGTGTCACATTTTGGTAATTCTTGCAGTATTTTTAAATTTTCACTATTACTATTTTTGTTAGGGTGATCTCTTGCAATCAGTGATCTTTTTTTTTTTTTTAATGTTTATTTGTTTTTGAGAGAGAGAGACCGACAGAGAGAGAGAGAGAGAGAGAGCAGAAGTGGGGAAGGGGCAGAGAGAGAAGGAGACATAGAATCTAAAGCTGGCTCCAGGCTGTCAGCACAGAGCCAGACGCGGGGCTCGAACTCACAGACAGCAAGATCATGACCTGAGCCGAAGTCAGATGTCCAACTGACTGAGCCACCCAAGTGCCCCAAGAAAAATCGTATTTTTAAATTGATAGGTGCTGTGAAGACAACGAAATTCAGTTGCTATTCCTGTAACACTTTCTAAGAAAAAGAAAAGACTACAACTTAAAGAAGGACTATGTACCAAAGCCCAGCAGCCTAAAACTAAGTGGACAAGGTAGGAATGAAGCACTCATCGTCATCATCATCGTTACCTAAGTCCTTTGGAAGTAGAACAGAACAATAAAGTAACTGGTGTAAGTATTAGGAGATGGCTCTGTTTGCAAACCCAAGAGATGTCAATAAAAGCCACTATAATAAATGAGGAAACTTGTATGGCAAATGGACAATAGACATCGTTACAAAACTCAATAGATTTATTTTCATTGGCAATAATGTGACAGACATGAAAATTTTAAAATCCCATTCTAATCAGCATCAAGAACGGTAAGATGCCTAGAAATAAGATTACCGTAAAAGATACAAGATCTTTTTAAATTTTGCAACCACTATTAAAATTCCAGCCATCTTTTTTTTTGTGGAAATCGACAAGCTGATCCTAAAATTCAGATGGAAGTGCAAGAGACTAAGAAGCCAAAAACCATCTTCAAGGACAAAACTGGAAGATTCACACATCCCAATTTCAAAAATTACCACCAAGACCTAAATGCAAACCAAAATGATTTGACTCTTAGAAGGAAACACAGATGTAAATCTCTGTGACCTCAGATCAGACAACGTTTTTTTTTTTAATTTAAAAATTTTAATGTTTATTTTTTTGAGAGAGAGACAGAACGCGAGTGGGGGAGGGACCGAAAGAGGGAGGTACAGAATCTGAAGCAGGCTCCAGGCTCCGAGCTTGTCAGCACAGAGCCCGATGCAGGGCTAGGACCCATGGACCAGAAGATCATGACCTGAGCCGAAACTGGATGCTTCACCAACTGAGCCACCCAGGTGCCCCAACAATTTCCTAAATATGACACCGAAAGCACAAGCAAAACCAAAACCAGAAATCTTTGTGCTTCAAAGGACACTATCAAGAAAATGAAATGAGGAAAAAGTTTTGCAACTCATATATCTGATTAGGGTCCAGTATCCAGCATATATAAAGAACTCTTACAATTCAACATAAAGTAAAAATTTTTTACCTGGGTAAAAAATAGGCAAAAGATTTGAATATACATTTCTTAAAGAAGATATTCAAATGGCCGATGATCACAAAACCATCATTAATCGTGAAGAAAATGGAAATAAAAAACACAATGAGGGGCGCCTGGGTGGCTCAACTGGTTGAGTGTCCGACTTGAGCTCAGGTCATGATCTCACAGTTCGTAGGTTTGAGCCCCATGTTGGGCTCTGGGCTGACAGTGCAGAGCCTACTTCAGGTTCTCTCATCTCCCTCTTCTCTCTGCCCTTCCCCCACATTCTCTCTCTCTCTCAAAACAAAAATGAATAAACATTTTGAAAAATTAAAAAAAAAAACACAATGAGATGTTACATCATACCACTAGGACGGCCATGATTAAAACAAAAAGACCAACGAACACTCAATAACAAGTGTTGGTGAGCACAGGGAGCGATTGGAACCCTCGTATCTCTGGCAGGAATGTAAAATGGCAGAGCTACTGTGGAAAACAGTTTCACAATTCCTTATTAACTTCAAGATTTCCTAGAAGATGCAGCAATTGCACTCCTATGTCTATATCCAAGAGAACTGAAAACATGTTCACACAAAAACTTGTAAACGAGTGTTTAGAGCCAGCCTCATTCATAAATTTCAAATGTCCATCAACGGATGAAGAGATAAAACATGCCATAAAAAGAAACGAAGTCCAGACACCGTGAGGATGAACTCTGAAGCCATTATGCTAAGTGAAATAAGCCAGACACAAAAGGCCACATATGGTATGACTCCATTTATATGAAATGTCTGGAATCGGCGAATTCATAGTGACAGAAAGTAGGTTAGCGGTTTCCAAGGCTCGGGCGTAGAGGAAAGGAGTGATCGCTAGTGCATGCGAGGTGAGGAAATGTCTGGAACTGACAGTGGTGAAGGCTGGACAACCTTGTGAATATACTCAAATCCAGTGAATTCCAGGAGTTAAAACAGTGAATGTTATGAGAATTATATCGCAATTCAAGAAATAGTGAGAAAACAAGATTACATTAAAATGTTCTAGTTCGCTCTAAGGATACACAAAAGATACACTTGGCTTCGCTCTCTGAACCTGGTGATACTCTGATGTGCCAGCCTAGTAAACACAAAATAAATACTACAGAGTAGACATCTTCTTCAGAGGAGCGCCTAAGTGGCTCAGTCCGTTGAGCGTCCGACTCTTGGTTTTGGCTCAGGTCAGGATCTCTCGGTTCACAGGACCAAGCTCCATGTCAGGCTTGGGAGCCTACTTGGGACTCTCTCTGCCCCTTCTCCTGCTCTCTCTCTCTCTCTCAAAATAAATAAACTAAAAAAACAAAATTAAAAGAAATCTTATCATAGTTTAACTAGATTTTAGTGCTCCCTGCTTTTCTGTCAAATACAGTTTTAAAAAGTTAAAACAAGTGGCCTGAAGGACATGAAACGAGACCTGAGTAAGTGGGGAGTTGTACCACATTCCCCAATAAACTGCTATAAAAATCTGTACAAAAGTAAATGAACGGGACACCGAATATATGTAGGATATAAGTTTTAATTTAGAAACCTATATGTTTACATGTAGTATTTGTATACATATGTATAAATTCCCTTCTTACAAAGTTAATATAAAAAGTTAATGTAGTTGCAGTCAGAATCTTACTGCATTCTCTTTGGACCTTAATAAAATTATTGACAAAGCATATTAGAAGAGGGAACGTCCAAGGATAGCTAAAATATAAATATTAAAAAGGACAGAAATGTGAGACCTGCATTTCCATAGGTTAAAACATATAAACCCACTGCAATCAAAACAGATAGAGGTGAAGGAGTAAACCCGCGTTGAACAGAAGAAAACATCTGGACACAGCTGCCAATTACATGAGAATCACTCTCTGACAAGGGTGACACTCTCGTTCCGTGAGAAAGGATTTCATAAATCTGTAGGTTGGCCTGGCATCTGGAAGAAACTAAAAGCTCCTTACCTTATGCCAAATACAAAAATACATTCTAGAGGAATTATAGATTTACATGGAAACATAGAAACAATTATATTCTTTAGGAAGCGCCTGCGGGGCTTAGTCGGTTGAGCATCCGAGTCTTGATTTCGGCTCAAGTTATGATCATAGGGTCATGGGATCGAGCCCCGCATCATGCTCCGTGCTGGGCACTGGGTGTGGGGCCTGCTTGGGATTCTCTCTCTCCCTCTGCCCCTCTCCCCTGCTCTCTCTCTCTCAAAAAAAAACAAAAAACATATATATGTGTATATATATAATATATAATATATATGCTCTCTCTCAAACATATATATGCTCACTCAAAAATATATGTGTATATATAATATATATGCTCTCTCAAAAAATATATATTATATATATCATTAATTTTTATAATATAAATTATTATATATGTAAATTATATGGATTATATATTTATATATAATTAAATATCAATATCAATCAATATTATATTATAAATATTGTATTATATAAGTATTTATATATTAAATAATATATAATTTGTGTAAATTATATATAATATATATATTATATATATATAATTTAGGAAATTTGGAAATTATATATATAAATATATGCACATGTATATATATTATATATACTATAATATATGCATTTATTATAAATATATAATTATAATTATATTATATATATAATTTAGGAAATTTGGAAATTATATATATAAATATATGCATATATTTATATATATAATTTAGGAAATTTGGGAGACTAAATGCACATATACCTTGGAGCAGGGCAGACCTTACCAAGCCAGGCTGGAAACTCATAAGATGCAAAGGAAAAGACAGATATTTCACAACAAAAATTTGTATTTATTTATTTTTAATGTTTATTTTTGAGAGAGAGCGTGGGGGAGGGGCAGAGAGAGAGAGAGAATCCCAGGCAGGCTCTGCAGGTATCAGCACAGAGCCCAACGCAGGGCTTAATCTCACAAATCATGAGATCATGAAATCAAGAGCTGGACGCTTAACCAACAGAGCCGCCCAGGCGCCCCCACAACGAAAAAGTTTTAAATGTTGTAGCAGCAAATCCAAATGGCCAGTAAGCATGAAAAAGTCTTCAGCTCAGCCGGAGCATGCAAATTAAAGCAACAACGAAAATCTATTTTTCACTGAAGGTGTTGACCGGAATAGAGTGGGAGAGGTTTCCAGTGAGGAAAATGAAGACTGTGGATGACACGAATAGGTATTTCTCTCCCTCTCTCTTTCTCTCTCTCTCTCTCTCTCACACACACACACACACACACACACACACGCATGATAAATGGGAAAAAATAAATCACAGTGCTGATAAAGAAATACAAATTAATTTTTTAAAAGTTTATTTATTTTTGAGAGAGAGAGAGAGACAGTGCAAGCAGGGGAGGGGCAGAGAGAGAGGGAGACACAGAATCTGAAGCAGGCTCCAGGCTCTGAGCTGTCAGCACAGAGCCCGACGCGGGGCTCGAACTCACAGAGCGTGAGATCATGACCTGAGCTGAAGGCACCCCAAGAAATACAAATTTAAAAAAATGTCACTTTTCACATATCTAATTTGCAAAGATTTCTATAAATAATAATGCCCAATATTCCGTAGGTAAGGGTATGAATACATATATGCTGCTGGAGGAAACACGAGATGGTAGAACCTTCTGGAAATCAATATATCAAAAACCTTGCATATGTACGTATCCCTGGACTCTGCAATTCCACATGTATGCATTTATTTTCAAGAAATAGGAACTGAGAGGCGCCTGTGTGGCTCAGTTGGTTAAGAATTTGACTCTTGGTTTCCGCTCCAGTCATGACCTCACATTTTCGGGAGCTCCAGCCTGGCGTCGGGCTCTGTGCTGGCAGCACAGAGCCTGCTTGGGATTCTCTCTCGCCCTTTCTCTCTGCTCCTCCCCTGCTCATGCTGTCTCTGTCTCTCTCAAAATAAATAAATAAACTTAAAAAAATTAAATAGAAACTGGTACAATGATGCATAGATGGATGTTTGATGGGTAGCACTGATCGGGGAAAAACAGTCAACAGGATACAGCAGTGATCTCAGGACTATGATTTTTCAACCATATATGTACATATACATTCAGTTATATACATATATATATGGGAGAGAGTACACGAGTAGGGGAGACAGGCCCCATGCCCAGTGCAGAGCCTGATGGGGGCTCGAGCCCGTGACCCTGAGATCATGACCTGAGCCAAAATCAAGAATCAGATGCTCAACTGACTGAGCCAGCAAGGCACCGCTTAATAATACCATAATAATGTATGTTCGAGTGTTAATATATACATTATAAAACATACACAGGAAATAAATTTTAAAAGGACAAATTAAAATTTCAACATTTTCTTCCCACATATCAACAGAGCATTTGCTGGAGGGTAAGGCAGGGATCTGGGCTATCGGTGGTAAGAAGCATCAGGGTTATCAGCTGCTGCAAAAAGAATGGGTAAAGTCAGTGAATTCTGTGAAAAGTGAGCCTTACGTCGAACCTTATGGACAGACAGACAGAATGCAATGGAACAGTCACTGAACGGTTAATGTTCTTGGGACCGCAAGAGGCTGGGGAACAAAAATATAGTTTTAGTTGTTTGAACAGAGGTCTTGGTCTCAGTCATGGTCAAGGCCGAGTCCTGCAGGTAGCCCCTGTGCCGTTCTCACCCCTGCCGGTGGGGCTCCCGTCCCATGCTGGTACCTGAAGTAAAGTCCGCATGGAAGTGGAGTCAACAGTAACTAAAAGCTGGATGACATGTGATCGGATTAAGTGCTTGTGGGAGAAGGAAGAGGCGGGGTCGTAAAGGAAATACGTCTAGTGATCCGTAAAGAGTGAGCCGGAACCTAGGAGCTCACGATGCTCACGTGTGACGTCCCCCAGAGATTCGGGTCAAGTCAGTGTAGGTGGTCACACGGTGGCCGGACTGACAGAAGGAAATGCCAGGAAACAGCGAAAGCGTGCCCTCTCAGAACCCGTAGGTTGGCCTCGGACTGGGGCGACGGCAGGGTCCTGCAGGCGTGGGCCCTCCTCCCGCCCTGGAGGGGTGATGGGGGAACCAGCCTCGGGCTTCCCACCGGTCACAGAAGCAAGCACTGGCCCTTGTGCCTCCGGCGTTTACAGCAAAGGTGGATTTCAGGAAAGGAAAAAAAAAATAAAAGAATCTGAGAGAATCTCATCACTTGGATATCCACTAACCGCAGCCAGTCGAATCTGACTTCGGCAAGTTCTTGCAGTCTCTAGAAGGATTTCCTTCCTCTGTTGAAGGCAGAAAATAGACAACAAAGATCCTCAAATACACAAATGTCGAAAGATGCATGGAAAAGGATCTTTATTGCCAATACTCACTGTGAAGGAAAAGCCGAAAACCCAACTTTCCATGAAGAAAAAAAAAAGGTTCAATAAACTATATCCATTCTGTGCAATTCTTTTTTTTTATTATTAATTTTTTTAATGTTTATTTTATTTTTGAGAGAGAGAGAGCACGAGTGGGAGAGGGGCAGAGAGAGAAGGAGACAGAATCTGAAGGAGGCTCCAGGCTCTGAACTGTCAGCACAGAGCCCGACACGGGGCTCGAACTTACAGACTGCGAGACCACAACCTGAGCCGAAGTCGACACTAAACCGACTGAGCCACCCGGGAACCTCCATTCTGTGCAATTCCATGTCACAGTCAATAATGAGGACATGTATATTGATATGAAAAGGTTAAGATGTCCTTAAAAATCCAAACTGCGGGGTGCCTGGGTGGCTCAGTCGGTTAAGCGGCCGACTTTGGCTCAGGTCATGATCTCGCGGTCTGTGGGTTCGAGCCCCGCGTCGGGCTCTGTGCTGACAGCTCAGAGCCTGGAGCTTGCTTCGGATTCTGTGTCTCCCTCTCTCTTTGCCCTCCTCCTGCTCACACTCTGTCTTTATGTCTCAAAAATAAATAAATTTTAAAAATTTAAAAAAAAAGAAAAAGAAAAAAATTCCAAACTGCAGAGAAAAATGAACGTGGACCACTTTCTTACACCAGACACAAAAATAAACTCAAAATGGATGAAAGACCTAAATGTAAGATTGGAAGCCATCAAAATCTTCGAGGAGAAGGCAGGCAAGAACCTTTGACCTTGGCCGCAGCCACTTCTTACTCAACGTATCTCCAGAGGCAAGGGAAACCAGAGCAAAAATGAACTATTGGGACCTTATCAAGATAAAAAGCTTCTGCACAGCAAAGGAAACAATCAGCAAAACTAAAAGGCAACGACGGAACGGGAGCAGATAATTTGCCAACAACATATCAGATAAAGGGTTACTCTCCAAAATCTATAAAGAACGTATCAAACTCGACACCCAAAAAACAAATACTCCGGTGAAGACATGGGCCAAAGATATGAGTTGACACTTCTCCAAGGAAGACATCCAGATGGCCCGACCGATACAGGAACAACATGCTCATCATCAGTCATCTATCATCGGGGAGCCACTGATCGAACCCACCTCACGCCTGTCAGAGCGGCCAACGGGAACGACTCAGGCGACGACAGATGTGGGCGAGGATGCGGAGAGAGAGGATCTCGTTGGCGCTGCTGGTGGGAATGCGGACTGGTGCGGCCACCCTGAAAAACGGCAGGGAGGTTCCTCAAAAAATTAAAAATCGAACTACTCTGCGACCCAGCGATGGCACTACTAGGTATTTATCCGAGGGATACGGGTATGCTGTTTCGAAGGGGCGCGGGCACCCCGACGTGTATAGCAGCACTCTCGACGATAGCCAAAGTATGGAAAGAGCCCAAATGTCCATCGATGAATGAATGGATACAGAAGACGTGGCATCTGTACACAATGGAGTATGACTCGGCGGTCGGTCGAAAGGAATGACATCTGGCCATTTGCAACTACGTGGATCCAACTAGAGGGTTTGATGCAAAGTGACATTAGTCAATCTGAGAAAGATGAATATCATAGGACTTCCATCATATGAGAAATTTAAGATACAACTCAGATGAACATACGGGAAGGGAAGCAAAAATAATATAAAAACAGGGAGGGGGACAAAACATAAGAGACTCTCGAATACGGAGAACGAGCAGAGGGTTGCTGGAGGGGTTGGGGGGGGGAGGCGCGTTAAGGGATCTACTCCTGAAATCATTGTTGCACCATATGCTAACTAACTTGGATGGAGATTTAAAACAATAAAGTAAAAATGCAAGCTGCAGGGCGCCTGGGTGGCTCAGTCGGTTAAGCGGCCGACTTCGGCTCAGGTCATGATCTCACCGTCTGTGAGTTCGAGCCCCGCGTCAGGCTCTGTGCTGACAGCTCAGAGCCTGGAGCCTGCTTCGGATTCTGTGTCTCCCTGTCTCTCTCTGCCCTTCTCCTGCTCACACTCTGTCTCTATGTCTCAAAAATAAACGTTAAAAAAAAAAATTAAAAAAAAAATGCAAGCTGCAGAAAAAGTACAGTGTGACACCACTGACATTTTGCAAGATACACAAAATTATGTTTTTATAGAACATTGCAACAGGAAGGATAGATGCGGCACGCGTGTCCTACCAGCTCCTTCCACGCTTACAGTGAACATGCTGCCCGCCAACCTGGAAGCGGTGGTGGGCATACAGAACGCCAGTCCATCTGCGTTCCTTCGCCCCATTCCCTCTCCTGGGTTAGCCTACCTCACCCGTCATCTCATGATTAAGCTCCCCGGAAAAGAGCAAATGTTTATTAAGCACTCGCCACTATGAATAACTCAGTATTTGGTGAGAAAGGAACGCTCGAGGAAAGCTGGCCTGATTGTAACAAGCAGCGATGTGAAAGGGGCGGGTAAGGGGACTGGGGAACCAGTCAGGAGAGTCCGTAGCGGGCCAGGCATCACTCATCCTGTTCCAAGCTGTTCGGGAATTCCCAGTGCCGATAAAATAATTTCAGGCCAAATTCCCGAGCTTAATATCCAACACTGTCTGCAGGCTGGCTTCCAACGCATTTTTCTGATTCCTTCTATTACTTCCTCCTGTCGGAAGCCTCCCGTCCAGTCTGGCTTTACTCTGGGCCCCTATCTCTGTTCACACAGCTACTTTTCCATTCTCCGTTCCCAAATCTTGCTTCATTTACAAATACGGGCCCCGGGCGCTTGGGTGGCTCAGTTGGTTAAGCTCCAACTCTGGCTCAGGTCATGATCTCACAGTCCGTGGGTTCAAACCCCATGTTGGGTTCTGTGCTGTCAGCACAGAGTCCGCTTCGGATCCTCTGTCCCCCTCTATCTCTGCCCCCTGCCCCACTCACGCTCTAACATAAACAAACATTTAAAATTGTAAATAAACTTTAACTATATAGACAGAGAGACTCAACGTTGCCCTTTAATGTGTAGAGAGACTCAGTTCTGCAAGACGGAAAGTTCTGGGAATTCATTGCACAACGTGAATGTACTTAACGCTGCCACACTGGACGCTTGGAAACAGTTAAGATGGTCGATTTCATGTTATGGGTATTTTACCCCAATTTAAAAAAAAGAGAAATCAGGGGCCCTCGGTGGCTCAGTCGGTTGAGCATCGACTCCTGGCTTCGCCTCAGGTCATGATCTCACGGCTTCAGGAGTTCAAGCCCCATGTCACACTGCACTGGCGGTGCGAAGCCGGCTTGGGATTCTCTCTCTGCCCCTTCCCCACTTGTGCTGTCTCTGCCTCTCTCAAATAAATAGACAAACTTAAAAAAAAAATTCTCTCTCTCCTTCTGCCCCTCCCCCTTCTAAAATAATCAATCAATCGATCTGCTATTAGATGACTGGCCTCGGAAGCAAAATCTAAGTGCAAAGAAAATGATCAACCACAGTAACTGCTTTCATGTTAAAAATATTTATTTTTCTAAAAGATCACACAAAAGTTGAGAAGAGAAAGGGTATCAACTAGCCTACATCAAAATCTGGGCTGGGGAAGGACAGAGAGCTGCCTAAAGAGACTGGTAGCTGGAGCGCACTGCGGAGATCGGCCCGGCTCGGCCACACGCACGGGCACCCCCGGGGGGCGGCGCGGCTGCCGGCGCCCATCCGTCCTCCTCCGCAGGGCGGGCGACGCGGGCGCTCACTCCTTGGACATGTTCTTGATGGCCTTGTGCTCCTTCATGGCCTTTTCCCAGTCGGTGCCATTGAACTCCTCAATGACCACGCTCCGCACGGTGCCCTCGTCCAGGCAGTGTGGGGCGATCCCTAGGGGAGGTGACACAGAGAAAGCAAGGGCCCAGGTGTGAACGACAGCGGGCACTGTGCTGGCTCCGGGACGAACCCCCACCCGCAAGCATCGCCGTACAGCGAGAACGCTGTTAAAGCTTGGCTTTCCCCTCTCGGACGGGGACCGACTTCCTAAACCGGGGATGGCAGGGCTGGATACCGTTCGGTACCACGCCGAGAGTACAGGGGACAAAGATTCAAGCCTAGGACGACCTGCCTGGCAGCCTGAAGAACTCGCAGGCCTCTTCCGGGGTCTAGATAGAACTTTCTGAGCATTAAACAGCTGCCCGCCTTTAAAGGATTTTATACTTTCCAAAAGCCTTTCTTGATTGTAAAGGCAGGCAGGAAGGCGTCTCCGCGGATGGGACAGAGGAGGAACAAACTGCTGAACGAAGAGGGCGGGGAGGGCAAGGGTGCTATCACCCCCACCCAACCATAAGGCACAAAACGGTCACAGTCACAGCGGCCCCACCGCAGCTTCGGAGGGAACGAGATCCCTCGGGAACACCTGCTACTTGCCACTCAAAACACACTGCAATTGGTGGCATCCTGAACCACCGTCCAAAGGCTGCTTCCTCTCCTCAGACCCAAAGTGCACCTGAAGAGGGGTTTGGGGATTCTGCTGGGTGTGTTTGAAACAAATGGAGTATTTTCATTGATTTTTTTTTTAACATTTTTATTTATTTTTAAGAGAGAGAGAGACAAAACGTGAGAGGGGGAGGGGCAGAGAGGGAGACACAGAATCTGAAGCAGGCTCCAGGCCCTGAGCCGTCAGCACAGAGCCGGACATCGGGCTTGAACTCACAGACGGTGAGATCATGACCTGGGCTGAAGTCGGATGCTTAACCGACCGAGCCACCCCGGCACCCCAAATGGAGTATTTTTTTAAATGGCATTATCGATACTCCTCATTCTTGCCTCCTTCACTCCATTAACCATCGTGGGTGTTAAAACTCCCTCTCCCACTCTCCCTCCCCCCCAACTTCCAGCCCATCTCCTCTCCTCTGTCCACGCTCCCAGGTCAGCCCCAGCGACAAGCAGCTCTGGCAGCGCCGGCACAAGAAGGTCTCTGGGCGAATGACTAGAGGCAAACTTCCCCTAATTTGGGGAAAAAAACCCACAAAGCTTGGCTGAAGAGCCCTGTCCTTCCAGAACACGTGTGTGGAAAGGCCCAGCCAAGCAAGAGGCCAGCCAAATGCGCCAGTGTTGGCCCAGAGCCGTCACACGGGGCACCATGTCCCTCCGACACCCCCCCCCCCCGCACTTACCGAAGCCTCCAGGGTTCGAGCGGGGGGTGTAAAAGCTCTGAACGCCGCATCTCTTGCAGAACGTGTGCTGCGCTTTGTGCGTGTTGAAGGTGTATGTGGTTATGCTCTCCGCCCCCTAAGCGAGAACAGGCAAAACAGGTGCGCTCCTTTCACAAAGAGGTTTTTCTTTCCTCTTCTTTTTTATTGGTCGTCAAAAAAAATTAAATCTTTAGAAAGGCTCCACAGGGGGGAAGCCCTTGTGCAGGGCTTTCAGGATTCTGAGGACACGGCCAATCTCCCGCAGACTCTGGAGGCGGCTCGAGGACGGGGGCCACCTATGCTGCCCAGAGACGCGCCAGCCCGGAGCGCGGCAGCTCTCGGCTTCCCTTCCTCAGGAGCACGCCGAACAACTCGGCCTCCAGCGGCCCCGGATCCGTCCGTGTCAGGGAGAGAAAATGCCTGCCTTCGGGACTAAATGGGGAGACGGCTCGCCCCGGGCACTGGCTCTCCGTGCTCCCCAACGGCACCGCTCGAGACCTTAAGACAGTTGTTGGTTGCACTTGCGTTCATGCACGAAGGACAAACTAGGAAGAGACTATTTGCCAGACATCACGGTCAAAGGGCTAATTTCCTTAACGGATAGTGCGAATGGGAGACTGGGCAAAGTCACAGAGAAAAGGGAAAACAAATCACTCTTTCACCTATGAAATGATACTCACACTCACAAACTCCAAGGTTCTTTTTTTCACTGTCAGGTGGGCCAAAATAAAAGTTGGCTAACCTGGGACACACCCTCTCAAATACCAGTCACGGGGATGTAAGTGGCTAAAACTTGGCAACATCTACCAATACTGAAAAACACATCCTTTAGCCTGGAAATTCTACTTCTAGAAATTTATCCTACCATCAGGATTCCAGGTGCACCCAGTGGGATGTACTCAGATACCACAGCACTGTTGAAAACAAGGCTGCGGATAATTGGAAAAATGGAAAATAGCCGTCAACAGAACACTGGTCAAAGCAATGATGGACGCCCACGAAACTGGGGCGCTCAGCAACTTTTAGAAAGAATGAGACAGTCCGACTTCCAAACACTAACACAGAACAATCTCCAAGGTTGCACGCTAACTGAGAAACAAGGTATAGAATAACTTGTATAGTAGATTACCGTTTCTGTTTTATTACACTTTCTATTTATTTATTTCTTACCATTTCTGTTTTTTTTTTAATGTTTATTTTTGAGGGAGAGAGACAAAGTGCGAGCAGGGGAGGCATAGAGAGAGAGGGAGACACAGAATCCGAAGCAGGCTCCAGGCTCTGAGCCGTCAGCACAGAGCCCGAGGTGGCCTCGAACAGTGACATCATGACTTGAGCTGAAGTCAGACACTTAACCGACTGAGCCAGCAAGGTGCCCCCCATTTCTGTTTTTAAAAAAGAATATACCCTGGGGTGTGTGTGTGTGTGTGTTTTTCCCAAAGAAATACCTAAGAAACAGTGGTTTCCAGGGAGAGAAACCGTGTGGCTAAAGGCTCAGGGGTAGAGGTTGTTACCAGAGGTAGACCTCCTTGTACCTTTCCACCTGCCTACCGCCCACCCCCTAGGGAAAGAAAGGCCCTCGAAGGCTCTGTGCCTCATGTGAAAACCGTCCCCAGGGTCTCCCCTTACGCCACAGTCGCTACACAGAGAAGCACCAAAGAGCGGGTGCCAAGTGGTCCTAAAGCATCCAGACTTGCCTGATCATATACTTCCCCCCGAGGAAAAGACCAGGAGCCGCGGCGGCGCTGCCCCATACCCTACTTTACCTAGTTCCTCCTGGAGGTCACTCAGTGACACTCAGACCCCACTGCTGTATCACTGTGTGCGCCAGAAGTCACCGCCTGTCCCCATCACACCACCTCTCCCTCACCATGTACTCAGCCTCTCTGGCAACTTCCTGTTTTCTTGCCCAATCAGAAGCCACCAACGACCACCATGATGACCAGCTAGATGGTCACTGCTCTTGGCCACCGGACTCTTGACTTGGTCCTCTATTTTGTCATTGTTTATTTATTTTTGAGAGAGGCAGGGAGGGAGGTAGAAGGAGAGAGAGAGTCTCAAGCAGGCTCTGCGCTGTGAGCACGGAACCCAACGTGAGGTCAAGCCCACGAACCGTGAGATCATGACCCGAGCCAGAACCAAGAGTCCGCGGCTCAACCCACCGAGCGGCCCAGGCGCCCCTAACTTGCTCCTCTTACCCTGACCTCTCGCACCAGTCCTTCCATTTTGAAACCGGTGTCTCTGAGGACACCACGCTCGACTGACTTTCTCCGTCCTCATTGGCCATCCTCCTCAGGCCCCTCTGTCCAAGCCTCGGTGAGCATCCGCGAGCCCCAGGACCCTGCCCTCGGCCCTCTCCCTTCGCTGGCCACGCCGGTTCAGTGGGTCAGCAGCTCCCGCTCCAGCGGCGGCACCTCTGCTCGCTCTCCTCGGCCCGGCCTGGCGCCCCCGCCGCCCGCTCGTCTCAGTCTCAGTGACTTCACCACACGCACCCCCCCGCCTCCCCCCCTCCTCGGACTTTCCCCGGCAGGAACCCTCTTGGCCGGCCGGGGCTCCTCCACACCCACTCCTCCCCCGGGACCTGGCGTCGCCAGCACGGCACCGGGCTCCTGCCCGGGCCACGGGGTGGGTGTGACTCGGACGCCTCTCTTTCCCCGCCTTCGCCACCGCCCTTTATCTAGTCCCGTTCGCCCTTCCTCTGAAACGGTGGTTCTCGGAGTGTGATGCCGGCAGCATCACCGTCACCCGCAAACTCGTAAGAAAGGTCAGCCCCTGGGCCTCCCGTCGGAGCCCTGCAGAGTCAGGACTGGGGTGTGGCGGTCCCCTCCCACCGGGGAGCCACCGCCCTGAAATAAACCTCAAATACCTATTTTCTTTCCGTCGCCACGACTACCACCCTAATCCCAGCTCCCATCACCTCTCCCCTGCCCACCCTGGCAGCCCCCTAGCTGCCTCCCTGTCTCCGTGCTCACACCCTCGCAACCCACTCCCCCCACACGGCCGCCAAAGCGAGCTTTCAAAACGCCAAAGTGGGGCCTTGTCACCACCCCGCTCGAAACCCGCCACGGGCTTCACGTGACCCAAAAGATAAAATACGTCTCCTTGTCTGGTCCTGCTTCTGTCCCTCCCCAATCCGGTCAGGGTCTGTGCCTTCACCCGCACCCCGCCGACCACCCTCCGGCCGTAATGGCCACTGTCAGCTCCTTGCATGTCCCCAAGCACATGCCCCTCTGCAACACGCATCCCTTGCCCGGGACACTCTCCCAGCCCCCCGCCACCCCCCCCCCCACGTCTTCACCGTGTAAACACCAGCGAGACCTTCCCTGACCGATCTAAGCCAGCGACCCAGCAGCCTTCTACCGCATTGCTCTACTTTAACTTTCTACGTGGCCTTACTGGACTTTCTCTTATTTGTCTGCCTCCCCCACCTAAAAAACATAAACTGAGAGTACAAGGGCCTTGTCGGTCAAGTCGGCTGCTGGTTTCAATGGATCGGAGCCGGGCACGCAGTGGGTGTCCCAGAAATACTCGTTGAATGAAGAGGTTCTGCACTTAATTTTTAAGAAAGCAAATAGAAAAATCACTCCTTCAACAGACTGGGGCCGAGCGTGGCTCTCCAGGACACCAGGAAAATGCACCGATGAGCAGGCCTAAGGAGGAGAAAAGTATCACTTCCAAGACCCAGGAGCCGATGCTGTGCCTGGTGACGCCTTCCCGAACCACGTGTCGCAGGTGCTCAGGGGCGAAGCTGCACTGGGGCCACAGCCTCCAGCAGGCTTCCGAGGAGAACACAGGGGCATTCTCTGGGTTTACGGGGAAGACAGGGGAAAGTGTGCCACCCAAGCGTGCCCCGCCTCCGCCAGGCACCCACACAAAGGATCAAGGGGCGAACAAAGGAAAGGAGACAAATCAGGCCGAAGGGTCAGGGATCAAATCTCACAACCAGGAAGGACCCGGACTCGCCCACTCATTCACTCGGGTTCTCCTCCCAGGCGCCGAGGGCCTGTTCGCCGCCAAGCCCACGAGCCCAGAATCCGAGAACAGGTGGCACTTGGGAGGCCCTCACGCTTTAACAAAGGAGACAGACGTGAAAACACACTATTACCAAAGCCCAGAGGAGTCTGTCAGGCCGCAGCAGGCGCAACGGGAACCGAGGATGGAACCGAAGCCCCGTCCTGCCCCACCTGAGCAACAGGTGCCAAAAGCCGTGTTTAAGGTTTGTATTCTTTGACCAGAGACTGTATTTCTAAGAGAACTGATCCTAAAGAAATTGCTAAATTACCAAAAGTTTACACACAGGGAGGTTCATCACAATGTTGTTTATAACCGGGGGTGGGTGGGGGTGTGTGTGTGTGTGTGTGGCTGCACTCGACCCGGAAACTCAAAAACAGGAAACTGCTTATGGTACATTCACGCAACATATACGCTGCGAACGCAGGAATGACAGTAGAAATAAGTCAGGAAATGATCGTGGGGGAGGAAGAGATTCAGGGGCTGGAGGCCAAGGAGGGAAGACCTAGTTCTGTACCTTTCGAAACCTGCACCAAACACAAAAAAAGTTCCCCAAAATAATAAAGTTAACAAATTTTTTAAATCAGCAAGCTCCATCAATACGCTGCCTACAAGAGACTCACTTCAGACCTAAAGACACATTAGAAGGAAAGTGAAGGGATGGAAAAACATTTACTGCGCAAATGGAAGCCAAAAGAAAACGGGAGGAGCAAGACTTACATCAGACAAAACAGACTTTAAAACAAAGAGACAGGGGCGCCTGGGTGACTCGGTTGGTTAAGTGTCTGACTTCGGTTCAGGTCATGATCTCACGGTTTGGGAGTTCGAGCCCCGCGTCGGGCTCTGTGCTGACAGCTCAGAGCCTGGAGCCTGCTTCGGATTCTGTGTCTCCCTCTCTCTCTGGAGGCTGTTGTAGCTATTTTAGGGCCTGTGAACTTCCATATAAACTTTATAGTTAATCTTGTATAGGTCTTCAAAAGCCCTCCTGGGATTTTGAGAGAAACTGCAGTAAACTATAGGCAGGCAGGATGGGGAGAATGGACATCAATACTGTTTCCACCCACAGACCCATGGCGCCTGCCCACTTACCCAGTTCTTCTCGGTAACTTCATCAGCCTTCTGTGATACTCGGTACACAGATCGGGGACGCGTTTTGTTAACTGAACACCTAAGTATGTAACTTTCTTTGCATTACTTGAAGTGGTACGACGGTTGCAATTTGTTTCTTAATGTTCATTATCAGTACTGGAAATGCCTGGATTTTTACACTTGGCATATAATTCATATACCATAAAATTCACCATTTTAATGTTTATTGCTGCATTATTTGCAACGGCCAAAATACAGAAACGACCTAAGTGTCCACTGATGAGTGAATGGATAAGGAAGGTATGATACACAGACACACCCACACACAATGGAATGCCATTCAGCCACTAAAGAGAATGAAATCTGGCCATTTGTGACAACATGGAGGGACCTTAAGGGAATAATGGCGATTGAGATAAATCAGAGAAAGACAAATACTGTATGATCCCACTTATATGCCCAATTTAAAAACAAAGCAAAAAAAAACTAAGCTTAGAGAACAGACCCGTGGTTGTCAGAGGCAAGGGGGTGCGTGGTCAAAATGGGTGGAGGAGGTCAAAAGGTGCACAGACTTTCGGTTCTAAAACAGGCCCGGGAACGTGACGCACAGCACGGTGGCTGTAGTTAGCAACACTGCTGGTGCGCGCTGGAAAGCTAAGAGAAGAAATCTTAAAAGCCCTCATCACAAGAAAAACACTACTCTGTATGGGCGGTGACAGATGTTAACTAGACTCACTGTGCTGACCATTTTGCAATATGTACAAATATGGAATCATCATGATGTGCCCCTAAAACTAAAAATGTCATGTATCAACTATACCTCAATAAAAATTTTAATTCACCATTAGACAAATTTTTTAAGTCATATATTCTTCATGGGGAAATGACAGAAGTCGGTTATAAAACAGAAAAAAAGATAAAATCCTACTTTGATAACAACATATACGACATTATTATTATTATTATTATTTAGTTGTATTTACCCACATGGAATATAACCCGCGAGGATATATACCCAAATGTAACAGTGGTTACCTTTGGTTGGTAGGATTTGGGTGACCGTATTTATTTTTTGATTCTATTTTTAATGTGTCTACAGTCATATCAACTATTCATCCAAAATCTAAAGGGGGAAAACGACATAAGCTTTAGAAATACGTGTGAAACCTGGGGTGACAAGGAAACTGAAGGCCCCCCCGCGGACGTCCTGCCATGCCCCCGGCCACCGCGCACTCCACCGGGGCCCCACTGTGAGCCAGGGGCTCCGCGCACCCGCGCTCAGCACTGACCTTCAGGAGCTTGAAGCGAGAAGCCGGTACAATGAAGTGTCTATTCTGTTTCTTCTTGCAAATGCTGCAGCTACAAAAAAAAAAAGGGCGATTTCCTGATTGTGAACAAGCACCTGTGCCCTCTGAGTGCCCAAGGGCCCCCCGCCCAGGATGTCCTGAGGGCCGGCTGACCCCAGAGGTGAAGCCCCTGTCAGCACTGCGCACGGAGAGGGGAGCTCAGGGGAGATGGGCCACGGGCGGCCTCGGCTCGGCCGTCACAGCCGCGCCCCCCTCGGAAAACCAGGACCATCGGGACCACGCTCCTGCTGCCTACCCGCCCCCCGCCCCGGTTGACTACAGTGAAGGGACCTGCTGGCTGCTGGAGACACTTAGAAAACCAGAGTCAGGCACCGGCACAATCTTATGCCTCCGGGATACCCACACCTAAAGCGGACAGGGCGGGTTGGGTTTCCTGCTTCCTCATCTGTACAGCACAGAAAGCCCGGCTCCGAGTCGGATGAATCCTCAGAATGACCATCTTCGGAAGCAAAGCTAAATCCCCCTTTTCAGTCCACCTTTGAAAAAAAATGTCTAATTTCATATAGAATCCTCTAACAAATTGTCCCCACGGGGCTGCTCCTCCGATCTGGACTCCGAGGGTAGCGGCCCGGGCAGTTCTCCACGTGAGTCATCCCACGGTATTTGTGGCTCACTCTGACTCGATTCAGGGACCGTGCCGTGGAGGGGCGGAAGGGACCGGGGCCTGTTGCACAACTAGCTATATGCTGACTGTTGGTTCAGAGGTGACAGCCTGCCATCCTCGTTCTAGGGCGACGGCCTGGGAGGGTGCTCAAGGCCCTCTGTGGCCCCTACCGGGACCATCTGCCTCTTCTAGAACAGGGCCAGAGGGCCTGAGGCATGGAAGCCTCCGGGTGTGCACAGCCTCCGCTCCTACCTCGCCCCCCCCCCGCCCCCCTCGAGACTCCTGTGAAGACTGTACCCAACCCAGGCTTGTCACTCCATGCCCAGCCTGACCTACCTCCAGCTAACTGAGGGGTGATGCGGGGGGGCAGGAGGCTGGGGGGCCTGCTCTGTGTCACCCGGGAAAGTGCCGTAGGAGTGAGCTCGCTTGTGCGTACTCTCTTTCTCTCTCTCTCTCTCTCACAGAGCAGGCTCCGTTATTTTTAGCTTCCTCCCATGTTTAAAAAAAAACTTATTATTGAAAACGTCTAGTATATACAAAAGGGGAAAAAAATTAAAAAAAAAAACAAAAAAACAAAAAAACAGAAGAATCCGTTATGTACCCATCACCTGACGCCAACAACGAGCTGAGGGCCGGGGCTGTTTCGTCGGCACCCTGACTCCCCAGAGGATTTTAACTCTCGAGTCCCTTCGAGCGCCTTGGGAAGAGAAAACTCACTTGCAGTCAAAGATGTGCAAGTCGGCCGAGGCCCAAACTTCGAAACGAACGGCTCCGCAGTGGCAGCCCCCCGTGTGCTTCACCAGGCCCTGGTACTCGCTGCGGGGAACACAGAAATCAGAAAGATGAGGATTTCTGAAGAGCCAGAAACTGCACAGCTCACGCTCTCTCTCTCTCTGTCCCCTCTTGTTGCTGGAAGAAAGAAGCAGAACAGGACAAAAGTCTTGTCTTAAGGAGGGACTGGCAATGTTATCAAAGAAAGGCCTTTTATGAAGGTCTTTTCCATGACCTCTCTTTTTAAAAATTTCTTATGTTCTCCTAGGTTGCAAAAAGAAGACATTCCAAAAAAATGCAAGATGGGAGTTGGGCGGAGGACTCTGATCCCGGCACTCGAACGTGTGTCTTTACATGTCAAACACTTACTTCGATTTTTTTTTTTTTTTTTTTTTTATGAGCTGGACACCGGGGAGAGAACAGTAAGCGAAACACAGGGGACAAGGCTCCCGGCCCTGGCAACCTTAGGCAGCCGTCAAAGAATGACCCAAGTGGTATTCAAGGGACTGTGATAAAGGCAGTAGAGGCCGCTGGGAAAAAGTCAGATGAGGGGACCTGAATCTGGTAGTTGCGAAAAGCCTGCTTCTGGGAAGAATTCTGGAACGTTGCTATCTTCCCCACCAGCATTTTGCATACACAGGACTCTTTACAGAGCTCTACATACACATTCCATGTTATTTTGTTTTTTAAGTTTATTTATTTATTTTGAGAGAGCAGGTGAGGGGCAGAGAGAGAGAGAATTCTGAGCAGGCTCCCTACTGTGAGTGCAGACCCGATGTGGGGCTTGAACCCACCAACCATGAGATCGCGACCTGAGCTGAAACCAAGTCAGTCGGATGCTTCACCAACTGAGCCACCCAGGCGCCCCACATGACAGGCTATTTTAATCCTTTTCAAACATCCCTAACATCAAATTGTGCTCCAAAAGGGCCGAACACTTCTCAGGAATGAGAAAACTCTTCACTGTACCTGCTCGAGCAACAATTACAGGAAAACCAGCTGGCAGCAGTTTTGTTTTGCATTTTTTTTTGGTTATCGGGACTGAAGGTTTTTCCACGTTCCTTTACAGGTTGAATCAGTGAACTTGTATTTAAAATCTCTTCTGCATACGCAAATAACGCTCATTGTAAAAAAAAAATTAAAACATCACGACATTTGATCGTGTTAGAAAAAGAAAGTCTCCTATAATCTTAACCCCCGGAGGGATCCGCAGTAACTATTTGCTCGTATATTCCTCCGGACTTCTTTCTGCACAATAATATTTTCACAAAAACAGTGCAGAGTTAAGCATTCTTTTTGCATATAAGTTAATTTCGTGAGTTCTGGTTTTTTGAATAAATGTATGCACTCAAACCAATCCGATAGGTAAAAAAAAAAACAAAAAACCAAAGAACCAAAAACCCCTCGTCTGTTATCAACATTTTAAAATCATTTTCTTGACCATTTATCGAGTTTGTTTTAAAGTAAAAATTTACTTCAAATTTCAGTTTTACATTTCAGCGGGTCTTTATATCCCCTACCGTTACCAATGGGCGGCACATCGTCCGGGTTCAAAAATGTTTAAAGATGAATATAAAAAAAAACTGTTCGGCCTGCGGTCCGAAACGCTAAATCAGAAAGCGAAGCACACAGGTAACTAAGTATTTCACCTCTGAGAAGACGCATCCTAATTTCTTCTGGATTAAGGACAAAAGAACATTTTTGTTCGAGAAAAGGAGTAACCCTCGGGTGGTTATGCAATTGTTAGGTCGTCCTGGTTTTTTCTCTGGTTTTAGCTGCTCCTTGTGATTCATAAAATCACGGACACGGAGCTAGGTTATCAGGGGGCTAAAATATTTCTCTGCAGCACAACCGTTCCAGGGACAGGGACCCAGAGGCTCCGGCAGCCCCTGCCGGAGTGCACGGCTCGTTTCTAACATCACGGCCACTCTGAAATCGTCCCCGGGCCCATCCACCTCAGGACCTGGGGGTTCTCCTGCGAGAGCAACGCCCCCGGGGGAGCGCGAAGGAGAGCGGGCCGCCCGGGGGCATCGAGGCCTCCCTCCCTCCCTCGCTCCGCTTAGGTGCCCGCGAAGCCGGCCGGCTGCCTGCCGAGCAGCTCTTGCGCGCGCTTCTCTCCGGGATCAATACCCCCTCCCCCGCACCCCGCTCCCTCCCAGGGAGCGCCTGGAACAATAACGGGATCTCGCCGCCCGGAGGCTTCGAAACTATTCCAGCTTTTCTCCCCACCCGCCGACCTCTCCCTGCCCCCCCCCCCCGCTCCAAAAACACGTGCGCGAATATAAAAAGCGACCCGGGGATGAAGACAAAGTCGTGGGGTTTATCATCCCCTCGCTGGGAAAGGCCCCCGCACCCTCGGCGCGCCCAGACGAGGGACGACGTCCCGGGCACGATGGCTGGCCCCGGTTAAGACCCTTTGTGTCCCAGGAAGCGGCGCGCCTCTTCTCACGCTCCGGGACGCAGTGCCCTGTCCAGTCAAGGGCCGCACGCCCGCGCCGAGCCGAGCCGAGCCTCGCGGCCGTGCCAGTTAGGGACGCGCCCGGGGCTAACACCGGGGAACGCGTGGGTCATGATGCGGGAAAGACGCGGAGCCGAAACCTGCCCCGCGCCGAGGGGGTCCGCGTGGCGCCGGCTCCCGCGCCCGGCCCGGCCGCACTCACAAGGTGTCCAGCAGCAGCTTGGCGGCGCCCTCGAAGGTGAGCCTCTGTCGCTTCTGGAACGTCTCCCAGCGCTCCCGCTGGTCGCCCAGGTCCGGCAGCGAGGCAGCCGGCGAGGCGGGGGGCGGCGGCGGCGGCGGCGGCGGCGGGAGCAGCGGCAGCTCAGGCGGCGGCTGCCCGGGGCCCGCCTCCTGGGCCCGCGGCGACGACTGCTTCGGCCGCCGCTTCGCCGACGGCTGCCTCGCCGCCGCCGCCCGACTCTCGCCCCCGGCCTGGCCCGTGGAGCGCCGGGAGCGGCTGGCGCTGGGGGCCGAGGGGGCGGCCGCGGGGGCCCCGGAGGCTCCCGGCCGCTTCTGCACGCGTGGCTTGGCGGCCGCGCCGCTCCTCGCCCGCCGCATGGCTCCCGCAGCCAGGCGCGCAGGCCTCGCCGCCCGCGCGTCCCCGCCGCCCCGCGCGTCCCCGCGCCGCCCCGCGCGCGTCCCCGCCCGCCAACTCACCGGCCCGCCCAGGGGGCGCTGCACCCGCGGCCGCGGCCCCGGCCCGCTGCACCTGGCTGATCCCGGGCCGTGAGTTACGGACCCAGCTCTCCCGCCCGCCTCAGGGCCTGCACCTGCCCGCTCCACCCTGCAGGCCTAACGGGACCGCGCCTCGGGCCTCCGCCCGCGACACCCACAGCCCACTGGCACCTGCGGAGGCGCCTCCGTCCCCTCTGATTCCCTACTTCCTGACCTGGAGAGTCCGGGGCCAGCCCTGAATTCACAGCCACATCCCAGGGGCCAGCCGGGGGTAACTCCGTCTCCAAGAGGAGGGCAGTACCTACTTTGCAGGAGCCACCGCGCACCTGAAATGAGTTCATGCGTGTAAATGGCCAGGCACCTGCTGTCCGCCAAACAGCAGCCGAAATCGTGGCTCTTCAACTTGGTCTCTCTCGCCAGATTATGATTATGTCTTGAGGATACCCAAGTTCAACAGATTTTTTTTTAAAGTATATTTTGAGAGAGCACGCGCAAGTAGGGGAGCGGGGTAGAGAGAGATTACCCCAAGCAGGCTCCGCACTCCCAGGGCAGAGCCTGTCGCGGCGCTCAGGCCCACGAACGAGATCATGACCAGAGCAGAAACCAAGAGTCAGACGCCCAACTGACTGAGCCACCCAGGCGCCCCGAAAGATTTTTTTTTTAATTTAATAAGTGAATGGACCACTCCGAATCCGACTGTTAGGCAAAGAGCACCAAAGTTTCAAGACAAAAATCCCAAGAACCACTGAGGCCGCCCAGGTATTTTCTAAGCCTATTCCTTGCTCGATTTTATTCCTATCTTCAAAGAAATAACATTTGCTTTTACTCATTTTTCTATTGTTTTATTTTCTACTTCCTTAATTTCAACTTTCTTCTTTATGAACACTATTTTTATTTATCTTATTGGTTTAATAGTTTATTGAATTGAATAGTTTATTTTTAGTATTTCTTGGTAATCAAAATATCAATAACTATATCTTTTCCTCTGAGTATGGCTTTAGCTGTGTCCATTAGAGTTTCATACGATGTGTTTTTTCTTAAACGCTTAAAAATTTCCAGGTAATCTATAGTTTCAGTGTTTCCTATTTTCTTTATTGAAGGTATACATAGTTTACATACAGCAAAATGCAGATATTCGAAAAGCAAAGCCTATGTAACCACCACCAGTTCAAAGACAGACTTTTCCAGCATTCCGAGAGCTTCTCTAGGCTAAAAGAAAACAGGGGATTACTGTTCTGACTTCTATCACGTAGCTTAGTTTTACCTATTCTTGAAAGTCATTTTAAAGGGGCACCTGGGTGGCTTAGTCAGTAAGTGTCTGAATTTGTCTCAGGTCATGATTTCACAGTTTGTGGGTTCGAGCCCCGAGCCCCTTTGGTGCTCGAGCCTTTTGGCTCTGTGCTGACAGCTCAGAGCCTGGAGCCTGCTTTGGATTCTGTGTCTCCCTCTCTCTCTGCCCCTGCTCACACTCTGTCTCTCTCTCAAAAATAAACATTAAAAAAAATTTTTTTAACATCTTGTACTCTTTTATGTCTTACATTTTTCACTCAGCATAATGTTCTTGAGAATCATCCAAGCTGTTTTGTGTATCAATGTTTTTTTAATTGCTAGGTAATACTTGACTTATAAGTACATCACAGTTTATATTCCTGTTGATGGACATTTGGGTTGTTTGGGGGACAATTATGAATAAAGCTTCCATTCACATTTACTCTTGTGTCCAAGTCTTTTTGTGAACTCATTTCACTACATACATGGCAGTGGACTTGCTGGGTCATAGACTGTGTTTTTGTAAGAACGGCCAGTTTCGCAAAGCACCTGTGCATTTTACACCCCACCAGCAACGTAGGAGAGTGGCAGTTGCTTCACACTCCCACGACATTCAGTATTGCGAGTCTTTTAAATTTTTTTCCTTTTTTGATGTTTATTTATTTTGAGAGAGAGACAGCATGAGTGGGGGAGGGGCAGAGAGACAGAAAGAGACACAGATTCCAAAGCAGGCTCCAGGCTCCGAGCTGTCAGCACAGAGCCCCACAAGGGGCTCGAACCTACGAACCACAAGATCATGGCCTGAGCCGAAATCTAGAGTCTGACGTCCAACCCACTGCGCCACCCAGGTGCCCCTAAATTTAGCTTCTCTTTACCAAAAAAGGTTAGAAATTGCAATTTTTCTTCCTCACTTTCCCATCCATTCTCATGCTCAACTCGTCTTCCGTGTGTATTTTTTTAACTAGTCTCCCTGTTGTGTGGAGCTTGAACTCTGACCCTGCGATCGATATCTGAACTAAAATCAAGAGTTGGACGCTTAACCAACTGAGCCACCCAAGCGCCCCTTAAGAGTATTTTCTTTTTTTGAGAGAGAGAGAGGGCGCAAGTGAGCCAGGGGCAGAGAGACAGAGAAAGAGAGAGAGAGAGAGAGAGAGAAGCGGGGCTCACCCAGGGCTCCTGTTTTAACGCAAGCAGGGCTGGAGTTCACCCAGAGTGAGGCTCATGCTCACCCGATGTGGGACTCGAACTCACCGACTGCGAGATCATGACCTGAGCTGAACTCAGATGCTTAACGACTGAGCCAGCCAGGCGCCCGAGTCTCCTCCATTTGAAAACTCTTCACTGAACATTTACCCCACGTAGTTCTTATCTCATTAATATCGTAAGCGCCTCGTCAGCTCTAAGACTTGCTGCTGAGCTCGGCAGTCAAAATGTTGAATGAATAAATTATCCATTAAAACAATAATAATAAAAAATTTTTAAAGAAAACAAAAAAATAGGGGCACCGGGCTGGCTCAGTCGGAAAAGCCTGACCCTGGATCTTGGGGTCCTGAGTTTGAGCCCCATGTCTGGCATAGAGATTACTTTTAAAAACGAATGAATAAATAAATAAACTTTAAAGAGATTAAAAAAATATTTTTAAGAAAATGAAAAAAATAAAGTAGTGAAAAAAGGGAACAAAAGATATATCTATTACAAAATTAATCATTCACAAGTACCGTACTCTTCATCTACCCAATATCGAGATCTCTTTGCTAATATAATTATCAACCAATTAGAGAACTTTGAGGATTTTCCTCAGCTAGCATCTAGGGGCAATATATCGAGCCTTTGAGTATCTAATATTATCTTTCCTGCCCAAAAGACGAATGGCATTTTGTCTGAGAATAAGATTCTTGGCTCTTGATTGCAGCTTCTTTTCTGTTTGTAGATCTGATTCTCGTTTCCAGTGCAGCAAATGCGAATTCTCAGGCTAGATGTATTTGCTTTCCTTTTTAAAAATAGCCTCTTCCTTCAGTGTGAAGACTTGTACAGTTCTCCTGTTACCCATGAGGTTCAGGAAGTTTGCCAGGATATGTGTACATGTGTATCTTTATTATTTTTATTTTTTTATTATTATTATTATCCGGTGTCAATAAGATAAACACCTAACCAAGGTTTATCAAGCCTGATACAGAAAAACAAAAGGCACATTTATACGTTAGAAATGAAAAGAGAGAAGCGCCTGGGTGACTTGGTTGGTGAAGCATCTGACTCTCGGTTACAGCTCAGGTCATGATCTCACAGTTCATGAGTTTGAGCCCCGCGTCCGGCTCTGCGCTGACAGGGTGGAGCTTGCTGGAGAATCTCTCTCTTCCTTGCTCTCTGCCCCTCCCCCACTCTCTCTGTCTCTCTCAAAATAAGTGAATAAACAAAACAAAACAAAAAAAAAAAAAGGAAAAAAGAAGTACCCCCACAGAAACAGAATGACTCAAAGGCTTATCATAGGATCTTCCATGCTTTCTTAACTTCTCTTTTTAAAGTTTTTAAAAATCATTTATTGAAGTAATCCCTATGCCCAACTTGGGGCTCGAATTCACGACCCCAAGATCAAGAGTTCATACACTCTTCCAACTAAGCCAGTCACGGGCCCCTCTTTTTTCTTTTCTTTCTTCTTTTCTTTCCTTTCCTTTCCTTTCTTTTCTTTTTTTAAAAGTAATCTCTAGGCCAAGAGTGGGGCTTGAACTCACACACTCTACAGACTGAGCCAGCCAGTCATCCTTCTTAGGCTCTCAGGTGGAAAGTATTTTCATCAGCTCTGGCTTTGAACCCTTTTAGCAGCATCCTTGAGGTTGGGTAGGCTTTGTTAAGACTTGCTAAACCAGGGGTGCCTGGCTGGCTTGGTCTGTAGAGCATGTGACTCTGATCTTGGGATTGTGAATTAGAGCCCCACGTTGGGGGTACAGATGACTTCAAATAAAATCTGTTAACATCTGACATCGGCTCAGGTCATGATCTCACGATAGGCGAGTTTGAGCTTCACATCAGACTCTGTGCGGACGGCTCGGAGCCTGGAGCCTGCTTCAGATTCTGTGTCTCCCACTCTCTCTGCCCCTCCCTCTCCCACTCCTGCTCTGTGTGTCTCTCTCTCTCCAAAATAAATAAAAACATTTAAAAAAAATAAAAATCTTTCGAAGAAAAGGCTTCCTAAATCATAGCTTCTGTTTAACATTGGCCATTTTCTGAACTAAAATGTCATACATAGACAAGGGGAAACATCCTACAGCCAACCTCACCTGAGCAAGTTTCCACCAGAAATGACTTGAAAGTTCTTCCTGGATCAAATTCATAGAAACGGAAAGTAGAATAGAGGTTACCTGGGGCTGAGGGGGTGGGGTGGGGAAGGTGGGGACCTACTCTCTAACGAGTACGGAGTGTCGCTCTGGATGATGGAAAAGTTCTGATAATGGACGGTTGTCGGTGGCGGTGGTGGTGGCGGTTGCACAGCACCGTGAATGTACTTGTGCCCAGTGAACGACACACTTAGCCAGAGTTAGAATGAGGGCACCCGGGTGGCTCAGTCAGTTGAGTGTCCAGCTTTGGCTCATGATCTCTTGGTTCGTGAGTTTGAGCCCTGCATCGGGCTCCTGCTGTCAGTGAAGAGCCCCCTTTGAACCCTCTGTCCCCCTCTATGTCCGCCCTTTCCCTGCTTGCGCTCCCTTTCTCAAAAGTAAACCTTAAAAAAAAAAGTTAGAATGCTAAATCGTATGCATATTTCACCACAAGAAAAATTTTTTTACTAGATTTTTATTTTTTTTAATACTTATTCATTTTTGAGAGACAGAGCATGAGCCAGGGAGGGGCAGAGAGAGGAGACAGAATCTGAAGCAGGCTCCAGGCTCTGAGCTGTCAGCACAGAGCCTGCCTGACATGGGGCTCGAACTCTGAATGGTGAGATCATGACCTGAGCTGAAGTCGGACAGTAAACCAACTGAGCCGCCCAGGTGCCCCAAGATTTTTAAAGCACAAGTAAAAATATAAAGCGAAGGACTCCTACGTTTCGCATCGTGGATATGTAATATGAGCAGATTCACAACACAAAAGCACAAAAGTGGGCATTTTTGTGCCTAGGGCAGTCAAATCCATAGAGTCAGAAAGCAGAATGGTGGTTGCTAGGAAATGAGGAGCTTCGTGGGGACAGAGTTTCAGTTGGGGGAGATGAAAAAAGTTCCGGAGACGGGTGGTGGTGATGGTTTCACAACAGTGTGGATGTACTTAATGCCACAGAACTGTACACTTAAAAATGGCTAAAATGATAAACTCTATTTCTTTACATTTTACCATAATTTTATTTTTAAATTAATTATTAATTTTTAAATGTTTATTTATTTTTGTGAAAGACAGAGAGTGTGAGCAGGGGAGGGGCAGAGAGAGGGAGGAAGAGGATCTGAAGCAGAATCCACGCTGCCAGCGGCCAGCAGGATGCAGGGCTCGAACTCACGAACCTCGAGAGATCACAGCCTGAACCGAAGGGGGATGCTCAACCGACTGAGCCACCAGGGGTCCTTTAAAAAGTCGTTTTAAGTGGGCTTTTTTTTTTGCCTCTAGCTTAGGCCCTCTAAAACAAACATGATGAAGTCTCTGGTGACTCAGGATGTGGAAAAATAGATCCAGTATGTGGTGGTGTGCCCGCAGAAGGACAGCAGACGTAACACTCAGCTCTGAAGGGAAAACACAAATAATCCAGCAAATTCGTACAGGGTTTTAAGAAAACGGAATCTGAAAATAGTATAGTGTGTTTGATTTGCCTTTTTTCCCTAAAGCGTCAATTCCCATGATTTGGGACAGAATTACTAGAAGTAAACATGCGTAAGAAAGGAACTAAAGGTGCTTTTCTACACAAAAACGTGCTTTCCAGAGACGATTTGTCTGTGCTTGACCTGGTTCTGCTCCCCAGCCCAGTAGCGTTTAGCTCCTGGGAGTGTGCAGAATCCACCTTGGCCACCAGGGGGCAGCAGTCCCTGTGTGGTACAGACCCAGGTAGGACGGAGGCCGCAAGGAGTGAAGGCTCTTAGCGGCACCATTTTATGTCTTATTTTATATTTGAGAGAGAGAGAGAGAGAGACAGAGACAGAGAGCAGGGGAAGGGCAGAGAGAGGGGGAGACACAGAATCCGAAGCAGGCTCCAGGCTCTGAGCTGTCAGCACAAAGTCCAACACAGCCGCGAAATCATGAATGACCTGAGCCGAAATCCGAAGGTCAATCGAGCTACCCAGGCACCCCAGGGGCACCATTTTGTACCCTCGGGTTTGAGAGGCCTCCAGAAACTCCCACTACTTGCAGGTAGAAAAGCCATGTAACAGACATTAGGGTGGACTGACCATACTGTCCTGTCTCAACCCTGGGAGGGGCACCCAAATTTCTCAGCTCGTGTGACAGGCCTGATTTCTTTTCCTGCTGATATATATAGAAATAGACATATAGACATAGATATAGATATATTTTTTAAGATTTTATTTTTAAGTAATCTCTACACCCAAAGCAGAACTCGAACTCACAACGCTGGGATCCAAAGTGGCATGCTTCACCCACTTAGCCACCCAAATGCCCCTCCCTGCTACTTTTCTCAATGCCTACATCCCTCCTACCAACCAACGCGTCAGTGGTAAATTCTGTTTCCTGGGCATTGCAGGGGTACTAACTTTTGCGCCAATAGAAAAAGAAGTCTCTTCTGGGCAGATACGAGCTAGCCGCTAGCCGGCCGAGGACTTGGCAAGCTGAGGGGTGCCTCTCTGTGAGTTAGAAAAAGATCCCCCCTTCCTGAGCAGCCCTACGTGGCGGTCCTGAGTGCTCACCAATTTCCAGGCACCGTGCTGATAAGGAGGACTTCAGCTGCCTGCATTTTGACCTCGAACTTGCTAGTTGGATGCTATTTTCCAGCCTGTCTCTAGGCTCAGGAGGACGGGCCCTGAGGCAAAGCATCCCCTGATGGGAATGGAAAACTACCCCCTCGAGTCACAAGGACTTTCCTGAGCCAGCAAGATCAGGACCCCACCCCCTCACCGTGACTGACTCCGAGAGATGACCAGTGATTTGACTTTCACCGCCCACCTGCGACCTACATTTTCCTATATAAGCCTGTCATCCATATTTGGAGGGGCAGATTGACTTAATTAATTCTGATTCATTCATTTGTTGATTACATTTGTGGTGTTATGATTAAGACATTTTTAATGCCTTAATGCCTTAAAACGTTTTTGTTTTCTTTTGAAAGAGCTACAGTTTTTCACTACTTTTAGGTCTGTGATCTGTCTGAGTTAATGTTGGTGTGAGGCAAAAGTCGAAGTCTGTTAGTTTGTTTGCATATGGATATATCCAACTGTTCCAACACCATTCATTTAAGATGATCCTTTCTCCACTGGATTTCCTGGGTGCTTTTGGTGAAAATCAGTTGCTAGTAAATGGAAAGATCTATTTCTGGACCCCATTCTGTTACATCGATCTATAGGTCTATCCTTATACCAGCAACACAGTCCTGATTACTGTGTCTTTATAGTAAGCTTGAAATCAGGGAAGTACTCCAACTTCGTTCAATTTTTTTCCCAAAGAATAGCTTTGGCTACTCTAGGTCCTTTCTGTTTCCATATACACTTTAGGATCAGCTTATCAATCCTCATTTTTATTTTTATTTTTTTAAATGTTTATTTTTGAGAGAGAGAGATCGTGCGACAGGGGAGGGGCAGCGAGAGACGGGGACAGAGGATCTGAAGTGGGCTCTATATATTGACGACCATGAGCCTAGCCGGGCTTGAACTCAAGAACCGCGAGATCATGACCTGAGCCAAAGTCGGACGGTCAGCTGAGCCACCCAGGTGCCCCTTTGATTCCTAATTTTTACAAGCCTGCTGGGGTTTTAACAGTGACTGCATTGAATCTATATGTAAATTTGGGGAGAATTGTCACCTTAATAACATTGCGTACTCTAATTCATAAACATGGTATGTTTCTCCATTTGAGGAAATTAATACCTTCCTTGTTCTAGCTTGTTTAGGGTTTGATGAGTATGGTTTACTGGGCCATAACCACTCCTGTTTTCAGTCCTCACTTCAATAGACCTGTAATAATGAAGTTTGCTTTTATTATTCTTAAACAAGGTCAGTTTCCTTTTCCTCTGGAATCATCTTCTTGTTTTAAGTGTATTTATTTTGAGAGAGTGAAAGAGAGTGTATTTATTTTGAGAGAGTGAAAGAGAGTGCACATGAACAGGGGAGGGGCAGAGAGAGGGAGAGAGAGAATCCCAAGCAGGCTCCTCGGTGCCAGCACAGAGCCTGACGCGGGGCTCTGCCCCAAGACCCTGGGATCTTGACCTGAGCCGAAATCAAGAGTCGGATGTTTAACCGACTGAGCCGCCTGGGCGCCCCCAACCTTCTTGTTTCTTATGTTTGAGATTTCTCAGGAGTATTCTGGGGCCTGAACCCCCACTAGTCCCTTTAATGATCGGCCTTTTTATATTCCTACAGGCTTCCCTCAGATTCTTACTGACTCCTACTCTCTACTCCACATTAATTCATTTGACCAGTAAGCAAGGTTTTTGGTTTTTTGTTTTTTGTCCCCAATACTGTGGACAGAGTACCGTGGGCCAAAGTCAGGCCACCCCCAAGATGGACCACAATGGCATGTAGATTATTTTGAACTGAAAATAATCAAGGCTCAAAAGACTCAACAAGAAGCTTTGACTTATCCCCTGCCCCCACCAAATGCCTAAAAAGAATTTAGATAGAGAACCTGCACCAGGGAAAGAGCCATTAACAGAGATTCCTTACTACCTGAGAAACGTACCTAACAGGCAGCCTATGTTTTCCAAGCTTCTCCTCTCACTTCCTGCTAGCGGCCTTCCTCTCCTCTGCACCCCCAGCCTCCCACCTCCCTCCTGAGCTCGGGATGACAGACACACCTCATTCTGCCTGACAGTCTTTGGAAGTTCATGTCTGTGCTGATTCCCCATACGTACAAAAACTAAATTTGATTTTTTTTTCCTGTTAATCTGTCTCACATAAATTTAATTTGCAGTCCAGCGAGAAGAACCTTGGGCAGAGAAAAATTTCTTCCTTCTCAAGAGTGCTTTAACCCCTTCTTTCCTCCATCATGCTCCAACTATCCATCTTATTTCTTCACTTTTCTTTTTGTTGTTAAGATGTAACCAGGAGTTGGAAGCAGGGCAGGGCTTCCCAAAGAGCCGAGAGTGTCTCCTTGAAGGGACCTACTCTGCACCTGGAGGGCCACCAGCCCCTGACGATGTCCTCCGGTGTCTGAGGGAGAAATCCGTGTATCGGAGGCCTCATCCAAGCATAACCAGGGAACCCCGCACTCTCCTGTATATGGCACCTTCTATGGAGCCCGGACTCGACCCATTTGCTGAAGGAACAGCTCCGGTGGGTGTCTGGGAAGGGAGTGGTTCGACAACCAGCAGATACTCATTGGGCACCTCTGTGCTGGGCATCGCTCTGGGCAGCCGTGAATAAGACCTCTGCCCTCCCTGCTCTTCCTATGTACAGGGGCAGGGGAGGGTGTAGACAGATTAATGAGTTGAATAAATACAGGTATGGATAAGTCATCTGAAGACAACAAAGAATGTCGCAGTGTAGGAGGACAGGGTGGTCAGAGGAGGTCTGAGGAAGGGACTCCTGAGTTGAAGCCTGTAGTTGAGAGAATGGGGAAGTGCCATCCAGACAGAAGGAAGAGTACACACCCCGAAAGGAGAATGAGCTTGGGGGGTCTGCGAGGCAGAAGGAAGGTGGTCATGGCAGGATTAAAGCGACCGGAGGGGACGTGGAAAGGCTTGAAGTAGAGAGGGAGATATACATTTGACCAGGCTAGGCCTGCGGGATGCTGCCGCCGGGAATCTGGATTTGACTCCGGGTGTAACAGGAAGTAGAGGAGTGACAGGCAGTGAGCGATGTAATTGGAACTCCTGGATCCTCCAGCAAAGCTACACGCCCACTCTGATTTTAACGCTCGCTCGCTCGTGGCTGGGGCTGGGAGGCCTGGATACAGAAGAGGCATCAGAAAGCCCTCTCCTGCATGGCTAGGGAATCGAACAGTGGTGAAATGGGGGAGCTCTCCCAGTCAACAGTAGACCTCAAAGCCTATGGCTACCTACATGGAGCTGTGTCCGAGCTGGGAGATTTGAACTTTACCCTGGCATCCTGGTGAATCCAACTCAAGGGTCCGCCCAAGGACCACCTCCCTCCCTACTCCCACCAGCTGTGGCTGGTACATCCCTCGTGTCAACACTGTTTCTTATAAGCTCCTTTATAAGTTCCTTTATAGTGTTTCCTTTATAGCATTGGCGTCATTTACATGTTTTCTCTTTAACCGGACGATGAGCTACTTGGGGACACACACCAAGCCGTTCACCTCGGCTGTACGCTGGGGACACAGATGACTGCTTAGGCGAGTATCTGTGTGGGGTACGACCGAAGACAAACTTAGACACCTGAGGAGATTTGGATATGTTCCTGGAACAATTCTTTGCTGTTCCATCCTTACAAAGACCACTTTTGACACAGCATTGATGGTGGACTGACCAGAGGTCACGTGGTCTGCCTTTGTCTAGATAGAATGTTTCCTTTGTTCCAAGCCACACCATCTTGAGATTTGGGACCAACTGGGTTGGACCCTTACAGAAAAACTGGGCGCAAGTCTGGATCGAGAGCCGGCATAGGAAATAGCAGCAATAATTTTTTTTCTTCTCAGCTGATATATAATCAACAAATAACATCCTCTACTAATACGATCTACTCTCAGCAACTTTCAAGGGCACGATACAGAATTGTTGGCCATAGTCAACAAGCTCCACGTTAGATTCCCCAGAACTGATTCATCCTGGTGTAGCAGTCTCCTGGATTCTCTCCACGGGAGGGATGCAACGGAGAGCTTTACCCCTTCGTCACAGAGTATATTCTTTGTAAGAACCTCCACAAGACATTTCTCTCAGAAGTTCTGTTTTTCTCGAACAAACCAATTTGTCTGTATCTCAAGGACAGTGTGATATATGCCTAATTCGGTTTTCCTCTTTGCTTTGGCCACTTAGGTAGCTTAGCAATGAATCTGTGGCCTATTCCTGGTAACCTTGAAGGACTACTGGAGACGATCAGCGCAGAGATTAAGAGGGCTTTGGAGTCAGGCAAACCGGGCTTGAAATCTCACTTCTGCCACTTCTTAGCCATGTGACCGTAAACCACCTATCTGCTTTTTCCCAAGTGCTTAAAACTGGGCATAATCACAGTATTTACTTTGGGAGGTTATTTTGTTGGTAAGATTAAGGGATACAATGCTAAGCATGGCGCCCAACACATCGCCAAAATTGTAAGGGCGCCTGACTGGCTCAGTTAGAAGAACGTGGGACTCCATCTTGTGGGCATGAGTCCAAGCCTGACATTGGTCACAGAGCTCACTAAAAAATAAGTAACTAAAAATAATAACAAATTGTAATCATTTTCACTCAATGGTAAGCAGTTTTGTGTGCTCTAAGGGGCAGAAACACACATGACTTTCCCACCTCAGAAATGTGTAAATTGCTTTGATTTTGATTAGTTTTTTTAATCTGCCAAATATATTCTTTTGCTAGAAGCGATATAGATAAAAGTCTCTGAAAAACTTCCCATAGTGATAATTAAATCTGCATCTGGGAGGTTCTTCCTCTCCACACACACACACACAGTATAGCAAAAGAGCAGATCTAACAAGATGACGAAAACATGGAAAGGACGCGTGGCCGGCTTCAGGGATTCATTACTTCAGGTGACCCTTGGTCACCACAGGTTCGTTAGCATTTATATCTTCTGATATGCCCTCTGACACAGATCTGTTTGGATTCAAATGGCAGTTCTTCATTCCAAAGTAATTAAGGAATCTGTTCTTCAGCTTCCTTTTGGGGCCAAATACATTCAAACAGAGAGGATCCCTATTAGGGTGACACTAATGCATAGTATATCCCCATAATTAAAAAAAATTTTTTTAATGTTTACTCATTTTTGAGAGAGAGAGAGAAGAGCACGAGTGGGAGAGGTTCAGAGAGAGAGGGAGACACAGAATCTGAAGCAGGCTCCATGCTCTGAGCCGTCAGCACAGAGCCCGATGCGGGGCTTAAGTCCACAAACTCTGATCTGAGATCATGACCTGAGCCAAAGTCGGAGGCTCAACCGAGTGAGCCACCCAGGCGTCCCTATCCCCATAATTTAATAAGTCTCAAACTGGGTAAATACATCTTTATATTTTATAAAAGGAGACTCTGGTGTTTATCTTTTAAAAACCATTTTAAAACTTTTTATTGCTGAGGTCAGTTTTTTCTCACTTCCTGAGATGCCTTCCTGCTCAGCAAGGATTCACCTGAGCTACCTCAGGGCAGCCGTTGGCTTAATTTAACTTTTTTGTAGCTTTATGGAGGGGTAAATGATGCGATGAGCTGCACCTATTAAAGTTTGGGTATACACTCGTACCTATCCGATGATCACCGCAATCCCGATGGTAAACATTTCCCTCGCCCCCCAGTCTCTTCTGCCTTTTATAACCCATCCCACCTCACCCCTTCTTCCTGCCTCCATCCCCAACTGACCAAGTGACTAGTGATCTGCTTTCCCTCCCGATAGTTTGCATTTTCTAGACTTGCCTTGAGATTCATCCATGTCGTTATGTGTATCAATGGCTCGTTTCTTTTTACTTCCGAGTAGTATTCCATTGTGTGGCTACTACAATTTTTCTAATCACATGGATTTGGGTAATTGTGGCTCTCCGTACTGCCTGGGCAACGACGACAAAACACTAAACCCGTGGCCCGCCCCTAGCGAAAGCACAGACCCGGAGACCAGCATTGTCCACGCTCATCCACCCCCACTGCATTTTCTCTCCTCTTTCTTCTCCTTTTGGTGTTAAGTTCCTCTTTCCACTTATCTTTTAATTTTGTCATGTACACTTAAGTCGGTCATCTTGGATCTTCTCTGAAACAAGGGCCAAGCACGACTAAACGATGCTCAGTTTTTATTTGACTTTATCAGTTCTTTCGTCCTGTTTTCTTTAGGGATGCTGGGTTTTGTTGACTCGGTCTGCTTACAGATGCTCATCATATTCTGCTTGGACAGCTGCCACCATCTCTGGAGTCCTGGCCTCTCAGTTCATCCCCCTCCTAGTCACCTGCTACGATGTCACCAGGTTATCATTCTACAGTAGAAATCTGATCATGTCATTCCCACGCAAAACACCCACCCGAAGGAACTAAAGTCCTCAGCATAATAAGGCAAGTTATTAGTCATTCATTCTTTCAACAAGGATTACTAAGCACTGATTATGTATCGGGCTCTCTGCTAGCTGTCTAAGTGTGGAGGCATGGTGACAAACCAGAGAGATGTGGCCTGTACCCTCAAGGAATTTATATTCCAGTAGGGAGCCAAATAAACAACCACGTAAGCAATATAATTATGAATTAGATAAACATGACACTGTTATTAAGTAGCCAGGGTGTTGTGACTGGGTTCTGGGAGCAGGGGTGGATGGCAGAGAAGTGACGTTTTTCTGAGGAGGTGACATTTATACTGTTTAAATTGTGACAAAAAGATGACCATGGGGAGAGTTCTAGGCAAAGGAAACATCAAGTTTCCAAGGTCCAGAAGTGGAAAAAAGCGTGGATGGCCGGTATGGCGGGAGGCGGTGAGGTCGCTGGACGGTTGAGCTCCGCCTGCTTCTCCAGCCTTACTTCCCAAAACACAGACCTACGTGCAACCACCCTAAATCCCAGACACGCACAGCTACCCACGGTTTCCTCAACACGCCACGGCTTCTCATTTTCACCTGCTCCCTCCTGCCCGGGCAATCCCCCCCTTGGTGACTGGGTTTCTAAATAATACCTCCACTGAAACCTTTGGGTTCCTCGCCGACCCTCCCCCACGCACTAGACTGCTCCTTCCTCCTCTGCGTTTCCACAGAAGGCTATATGCACTTCTCCTCTTCTATACAGTCAGCATTCATTGAGTGCTTTCTATCTGCCAGGCACTGTTCTAAGCACTTTTACCTGTATATTCAACTTTATGAGGAGGTCCATTCCTCAAAACCCTCAAAACCTCTACCGGCTAGGAATTATTACAAATCTCCATCATATAGATGAAGAAACTGCAGCCCAGAGAAGTTACATAATTCATCCACAGCTACACAATGAGTAAATGGGAAAGTCAGGATTTCGACCCAGACCGGTTTGTATTTTAAGCATAAGCCCTTTTTGCCTTTCAAGATTGATCATAGTAGCTAATATTTATTGAGCACTCCTTATGTGCTGCGCTCTTTTTTTTTTTTAATTTTTTTTTTTTTAGCATTTTTATTTTATTTTTGAGAGACATAGAGACAGAGCGTGAGCAGGGGAAGGGCAGAGAGAGAGGGAGACACAGAATCTGAAGCAGGCTCCAGGCTCCGAGCCGCCAGCACAGAGCCCGACGCGGGGCTCGAACTCAGAGTGTGAGATCATGACCTGAGCCAAAGTCGGCCGCCCAACCGACTGAGCCACCCAGGCGCCCCTGAGCTCTCTTCTTGACTCTTAATATAAATGAACTCATTGAAACCTACAACTCTCTGAGGTAGACAGACACTCTCAGGGCTCTCGACAACCAGTAAGGCTGGCCCGAAGACCAGGACTCTCCTGGGCGGAGCCCGCGTCCTGTCCCAGTCAGCAATCCCAATGCCTCCTACTCAGAAATTACACAACCAATGTCTGCTGGCTGAATGAATGAACGAGCAGACCCAGTGTTTTTCTCTTGGCTCAGGATTCAAACTTCAAGAGTACACAGTGCTGGAAATAGTTGGAGGAGTTATAACGGAATATAAATCTGTGGTAGAAATACACACCACTGAGCACTGATTAATGTAAAGGCTATCTAGAGGTGCCTGGGCGGTTTCGTCGGTTGAGCTACTAAACCTTAGTCTTACTTCGGCTACTTAGCCTCACTTTGGCTCAGGTCATGATCTCGTGGTTTGTGGGTTCAAGCCTTGCATGGGGCCCCGTTGACAGCTCAGAGCCTGGAGCCTGCTTTGGATTCTGTGTCTCCCTCTCTCTCTGCCCCTCCCCTACTCACACTCTGTCTCTCTCAAAAATAAGTAAACATTTTTTAAAAAGTTAAAAAAAAAAAAAGAACTCAGACAGATATTTGTACATCTGTGTTTATGGTAGCTTTATTCACGGTGGCCAAAAGATGGAAACAATCCAAGTGCCCACATCAGCTGAATGGGTCAACAGAAGGTTGTGTGTACACACGGTGGAATATTACTCAACTTTTAAAAGGAAGGATATTTTAATAGATAAACCTCGAGGACATTATGCTAAATGTCACAAAAGGACACATACGATGTGACTCCACTCAGGTGAGGTACTTACAGTCAAACTCATAGGAACAAAGGTCGAATGGAGGTTGCCAGGGCGTGAGGGGACGGTAGGAGGAGGAGTCACTGTTTAAAGGGTTCAGAGTTTCAGTTTTGCAAGATGAAAAGGGTCCTGGAGACGGGTGGTGGTGACGGTTGCACAACCGTGTAAATGTACTTAATGCCGCTGAACTGCACACTTAAAAATGCTTTTAGCAGCTTCGTAACCGTGAAAAACTAGAACACGCTTTATGTTAAACTGTGGTATCTTCACATAGCGGAATACCGCACAGCAGCCAGAGTAGTTGGATCAGATCTACCGTCTACATTTACTAACACAGGTAAACCTCAAAAATAACATTGGAAGAAAAAAAGCAAGCTGCATAATGATATGCAGAGCATGATATTCACATCAAGTCTAAAATCATGTCTCAGCCCCCTCCGGCCGCTGTAACAGAATAGAGTAGACTGAGTGGTTTATGAACAACAGAAATTCATTTCTCGCAGTCCCAGAGGCGGGAAAGGCCAGTCTTCTGGCAGATTCCGTGTCTGGGGAGGGCCTGCTTCCTGACTCACAGATGGCCATCTCCCTGTGTCCACGTGGGGCAAAGGGGCTCTCTGAATCTCTTTTATAGGCGCGCTGACCCCAGTATTGTGTTGCTTCTAGAAAGAAATGACTGGCATTGAAAATGGAATCCTTGGGGCACCTGGGTGGCTCAGTCGGTTGGGCATCGGGCTCTTGATTTCGTCTTGGGTCATTGACTTTGTCTGGCTCTTGAATTTTGGCTTGGATTTGTGAGATTGATCCCTACGTTTGGCTCCGTGCTGGCAGCGCAGAGCCTGCTTGGGACTCTCTCTCTCCCCTTTGCCCCTCCCCTGTCTCACACTCTCTCTCTCTCAAAATAAATAAATAGAATGTTTTTTTAAGAAAAAGAAAATGGAAGCTTAAAAAACAATAATAACTAAAACGGATCCCTACAGACCTAGCCAATTGATTTCTGAAAATGATGCTAATGCAATTCAATGGAGCTTGAATTCATGGTGCTTCCATTGTGCTGGAGCAACAGGACATCCAAAAGCAAAAACAAAAAGAATCTCGACTTGAACTTGACTTATACAAAAATAATTAATTTGATATGGATCTTAGAATTAGGTGTAGAGAAAACACAGGAGAAAATCTTTGTGACCTAGGGCTGGGCAAAGAGTTCTTAGCAGGAAAAACTCAATCCATTAAAGAAAAGAACCAACAGTTAAGGGGAGAAAACAGAAAACTGGGGAACTGGGGGTCTTAGAAAGTTTACAGAGAAGATGTGGTAGAAACAAGATAGAAAGAAAGCTAGGAGGGCGAGAGATCAGGCTCTGATCAGACTCGATCAGCCTCAAGTGATGTCCAGGTTCACTGCCGAAGTGAAATGGAGGTAATCTCTAAGGACATGAAGGAAACGTGGTTATAAGATAGGGTGTTGAGACTTTGTCAAAATAACAAACTTTTATATTTCAAAAGATATCATCAAGAAAGTAAAAACTCATGGAATAAATGAAAATATCTGCAAGCCACATATCAAAGAACTTGTTTCAAGAATATATCTAGAGCCTTCAAAACACAACAGCAAAAAGCTGAAATAATCCAATTACCAAACAGGCAAAAGACATGAACGGAAATTTCAGCGAGGAGGATATACACGTGGCAAATAACCACATGAAAATATGGTCAACATCATCGATCATTAGGGAAATGCAAATTAACACTATGACAAAATATCACTATAGGTATATTAGAATAGCTAAAATTAAAAAAAACGACAATACCCAAATGCTGTGAGGATGCAGAGAGTCTCCCATATGTTGCCGGTGTGAATGTAACTAGTACAGCCGCTCTGGAATATAGCTCAGCAGCTCCTTAAAAACCGAACCATATTCTTATACATGACCCAGCAATTACAGGACTGGGTATTTGTCCCAGGGAAATGAAAACACATGTTCACCAAAAAATGTGTATATTAACAGGTATATCAGCTTCACTTCTAATAGTAAAAAAAAAACTGGAAATATCTCAAAAGTCCATCTGTAGGTGGACGAATAAACCAACTGTGGTGCATCCATTCCATGGAATGCTACTCAGTAACAAAAAGGAACGAACTATTGATATATGCAACACCCTGGGTGAATTTCAAGGGAATTATGCTGAATGCAAAAAAGCTACTGTCAAAAAGTCACATGCTGAATGATTCCAATATTCCCAAAATAACAACGTTATAAAGATAAGAATAGATTAGCGGTTGCCTGGGCTTGGGGGTAAGGGGTGGGAGGAGTCTGTGACCATAAAGAGGTAGCATGCAGGATCCTTGTGATGAAACAGCTTTATATCTTATTTTTTTTAAAGAAATTATTGCTTTTTTTAAAAATTTTTTAACGTTTATTTATTTTTGAGAGACATAGAGACAGAGCGTGAGCAGGGGAAGGGCAGAGAGAGAGGGAGATACAGAATCTGAAGCAGGCTCCAGGCTCTGAGCTGTCAGCACAGAGCCCGACGCAGGGCTCGAACTCACAGACTGTGAGATCATAACATGAGCCGAAGTCGGCCGCTTAACCGACTGAGACACCCAGGCGCCCCTCAGCTTTATATCTTGATTGTGGTGATGGTTACACAAACCTACCCAAGTGATAAAACTGCACAGAACTACACACACACACACACACACACACACACACACACAAAAGTGCATGTAAAACTTCTGAAATCTGACTAAGGTCTGTAGATTGTACCAATGTTATTTTCCTGCTTTTGATATTGTACTACAGTTATGTAAGGTGTTACCATTAGGGAAACTTGGATGAAGGGCACAATAAGGCCTCTCTCTACTATTTTGGCAACTTCTTGTGAATCTATAATTATTTAAAAATTAAAAAATAAAATCATTAGGGAAATGCTAATCAAAACCACAAAGAGAGATCACCTCACACCCATCAGGATGACCATTATAAAAAAATAAAACAGAAAGTAACAAGTGTTGGGGCGCCCGGGGGGGTGCAGTGTGTTAAGTGTCTGACTTCAGCTCAGGTTGTGATCTCACAGTTTGTGGATTCAAGCCCCACATAGGACTCTGTGCTAACAGCTCAGAGCCTGGAGCCTGCTTCAGATTCTGCATCTCCTCGTCTCTGCCCTCCCCCACCCGCACTCTGTCTCTCTCTCTCTAAAAAATAAATATTAAAAAAATTTTTTTAAATACTAAAAAAAAGAAAGTAGCAAGTGTTGGTGAGGATGGACAGAAACTGGGACCCTTGCACGTGGCTGGTGGGTATGTAAAATGGTGCAGCCATTATGGAAAACAGTGTGGAGATGCTTCAAAAAATTAAAAATAGAATTACCATATAATCCAGAAATCTCCCTTCTGAGTATATACCCAGAAGAACTGGAAAACAGGATCTCAGAGAGATATTTGCATACCCATATTCATTGCAGCATTATTCACAATAGCCAATGGGTGAAAGCAACCCAAATATCCATAGACAGATGGATAGATAAACACCGCGCGGTATATACATACAATGGACCATCGGCCTTAAAAAAACAAGGAAATTTTATCATACGTGTGGATGAACCTTGAAGATGTTATGCTAAATGAAATAGGCCAGTCACCAAAAAACCAAATTCGGTATGAATCCACTTTTATAAAGTATCTACAGTAGTGTAAGGTAAAATAGTGGTTACTAGGGCCTGGGGGAGGGGCAAGAAATGGGGAGTAGCTATTAAGTGGGTATAGGTTTCAGTTTTGCGAGATAAAAAATCCTAGAGATCTCTCTAATACAATAATATGAGATATAATTAATACCACTTAACTATAGACTTAAAAATGGAAAGATGATAAATTTTATAGTGTGTATTTTTTTGCTATAAAAAAAAGCTAAACTGGGGCACCTGGCTGGGTCAGTCGGTAGAGTGTGTGACCCTCGATCTCAGGATCATGAGTTCAAGCCCCACGCTGGGTATGAAGACTACTTTAAATACATTAATTTAAAAAAAAAAAAAACTGAAGCAAAATAAAAAAATGTTAAGATTTGGGTGTTGGTTATATGATCCTGGTTATATTATCTCCAACTTTCATTTCTGGAATATTCCATAATAAATGTATTAAAGTAGCTATTTTATCATTTTAAGGCCCAATGTAAAGACAATACAGAATTTTTCTCAGTGTTCATTTGGACATCCAATACCAAAGTTTCTAACTTGCTGGTAGTAAACCAAGTCTCATAATTCTATTTAGATAAATAGCCAAACGAGGAAATGACAAACCACATAGTAACTCCATATTTTAAATATCGACTGATAATGTCAAGAAAATAATTGTGAATTTATCACTGGAACCACAGTTTTCTCACAGATTTTTATTAAAAGACATCTAGCCAAGTAAAATCACTTAGAATCTTTGGGGGTTTTGGTATTTGTTTTGGGTTTTTTTTCCCCAAAGCAACTGCCTAGGCAAAAACCATTTGCCTATGGAGAAAAAATAGTGCTGGCTTTTTGTTCTGTATTTTGGTGTCACAAAGTTGGGGTGTTTTTTCCCCAATTGAAACAAGGTAAAATTATTCACTGAACAAACATATATTGAACACAATGCCAAGTATTGTGCTCAATTATCAAATCCCTGATCTTTAGAATTGTGTCATTCTATTTTTTTAATTTGTTTACAAATTATTTTACAATTTACTACCAGGAAATGATGTGATTACTAAAAATGTTCATTTATAAACAAACAGACCATAAAAAAATTCACCTTTTTTTTACAAGGACAGCACCTGTCTTCCTTCTGAAAACATTTTGCTTTGTTGAGGTTACCAAACACCCCACTTTGGAAAAACATTAAACCAGGAAGCTGTTATGACTCACTTGGTTCTGGCAATTGCTGGAACTCTGAACCGAGTCATCGTATCAGTCAGGAGATCTCCGTTCTAGATTATTCTACCCACCAACGTCTATGACTCGAGAGAAGTTGCTAGTCGCTGAAACAAGTTCAGACTCATTGTTAGGTTAACAAAAATGAAAATTCGTACTTTGTCAAAGAAACGTTTCATCAACTACCTCCAAGTCCAGAATGATCTAGAAACTATTTTTATCTCTTTGTTATTCAAGCAAGCAGATCTTACCAAGTTTCAGTTAACTCAAGACTGGCGTTTGTTAACTCCTCATATACCTGTCTAGTTTAAACTCATCGACAAAGTTTTTAAAAAATAAGTGTGATTAGAAATGTTGTAATTTAATGACTTTTCTAGGTGATATCTAGCTCATTTGTGTTAGTGCGCAAATCGTTTGACTACTCCTTACTAAAGGTGGTTATTAGCCGACAAACAGCCGTTTGCGTGTTTATTTACACACACCCGTCTCCGTGACTCAGACACTGGGCCACGTGTCCCCAAGATCCCAACGCCCCTGCCTTACTCAGGTTCCCCGGGTTATCTCCTTGCGGGACACGGGGCCACACCCAGGGTGTAGGGAAACTAGCCGGAATGGCCTTAAAACGGTTAACTCCGCCTTTAGTGTCGCGTGAACAACACACAAGTTAGTGGGAGAAACACTACTTTTCTTGGACACGAATTCCTCGTCATCTCTCAAAGCGGATTTTCGGCTCCCTAATTTACATCTCTTTTTCCTTCCCAGAGTTTGGTGAAACAGAAGGAAAAGAGACTGCGGGTTTCGCGGGAGGCAGGCCTAACCTAAGCCCGCTCCCGGGTCACCTGGAGCCCCCGGGCCACCTGGAGCCCCCGGGTCACATGGAGCCGGGGCCTGGCCTCTCTGGGCCTGATCGAGCTGGGAGGCCCGGGCCCCGCAGAGGCTCCCATCAGAGTCTAGATGACAGACTCTCCTTGGAGCCCTTGTGAGGACCGAGAAGGACAACAGCATTCTGACTCCAATAAACAAGTGTAATTAAACGTCCTCAACCCCGCCATTACCAAGGTCAAAACTAAAACCCGCCAGGGCGGGCTCGCGTTTAAGACTGGGGGTGGGGGGCGGCTTTGTGCTTCCGCTGCAGACGCCGGCAAAAACCGCTGCGGGCCGCGCCGCCCCGCTCCCGACCGCCTCTAAACCCGAGCCGCGGCGGCCTTCCCGGGAAAATCCCCGCGGAGGGCCCTTTTCCCTCACTTAAGGCCCTAACACACAAGAGTCAGAGTGGGAGTTGGGGGGTTGGGACTTCGGCGGTGGGAGTAAAGTACCCCTCCTCCCTCTCCGGCCGGAAGTACCCCTCTTTCGCGAAGGCGCGCCTCTATGGCGCACGCGCACTGAGTTACTTAGCAACATCGGCGCTTAACCACCCCAGCACGGAGCCCAGCAACAACCGAGCCGCCGCGTCTCTCACCAATCAGCGCCGGCCTCGCCTTCATACGCCTCACCAATCAGCGCCGGCGCCGCAAGGAAGTTTCGAGAGCTTTCGAGGAAGGTCCCCTTAACTCAAATCCATCCGCCTGATAATTTTCCTATTTTTTCCTAAGGGAGGAGAAGGGTCGCCTGGAATAGAGGGGGTCTGATATTTTAGGGTCCTTTCTTCGGCTCTGAGGAAGCTGGGGCTCGGTGTAAGGACGTAACTGGGTCGCGGGAGGTGGGGCCGGGCGAACTACTTTCAGCGGCGTACGGATACGGCGGCTACGTACGCAGTGATGAGTGACGCAACAGACGCCGCATAAATTTCAGCTCCGCGGAGCTGGGAGCGTTCAGAAGCGGCTGGCATTGTCGGGGACCTGTTGGCGTTGGGGCGGCACGACGTGATTGGCTTAGGTGGCCTTGTGTTCACTAGCAGGTACCGGACGGCGACTTTCGAGATCTGGGAGGAGTGGAGAGGGGATCTAAGTGAGAGCAGGCTGGCGGGTGTAGGGATCCGGGGTGGGCTTCAGGGAAAGGGGTTGGGGGAGGGGAGGGCGAGGTGACGCGGCGCTGCGGCGCCGGGCCTTTCCGGAAGAGAGGGCCTTGTTTACGTGTAGGGAGCGGGGGCGGTTGGCGCGCGCGCGCGGCGACAGAGACCAACGGACCCTTAACCGATGGAGATTCCATCGTGTCTGCTTCAGAGGGGGAAGGCGGAAAAAAGGTGGTCTAGCGTGATTTGTAAAACTGTTTTAGATTTTGAATCCCAACGCGGCGAAAGTGTCCCGCTTCATTTCCGTTTAAACGGCAATTTTTTTTTGTTTCGTTTTTTAAATTTTACGTGTCCTGCTTGGATTTGGGGGGGATTCCGAGGATGGGGTGGGAAAGGAGGACGATTTAGCCAAGAGTCTAGAGTAGTTAGGAGGGCTCGGGATATTAACCCTTGGAAGTTTTTTTTGGTCCTTCATCCGCTTAAGTTGAAGCCTTGACTAGGTTTTGTATTCGGTGCCTGATTTAAGGCTCCTAAAAGGGGAGGTTTGTGAGCAATATTACTATGGTTGAAGCACTTAGGAGGATGAAGTTAATTTGGCTTTGGAGAATTGGTTATATATGTAACTAATTTAAAGATCCTGAGGTGGTGCACTAACCTTTTCCCTTTTAAACTTTTTAGGTCAAAATGCAGATCTTCGTGAAGACCCTGACCGGCAAGACCATCACCCTGGAGGTGGAGCCCAGTGACACCATCGAAAACGTGAAGGCTAAGATCCAGGATAAAGAAGGCATCCCCCCCGACCAGCAGAGGCTCATCTTTGCAGGCAAGCAGCTGGAAGATGGCCGCACTCTTTCTGATTACAACATCCAGAAGGAGTCTACTCTCCACCTGGTCCTGCGTCTGCGGGGTGGCATGCAGATCTTCGTGAAGACCCTGACCGGCAAGACCATCACCCTGGAGGTGGAGCCCAGTGACACCATCGAAAACGTGAAGGCCAAGATCCAGGATAAAGAGGGCATCCCCCCCGACCAGCAGAGGCTCATCTTTGCAGGCAAGCAGCTGGAAGATGGCCGCACTCTTTCTGATTACAACATCCAGAAAGAGTCGACCCTGCACCTGGTCCTGCGTCTGAGGGGTGGTATGCAGATCTTCGTGAAGACCCTGACCGGCAAGACCATCACCCTGGAGGTGGAGCCCAGTGACACCATCGAAAACGTGAAGGCCAAGATCCAGGATAAAGAGGGCATCCCTCCCGACCAGCAGAGGCTCATCTTTGCAGGCAAGCAGCTGGAAGATGGCCGCACTCTTTCTGATTACAACATCCAGAAGGAGTCTACTCTCCACCTGGTCCTGCGTCTGCGGGGTGGCATGCAGATCTTCGTGAAGACCCTGACCGGCAAGACCATCACCCTGGAGGTGGAGCCCAGTGACACCATCGAAAACGTGAAGGCTAAGATCCAGGATAAAGAAGGCATCCCCCCCGACCAGCAGAGGCTCATCTTTGCAGGCAAGCAGCTGGAAGATGGCCGCACTCTTTCTGATTACAACATCCAGAAGGAGTCCACTCTCCATCTGGTTCTCCGTCTAAGGGGTGGCTGTTAATTCTTCAGTCTCGAAATTCATAGTGCCCAATGATGGCATTGCTCTGCACTCTAGCTGTTTGCCCCAATTTAAGTTTAGAAATTACCAGTTTCAGTAATTACTGAATCACTGGGTTTCTCAATAGCTGTTCAAAATGTTAATAAAAGTTTTGTTGCATGGTAGCATATTTGGTGTCTGTCGTGAAATTACATAGTGGTGTGGGGGCGTCTACCTAATTAAAACGATGTTCAAGGAAGGGATTTAGCATTCAGAAGGTCATTTTGACCAAAATTAAGTCATCTTGGGAAGGAAAAGGTGGTGTGGGAAATTTGTTCTTTGTTCAAGGTCATTTATAAGTTAAGATTGTGGTGTAATGGGAAACCATTTCGGAAGTGTAGCACAATTAACCCTTTCCCTCAAATAGCTAAGCTGATCAAACCCTATAGAGAAAAATGAAATTCTGGTTGAGGTTGCTGAATTGTTTCAAGTTTTGTGGTTATTGGTTGACTGCTTTTCTTAACCTGCAGTGCATTACATTCAAGCATTTGACCTTAGGTTTTGAACCCTAATCTGTCTCCTGTATGTGGACTCGGAACCAAAAACCCACTGGAGTCCTGGTCAACAGGTTTGAAAGTCTTCAAAGGGTGTCCTGGTCCAAGGCAGCTAATGAAGGGGGTCCCTAACAGTTCTTCTTTTAAAGTAAGCTCTATGCCCCAGCATGTGACTGGAACTCAAAATCCTGAGATCAAGTCACAAACTCTACCAACCGAGCCAACTAGACAAACTGCCCCCCCCCCCCCCCCCCGCCCACCATCGGTTCTTAATGATGGTTTTATGTTACTGCAAGGAAGAGGATAAAATTGCAACAGTAAAAGATTCTCTGAGACTGAGCCAGACACAAGCAGTTTTTACACCTCATACCAGTAAACACCAGATACAGGTTCCCAATAGTAATAGAAAAAGGTTGGGTAAAAATGTATTTGTGGAGAACAGGATATCCTTTATTAACAATGCTGTAAGTTATCTTTACAGTTCCTGTAACAGAACCTCAGGAAGTGTGGTTTTCAACTTGAGACAAACTGGGAGTTGGGAGTCCTCTGGGGTTTCTCACGTTTACCCTGCAGTAGAAAGATAACTTCCGGTACAAGAACTCGTGATTCCAAGTGTTGCTGTTTGTGCAAAAAGACCTTAATTCCACCAAGGTGTGTCCTAAAGCAGCAGCCGAACGTGGTAGAAATAGGTCTGATAGTCCAGGTATACCTGACAGTGAAGGACTTGCATAATTTTGGAAACTCTGCCATAGCAGTAGTTTTAAAGTTTTTGCCCTAAAAATCTAATTGAATTTGAGCATAAAATACCAAACTGGAGTACTGAACTCAGGATTTCTTTGTAAATTAGACACTGGAAATACCACTTAAAGGGCTGTTTCGGTGAGTATTAAAGCTCTCTAGAGAGAATAAAATGGTTGGGCCAGTAAGGGCAAAAACCAGCTATATTAAATCTTCGGAGGTGGAAAACGCCTTTCTTGGACTTAAGGGAATGCCTTATAACTATTAGGTTGGAAGGATTTCACTTTTGGACGACGACCTCTTTCCGGCCCCTGGGGAGCCACCCCGAGGAGGACATGGCGACTGGCCGGCCGTGCCGAGGCCCGGCGTGCTGGTCGACCCCGGAGTCCCGGGATCCCGGCGTGCTGGTCAACTTGGGGTCCCAGGGTGTCGGGGCGTCAAGGGCCGGCGTGCGGGTCGATCCCGGTGCCAGGGAGGCTCCGGGATCCCGGGGTGCCCGATGCTTTACAGTCGACTTCTGCAAGGGCTCCAAATGTCCTACCATCTATGACTTAAATACCTCAGTAAAATCCATGATGTTTTATTAGGTATGTTATTAATTTTTGAGAGACGTGAGTGGGTCAGGGGCAGAGAAGAGGGGAAGACAATCTGAAGCAGGCCCCAGGTTGAGCTGTCAGGAGAGTCCCATGTGACACTCAGACTCCAGAACCATGAGATCGTGACCTGAGCTGAAGTCGGACACAACCAACTAAGCCCCCCAGGGGCCCCTCTAATGCTTTTAAGCAGGTTTTTTGCTGAATACTCAACAGTAATTAAGAACAGGCTTTTTGCCAGGAAAGCTGTGTTTCAAAGATTTAAAAAAATCTTGTCCTTTCCCACACTTTGCTTTATACTTAAAAGCCCTGATTTGAAAACCTGGAGAATAAAAGTATTTCACTGAAGAAGTAAAAACTAAGGACAGTAGGGCTCACACGGTTTTATTATTTCTCTTCTGTCTTCATTATCCTGACCGGCAGCTCTGTAGTCTTGTGAATCTCGAGGAAAAAGATCGCTTATGCGGTCTCTCATTGTCTCAGGGTCTCTTTCCCATAGGGATCCCCTACATATTATATTCTTGGCTCTTAGCAAATTCTCCTTTGCACACAACCTGAAATTAGACCAGGGAAAACTCTAAACGTGTGTTGGTCTTCAACAACCTGTGCTACCAGGGAGTTTGGGAAATCGGTTTATCACCCGTGGCCTCAGACCTTGCTCTACACTGAATAGAACTGAGCCCAATCATAGTCTGTGGCTCCCGTTCACTTCTCTTGACTGCTGGTAAGGGACCAGCGATGCCGTGGGGAGATGGGACTGGGACTGGAACTTTGCTTTGGGGATGTCCTAGAAACGGAAGGAAGAGGGGATAAAGATGTGTCCACGTATCTGAAGCCAAGATAACTCATTTTTATCCTTCGCTTCATGTTTGTCCACTTAGCTCCTCGCCTAACCGCCAGAAGTACAGTTCTCCATCACAGTGTTAGCCCGTCAATGTCAGAGAGCCCGTGGCCAGGAAGAGCTCGACGTCCCACTGCAGCCCGTGGTGCAGGTCCCCCACCTGCCCTTTAAGGAGATGTTACCCTTCTACTTAAGAATCCGGTAGAAGGTTTTCGGTTAATATTCTATTTCTTGTGATCTTTCCTGAAAGAGTGCCAAGATACGCTAAAAGAGGGGCCCTTGGCTGGCGCAGTCAGTAGAGCATGTGACTCAGTCTCAAGAGTTGTGAGTTCGAGCCTCATTGTCAGATGTAGATTCTTGAAAAACAAGAAAAGACGTGCTGAAAGAATACTTGTTCGGTACAGTGACGGCCGTGGGTCCCAGGTCTAGTCTCTACCCTGATGCCACTCCAAGATAGTTCTTGCCGGTTCTCCGTGAAATGGAAAAAAATTTTTGTACATAATTTCAAGATTATATGCCCTCTGGGTAAGAACGTAGTGGCCCGATTCAGAGTGTGGCTCTGGAGACCAGGCTGCTGGAGCTCAAATTGCTCTGCCGCCTGCCTACTGGCTTGTAACCGTGGACGGCTGATTCATCCGGCCAGTACGACCCAGTCCTCTGTAGAAATGGTGTCAATTACACTTCGCAGAATCGTTAGGATTACATGTCGAAGTGCTTAAAAACAATGCAAAACCTCGCCTAGTGCTTATAATGCTATTTATTGTGATAAAGTCGGAAATGACCTGATTGGCCACGAAAGGAGAGTGGTTACTTGATTATAAGGCAATCGTTCAAAGAACGTAGGAGGTAGGAACCAACATGGACCGATACTCAAGTCAGTGAAACACGCTATAGGATAAAAAAGATTAATGCGTGCGGAAGCTCGCAAAAGGGGGGCCCCTGCCTAACGTTGGTTGCTGCAGAGTAAAGGGAGGTGCATTTTAACTGCTTTCTAGATGGTATTTTCAAATTTGCCACGCATAGGCTTTCGGGAGGGCTGAAATCATTGACGACATAGCATCGGCATTGTCCACAAGCAGCCCGCGTTCAAGAGCCAGCCGGCTGCGCTCCTGAATTGGGTAAACTTTCATGAGCCTCTGGTTCTCTGCGGATCTCCCGGGACCTCTAGAGACGACATCTCACGAGACTTCCTGAACCCTCGACACACTTCGTTTTAGTTCTACTCTGCTCATTTCCCAAAGAATCTGCCGGGGTAAGCCATGACTCACTCCCCTCTAACGAGGCCCAGCTGACTCCCGAGTGGAAGGTTTAGGCCAATGGGGATTTCTGGAAGGGGATCTTGCAATATTAGCAGAAAAATCAGTGTTGAGGTTTCTTCTCTTTTCATGCTTTTCTTGATCCCATCAGTGTCCTTATCCACCCGTTTAGGGGGCGGGTGGGGGGGGCCTTCAGAAGTTGAGTGGGAACGTTCACTCCAGCCAGTAGGTCTCTCCCAACCCCCTGTAATTTATTCTAGCATCTACTCTTCTGACCACCCAGCACCTATGGACTCCCTTAAGGAATGCTTTTACCTTCAGAAAATTCTAGTTTCAGCATTCCCCAGACTTCATCCTTCAAACTACAACCGCTGCGAAAAGGAAGCTGTGGTCGCGAGAGCTTCAGGAAGCTCCCCGCTCCTGGAGAGGGACCATGTGCACCCGCATGGTGAAGGCGCCAAGAAGTTTTGTTTTAAAGAACTGGTCGGAAGTTTAACCCAGCGCTTGCCAATTTCCAGTTTCACTTTTTATTTCACTTTCTGTTTTGATCCATTAACATCCCTCACAGTTTGAGAAACTGTGTTCAAACCTCCCCCCTGCCTTCCTGGCTAGCACGGCTGTTGACGCTTTGTTTCAGTATTGACTTTTTTACTTCAATAACCATGAGTAGAACCCCCTTAGAAAGACTCCATCAAAAGATAACATACAGATGAAGATATGGGAGTCCTTCCCAGTGCCTCTCCCCAGAACCCGGTCTTTCCACGTTTGTCTTTTTCTTTGAGGACACAAACATGCTGTCACAGGCTTGGCATGCCACAAAAAGGTAGGGCCCGGATCTTCTGCTAAAATAGAACAACACAAATATAAAATAGAACAATGGAAATATTTTCCCGATTCACAAGGAAATCGATCACTTCTTTCAGGTTAAGTGAGTTGTTTTCAGTCAGTACCTGTTCCGGCCTGTCTTCAAGCAGGTAGGAGAAGTGCGGACATGTGACTTGAAAAAATTATCTGGTTGATTTTGTAAAATACCAAAAGGCGATACTAGCTCTTTTTAGTCTTTTTCTCTTCCTTAGAAGCGTATTTGGGAGAGAGAGCGGGGGGAGAGGGGCAGAGGGAGAGAGGGAGAGAATCTCAAGCAGGCCCCACACTCAGTGCAGAGCCCGACATGGGGCTCGATTCCAGGACCCGGGGATCCTGACCTGAGCCGAAATCAGAAGTTGGAAGCTCAGGGCACCTGGGTGGCTCAGTATGTAGAGTGTCTGACTTCGGCTCAGGTCGCGATTTCATGGTTCATGAGTTCGAGCCCCACGTCAGGCTCTGTGCTGACAGCTCAGAGCCTGGAGCCTGCTTCGGACTCTGTGTCTGCCTTTCTCTCTGCCCCTTACCTGCTCACGCTCTCTTTCTCTCTCTCTCTCGTTCTCTCTCTCTCTCTCAAAAATAAACATTAAAAAAAAATTGGAAGCTCAACTAACTGAGCCACCCAGGCGCCCCCTAGCTCTTTTTAAATAAATACATTTAGTGATATAAACAAGCAGCCAGTATAAAATGAAACCCCCCCCCATCTCACGTTTTTGAGAATATGTTTCCATTCATTTATGCATGCAACAAATATTGTCTCTTGTGTTTCCAGCAGTGAAAATGCGGCAATGAAAAAAACTGAGTTCATTACATTAAAGAGGAGACGAATAGGTAACAACATCATATTTTAGATGATGAGAAGTAGTAGGGTGGAAAGCAGAACAAAGGATATAGGGTGGTCAGAGAAGGCTTCAGGGATGGGATGATACTTGAACAAAGGTCTGGAGGAAAAGAGAGCTTGTCTGATGATATCTGGGGGAAGAGTGTTCCAGGCAAAGAACATCATCATATGCAAAGGTCCTGAGGTAGAAGAAAACTTAATAGCAAGGTGGCCTGTGTCGTAAGAACTTAGCAAGAAGAGTAGAGTGAAATTAAATCAGGGGTAATAGGAACATTGTTTATTGGTTTATAAGAACACTGTAAGAATACACATTATGGGTCCTTCTAGACTTCTGTATCAACACAATGTATACACACACACACATGTCCTCATATATAGATTTGCTTCAATCTTATTATAGTGATTCACAGTAGGTATACCATTTTTTCCTTAAAACGCCTGTATTGCTTTCCTAATTATAAAAGTAATGTATACTCAATGTAGGAAACTTGAGAAATACAGAAAAAGCCTCCATGAACCTGCAATTCAAATATACTCAATTTAGCATATTTCCTGTTTGCCCAGTATTAAGTTTTTACTTGAATAGCAGTTAGTATAACCCAGTTGAAGAGACTCAATCAAAAGATAACATATAAGGGCCGCCTGGCTGGCTTATTTGGTGGAGCACGAGACTCTTGATCTCAGGGTTGTGGGTTCGAGTCCCACGTTAGACACAGAGATTACTTACAAATAAAATCTTATGTATTCATTCATTCATTCAGAGAGCTGAGAGGAGCAGAGAGAGAGGAAGAGAGAGAAAGAACCTTGAGCAGGCTCCACGCCCAGTGCAGAGCCTGATGCGGGGCTTGATCTCACTACCGTGAGATCACGACCTGGGCCAAAATCAAGAGTCGGACGCTTAACCAACTGAGCCACCCAGGCGCCCCCAAAATACAATCTATATATAAAAAACGGAGATAACACGGACAGAGTCTAATATGAAAGTCCTTTTTCAGTGCCTCTTCCCAGAACTCGTTCTTCCCGCACCTGTCTTTCTCTGTGCTACTTGACAAAAGTTTGGTGTATTTAGCACCGGATTATTTTCAATGTGTTTACATATTTATGTATTGTATAAAAACAGTTTTAAAATTATGCATAACTGCAATCATACAGACACACTCAGGTCGCTTGGAGACGTTTCCATGACCATACCTATAGAACTACCCCATTCTTCCTGAGTTGCCGGAATATATTTCATAGGGTGGAGACACCATATTTTACCCGTCTCCTTATTTCTTTTTTTTTTTTTTAAGGTTTATTTATTTTTTGAGAGAGAGAGACAGAACGCAAGTAAGGGAAGGGGCAGAGAGACAGGGAGACACAGAATCTGAAGCAGGCTCCAGGCTCTGAGCTGCCAGCACAGAGCCCCACGCGGGGCTCGAACCCACAAACCGCGAGATCATGACCTGAGCCGAAGTCGGACGCTTCACCGACCGAGCCACCCAGGCGCCCCTCTCCTTACTTCTTAATATCAGGTTGCTTTTAATAATTTTTCATTATTAAAATGGAGCTGCAACGAACATCCTTGTAAATGCATTTTATCGCAAATGTGCGAATATTTCTCCAGGATATACCTAGGAGTGGAATTGTTGTATCAAAAAGTATGGCATTCTAAAGCTCATGGTTGCTACCGAGTTGCCCTCCGGAAAGATTATACCCCACACAATGGAATATTGTTCAGCCTTAAAAAGGAAGGAAGTTCTGACACACGCTCTGGTGTGGATGAAACTTGGAGACACAATGCTGAGGGAAGTAAGTGATTCACAAAAGGGTAACCACTGGGTGGTTCCCCACGTAGACGGAGTACCTAGAGCCATCACATTCATAAAGGCAGAGAGGGGAATGGCGGTTGCCAGGGGCTTGGGGGAACGGAAAAGAGACCTCCTTATTAGGGGGTATGAAGTTTCAGTTTGGGAAGATGAAAAAGTCCCCCAGATGTTTCTAGTGGCAGTCACAGAACAATGTGCATGGTGCCACTCAACCGGGTTAAGTATAAAACACTAAACCATGATAAATTCCCACCAGTGCTGCATAGAAGTACCTAGTCCTGGGGCGCCTGGGTGGCTCAGTCGGTTAAACATCTGAGTTTGGCTCAGGTCATGATCTCATGGTTCATGAGTTCGAGCCCCGCGTCGAGCTCTGTGCTGACGGCTCAGAGCCTGGAACCTGCTTCGGATTCTGTGTCTCCCTCTCTCTCTGCTCCTCCCCACTCACGCTCTGTCTCTCTCTCTCAAAAATAAACATTAAAAAAAAAGGAAGTGCTTAGTCCTTCATTTCCTCAATAATACATCGTGGGGGGCTCCTGGGTGGCTCAGTTGATAAAGATCTGACTCTTGATTTCGGCTCAGGCCACAATCTGGGAGTTCGCCAGTTTGAGCCCCGGATTGGGCTCCACACTGTCAGTGCGGCATGCTTGGGATTCTCTCTCTCCCGCTCTTTTTGCTGCTCCCTCTCTCCCTCAAAAATAAATAAAAATTAACCTTTAAAAAATATATACATGACGAATCATTCCAAGTTTGGAGAATTTGGAGGGCAAAAATGACACCTTATTGTCTTAATTTGCATGTCCCTGATTAAACTTGTGAGCCCCCCCCCTCCAATCCGAGGTTTTGCATTCCCTCGGTTTTAGTGACCTGCAGTCAACCACAGTCTGGAAACAGATGATCCTCCTTCTGAGAAGATAAATTATTAATTTGCAGGACCTCTTTACATATTCTGAAAAATAGTGATTATCTCTTAAAACCGTGGCAAAGGGGGGCCTTTCACACTGTTATTTCACCTCTCGCTTACGGTGTCTTTGGTAAAAACAGAAGTTTTGAATTTGAAAAAGAATCTAGCCATCTTTTTCTTTATGACTGTTGAGCCACAAAAAAAAAAAAATGAGTCAACGTGTAAGGCTTTCGATAATTATTTATAACACACACTGTTGTTTTTTTTTTTCTTTTTTAAAATAATGCTCTCACCATTCTGGGGCAAGAATGTTGCAGGAAGAGGAAACTGCCATCCTCGTGATTTCCAGATCATAACAGCGTTTTGTCCCCAGAGATCAACAGACCAGAGACAGATTCTTTGGAGCCATTGAGTATCTACTGATCAGTGTGACGCCTACCTTACCTCCTGTGTCACTGGTGACTTTCATATATGTTTTTTATATCACAAACTATACTCTGCCAAGTATACTGAACACTATCATAATTGTTTCCTGTCCCTCATGTGATAGCCTCCTGCTTCCTGATAAATTAAAATAAATATGTTTCGGGGTGCCTGGGTGGCTCAGTTGGTTAAGCGGCCGACTTCGGCTCAGGTCATGATCTCACGGTCTGTGAGTTCGAGCCCCGCATCAGGTCTGTGCTGACAGCTCAGAGCCCGGAGCCTGCTTCAGATTCTGTGTCTCCCTCTCTCTCTGCCCTTCCCCTGCTCTGTCTCTATGTCTCAAAAATAAATAAACCTTAAAAAAAATTAAAAAATAAATAAATATGTTTTGAAATAGAACAACTTTGTTGCCTCGTCCTTAGTGATGTTTGGGTTTGAGTTTTCACTTTTTTTTTTTCAAAATGGAAACAGCTTGATTCATATTTGTTAATCTTATTAAGGGAACAACATAACAGGGGTTATTATAAAAGAATTTTAGGAAACCTAGAAGGGCAAAAAGAAGAAAGTAAAATAATTTGACGTACCTGAATTCCCACCAATTAGAAGTAACTATTGATTTAGATTTTTTTTTCTTAGGTTTTATTTATTTAAGTAATCTGTACACACAACATGGGGCTCGAACTCTTGACCCAGAGATCAAGAGTCACATTCTCGGGGCGCCTGGATGGCTCAGTCGGTTAGGTGGCCGACTTCAGCTCAGGTCATGATCTCACCGTCTGTGGTTCGAGCCCCACGTCGGGCTCTGTGCTGATGCCTCAGAGCCTGGAGCCTGCTTCAGATTCTGTGTCTGCCTCTCTCTCTGCCCTTCCCCTGCTCATGCTGTGTCTTTCTGTCTCTCAAAAATAAATAAATGTTAAAAAAAAATAAAGAAAAGATATTAAACTTTATAAAAAAAAAAGTTACATTCTCCACTGACTAAGCTAGCCAGGTGCCCTTATTTTACTTAATTTAATTTTTTTATTTATTATTATTATTTTTAGTAATGAACATTTTATTTTTTTAGCTTTTTTTTCATGTTTATTTATGTTTGAGAGAGAGACAGAGCAGGAGAGGGGCAGAGAGGAAGACACAAAATCCAAAGCAGGCTCCAGGTTCTGAACTGTCAGCATAGAGCCCGAGTCGGGGCTCAAACCCACAAACTGTGAGATCATGACCTGAGCCGAAGTAGGACGCTTAACTGACTGAGCCCCCCAGGCGCCCGTAGTAATGCGTACACACTTCAAATGCAGCTCCTCTTCTGGGAATCTCACAATATTCTCCCCAATGTAGACAAAGAAGCATGAACATAGATAGTTCCTGCTGTATTGTTAATAACAGCAATACACTAAAAACAACCAAAATGTGAACGGAAGTGAGTAAAAGTGTTCCTACTTGTCTGAACAAGGGGATATTTATACTTTAATGATTTTGCGTACACATAATATAGGTCTAGAAAGATACATGAGAAACTGCTAACACTGGTGGGTTTCAGGAAGAGATCGGGAAGGGATACATCCTTTTCACAATGTGACTCTTTTGAACTGCTTAAATTTTCACCAGGGGCAGACATTATCTATTCAAATAAATAAAAAATGAAAAATTCATGTTTATTTGACGAGCAAGATTTAATACCTTTGTTCCTTCTGCGAACTCTCTGTTTATATCCTCATCTAAAAAAATTTTTTACTCTTAGAGAAAGAGAGAGCACATGCATGAGCAGGGGAGACGGGCAGAGGGAGAGAGAGAATCTCAAGCAGGCTCCACGCTCAGCACAGGGCCAAGGCGGGGCTCGGTTCCATGACACGGGATCATGACCTGAGCCAAAATCAAGAACTGGTCCCTTAAGCAACTGAGCCACCCAGGTGACCCTTCATATCCTCAATTTTTAAAAATTCTGTTCAGTTGTCTTAGTGCTTTGTAAGTGCTCGTTGTATGTTAAGAATGTTTATTCTTTGGGGGCGCCTGGGTGGCTCAGTCGCTTGAGGGTCCAACTTTGACTCAGGTCGTGATCTCGGGGTTTGTGAGTTCAAGCCCTGAGTCAGGCTCTGTGCTGACAGCTCGGAGACGGAAGCCTGCTTCAGATTCTGTGTCTCCGTCTCTCTGCTTCTCCCCCACCCAAGCTCTGTCTCTGTCTCTATCTCTCTCAAAAATAAATATGCATAACAATTAAAAAAAAAAGAATATTTACTCTTAGGGGCGATCGGATGACTCAGTCGGTTAAGGGTCCAACTTCAGCTCAAGTCATGATCTCCTGGCTCATGGTTTCGAGCCCCGCGTCGGGCTCTGTGCTGACAGCTCAGGACCTGGAGCCTGCTTCGGATTCTGTGTCCCTGTCTCTCTCTCTCTTTCTCTCTGCCCCTCCCCACTTACTGTCTGTCTCTCTCTTTCAAAAATAATCATTAAAAAATTAAAAATAAAATAAAAGGAGCTTGAAGAAAGGCAAGCTTAGCAGGGCCAGGCATCCATCAGCCTGCTGTAGGGAGGCTGTGAATTCCTGCTGGAAGAAGAGGGTGGGGGGAGGGGAGTTCTGGGACCTACTGGGAACAGCAGGCAGAGTACAGAGGCCCACGCTGCAGACTCCTTCAGTGTGTGGCCCAGGCTGTCCCAACACTGGCCTTCAGGAAGGGAGGCGATGCTCCCAACGTTCAGAACTGCTCCCCTCACTCTGAGAGTGGAAAAAACTGACCGTTGCATTCAGCTAAGGGAATGTTCCGATACCTGCGGGAGAAAAGGACCTTCCCAGCTTATTGAGGAAGGCTTTACTTCCCAGGGAGAATGCCATCTCCACCCCCCCCCCTGCCCCCCAGCGCCCAGCAGCCCAAGGTTACAGCCTCCTCCTTTGCGGATCAGCTGGCAGCCTCTGACACCTCCCGCCTCCCCCTGGCTTCCTGTGAAAGAGCCCCTCAGCCCCTCCCACGCCTGTGAAAGTGGGTTTTCTGAGCATCAGGCCTGAACCTAATTTCCTTTAAAAGCTGAGGTGGCCCTGCTCTCTTCTTGCAGCCAATACTTTTGATTCAGAAGCTCTGATGGCCTTTTTGGTAAACCTCTCCCTCCCTCCTCCTCCCCTGGGCTTTTCCTGGAAGCAGCTTGGCAAGGTTTCCTGGAACAATATAGCTCCGGTCCCCACACCAGCCATGACCTTGAGAAGGGAGAAGGCACTGAGCCACGCAAGGGCACACCTAGAGGAGCTTGGAAGAACAGAGACCTCTAGAGACAGGAAGAAGGAGCTTGAAGCGGCACGTGTAGGGGCTGGAAGGTTCCGCGGAGTGCGCACAGTGGCATGTCCAGGCCCCCACTACAGCTGCTGTCTCTTCTCTTCTGCAAGCACACAGATCGGGGCTGCTCTGGCTTCCGGCAGCGCGCTGATGACTTCCTCTAAGCGGCTGCTCCCTGCAGACTGACTTCACCCACCTAAAATGATGCATTCGCTCCCCTTTCCTCCCTGTCCTCCCCGCTCTCGGCCAGATCGGCACCGCAGGGCTCCAAGCTCTGTCCGTGGGGCGCAGGCCAGCAGGGCCTCAAACGGGTCTCCTGACACAGAAATGTTTAATGACATCAAGGGCTCGCGCCTAAAGACGTACCACAAACTATGACACCTGCTGCACAGGCTCTCCGGCGTGACCCCAAACCACAGAATGTAAGGGGAGAAGGTAGAGACACAGACTTTCCGTGGGGCCTGGTTTGGCTATGCCCAGAAACACACAAATGTCATCCCTTCCGTTCTAGAAAGGTGGGGCCGAAGAGCTCTGTGTGCTTCCGGGCCCAAAACATCTCTGAGGAAACAAGGGTTTTCTTCCAAGACTTACTCTAAAGCCTCATATTTATGGAAATACAATTGGTCTCCCTTACCATGTGCAAAGTGCTGGGGCTACACAGATGTACTCAGTCACGAGTGCCAACAGGCTTGTGATTTGGGTTGAGACATCTAATGGTAGGTCAGGGGTCAAAAACAGCTGCGAGCTCCCCCCCACCCTACCCCCCCACCCCCCCGCAAAGAGGATCAGGTGTGAAGGATTTCTTGGGGGCGATGGGGAGGGATGAGCTGTTTGGAGCTGGAAACACAACACGAGGGAGGGGAATTATGCTCTCGCTTCCCCCCACCATTGCCTTGGAACCGACAGCACCTGCCTCCACCCCTCCGAAGACTCAGCTCTCGGCTCCAAGTGCACCTGGAGTCAAATCAGGACGGCCCAGACCTGGCGTTTGGAAGACGCTGACAAAAACAGGTGTGGCCAGATTGACTTCCGGCAGCTGCTCCCCCACCCCGCCCCCTCCAAACATCCGGGGAATGACATTTTAGGGGTGAGTCCTGACGCGGCTTCTCTTGGGAGGGCAAAGCGTGAAAACATGTCCTGAAGGTGGTTTTGTGGGGTGAGGAGTGGCTTGGCGGTATTCTTCTCGCGTCTCCTTCCGGGGCTTATTACTCCCGGGGGACATGGCGGGGGGTGTCTCCTCTACTTTCCAAACTTCACTTCTTTTTTTTTTTTTTTTAATTTTTTTTTTTAACATTTATTTATTTTTGAGACATAGACAGAGCGTGAGCAGGAGAAGGGCAGAGACAGAGGGAGACACAGAATCCGAAGCAGGCTCCAGGCTCTGAGCCATCAGCACAGAGCCCGACGCGGGGCTTGAACTCACAGAATGCGAGATCATGACCTGAGCCGAAGTCGGCCGCTCAACCAACTGAGCCACCCAGGCGCCCCTCAAACTTCACTTCTGATCCGAGCCAAAGTCGGATGCTTAACCAACTGAGCCACCCAGGCACCCCGGGGCATCACTGCTTTCAACAGAAAAACTATAAACTGTTTCTTGTCAGAATAAGGATTTTCTTTTCTTTTCATTTTTAAAATTTTTTATTTTTTGAAAATTTTTTCTTAAGTAGGCTCCATACCCAACATGGGGCTCACACTCATGACCCCAAGTTCAAGAATTCCACGCTCTATTGACTGAGCCAGCCATGCACCCCCAGAATAAGAATTTTAGACTAATAAATATGTTAAAAGATACAAGGAAGATATTAGAACTATAACACAAGAACACACACACACACAAAACCATAAGAAATACTAGGTTGAATATATAATCATTGACTAAAGAATAATATTCAAATATTCTGTTGAATAAACAGCAGAATGGAGACAGCTGGGGAATGAATTAGTGAACTGGAATAACAGAAATTCCCCCAAAAGGAAAAAAGAAAAAAACAAAGGAACAGAAGATATAAAAGAAAAGCTAAGGGGCGCCTGGGTGGCTCAGTCAGTTAAGCGTCCGACTTCGGCTCAGGTCGTGATCTCACAGTCTATGAGTTCGAGCCCCGTGTCGGGCTCTGTACTGATGGCTCAGAACCTGGAGCCTGCTTCGGATTCTGTACCTCCCTCTCTCTCTGCCCTTTCCCCACTCGTGCTCTATCTCTATGTCTCTCAAAAATAAATAAACGTTAAAAAAATTAAAAAATTAAAAAAAAGGCTAAGAGATATCAAGTAGAAGTAATGCCTGGCAGGTTCAGTCAGTGGAGCGTGCGACTCTTGATCTTGAGGTGGTAGGTTCGAGAGTCGTGTTGGGTGTAGAAGTTACTTAATAAAATCTTCGGGGCGCCTGGGTGGCTCGGTCAGTTAAGCATCCGACTCTTGGTTTTGGCTCAGGTGGTGATCTTGCAGTCTGTGGGTTCGAGCCCCATGTTCGGCTCTGTGCTGACAGCGCGGAGCCAGCTTGGGATTCTCTGTCTCCTTCTCCCTCTGCCCATCCCCTGCTCGTACTCTCTCTCTTTCTCTCTCTAAATAAAGATTTATAAATAAATAAATAAATAAATAAATAAATAAATAAATAAAACGATCACAGAGCAAACCCCGCAGAGGCGCCGCCATCAATGAAATGCTTGGATAGTGGATGAACATTCCTATCCCAGTAGAGAAGCTGAGACCTTGGTGCCCTGGGGACCCAAGCACAGACGAGACCCCGCCTACCAGGGGGGAGTGAAGCAGACACCTGCATAGGAAACTCTGGGAACCACGACCTCACCCTTTAGGGAGGCTCAGCGAAGCCCCACCCATGCATCTGGCTTTTTAGTACGAGACATCTGAGGGAAGCTTCTACCAGGAAAGGCAGAAACTTACAGAAACAAACAGAAAAAGTAGAACGGGACAAAAGGAGACAACGCGGAGAAACAAAGGAAACTCTGAGGCATGTTTTCCCCATCCTCAACTCTCTGGACCCCAAGTGGGACTTTCAGGCAATAGTTGGCCTGAGCCTCTAGCTCTGGACTTTTTTTCTCTTCTGAGATAGGCTTTTGTAGCCATTAGGCAGCCTCTGGGGACCCTAGGGCTCTGAGGGAGGGGCTAACACTCAAATCCTAAATGCTTTCCTTTTTTTTTTTTAATGTTTATTTACTTATTTATTTTTATTTTTTTTAAATATCTATTTACTTTTGAGAGAGAGAGAGAGAGCACAAATGGGACAGGGGAAGAGAGAGAGGGAGACACAGAATCTGAAGCAGGCTCCAGGCTCTGAGCTGTCAGCACAGAACCCGACTCAGGGCTTGAAACCACCGACTGTAAGATCCTGACCTGAGCCGAAGCCAGATGCTCAAATGACTGAGCCACACAGGTGCCCCTATGTTTATTTATTTTTGAGAGGGAAAGAGTGAGCAGGGGAGGGGCAGAGAGAGAGGGAGACAGGGGATCGAATCAGACTCTGCGCTGACAGCAGAGAGCCTGATGCAGGGCTCAAACCCAAGAACCGTAGATCATGACCCGAGCCCAAGTTGGACGCCTTACCGACTGAGCCACCCAGGCACCCCTCAAGTCCCTAAACTCTTGTTCTGATCTTCTGCCCCCGGATCTTTAGTCAACCTGTTATTCTCTTTGCTATGGTCAGGACATTTGTGTCTCCCCTCGAATTCCTGCTGCCCAGTGTGATGGTATTAGGAGGTGGGGCCTTTGGGAGATGCTTAGATCATGAGAGTGGGGCCCTTATGAATGACATCGGTGCCCTTATAAAAGAGACCCAGAGAGACCCCTTCGCCTTTTCAGTCAGGTGAAGAGACAGAGAGAAGGTGCTGGCTATGAGCCAGGACGAGGGCCCCCACCAGAAGGCAGCCATGCTGGGGCCTTGACTCGGACTTCCCAGACTCCAGAATAGGATCCATAAATCTCTGTTGTTTATAAGCCAGCCAGTCTGTGGTTGTGTTAGAGCAGCCAGAAGGGACTACGACACCTTCAAAGCTGGTCTTGCCTTTTCTAGGCCAGCACTAGCCCCAGGAAGCAGCGGCAAACTTTCCTCAAAGTCTAGGGTTCTGGGAGGGCGACAGACACGGCCAAGGGCAACTGCAGCAGGAACAAGATATGTGGGACCTTAAAAGAAGCCAGGCACACGGGGATACGTACCATGTGATTCCAGTCACATCACATCCCGGAAATGGCAAAGCTACGGGGACAAAAATCAAATCAGGGGTTATCAGAGCGTGGTGGTTGGGGAAGGGAGGGAAAAGAGGGTCCCGGAACACATTTTGGAGGGATGAAAATGCTCTATCTATATCTTGATACCTGTAGTTGTCATACAATTACACTTTTGTCGAGATTCTTTAAACTGTCAGTGTAAAACAAGTGTTAAGTTTTCTTTTTTTTATTTTATTTGTAAGTTTATTTATTTTGAGCGAGACAAGGCAGCGTGAGTGGGGGAGGAGCAGAGAGAGAGGGAGACAGAGAATCCCAAGGTAGGCGAACCCACAAAACTGGAGAGAGTGTATGTTCTTTAAATTACAAAGTAAATTAAAATTCTAAAGGATATAAATTATACCACAATAGAGCTGACTTTATTAATTTTGTTTTTAAAGAAGAGATGAATGCAAAGGGAGGTCAGATGGTCTGGGTTCAAATCCCACCATCACTTGCGAACTGGGCTGTAATCCAGGGCAAGTGAGTTACTTCATCTCTGACTTGGTTTCCCCCTCTCTGAGGTGGAAGTATCAACAGATCTATCTCCCAAGATGGAGGTCAGGATTAAGAGAGAAAATGCCCAGGGGCACCTGGCTGGCTCCATTGGTGGAGTGCGGGACTCTTGATCTAGGGGGGTTGTGAGTTCAAGACCCACCTTGGATGTAGAGATTACTTAAAAATAAAATCTTGAGGGGCGCCTGGGTGGCTCAGTTGGTTAAGTGGCCGACTTCAGCTCAGGTCATGATCTCACGATCTGTGGGTTCAAGCCCCGCATCGGGCTCTGTGCTGATGGCTCATGAGAGCCTGGAGCCTGCTTCAGTTTCTGAGTTTCTGTATCTCCTCTCTCTCTGCCCTTCCCCTGCTCACACTCTGTCTCTATGTCTCTCAAAAATAAATAAACGTTAAAAAAATAATAAATAAAATCTTGAAAAGAAAGAAAGAAAGAAAGAAAATGCCCATAAAATGCCTGGCTCACGGCTCAAGAGTGCGCCAGCGCCCTGCAAGCTCCTTGTGTTGCCATGCCTGGGGTGCATCCTTCTAGGACGCACCCGGCTCCCTCGGAGGGAGGCAGAGGCCACAGGCCCTGACACCCTCTGTCCTGCTTTGTGACTAGGGGAAGGGGGGTGGGCCATGAGGATCGCGCCAGCCGCGTCTACGGGGAAGCTCTGCGGCGCCGCCACGCTGTCCCAGGCAGACCTCGCAGGCCCGGGTTCCAGGGAAGGCGTGTGCGGGGTGCGGACTGGAGCTCCCTTAGGGGAAGGGGGCGGGGCCCCGCCTGGGCGCGGGGGCGTGGCCGAGGTCCATTAGGGGAGGGGCCACGGGGTGGGAGCGGCGCGGGGGCGGAGTCTGTCCTTCTGCATCCCCAGCTCCATCCTCTGGTCCGCATGCATCCGGGCTGCTGTGTCTTAGGCTCAACCTGGCCCGCAGCCCCGGTCATCCTTTGTCTCAGTCAGGTTATCCGACGCATTCTTAGTGCTTGGTGCAGACCAACCCTGCTTGCGTCTGGTCTTTCCTTGTCTCTGTCGCTGTTTCTGGCCTGTCCTGCTCTGGATCTCTCGGCCTCAGGGCGTGTCTCTCTTCTGTGGCCTGTCTCTAAGACCCTCCCTTCCTCTCTCTGCCCCATCTGTATCTTGACTCAGCCTCCGTCCTTCCTCCCATCCCCCCTTTCTCAGTTCTGATCTCCCGGATAACATTCCTCTCTCCTGATCTTTTCATTTAGTAACGTCAGAAATCTATCAGCCAATAGCAGGCCCTGTGGATAACGGGCCCAGCTCCAGCCCATGGCTGGGGAAATTTCCTTGAGGCAAATGTCCATTTGGGGCCTGGGTTCCCAGATTTGGCACCGGGCCTGGGTGTGGCTGTTCTAGGTCCTGGGAGAAAGTTCTCACATCAGAGTCTGGCGGAGCAGTGGCCTCTGGGGCTCAGACAGAGGTGGTGTGGGAAGGGGCAGCTCACTTTCCCTGAGAGTGAGAATTCTTCCAGGCCAGCACGCTGTATTCACACCAGCAGGACTTCTCTGGGAGAAGCCCTTGGCCTCGGTGGCCCTCTAAGGTAGTCCTCGCTGAGGACCAGGGCATTTTTTTCTCCCACGATGAGGCTGCTAAACTCTAGTCTCTGTCTCCCTTGTTCCAGGAAGCCTGTCCAACCTCCTTAAACAGGCTTCTTTCTATTTCTTTACTGTCAGTTCCAGATGCAGGGCTGCTCAGGGAGGCTGCGTCTTTCCGGCCAGTAAACATGGCCCAGCCCAGGCTCTGGACCAAGTTTCGGGGTTGGCATAAGGAGAATCAAAAGCTTTAGGCGCAGGCCCTGGCCTGCCCACCTCACTCCCCCCAAGTCCTACTCTTCCTTCCCTCTAAGGCCAGAACAATTCTCACCTTCACTCTGAACCCCTCTCCCCCACGTCTCTTTAGAATTTACAATAATGACGTACAGACTTTGGCCATAGCTTGCACACGAGTTGAGTTTTTTTAACTCTGTAAGAGAGCCCATATTTGTTTTTTTTTAAGCCGATGGCCAAAAAAAAAAAAATCAAATAGTACAAAGGATACACACTGGAAAGGAAGTTGCCTTCTCATCCTTGTTCCATTTTTTTTAAGTAGGCTCCATGACCAATGTGGACTCATGACACACGACTCTGAGATCAAGAGTGGAATGCTCTACCAACTGAGCCACCCAGGAGCCCCCCCCCACCTTTTAAGTAAGCTTTACACCCAACCTGGGCTTGAACTCAGGACCCTGAGATCAAGAGTCACACGCTCTACTGACTGAACAAGCCAGATGCCCCCCACTGTTGATCCTTAATTCCCCCCTCCAAAGGATATGTCTGTTACACAGAAGTTTCTCTTCCTTTTCTTAAAATCGATTATGACAATAAATTCCAATAAAAGAAACATGCCTTTATAAGAAGTTACTGAGTGTGAAATGAAACACATAGGTGTGAAGGCTGCTTGGAGGAGATTTTCCTTGCAGGGAGACTGGACTGAGCGAAGCTTCTTGAAATAGAAGTCCAATGACCTTGAAACTGAGGAAGACTTGCTTCTCTGGTTGATTCATTTTCCGCTAAAAACACAGGCATTCTTTTCTGCTCAGAGGACTTTTTTTTTTAAGATAGAAATCACATACAGTTCACCGTTTTGAAGTGTGCAATTCAATCGTCTTTAGTGTATTTACGGAGCTGTGCAACTGTCATCACAGTTTAATTTAGGACATTTTCATTTCCCCTAAAAGAAGCCCTGTACATTTTAGCTCCTCGCATCCCTCCAAACCCTATTGCCCTCAGCAACCACTAATCTATCCACTATCTCCATATTTTCCTATTCTAGATGTATCCCATAAATGAGACCATGCAATATGAGATCTTTTGTGACTGGCATCTTTCACTTAGCCTAATTTTTTCAAAGTGTATCCCTGTTGTAACATGTAAAACGACTTCCTTCCTTTTTATGGCTGAATAACATTCCATTGTATGGAGAGACCATATATCATTTCTCCATCAATCAGTCGATGGGTGTTTGGGTCGTTTCCCCTTGGCCATGATGAATAACACTGCTAACTAGCTTAACTAGCTGTGTACAAGTGTTTGTGTGGACATACATTTACAGTTCTTTTGAAACGAGTGGAATAGTTAGGTCGTATGGTAACTACCTGTTTAATTTTTTTCCCCCATACTCTACACCCAACATGGGGCTCGAACTCACGACCCCGACCTCAAGAGTTGCATGCTCTTCCAACGGAGCCGGGCAGGTGCCCTATGCGTTTCATTTTTTGAGGAACCGCTAGACTGGTGTCCAAAGTGGCTACACGATTCTATGATTCGTCAGCAATGTATGAGCCTTCCAATTTCTCCATATGCTCCCCAACACTTGTCATTATCTGTATTTTTAACTATAGCCACCCCAGCGGTGTGAAGGGGTACCTCATTGTGGCTTTTATTTGCATTTCCGTGATGGCTGGTGATCTGAGAACTTTTTATAAACTGCATTTGCAATTAGGGTTTTCTGCCCAATTGTCATTGTCACCTGTCCACTTACTTTAAAGGTTTTCTCCCAACAGCACAGTAATGTCTTCTGCATTATGATTTTAATTAGCCACCCAGCCATTCAAAGCCTTCTTGGGAAAAAAAAAGGGGGAAAAAAAAAGCCCCCATTGAGCACAAGCTGGTGGCTAGGTCCGGAGGTTACAGTAAAAAAAAAAAAAGGAGGTGGGGCAAAACCTTGCCCCTTGTTGAGCTTGGTGCATAAGGTTGTGGCCCTGGATTCAAACCCCTCTTTGTCACCTCCCAGCAATGTGGCCTTGGACAAAGTGCCTAATCTTGCCCAGCCTCAGTTTCCCAGTCTGTGAAATAACCTTGCTCTGAGACTTGCATGTAAAGCACTAGGCACAGTGTCCGGCACATAGCGAGGTAGGCATTTGTTATTGTCCAAGGTGAAGCCAGACAAATAAACGTTAACAATAATGGACAGTGAGTTAGTTATGATCAGAGAAACACGTAGTGTCATCGGAGCACACAGTGGGGGCCTCCAACCCAGTCCAGGGTCTAGGAAAGGCTAGGAATTGACGTTTCAATGGGGAGACAACAGATGAGGAGGAGTCGGCCAAAACAAGGGCAGTGTGTGTGTGTGTGTGTGTGTGTGTGTGTGTGTGTGTGTGTGTGTTGGGGTGGGGGTTGTTGCTGGCAGGTGGACCAGCTTGGAGGCAACATAAGGGAGCATGGCATAGTGGAGAGACTGAACTATTTCAATGTCTAAAGCAGCGGTGTCCAATAGAATTCTCTGCAATGATGGAGAAGTTCTATATCTGTGCGGTCCAATATGGTAGCCCCTAACCAACCACATGTGGCTATTGAGCATCTGAAATGTGGCTACCGTGACTGTAGAACTGAATGTTTAATTTAATTTTATTAGAATTGCTTTAAATTCAGATAGCCACTGTGGTTAGTGACTACCATATGGGACAGCGCAAGCCTAGAGTGTAACGTGCAAACGGGGTTCTGATGAGAGATGAAGGTGCAACAAAGGAACGAAGCATCTAGACCCCACAGGGTTATGGTATGGAGTTTGCATTTTATTCTAAGTCCTGAGGGAAGCCATCGTTTGGGGTGGAAGCTGGGTTTAAGTGGGGAGTGGGGGTGATCTGGGTTTTCTTTTCGAAAGATCCTTCCAGTTGTTGCACGGAGAATGGATTATGAGGGTGGCATTGGAGCGAAGCAGGGAGACCAGTTTGGAGGTGCCTCCAAGGCTCCCAGGGGAGAGATGATAGTGGTTTCCACGGAACAGAGATAGAGACAGTTGGTAGGTTTGGGGCAGGGATTGGGTGTTAGGGAGCTCGGGAGAGGAAGTAGCTAGGACTACTTGGATGGTGACAGTGTCCTCATTTCAGCAGTACCTGGAGGCCTCCCTGTCCCCACCCCCTGCTGGCTGGTGCTGGAAGCGCCTTTCGCTAAGGGGTGTGGAGCTGTCAGGGCCCCCCTGCTAGGGGGGCTGGAGAAAAGCCCGAGAGGTGGGGAAGTCCCCTCAAATTCCTAGTTGGTTGGGCGGCGTGCATTCCCAGGGTCGTGCGCAGGGCTAAGTCTGTCCTCTCCCTGGGGTCCGTCCACATGAGCTCTGTCTGCCGCGTGACGGGTCAACCAGCTCCCAGCGTGAGCCGCACGGCCCCCGGCAGGCATGCGGTGCGGAAGGGGAAGAGGCAGAGGTGGGCACAGCGGGGCCAGGACCCCCCACTCCGCGCCAGCGCCCACCTGCGCCCAGGCCCCAGCACCCTCCTCTGATTGCCCCCGCCCCCACCTGGGCCATCCCTGGCTAGTCACGGTGGGGGTGGGGAGGCGGGGCGTGTCTCCCCGAGAGCAGGGTGTGGCCAGTGGTCCAGGCGGTCACTCAGTGATGGCCAGCCCGTCCTGACCCGGGAGAGTGAACCCCGCTCCCCACCAGGCCCGCGGGCCGGGCGGGCTGAGGGTGCGGAACACCCCGCGACCGCAGCCCGCCGGCGGAGCTCAGAGCAGGCTTGGGGAGGTGCTGCGGCTCCCGGCTGTCATCGCCCGCCGCCCTCCCGGCTGCACTTCCTCCCGCAGCCCCCGCCGCCCCGGAGGCCCGGATCCCAGCGGGTCGCATTGCCCGCCGCCACGCCCGAGCCTCGGGGGGTAAGTTGGTGGGCGATCGGGGCACATCTGGGGAGGGGGCAGCCCGGAGCCTGACTGTGACTGATGGGGGCGGGGAAGCGGGAGTGGGGGTGGGGGGGTTCCTGCTTCTCCAGCCCCGAGTTAGGGGTTTCAAGGGGCTCCCGCCTCTACCCGGACTCCCTGACCCCTTCCTCCCTGCCTGGGCGGGTAAAGGCCCCAGGACAGGCGGCAGGGGCCCGACAGGTAGCTGTTGCTGCCGAGGCTTGGGAATGGTGGGGTGCGGGGGCAGGCGGGGAGGCAGATGGGGGGGAATGGTTAGGGACATGAGCCTGGCCTGATGGTGTGTGGCTTGGGAAGGACGCCCCAGAGTGAGTGTCCATGTTCCTAGATGGATGGTGGGTCGTGTTGAAGGAAAAAACCAAAAACAAACAAAAAGCCTGCCTGTTGAGTCAGCAGCCAGGTCCCGGCCTCCTCTGCTTCTGGTGGGAAAATGCCCCCCCACCCCAGGTCCCTGAGGGCTGTGGGAGCCTGAAGCTGGACGGGACCCAGCCCAAGCCCTGTCACCATCCACCCTCTCTTCTTCTCGCCCTTCTTTTCCCTTCCCATGCTCTTCCCTGCCCCCTTCTCCCACTCTGCTGCCTCCCCACCCGTTGCTGACTCTTTTTCCTTCTTTCTGCTTCTACCCACTGGGGGGGCACAGGGCCTTCTCCCTTCCGCCACCTGGGGCCCCACCCCTTGCCATGTGATGGAGGCGGTGGTTTCCATTCTGCCTGTGAAGAGACGTCAGGGCCCAGAGCCCCACCTAGGGCCTGAGAGGTGGGACCGTCCCTCAGAGGGAGCTTGGGCAGCCAGTGAGGGGGCTCTCTCCCCCAGTCTGTAGCCCTGAGACACCCTAAAGCACAGAGAGGTGGCATTCAGTGCCCTCAGAGATGAGTCAGGACTGATGGTCCCTGAAAGACCAGGGGAACCCAAGACCGACATCATGGCAGCGTGCTGTGGCTTCAGACCAGGCTCTGCCAACAGCTGACGACCTCGGGGAAGTCACTTCTGCTTTCGGCGCCTTCGTCATCCTGATAGTTTTGAGAGGTTTGAGAGACCAGCGGTTTTCCAACCGTCTCCCCCAGAATGCTCCCCCGCCCTGTGGCAAGAGGTTCGACGACCCGCCTCTGGTGCCTGCAACGGCACTCTTATCTGTCGTGAAGTCTGGCCGCTGGACAAGATGGCATGTAGAGAAATGCTACGTTTGTGCTGTGAGCTCAAACGTTTGTTACCCCGGACGGAGGGCTGCGGCCTTCCAGACATCAGGAAGTCTCGGAGGAGGGAAAGTCAGGGACAATCTCAACCCTTCCCGTGGGACTGTGTTAGTAGGCGGACCCGCCGGGTCCTTGTTCTTCCCCATTCCATCCGCACACCGGAAACCTCCCTCCCTCTCCTACCCCGGCCTTCCTCCCTCATGGCTTACTCCCCCTCCCGTTGGGCCGACTCAGTGGGTGGGTCTATTTATACTCAGCTTCTATCTAAACTTCTCTCTTTTTTTTATGTTTATTTATTTACTTATTTATTTTTAGAGAGAGAGACAGAGACAGAGACAGAGCACGAGTTGGGAAGGGCAGAGAGAGCGGGAGATAGAGAATCCGCACTGTCGGCACAGAGCCCACCGTGGGGCTCCAACTCACGAACTGTGAGATCATGACCTGAGCTGAAATCAAGAGTTGGATGCTTAACCCACTGAGCCACCCAGGCGCCCCCTAAACTCCTCTTTTCACAGGCCCCAGCCAGACCTCCTACCCCAACCCAGGACTGGGAAGAAGGAGGGAAGGAGGAGCCTCTGACTACTCGGTCTCCATCGAGGTTTGAGCGGGACAGAGCGGCCTCCTCCCCTTAGGATGGCCTCGCCCTCCAGCACTCCCACCTTCAGGCTCCGGACGTGGGATGGAGACCAAGAAGATGACGCTGAGGCGGACAAAGGAAAGCTGGGCCTCGGGGATGGACCGCCCCCCATGGAGTCACCATTCCAGAGAGAGGACCGAAACTCTCCCCCTGAGATCAAAGTGAACCTCAACTACGGCAAAGGAACGGGTGTCAGGTGAGGCAGCAAATGGGGGCGCAGGGGCCCCTGACCTCCAGTGGAGCACCATGGGTCAGACTGGGTGGCCTGACCCAGGCCCGGCGCCCCTTTCCCACAGCCCAGAGGTGAGGAGGGGTCCTCTATCAGGCTGTGATGGCTCCTGGGCCTGACAGGCAGAACCCTGCTCTGCTCTCTGGGGTTGTTCCTTCTGGAACTTTCCTCATTCCTGGCCTTCTGCCTTCTGAGGTCGTGTTCTTCTTCATAGGGACCTACTCTTTCATTTTAAAGTACTCAATGGAGCCTTGCATCCCCTGCGTGTGTGCGGGCCCTTGTGCGTCAGTCCCTGTGGGGATGCCAGCATGATCCAGTCCAACTCGAGAGTCAGGGACATCTAGTAGTATCCTGGGTGCTCCTGGGCTCTGCTCTTCTGCTCCAGGGCTGGACCTGTCGCCCAGGGGATGTAGACTCTGGGTGGGCTTCTGCTGGGGGGTCCTCTCCACTGGGAGCCACCTGTGAGCAGTACCAGGTCAGACAGCGTGAGCCCACTTTCCCCGGGAGTATGACTTCCAAGCCTTCCGGTGTGTGGGGGGCTCACCTGGCATCCCCACTCAGTACGAGGCTGGAGAACCCTCGTGGGCAAGCCAGGACTCTGCTGGGAAAGCCCCTTCCTCCCTCCTCGTCCCTGAGACGTGGCACCAGCCTTGGCTTCCCAGCCCAGAGTCCCTGTGTTATTTGTGTTGGAAGACCATGGCTGGATCCAGACCAGGGCAGGGGAGGATGCATGGGAGGCTTCTGGGAGCTGAGTCCCAGAAGGCACACTAGGTCCCTCGATACCCTTCGGTGCCTCAATCTGAGCTCTCGCGGTGTTTCTCTACCCCAAGACTGCGATGCCACCCTGTGACAGGAAGGATTTTGTGGAAACGGCCCCTTTCCCCGGCCAGGCTGCCCACAGGGCTCCCTGGTCAGCCACAGAGTTCTCTTGGTCATGTTGTGGCCAACTTTTTTTTGGTCGGCTAGGCAGTCCATGGTGTGTCTGGCCGGGCCAGGCAGACACGAGACTTCCTGGTGTGGGGGGAGGCGGGGCCTGGCTCTATTAGTCACACAGCTACAGCTTAACACATGACCGATCGAACAATCCCCCGCTCATCACACAGTCACTAACCCTTACCTGCGGGTCCCCAGAGCTTTAAACTACCCCCCCACCTCTGTTTGTCCCTTCATATCCGGTGGTCACGGTTCCAGGAGCCCTAGGGGCATGCCCAGGAGGGGAACCCCACACCCCTTCCCCTTCCTCCCCTGTCACCAGAAACTGCTAGATGCTGAGGGGCTACCGGACATCTCCTGGGGCCTCTCCCGGAAGTGTGGCTTCTCAGTAAAACTCTTGTGAGCATCTGATAGGTTTTGGTGCCAGGCCCCTGTGTCTCTGAGAAACTTCTGTCTGCCCAGCCTGGAATTTCTCTGGGGGTTAGGAGCCAGGATCTGGAGTTAGGTGAGGCCTAGTCCTGCGCACGTGACTTTGGACGAGTCACTTTATTCTTCGTTTGTCTCATGGAGAAAATAGCGATCGCTGATCCCAAGGGCCGAAGTGAGGGTGAAAGGGGCAGCCACTCCGTTACTAGTCCGGAGGTGGCTTCTGAGAGGGTGAGGGCTTTTCTTATTTCTTTAACTTTCTTTTTCATTTATTTATTTATTAAGTTCAAGAGAGAGAAAGTGTGTGAGCAGGGGAGGGGCCGAGAGAGAGGGAGAGGGAGAGAGAATCCCAAGCAGGCTCTGCATTGTCAGTGTAGAGCCCGACATGGGGCTCGAACCCACGAACCTTCGAAATCGTGACCTGAACCATGAAATCAAGCGTCGGACGCTTAACCGGCTGAGCCTCCCAGGCGCCCCTGGAGGGTTTCTGAGAGGATGAGGCGTGTTCTTGATCCCTTTGTCAAGACCCTCAGAAAGGCTCCCAGGGGGCCTCTTAGGCCTGCCGGGTGCCCAGTGCTCACAGGACGCCCTGAAAGGACTCTCTGGGGTGGGGGACATTCTGGGGCGGGGCGGGGGGAGGCCACGGTTCCTCCACACCGTCAGACACAAGTCACATCCCCACAGCCAGCCGGACCCCAACCGCTTTAACCGTGACCGGCTCTTCAGCGTGGTGGCCCGGGGTGTCCCCGAGGATCTGGCTGGGCTAGCTGAGTACCTGTCCCGGACCAGCAAGTACCTCACCGACCCAGAGTACACAGGTAGGCCCGTCCTGTGCTGAGACTCGGCTCACTGGGTGGCCTTGACCGTGCTCAGGAGCCAAGGGGTGACTGTTCTTAGCAGCCCTCCTGCCTAGATGGCTGCAGGGAGGCCCTGCCGACAGAGCTGAGGGTGGCTCACTGAGGTCATGGCTGTGCCTCCCCCACCCACCCACCCCCCTGGCTCCTGGCCAACCCCTGCCACCCTCAGCCTGTTTCAGGGGCCAAATGGACGATCAACGGCTTCACCGTGCATCTTTTTTTCTATTTCTTTTTTTTCTTTCCTCTTTTCTTTTCTTTTTTTTCCTTTTGTTTTCTTTTCCTTTCCTTTCCTCTTTTCCTTTCCTTTTCTTTCCTTTCCTTTCCTTTCCTTTTCTCTTTTCTTTTCTTTTCTTTTCTTTTCTCTTCTCTTTCCTTTCCTTTCCTTTCCTTTCCTTTCCTTTCCTTTCCCTTCCCTTCCCTTCCCTTCCCTTCCCTTCCCTTCCCTTCCCTTCCCTTCCCTTCCCTTCCCTTCCCTTCCCTTCCCTTCCCTTCCCTTCCCTTCCCTTTCTTTCTAAAATAGCAGTGTCGTTATTTTTTGCCCCAAATCTAAACATCTTTACGGTTTGGCCTGATTAGAAAATCAGCCCAAATGTTAGAAAAGTAACATTCGTGCATTCCAGAAGATTCCGATCACGTTGAAATGTATAAAGCTGAGGTTAAAAACGTTAGGACATCCTGGACCTCTGTTAATGATTTGGGATATATCTTTTCAAACCATTGAAGTATATTAGGTATATATTTACATAATGGGTTGTGCCGTTTACACCAGTTTGTAACCACTTACACCGGAGTTCATAGACCTCTAACTCGGTCACTTCAGCAACCACAGAGTTCTTCAGTTGTGACCGCTTACCAGGATCTAGTGAACTAACTCCTCAGTGACGGGCATTTACGTCGTTTGTAGTTTTTGGCCTCAACGCACTGTGTGCCAGGCCCTCTGTGTGCCAAGAATTCTGCATGCGCTTCAAACGGCCCTGGAATAGTCCCATTTTACAGTCAGGAAAACTGAGCTCAAGAGAGGCCATGTGACTTGCCTAAGGAGAGAGCTATTAAATGGTGGACCCACTCAACGAATTTTCCTCTGGGTGTTCTCAGATAGACAACAATTGCACATACGACAAATTAGGTCTTAGAAACTTATTTTCTAGGGCAGAAATTGTAGCCATACCTGTCGGTGTTTTAATACCTGTTGGTTGGAGCCTGAATGCCCTATAGCACGGCTGCGTTTTCACCAGTCGTGTGTGACAATTTTTTTTTTTTTTATCCGCCCCCCAGAGGGGGGTACTTTGGAGCTGGTGGGCAGCGCAGCCACTCCAGCCCTGAGCACCCCGGCGCCCCTTCCCCTCCCCTTCTCCCGCAGAGGGCTCCACGGGCAAGACGTGCCTGATGAAGGCCGTGTTGAACCTTCGTGATGGCGCCAACGCCTGCATCCTGCCGTTGCTGCAGATCGACCAGGACTCTGGCAACCCCCAGTCCCTGGTCAACGCCCAGTGCACGGATGAGTACTACCGAGGCCACAGTGCCCTGCATATCGCCATCGAGAAGAGGAGCCTGCAGTGTGTGAAGCTCTTGGTGGAGCATGGGGCCGACGTGCATGCCCGGGCGTGCGGCCACTTCTTCCAGAAGAAGAGCCAAGGGACTTGCTTCTACTTTGGTGAGGAGCCTTTCTGGGGTAAACTGAGGTACGGGGGGATAAAGCCTGGCCCCAGGTCACATGGTAACTGTGTGGCAGAGCTGGCCCTTCAACTCGGACCCGTCTGACCCCCAAGGGCTCATGCTTCTAGTCACTGGGCCGGCTGCAAAGGCAGTTTGTCTCGGATGTTTCAGCCTCCTCTGGCCAAGAAGCTCGCCGAACATCCACGCCTAGACCAGGGCAGGGGAATGGGCCGGCAGAACCGGTGCGGGGGAAAGTCGACCAGCTAGGGCCCGGGTACCCCGGCGTCGATGCCAGGTGGCGATGGGGCTGGGCTCTGGCAAAGAAAAGAGAAGGGGGCAGGGAGGTGGGAACCTAGGTTGGCTGGCCTCTGTTCTGAGCCTTTAGATGGTAAAAAGATTTGGTCACCTGCCCCTTAGGTCAAGAGCTGGACAGAACCGCCTTTACCAGTGCTCATAGGAGAAGGCACAGCTGCCCTAAATGGGGCTCGGGACCGTCTTCCCTCATAGCGCAGGCCTGGGTGGACCTAGGGTCCCAAGGCAGTGTTCCGTCCTCTCCTGTGGGTGCCCGACTCTCGTGGAGGAGGGCTGGGCCTTCTGTCCTGGGGCTGTGAGGACTAGTCAGGTGGAAGCTGGGAGGCCCGAGGCTCAAGCCGCCGCCCTCTTGACCCCCAGGCGAGCTGCCCCTCTCTCTGGCCGCGTGCACCAAGCAGTGGGATGTAGTGACCTACCTCCTGGAGAACCAGCATCAGCCTGCCAGCCTGCAGGCGGCCGACTCGCTGGGCAACACTGCCCTGCACGCCTTGGTGATGATCGCGGACAACTCGGCCGAGAACAGCGCCCTGGTGACCCACATGTACGACCGGCTGCTCCGAGCTGGGGCCCGCCTCTGCCCCGCAGTGCAGCTGGAAGACATCCCCAACCTGCAGGGCCTCACGCCCCTGAAGCTGGCTGCCAAGGAGGGCAAAATCGAGGTGAGCGCCTGGCCCCCACGCCCTCCCCACCTTCCCAGCAAGCGAGAGGAGTCCGTTCGATTTTTCTGCAGAGCGAGCCTGGGGCAGTGTTCTAGCTCTTTGGTCTCCCCACTTTTTTTTTTTAAAGCTTATTTATTTTGAGACAGAGAGAGAGTGAGAGAGAGACTCCCAAGCAGGCTCCGCACTGTCAGCGCAGAGTCCGATGTGGGCCTCGAACTCATGAACCGTGAGATCGTGACCGGAGCCGAAACCAAGAGCTGGCTGCTCAATCGACTGAGCCACCCAGGCGCCCCAGTCTCCCCACTTTTTTGTTGAACCCTCCTGGAAATGAGAACATGTTCAGCACGTACCTGTAATATATGTGTCTTTATCGATAACTTCTACACGAACTACCGAACTAACATCTTCCATCATAAAACACAAAGATCTTTAAGCCATTTGGGTTCTGTGGTTAGGAGACAGTCTTCCCACAATCTTTGCCTATTGTGCGATGAGATTTGCCATTAGGTTTTCTTCATATTGATCGGTACAATGAAGTCATTAGCATTTCGTTTACTAAAACAGCTGCAAAGTTTTCTCGCTGTTCTGTAGTAAAAACCTTTCTTATGGGAGTTGTTTTTTTTTTTTTTTTTTTTGCCACGCAGAAGTTTCACATTTTCCTATATATAACAGTAGTGATCTTTTCCTTCAGTGTTCCTTGGCTTTGCTATTCCTTAATGCTTTCTGTGGGGCTGTGTAGATACACGAAACCCAGTGTGTGCATACCTGGAAGTTTTACTATTTTATTCCTGCCTCCAAGGTTCCCGGGGAGTGGGGACTTCCCTTTATTGGCCAGAGGTAAGGCTGAGGGGCCCTTCCTTTCCCCATTCCTCATTTGTGACACCGAATGGCTTCTTCTTTAATTCAATTTTTATTTATTTCATTTCCTTTTTTAAATATTTATTTTTGAGAGAGGGAGAAAGTGCGGGGGAGGGGCAGAGAGAGAAGGAGACAGAGGATCCGAAGCGAGGTCTGCACTGACAGCAGAGAGCCCAAGGTGGGTCTCAGGCTCACAAAAATATGAGAGATGACCCAAACTAAAGTCAGATGCCCAATCGACTGAGCCACCCAGACACCTCTAATTTAATTTAATTTTTAAATCTTTTTATTTTTATTTATTTATTTTTTTTCGAGAGAGAGCATGAGCAGGGGAGCGGGGCAGAGGAAGAGAGAGAATCTTAAGCAGGCTCTGAGCTCAGCGTGGCCCCCAACACAGGGCTTGATCCCCTGACCCTGGGATCATGACCTGAGCTGAAATCAACAGTCAGCAGCTCAACCAACTGAGCCACCTAAGTGCCTCCCCCCACCTTTTAAAAAAAGTCATCGCTACACCCAACATGGGGCTTGAACTCATGATCCTGAGATCAAGAGCCACGTGCTCCACCGACTGAGCCAGTCAGGCGCCCCAAAACCAAACTGCTTCTTAAGCTGTTCGAGTTAGGGATGCTCTCTGTTCTGTTGGAAGCTCTGAGCTCTGACCACAGAAGGGTACGCGCATGTGTAGTCAGGAGCCTCGAGGGGCCTCAAGAGCTCTGGGCAGGCGTCCCTCTGCCCTGTGGGAGTCTGGGGAAGAGACCTCAGGGCAGGAGCAGGTTCACTGGCAGGCCGGGACCTATGTAAGGGGATGACGGTGTTTACATGGGAGCTGAGCATGTGGGGACGTGTGCGAGAGTTTATACGCACAAGGATCTTTGTGTACCGGGTGTGTGCATGTGTCTGCTTTAAAAACAATTTCTTTGTTTATATTTTTATTTTAACAATTTTTTCTTTAAAAAAATTTTTTTTACCACTTATTTATTTTTGAGAGACAGAGTAAGACAGAGCACGAGTGGGGGAGGGGCAGAGAAAGAGGGGGACACAGAATCCAAAGTAGGCTCCAGGCTCCAAACTGTCAGCACAGAGCTCGATGCAGGGCTTTGAACCCATGAATCGAAAGACTATGACCTAAGGTGGGGTCAGCTGCTTAACTTATTTTGAGGGAGAGTGCACGGAAGCAGAGAAGGGACAGAGAGAGAGGGAGAGAGAGAATCCCAAGCAGGCTATACACTATCAGTGCAGAGCCTGATGCAGGACTGGAACTCATGAACTGTGAGATCATGACCTGAGCTGAAACCTAGACCCGGAAACTTCACCCACTGAGCCTGCACGTGTCTGCTTGTAGCTCTGCAGACGGAGGGCAGCTCCGCACGGTACCGAGTAGCTCCCAGCCTCCCGGTCAGTGCGGGGAGGTGGCCACGCAGGCCCAGCTCACGCGGCCCGCCCTGCAGATTTTCAGACACATCCTGCAGCGGGAGTTCTCAGGGCTGAGCCGGCCACTCTCCCGGAAGTTTACCGAGTGGTGTTATGGGCCTGTCCGGGTGTCGCTGTATGACCTGGCCTCCGTGGACAGCTGGGAGGAGAACTCGGTGCTGGAGATCATCGCCTTTCACTGCAGAAGCCCGGTGAGCCCGCTGGGGCCCGTGGGGCGCGGAGCGGGCCTGGCAGAGCCCCGTACTGCAGGGCCGCCCCCTGTGACTGGGCGGGTGGGGATGTGGCCTGCGCTCATTCCACACGCCGGTCCCACCCCCGTGGGGAGCGTGCGGGGGTCCTGGTGGCCACCAGCTCTGGAATGGAGGATGAGGCGCTTGGCCAGCCCATGGCCAGGAGGGTGGGGTGGAGGCTGGGAGCAGGGTCACTGGGGTGGAGGCCGGGGGGCGGGGTCATTGGAATGGAGGCCGAGGGGCGGGGTCATTGGGGTGGAGGCCGAGGGGTGGGGTCACTGGGGCGGAGGCTGAGGGGCCGGGGTCGCTGGGATGGAGGCCGGGGGGCGGGGTCATTGGAATGGAGGCCGAGGGGCGGGGTCATTGGGGTGGAGGCCGAGGGGTGGGGTCACTGGGGTGGAGGCTGAGGGGCCGGGGTCGCTGGGATGGAGGCCGGGGGGCGGAGTCACTGGGGTGCTCTTCCCCAGCTTCCCCTCCGTTTCCCTCAGCCCTCGCGTTGAGCCTGACGTGGGCAGACCCCCACGCCTGACGTGGGCAGACCCCCGTATGAACCGACTCTCACATTCCCTCCCCAGCACCGACACCGAATGGTGGTTTTGGAGCCGCTGAACAAACTGCTGCAGGCGAAATGGGATGCGCTGATCCCCAGATTCTTCTTCAACTTCCTGTGTTACCTGCTGTACATGTTCCTCTTCACCGCCGTCGCCTACCACCAGCCGGCGCTGGAGCAGGTACTGCCCGCGGGGCGGGGTGAGGGGGGCGGGGCGGGGCGGGGCGCGTCCTGGGGGAGGGAGGCCTCCTGGGACCAGCCTTGGAAGAAGACAGGGCAGGGATTGCCAGTCCCCATCTGCACGCGTTGACACTGTGCCGCCCCGAGCTCTCACCCAGCTGGTGAGTACCGAAGCCAGCACCGCGGAGAACACTACACTAATATTTCCCGGGTGCTCACCGTATGTGAGAAAGTACTTCCAGCGAGTGACATGGGTTAACTTATCTAATTAACGTTTAGAGCAATCCTCTGAGAGGGGTGAGCTGTTATCACTCCCAGTTTACAGTTAACGGTAAGGGATGCACAGAGAAGTTGAGTAACTCTTCCAGGATCACACAGGCAGTCAGCGGGGGAGGTGAGATCTGAACCCACTGTTATAACAGCTACACAGGCTACAAACTGGGATTGGGGGGCCACCTCGGGAGCCCGTGTTCCCTGTGCTGCTCTGCGTGGCCTTTCCAGCAGCTCCTGCTCAGAATGGGCCCCCAGCCAGGGAGGAGTCTCACTGGTGGGAGGGGACTCGGGCTCTGGGTCCTACCAGAGCGTCTCTTCAGCAGGACTCCCTCCCCCAGGAAGGGACTGCTGGAGGCTCCGTGCTGCTGCTGGGCCACATCCTGATCCTGCTGGGGGGCGTCTACCTCCTCGTGAGCCAGGTGAGGGCTCCTCCCATCCCCCATCTGCACCCCGTGACCTCAGGACTCCGTGTGGCCCCCAGAAGCAAACTAGAATTCCCCTAAGAGGAGCCTTAGAATGAGTTAACCACAATCCCTTCATTTCCCGGGAACCGAATCCGATACCCAGTCCCATCCCTACTGGGCTCTGGGCAGCTGAAGGCCTTGGGTTCTGGGGCCTGTACCTCCCTGCTGTGCTTTCTGGGGTGCCCATGGGGCCCAAATGACTCCCATGATTCCCTGCCAGTGCGGGCTCTGCTCCCTGGGGCGTGGAGCTGGAAGCCCCCCACCCCGGGGGGGCATTCCTCCCTGGGGGAGCACAGACAGCCTGGGGCAGGTGAAAAGTGCGGGAGACAGGCTAGGCACTGCGCCACTGAGTCGGCTCAGAGTGGGCGGGACTTCGGTACCAGATCCAGGTTGGTTGGAGCACAGGGGGGGTCCCTGTGAGGCCAGGGTGAGGGGAGGTAAAGGAACTCTTCCTCTCGGCCTGAGTAGTGAGTGAGTTCTACCTCCGGACCACAGGGAGCTAGGAGCGCCTGGCATTGTCCAGGTGTCTGTGGGTGGCTACACTTTTTGGAAACAGGCTTCACAGCTTTCTCGGCTATCAGGAGGATTCATGAGCCCCCCTCCCCACCCCGCAAAAGTCCAAGATGCTGCTTGAGCCCCTGAGGTGGTCCTGGCCAGACTCCCACAAAGCCAGGCCAGCAGGCAGGGGGTGCAGTGGGGAGCCCAGCGGGGCTGGACAGCAAATTCCCCCCCTTCCTCTCCTCCTCTACTCCCCCCCACCCCAACCCTCTCCCCCCACAGCTGTGGTACTTCTGGAGGCGCCGTCTGTTCATCTGGATCTCGTTCGTGGACAGCTACTTTGAAATCCTCTTGTACGTGGGGCCTCACTCCCTTCCCCTGGCTCAGCCCTGGGAGAGGCTGGAGTGACCGCGGGTGCCCGCTGGCTGGAGAGATGAGGACCAGAGCCAGGGAGGGCCAGGGGCCTGGACCAAAGTACAGGCTGGGGCTCCTTGTGCCTCATGATAGTTACATGCGCCGAGCGCTCGCTGTGTGCCAGTGGAACCAAACTCTTTACATGTTGTGGCCCATTGAATCCACACACACGCGCTAGGAGTCAGGCGCTCTTACTATTACCCTCGTTTCACAGGGGAGGGACCTGAGGCCCATAGGGCTTAAATAACTTGGTCTGATTGGGTCCAGTCCCACACAGATGGAGAAGTTCTCATCCATCCGGATGGGAGGATGGTGGGAGAGGCAGGGGTGGTCAGTGCCGGCCAGTGGGGGCAGGTGGGGGGCGAGGATCTTGCCTGGTGACCTGCGAGCTGACCCGAATTCTGTTCCCACACAGCCTGATCCAGGCCCTGCTCACGGTGCTGTCCCAGGTGCTGCGTTTCCTGGCCATCGAGTGGTACCTGCCCCTGCTCGTGTCCTCGCTGGTGCTGGGCTGGCTGGACCTGCTTTACTATACACGTGGCTTGCAACACACGGGCATCTACAGTGTCATGATCCAGAAGGTGAGAGGTGGGGCGTGGCGACTAGGCAAAGCCGGACACCACAGGACTCTCTTGGCCTCAGCAGGCAGGCGCCCTCCTCCAGAGCTGACCTGGGCAGAGGAGACCAGCACGGCTGCCTTTGCACCACACACCCAGACACTCGCTGAATGCAGGCAGGAGTCTGAGCGTGCACACACCCGCCCTCAGCGGTCTGCGCTCTGTGCGGGTCTGAGCAAACACAAGAACACGTGTGTGTTTGCTCGTGCGTCCTTGCATGCCGAAGGAGCAGAGACTATGCACAGAAGCTCGTCTGCCTTCCTGTGTCCTGGGACGTCGGGGTGTATGGATGTGTCTGCATTCACTTATTTATTCAACAAATTTGAGGTGGGGGCCAGGTCCTGCACGAAGTGTTGGAACAGAATCCTTTGTTTGCCAACAAAGCAGACAAAGTCCTCAGCTCTCCTGCAGCTGACATTCTGGTAGGGGAGATGGAAACATTAAGAGAAACCAATGAGAACTTTACAGGTTGCTAAATGCTACACAGGAAATACAAAGTTCAGCGCTGTGGGGAAGGACTGGGGCAGAGGGTGCTTTCATGGGATGGTCAGGGAGACCTCTCTGAAGAGGTAGGTGATGGGGGAGACCGGAAAAATGGTTCAGCCAGCGCAGACTCAGAGAAGCAGCATTGGAGGCAAAGGCCGGGAGCCAGAACAAACTTGGAGCACTTGGGACAGAGCAAGGAGGCTGGGGAGAGTGGGTGAGGGGAGGCAGGTGAGGCTTCGTTGTCCACGGGGAAGGGTCTGGAGGCCCCAGAGGTTTAAAAGACTTTTAAAATCACGGCAAAGTATGCATTACAAAATATACCATCTTAATAATTTACTTTTATTTTTGAGAGAGTGTGCATGTGTGACTGCAGGCAGGGGAGGGGCAAGGGGAGAGGGAGAGAGAGAGAATCTCAAGCAGGCCCCACCCTCAGCACAGAGCCTGACGCTGGGCTCAATCTCACCAACCATGAGATCGTGACCTGAGCCAAAACCAAGAGTCGGATGCTTAAGTGACGGAGCTCCCCGGGCACCCGGACACCATTGTTTCTGTCCCTATGAATTTGACTACTCGAGGCAGCTCACAGAAGTGGGACCATACGGTTTGTGTCCTCTTATGACTGGCTGAGTTCACGCAGCACGGTGTCCTCCCGGTTCATCCGTGTTGTAACACGCATCAGAATCTCATTCCTTTTTGGGGCGCCTGGGGGGCTCAGTCGGTTGGGCGGCCGACTTCGGCTCAGGTCAGATCTCACAGTCTGTGAGTTCGAGCCCCGCGTCGGGCTCTGTGCTGATGGCTCAGAGACTGGAGCCTGCTTCGGATTCCGTGTCTCCCTCTCTCTCTGCCTCTTCCCCGCTCGCGCTCTGTCTCTGTCTCTCAAAAATAAATAAATGTTAAAAAAAAAAAAAGAATCTCATTCCTTTTTAAGAAGGAATATTTCAGCGTGCGCCTGCCCATACCACATTTTGTTTATCCCTTTACGCATCAGCAGACGCTTGGGCTGTTTCCACCTTTTGGTCACTGTGAATAACGCCGCTGTGCACAGGGGTGGGCAAGTACCTGTTTGGGTCTCTGCTTTCAGTTCTTTCGTGCATACGCTCAGACGTGGGATTTCTGGATCGTACGATAATTCTGTGTTTCGTGTTTTCACCCCGGACGGTTGTAAGCAAGAAAGTGATGCGATCTGACGGAGATGTTTTTGGATGACCGGTCTGTTCTGTGTGGCTCCACGGGGCCCGTATCTGTGTGTATGCTGTGTGCATGAGAACCCATGCTCACGGCGGAGGCAGGGGTCGCGGGTCACACCCGATGGCCCTGCCACCCACCCAGGCTCCTGGCTGTGTGTGTTCCAGGTCATTTTACGGGACCTGCTCCGCTTCCTGCTGGTCTACTTAGTCTTCCTTTTCGGCTTCGCTGTAGGTAAGGACGCCCCCTCCTCTGGCCCCTGTCTATCCCTTGCCCACTCTGTACACCCTCGAGGCTGCCCCCTGGTCTCCCCAGGCTGAGGATCCCCCTTTTCTCCCTCCTGCAGCCCTGGTGAGCCTGAGCCGGGAAGCCCGGGACTCCGGGGTCCCCGCAGGCCCCAATGTCACAGAGGCAGCACAGCCTGCGGTGGGACAGGAGGGCGAGGAGGGCGGCTCGCTCCCATACGGTGGCATCCTGGACGCCTCCTTGGAGCTCTTCAAGTTCACCATCGGCATGGGGGAGCTGGCCTTCCAAGACCAGCTGCGTTTCCGCGGGGTGGTGCTGTTGCTGCTGCTGGCATACGTGCTGCTCACCTACATCCTGCTGCTTAACATGCTCATCGCCCTCATGAGCGAGACTGTCAACAGTGTCGCCACCGACAGCTGGAGCATCTGGAAGCTGCAGGTGCTGTGGCGCGGGCGGCTCCCCGCCGTCTCCCCCGAGACCTGGGCTCATAGAGCTAAGGCCCCTGGGACGGTGCCCGGGCACGTAACAGGTGCTGAAAGGGTTCATCGTTATCATTACCAAGTCTGTCTTGAGTGCCTACCAGGGAGCTAGGCTTAGTTCTTAGTTCTTCGGTGCTAAACACCCAGCCGAGAACGAGATCAAATCCTTGCCCTCATGCCGTACCCACCCCGTGTTCATCAGACAGCCAATGGGGTTGCGTTAGTGGGTGAGGCAGGCGGGGTGTGCAATCCTGGGACTGGGGAGCCCCCTGGAGCGGGGGGCCGATATGACACCTCCCTTCCATGGAGGAAGCAATAGCTACTTCTTGATTGGCGTGTTGGGGGGTGGGCAGCGGTGCTCGGAAAGCCTGGCCCTGAAGGCTGGACTCTTACCGATCCACCGTTGACCTTGGGTGAGCCCCCGATCTCCTCTGAGCCGTTCTCTGAGCTGGGCAAAGTCCCGCGCCACCACCTAATGCGCCCGTGTCCCGGTGGGCGGACACATGTGAGGGTAGAGCGAATAAAATTCTGCACCTGCTGGTGTGGAATTCTGGAATCGGTACCCACGCAAGTAATCATCGAGCGCTCGTTGTGGGCAGACTTCCCAACAGCCGTCCGTCTGCAGGTGGGGAAACGGAGATTCAGAGGGGTTGAGGGCCTAACAGCACATGGGCGGTCAGACGCTGGAGCTGGTTTTGAACCCCCACGCTTAGCTTAGCAGACTTGGGTTATGCTGCAGAGCGCCGTGGACTACCTTCCTGGCCAGTGTCTCATGTGCCCTTTGTCCCATAGAAAGCCATCTCTGTCCTGGAGATGGAGAATGGCTACTGGTGGTGCAGGAGGAAGAAGCGGCGGGCAGGGGTGAAGCTGACCGTTGGCACCAGGCCGGATGGTAGCCCTGATGAGCGCTGGTGCTTCCGGTGAGTGAGGGAGGCAGGGGAGGGCGGCCTGGGGGGCCTTGCTGACCCAGTGATTCCTGGGGACTGCACGGGGCAGGTCAGCTTTACTCTCTTAAAAGTGGGGGGACAGCCGTCAGGAGTCAGGTCTGGTGGGAAAGGCAGGGCCCAGGAGCACCAGGGCACTTGGCCCCGGGCGGGTGAGGTCAGGGCTGCTGGATCTCATAGGCCCAGGGCCTGCCGTCCACCCGTCCCTTTGCTGGTGGTCCCTGACCTGCTCCTTCCGGCCTGACATTGGGAGCACTTAGGAGGCCAAGAAGCCAGAGGGACTCACAGGTCCTAGCACCTAAGACCTAGCACTCTCAAGACCTAGCCTTGCCCTGGCTGGTCTGCCCTGCCCTCCGAACTCCCCCAGCCCGACCACAGAGGCTACGACCCTTCCACAGAGAACAAAGTCTTCCGTGGGAGAGAGAACCTGGTGACAGACATGCGGCCAAAGACGTGGGTTCATGAGACCCACGGGCAGTTGAGCAAGGAGAGGGGAGGGTCTTGGGTATGCGGAATGGCCACAAAAGGGCTCCAGAAGCCAGGAACACAAAGACACACCTGATCTAAACTCTTCTCTGGGTGTTCAGGGCAACCCAGGTGACTGGGAATGGCCCGAAGGGATAGATGCCCGTTTCCTCCAATGCAGACCCGTGGCCCAGGGGGCAGCGGGGTGGTGGCCACCCGGATGGGGCGTGGGTGGGATGGCAGGGGGGCCCAGCGTCCAGGGAGAAGGGCAGAGAAACCCCATTCTCCTCAGTGTCCCTGTGTCTACCTGGGCCCCTCTCCTGGGGCAAAGCAGGCTGCACAGGTGGCTTCCTGGAGCCTCATGGCTGCTCTGTTGTCCTCAGGGTGGAGGAGGTGAACTGGGCTGCATGGGAGCAGACGCTGCCGACGGTGTGTGAGGAGCCGTCGGGGCCCGGCATTCCTGGTGAGCAGCCACGGACTGGAGCCCCTGCTCTGGAGACAGTGTCCATGTGTGTGTGTATGTGTGTGTGTCCGTGTGTGTGTCCGTGTGTGTGTCCGTGTGTGTGTATGTGTGTCCATGTGTGTCTGCTCGGCCACCCAGCCACGGAGAGCCACAGGACCGCCTCCATGGCCACTTCCCAGCCCCCCTTAAAACAGCACTTTCCTCCTTTCCTCTCCACGCCCCCGCTCCTTAGTGGCCTGTTTTCAGGGGGTCACCCGGGAGACACTCTGAGGTTGTTTGCCTGCCCTCAACTCCCCGTGCCCTCCTCCTGGCCAGGTCCGGTCAGCTGCAGCCTTTGCCCATTCCGCGTTCTCCAGTGCCAGGCCTGGGCTGAGCCTGGCGACCCAGCGGGGGAACGAATTAGAGACCCTCCCCCAACCTATCCCACAGCTTAGGGGCATCTCCCTGAGCCCCCACTGGCTCTGCCCCGTCTGCAGGGCCAGCCCTGCTGATCCCCAGCTTCGCCCCCCTACCCAAGCCCCCAGCCCCCACACCGCCGAGGAGAAGCCACTTCCGAGGCCTTTCCCGTGGTCATGGCCTGTGTTCTATCCACTCAAGTGTGGGGAGGCCCCTCCTGTCTCCACCCTGCTGCCTTCCACCGAGACTGGCCTTGGCTCCTTCCTCTCACCCGGAGGCCTGTCCGAGGATTAGCTGTCTCCACAGCATGCCCTTTCTGGAAACTTCAGTAGCTCCCAATTGGTCTGCGGTCGACTCTCCTCTTTCTCATTCTCTTTCCAGCAGTCTCCACTTGCTTGTGCCTGTGGTGCCCTGACCCCTCCCCACAAACAACAGCGCCTGCGTCACCTCTGACCCCTGTGTAGGGACGCTTCCTCCAGCCTCTGGTATCCCGGGCTCCTGGGGCCCTGACCGTGGCCCTCACAAACCCGCAGATTTCCTGCTTGCCCTCTTTGTGTGCCTCCCTTCCTCTGAGACCTGCCACCCCATCACTTCGAGGCCAGGACTCTGAAAGTCCCCTTGCCCTTCAACTTGCCCCAAGCATCCCATACCCACTGCCTGCTGGGGCTTCCAACTGGACATCCCCAACAGGGACAGCCTCGGGTTGGCCCTACTGGGGAGTGTGTGTGCCACCCCTCCCCCTCCTCGCCTGGGTAGGAGGCCTCGAAGGTCCGTGCTCAGTGTCCCTCTCGGCCTGGTGCTGAGTATCCTCAGGCCCTCCCAGGCAGCCGCTCACTCCTCTGCGCCCAGCCCTCAGATCTCCGGCTTCGGCACCCCTGCAAGGCATCCCCCTCCTTTAGACAGTCTTCCTGTCCCAGGCTTATGCCTCTAGAGGGGACGAAAACTACGCAAGGCCCTCCCCGTGCGCCTCCCACTGCCCGGAAGGCCTCGCCCCTCAGGGTGAAGATGCATCACTGTAGTGCAGCCCATTTCTCTCCATGTGACAGCAGGTCCCCCCACAGTGCCCCTCGTTCTTCGCTTTCCTTGGCTCTCTGCCCAAATGTCATTCCTGCCTGCTTTGGGTGTCCAGATCTGCCTTCCTTACAGGCTGGGTCCCTCTCTCCCCTGTGCTCCCTGAATACCTGCTTCTCACTTCCCTCCTCAGGTGTTCCAGATTCTAACACAAAAGGCTGTCACCTACAGGGACTTTAACCCCCGGGGGCAGGTCCCTGACAGGCACAAAGCAGGGGTTCAGGAAATGCCTGCAGGAGGGGCGAAGGAGGGAGAAGGGTTGCTGGGGACCTCAGGATTACCTGCTGCGCACAAGACCTGCGGTTTCAAGGCCGCAGCCTCCTCCTGTTTCCCCGGCGCCTGCCGCCTGAGGACACAGCCCAAGGCCGAAGCCACAGTGCTGTTCTTCCCTTTTACAGGCCCCATGAAGAATCCTGTGCTGGCCTCCCAGCCAGAGGAGGACGCTGCCTCAGAAGAAGAGCGCCTGCCGCTCCAGCCCCTGGAGTCCCACTGACGTCCTGCCTCCAGCTAGGGAATCTCTCCAGCCCTGTCGGCTGGCTCTGGGGCTCCAGGGAACTTTGCCGGCGGAGATAAATAAATATTTTCTCACGACTAACTCTCCTGGAAACATTATTTAAGCAGAGTTAGTGGGCCCTTGGGCCGATTGACATCTGCATCTCTCTGTGAGCACTTCTCTGTCTGGGACTGGGCTACTGTCGCCCTAAACCCGGGCACCTGCTGGCCCCTAGCCTCGGGGCTGGCTTTTCCTGAGTGCTGTACCCGCTGTCGTGGTGACAGATGTGTGGTGGTGGATGCCGGCAACACAGCCGCCTTTTATCCTTTCCTGCAGCTTCCAGCCACCCCTGAGATCTCTCTCAAAGCCTTTGAGCTTCTTGGATTCATTCAGCTCTGGATTATTGGTGTCTCTCTCTTCTGGGCTACCTGTTCAGTTCCTACCCCTCCAAGCTTATTTTGCAAGGCCGCCAGAGCAGACTTCCTACGAGGGAGGAGAAACATGTTACCTGTGTGCTCTGAAGGCTGAAAAGGCTCGGCCAGTGCCCACAGGACACCTAGCTAGCATCCCAGGTCCTCCAGGGTTTTGCCCAAACATTTCCAGACACCTCTTCCCCCAGCTAGATACCCTGCTATCCTCCATACTGTCCTTAGCACTTTTACCATATTCTTCAGATAGACTGATGGACTTGTGTATTTGACGCCCGGGACTTGGCTCTTGCTGGAAGCCCCCCACCCTCACCCCACTAAAATCCTTAAGCCCAGCTCACAAGCTGTCTCGCCGCTATAGCTTTCCCCATTTTCTCCAGTCCAAATAAATTGCTCTCCCCTAGTGTAATAAGTGTTTATAAAATGGGTATGAATTGAATATTTTTTAAGTGGGAAAGACCCGAGGGCGTTCTGATGCCGCAAGGAAAGCATCTGCAGAGAGGGAGAGGTTTACACTGCCGGTGAGATAGGGGAACGGACGCAAGAGAGGATGGAAGCGGATCCAGATAAGCCTTCTGGTCGCGCCTTAGAGGTCATTCTCAAGAGTGATGAGAGCTGTCAGTGCGATGGGGTTTTGAGAGGCTCCGTGGCTGTTTTAAAATAACTGTGGGGAGAGGGCTTCTTAGAATTAGGAGCAGTTACTATTTATGAACGCTTGCTGCCTGCCAGCAGGGCTTCTCTGAGGGGTTTCAGGTCTGAATTCTCATGTAAACCTCAGAATAACTTCAGCCGTGCTGGTGTCTTCATCACCAGAGGAGCAACGGAAGCTCACAAAGGCTGAGAAATCTGCACAAAACCACGCAGCTAGGAGACTAGAATCCCAGCGCCGCGTTGCAACAGCGCTCCAGCCCCCGCGCATGCGTCTTGGATCACTCCAGGCGCCGCAAGACCCATAACCAGGGGCCATGGAAGAGACCATGGGCTCTAAAGAAGGGGGTGGTCTGGTGGTGATGGGGCGGAGTCTGCATCGTTAAATGGGCGGGAAGCTCCCGTGAGTCTTTGCCAGCATTGCCCTCCCTTCTGTGAAGAATGGAATATTCCGACTCCTTAAAGGCACGGTACATAGCTCAAGCGCCCTTTCCGTTAGAGTCGTTATGGAGGTAAGAGCTGTTGGTGACTTGACCTAGTAGCTGGAGGCAAGGGCGAGTGAACTAGAAGTTTCCTAATTTTTGCAAAGAGGGTTTCAGGGAGCCTGTGTGGGCGGCAGGAGGGCGGCTTGGGCTTCGTAGCGGGCGCATTGGTGGGGGGAGAGTCGCGCAGGGCCGCGACGGGGACCGAGGCTCAAGGCCCGCGTGCGCGTTTATCCGGCAGGGCCGCCGCCGTCCCAGGAACCTGAGGTCCCCGCAGGACCCGCCGTGGGGAGCGCGCCAGCCCCGGAGAACTGGGTAAGCGCGAGTCGGCCTGCCCGCGAGCGCGCTCCCTGGGTGAGGTTGGAAATGGGGCCGCGAGGGACACTAGGCCGGCTGTCCTGATGATAATGGAATTAGGAAGTGCCGTCCGAGTCGACAGCTGACGATTTTTATGCCTGTCTGACCGCAGTCGCTGAAGCCTCAACAATGTGGTTGAACATGACTGCCAGAACCTGGCCCTTACGCGCGTGTCGCCCCGCCATATTCCAGGTGGCCGGCCCACTGCAGAGCATTCAAGCCGGGAGCAGGACCCCTCCCTGAGGTAGGACCCAGTCCAGGCGGGGCTGAATATACAACTTGTAAAGTTTGAGTCGCTTAGATAGATACACTGGAATTGGCCGATCGTTTACAATTGTAAAGTTTGTCCGTTGGGCGGGAATTGCGCACCGCTCCATCGCAATGTGGTGTTGAGAACAGCCAGCGGCCTGGTTGTTTCTCGAGCAATTACGGCCTGTTTCCAGGTTTCTGGAGCAGCACTGGGGAGCGGGGAGGTGCTTGACTGCTCTGATGAAATCACTTAATAGGAAGTGCCGTCAGAAGCGATAACTGACGATAACTGTTCCTGGCTGATTGCAGTCAACAAGCCCTCCCCAGCTGCCGGGGCCCTGGGGGGTGTTGGTTTGAACCGTGACCCTTGTTTTCTCTGTTCACCCAGGCGGCTGGTTAGGGCTTGCCAGCATGTGAGCACCAGCAGCTGAGGATTCGAGTGATGAGTGGCCTGCCTTTGAGGTAAGTTTCCGTCTAGGGAGAGGTTAGGGGTTGAGTGAGATCTGGTTAACCTAATCCCTTGTGTCATCGTGGGCCTTGACCCTTATCGGCAGGGAGCTACTGCTGATGGTTCATGGTGGTAGTGGGGCTGAGTGCAGGGGAAACCCAGGGAAACCCTTTTTACCTCCCTGCCGATACTCCCGAGTAGAGAGCCTGTCTGCTGAGGTTTAGTTTTCCTCCTTTAAAACGGCAACTTTCAGTCCATGTTTACAACGATGCGACGAAGCGGAGGTTACGCCATCCAGACAAGCCAGTTAAGATTTCTGGACTTCTGTGGCTTAATGTATAAAAAAGCCTCTCCAGGAAGATTCCAAGAACTCCTAAGAGGATGAACTTGGATTTGTAGTTGAGGCTTTCCTGATCACAGCGGCTGCGTGTTTTGTCTTTGGTGTCTGCTGCCTGTCTAGAGGTGTCTCCCTTCATCCCCCCAGGTTTTGAGTGCCGGGTTGAAGATGGGCGATGAGCAGGGTGGAGTTGAAGCCAGCGGTGGCACGGCTCAGCCCACGTCGCGGTAAGCGTTTTCCTGGACCAGGACCCCCTCCCCCTCCACGGGAGGAAGAATAAGCAGCTAATTGTGTGTAAATCGTTGTGCGGAAAAAAAAAAAGATATCAAATGATGAAATCACCCCAAAATAGCTGGAATTACCGGCAGATTGTGTGGTGCTGAGCCTCTGGTTTTCTGAAGGTATCTATTTCTGCTAGGAGTGGCTGTTGGGGGGAGCAGAGAGTGAGGTTGATACCTAGTGTCTTTGCAGGCTGTCTTCCCAGAGAAGGGTCAGCGCTGCTGCGGCCGTGACGGCGACGGCAGAGCTGGAAGTTCCGAGGACCAGTGACCACCATCAGTCTGGCCTGGAAACCGAGGCTTCTGTGGTCGGTGTGGAAACAGCACTCACCTGGGGCTGGGATTCAGAGCCCGTTCTGTTGCCAGCAGTAGAGCCGGCGGAGGTTTTTCTAGGATGGGCACTGGGGGTGTCATTCATGACTTTCCGGGTGTTCTCAATCTCTCCAGCTCCCCTGCCCAAAGAGCTTTCTGCACTTCCTAGTTTTGCTCTGTTGGGTGAGGGTCCGGGTTCTTTAAGCTGGAAGCTTATTTTTTCCTGAAATTAGTGTTTCCATGCAACTACAATAAACCAATACTGCAATAAACGATGCTCTTTAATATGGACTCTTTAAAATGTGTATTGGAGAAAAAAATTGATTACTGCTGTTAGAGATGAGCAGTCAGGTATTAGCACATGTCAGCATCCTTACGGTCGGTCTCAGCTGCTTTCTCCTCTGTAACAACTCCAGACTTTAAAGGTGAAAGTTCCAAAGCATTTAAGGCATCCACACCTTAGATCCCAGTCTGTTGCCCTTGGGCCGTGTCCTCTGGCACAGCCTCCATCTCCTGAAGCTCTACACCAGGCTTAGCCAAACCTGCGAGCCGAGGCAGGAAAGGCCCCATAGTCTGGCCCTTCACCCAGCCCCTGCCTTGCCGAGTTGGGGTCTTGCCTGTCGTGAGGCCGGAAGCCTGTCGGGCTGTGCCTCCCAGCGGTCTGCCATTGGCCTGAGGGGATCTGGTCGCCTTCTGTGGGCTTCTCTAAAGCTTGAGAAGGGTTGGTTTCCAGTCTCCCTGGGCTTGAAGTCTGTGCCTTGGGTTTAGGCTCACACCACCTAGGAGGTTTTTAGCTGGTAGGACTAGAGTGAGGAGATGAAGTGGGAAAATCCCCTTGGGAACCTCTCTCCCTGCCTAGCTGTCTTCCTGGGAGGCACAGATCTGCCAAGAGTGAGGTTAATCTCATGGTCTCGGGTTCTTTTAAGGAGCTTTCCATAGGTTTTGGGAGTATGACCCGTATCCTGGATTGCTTTTCTTTGGGATTCCATAAGGAGAGAGGCTTGTAGAACCCTTTTAAAGGGGAAGCACTCTGGCTTGCACACTAGCAACACGAGAGCCCTAGTGAAGGGCAGGGAGACTTGGGGCGGGGCCTCTGGGCGGGCCTTCTGCATGCCGGTATCTGTAGGCATTCTGGGATGCTCTATTGAAGGGGGTGTGGGGTGGCTGGTCCTGGGGTCGGTCTTGGAACCCCAGCTGGAGGTGTGAGCTTCAGAAATGGAGGCTAAGATGGGGTGGTTCCTTAGGGCTTTACAGGGAGGAGGTAGAACCGACTTCAGTCAGGACGGAGACCAGGCTCTTGGAGTCTCCAGGCAGCCAGTGCCCCAGCCTTCAGCCAGGTGTCAGGGTGAAGATTCCGACTTGCCTTGGGTCACGGGGTGGGGGGGTAGCATGAGGCTGGAGTCTGCTTCCCAGAATAGGAAAAAAATCATCAGGAATTAGGAAACTAGACGGAGGGCCAGAACGACACCTGTTCCTGGGGGCAAGTTCTTATTCACGTCAAGTCATGCTTCCGCATCTCCAAACAGACCGCACCCACAGCTCTGCTGCCTCTCTGCCCGGGATGGTTCCTCGGGAGCCAAAAGGCAGAGGTTGGGAAGGGGGCACTGGAGACCAAAGAGGAGTGTTGCACAGCCCCCCTTCCAGATGCTAGGGTCTGGCTCCCATGGCTGGGGCTGCCCAGGCCAACTTCGGGTGCTAGCCCGAGGCCCCGAGTGGGGCCCCCTGGCCTGCCTCAGTCGTCCTGCTCCACCAGGACTCCCTGGCGAGGGCCCCTACTTCCGTGTCATGTCTGAACTGGGCCTGCATTCTCCCTGCCCTCACGGTCTTCAGCAGGATCCTGGGGGCCCTCCTCCCCCGGGGTCCTCCTGGCCCACCGTCGCCTCCCGGGCCTCCTCCCCACTGCCCGGGCCCTCGCCCAGCTCCAGGATGGTGGGTAGGTGGCCCTGCTTGGGGGAGCGCTTGCGCAGGCTGAGCAGGAAGGGCTGGGGCAGTGAGAAGATGTCCACGTTGTTGCCCAGGTCGATCCACGTGACGTTGGGGAACTTGCTGGGGTCCTTGAGGGTGTCGGTGAGGTCACGCAGCAGGGCCCGGGTCAGCCGGTTGCCGTTGAGAGCTAGCGTGGTGAGGCGGGGCAGGGCACTGAGCGCCGGCAGCAGCTGCAGAACCATGTCGTCCGTGAGGCCGGTGAAGCCCAGCTCCACGCTGTCCACCTGCTCCCCGCAGCGCTGCAGGTAGCTGGTCACCCGCTCCAGGTCACGCGAGGTCAGCGGGATGCCTGACAGGTCCACCGTGTTGTCCGGAGGGCTCCCAGCCAGGACGGCCTTGAGGCTGCAGGCGAGAAGGCACCAGCCACGTTCAAGCCAGGGTCGCAAGCCTTTTACCGGAGGCGGCGGTGGCCGCCACCACGGGGGCCACCTGCGGCTCCGCAACACCAGGGGCGGGAGAGACAAGGACCTCGGGTCCCCCTGGCCCTACCTCACACCTCAGCCTGGCTGGGCCTGGCTGTCCAGAGCTCGAGGAACCAAAAGGGAAAGAAAGACCCAGATGTTTCTGCAGTGACTAAGGGCACATTCTGGGGACCCAGGGTGCCTGCATTTGCATCTTCACTCTTTTCTTCCTACTCGTGTGCCCTTTAGTCTTGTGACCTCTAACCTTGTGCCTCAGTTTCACCTGCGCAAATGCAGCTCATCGAGTACCACAGAGTCGGTTTGTGGAATAAGGTCATGGGCACAAAGCATTTAGGACAGTGCCTTGTAGACAGGAGGGATGAAGAAGTATTTGCTGCTGTCGTTACTACCTGGCCTGAGCCTCCTGCTTCCCCAGAGTGCCACGAAGTCTCCTGAGGCCTCTCTTGCAGGACAATCCAGCCCGCCACAAGGGGGAATCCTTAGGGAGAGCCCTGTAGGACCGCAGGCAGGGGGCGCAGGGGCTCTGGGCCTGGGGGGGCAGGTAGCTGCTGACTCCTGGAGGCTCAGCGCTCTGCACCCCCTTCCCACCCTCCGCCATCTGCTACTCGTCGCTCTTCCTGCTCCTTGCTCTGTGGCCAGAGCTCCCCATTCCCGGGTACCCCAGGCGAGCCCCAGGGGCTCCAAGACGGAGGGAGGCTCAGCGTGTGTTTCAAGAGCGTATGTTAATATCAGCAGCCCAAGGATCACAGCTTGGGCTTCAACAGAAGTCTCTACCCTTGGGAGCTGAAGCTGGAAGGCTGCTTGCAGCTGGGTGATGGTGGCCAGTCAGATGGCGACAGTAATATCCTCTACCTCGTTCAATCCTTCAGCAAGTGTTTGTGAAGCTCCCTCTATATGCCAGGCACCGTCCTAGGCACTGGGGTCACAGTAGTGGACAAGATCCCTGTTTTTGCTCTACGGGAGCAGGGGGTAGCGGGGAGACAGACAGCAAACGAAAGATTGAAGTGAGAGAAGCCTGGACATGGCTACTCAGGGAAGCCCTCTCTGAGGACTTAATTTGAGCTGACATTTAAAGAAGAAGTGGGCCATGGCAAGAGTCTGGTAAAAGTCCAGCAGAGGGAGGGTACATGCAAAGGTCCTGGGGCTGGAAGGAGTTTGGTGTCGGAGCCAGCAGGAAGGCCAGCATGGTTGCGGGGAGGGGAAGTGAGAGGCCAGAGAGGGGCCGAGGGCCCATCACGGAGGGCCCTGTTTGGATTCAAGAGTGATGGGAAGGCGCTGAGGGGAGTGAGGCTTCTGAGATGAAGACCGGCCTGAGCACACGTGTGTGTTGGGGAGACAGGAGAGGAGGCGTCTGGATTCCAGCAAAGCTCACATTTCCAGCTTTTCAGTCCCAAGGAACTGGCTCACGGACTCCCCATGGCATTCCGGATTCCACGGGTCTTCCTGTCCTGCTCTGTCCCCGTGGAGAGGCCCCCGACCTCAGCCCAGTTGAAGGCTTGCTTCATGAGAGCGTCACGCTCTTCCTCCAGGAGCCGGCTAGGCTCCCCTCCTGGCTTCAGACTGGGGGAGTCCGGAAGGGAAAGAGGAACCAGAGCTCTCGTGGGGGAGAGAGGGCAGTCCTGCCCCCACCCAGTCGACCGGAAGGAACCCAGCCACTCTGCCCCAGGGTCATTTGGAAGGAAGGCAGGGGTGCTCTCTCCAGAAAGCCTCACTTCTAGGCTCCCCTTTACTTGGCTTCCTATGACGCTACCTGTCTTGGCCCACGGGTTGTGTCCCAGCTGCCCCCCACCCCCCCATCTTCTCTAGGAGGCCCTAAAGCCCTTGAGGGTTCCCACTGCTGTGTGGGCCGGGGGGACGGCTGGGGTCTGGGTCTCCCTAGGAGACATCCAGGAGAATTGGGGGATCCAGCAGGAGCGCCCGTGAGGAAGGAGCGTGGGGCAAGCTGAGGGCAAAATACAGGCTGGCACCCCCCCACCCCACCCCCCAGGTGGGATCTGTGTGATATTCCTTGGACACTCCTGGCCGCCAAGAACAAAGGAAAGGGGTTTAAGGGGTTCCCTTCCTGCCTAACAGCCCATTGACAAGTCCTTGAAAAACTCAGAGTGACCTTCCTCGAGGAGCTCGGCTGCCTGGATGGTGGCACTTTGCTGGGGGCAAAAGGGACTCTTAGCTTTACTTATTCCAACCTCCAGGATCCTGTGAGTCTACTTCCTTTATCTCAACTGCCCCAAGATACGTGCTGGCCTACTCCAAGCTTACGCCCCCCCCCCCATATGCATCTGAAGGGTCTCATGACTGGGGTTTCACTAAATGGTAATAAATGTCATTTCCCTAGCAACAGCTAGCCCCTCAGGGTTCTGGAAACCTTGCTTCCAAAATTCCTTAGCGACTGACTCTATCCCTGCCCCCCTCCCAGCCTGAGGGGGGTTAGATAATGAGTTACCCTTCAGGATCCCTGTGTGGCTCTTTCCGCCCCGGGTCCTGTCCCTGTGCTTTCATACAATCCCCTTTTGGCACCAAAGACGTCTTCAAGAATTCTTTCTTGGCTGCCCGCTCCGGACCCCCCCCCCCACCAGCACCCCAAAACTTCATCACCCGTATTCCGCACACCAGGAATTAGAAACTCTGCCTGTCCGCCTCCCCCACCCACCCCTTCTGAATGGGCCCATACTCCCCAGCTCCCCCCACCCGCAGACCGCTGGCCCCTCCCCTCTTGGCTCCTGCCCACCAGGAATGCCCTCCTGGCTGCTCCCCCCACCCAGCCCTGAGTTCTCCTTCAATCTCCCCTCCTTCGGGCACCTTCCAAGACAACCCCTCTGGCCCCGGCTTCTCCCTTCACCCCTGGGAGGGAGTGCTGTGTCACACATGCCCAGCCTGGCATGGGTTCACTTTGGGCCACCCTTGGTGAGGGCCGGGGGGGGGGGGGGGGGGGGAGGGGGCAGGGCGGCTCCGCCTCGGGTGACTGAGACTCACCAGGCCTGCGGCTTCCTCTTCGCCAGCCCCCGGTGTCGCCTCCACTGGGAGTGGGGGCTGAGGTGGTAAGTCAGCTGCCTGCACAGCTTCTCCGTGGCGCCCAGCGCGTCGCCTTCCTGCAGAGAAGACCACAGGCGGGGGGTCCCTGAGTCGCTGGAATAGGCAGGGGGGGCCCCAGGCCCTCACCTCCAGCTTCCTGTCTCCACCGAGGGAGGCCTGCTCTGTTGGCTTACAGTGTGACCCCCTGAGCAGAGGGCAGTGGCTGCAAACAGATCCGCCTAAATGTTCTCGTTTCTGTGAATTCGTGTCTATCCTGGCAAAACTGAGATTTACAGAAAACTCCGAATTCCAGGCAATCTGACGATTGACCAGAGCTCAGTGCTGGCTGACCCCTTGGCCAGTATTGACCGTGGTCCCTGCCTCTCCCCAACGTCCAGGGCCATTCTGCTCACGCATTTGCTCAACGAATGTTTACTGAGCGCCCCCTAGGTGCCAGGCAGTTCTAGAAGCTACAGCTCCGATAGCTGGGGAGACTCTCACCTAGTAAAGACGAAAAGGAAATATTTGTATGGTGTCTCAAGGAGGAAAAAGTCAAAAGTGGGAAAATAAAAGAATGAGGAGGCCAAGTCTTTCCCAGCCCAATTCATTCATCTCTAATCTATCTGAAGAATAGCTTTTTTTTTTTTTTTTTTTCTAAGTAAGCTCTACACCCAACGTGGGGCTTGAACTCAGACCTGGAGAACAAGAGTCGCATGCTCTACGGACTGAGCCAGGCATCGCAGGCCCATCAGCACTGGAGTTTGAAATAATTGTCCTGAGTTGTGTCCCACCAACGTTCTTAAATGTGGGTGCTAGTCCCAGGCACCTCAGAACGCGTCTGTACGCGGAAGTAGGGCCTCTACGGAGTAATGAAGATAAAATGAGGTCCTCCGGGGCGGGCCCGGATCGAGAATGACCGGTGTCCTCAGGGAAAGAGATTAGGACACAGACAGGCACAGAGGAAAGACCCTGTGAGGACACAGGGAGGAGACGGCCACCTCTAGGCCAAGGGGAGGACTCAAGAAATCAACCTTGCCAACATCGCGACCTTGGACTTCCCGCCTTCAGAGCTATGAGAAAATAAATTTAAGTGGTATTTTGTTATGGCGGCCCTAGTCAACTTACCGTGGGTTCAAGCGGGGCATCGGGGAGACGCTAGAGAGACGCCAGCTCTGTCCCAAGGGAAGTCAGCGCCACGGACGGCCGCCAAGCCCTGGGGGAGCGAGGGTCAAGAGAGTGTGCTCTGGGCAGGCTAAAAGCCGAGAGGGCACGCGCCGGGGCCCAGAGGCAAACCCACGTGCGGAGAGCGACGTGGATGTGGCGAGGCGCAACCATGAACCCGCGACCAGTGCTCGGCAGGAGCAGGTGACAACCTGGGTCCGGTCACTTCTCGCCACCGCCATGGCGACCGCTGTGGTCCAAGCCACTACCATCTGTCCCGTGGATTACTGCACACGGACATTATGCTAGGACTGTATGGAATCCCCACGACACCCCAGGGCCGAAACCCTTCATTATCCCCAGTTTACAGAGGAAGAGACTGAGGCCCAGAGAGCAGGGCTGGGGCTGATGGAAAGGCAAGAGGAGGAGACCCTGAGGGCAGGGGACGAGAGAGAGCGAAGAGGCAGGAAAAGGGGGTGTTGAGTGTCCAAAGAGGTGAAGCATCTGGAAGGGGATCCAGGAGACAGAGGCCCGAGAATGAAGGGAACCGGTTTAGACGGCACCTCTGCTCTCTGGCTCTCCGAGAACCTCACTGCCTCCTGCCCGTGCCCGTCGGATAAACAAACGTCACCTGTCACATGCAAACGCCTCGGTTGCATGTTCGGGTTCCTAGACCTCGTTTCCTGCTGAGCCTCGTCATCTGGGTGCATTGGAAGGGAAGCAGGGGAAGCGGGCAGGGGCTCCATCAAGGGAGAACGGCAAGACCACGCTTGCGCTTTGAGACTGTCCCTCTGACAGAGAGGGACTGCGGGTGGGGGTGGGGGGAGCGGAATCCTCTCTTGGTGGTTTGGGGCATCCCTGCCAGGCCCGTGGAAAGGGTTGAAAGTGATGGAGGCTGCCACACTTCCTCGACCTTGCACAGGGGGCAGAGGGTCTGGGCTGGGAGGGGATGAGGAAGGGTCTGGGCTTTGGGCTTGGGAGCCGGGTGGGAGGCAAGGGGCTCCAGGGGAGAAGGGACAAAAAGGCAGGGCGGGGGGATTGACCAGCTCGTTTGGAGCCATGTCCTGGGGGACAGTTATTGGATTTACGAGGCTGGGGCTCAAGACACATTCATCACATTCATCCAGCCTGCGATTAACCCCCATGGAATGAGCCGAGGGGGAGGACACACTGGACACAAATGGATGGAGAGGGCGCAGGGTAGCCATGAGCACCAAGGAGGAGAAGAGTCAGCGGGTCTCCAGTGAGGAGGCTTTGGCCAGAAGAGGCTCAGGGAGGCGCGGTCACGACGGCCGCCAGGGTGAAGGCCACCCGTGGAGGCCAAAAGAAGGGCGGGAAGTGACAATGGAGATGGAGCATTGAGAGCTCGGACTCTTGCACACTGGAATCGCCAAGGCGCTTTAGAAACCCCTGCTGCTTGGGGGTCGCCCCCAGCACCGGTCTGCAGCTTGCCTGCAGGGGTTGTTTCAAAGCTCAGCAGGTGATTCGTCCCCGCCCCCGCCCCCGCGTCTCGCCAAGGTGGAGAAGCACCAGTTCAAGACAAGGACCGAGTGGGTGGGACTGGGTGGTGCACCCTGCTTCACTCCTGGGATCACCCGCGGGAGAGAACATCGCCACTCTCCCACGGCACCGGCTCCAAAGCTGAGAACCGAGCTCCTCAGCTTGGGCTCCTCCTGCAACCACTTCCCAGGGTTTCCAAAGTCGGGGGCCATCCTCTGGGCCTGAGCGGCTGGGCCTTGGAAGGAACAAAGAAAGGAAAAGGAAAAGGCGGCAAAGCAGCCGCCGCAGTGCGCAGACACGGCCACAAGGGGGCAGCTGCGTGCAAGGCGCGGCGATCCGCGGACCGCGCGCGGCCGCTCCCCACCTGGGAGACTGAGCAAGGCCGATTTCTCACCAACGAGGACAATGGATACGGTCACCCCACCACTGATCTGAGACTCAGCGCGAGCTAGTGTCCTTCCAGAAGGGAGAGCTTCCCTCCGTTCGTCTGGACTACATAAACAGCTCACATCCGTCGCGCATCTCCAGTTCGGCGTCGCCCCTCCTTGTGACGACCTCGTCACGATGCTGTAACTCACAACCCTCCTCTGAAGCGGGCGCTACTATTACCCCCGCTTTACAGACGAGGGAACGGAGGCACGAAGAAGGGGAATAGACGGGCAAGCCCCACAGCTCGTATGATGGAATGGGGACACAAAGCTCGGCTCTGAGGCTGGCGTCCTTCCCGACCTGCCCTCCGCGCTGCCCTCCGGTGGTAACCTTTTGCTTCGGTGGGTTCGAGGCGTTTCTCTCATTTGCACCCACAAAAGCCGCCTTAAGCAAGCCCATCTAATTTCCCCCCAGTTCTGTCCATTTTCGAAGCCGCCCTCCCCCCGCCCCGCCTCCCTCCCGCGGAAAACAGGACAAAGCAAGGACCGGCCCCGAGCTGGAGAAGTCAGGAGAGGGTGGGGAAGGGAGAGGACGCAGGGAGAGGGAGGAGGCAAAGGAGGAGGAGGAGGAAGTGCCGTTTCGGCGCGGTTTCCAGAAACGGCTGCCTCTCAGTGCAGAGCAGCCGCGCGCCCCTTGTGCGACCTTGACCGAGGGGTTGGAGCACGGGCGGCGCCGCAAAGGAGCGGGTCCGTGCGCGCTGCACCCGGCACTGCGCGCCCTGCAGGCCCCTCTCGGCTCCTCGAAGGGCTGAGGCCCAGCAGCCCCTTTGTGCAACCAGACCCCATCCCGGGCTGCAGCTGATTGGTCCAGAAGCCGGCTCTAGCAGAGCGCAGCCAACCAGCCGGTTTCCTGCAGACGAGACACGCCCCCCCCACCCCCCGTCTCCTCCCAGGGCTGGACGCCCCCCCCTACCCCACCCCACCTTGACGGGTAAACTCGGAACCCGGGAATGGAGAGCGAGGCCGGGGTGAGCAGAGAGGAGGGATGGAGAGGTGTCTGCACCGCCTTCCAAGCCTGGCTGTCTTTGGGCCCCACAAGACTCCTCCGAACAGGATAAATTCTCCTCCCAGTTCGAGGCAGCGCGAGTGGGCTTCTGTTACTTGCAACAGAGTCCTAACCCACGCCCGAGGCTCCAAGGCGGTTTGTGGGATCAATTTTGCAGCTCTTCCTCCCACCCATGAAAAAGGAAGGAGGGGGGCGCCTGGGTGACTCAGTCGGGTTAAGCGGCTGACTTCAGCTCAGGTCACGATCTCACGGTCTGTGAGTTCGAGCCCCGCGTCGGGCTCTGTGCTGACAGCTCAGAGCCTGGAGCCTGTTTCGGATTCTATGTCTCCCTCTCTCTCTGCCCTTCCCCTGCTCACTCTATGTCTCTCAAAAATAAATAAACGTTAAAAAAAGAAAAAGAAAAAGGAAGGAGGAAGGAGAGGGGCATGCTGCAAGTCAAGGGTGACCCTGCTGCCTGACCCTTGCCTCTGCCCCGGGCCCTGGGTAAGAACCTGACGGACTGGCTTGTCGGGAAAGACAGCAGTCCCCTCCAGGAGGGGGCCCACCTGTCTACTGTCAGAGGGTGACTCCCACCTACCATCTTGGCTGCCCCAGACCCCCAACCAGCACAGCCCCCCACTACTGCAGGCCCCAAGGCTTCCCTCCCTCATTCATAAATTCGTTCATTCATCAACTATCGACTGTCCTTCCTACCACAAGCTGGACCCGCTCCAGATACCGGGTTCTCCTGGCTTTTCTCTTCACTCTCTTCCCCAAGTCCATTCTTTGCTCTTCTCGGGGCCGGAAGGCTGAGCCTACGGGCAGCATCACTGAGCCTCTCGCCCCGGTTCCAGCTGGGTTCAGCTAATGAGAGCGGCTGGAGCCAATCAGAGGACAGGAGGAAAGGTCCTTCTCATTCCCTTCTTGTCTCAGCCTGGGTGGTAGCCAGCCTCCAGGGTGGGCCCCAGCCATCCTGGCCTCCCATAATCGCCCCCTTTCGTAGCCTCCTTCCCCACGGCATCAGGGTTGAGCTGGGTGATCAACGGAATGTGGCTAGGTCATAAAAGACATTATGGCGTCTGCCTTGCTCTTTCTCGGATCACCTGCTCGCGGATAAGCCAGCTGCCACATGTGAGGAAGCCCAAGAGGTCTTACAGAGGGACCCATGTGGCCAGGAACTGGGGGCTCCTGCCAACAGCCAAGGGGTGTGTCACCCGGGAAGGGGGTCTTCCAATCCCTGCCAAGCCTGTTGACGCCGACAGCCCCTGGCCACTGTCTTGAGGGACCCTAAGCTAGAATGACCTAGTTAGGCTACAGAGACTGCATTGGTAAATGTCTACTGTGGCAAGCCACTAAGTTTTGGGGTGATTTGTTTGCACAGCAATCGAAAATACAACACAGGGGCACTTGGGGGGCTCAGGCCGTTAAGCATCCGACTTCGGCTCAGGTCATGATCTCACGGTTTGTGAGTTTGAGCCCCATGTCGGGCTCTGTGCTGACAGCTCAGAGCCTGGAGCCTGCTTCGGATTCTGTGTTTCCCTCGCTCTCTGCCCCTCCCCCACTCACTCCGTGTGTGTGTGTGTGTGTGTGTGTGTGTGTGTGTGTGTGTGTGTGTGTGTGTGTCTCTCTCTCTCTCAAAAATAAATAGACAATAAAAAAAAAAAGCACAACATGGTTCTGGAAGCGGTGTTCTGGCTCCAGCGTCATGGCTTGCTTCCGTGGCCCTTTCTGTGAGCTTCCTGCGGCTACTCGCCTTCGGGTGTCTCAACATCCCCTACTGGTTTCCTCTCTCCTGCCCACAACCCTGGAAATGGTCCCATTATTAAAAACTCTCTCAAAAATTCACAACGGACTGCGTTGCCCGCTTCCCGCCAGGGCCCTGCCTGGTGCCAGCAGTCACCGTGAACTAGACAGACGCCACCTCTTGCCACTTGGGAATTCACGTTCCGGTGGGGAAGGCGGACAATAAACATGTTAGCTCACAAGTAAGTAAGCAAGAGACCTTTGGAGACCAGAGAGTGAAATAAAGCAATCAACGGGGCAAAGGCTGGCCAGGAGGACTCTGTGAGCTAGGCGGGTCAAAGGTGGCCCTGGAGAGGAGACAGCTGGGCTGAGTCTGAAGGGAGGAGAGGGCAGGTGTGGTCACAGGCGGCAGCAGAGTCCCTAAGGTCGGGAAGGATCTGGATGCTCTAGGGACAGAGAGGAGGCCCATGTAGCTGGAGCCGAATGAGCGGGGCAGACAGGGAAACACGAGATGATCCGGGAGAGTCAGGCAGGGGCAAATAAGGAGTTTGGCTAAACTACGCCGCAACACCGCACGGCAGGTAGCTCAGCGAGGCACACGTGTGGTCCAGTTTGCCTTGCGGATTATTCTCTGGCTGTTCCCAGAGCATAGAGGGGGTGAGGCAGGAGCGGAGGCCCAGAGTTCAGTTGGAGGCTCCGCCAGCGGCCCTGAGAAGGAGGACATGGGGACCGGGAGGGCCTTGGAGAGACCCCAACACGTGAGGGAATCGGGGCTGTCGGGACTTGCCGGCGGGCAACATGGCTGCTTTGTCCCAAACCCCCTGGGATTCATTTTTCCCAACTTTGTGCCCCTCCCTTCTCCTGTGTGCTTCCGTTGGGATGGACCAGGCAAGCCAGCGACACAGAAGTGCCTGGGAGCTTACGTCCAGGGGGAGCCCCTTCATGGTTTGAGCCCCTGGTACCTCAAGGGACCAGGCCAAAGCCATCTGGGCTGGCCTGGCTTTCCCGGGACACCTCCTTAACGGATCACTGTCCACATACCCTCATTTTAGCGTCTGCGTGTGGGGATCCCCATGGTAGACACGACGGGATAGATGTGGGGGGCTGGGGCCCGGGGAAGGAAAGAGTCGCTCAGATTTCCCGTTAACTGATCTGTGCTCGTAGTCGTGGGGGAGCGGTGGTGACTCAGGGGCACCCGGGCACAAATGTCTAAAGAGGTGGGTGACTTCTGAGTCTGAAGCTGGGCTGTGGATTCATCAGCACGCAGGCATGGGCGGGATGGGGTTCTGCCTGTCCCCTCCTCCTCGGGACAGGCACAGACCCACCCCTCGGCCACGGCCCAGGCCCACATCCGCCTGGGACCCAGGTTGGGAAAATGGACGGGACTCATTGGAGGGGGTCGTCTTAGGGGTGGGAGGGGTCATTCGTCTGGCGGGTGCTTCCCCGAGACTGGACCGGGAAGGGCCATTTCCTTTGTCCCATCTCACAGTCGAGGGAGACGCCCCCTCACGGCGGACGGTCTCGACATCTCTGTCTATAACCTTAAGGCCCACACTCGGGCTGATCCGAACTTCTCAGATGAAAAAGAACGGGAACTCTTGGCCGGGCCCAAGCCAGCCATGTACCGGGGCGGGCTTGGGGGCTGCCCTCACCACCAGCTTCGGGGCCCTAGAGTCAGGACCGCCCGCCTCGGCCTCAACCACAACCGGGAGAGGCCTTCAAAAGGGCTTCTGGGGCGCCCGGGTGGCTCAGTTGGTTGAGCGGCCAACTTCAGCTCAGGTCATGATCTCATGGTCTGTGAGTTCGAGCCCCGCATCGGGCTCTGTGCTGATGGCTCAGAGCCTGGAGCCTGCTTCCGATTCTGTGTCTCCCTCTCTCTCTGCCCTTCCCTTGCTCACGCTCTGTCTCCATGTCTCTCAAAAATAAATAAACATTAAAAAAAAAAAAAAAGGGTTTCTCTTGCCACGTGGCTTTGGGTACAGGCAGGGGAACCAGCCAGGCTCCTGGGCCTCCGACAGGGCTGACACCCTGGCTCTCGGAAATCCGGAAATCAGAGGCCAGACCCTCGTTTTCCAAGACTCTGAGCCCACTCCCTGCCTCCGTGTCCTGCGACTGACCTGCTGGGCCTGAGCACCTTGCTTGGCACTCTTGGTGGCGCTGGGTGACTAAGTTATACCTGAGCTTCTGTGTAGAGGGTGTCAGACACAGGGCCGTCCTTCTCAAGAGTCATCTCGGCGACAGGTCTACGGGAGAGGGTGTTGTTATGCCCCTTTGGAGTAGAGGAAGCTGAAGTTCAGGGACGCCTGGATGGCTCAGTTGGTTAAGCGCCAACTCTGGGTTCCAGCTCAGGTCACGATCTCACACTCCTGCAAGCGAGCCCCACGTTGGGCTCCGGACTCTGCACTGACAGTGTGGGGCCTGCTTGGGATTCTCTGTCTCCCTCTCTCTCTGCCCCTCCCCTGCTCAAGCTGTCTCTCTCTCTCCTTCTCTCTCCCTCTCAAAGTAAATACATAAACATAAAAAATAAAACTTTAAGGGACGCCTGGCTGAGTCAGTCAGTTGAGCGTCCATTTTCAGCTCAGGTCATGATCTTGTGGTTCACGAGTTCAAGCCCCGCTTTGGGCTCTGTGCTGACAGCTAAGAGTCTGGAGCCTGCTTTGGATTCTGTGTCTCTCTCTCTCTCTGACCCTGACTCCACCTCACTCACGCTCTCTCTCTCTCTCTCTCTCAAAAATAAATAAAAAAATTTTTTTAATTAAAAAAAAGGACAAAGTTCAGCTAATTAACCGACCCGAGAAAGCCACACCCATGTCGTGGACCGAATGTTTGTGTCCCTGACCAACTCCAGTGTTGAACCCTATCCCAGTGTGATGGTGTCTGGAGTTGGGGCCTTTGAGAGGGTAAGTAGGATTAGAAGCGGCCAGAGGGGCCCCATGGGTGGCTCAGCAGGTTAAGCGTCTGACTCTTGGTTTTGGCTCAGGTCATGATCTCATGGTTCATGAGTTGGAGCTTCACGTGGACTGTCAGCCCAGACCCTGCTTGGGATTCTCTCTCTCTCCCTCTCTCTCTCTGTCTCTCCCCTGCTCACTGTCTCCCTCTCTCTCTAAATAAATAAATAACCTTAAAAAAAAAAGAAGAAGAAGAAGAAGAAGAAGCCAGAGAGCTAGCTAGTTTGCTTTCTTTCTGCCACGTGAGGCCACAACGAGCAGGTGGCCATTTGTAAACCCTGAACGGGGTTCTCACTGGAACCCGACCATGCTGGGCACCCTCGAAGACTTCCAGCTTCCAGAACTGTGAGCAACACATTCCTGTTGTTTATAAGCCACTCAGTCAGTGGTAACGTGTTGTAGCGGCCTGAGCTAAGACGACGCCAAGATGGGTCCTGTGGTCCCCACCCCCACAGAAGGGACGGAACTCAGCACAGAATGCCTCGGGCCACCTCTCCTTCCCGCCCCATCCAGTCTCCTGAGGTCTGGTGGGCAGGGAGGGAGGGAGGGAGCAGGGCAGTGCTTAGGCTATACAGGGTCCCCCTCCTCCGGCCCCCATGCACCCCTGTGAGCCCCACTCGAGCCTTGACAGAAGCTGCTGGCAATTGAGGGACGGTCCAGAGATCCTGAGCGCCGGCCCCCACTCCGCCGAGAACTGGGGCCCAGATCACATCTGGAGTGTAACCTTTACCCGGGGACTTCATTGTCTGGATTTGGTCTTCCTCAACGCTAGGACGGGCATAAAAATAGCATCTCTCCCACGGGGCTGCTTCGAGGGCCCTATCCTGTCACCCCTTCACCTGTGGGCATCTAAATTCTAGAAAAGGCAGAGAGAGAGAGGTCTGGCACCTGCCAGGCCTACAGACTCTGGTCTCAGCAGCCCCAGGCTGAGCCAGGTAGGATCTGAATGAGACTCGAAGGTGACTCCAGGCCCAGCCGGTCCCCCCGCGGCTCCTGGCACCTGCCCCTCTTCTGCAGGCCCGAGGCGGCCAGGCTGCCAACCGTCCTCGCCAGCTTTTCCTTACCGTCCCATATTTGAGCCCAGCATCGCCACCTTCTGCTGTGTCCCACCGCCAAGCCTCCCCCACGTCTGCCCCCGACCGGCTCCCAGCCCTCCAGAACTCACTCCTCACCTCAGAGTCCTGGCGGCCAGACGGCCCCAGAAGCCAGAGAGAAAGCCCTAGACAAAGGCCCAGACGGAGGCTCAGCGCCCGAGCAACGTCCCGGCCCCCTGGACGACTGTGGGTTTGAAACCCACCTCCTCCCTCTTATCCTAGATCCTGCTAGAAAGCACAAGCTTTCCTCAGGCAGCCTCGGTCCTGCTCTGGCTTTCCTGCCCCTGTCTCCGCGGAACCGCTTCTTCTGGAAGCTGCTGGAAATTGAGGGATGGGAGAGAAAAGCTCCAGGGTGGGGCTGCCCCACACCGGCCCTCCCCTTCCCTGCCAGGGCAGCTCTGGGTGAGCCGGCCCCACCCCCCCGCCCCCGGCACCCCTCGAGGAAGCCAGGGAGACCCTCCCATCCGGAAATGGAAATGGCTAAGCAGCCCCTGCCTGCAGAGCCTGGGGAACCCGGGAGCTTCTTCCTCTCAGCTTCCGAAGCCAGCGGACATGAGCGAACTGGGTGGGATGTAACATGCCATTCGGCCTTAGAGAGGGAGACGGTTGGGAGTGGTGGGGACTGAGGCATGCCGGAGAGCATCAAGCGGGGTCCCTGCCGTCTCCTGTCTCCCCTCGCCCCTGCCCGCTCTGCGCTTGTGTGAGGTACAACCTACATGACTCTCCGCGGTGGCCCCGGCCCCACATAATAGGGGTGGCTACTCAGCTCCAGTCCTGTAGAAACGGGGGCTTCGTGTTACCAGACCTTCCCAGTTTTCAGCAGTAGCTAAATACACGGAATGCGTGAAATATTCTGAGTTTCAAATGTGGGCAGTGAATTCAGATTTAATACATCCGGGGCCCAAACGAATCCCGTACTAATCATGCTAATCTCTGCTACGGACGCTGGGCCTCAGGATGGGGTGGGCATCAGGCCCGCTGGCTTGATAGACAAGCCAAGGGGCTTGTCCTCCCTCGGGGCCTCGGGCAGTATCGACCAACCCTCCTGGGGCACTGGGCACCCCCGCCTCACCCCTCCCTCCCCCCCTCCCCCCCAGATCTGGCGGGCTCGGACCACAGCTGCCCTACCGGCTTGGGGCAGTGGACGTAGCGGGCCAGGCGGATGATGAGGTCGTGTGTGATGGGGTCCACCAGGTTCCTGAAGCTGGCGTAGCGGTACAGAACGTCGTCCAGAGAGGTCGACTCCATGCCCAGGTCCTGCAAGAGTGAAGACACCCGGAGGTCAGGGGCGGCCCGGCCCTACGCCTCAAGTCCCACCCGACAGGCCCGGAACCGCCCTCTGCTCTGGAAGTGGCTCAGTGTCCCCCTCCGGCACCCCGGCAAGGGAGGAGACCACCCCCCCCACACACACACCCCCTTCGAGGTTTCCCAGCTGCAAGGAGGCATCTTCAGAACTTCCCCGGGGGGCCAGGGAAGCCTGGAGAGACCGCCTTCCCAGTGCAGGGAGGTATCCTAAGCCCTCCAACCTCTGGATGAAGACCCCCACCCCCAACCCAGGACAAGCCAAAGGTGGGCCGGCCGTGGTACTACACGGTACTAGTGGCTGCTTTTCCGTACAGGGCAAACTCTGGAAACGGCAGGGATAGTAAACCCCCTACCCTGTCACAGAACCATGTACTGATTATATATACATATATGTCTTTTTCATGCTTCTGACGCCATTTTTATTCCTCCTGTTGGTGGTCCTTTGTCTTGAGGGGCTTCTGAATTGTGGGATTGAAACGAGTGGCTGCGAAGCACTCAGAAGAAACTCCCCCCCCCCCACCGGGGCACCCATAGAAAGGGTATCGAGTGCAGGCAGAGTTTCCCCGAGTTGGAGGAGGGACAAGGGTTTGGGGGTCACCACGCAGCGAGAGCCCCAGCTGGGGGCCTCTGCAGACACCCCTGCCCCTCCCAGCAAGGGACGCCATGGGCTTGGCCAAGAAGAGTGACCAGTGTACGTTAGGACCGAGGGGCCCTACTCCAAATGTTCTGGACTCTTATACAATCCCAGGGAGAGGGCAGGCTCCCCAAACACGACTAAGCGTGAATTCCCCACCAGTCAAGCTGGGGGAAGCTTGAAATGGCGTTAATTGCTTCGGAGAAGTATAGAAACATGGGGTTCTACCCTGGAGTGTTAGAATAAACTCTCCGTCCTCTCAATGAAAGAGCGTGGGTAAACCTTGAGTCTTTCCTCGAGCGCCTCTCCCCAGGCTCTGTCGTCCTCGGGTGGGAGCTACGGTTTCTGGTCTCAGCTTGGTGCCTTGCCCGGACCAGGCAATGGTAACATTCTACTACAGGGGGGGCTGCCCCCAGCCCACCCTGAGGACCAAGGGGGCCACCGAGGGTGTGCAGGGAAAGCAAGCACTCCCAGCTTTTGCTGCCCTCCCCCTATGGCCCCGGGGCCCCCAAGCCGCACCTGGAGCGGCCCCAGCACAGCCCCGAAAAGGGAGGACCCCAGCCTGGGATGGCAGGGTCCAGGGTCCCGGGGACAGGAAACGTGGGCTTAGTGGGTGAGTCCCAGGCAGGGGTTTGCTCCCTGTCATTTCAGTGGCGGGGAGGGGGGGGGTGGTCTGAACTTTTCCAAACACCTGAGAAATCCCACGAGGCAAGTAGGCTGCGAATCATTATTCCCAATTCACAGATGAAGAACCCAAGGCCAGAAGAAAACGCGGTTTTTCTTGCTCCTTTCACCGCTCCCCCCACCGGAACTACACGAGGTGAAGCTATTAACTCAACTTACTGTGATAACCGTCTCCCAGTGGGTGGAAGTTGAGCCCTTAGGCGGTACATCTTAACCTTAGACCGTGCCGCGACTCAATCATGCCCCAGTCACAATGAAAGAGAAACGATCGCCTATAATGAGGATGTTTTTAGAAAAGAATTTCAGGGGCGCCTGGGGGGCTCAGTCGGTTAAGTGGCCGACTTCAGCTCAGGTCATGATCTCACGGTCTGGGAGTTCGAGCCCCGCGTCGGGCTCTGTGCTGATGGCTCAGAGCCTGGAGCCTGCTTCGGATTCTGTGTCTCCCTCTCTCTCTGCCCTTCCCTTGCTCACGCTGTGCCTCTGTCTCTCAAAAATAAATAAACATTAAAAAAAAAAATTTCAGGAATGGGGGGCTATGTGTCAGCGGAGGGGCCCGGGTGCCCGCTGAGCCTGCCCTCCAGCCTGACGCTTTGCTCCCTCCTCCTTGTTAAAAAGGAATGGACACCGGGGCACCTCAGTGGGTTGAGTGTCCGACTTTGATTCAGGTCGTGATCTCTGCCGTCAGGTCAGCACGGAGCCTGGCTTTGGATCCTCTGTCCCCAGCTCTCGCCGCCCCTCCCCCGCGCTCTCTCTCTTTCTCAAAAATAAATAAACTTTAAAGAGAAATGAATGGATACCAAGGGCCACTCTTGGGGGCTTCGTTGTCCACTCCGCAGGGCTGAACCTCCGAGGCGAGGAGCCCTACAGCAGGGCCTCTGGCTGCTGAAATAATCTCCCAGGGACCCGGACGCAGGGCTCAGGGTCTGGTGGGCACGCTGGCTCAGGGGGCCTCTGACGTGCCAGCTGCCAGGCTCCAGAGCTGAAGGCCTCGGTCCCTGCCCCGGCTTGTTCTGTCCCTCAGCCCGTGCTGCGTCCTGGGCAAGCTACCTCCTATCACTGGGTCTCAGTTTTCTCATCTGTAAAATGGAGCCAGGGACCCTCCATCACGGGTAGGTGAGGGCAATAAAACCAAGTAACATGTAAAGCCTCTGGCAGGGGGCGCCTGCGTGGCTCAGTCGGTTAAGCATCTGACTTCGGCTCAGGTCATGATCTCAAGGTTAGTGGGTTCAAGTCCCACATCGGGTGAGCTCAAGGCCTGCTTCTCTCTCTCTCCCCCTCGCTCACTTGCACCCTCTGACTCAAAACACAAAAAAGAAGCCTCTGGCAGGGAAGAATATCACCAACACAGCCCTCCCCGCTCCACCCTCCTGGCCTCCATCCCCTCCCCTCTGCAAGGCCCCTCCTCTCCTTATGCGATTGTTATTAACCACTTTTTGGACCGCAGACCCATTTGAGAATGTGACAGAAGCCACGCACGACCTCTCTCTTTAGAAAACCTGGGATTTGGGCCTCACACTCAGCAGGGCCCGAACGTGTGTGATCTCAGAACGCACGCAGTCACTCGGTGATGTCCCAAACTGCAAACTCGTAGAAGGAAGAGGCTGGGAATGTAGGAAGGGGAAGTCACAGGGCCTGTGATCTAGGGTCTTAGAAGGCCCACGTGCCAAAGTGCCGAGGCTCCCCTTTCCTGGGGCTGGGAGGGGAGGGAAGCTCGGGGTCCCATGGGTGGAAACGGAGGGGTGGTGATTGCCAAGGTCAGAGGCTGAACTCGTGGCCACAGGAGGACAGAAGATAGATTGATAGATTTATCTTTCTTTTCCTGCCTGTCCCTTGGTCGTCCTGCTCTCGACTTCACGCCAGCCTCTGCCTCCCTGTTTGGCCCCTGTGGACCCCTGCGCTCAGGGTGCACCCTGCCCTATGACACACACCTGCTGGTCTCCCATTACAAGTGTCCCTGTCCCCCGTGCCTGGATGTCCCTGCAGAAAGCATCAGATTCTAGGATCCACCCAACCCCCACACACTATCAGTCTGTGGGCAACAGCCTCCTTCCCCCTTGGGATCTCTTTCCCCACCTGTGAAACGGGCAGACGAACCACACCGGTATTAACAAACTGTGTTTCCAAAATCTCCGGGCTGACAGCAAGCAACAGAGAGCCCGGAAGAGTCGGCAAGCTCTCGACAGAGCAGGTACCCTTTGGTTAGAAACAACAACAAAACAAACCACCCCCCAAAGTAGTTCTGTTGCCAAAGCAAAGTTTGAAACCCCCGGATGGGTTGACGGCCGGGGCTCTTTCACGCCTACTGGCCCTGCCATCCAGGGAGGACCAAGAAAACCCTCGTCGTTAACCCCGGAGGCTGGGGCAGGTCCTTCCCAGAGCCCCTCGCGGTCACTCTGGGCGCCCAGCCTGCTGACCGGCTCCAGCTGTCCGGGCTGCTGTGGTCTGGGCTCATTTCGCTGTTGCCTGGGAGCGGGGCACACGGGGAGAGGGGAGGAGGGTCTCCCCAGGAAGGCAGACGCGGCCCTGCTCGGCCCTGCCCTGCTCGCCGCTGCGCTTTGGCTAAGTGTGAGTCATGCCACGGCCTTGCCCGTGAATTCCAGCTGGGGTGCGGCTCCTGAAGGTCCCAGGGCTGCGGGTTACAAGAAGCTGCAGCCGGGAAAACCAGGCGGCGGCTGGGCCAGGGCTGCTGCCCATTTTATCGCTGTTATTTCTTTGTTTCGATCCCACCTCGGCCCACGAACGCTTGGGCTGCTTGAGGAGATTTCTGGGCTCCTAGCTGTCCTCCCCGCCCCTCTCCAAGGCTGATTTACTGGGGACGACGGAGTCACAGCTTTGCTCTGATGGCCCCACTGATGCTGCCCAACTGGGGCCTCCGAAGCCAGCAGGCTCTCGGGAAGGGACCCCGGGGCAGGCGGGCGAGCGGTGCCTGCTGCATACACGGGGAGAAGACTCAAACCCACACGAGGCTCCTCCAGGCCACCCTGGGCACAGCCTTGGATTTGGAGGGGTTGGTCTGCCTTCCAAAGTACCAGGCAGTAAGGAAATCAGCTTCCTCATTATGGTCTAAAAGGCAGCCTCTCCAGGAACTGGAGAGTGGGGCTCCTTATCAGAAAGCTTAGGGATAAGAGCAGGTGTGCCTGGGTCACTGCTTTAGGCAGCTTTGCCTGGAGAGTGTCACCAGCAGGGGCCAACGGCCGGCACCCTCCATCTCGAGTAAGTGGGGTCCTCGTGGCACTTGAGCTTGAAGAACCAGCTTCGTTTGAGAATCTCTGCTCACTTTTCGGAAAGCCCTACCCCTACCCCAAACCTCGGGTCCATCATCTGTCTTCCTACAGGAACGAAGCAGGCTTGTGACCCCAACTGTTCCTTAGTGTCTTATCTCCAGCCTCCCAACCCTCTCAAGCACCCAGCCCTTCCCTTCCTGATACAAATCGACTTAACTTCTCTGGCTGATGCAGTTCTTAGATCAACCTGCTCCCCAACCGGAAAGTAACAAGCCTTAGCAAAAATGGGAAGAAACGGGAAAACTTGTGCTTGCTAATGAGAATGAGAAATGGCACAGTCACTGTGGAAAAGAGGATGGCACTTCCTCAAAGAATTAAAAACAGAGGGGCGCCTGCGTGGCTCAAGTCGGTTAGGCATCTGACTTCGGCTCAGGTCATGATCTCGGGGTCCATGAGTTTGAGCCCCTCGTCGGGCTCTGTGCTGACAGCTCAGAGCCTGGAGCCTGCTTCGGATTCTGTGTCTCCCTCCCTCCCTCTCTCTCTCTCTCTCCCCCTCCCCCGCTTGCACTCTGTGTCACCCTCTCAAAAATAAACATTAAAAAATTTTTTTTAATTAAAAATAGAATTCCCATATAGGCTCCCAAAGAACCGAGAGCAGGGATTCAAGTCAACTTTGCAAACTTCGCAACACGATTCGCGATAGCCGCAAGGTGGAAACAACCCAAGTGTCCGCCAACAGATGGACGCGGAACCAGAGTGTGGGGTACACACGACAATGCAGTACTATTCAGTCAGGAAAGGCAACGAAATCCCACATAGGTTACACCGCAGATGAGCCTTGAGGACATCATACTAAGTAAAATACGTCAGTCACAAAGGGTCGTCCCACTTATAGGAGACAGAAAGTAGGACGATGGCCGCCATGGGCTGGGGGGACAAGGACTGAGGAGTTAGTGTTTAACGGGTATGGAGTCTCAGCTTTGCAAGACGAAAGAGTTAACGTACCCACCAATACCGACCTTTGAGAATGGTTAAGATGGTACATTTTATGTCATGCGTAGTGCCTAACGATCTAAGGAAAGATCTAGGAAGCCAAAACAGACGCCTCCTGGAGGTGGGAGGAGGCTGGGGGGGGGCGCGCGCATCTGGCCATTTTTCTTCTATCACACTTGATTATTAAAAGTTTCTGTCACTGCGTCCGTCTTTCTATCTACAAACACCAACCTTTTCTCAACCTGTCTTTTCATCAGGAAAACAAACCAACAGTGGCTCTCAGTATCTTCTGCTTTTACCTTTCATTTTTTTAAAAAAGGGCTTTATTATTTTTAAATTATTTTTTAAATGTTTATTTAAAACAAATTTTTTAACGTTTATTTATTTTTGAGAGACATAGAGACAGAGTGTGAGCAGGGGGAAGGGCAGAGAGGGAGAGGGAGACACAGAATCCGAAGCAGGCTCCAGGCTCTGAGCTGTCAGCACGGAGCCCGACACGGGGCTCGAACTCACAGACGGCGAGATCATGACCTGAGCCAAAGTCAGCCGCTCAACTGACTGAGCCACCCAGGCGCCCCTATTTATTTTTGAGAGAGAGAGAGAGAGACAGAGTATGAGCGGAGGAGGGGCACAGACAGAGAGGGAGACACAGAATCTGAGACAGGCTCCAGGCTCGGACACAGGGCTCGAACTCACGACCCAGGGGATCATGACCTGAGCCGAAGTCAGACGCTTAACCAACTGAGCCACTCAGGTGCCCCAAGGATTTTATTTTATTTTATTTTATTTATTTATTTTTTTAATAATTTTTTTTAGCGTTTATTTATTTTTGAGAGACCTAGAGACAGAGTATGAGCAGGGGAAGGGCAGAGAGAGAGGGAGACACAGAATCTGAAGCCGGCTCCAGGCTCTGAGCCGTCAGCACAGAGCCCGACGCGGGGCTCGAACTCACAGACCATGAGAGACCTGAGCCGAAGTCGGCCACTTAACCAACTGAGCCACCCAGGCGCCCCAAGGATTTTATTTTTAAGTAATCTCTACATCCAACGTGGGGCTCGAACTTACAACCTCGAGATCGAGGGTCGCACGCTGCACCAACTGAGCCAGCCAGGCGCCCCGATCTTTTTCATGTCCTTTCCGTAATAAATACACTCTGGAAGAGGGTCTCAAGTTTGCCTTCCTTCTCCTCGTCCTTGATCTCACGTTCTGTAGCCTCACACCCGACTTTCACTGTCTCCAGGAAGGACCACAAGTGAGCTAGCGTTTCCCTGTGACTCCTCTTTTTCTCATTACTCTCCCTTTTCATCTCACCCTCTTGTTTTCTCCCCCCCTCCCGTCCCGTTTCAGTTGGGCCTCTTTGTGTGGCATTTTGTTCTTTTCCCACAAAGTTCACTTCTTCCGGACCCTGCCGCAGATCATTTTCGGAGGTCAGGGTTCAGCTTCCGTAGCACTGATTTCTCCCCAACTCGGGTGTTTTCTTTTCCCCCACTTGTTGTCCCTGGAAAGAGGCGCAGTTGAGTGAGACCCGCATCTACCATGTGTCTCGTGGTGATACTGTGATTTATAGTCATTTATAATATACACTTGGGGGTGTGCCTGGGGGGCCCCCGAGCATCCGACTCTTGATTTCGGCTCAAGGTTTGTGAGTTCGAGCCCCGCATCGGGCTCTGCGCTGACAACACAGATTCTGCTTGGGATTCTCTCTCCCTCTCTCAAAAATTAATTAATTGGGGTGCCTGGGTGGCTCAGTCGGTTAAGCGACTTCAGCTCAGGTCATGATCTCACGTTCTGTGAGTTCAAGCCCCGCGTGGGGCTCTGTGCTGATAGCTCAAAGCCTGGAGCCTGCTTCGGATTCTGTGTCTCCCTCTCTCTCTGCCCTTCCCTTGCTCACTCTATGTCTCTCAAAAATAAAATAAAAACAAACAAAAATAATTAATTAATTAAAAAATATATAGGAAATATATATTTGTCTTTGTCTCCATTTCTGGCACAGAGCTCCTAAGACCTTTGGAATTTCCTACACCATGAGAGTGACAGAAGTGTCTTGCGTCGTGTTAATAAGGTGACCTTTGGACAGCCCCCAGGACCACCTAATGAAGGGGGCTGGGGGCCCCGAGAGCAGCCCAGCAGTCTGTGATTAGTGGGTTGGCGCTTTTGGTCCCACCTCCCCACCCTCTGGGGAGGGGCTGGGGCTGGAGGTTGAGTCAGTCGCCAATGGCCAATGATTTCGTCAGTCATAACTGTGTAATGAAGCCTCCACGAAATCCTCAGATGGGGTTTGGAGAGACAGGTTTGGGACGCGAGGACAAATGGGAGAGGGAGATGGCGGCGGGGCAGGGAAGCTCCGACTCCGTCCCCCACGCCATGCCCTCTGCATCTCTTCCATGCGGTGGCTCCTGAGCCCTGTGAGCTGCTCCAGGAGAGGATTGCGGTGACGAGGGAGCGTGGGGGGCCAGCCGAGGGCAAAGTACAGGCTAACGGCACCCCCACCCCGCAGGTGGCGCCCATGTGATATTCCTCGGACACTCCTGGCCGCCCAAGAACAAAGGAAAGGGGCTTAAGTGCTTGCCACGCCGATGGGGGAAACTGAGGCACATGAAAACTTAAATTCTCTTCCTGCCTACCACCCACTGACAAGTCCTTGAAGCTGGCAGAGTGACGTCCCTCTGGGAGCTCGGCTGCCCAACTGACGACACTTTGCTGGGGGCCAAAGGGAATCTTGGCTTAATATTTTCCTGCCCCCTCTCCCCCAGGATCCTGAAAGTCAACTTTAACACACAAAAATCCCTTTGGAAACCTCCTTTATCTCAACTCCTCCAAAATACGTGCTGGCGATCCTACCCCAAGCTCACGGTCCCCCGATACGCATCTGAAGGGTCTTGTGACTGAGGGTTTATTGACCGGTAATAAATGGTTTTTTTCCCTAACAGCAGCTAGCCCCTCAAGGTCCTGGAAACCTTGCTTCCAAAATTCCTTAGCGACTGACTCTATCCCTGCCCCCCTCCCAGCCTGAGGGTTTATAATGAGCTACCTGCCACAGCCCCACGTCGCTCTTCCCGCCCCCGGGTCCTGTCCCCGTGCTTTCATGCAATCCCCTTTTGGCACCAAAGACGTCTTTAAGAATTCTTTCTCGGCTGTCCGCTCCCACCTCCCACCATCACCCCAAAACTTCATCAGTGGGAACCTCCAGCCTGAGCCCGTGGGTCACAGCACAAGTGACAACCTGGACTTGACCTGGCGTCTGATGTAGGGGTAGGGCGCAGTCTTGTAGGACTTGAGCGCCCTTCGCCTGCAGGCTCCGATGCTCCCTCCAGGCAGACAGCGTCAGAACGGAGTTGGGTCCTAGGGCACCCAGCTGGTGTCTGAGCATTGCTTGTTGGTGGAAAACCGCGCCCACACGCTGGAATCGGGGACCAGAATCTTGACCTTGTCCCGTGGCCTGCTTCCTGGGTACGAGCTGAGCCCATCTCTTCGGGCTCTGGCTTGCTGAGGAAGCCAGCTCCGGGCCAGGCCTTGGACACCGAGCCAATGTGACTCTGACCTTGACCTTGAGAAGGGACATCCTCACCCACCCCCGTAGCCAGGGTCCTTGATGGAGTCCCTGAAAACCCACAGCGGGGGGCCTGTACCCCAGCACTTTCCCAGCCCGGTGGCCATACTGCGTTTCCGGTCTCAGGTTGCCCTGTCTCCTTCCTGCTTGGAGGTGCTGGCCTCCTGGGAGCTGCCTTCTCCGAATGCAGAAGAGGCACAGGGGAGGATGGCTCTGCGGGGAGGGTGTGAGGAGCACTCTTTCTACACCCTCCCCCCCGCCACTTTCTGATTGAGGCCTCGGATTCCTGAGGGGGAACTGGGGGCCAGCGCAGTTGCAGGGAGACAGGAGGTTCCTCCCAGACTGTCCACCTGTCTCTGTTTTCAGTGTTTTTCATCTTTTTCTGGCGTGTCTTCTTAGGTATTTTAGGGGAAGGCTGGGGGAAGCCGCACAGGAGGCCGCCAGGCACACGCTATTTTAAACCGCAGCCACCCCCTTCCCTTTCAAGCTGACGTTTGAAACCCATTCCCAGAAGGAAGGCCCCACGGGAAAGGAGCTCCGCTCGCTCGGTCTCTCCCCTCCAGGCATGACTCCACAGTTTCTGCGACAACAGAGCAGGGAAGGAGGCAGGCGGCAGGCAGGCCGCAGGCTCGCCCTAGAAACCAGCCGAGGTAGACAGACAGCTTCAGTCTGGAAACCGCCGGAGCCTGAGTGTGCAAAGCTACTTAATGAGGCTGTAATCAAACACAGTCCACCAGAGGGGGGTTAATTAGAGTCCAGAGGGCTGGCAGGAAGCCGGGCAGGCTTCTCTCTCCCCTCCCGGCCCTGGAACATCAGAGGCAGCTCTTCCTGAGGGGGTGGGCACACTGGGGAATACTGGCTGGCTGAACTTCTGTCCCCTCCCCCCCCCCAGTGACATTCCGGCTGGCCTTCCTGGGGATTCCCAGGGCGGGAGGGAAGGAACTGGCAGGTGCCGGTAGGGAAATGGCGAAATGCCGCCCAGGGAAGCCGCTGGCAAGAGGAACCCGAGTGAGGGGGCCTGGTGTGGACTCCAGGCGGCTGCTCAAGGAAGGAGGACAAGTCTCCGAGGGGGCGGGAAGGAGTCTTAAAAGCCCCCCAGGGAGTGGAGGGGGCAGCCGGAGGGGATGTCCGCACCAGAGAGAGAGAGAGATGCAGGATGCACTGGGCTTCCAGACTGCGGTGGCTAGTCCCCGCCCCCCGGGAATGCCATCATTTCACTTGGAAAGAGGGGCTTTGCTGATGTGGTTAAGTCATGGGTCTCAAGGTGAGAGCATCCTTGACTATCCTGGTGGGCTCTAATCCGATGACAGGTGTCCTTATAAGGGGGCAACACGAAGGCACAAGCAGTCGGAGCACACGGCCCTGCCGACAACTTAATTTCGGGCGTCTGGCCTCCAAACCGGAGAATACATTGCCGCTGTTCTCAGCCACTGAGTTGATGATCCTTTGTTACGGCAGCTCTGGGAAATTAACACACCCAACCAAAATGGAGGTGGCATTTTCCCCGGGGGACGCACCAAGGAGGGCAAGTGGGCTGGGACCCCTCCCCTCCTCCAGCCGTGGACAACCAAAAGGCCGCTGTCGTCAGAAATCTGCTTTGTTTAGGTGGCTCAGTTGGTTAAGCATCCGACTTGGGCTCAGGTCATGATCTCACGGTGGTTCGTGAGTTCGAGCCCCACATTGGGCTCTGTGCTGACAGCTCTGAGCCTGGAGCCTGCTTCAGATTCTGTGTCTCCCTCTCTCCCTCTCTGCTCCTCCCCTGCTCATGCTCTGTCTCTGTCTCAAAAATAAAATAAATATCAAAACAAAATAGAAATCCACTTGTGTTTCTACCAGCCCTGGGTCCTCTCTGGGTCCGTGTATCCCCCGCACCCTTCCCTTTGCTATCTGCTCCCCAAGGAGGTGGGACTGGCTGGTGAGAAATGCTTCCCGGAGCACGGCCTGCCCGGAGCCGATTCCCAGCTCACCACGAGAAAGAGCGTTTCAAACAAGAGGCCAAGGAGATTCTGACGGCCCCTGCACCGCACAGTAGGGGGGCCCCGAGCACACTCTGCTGGGTGGAATAAGCCAGACCCACAGGGACTCAGACTGTATGATCCCACTCACATGAGGTGCCTAGAGCAGTCAAGTTCATGGACACACAAAGTAGAAGAAGGGTGGCTGTCAGGAGCTGGGAGGAGGGGGATGGAGCAGTGTCGTTTAGCGGGAAGAGAATTTCAATTGGGAAAGATGAAAACATTCCGGAGACGATGGAGGGGACAGTTGCACAAAGACATGAGTACACTTCATGCCACCGAACTGTCCATCTCAAAGTGGTTAAAACTGTGAATTTTTAAAAAAGATTGTATTTAAATGTATCTTTATTTTGAGAGAGAGCAAGCAGGGGAAGGGCAGAGAGAGAGAGAGGGAGACAGAACCCCTGGCAGGCACCCCGCTGTCAGCGCAGAGCCCGATGCAGGGCTTGAACTCACAAACCCTGAGATCACGAACTGAGCCCAAGTCAAGAGTCGGATGCTTAACCGACTGAGCCACCCAGGCGCCCCTAAAGGATTTATTTTTATGTAATCTCTATACCCAACGTGAGGCTCGAACCCACGACCCGGAGATCAAGAGTCACATGCTCCCCTGACTGAGCCAGCCAAGCACCCCTAAAATGGTGAATTTTATGTATACTTTACCGCAATTTAAAACAGAGGTGATGAGCTCACAGTCATTGGAAGTATGCAAACAGCAGAGAGAGAATCCCTCAGTGCTGCTGTAGCGGGGATTTCTGTCTTAGGAGGGAAGGTAACTGCTAAGGAATCTTCATCGCACTCTCTGTGATTCTAGTCATTGGCGTTGACCGCCCTGGAGGTAAGATCCGGGAGCCAAGGAGCCGATGGTGTGAGGGTGTGTGCCTTCAGGAGGATGCTTTAGATGGTTGTCCTGAGGACAGGAAGTATGGGGGGGGGGGGCTCTGAAAGGCTGGAGCAGTAAGTAGAATCTGTGAAGCAATCCTTTGACCCTACCAAGGTAGGAAGTGCGAAACAATGGGTAGGATCCAAGCGAGAGCAGGAAGCCGGGTTTGGGGGGGGGGGGCGGGTGAGGATGCTGGAGAGAGAGGGAACAATGAGGCTCAGACCACCCACCGCAGATGCAGGTGCCTGTGAGGTTCAAGCAACCAGACCCCAGGCTCCTGGGCCCTGAACCGTTTCCGCGGCAACGAAGCGTCCTTCACCCAGAAAGGGATGAACTAAGCCCGGAGATACTGAAGGAAATCAAGCTCCGAGAATCTCAGGAGGAAACGCACCTGGCGTTTCACACATCTGTAATGTTTAGAGAATTAGGTATCTTAGAGCACCTAGCAGATTAGCCTTGCAATTCCAATTTAAAACGGGTAATTGAGTAATTGACTTTAGGCTTATGATTTCCAGCCGAATGCCGAGAGAGGATTAGGCTGAGTTTGCCACAGTTTTGAAATGTTTAAGAGAACCCATGGGGGCGCCTAGCTGGCTCAGTTGGTAGACCATGCGACTCTTGATCTTGAGATCCAAGAGTACTGAGTTCAAGCCCCGCTTGGGGCATAGAGCCTACTGAAAACAAACAAACAAACAACAACAAAACAAGCTCAAACAAACCAAAAAACAACTAAAACCACGCACACACAAAAACTCCATCTCTGGGGCCCCTGGCTGGCTCGGTCAGTTCAGTGCGGAACTCTTGATCTCAAGGTCGTGAGTTTGAGCCCCATGTTGGCCGTGAAGCCTACTTCAAAATATGTTTAAGAGAACTTGATAGTCACCCAATTTAGAAGCTTAATCTGTTCAGTTTTAAGAGCTGTTTAGGAACTTGGGAAAGTCCTGCTTTTAAGGAAGGCTACTTATCCCCTTAAGAAAGCTAGATATGTTAAATCGGTCAAATCATTAAGATATCTAAAGAAGTTTACTCAAGTTATAAGCCCCACGCTCTTAAAAGCAAAGGTTAAACTACTAGACTCATCCGCCCGAATAATGGTATTTGTAAGTTAAACATAAAATCTTAGTGAAATGGTAGGCTTTAAAAATTTCACTTCAAGGGCGCCTGGGGGGCTCAGTTGGTTAAGTGGCCGCCTCTTGATTTTGACTCAGGTCATGATCTCACGGTTGTGAGTTCAAGCCCCGTGTCAGGCATCCGGGCAGGCTGGCCCTCCTTAATGGTGACAGGTGCTTGGGTTGCTGCATACGCCCTCCCCACCAGGAAGCAGGGGCTTCGTGTGTCATTGTGTTTTATCTTCCAAGTCTTTTTTTTTTTTTTAATGTTTTTCTTTTATTCTTGAGAGACATAGAGACAGAGCGTGAGCAAGGGAAGGGCAGAGAGAGAGGGAGACACAGAATCCGAAGCAGGCTCCAGGCTCTGAGCCATCAGCACAGAGCCCAACGTGGGGCTCGACCTCACAGACCGTGAGATCATGACCTGAGCTGAAGTCGGCGGCTCAACCGACTGAGCCTGCCCCACTTCAAGTCTTTCAAAAGGACACGCTTTGCATGAAACAGGCCCCTGGAAACAGATGCCTGGAGGTTGCCAAGTGTCGTTGAATTAAAATCCAAGACACAGCAGTAGCAACAAATAAATATCAAAAAGATACCTTCTCTTTAGAAAAATCTAAACTCAGCTGGGAGGTGCGGCGCCTGAGGAGGGTTTGGTCTGCTTCCCTGTGGTCACATCTCCACCTAGACTCTGCCTGGGGTGCGACAGGGGACACCCCGAGTCCCTGTCCAGGGCTGGGCCCTAAGTAATGGTGTGGCTCCGGGCAAATCGCCCCCTGGGCGTGGCAGCGACCTCACCTACAAATGGAGATTGCACCAGCTCATTCTTCCTGAAGACCAGAGAGTAGGAGAGGGCGGAAGAGGGCCTTGGCCCACCGGAGCCTTGGAACACAAGGAATTCGACAAATAGCCATTTCTTTTCTCCGGTGGGACGTGCTGGCTGCTGTGCTTTAGGAGTCTCTGAAGGGGAGGGGGCGTTTGCACTCTTTCCCAAACGTGACTGCCAAGCCCCTCCCTGCTTCCAGAGCATCTTGAGGGGCTGGGACTCTGCAGAAAGCCTGGGGCCAGAGGGTCCCTGAGGTCCCCTGGCTTCTACATTCCACGAATTCTCAGCAATTTGTCATCGGTCCCAGCGCCCTCCTGATCCCTCTGCTTGGGAAACAGCCTGCGTGAGTTGTTTATGCTTTCCGGGGACGCATTTGTCCTCTCTGGGGTCAATCCTGTTTGTTTCAGATGAAAGTTTTGGTCCATGGTCAAGGGAACCATAGGTAATGACGAAGAAGAGGGGGAGTAACTTACAGACTCCTTCTGGGTCCTAACAAATGCTTTCCAAGTAGGACAGAAACAGCCCATTTCTCAGAGTGACAAGCTGAGGACTGGATGGTTGTCCCATACAGTAGAGTGGGCAGTGGGGACAGGAGGGTCCCAGAGTCCCCAGAAGTTCCTAACTCCTTCTCTCCAGCCCCCAGCTTGTAGAGGACAAAGTACTTAGGGTTCTCCAGAGAAACAGAACCAACAGGTTTGTGTGTGTGAGAAAGAGAGAAAGAGAGAGAGAGAGAGAGAGAGGGAGAGAGAGACAGGGCATTGCCTCATGTGATCTGGCAAGTTGGGAGTCTGTAGGGCAGGCTGGCCACTGAGGACCCAGGAAAGAGTCGAGCTTGAAGGTAATCTGGAGGCAGAATTCCAGCCTTTTCTCTCAAGGTCTTCAACTGATTGGACAAGGCCCACTCACATTCTGGAGGGTCACCTGGTTTACTCGAAGTCTGCTGATTGATGGATTGATATTTATTTTTCAGAGAGAGAGAGACAAAGAGAAACCGAGCATGAGCAGGAGAGAAGCAGAGAGAGAGAGGGAGACACAGAATCCAAAGCAGGCTCCAGACTCCGAGCTGTCAGCACAGAGCCCGAGGTGGGGCTCGAACCCACCCCACTTGCTGTGAGATCATGACCTGAGCCAGTCCGTCGCCCACCCCACTGCGCCACCCAGGCGCCCCCGGAGTCTCCTGATTTAAATGAGCATTTGCGGTGACTTGCAGAGTTGGGCTTGACCAAAACTGGGTACCGCGGTCCGGCCAAGCGGACGCCTAAAAGCAACCGTCACAACAAACTGCGGGTCTTGGCCACTTTAAATCTCCAGGTCGGAGGCAAGGCGTAGGCGAGGGTCTGGGTGAGCGGGGATGACTCACCCTGGAGCCGGGATCCAGCCTGAACCCAGCTCGCTCCTAACTCTAAGCAGGAAGTGCTGAGGAGGGAGGAGGAAATCCCCCGGGGTCCATGGCCGTGGCCCTGCCGGCACCTCCGGAATCAGCCAATTCCCCCAAGACCTTTCAATTTCGGATCCGCGAGGTTGCTGGCCTGTGGCTAAGGAGCCGTGTGCTGTGCTGTGGGCAGCAGGGGAGGGCAGGAGCGGGCCCCGGAAGGGAGCCACAGACATGCCCTCCGAGGCCCCCCCCCCCCCCCCCGCCAGGTGGGATCTGCCCCATCCTAAGGCCCTGCCCCTCAGGGCCTCGTTGTCCCGTTGTCCCCACAGATGGCAGGAACAGGGCCACAACCAGCAGCAGCAGCAAAAAGGAATCCGTGAGACTTAGAGACTGCAAAGGAAGTGGGGCAGGGGGGGCTTTGCCTCATTGCTGGGAGGTCACTGAATTTGTCCACCACTTTGAGGGACCACGAGGGGTGGGTGCAGGGGGAGGTGGAGGCAGGGGGAGGTGAGCTTTCCACCAGCCTCCCTGCCTCGTGCCTGCGGAGTTTCCCCTGGTGGACCGCTTTTCTCAAGATCATGTAATCTCAAGATTACGCCCGAGGGCCGTGCTGTACCACCTGCTCTCAAGTGCCCAGCCAGCTGGCCTCGCTGCTTTGGGCTCCCTGACCCGCCTCTGGCTAGTTTTCTTGCCGTCTTTACTTTTTTCGTGTTTATTCATTTTTGAGAGAGAGAGACAGCGTGTGAGCAGAGGAGGGGCAGAGAGAGAGAGGGCCACACAGAATTCCTAGCAAGCTCCAGGCTCTGAGCTGTCAGCTCAGAGCCCAAGGCGGGCCCGAACCCACGAACCATGAGATCACGACCTGGGCCGAAGTTGGAGGCTTAACCCATTGGGCCCCCCGGGCGCCCCAGGTTCATTTTCTGAAACGGCTTCTCTACTTCCATCCCAACACCCCTCTCCTTTTTGGGCATGGCCCTCCCCACCTCGCCTGTGTTCCCCATACCCCCCAGGGGCCCCCTTCTGGGTCCTGTCTTTGAGATGCGTCATACCCAAAGCGTTTCCATTCTTCTCATCCTACGTGATGGGTTCTCTACCAGCGGGCGAACTCTGGACGGGCGGGAGTCCTTGGAAAGGGTAACTTGGAACCTTGGGTGTCTGAATTTCCAGATCTCAGAGCCGGGGCCCTCCACACTCCTGATGGTCTCTGGGCCAGCGGTGGTCTGGAAACCCCGAGGGCCCAGCATCCTGCTCACAGGTGTATTCACCCCCTCCCCTCCCCCAACTCCGCAGTTCCGGCAGGAAGTGGAAGTACGGGTCTGCGGCTGAGAATGAGACACCGTTCGGAAGAGGGGCGCAGCCCCAACGAAATGAGCTCGAATGAAATGATTTCACCTGGAGTTGCGGAGGGTCTTTACACAGGGCAGGAGGCAGCCAGACCTGACTTCCCGTCGTGCGAGCAGAGGCGGGGATGGAAAAACAGCCTGAGAAGCTGGAGGGGAATTCCTGGATCCCCGGAGCCAGGAGGGGCCGGAGCCCGTGGGAAGGACAGCGAGGGAGGACGCCCTGACGTCCCTGCTTGACCCCTGGCGCGCCCGGCCCGCTCAGGAGGTTTCCGATTCCGTCGGACACCCTTCGAGAAGAGGCAGGACTGCTGAGCCGGAACCTCCCAGAAGATGCCCAACTGCTCTCCCTCCCCGATTAAGGAAGGAGAGGGTGAGCACTGGGCTCGGAGGCAGCAACCGCGTGCTGGCTGACATTCCGCCGTTCCCCGCCTTAGGTGATCTGGGAAGGCTGCTCTGAGGAGACGAGCGAGCGGGAAAGAGAGGGGCGAGGATCCCGGCTGGCCTCCGCTGAACCGTGGGCGCTTCCGCCGAGGCGGCCAAGGACGGCCGTGCAGGGCGAGTACTGCACAAGGGTGTCCGGGTGGGGCTGAACGCACCGAGATTGGAGTCTGGCTGGCTCTGCTAACCAACCGCAAAGGCAAAGGGCGCGGCACGGGCACGGAGCTGCCCTGCATCTCACTGACAGAAACCAAGGTTTCTGAATGGCTCCCACACCTCCAAAGTCCAGGGTTCCCTGAGGCTGCCAGGAGCAGAGGTGTGGCCCAGCTCTGAAGCAGGGGGGGCAGTGAGCTCACGGCCACCTTGTCTTCAGGTCACGGTCTGCTCCCTGCTTCCTCCCGCGTGAGCTCACCACAGTCTGGGCCACCGCGGACTCCACATCCTTATTTACTTTTTAATGTTTATTTATTGTTGAGAGAGCCAGCGAGCGGGGGAGGGGCACAGAGAGAGGAAGACAGAGGATCCAAAGCGGATTCTGTGCATCAGTCCCTCCACATCTTAACTTTAAAAAACAAACTGTTACGGGGGCGCCTGGGGGGGCTCAGTCGGTTAAGCATCCGACTTCGGCTCAGGTCAGGATCTCACCGTTTGTGGGTTCGAGCCCCGCGTCGGGCTCTGCGCTGACCGCTCAGAGCCTGGAGCCTGCTTCGGATTCTGTGTCTCCCTCTCTCTCTGCCCCTTCCCTGCCTCGAACTCTTCTCTCAAGATTAAATAAACATTAAAAAAAATTTTTTTTTCTTAAATCAGACTGTCGAAAAGGTGCCGCTTAGAGGATGTGTCCAGAGTCCCGGCACTCCAGGCTCTTCCCCTCTCTGGAGGTCTGGCCTCGCCACCTCCTGCTCCTGCGCGTTCGTGCAACCGTGAGGGGACAGCCAGGGTTCCTGCCACACGCGACACCCAGAGCCTTTCCTTCGTCCTGCCCTTGAGGATGGGACCCGAAGCCACGAGTCCCAACCCAAGGAAGCTCAGAAAAGATGGGGTTATTTCCCCGGGACGCACACAGGCCTCACTTCCGATGTTTCTGCAGGGATCACCGGGCTGGAGAGGCCCTTGGGAGGCAGGTGCCCTGCGCAGGCCACAACTCCCCTCTGCGCTCGCCTGCCCGCCCTTCCACCGAGCCTCTCAGCTCTGACGGCGGCAGGCCTCCTCACTGAAAGGGACAATAGGAGCCCGTTTCTCTCCATCCAGTTCCTCCAGGGAGGGGGAAGGAGCAGAGCCAAGCCCCCTCGGGCCTCTAAGGACATTCGAGCCCCGGCCCTCCCAGGTTCTCTGGTGGCTGGGACCCAGGACCACAGCCAGGAGTGAGCCGATGAGACGGTAGTAGGCAAGATGGTCAGGCGGCTGATCCGAAGGCCAGAGGATGGGCCCAGAGCCCCCTCCCCCGCCCCCACCCCGACCCCGGGATGGCCAGCTCGAGCAGGGTCTGCGGATGGGGAGGGGAGCAGAGTCAGGCACCGTTAGCGGGTGGTGTCGTTGTCAGGACAGGCTGGGCTGGGGCTGGGCTGGGCGTGTGCGCATGCTTCGCTCCGTATCTGAGCTCTGGGTGTGGAGCTCCGCGGCCGAGGGCTGGGCAGTCTGACCATTTGCCAGGAGTGACAATCAGGGAGACACGTCGTGTTCCTGGCTGGGATTCCTCCGGGAGCACAGAAGCCTGAACGGCCACCCAGCTGGCCACAGAGCCTTGTCTCCGGAGCAGCCCCTGCAGCTCCTGCCGCCCCCCCCAACCCTCAAAGCGATCTGCACGGTGGAGAGGGGAGGGGTCTGCCAGGTGTGCTGGGACCAGAGAGGCTGACATCCAGGGTGGGGTGGAGTCTCGGGGTCTCTGTCCGCCCCCAGCACCGTGGGAGGCAATTCTGCCCCACTCCTGGCTCTCCACCTGGGGCCTGAGGCCAAAGCGCCCGGAGGCAGTGGCTGCATGGACAGAACTAAGGGCAGCAGGCACTGTGGAGGAGTGGCGGGGGGGGCGGGTGGTCATGGACTGCTGCTTCCCCCCCACACCTGGCTTCGAGTCCCAGCGCCCTGCAGGTGGAGGCTGTGCTTGAGTGGGGAGGGCTTCCAGTCTCCCCCTGGGGTCGCGCCCCTGCCCGACAGCCCCCAGTGGGAGAGGGGTGTCCTGCGAACCTCCTTGGGCAGCCCGTGGCTGTGGGTGGTGGCTCTGTGGGGAGAGAAGCTGTAGGGGCGGGTTCCTGGAGAGACAAAGAGAGTCGGGGCTCCCAGTGGGGCACCGGGGTGCTCTTGAGGGGCCTAGGCTGAGGGCCTGGAGGGCGGTATGCGCAGGAGAGGGCAGGACCCAAGCACCAGGGCTGCTGGGAGGGGTCGTTCGGGGCAGGGGAGGGCGAGGGGGGCTTCCTGCAGCCCCCCGGCTCAGCGCCTGCGTCCACTTAGAAGCCTTGTGGGGGGCACCTGGGTGGCTCAGTCAGTGAAGCGGCCGACTTCGGCTCAGGTCATGATCTCGCGGTCTGTGACTTCGAGCCCCGCGTCGGGCTCTGTGCTGACAGCTCAGAGCCTGGAGCCTGCTTCAGATTCTGTGTCTCCCTCTCTCTGCCCTTCTCCTGCTCATGCTCTGTCTCTATGTCTCTCAAAAATAAATAAACGTTAAAAAAAAAATTAAAAAAAAAAAGAAGCCTTGTGGGAGAAGAGGGGTTTGCAAAGCAGCCAGCGTGTGCTGCGTGCCCTGCACCTGTGAATGCCACCGCCACCCGCTACGGCCGCCTCCCTGGCTCTCTGCCCAGCCCAGCCTCTCCGCACCTGTGGCTGGAGTCAACGGCAGAGCTGGCAACCGGACCGGCTCCGGCTGGCCCTACGCTCACCCACCGCCCGTCTACGGTACCGGCCGCCTCCCTGATTCCGCTAAAAGCGAGCACTGTGGCGGACCCTGCTTCGCCCACTTCTTCGAGGGGCCATCCACCCCACGGGTGCCCGGGACCGTCTGCGGGGGGCTTGCCCAGAGGACGAGGCTCCCCCCCGCCCCCCTGCCCCCGCTCTGCCTGGGCTGGGAGTCTGGGTCTCTGTGGGCAGGAGGCAGGCACCAGTGAGGGGAGTCATGAACACTGAGCTAGCCCACAGAGGAGAGGGCCTGCGGGAGGGAGAGGGGAGAGGCAGACGTGAGAGGGGCCCGGGCGGCCTCCTGGGAGCAGAGAGGGGAGAGAGGACCCGGAGTGAGTCCCACAGGCTGCAGGCCCCACGGGCTAAGCCTGGAGACAGGCCCTGTTGTCCCTCCTGACACCCTGGGTGAAGGTCCTGTCGGCACAACGCAGGCCTCTGAGAACACTGCTCTTTGCTCATGAATCGCGGCCTAGAGCTTCCTGAAGGTCTGTAAGTCCCCGGCCGGGCCTCTGCCCCCCACACTGTGTGACTACCCTCCTCGGTCACAGGAAGGCTAGGACAGGCTGGCCTCTGCAGGGGTCAACCCCAGAGCCCCGGGGCAGGGGGAGGGGCGCTGTTTCCCTCCAGAAGCCTCTCCCCGTGCCCCAGCTCTTGCACTGGCTGGGGACAAGGGAGTGGCCTCAGGGCACTAGCCAAGGGCCTGGAAGAGAGAGCTGAGCACAGATGGGAATAAACGGGTCTTTCTGAAACCACTGGAACCTGGCGGCCCCTGAGCGACGGCAGAAAACCTCAGTGGTCGTCTCAATTACACACCGCCCCTTCATTTCCAGATGGGGAAACTGAGGCCAGAGAAGGGTAGGAGCCAGGCACGGGACGGTCTGAGCCGGGGCCGGAACCGAGGGCTCCTGGTTGCCGGTAAAGGGTCAATGCTAAGTGCCTGCCCCAGCGCCTGCCCCAGCACCTGCCTCTGGGGCCCTCACAAACCCTCCGGCAGGTCGGGGAAACCATTACGAGTACCGTGTTTCCTTTCTGCGTGCCTGCTGCCTCCCTGGAGCCTAGAACAGCACCTGGAAGAACGAGCACTCGACTGTGGAAGACAGGAATTAATTCCTGCTGTCTAACTGTTGCTCATCTGCCTTTTCATATTTTACTACAATGATTACACAGTGCTTTCATAATATTAAAAACCCCCGCCATTCTTTTTTTTTTTTTTTTTTTACTGTAAGCAGTATCCTGCCAGCCTCCCAAGACTATTTAAGGAGCAAAATAAACGAAGGAGAACGCTTGGTGGACTAGAAAGCAACGTGCACACAGGAGGGGTGCCTCCAACGCCCGCTCTCCGGCCCAAGGCACCGGACCGCCAAGTAGGTGACTGAAATGAGCTGGACCCCGTTCTCCATGGAGGCTGGGGGTGTGCTAATAAGGCAGAGGCCGACTAAGAAGAGGTGAAGACTTTGCTTCTCCCCCCGCTCGCAGACCCTCCCGAGGAAAGGGAAGGACACAGGTTTGCGAAACATGCAAACCCAAAGGGAAGCAGAAAACTGAGTATGGACATGCAGGGGTGAGCAGGGCGGGGGGCAGCCTGGAGGAGGCCGCCTCTGCCGGGCGACACACTCAGACCCTCTCCCCCCACCACACACACTCCCAGCCGGACTCCTGCATCTATGCTGCTTAAGATCAAGTTAGAAACATCAAAATGCTACATGCCTTTGAGCAGCAGCCGTCGGCAGAACTCCATATGGCTGTGGCAGCCAGGAGTTTGAGCTAATAAAAGTTAAAAAAAAAAAAAAAAGGCTGGGAAATGCTCCCAGAAAGAGCCACGTGGGCCCTGCTTGGGCCGGTGGGTGGGGTGCGGAGAACAGGCACTGTAGCTAGCCCCCCCCACCAGTGTTCCAAGGTCACCGCTCTCATCGGAACAGCCTGCTGTTCTAGAGACAGTGAGCCCGAGATCCAGTGACTGAGTCTATTTTGGACATCCGGGTTCCTCTCTCACCCCTCCAGTTTCTCCCACAGAGAGAGGCTGGGGTACAGCCAGCGGGGCCAGGAGGGCGGGGGGGGGTGGTGGAGCCCACGAGGGTGTCATTTTGCTCTCGAGTCACCCCCAGTGCTGCTCTTGGAGGGGAAGGGCGGGGGAGGTGGCAGACGGAGATGCCCTCCTTAAAGTGGGGATGGTTGAGCATCCCGGTAGGGAAGCCAGAGAAAGACCTTGGTCACCTGGGTGACCCCTGTGCCAGGTGGCTCTCACCCGCAGGAGGCGTGCGGGGTGCACAGGCGCCGCTGGCACCGTGAGAATGGGGAGGGCAGGGACAGTATCAACTCTGCGGGTTACTGGAAGGATAACCTGGCCCTGTGCTTGGGGTGGAAACGCTCCAGAAGTCTGAGCCAGACCACGCTGGCTGCTGAGAAAGAAGACCAGGGGCAGCGGGCTCGGGGAAGAATGGCCGAGAAGTTTAAAATCCATTTGACAAGGATCTCTTGAAAACCCACCGTGCCCAGTTCATGATCCGTGGCCTCTGCCCAAGAGAAGCACACACAGAAATGAAATGACACTGGGGGAAGGAGGAGGCGGTGTCCCGATGCACCAAGGAGGGGTACACTAAGGTGGCGTGTCCATACGCGGACCCCAGGGTATTTTAGGACCTCTGAAGACAAAGAGCGAAGCAGATCCTGGTCGTCTCTGAGGAGGTGGGCATTTGTTCTGGAAAGAAGGCCCCCAGCCCACCAGACATGACGCGGGGATAGCCGGCTGAGCCCCCAGCTCATGGCTCCCTTCCGTAGCTTTCTTACTGGAAATGCCTGCGCCCGGCCCCGTCAGAGAGCGGTGGATTTTAGAAAGGAAGGTTTCTCTTTGTGGGTGAAATGAACATGATTCAGCACAAGCAGCCGATCAGGAATGTGGAGGCCAGGCTCTCCCTCCAGACTCGGTGCCCCCCCACCCCTTGCTGCGCAGAGGCTCCAGACCGCACCTGCAGCATGGGATCCCCAAGGTGCCCACGGAGGCCGGGCAGCGGGCCACTCCTCTCTCCAAGAACACCACCACCTGGCAGGCCGCCAGGAACAGCCGAGCCCCACGGACATTGCTCCCGGGCGTCCAGTCACACAGAAGGCAAGCGTGTCAGATCTCATGGCCATACTAATGCTCTTCATACATAAGCACCCAGATGCACAGCTGTGGCTGGGGACTCACGAGTCTTCTGAGGACACACCGTGACAGCGGTGGGGACACACGACTTCACGGTGCACAGACTTACTGAAGAACGCCACAGGCCTGTGGGTGTTCAGTACCATGCCGGGAACAACGGGGAGGGGGGAGTGGGGGGGGGTCTCCATGCTCGGGAAGCATAGGACTTAGTCTGACAAACACAAATCTATGTCAGGTGAAAAACTACGTACGGACGACGAAACGCTACCCACTGCGGCAGGACCGAAAAGGCAAGCGAATCTCAGAGCCAAGGGCAGACAGAGAAGGTGGCCTTGGGAAGGCAAGATGCATTCATTGGACACAAGGAAATGCATTTCAGGTCAGGGAAGAAGAAGATCAAGGCCAAGGGCGGGGGGCCTCGTGTCTGGTGTCTGGAGGCCTTCCAACCTGCTCACCTAAAGAGATTTTCTTGGGTGGGGTGTCAGAGGAAAAAGGTGACCTTCAGGGTTCTTCTCATCAACTTTCTGACTCCTGGCAGGAAGCCCCTGTCTAGTGTCCAGGTCCCCAGGGAGCCTCTAAGTCCTTGTCTACTATTCAGCCCCCCTGGGAAGCAGGTCACCCTAGGCCCCGGGCAGGGGGAGGGGAGTTTTTTTGTTTTTTTGTTTTTTGTTTTTGCATTAGCTGATATGGTTCATTCTCCCAGGTAGAGAGTGAAGCCAGCCCTGCCGCTCTGGCCACGGCAGCCTGAGTCAAGTGTCCGTGGCCAAGCCACACCCATCGGGTGGGGCTGGACAGGCTAGCCCTGGAACAGCTCTGCCCCGTAGGGCTGCACCGTATCGAGTGCCAACAAGCTGACCGATCGGGTGCTCTTTACGAGAGGGCGGGGAGGCTGGTGAGCACGAGGAGGAGGCGGGCCATTGCGGCGTGGCGTCTCCTGGGGAAACCGACTCCCGATTCTAGGGCCCCACGAAGCTGGCCAACAATCCAGTCTGCTTCTGTGGGACTCGGAGAGGCTGCTGGGCTGAAGGGCTGATGGCTTGTCCCCGCACGGCCTGCCATTTGCACTCTCTCCATGCCTACGAGGAACTTCTTCCCCAGATGGCAAGCCTGCGCCCAAGACTCAAGGAGAGACATCTGGGGAAAGAACGGAGGACCCCTGCAGGAATGGAGGCCAGGGATGGGGAGAGGAGTGGCCTCCTCTATCCGAGGCTGGCTGCTTCTTTTGTCCCCGTGAGTTCCCCACCCCCCACTGCTTCTGAACTTGCACTGAGCTTTTTTGATCCAGGTTGCACCCGGGCTGGGTAGACCTGGCCTGACAAAAGATACCAAGACCCTGCCCGCAGCCTGGCCAGACCCAAAATTGGGCAGATTCTCTCGCGTCTTATCGCTGCCCGTGAGAATGTCTCTGGATGTACAGAAGCAACTCAATATCACACACATTGTTGCATTTGCTCTGTTCAGTATGGCAGATACTCTTTGGGAGATGAGGAAACACAGCTCGGAGAGGTTATCAGCGGGGTCCAAGGTCAAAGCAGATTAAGGACTGGAAGGCAAGCTGCCTGAGCCGACCCTTGGTCCCAGGCCCTCCTCACGGTTCCATGGCTCCTCAAGAAATGGGTTCAGTCTGCTCCTTCAGGGCAGATTCCTGGCATCCTGCCTGAGCCCCCGTGGCCACTGGCCACGGCTCACGATTGTGAACATCAAGCAAAGCCTCCTGACACCTCTCCGGCAAGCGCCAAGCACAGGCTGGCTGCAGCATCTCCCATCAGGGAAAACTACCCCGCAAATCTTAGAGGCGAAAGAGAGGCACCGGGAAGAAATGACACCAGCGGCCACCACGAACTGCCACACGAGGTCCTGCGGTCCCGGTATGCATTCCTGAGCCTGTGGCAAGTCATGTAGCAGGGGAGGCGGGCGACCAGACAGCAGCGAATCTTGAACTTGGGGTCTGTGAACCCTCGGAACAGGGTCCCGTTCTCACGAGATTGTACAGGCTGCTGCATTTGTCTGGGAAGAGCGTCCGTAGCTCTTTCGGGGCTCCGGATACTCCGAGACTTGAGGCTAAGGACCACGGGGCTCGAAGATTCCCCCTTCAACCCTAGAGCTCAGGGCATACCCAAACCCGGCAGCCGAAAACACACATTTCCAAACACAGGAGAAAGCACCACGCAAAAAAATAAAAAAAATATTAATAAAGTAACCCAGCGCTGTCACTGTCCTGGCTGCTACTGTTCCCTGCCTTTCCAATTCAGCTACCCCTGCCCTGAGGGTCTGGGTGGGTCCACGTACCTCTGAGACCCAGCCCCCAGCCCCCTACAGAGGCTCTACCTGGTCTGACCCCTGGGGGTTTTTCTGTCTCCCGGTGACTGCTCATTCCCTTTCTGCATGTCACCACCTCCAGACAAGAGGAACAAACTGGAAAGGGAAACACAATTTGGGAGAAACAGCCACGTAGGTGCACAGCACAGATCCAGCTCAAAGTCCCTCTGACCGGCCTCAGGGTCCTAGAACACCACCTCTCTGCTTCTCGCGGACGTCTGGACACCTGGCGCTCCCCTCTCGCTCTGCCCGGGGCCCGTGGCCAATCCTCAGAGGAGCCCTGATCTGTAAGTTCCAGGCGACGGGCAGCGCTCCAGGCCCCTCAGGCAGGCCCATCGAGGCACTGGAGGAGCCCAGGGTGTCTGCCGACTCCTACCGGGCCCTCCCAGAACGGCCCTCGGGAATGCTGGCTTTATTTCGTTCTTTGACCTTCTAAGCAGGAGCTTGTCTCCACTCCCCCGCTGCCCCCCGCCCGGCCAGCCCTCTCCCCTCTTCTGGACCTCCTGAGGCACCCACCCCCGTGCCGGGGGGGAATAGCCTGTGGTCGGTAGAACCTTCTAACTGTCTGGTGTGCGAACGGGCTACAAAGGTCTGGAAACTCCATTATTCTGTTTGGAAGCAAAAGAGTTTCCACAGAGGCCATACACTGGTTTCCAGTTTTCGAAAGACAGAAGTACACACTGCTGAAGTTACGCTGTGCGTGACGTCCTCCTCCCTTAATGATTCGATTCAGAGAGGTGACTTAGGGCACTATCTCGGCATCGTGCTGGAAGCTGTTGGGAAAAGTTAAGGCAAGAGCAGAAGCTCCGTGTCTCCCCAGGCCCCCGAGCCTCTGCTTCCTTCTCCCTCTGTGCAGAGCACATCTTGGGGCCACGGTGACAGTACACCAGATATAAAAGGTGTTTGTGTGTGTGTGTGGGGGGGGTGCTACAAAATCCACAGGGACGTGTGTCGCATTAGATTTCGGAAGCCCCTAGAAGGAAGGCCCTCTGACCGCCTCTTTCACTAGTGATGGAAAAACTTCAGAAAGGCCACCTGAGGTCTCTTCCTGCTGTGCACTGGACGTCACCACCGATGAGGTCGAACCGAGGAAGAATTTGGGGCCTGGACTCTGTCACCCCCCCCCAACCCCCCAAAGCTGGTCCAAGCCAACTTGCTTAGTGATGCAGGAGGTGGACCCTCCTGCCTCTCTCTCGCACTCAACAAAATCCATGGAAGGGGGGGGCCCTCCCTCACAAGAAAGTGAGCCAAAGAGGTGGATGACAGCGGTGGCCCCAAAGCAAAGGGGACTGGCCAGATCTGCAAAGACCGACCCAACTAATGGGGCAGGGACAGGAACAGATCAAGGGCAGAGTGCGGGCCGCCTCCTGAAGTTCCTGCACCAGGTACTCACAGGGGAAACCAAGCCAGCCCTCCTCTCCCTTCTCTCCACTGTTCAGCAGGGACCCCTGAGCGAGCATCTGTCAAAGTAAGCCAGGGGAGATAAACGCGGTCTCCCACCTCGACTGCAATCCAGGGTGCCTCCCCGGGGGCCAAATGACCCGGGGCCTGCCACCGCACCAGTCCCAGGGCCGTGCCCTTGGACTCCCCCAGGGGAAACTGACAACTGCGCATTCCTTGAGGACCCTTGGTGGCCGCCAGCGGGTAGAGAGGAAGAAAAGCGCCTTGGCCCGGACTAGGCATCCGTCCCCGCGCCCGCTCCCACCCACCGTCCTTGGGACCCGCCTCCCTCTCTGCCCGTACAGGAGAGAAGCGGGGACGTTATTCCAACAGGTCCCCCTCAGCCGGGCCTCACCGGGCCAGCCTTCCTCCGCCCCGCCCCGCGAGGCCTCGAATTCAGCGGGAGCGCCGAGGCACCTGCTGCCAGACCCGCTCCAGCCCCGCGAGAGAGGAGGGGGCCCTAGGCGGTGCCCTCGGCGCCCCGGGCCTGCTCCGCAAGGGGCGGGGCGCTCCCGGGGCCGGCGCGCCCCCCCGCGCCCCCTCCGCGCGCTCACCTGGCGCAGGTGCTGCAGCAGCGTCCCCGCCTCCTCCCGCCGGCCCTGGCGCACCATCCGCAGCAGCTCCTGGACCATGCCGACGCGCCGGTGGTAGGGGGGCAGCCCCGCGCCGGCGCCCGCGCGCCCCGCCTTATCCCCGGCGCGCAGCAGCAGCGACGCCCAGAAGTCGGGCCGCTCGCGGCGGGGGCCGGGCGCCGCGCCGGGGCTGGCTCTCTCCGCCAGGCTGCCCTTGGTCTGCCGGGTGCCCATGCCGCCGCCGCCGCCGCCCGCCGGCACCGCCCGCGCCCGGCCGCGACGCCGCGTCCCCGGCCCGCCGCCCGCCCCTCGGCTGCCCGGGCGCGCCCGCCTCCCGCGCGGCAACTTTGGGGGAACTGTTGCGCGCGGGCGGCGCGGGGGCGGGGGCGAGCGGCGGCCCGCGCTCCCCTCGCTCCTCCCTCCGCGCTCCCCGGGCGCGCTCCCCGGGCGCTCGCCGCCCGCCCGCCCGCCGGCCCCGCCCCGGCCCGCCCCGCCCCCGGCTCGGGCTCCGGCCTCCGCGCCCGCCCCTGCGCCCGCGCCCGGCTCCGCGCCGCCGCGCGCCTCCCGCCTCCCTTCCCTCCCCCCGTCCCCTGCCCTCCCCTCCCTTCTCCCTCCCGCCCCTCGGCTCCGGGCTGGGGCCGCCGGACACCCCTCCGGCGCCGTCCTCGGTACCGCGCCCCCTGCCGGCCACTGCGCCGCGCCTCCCGGGGCCGTGGCGCGCTGGCGCCGAGGGGCGAGCAGGCCCCAGGGACCCTCGCTCTGGGCCGCCGCCGGGTTCCCCAGATGCTTCCGCGACCGCGCGCCAGGGTGAGGCCCGCGGGGGGTGAGGGGAGGCGGCCGGTGCGCCCGACGAGGTGGGGAAACTTTGGAGCGAAGGTAGGGGGGGGGGTGTCGCAGCCCCAGAGTCCGGTTTCTCAAAGTGGGCTCCGCTGCGCATCGGTGCCGAAGTCCTCTGAGGCGCTGGTTAAAAACGCAGGCTCCCCGTGCCTGGCCCCAGACCCGCTGAATGAGAATCTCCGCGGGGCGGCCTGGGGATCTGCATTTTTGGCCAGCCCCTGGGCTGATTCCGACAAGCGCTCCTTGGACACCTGGCCTGCGAAGGCGGGGCGGAGGGAGGGTCGGGTGGTGGTGGCGGTAGTTGGCGCTCGGAGGCGGAACCGATGTCCAAGGTTGTGTGCGGTGGGCGTGCCCTTTTATGGAGAGAGCCCCTCTGGGTGCTTCCATCAGTCTCTTAAAGGGTCTGGACCATCAAGGTGTAAAGAACTGTTGTCTCCTCTTGTTCTTGCTCTCACACCTCTGGGGAAGGTTCTTCCGGGTCATCCCGTGCAAAAAATCAGAGGCATGCTTGCATGTAGGGCCAACGACTACACAGTCCTGCTGGCCCCCACCCTCGGCCAGGCCCAGCCCCTAAGGGATCAGACCCCCTGAGGTCTGATGGTGCTTGGGAAGCCAACGAGGACGCTGGGGGAGAGAAGGCTAAGCACTTGGGGCGCCTTCCCTGGCACAGAGCACAGAGCATGCTGGTAGGCGGTGGTGGCTGTCCTGGTGTCATCCACAGAGTGCTAACGGTTGTGCACACTTGCCCCCGATCCACACCCTGGCTGCTGCTTTCGTGCGAAGGACAGTGTGGGCCATAGGGACAGGACAGCGGTTCCCAAGTCAGGGAGAGCTGGAGCCCAGCACGCGCTGTGCGCCGAGCATCAGGCAAGCCCACAGCTCCTGCCTCTGCCCTGTGGAGGTAAGGACACTAGGTCAAGAATTGGGAGGGTAACAGGAGGGGCTGCAGAATCAATCTCCAAGCGGCGTACAGGTGTTCTGCGAGGGACAGTTCCTTTCCCTGCTCTGTGAGCATCACTGGGTCTTCCCGTGGGTGTTTGCCCCGCCAACCCCGAGGTCCCGTCGGAAGAGCCCTTGTCCCTCCCCTCGAAGGCTTTCTCTTCCCTTTGGACCCCCTCACTCCCAAACGCCTGTCTCTGCTGGCAGAGAACACTCAGTCTTCCTGGAGGCTGGCTTCGCAGGACTTCCCCAACACCCTCCAAACAGGCCTGGACCCCTCTGTGCGGGGAACATGCCGTTGGCATCTCCAAAGAACCCAGGCTGGGAAGCACTCTGGTGCCTCTCCCCTCTGGCCTGCGGGACCCGCCAGGCGGGGTGACCAGCAGGGGAACTTTGCCGATGACCAGGCCCCTCCCTAGGGACCGGGGACTCCACGCACCTGCAGGCGGACCACAGTCTGAGCCGACAGGTTGGCCTGCTTGAGCGTGTGTGGTGGGGACAAATGCCACCTCCATGGAAGAGGGTCCCGGACGGGTCTTCACTTGGGATCAGAACGTCATCCTTTTCCTCTTCTTCAGAGACACCTGATTCCATCTTTCTTCTCCTTGCTCTGAGGTTTTTTTTGTTTTGTTTTGTTTTTACTCCACTTTCCCCTCTTTCCTGGCTTGTTCTCTTCTGCGTATAATCTGCTCAAATCTCTTCTATCTATTTACAGAGAAAACGTTCACTTGCCCCCGTCCCCTCCAGTCACCAAAGCGCCACCTTCCTTTTCCTTTTCAGCTCAGCGTTTTGGAGACGTTTATTTAAGACGCTTACCTCTCTTCTCTCCTCTTCTGGCGTGGGGTGCGGGGGGGGGGGTTCCGGCTACACTCTGTCATTGAAATATCTCTGCCGTCACCTAGTTGCTCAGCTCAATGGCTGCTTTCAGTCTTCATTTTTAAGCAGGGTGTCTTCCCGGCGCCTACTTTGTTTTGATTGAAAGTCTACTCCCTGGGCTTGGAAGGCATTACTCCCGTCTAGATTTCTTTCTCGGGGTCACCTGGGAGCTCCTTTTCTTACCTTCATCCTTTCCCTGTCGGCGTCAGCCAGGGTGCGCCCCAGACCTCTCCGCAGGCAGCGTTACTGATACTCGTGGCTTTACCCGCCGTGTACACGCTGGTGACTCCAGGGCTCTCTTTCTGACTCATAAGCTAGTAAGTTAACCTGTTACTGATGCATCGATGCTGGCAGAAGGTACGAGACTCCGGGGTCAGAGACACAGGACTTCCTCGCTCAGGCGCACACAGCACGAGAAGCTGCATATTTGCACTGCTTTCCCTTGCCTCCGAGTCCCCGTGGGGCAGCGCGATGGGCCCGGACGGACGCGCCACAGTGGGTTTGCACCACCGGGGAACACGGAGCTTGGGAATCCGGTGCTCACGCAGGAAGCAGGAAGCAAGCCGCGAAGGAGACACGACCTCATCTCTCAAGGTCAATCGCCACAAAGACAACCCCGAGAGGTGGCCCAGGTCACAAGCGGTCAGGGTCTCGCCCTCTTGGCACACACAGCAAGATGCAGAGTGCGCAAGACTGGAGGGCTGTCTCTTCCGACGGTGGGCGCTTCATCCTCGACAAATGAGCTCGTCCTCGCCCAGGCCTCCTTCCCCTCCTGCCTCCTCCTCTCTCTGCTTTCCGTTCGCGGTGGCCAGCCAGAGACCCTGGAGTCGCTGGGGTCTCTGGTCTCTCTCAGGATCCCCCTCTGGTCCACCAAGTGCAATTAATGGTGCTAAGGACGGTGGCCCTCACGCATGCACATTCAGTGAGTGTTCGGTCTCGGGCCGTGTTCCTCGTGGATATTATGCCATGTCTCACCCTTCCGGCAACGGCGAGGTCTTTATTATCATTGTCCTGATTTCCCACGCGAGGTTAAGTGACTTGCTCCCAGATGGGGAGGGGCAGGACGGGGATTCACGCTTAGGTCGGTCTGACTGAAGAGCCCGTGTTGTTAACGGTACTTTCCATCATTGAACTAGCTGTTTATTTATTTATTTTTTTTTGAAGTTTATTTATTTTTGAGAGACATAGAGGCACAGCGTGAACAGGGGAAGGGGCAGAGAGAGAGAGGGAGACACAGAATCGGAAGCAGGCTCCAGGCTCTGAACCATCAGCACAGAGCCCGACGCGGGGCTCGAACTCACAGACCGCGAGATCATGACCTGAGCCGAAGTCGGACGCTTAACCGACTGAGCCACCCAGGTGCCCCTGAACTGGCTGTTTAAATATGACATCCTACAGCCGCCGGCTTGTCGAGGAGCAGTCATTTTTCACCCGGTCATTGGATCACAATAGTCTTCTTTCTAACTTGTCTCCCCCGCTCTGGTGTTGCTCCTTCTAATGTGTTTTCCATGTAGCCATCACTATAAAAGGGAACTAACTCTCTCTCTCTCTCTCCCCTCTTCAGAAATTCCTATCACTTTCAGTCCAAACCACTTAATACGGCATTCCTGGCCCCCAGGCGCTACACTGTCCTCATGCCCTACCCTTCAGCCGTCTTGTATTCCTTACACCGCTCCAAAATGCCATGCCTTGTACCTTTGCATCTACAGCACGGTCTTTCTAGAACATCCTTCACCTGCTTAAGAGATGCCTCATCATCCTTGAAGATCCAGGTCAGGCGTCGCCTCCCTTGAAATCTCCGTGCCCCCCTCCGTGTGACTGATTCCCCGCGAACATCACCCCACATCTTGTACCGCGTTCCTGCTGTTCGGTGGCCCGTGCTGTTCCGCCCAGGGCTTCCTTCTTCCTCCCCTCGTTAGTCAGTCCCTTCTTGTCCTTTAGACTAAACTTGGACGTCACTTCCTCAGGGATGGCTTCTGAGAGTCCCTTGCCTCCCACGGGCTGAAGTCAGGTGTCCATCCTGCGTGTTCGCAGGTCTCGCCGTCTGCGCCAGACGCAGCCGTAATGACCTACACGCGCCTCGAGGGCGGGGTGCCCACCGGTGCCCGCAGAGCACGGGGCCTGGCGCACGGGAGGAGCTCAGAAAATGCTTGTTGAATGAAAAACAAAACAAAACAAAACAAACAAACACATGGCCCCCTCCAATGTGTTAGCCTAGTGGCAGGAACTCAGTATGTGGCGGGCGCTCGATAAAATGATTGAACGAACCACACGGAACAGTAAAATGCAGGTTGCGTCTGTTGACAGGGGAGCTACTGATGAGCCTCAGGAAGTCAGTTTGCAGAGAATGAAGGAGGTTGTTCTTTCAAGAAACTTGTGAATGGGACTGCTGCTGCTGTTGCTGTTGTTGTTAATTTTTAGTTTTTTATTTCTTTTTCTTTAAAAAAATTTTTTTAACGTTTATTTATTTATTTTTTTTAAACTTTTTTTTTTTTTTTAACATTTATTTAGTTTTGAGAGACATAGAGACAGAGCACGAGCAGGGGAAGGGCAGAGAGAGAGAGGGAGACACAGAATCTGAAGCAGGCTCCAGGCTCTGAGCTGTCAGCACAGAGCCCGACGCGGGGCTCGAACTCACAGACTGTGAGATCGTGACCTGAGCCGAAGTCGGCCGCTTAACCAACTGAGCCACCCAGGCGCCCCTAACGTTTATTTATTTTTGAGAGACAGACACAGAGTGCAAACGGGGGAGGGGCAGAGAGAGAGAGGGTGACACGGAATCGGAAGCAGGCTCCAGGCTCTGAGCTGTCAGCACAGAGCCCGATGCAGGGCTCAAGCTCACGGACTGGGTCAAAGTCAGACGCTTAATTGACTGAGCCACCCAGGCGCCCCACTTTTTTTATTTCTTGAAGAGACTCCATGTCCAATGTGGGACTTGAACTGACCACCCCAAGATCAAGAGTTAGATGCTCTATTGACTGAGCCAGCCGGGCACCTCTGTTGTTTGTTTTTTAAAGGGAGATAAATCACTTTCCTAAGAGAAAACCATGCAATTTATCCTTTCGTCATTCTCTTTTAAGCAAGTAATCTTTTTTAAGTTAATTTATTTATTTTGAGAGAGACAGAGACGGCAGGAACAAGGGAGGGGCAGAGAGAGGGAGAGAGAGAGAGTCCCAAGCAGGCTTCGTGCTGCCAGCACAGAGACCCATGCAGGGCTCAAACCCACAAAACCGTGAGACCATGACCTCAGCTGAAACCAAGAGTCGGACACTAAGCCGACGGAGCCACCCAGGCACCCCTAAGCAAGTAATTTTTTGTAGCATCGGAAGCACTGGTGTTCTGTCGTCTTCAAACCTGAAATGAAGGAATTCACATCACGGTTTCCCTTTGAACATTCATTTCAGTTTCTGCTCATGTTGTAGGAACTTGAAGTATAAGACGCCTAATGGAATTTGAAGAGCATTCAGATTATATAAACGTTTAAATCAAAGTATCGAATATATGGATCAAACAGCACAATCTTTTATTGCTGCAATAGGTTTTACATTGATTATATTTATCATTTTTTAATAATCCTGCAAAAAGTATTATGGTGCCCCCTTTTTTTGTAAATTTTTTTAAATATTTATTTTTGAGAGAGAGAGACAGAGTAGGGGCAGGGGAGGGGCAGAGAGAGAAGGAGATACGGAATCCAAAGCAGGCTCCAGGCTCCAAGCTGTCAGCACAGAGCCCGACGCAGGGCTCAAACCCCGGGTGAGATCATGACCTGAGCCCAAGTCGAAGGCTTCACCCACTGAGCCACCCAGGCGCCCCATGATGCCCCCTTCTTAAAGAGAAGCCAAAGTTTAGGAAAAATAAAGAATTCGGCCAATGCCTCCTTGGTAGGAACTGAAGATTGAGAATTCAAAACCAAGTCCGCACCGCTTTTGAGAATATAGATGTATATTTTAAACATTTTTCTTTGAAAATGTAGTTGCTCTTCGTCTCTGAATGTGAGGGGAGGATGTAGGTAGGAACACGCGACAGGAGGCTGGGGGGCCTGAGGCCCCTGGGAAGGTGGGTGGGAGGTGACCCAGAATGTGGCTGGACTCAGACAAGGACCAGGTAGACCCTGGCCCTGATCTGGGGAAAGGGAGAGGAAAGACGCAGATAAGTCTGCCGACGGAAGAGACACTGGAGAAGGAAGCCCTTGCCTCCTGATCTTTTTTCTTTTCTTTTCTTTTCTTTTCTTTTCTTTTCTTTTCTTTTTTCTTTTCCCTTCCCTTCCCTTCCCTTCCCTTCCCTTCCCTTCCCTTCCTTTCCCTTCCCCTCCCTTCCCCTCCCCTCCCCTCCCCTCCCTCCCCTCCCCTCCCCTCCCTCCCCTCCCTCCCCTCCCTCCCCTCCCCTCCCCTCCCTCCCTCCCTCCCTCCCTCCCCTCCCCTCCCCTCCCCTCCCCTCCCCTCCCCTCCCCTCCCTTCCCTTCCCTTCCCTTCCCTTCTTTTCTGTTCTTTTTTTAATGACGTAGGAACTAGGGGAGGAGACAGGGCACCAGCGGTGGGACCACAGCTGGCAGGGACAGGGCAGGGGCTGTCAGGGACACCTGGAGGCAGCGTCGTCAGGAGGCGGCAGGCCAGGAGCTGGAGTGGCATCCCATTCGCATGAAGCGTGCTGCAGCCGCCCAAACACCAGAGCCAGGAAGATTGGTGTTGGGGTTTCTTAGGGCAAGAGGTGGCCAGAGGTCCTGGAAGCAATATCTGTTGAATAGCATTGGGGAAGCGATTCTGCACCTGGGGCCCTGGAGGGCTGGTTAAAACCCGGATCCCCGAGCGCCACCTCAGGACTTCTGATTCAGGAGGTCAGGGCCAACGGCATTTTAAATGGGTTCCCGGGGACACGGATGCGGCCAGCCAGGTGTGTCTGGGGACCACACTTTGAGAAGAGCCGGAAGAGCCGGGGCCGGGGCAGCCAGGAAGTAGATTGTTGTCTCCTGAGAGCTCATTAGGGCTGCGAAAGGGGACAGAAGCTTTTCTTGACTCTGAGGAATGCGGGCGTTACTGAAAGAACTGGCCCCGAGGGAACGCTGCAAACACACACACGCACACACACATACACGCGCACAAAAGGGGTCCCCTTCCCTCAGTTCCTTTTCTTTCGAAGGACGACCCTCCTCCTTCCTGGGTGACCAGTAGCCTGCCCCCTCAGCAGCTCTCCTGACACCTGGCGCCTTCTTCTGGCCACCAGGTAGATGCACCAGGGTCCCCGATGGGGACGTGCCGGGGAAGAAGGCGAACCCCTACAATCTTAGACTGAAAGTCTGCGCTCAACCAGCCCACCTTTGTGAGATCCCCGACGGCAGACCTAGCTCTTCTCAGGCCCCTCGAAGCCTCGGGGTACCTCGCCCAGGCCTTTTCCAGAAAGATACTCTCAGATGGCCAGAGAGATGGCCTCTGAGGAGGAGGAGAGCCTGCCCGGGGGGGAAGGGGCCAGATCTCCTTGAGTTCCAGGTACCTCCAAGCAAACAGGACGCCAGAGGGACGTATCCACCGAGTGTGGCCGAGAACCGTTCACAGGGCTGATTTCATGCTTTTCCCCTCTACTTCTCTCATTCTTTCTCCACACCTCCATGCACGGCTCGCTTGCATCCAGCTATTTAGTGAGTTATGGAATCAGGGCTCACGAACTCGTCACCCAACACAGAACAAAGCCAAGGCGGCCATTCCGTCGTAGGGTTCTCTCCCAGCCCTTCGTCCTAACTCCCGGTTCCTGTGTCGTCCTTCCTCCTTCCCTCCTTATATTATTTTATTTGATTCTCTTCTATTTTCTGTCTTATTTATTTTTGAGAGAGACAGACCGAGCATGCGCAGGGGAGGAGCAGAAAGAGAGGGAGACACGGAATCCGAAGCAGGCTCCAGGCTCCGAGCCGTCAGCACAGAGCCCGACGCGGGGCTCGAACCCACGCACCAGGAGATCATGACCTAAGCCGAAGTCGGAGGCTTAACCGACTGAGCTGCCCAGGCGCCCCTCTTTATATTATTTTAAAATTTCTTTGCATAATGGGCAGTGTCAAACACACACAAAACTAAAGAGGCTAATAAAGTGAACCCGTATGTCCCTACGGTCCAGATTCTAGCTTTTCAAATCATGCCCCATCTTGTCTTATCCATTTTTTTTTTCTCTTCCCACATCCTCTGCGGAGTTGAATTGCATTCATACATATTCCGAAAGGCTCTCTGTTTTTTATGTCCGTGGTCTCTAACTTTATCAAGGGCATGCTGCCCTGCGTAATGTTTTCTCGGAGCTACTGTTTTCATTTCCTATCGCGTTGGTGAGCATCACCTTTGTGGCTGCCCATCGCTTGCTTTCCCTTCGTTTTGATGATGTGTCGTAAACAGTCCGTTTAGGAGTGTGCCGGGTTTATTTCTCCCTCCCCGCTGACGGCCGTTCAAGTGGTTTCCAGGCTTTTGCTCCTGTGGCGAGTGCTTTAAGGAATGGGCTTTTCCCTTCTTGTCAAACGCCTGGCAGGGCCCTGCGAGTGGAACCGTTTCGCTTTAGAATTAATACTGGAGTGTGGGGCGCCTGGCGGGCTCAGTCGGTTGAGCGTCTGTCTTCGGCTCCGGTCACGCTCTCGTGGTTCCTGAGTTCGAGCCCCGCGTCGTGCTTTGGATGCTATGTCTCCCTGCCTCTCTCTCTGCTCCCCCGCTGCTCACACACTCTGTCTCAAAAATAAAGAAAACATTTAGGATTAATGCTGATGGTTTCCCATCAAAGTGCCGCCCCACCCCCACACCGTATGAGAGACCCCTCCCCGGATTCGTCTCTTCTTCTCTCCCATGCTGGTTATCGAGAGATGTATTCATTTTTTTCCAATTAAAACGGAATCTCAGGGGGCACCTGGGGGGCTCAGTCGGTTGGGCGGCCGACTTCAGCTCAGGTCATGATCTCGCCGTCTGTGAGTTCAAGCCCCGCGTCGGGCTCTGTGCTGACAGCTCAGAGCCTGGAGCCTGCTTCCGATTCTGTATCTCCCTCTCTCTCTGCCCCTCCCCTGTTCACGCTGTGCCTCTATGTCTCTCAAAAATAAATAAACATTAAAAAAAAAAAACACGGAACCTCAGGGACCTTCATATTTATCTCCTCAGTAGCCGATGTCTTCGCTGAGGCTGCCGAACAAAATACCGTGGACTAGGTTTTGGACTTGCTTGGGATCTATCACCCCCTCCCTTTTCTTCCCATCGCCCCTTTTAGAAGCGGGACGTCTATTCTAAGCCACCTAGTCTATGACGTTTTGTCGTGGGAGCCCAGGCTGACTACGACAATCCATGATGTTGTCTGTCTCTTCGTTTGTTTACCCACCCGTGCATTTCCTTTTCGTGTTAAACGCCTGTTTTGTCCATTTTCCGTCGGGCTGTCCATATTCTGTTGGGGTCTTTTGGTCCATTTTCTATGGGTTGTTGTATTTGTTTCCTATCGTTGCTGTTACAAATCGCCACGTTCTTTTTTTTTTAATATTTTTTTAATGTTTATTTATTTTTGAGAGAGAGAGAGAGAGAGAGAGAGAGCACGCATGAGCAGGGGAGGGGCACAGAGAGGGAGACACAGAATCTGAAACAGGCTCCAGGCTCTGAGCCATCAGCACAGAGCCCGACGCGGGGCTCGAACTCGGGAACGGTGAGATCATGACCCGAGCCGAAGTCGGACGCTCAACCGACTGAGCCCCCCAGGCGCCCCACAAATCACCACGTTCTTAAAAGAAGCTAATTTTCTTGAGTTGCAGCTCTGGAGGTCAGAAGTCCGACGTGGGTCTTCCTGGGTAAAATGAAGGTGTTGGCAGAGCTGCGTTCCCTCCGGAGGCTGCGGAGGGCACCTGTGTCTCCTGTCCTTTCCCGGCTTCTAGAAACCGCCCGTATTCCTCGGCTCACGCCTCCCTTCCAGCCATCATGTCACTCGGACCTCTGTTCCTGTTGTCATATCTCCTCTCTCTCTCTGACCTGCCGACTTCTGTCTTATGAGGACCCTTGTGATCACATGGGGCCGCCCAGATATTCCAGGGTAATCTCCCTGTCCTGAGATCCGGAACTTAATCCCCTGTGCAGCGACCCTTTTGCCACGTAAGGTAACATATTCAGTAGTCGTGGGAACCAGGATGTGGGGATCTTTGCGAGGCCACCGTTCTGCCTGTGTTCTCACACCGCGCCCTTCCCTTCTCATGGGCTGGTAGAAGAAGAGCCACATAAAAAAAAGGACCGTGCCCCCGAACACCGCCAGGCAACAGAGGCCAGTCCCCACAAGGGGCCGGCGCCCGGTCGCCACAGCCCCGCACCCTCTCTGCTGGGCACCTGTGGGTGTTTGAGGAGACACACCGGAAAGCCAGACACTGTCTCCACCGCCAGCCGGGAGATGGTCCCGAGTCCTGAGGTGCCGGGAGACGCAGGCATGATCTCTGCGCCTCTCCGGGCTTTGGTACCTCGTCTGCGAACTGCGAATTCTTGTTATACCTGCGTTGGGAGGTGGTTGCGGATAAAAAGAGGTCGTGTGTGTTACTGGCTTCACGCACCACCTGACGTGTACGGCAGACTCAAAAGCCCGATAGAACATTTCACAGGTGGCCACGAGAACAGAAGCCTGATGAAAACACGGGCAAAGGCCTTGACCAGACCTTTCTCCGAAGAAGATACGTGACCGGCCGATGAAAAGATCCTCGACGCCCCTCATCATTAGGAAAAGGCAAACCCAAACCACAAGGAGATACCCCTCCGCGCCCATCGGGCCGACTGCTCTCAAAACCAAAAGCAAAAGCAGAAACTAACAAGCTTTGGCCAGGATGTAGAGACAGTGGGAGCCTTGTGTGCTGCGAGCGGGAGTGTGAAACGGTGTGGCCGCTCTGGAGAATAGTCCGGAGGCTCCTCAAAACTCTAAAAGTAGAGCCGCTCAATGACCCGGCAACCCCCTGGGTGGCTATTTTATTCAAAGAACTGAAAACGAGATGTCAAAGAAATATCTGCATACTCATGTTTATAACATCAGCATTCACGGTCGCCCAGGGGTAGAAACAGCCTAAGTGTCCGTGAACGCACGCACGGATAAAGAAAAGATGCTACTTACATACAAGGGATATTTTCAGCCTGAAAAAGGAGAGAAATCCTGTCGCATGCTACAGCACGGGTGAACCTTGAAGACGTCATGCCAAGTGAAATAAGCCGGTCACCGGAAGACAGACGCTGCATGACTCCGCTTATAAAGAACCGGAAAGCGGAAGGGAGGTTGCTAGGGGCTGGGGGAGGACTAAGTGAAGAGTCTTAGAGTGTCAGTCGTACAGACGACAAAGGTTGAGAGGTCGGCTGTGCAACGGTGAACCGTCCTGTACACTTGATAAGCTGTTGAGGGTTGGGGGCGCCTTGGGGGCTCAGTCGGTTAAGCATCCGACTTCGGCTCAGGTCATGATCTCAAGGTTCATGGATCCAAGGCCCGCATCAGGCTCTGCGCTGACAGCTTGGAGCCTCCTTTGGGTTCTGTCTCCCTCTCTCTCTGCCCCTCCTCCACTCATGCTCTCTCTCAAATACAAATAAACATGTAAACATTTTTTGTTGAGGGTAGGGGCGCCTGGGCGGCTCAGTCGGTTGAGCGTCTGACTCTTGATTTCAGCTCAGGTCATGATCCCAGTATCGTAGGATGGAGCCCCGCATTGAGGGCATGAAGCCGGCTTGAGATTCTCTCTCTCTCTCCCTCTCTCTCCCTCTGCCCCCCTCCCCTGCTCACTCATTCTCTCTCTAAAATAAATGAAATTTTATTTATTTATTTATTTAAACAACTTTTTTAAGTTTATTCATTTTTGAGAGACAGATAGAGACAGAGCGTGAGCGGGGGAGGGGCAGAGAGAGAGAGGGAGACACAGAATCCGAAGCAGGCTCCAGGCTCTGAGCTGTCAGCACAGAACCCGACACGGGGCTCAAACCCACGAACTGTGAGATCATGATCCAAGCCAAAAAGTCAGACACTTAACTGAGTGAGCCAGTCAGGTGCCCCTCTAAAATAATAAAATTTAAAAAAAAAATTTTTTTAATGTTTATTTATTTTTGAGAGAGAGAGAGAGAGAGACAGAGAATGAGCAGAAGAAGGGCACAGACAGAGAGGGAGACACTGAATCTGAAACAGGCTCCAGGCTCTGAGCTGTCAGCACAGAGCCCGACGCGGGGCTCGAACTCGGGAACGGTGAGATCATGACCTGAGCCGAAGTCGGACGCCCAACCGACTGAGCCACCCAGGTGCCCCTAAAATAATAAAATTTTTAAAAAATTAAAAAAAAGAATTTGTTGAGGGAAAAAAAAATGTCGAGTGTAGATTTCATGCTATATATTTTTTGTCACGATTAAGAAGAGAGTCTCAGGGAAGCCACACCCTGTCCTGGGTCCTGTCCTTCTCCTTTTCCCAACTACACCAGCCTCCCTTCCCTCCCCATCTGTGGTAACTGCAGCTTAATCCACTGATGTGCTTATCCTTAGAAGCCAAGTCCTGTGCAGGAGCTTTCATTAGGTACCCCAGATATTCAAAGAAACTGTTAACTACTTTCCAGGTTCCCCTACCCAAAGGACAGCCTAGACAGGCTGTTCTTAGTGGAGGCAGGGATGGAGAAAATGGCCTTTGCCTCCTTCGAGTTGCCTCCAGTTTGTGGTTTATTTATTCAATTCATGTTTACTGAGTGTTTACTTTGTGCTGAGCATTGTGGCGGTACTTAAAGTCAGAATAATCAAGCCAGGAGGTATGGCATTTCAGGCAGCGGAAACAGTATGTGCAAAGGTCCTGGGGCCAGAGAAGTGTTCGGCATGTCCGAGGAATGGAGGAGGCCGGTGGGAGGGAGGGTGGAGTAGAGAGAGGCCGAGACGGAGCTGGAGCTGGTCTTTGCAGGGCTTCATGAAACCAGTAAAAGCAGGAAACTATTATCTATTAACATTCAAGTAGTCTGATGAAAAATATTACCTAAGGACATCCTTGGGGTCTCACCCGGGGCCTATAACATGCTAGCTGTGGACTCTCAGTCAGTAGTTCTCAAACTTGGGCATGCATTTGAATCACCTGGAGGTCTGGTTAGGACACACTCCTGGGCCCCAGGGCAGGGTCTCGGATTTAGCAGATCTGGGCGGGGCTCAGAATTTGCACGACCAACTGGTTCCCAGGCGAGGCCGTCGCTGGTCGGTCTTTGGACCACTCCGTCTCCAGCTCTACGCGAGTCACTGATTCTCTCGGAGTCTTCTTCTTCGTCCGTAAAACTACCCTTCCGTCCTGGTTGGCGCCTTCCTCAAGTGAGATAACGAACGGGAAAAGCCCTTTGCAACGCTTGAAAAAGACACGGAGGGAATGATGGACTTCGTGATGCTCAATCGTCGCGGCTGCCGTGTGTGTTTCCTGCGTCATTTCCCAGGAACGCGCGTCTGGAACCCTGGCGGCTGAGTGCGCAGGCGCAGGGGCCGTTTGATTTCATTTCCCCCACTTTCGTCTGGGTCTCTGCCCGCGTGAGTGGTCGGTAACCACTTGGGCTGGAAGGACGGGCGCCGCCTGCCTTGGGAGACACCCGGAGGCCCGCCCCTGTTGTTCCCCCCACAGACAGAGGCCCGATGACGCTTCAAGTGTTTGTGGTTATTTTTGTGGACGTCCTCTCCTCCCACTCCTCCCCAAGAAAGCTCTCCGGAGAGTCATCTGGGAGCCCCGGGAGGTAGTTGACGTCGCTCTGCTGGTGTTGGCCGCGGAGGGGAAAGGAGAGGTGGGGTCTCCTCCGGGCTTGCTTTGCAGAAAACTTCCGCAGGTTCACAGCCTTCTGGAAAGGCGAGCTCTAGAATTTGTGTCTATGATGTACGTCGGGGGTGTGTATTTTTCTTCGTATTCGCTCAGAGATTCAACGAAGCTGCTACGTAGCGGGCCTTGTTTCAGGCTCCGAGGCTACAGCGATGTACCCAACGACAAGGTCCCCCCTTCGTGGAGCCCATATGTGTATAACATTCAAGGAACGTCTGTTGAAAGCCTACTGTGTGTCATGAAATTTCTACCCTGGCAGGGCAGACAGACTTGTAATCGAATACATGAAATAAAGTGTTACAGGGCCTCTGATGGAGGGAAACACAGGGTGGGGTGGGGTGCAGGGAGTCATAAAGGAGGAAGAGGGTCCCGGAGAGGCGTTCCAAGGAACTGGTTATTAAAGATGGGTGAGGGGCGCCTGGCTGGTGCCACGTTGAATGGTGGACACTGTGACTCTTGATCTCAGCATCATGAGTTCAAGCTCCGTGTTGGGGGTAGAGAGTATTTAAATGAAAACTAAAACTTTAGGGGCGCCTGGGTGGCTCAGTCAACCGGTGAAGCATCTGATTCTGGGTTTCGGCTCAGGCCATGATCTTGCGGTTCGTGGGTTGGAGCCTCGCATCGGGCTCTGCGCTGGCAGCGGGGAGCCTGCTTGGGATTCTCTCTCTCCCTCCCTCTCTGCCCCTCCCCTGCTTGCTCGCTCTCTCAAAATAAATAAACTTAGAAAAAAGAGAGAAAACTTTATTTAAAATTTTTTTTTACTCTTTATTTTTGAGAGAGAGACACAGAACGTGAGCGAAGGAGGGGCAGAGAGAGAGATACACACGCAAACACACACAGAATCAGAAGCAGAATCTAGGCTCTGAGCTGTCAGCACAGAGCCTGATGCTGGGCTTGAACCCATGAACCAGGAGACCCTGAACGGAACTGAAGTTGGATGCTTAACCGACTGAGCCACCTGGGCACCCCCAAAAATAAAACTTTTGAGATGTGTGGCATTGGGGCCCCTGGATGGCTCAGTCAGTTAAGCGTCCGGCTTCGGTTCAAGTCATGATCTCACAGTTCATGAGTTCGAGCCCCGAGTTGGGCTCTGTGCTGACAGCTCAGAGCCTGGAGCCTGCTTCAGGTTCTGTGTCTCCCTCTCTCTCTGTCCCTCCCATACTCGCACTCTGTATCTCCCTCTCAAAAAATAAAATTAAAAAAAAAAATGGGTGGCATTTTCCAGCTGACTGAGGGCAGGCATTCTGCAGTGAGGAAGTGGCATGCCGAATCTTGGCACTTTGGGCACCTGCGATGGTCCCGGAGAGTTGGAATTTGGGGGCAGTGGGTGGCAGGGAGGTTGGAGAGGTGGGCAGGGGTCTGGCCACGAGAGCCCTTAGGCGACAAGGATTTGGTGCTTAATCCTGCAGTCAAGGTATTGAAGTGTCGAAAGGTTCAAGTCAGAGAGCGAAAGGAGACTCCTGTGTTGCGGGGAGATGCTTCTAGAGGAGGTGCGGGGGTAGCGGGAGCGCAGAACTGGAGATGCAGGCTGGAGCTGCAGGGAGGGAGTCCGGAAGGGCCTAGAGAGATGCCGAGGGCGCAGAACTGACGGGACTCGGTTACACGTTGGCTGGGGGAGCAGGGAAATGGGAAGGGAAAGAGAAGAAGCTGGAGGAACAAGCAAGAGCATGGGGAGAAAAGGGCTCCTGTCCCACCCCTGTTGAGTTCGGGACGTGTTTTGTGGAGGCGTGGGACTCTGATCCCACTGGCCACGTGCAGTTGAGAACTACCACGTTTGCCAACAACTGAACCCTGGTGAGTGGACGAGGTGACCCGGGGTGAGACTATGCACACGACAGGTCGGCGAGGCCGTTGTGTCATTCCGGGTGCTGGAGGAGGAAGCGGAAGCCTTGAAGAGCTTCCGGAGGTGATGTCGAAGAGGAAGGTGGCAAAACTGTTGGAGGAGGCAGTTAGGTCCTGACGGGGCCCCGGGAGACCCAAAGGAGGAGATAACGGCCAGGTTTCTGGAAGGACAGAGGCCCGTCAGGGCAGTAAAATCCGCAAGAAACCGGATCAAATCAAACAAGCCCAAGATGGCGGGTGCTCTGACCGGAAACCCCCAACCGAATTAGGAAGAAAGCATGAAATTCTGCGTCCCTGTCTCAAGTAATGAATATTCTGCCTCCTAGTTAATAACTGGCAATCAAAGATAGAAACCCAACCCCCAAGGTGCTCGCCCCACTCGCTTTGTCTCCCTGTCTCTGTCTCTCTCTCTCTCACCTATTCTTACATCTCACATGCTTTTCCCTTTAACAAACTTCCCCATTCGTGTTGCTCGTCCACTGTGTTGTGCATTTGTCCTTGAATCGTTTCTCGTGACTAGACCGAGAACCTTCCGGGACACCTTTGGGATGTGCTGGGTCGAGGCCTAGGGCTCCAGAGTCTCCCCCGTCCGCCCCACAAGGAAAACTGGGAAGAGGCAGGCTTTGGGACGAAGGCGCTTTGGAAGCCACAGTACCAGACAGGAAAGAGTAGTCCCTGGTGCTGAAGGCTGCCAACAGGTCAGCATGAGGACTTGGAACTTTGGGTTCCCGAGAGTGACTTGAAGTCCCGCCCATAAGTGAATATTTATGGAATGAATGGAAGAAACTTGGGAGGTGAGACGAACACTGTCCAAAGAGTGGCCACTATCTTACCAGTTTGTATCTCTCCAATCTTGACTCCTCTGTTTGTACCAAGAACCCCCTTCTCCTAAGTTGTCACTGACATGATGAAAAGTAGTGGGAAATGCCACCAGAATTAGAGAAAGCCGCCGTCGGTCTCAGAGAGAGACTTCAAGGAGCTTCTGCAAGGGTTCACGCAAGCGAGAGTAGATTCGAAGACGAGCCCACAGACATTTAAGTCACCACACACAGAGATAAAGGGGAGTGGGCCCTCAGCGAAACGTGGCGTGCTCCAACACTCTCTTGCACTCATCACAAGCAGGGGACAGGCCAGGCGTGGTGACAAACATGAGGGACAAGGCAGGGACCAAGACAGACAAGATCCCAGCCCTGAGGGAGCTTACACTGTAGTAGGAGAGATGGACAAGAAACAAGTGTGACAGACGCCATGAACGAAACAAACTAGGACGAACCAGTAGAAACTGGAGAGAAATTAATTGAGATACATGATGCTTGGTTTATCTTGCTGAAAAATCCCTGCCTTTGGCACACAGATTTCAGGAGCCATCATGTTTCGTGATTCATCACATCTTGGGCAGAGAATTTTCTCCTGTCACTTTTTGGACCACCTCGCTGCCAGTGGTAGGAGTGGGGGAGAGGCGATGGGAACAGAATTCTGTGAAAGCCTCATACCCTGAGGCTACCCCCTGATTCCCTAGCTCAGGGATGGAGGCAAGACGGGCCCTTGGGGAAGATTTCGATTTAATAGAATGTACCTATGGCTTTGGTTCCTCAGTCTTCCCGGTGACAGTCGCCTCCAGCCACAGCAGGAATGCTCCCCCCAAGTCCCTCCAAGGGTTTTTCAAACTAGAGGCAGGGAGGAGCTTTCTTCTCTGGACTGGCAGCTGTGAGGATGTGAGTTCAAGGATGTTGCTGCCTCTTCCCTTTCATGTGAAGAAGCTTAACTGTGGAAAGAGAATGAAACCAACACACCCAGAGCAGTGGAGATGAGAGGTGGAGACAGAGAGTCCTGCTCTCCTGAAGCCAGGTCGGCCATGCTGCTTCTTGTGGGTTGGTTACCTGAGCCTCTCCTCCCACCCCACCCCCCTTTTTTTTCCTTTTCTTTCCTCCTCCTCCTCCTCCTCCTCCTCCTCCTCCTCCTCCTCCTCCTTCTTCTTCTTCTTCTTCTTCTTCTTCTTCTTCTTCCCCTTCCCCTTCCCCTTCCCCTTCCCCTTCCCCTTCTTCTTCTTCTTTTTGCCAAAGCTGCTTCCTGTTGAGGTTCTGCCAGAGGTAACCCAAGTCCCACAGAGCTTGGATCATATCACAGTTTACTCCAAGAGCCAATGCTGTACAGAGCAAAGCAAGGACCCCTCGAGAGTAGGCTTTGGCACATGCAGCCCTGTCAGTCAGAGGAAGGGGAACCCCAAGCTAACCTTAGGGGCAGAGATTCCCCACCATGTTTGCCCCATTCAAGGGTCTCAGCATCTAGGGCCAAAATGGGGATTTGGGGAATGGCTCTTTTTTTTTTTCTAATTTATTTTTAATGTTTTTATTTATTTTTGAGAGACATAGAGACAGAGTGTGAGCAGGGGAAGGGCAGAGAGAGAGGGAGACACAGAATCCTAAGCAGGCTCCAGGCTCCGAGCCATCAGCACAGAGCCCGACGCGGGGCTCGAACTCACAGACCATGAGATCATGACCTGAGCTGAAGATGGCCGCTCAACCAACTGAGTCACCCAGGCGCCCCGGAATAGCTCTTGATTAACTAGGATGAGCTAAACGACCATGACAAAAAAAGACCCCAAAATATGTATTGGCTCAAACACAAGAAAAGTTTGTTTCTCGTTCGCCTGACAGACGGCAGCCTGCGCTCTTTAGTTGACGAGTGGTTCTTTCCCATAGGGTGACTCAGGGACCCGGGATCCCATGTGTGGTTCTGACATAGCCTACTTATCATCTACATCTTACCAGCAGAAGGGGAAAGAGAATTCTTCAAAGCCTTATCTTGCCGGCCTTTCAAGTCATACGCTATTGGTGAGTACTGGTCACATGGTCATAGTGAACTGCAAAGGAGGCTGGGAAGTGTAGTCTGACCTTGTACTTTGCTATACCCTTCATGACTACAAAAAGAGAATGATTTTGGTGGGCAGAAAAATTTGACTTTCTGAGAGGACTAAATGCTAGGCACTCCGGTGTTTGGATTCGAATTCTAGAATTTCTTAACCTTGATGCCATTGACACTTGAGACTGGATAATTCTTTGGCAATGGGGGGGGGGGAAGCTGCCCCGTGCATTGTTCTTGCACATTCCTGGCCTCTACCACCTGATGCCAGTAACACCTCTTTCCTTGTCTTCCCCCAGCCCCGGTCCTAACCTAAAAAATGTCTGCAGACATTGCCAGATATCCCGGGGGCCCCAAATCACCCCCAGTTGAGAATCATTTTTCTAGACAATGAGAGCATGGGTCAGAATCTTCGGTCAGCCAGGGACAAAACGCAACAAAACAACCCACCCACCCTCTGTCACTTGGAAAGCTCACGGAGTCGCTGCCGGGTTTTGCTCACAAAACTGACAGACAGCTTAGCTGAGGTGCTGACTTGAAGTTCCGGAGAGAACCGAGTGGTACAAACGCAGCCCTCAGACCTCCCAGGCCCAGCTGAGAACCACGCTGGCGGTCAGGGTGAGTGCTTGTCACAGCCAGAGCAGCGCGCGGAGAAATGGCTTGTTAGGTCTTCTCACTTCGCTCGATATGAATCTCAAAACCATACCGGCTCGTTTGCAAAGAACACACTTTCTGGATTATTTAGTGCAGAGCCTCTGAAATTTCTATGAGAAGTGCTTTGCCTAACATGAGACAATGTGTAAGCATCTGGCACCTCCCTGTTCTGTGTGGACACGGCAAACCAGAGGGTGGGCAGATGCCTAAGAAGGACGTTTGTTTTCGGGAAATGGGGCGTCTGGGAACAACCGGTGAGAATTCCTCGCAGCCTGGTAAAAACAGGAAGTACTACCCCCCAGCAGAGCTTTGGGATGCCAATAGTTTTTGATTTCTCTTCTAGAAACCCAACAGCGCTGCTCCGACTTCATAGGAAATGGCTTTTCTGGTTACAGCTGATGGGTATTCCTTCGCCTTCCATGGGGATCTTTGGGAAGAGCTTCCGCGTTTGGGCTGTGTAGTCCCAGACAGCGAGCCCTAGGTTTGTGTGTGACTGTCAGGACCAAGTATTCACTTCCTGACCCCTTGGCGATACGCAAGGCTCTTGAACGGTAAGCAATGATGGTTACAAAGACTTTTTAATTCTTTTTTTAAGTTCGTTTGAGAGAAAGTGAGAGAGCAAGGAAGGGGCGGGGAGAGAGGGAGAGAGAGAACGCCAAGCAGGCTCCGTGCTGTCAGCACAGACCCCGACATGAGTCTTGATCCCACCAACCATGAGATCATGACCTGAGCCGAAATCAGGAGTCAGACGTGAGCGTGGGTGACGCGGGGCTCTAACTCGTGAACCGTGAGATCATGACCTGAGCCGCCCAGGCGCCCCTCCTCCTGATCACTTTAAAGGGTATAGTTCAGTAATGTTAAGTACATCCACACGTTTCTGGAACCACCACCGTGGCACACCTCCAGAACTCTTTTCGTCTTGTAAACCGGAAACCCTGCCCCCGTGAAACACTAACTCCCCATTCCTCTCCCCTCTCGGCTTCCGGCAGCCCCCTCTCCACTGTTTTCTCTGTGAAGCTGACAGAGCCACATTCTGGGTCCCTCACAGAAGTGGAATCCTACGCTGTTTGTCTGTGACTGGCTTATTCCATGGAGCGTAACGTCCTCAAGGTTCATCCGTGTGGTGTCGTGTGTCAGAATTTTCCTTCCTTTTCAAGGCTGCAGAATATTGTGTGTATATACCACGTTTTGTTGATCCGTTCCTCCATCAAGGGACACCTGGGTTGCTTCCACTTCTTGGCTATTGTGAACAATGCGGCTGTAAGTCTAAGTACGCAGGTACCTGTTCAAGTCTCTGCTTTTGATTTTATTGGGTATATCCCCAGACATGGGATTGCTGGATCGTATGATCATTCTGTGTTGTTTATTATAATTCTGTGTTTATTTTTTTTTTTTGAGAGAGAGAGCAGTCGAGCGAGCAGGGGAGGGGCAGAGGGAGAGGGAGAGAGAGAGAATCTTAAGCAGGCTCACGGAGCCCAATGAGGGGTGCGGTCTCAAGAAATGTGAGAGCGTGACCTGAGCTGAAATCCAGAGTGGGACGCTTAACCCACTGAGCCACCCAGGCGCCCCTGGGTTTATGAATTTTTTTAAAGGAACAGACCATTCCAGAATAGTAGTTTACATACATGATTTCACTGAATGCTCCTGATAATTCTAGGAGGGAGAACAATGATATTCCTTTGTCAAAAGATGAGAAAATGAAGGCAATTGGTGGGTTTCATAAAGCCAGCCAGTGGCAGAGTTGGGGTTGCATCTCGGACACTTAGGTCCCCAGATCCACGCTTTTGGGGGCTGTGCCATATTGGCTTTTCTCCAGAAGGGTGGTGGGCTCCCTCACTCTGGTGGGCGAAGGGCCCCGCCTTGGGGCGGGGGGAAAGGAACTTTCTGAATAAGAGGCATCGTACTTGCAGATGGTCACCAAGGTCAGCTGTCTGCGACTAGCTTCACCGCAGTGCGTCACAGGCTCGGAGCTTCTGCAGGGGGGCTGTAACATGTTTCTCGGTGTCCTGTACCCTAGGACGCGATGACCTCGTAAACTCGTAATCAAGTTTGGTGATTACAAAACCACCGGAAAACAACTCGGTGGCTCTGCGTTCCTCCGAAGTGATGACCGAATATCGGAGATCGTTTAAATCTGACTGAGACCACTCCAATGTCGTTATCCAAGATCTCTTGGTGGTTCCGGGCACGAAATAGAGCGTTAGTTCATAATTTAATAAGTCTTTCAGAATTTCAGAAATACTCTAACCGTGAGAAGCCTCCCCTATGTATCTCCTCAAAGATCCAGGCAGCTCGTTAAACCATCTGGAAAGCGGTGGGTTTCAGGTCACACCTGGATACACCACTGGGTCAACAGACCCCGAACTTCCCCTTCCCAGTAGCCACTAGACGCGCAGGGAAGAGAGGGAAGGGGTGAGGCCGGCGGCTCATGCTTCGATGTACCTTCTCTGCTCCAAACATACAGCAGTGACACACAAACTATTGAGGAAGGAAACCCCAAATACCTGGATAAACTCAAAGGCAAGATGAACGCCAGGGGATAGAAAAGATCAAGCAGGGAAGAGATGAAATATGGCAGGAGCGGAAATGGACAGCAGAGAGCACGCCGCGGCCCCGGGGTCGCCGCGCTCCGGGCGGAAGTTAGTGGCGATGATGGGAGAGAACTACAAATGTTCAGGCTCGCGGCTGGAGGCGAGGGGCCGACTAGGTCACGAAAGGAAGTTGGGAAAAAATAAACAACTATGGCCGACCGCCACCTGGGGAGATGGCATTTCATAAGCCGCGAGACTGGGGAGAGAGGAAGTCAGAGACTTCGTCACCAAGTCACCAGTTGGCATATTGCCTGATTTTGCGTAACGTTAAGACCGCGATGGGACAGGGGGAGTCCTAAAATGTCGTTGGAAGACTATGGCTCGGCCAGGGGGGCAGGTGGAAACAATTGCGAAAAGACTAGATGGGTGGGGACATGAGCCCAGAATAAGAGAGAGAGAGACACACACACACACACACAGAGAGAGAGAGAGAGAGAGAGAGAGAACTTTCCAAGATAATAAAAAATTGGGGGGCGCCTGGGTGGCTCAGTCGGTTAAGCGCCGACTTCAGCTCGGGTCATGATCTCACAGTCTGTGAGTTCGAGCCCCGCGTCGGGCTCTGTGCTGACAGTTCAGAGCCTGGAGCCTGTTTCGGACTCTGTGTCTCCCTCTCTCTCTGCCCTTCCCCTGCTCACTCTATGTCTCTCAAAAATAAGTAAACGTTAAAAAAAAAAATTGGAACGTGGAATGCACTCCAAGTTCAGCCTGTGGGAGAGACTGATACAGACTTCAAAATAAGTGTATGTGGCACGCTCAGGGAGATACAAAAAGGAATAACTTCTGTTTTAAAGGAGAGCAAGAAATTATCTCAAAAGGCATCAGAGGAGCTGGCCCAGGGCTGGCCCAGTCGGTGGAGCGTGTGACTCTTGATCTCGGGGTTGTGGGTTCAAGCCCCACGTTGGGTGTAGAGATCACTGACAAACAAAATTTTTTTTTTTAAATGTTCATTTATTTTTGAGAAAGAGAGAGTGAGCAGGGGAGGGGCAGAGGGGGAGGGGGGACAGAGGATCTGAAGCAGGCTCCAGGCTCAGAGCTGAGGTCAGAGAGCCCCACGCAGGGCTTGAACCCACCCACTGGGAGATCATGACCTGAGCTGAAGTGAGACACTCAGCCAGGTCAGGGTGCCTGGGTACTCGTGCTCTCTCAGAATTAAATAAATATTAAAAAAAAAAAAAAGCTTAAAAAAAAAAGTCAGGGTGCCTGGGTGGCTCAGTCGGTTCAGTTCGACTTATTTCACTGATAGAAATGTTTGCTCAGAAAGGTCTTACGACCACTTCTCTAAACATTCGACGAACGCAGTGGCCGTGGCTTTGCTGGCTGCGTACGAACCACTGCGTGTTGCTGGAAAAGGCCCTCTTAATCCCGGTCTTCTGTGTTTCTCTTCTTCCAGCCTAACACGCAGTGCGTGCCTCCACACAGTGCGATCCTGTTTCCAGGAGCAAGGGAAGGTTCAGGAAGGTCTGGGACCGTGACGAGGCACTCCGTCAGGTCGTTGGTTCCCCGGGAAGGTCCGTGTGCAGAGCCTATTGTGAAAATGAGTGTTTCCTGAAGCAACAAGTCTCTTAGAAAAAACGCCGTTAGTTTTATCGTGTTGGAGAAGTTTAATGCTGGTCAAGTTTTTGCCTGCGTTTCAACCCAGCAAAACGCAGGCCGTGAGTTTTATTGGCGCTGCCTGCCGCAACACCCTTAGTTTTGGTGGGACACTGACACACTTGTTCCTAAAACTCCAGAATTTCCAGAATTTTCTGTTAATCTCTTCTTTTTTCATCTTCTTTTTTTCCCCCCAAGGTTCGTCAAGTGAAGCAGTGGGAGTCGAGAAGGAACAAAGAAATCTGTAACTGCCTGTGGTCAGTTCATCGTAAATTAATCTCTCATTTAACATTTTGATTGACTGCGTTCAAAAAGATGATTTTGTGGACAATTTATATGATATAAGCTAGGAGTTTCAGACACTAGAATGAAAGACGGATTATAGAACTTTAATGGACGCCAAAAAAAGACGTTCTGAAGGATGATCTAGGAATTCTTTATAAACTTCCTAGCTTTTGAGCCCACATTTAAAAAAAAAAAATCAGGGCACCTGGCTGGCTTAGTGGGTAGAGCATCCAACTCTTCTTTTTTAAATTTTTTTAAACATTTATTTATTTTTGAGAGACACAGAGACAGAGTGTGAGCAGGGGAAGGGCAGAGAGAGAGAGGGAGACACAGAATCCGAAGCAGGCTCCAGGCTCTGAGCTGTCAGCACAGAGCCCTGACGCAGGGGCTCGAACTCACAGACCGTGAGATCATGACCTGAGCTGAAGTCGGCCGCTTAACCACCTGAGCCACCCAGGCGCCCCTAGAGCATCGAACTCTTGATCTCAGGGACTTGAGTTAGAGACTCAGGTTGGGCATAGAGATTACTTAAAAAAAAATCATGACTAGGGGAGCCTGGGTGGCTCGGTCAGTTAAGCGTCCGACTTAGGCTCAGGTCATGATCTCACAGTTCGTGAGTTCGAGCCCCGAATTGGGCTCTGCACTACAATATGGAGCCTGCTTGGGATTCTCTCTCTCTCTGACCCTCCTCCACCCATGCTGTCTGTCTCTCTCTCTCTCTCACACACAAGATAAATAAATAAACTGTAAAAAAAGTCATGACTGGCTTGATGTTGGAGAACAGAGAGGAAATACGTAAGAATTCAAAATGACCATGGAGTGGGCGCCTGGGTGGTGCAGTCGGTTAAGCATCCAACTCTTGACCTCCGCTCAGGTCATGATCTCACAGCTCGTGAGTTCGAGCACCGCATTGGGATCTGTGCTGACAGTGGATCTGAGCCTGCTTGGGATTCTGCCTCCCCTTCTCGCTGCCCCTCCCCCACTTGTGCATGTGTGCTCGTTCACTCTCTCTCTGTCTCAAAATAAATAAATAAACTTAAAATGACTATTGGGGCATCTGACTGGCTCAGCTGTGGAGTGCGCAACTCTTGATGTCTGGGTCATAAGTTCAAGTCCAACTTTGCGGGTAGAAATTAGCTTAGAAAAATCTTAAAAAGAATGACTACTGTATTTTGGGCCAAACACAACTTCCTAACTCACCATGACACTGAAGGCTATTGATTTCTTCATTGGAATAAAAAGTTTCAGTCATCGGATTGAGAAGATGAAATAATAGTAGAAACACGATGATAGGTTAGCGCGTGTGTGCGCCTACTTGCACTGAAAGCTTATTTTTATTTTTAAGTTTAAGATCGTTAACATAATTTTAGTTTTAGCAAATACATTTCCGATTTTATGGGAAGTTTGGATTTTCACGAAGGTACATTACAGAATAGTCCCTTTCCCTGGGGTTTATTCAACTAACTGGGTGCATATTGTAGAGGAGGAAAATTGTTGAGGACTTTTCACATTCGGTACCACTTTATTTTATTTTATTTTTTAATTTTATTTTTAAGTAATCTCTACACGCACCGTGAGGCTCGAACTCACAACCCTGAGACTAACAGTCACATGCTTCACCGACTGAGCCGGCCAGTCGACCATCTTAGAAGTTCTTTCCACCGTATATTATGCGATGATAAGAAATGGATATGAATTAATCTTCAGATTTGCAGTGAGCTACGAATCTTGGCTGAAGGCTTTTGCGCATACGTCATGGGATTTCTCTCCGTACAACTTTTCTGAGATCAAAGTGAGCTTGGCCGATCGTGCCAGTGTTGCCACATTAATTAATTGTTATCGATATGAAGTAGATCAGCCAATTAACATTTCAGTACTTAGAGTAAAATCTCTGGAGCCTCGTGGGCGCCGAGATTTATTTTCTTTCTTTAGGGGAGACATTTCTCTGCCTTACCACAAGCGGAATTTCTACAGTGTCAGTTACCTCCTCCTCACCTTAAATTCTGATCAATTACCTTGAAATCACATGAGTAGATGAGAGAAGGAAAAACAGGGGAGAAAATTCCTAAAAACAGATCCTCTTCCTCTTCATCTACTCAGAAGCATCGCTTTATCTCTTATAAACGGAAATGCTGAAAACCGAAGCGTTTTCTCCACCGCGTTTAAAGTCTCTGGAAGGTTTCGCGATCGGTGACAAAACAATCTTATTCTAAGATGAATTGCGGCCCATTTATTTGATGAGATTAATCGGCCGGAAGATCAACATCACCTATTCTGGTGCTTTCCTTAAAAAGACGTTATTTACTTGAGTATGTGGTGACTTGGCAGTGACAAATGCCTGGTGTCTAAGTTACAAACACACCAGTTGCTCAGGCGGACAGCCTTTCCCGGTCTAAGCTTACCAGAAATGTCTCTTCGGGGAGTCTTAAAGAAGACGTCGATAAACAGCACACATAACAGTATTGTTCCAATAAAAACGACAGTCCTTTCCCGGGACCGCTGCTTCTTGCCGGCCCGGATGCTTACCGAGGGCGTGATGCCAAAGGCAGCTCAGCCAGAGCGAGCCCGCGAAGGGGTCAAAGCCATTTGGTCAACGTATTTAAGCGACTGGTCGACTGCCGAGTGTTTGCAAAATTGGAGAAGTAGATGGAGTGTATTTCCTTTTGGCACGGCTCTCCAAATATTTCTGGAGACAAAAATCTATGAGGAGGAAGAGGGAGGCAGCTATAAACGGAGCTGAGAGTGTGTGGGGGAACCTCACGGCTGGTGGCGGGGTGGGGGGGGGGACGCTATCGTTGGGCTGGAGGGGAAGCCCAAGATGGCAGCTCGGAGTGAGAGGGAACAAGAATCGTCAGATTTTTCTTTACTACGGATTTCCGCTTGTTTAGGAAGGTGTGTGCTTCGGTCAAGAGATTTCCTCCCGGTTTGGGCATTGGTAAGATCTTTTCCTAGTGGGATTCTTTGATTGCAGAAGGTTTCGTTAGTTTCAGGTGTACGACATAGTGATTTAACTTGTACCTTAGGCTGCCATCCATCCCCTTGAGTTATTCATTCCGGAACTGGAAGCCGGAACGACCCCTCCCCTTCCCCCATTTTGCCCGCCCCCCTCTGGCAACCACCAGTTTGTCCTCTGCATTTATGGGTCGGTTTCTGCTTTTGTTTGTTTGTTCATTTGTTTTGGTTTGTAGATTCCATGCGTGAGTGAAATCATATGGTATTCGTCTTTCTCTGTCAGACTTATTTCACTTAGCAGAATACCTTCTAGATCCATCTATGTCATTGCAAAGGGCAAGATTTCATTCTTTTTTATGGTTGAGTACTATGCCCTTGTGTATATACACCACATCTTCTTCATCCATTCCTCTGTCAATGGCTGCTTCCGGATCTTGGCTATTGTAAATAATGCTGCAAGAAACATAGGGGTGCATAGACCTTTTTAGATGGGTGTTTTCATTTTCTTTCCCTAAATCCCCAGGAGTAGAATTACTCGGCCTTATGGCATTTCTAATTAATTTTTTGAGGAACCTCCATCCTGTGTCTCCGGGGCCACA